>OV743716.1:207315784-208565784 GCA_928272305.1 Volucella inflata
GCCTTTGTGACATGAGCAGACGCCCGATTGTTACATCAAGGGTAAACTAATATGCACTTATGTGCAAATGGAGAAGTGGATATAAACGATTTCGGATTAAAAGAGACCTGACTATGTTAGCGCCCGTTCACTATTCCTTACATCGCTTTAAGAAACCTAAGTATTTCGCAGTATTTTTGATGGCATCAAATACACCTATGTATGTGTTAGTCATTTACCGTCAGTAGAAAGCTTTTAGTTTTCGACGATCTGAGGGACATTCATGGGTAATTGGATATGAGGAGCATTAAACTCTACTCAGTTGGTTGTTCCCCTATCAGATAACAATTGCCGTCATACTTTTTTACAAACAAAGAGCAGGACGTGAGCATAAAAAAATCTAGATAAGAAATTAATTACGTAAATTAAAAGGAGTCTCGGTGGCCAAACGCATCCCTGGGGCTCACCAGCACTTATTTTGCCGATAATAGACCAGAGACCAACCAATACAACGTAAGCCAAACGTCTCCAAAGGTAATCTTTTATCCGCTCAAACAGAGATTTATCGATTGGGAATGCACACATTACCGTTGAAAGAGCCTGATCCCATTTTCTGTTGAATCGTCAGATTGATTGTACTCTTCGATAATACTTCCGAGTCAATCCCCAGTGAGCCCGTTGCTACGAAAACCTTGCTGGTGGCAATTAGGAAGTTTTCGTATTCTTATATACTTAATGAGCTTTTAGCGCTTTTATGAACCTTATAAGTAGACATGTAACTGCAGAGTAGAATACTCATGTTTTTCTTAGAAACAAGCTGGATAAATTTGGTTTTTGACCGACTACAAAAAGGCAAGAATGGAAAAAGGTTACATATCCCCTTTGTCAACATGTAAGAATACCTCTTCAGAAAAGGGGGCACATGCCAATGAAGAGTTAAGCTAACAAGGCTGAAAAGTAAACATCAAGTGTTTTGGTCTTGTCAAAAGAGCTCATAGCTGAAATGTCATTATAAAAGAGCTTTGGGATAGAAGGTGAGGCAGAATTTCTATTGTTGATGGATTTCCCATTCATAAGAAAAATGTTGCGGTTATTCTTGGATCGTTTAGAGTTTTCTCGGTTTTCTCCCGTTCTCTCTCTCAAGCTCAAGTCATTTTATGGCTTCTCTTTTGATTTATTACACTTGATCCGATAAGGTTTAGAGCATTTCATCCCAAAGAGATTGATTAGCTGAATATATTCGAAAGAGCTGAGGCAACCACCTCGAAACATAATGACCAGTTTAAATTCCTAAGCTGATCAATTCAATCCAATTGACTTTCTCGTATCCCCATTCGAAGCTCGTGGAAAACCAGAATAGAAAATCCAAGATACAGAATTGCCAGCACTATTATATGAAGACTCGACCCAAACACAAGAACAGCTCGGCAATAAAAAGGTTTTGTTGCATTGAATTGTAACTGGTGATGAAAATTGGATCTGCCTTCTGATCAAAAAGTATCTGGAATTCTTCAATAAAACGCAAACGCTTCAATTATTCATCGATATTCATTTTCTCCCCTTCAAAGTAGTCTCCATTGCAAGCAATATACTTATTCCAACGCCTCCTCTAATTTTCAAAACACTTTTCATAGACAAATTCTTAAACCGCCTATAGCTCTTTCTGCGCATTTCTCACATCACAAAACGCTTTCCGCAAAGTGGTTACTTGAATCGTGGAATAGGAAAAAGTCACTATAAGCCATGTCAGGTGAATACGAATCTTAATAGTCTAGTACAAGATGAGATGTGTAATGCGGTGTTTTAACGTGGTGAAATAACCACAAGTGGTTTCTTCACAATCTTGGCCTCTTGCGATGAGGGAAAATCGCTCAAACGATTTGATACGCTTACGTAATACTCCTTATTTACTGTTTGGCCTGGCGGAGAAAATTTGGCAAATGAAGAAAACGGTCGACAAAGCTTTATATCTGGATCGACCCTATCGCGGTTTTTTGGGTTTTGGCTCGTCTGAGAGGCGCCATTCCGAAGATTTAGATTAGTTTCGATGTCATAATTATAGACCCATGTCTCGTCCCCGGTAATGAAGCCATCGATGGCTCAAAGAACGCTTTTCCTTAGGGAAATCGATGCGGTGCTGTTTCTGCAATAAATTCTACACTCTCGGGACAAGCTAGGTTTTAACTTGTCTTATGCCCAAAACATCATGCATAGCGCTCTTTATCGATCCTAATGTCGGCTGCCATCTCCCTGATTCTCATACGATGATCTGCGAATACAGTTTGTTTAACTTTTTCGATATTTACGTTAGTCATATTGTTGGATAGACCGATTGTACCACTCGTATACTTGCGTTTTCAGCATAATAGAGTCCCCGTAGACTACCGTCAATATTTTCAATGCTTTCGCACATGATATTTTGTGATATTAAAAAATTCGCAGAAAACCAAAATAGAAACGTCATTCTCAATATATTTTAAGCTTTGGATTCATTCATTATGTAAACACAACGCTGTACCCTTCACAAACGTCAATGTCAACTGTCACACTCAGCGTCAGTCAAAGCAAATTTTCCAATCAACATAACAAAAAAAAAAAAAAAATTCAAATTCAAATCTGTCAAATGAGAGAGCCAGATGTTTTCTATTCCGAGAACTTTTTCACAAGGTGGTATACTCGTATATCCAGTTATTGTCGCTGTACTTTAATTTTCGTCCTAACATCACTCTCTTGCATAACGGCTTAGGACGCAGCTGGGTTGGAAGAACCTATTTCAAACAACAATCGTAAGGATACTCTATACGTATATTTAAGAACTTAATTTTCATAGTCCTACTTCATAGTGCATGCTTTAGGCCTAATCGAAAACAAATGAAGGATATTTCTCGTAAAATATTGGGTCACGTTCGCGTTGAAGAGATTTGGAAGTAATCATTCAAAAAGGAACTAAACGAGCTGTACCCACATGTAGTTCTAGTCAGAAAATTGCACATCAGTCATTTGAAATGGTATGATTAGAGTGACTAGGTACCAATGATCCGGTACGAAGATTCCTCGAATCTAATCCGGAGGCACAAAACATTAGTGGAAAATCTCACCTTAGGTGTCGCACACAAATATGAATTGACCATAACCAACATGAAGTATAGTGTCACCTAAATAAATGAGTAAGTCTGCCTAGGAATCTCTCATAGTACCTACGTAACAATTGTTTCACCGTTCGGTAGTTGATGCAGTATTTCTCATTCATTTGCTTTTATATTCACTGCATTTTACAATTTTATTAAATTAAATTAAGAGGCATTTAAACCCATTAAACAATGTACCTTCGAAGGTATGGAATTTGGTAAGAGTACACGCTGTAGGTTCATTCCTTTTCCTTATTCAAAAACTCTGCTAGCCCTAACATCTGTCAAATTTCTTCGTGCGCGACAGCCAAATGAACAGGGATTTCCGTACCATGGATTGTCATAAAGTACTCCTACTTTCATCTTCTGCAAATTGTGTTGTCCCCATTAGGGGTCGTATTCGGCGGTTGCATTATTTTAGTCGCTGCTCAATAAAATTTGAAATTTTTGGCAGCAGGTAAAAACAAGGTGTCGATGGAATGGAGCCATAACTGGGTAAAGAGTATGTACAACCATACAGAATGAACCAATAAATCTGGATAAAGTGCGGTAGGATTTCCTTCCACTCAATCTAGTTGAATTTATACATACCGATATGGGAACTAAAGTAAACAAGGTTGTCAGACTGAAAAGTCTGTCGAGCTATTGAAGGCAGTTATATAGAGTACTCTAAGTACTAAGTACTTATTCGAAGAGAAGGATCTAAAACTGGGTGAAAGACAAGATCTAAAGCTGGGTGAATATGAAATGAATTTCGCTCAAAAACTCATTTACTATATTCAAAAATTTTGATGAATGAATTCAATAATCAAAGTTATGGCCATCGTTTTGACCTTTTCCCAGGTTTTCTTGCAATTACTGGATTCCGCGCTAATACTACTATTCGTTTTTCTTGAGGACAACCATTCATCAAACCAGTTTCACACTTTCTCGTAAGAATGAAAGTGCTTTTCGAAAAGTTCATGCTGCTTCGTTCGAAACAAAACGTAATCACAAGGAGCTAGTGTGAATGCAGTGGATGGGGCAGAACATCCCAATAAATGTTTGACAAATAGTTTTTTACTTGGTCGGCATCATGTGGACACGCATAGTCATGGTTGAAAATAACAGCTGCCTATATTAGGGCATATTCTGGTCGCCTTTTCTGCAATGCTCGATTCAATTTGATCAGCTGTCGATGGTACCGATTCCCAGTAATAGTTTCTCCATGCTTTATACCATTCCCTTCAGATAAAACAAAATACATGGATATTTCGTACTGATTACGAGGTGTATGCTTGGCCTGGATCACCCATTAAGTTTTGCACTTGGGATTCACGACTTACATCCACTTTTCATCGACAGAAACAAATCGATGCAAAACATAGTTTCCTTTGTGCTCTGAAAACGTTTTTTCACATTTTGACATCTCTATCTTTTATGAAACCCATTTTTATTCCTTTTGAATTTTTCCCGGCTTTGAAACATTTGGAAACAGTCAAAAGATTAGTTTTCAATACGCGTGGGATCTGTTCTTGTACAATATTTGAGTAGAACCTTTATCCAGTAATGCTTGCAATTCTGCATTTTCGAATTTATTTTTCTATTTTTCTAGATGCCTAGTACATGGAACGAATGGAGATTAACTATTTTATCCGCAGACTTTCTAGAGGTGACAACACAGTAGAATCCATCGCATCGATTGTGCTTATTTTCAGAAAGCTTAGCTTGTACGAGTAAGTTTTAAAATAAATATATAATATCAAAAATGCGGTGCTGACATTTCCATAAAGGCCGAAAAACCTCAAGATCACCTCTCATGAAGAAAATATGCGTCCTAATTGGTATTAGTGTAATTATACTATACTAGTTGGCGCAAAAGCGGTCACCCATTCAGAAGATGCTTTAATTTTATGGCTGCAAATGTCAATTCTATTTTGACATTTCTGAAGTAAACAGATACAAAATACACGTCAACCAGACAAGAAACGCTATACTTCTAGAGAACGCGGAATAATTGTTACGATTTTTCGCGGAATAATTTGCAGTTTTCCCGGTCTTCCGACACCAACTGGGCAAACACTACGACGTTTAACCCCTCGGCTAGAAGAGTATGGGACAACAGGAGATGATGCCAGGTCTGGCCGAACCCGGAGCAGCCATTCTGCCACGCAATTGGGCAGTCTTTTCAGAAAGACTGTAATAATTGGTGAAAGACTGTAATATGTTCCCTTACAAAGCGCAGACAGTGCATCAGCTGTTAGCTATTGACCGTCAAGCTCGTGTATCCTAGATTCAAGCCATTCTAAATCTCAGCCACAACGGCTGAGTTCTTAACTATAAATGTACCGCAGTACTGCAGAATTTGCGTTCATTATTGCAGTCGAACTGCATTATCAATGCATACAATTTATTAATATTTCTTTATTTAATCAAATAAAATGTAATGTAGTTACAAATGATTTTTTTATAATTGTAATTAAGGTTTAGGGTAAAATTGGGCAAGCGAGGACGCCAAACAGCTGGTGAAGATTCAGCTATTTATAGAGCCAGCTTTTTTGGCGGGAAAAAAGAAGAAATCTCATCTGTGGGTAAAAGTTTTGGCGGATATTCTAAAAAATTTCCCGATTTTCCCTCACGACAAACCAGATATTACAAAAAAATGTTTGAACTTTATAGTGTCCTACAAACTAATGAAAAAACTTACGTCAAAAAGAATTCTCTGTATTTATAATGACGATGCAAGCGCTGCTTGATTGTTGCAATAGTGCAATTAAATTTGCGTTCAAAAAGGTTTTCTGAAAGAGCTGCCACATATTTACAGCAGCAACTTTGACAACTATGAACTCAGCCAACTTTTCATCGAAAATTACCATGATCGATGAGGCCCAACTTAATGGATATGTGAATAAGCATTCCAACAGGATGGAGCAACGGCAGATACTGCACGAACAACAACCGAAATTATAAGAGCTGCATTTCAGAGCAGCCTAATCTCTCGTTTTGGCGATTTCCACTAGCCGGCAAGATCGCCTGATTTAACCATTCTACACTTCTTTTTGTGAGGTGTTTTGAAGTCACAAGTCTATGTCAACGAGCCTCCGACTCTTAAAGCCCTCAAAGAGAATATTTGTCAAGAATGCGAGGACCAAACGCCGGAAGTTTTGGCAATAGTGATGGAAAATGCCATAAATCGGTCCCGAGTGGTCATCAATTCTGGCACAATCCAAAAGCAGAACCAACAATTTTCATTCAATACAGAAAATTGCAGCCAAGGAACATAGGATGACAACTTTTGCACCACCTTGTACAGTGGAAGTGGCGAAATACATCCAAATAGAAGATTTCTCCTAAAATGTGGCCCTCTATGTGTTATGAAGCCATGAAAAACGTCCTTCTACTTCTTCTCCACTTGTTCGATAACTTGAGTAAAATGCAATACCAAAAGTAACCAAACCGGTAATCACTAAATACCTGGGAAGAGGAATTAGATTGGTCGGAGACTGCAGTTGAGAGGTGTTTTTGTCAGGTAAAGATTTTGTATTACTTTCGAAGCAATGCCATAGCTTATTGATGTCCATAGAGGATATAAGGAATAATAAAGAAGGATCAATTTAATTACCCAAATGACAGAGCTCAATATTTGCTGTTGATGCGCAATTGTCATCATGTTTTTAAATCGGCCACCTCATACGCCACGCCAGCACTTCGTTCATTAAATTTATTCGATTAAATTAAATTCGTAAGCTACTCCTGTCAACGGACATCCATCACAGCCCTTTTTTTTTGTTTTACTCTCAGATCAAACCAGCTCCAGATTCTCTGTTTAATTATCCATTTAGCAAGTGGGTAATGAGCCTACCCCGAAAATCATTATCACTCTCAACCGACGAGTTAAACGTTCGCGTATACGACTATATCTTTTATTTAATTAAATTACTGAGTCTCAGTCGGAAATAAACAGACATACCTATACATATACCCACATTCCGCACTCTTGCAACAATTTCGAGCCAAATTTCATGCAGAATTAATTTCCTGTTTACCTATGCATATATGTAGTACTCATACGTATGAACAGCATTTAAGAAACAAAACAAAAAATGACTCAAGGGACAAACTCGAACACACGAGTACTCATTTGTACTCGTATACTGCAGCGAGTTTTAAAATCAGCCACAGGAGTCTCTGTATCCTCTGTATCACTGAAAATTCCACAAAAAAACGGAAATGTCCTTTGAAAGTCGAATTTAATATGTCAGAGAAACAGTGCTGTGTAAATATAATTCGGCAATTAATTCAGACAATCGCACAATCAATTGTCCGCCGGAGGCCAATTTAGTTGGGCATTTTAAATCGGAACAAACAAATAAATAAACAAACCCACTCTGACACACTGACACACTGATTATTCAAGCAAACACCCCACAAAATTGTTTTTCACAGGACGAAAGAGTGTTGTTTAGCCATGGTGGGCTGGTGCTGCCGCTGGAGTCCTTTTGTTTCAGTTTTCCTACTGACGGGCAGGCCAATAGAGCAATGGCGCGGCGACGGCGACGGCGTCGGCGGTGGTTTTGGTGGTGTTGAGTTTTATGGGGAAACCTAGCGTATCCTTCGGATATGAATAGTTTCTGGTTCATTAAACGAACGCAATGGGTCCCTTTCTACCCATACGGCTACACTATATGGATAGAGTCATGTACAATCGTACAAGCATATATTATTGTTCACACACGTTATGCCTTTATTTTGTGTAGGACGGGGGTGGAGGAGAAGAGGAAATAAAGAATACCAAATTGAGCTACAGGAAAACAAAGCCTTTTGTGATGTTTACAAGTGTACATAGATATTCCTTGCTCTGGCTTGATTTCGTTACGTGTGTGTTGGTAGAAAGTTGTCCTTTTTCACTGTTTATTTTTATATGGTAATTCTGGTATTTACTAATGAGGGTTGTCAGCTTCCTTTATTAATAATAATAATAAATAATAAAATTGAACCGCATTGTCCTTGGTTTGTGTGTGCTATTTTCGTTTAACCTAGAATCTGAGCTTTGGCCAACAAAAAGGACAAGGTTCTGCTTTGTGGCAACCGTATTTTGTGGTTTTGCAAATGCGGTTTTCTGGGTTTTGTGGGTGGGGCAATTATGGAAAATAAAATGGGCAATTGAAGACGGTTCTGCCTGTGAAAGGTAATGTGATATTTAAGGCTCTTATTTAGGAAGGAATATGGAAATTTATACAAAAATTAAAGTTCCATAGGTAAGACCGTTTGGTCATGAAGGTACAAAGTAATACAGAGTTTCGAAGTAATGTCCCACAATAACAAAAAAATGAGGAAAAGGGTGTGTGCTTCTATTTTGCTAAATAAGTTCACGGAGACGACATTTTATGAAAAATTAATTCTGCTGCCGAAATCATAATATTTAGTTCTACTGCAAGGAAGATTCAATTGAAACCAGTGGCCAAACCAGAAACACAGTTCTTTAAGATATTCCTCTTTGATAAGGTATACCACAGTCATTGGGACTTTGACTACATAGTATGTGCTGCCAAGGAAGCGATGACTTTTTATTAATTTCCGCAGCCTCATCTTAAGGCGTTGCCTATATTTATTCACACAGCATTTACGCATAAATCTGTCCTTAGCAACTGTCTGAAAAGATGAAGTCTATGACAGATTGGAAATTTTCTGGACAAGGAGTTGCGCAGGAAAGGACATATTTAACTTGTGACAGGTTTCCTATATTAATTTTTGAAGAAACAACGTAGTCTCGAAGAATGAACTTTAAAGTGTCCTAAGGTAATGGGCTATATTTTTAAAAAAACAAGGACAGCTTTAAGGACTATAAAAAAACAATTAGCTTAAACTGTGGTCTGGAAAATAAGCAGAAATCCAACCATTATGGAATACAACAGAAGCCTTATGGTCTTGTCCAATCGATTCAATCTGATTCTTTGTATCTCCTAAACAATTTTTTCCTGGCAGATCAGAGTACTTAGAAGTAAAATTTTGTAGGTGCATTTGACTGGACTAAGTAGGCGCCTCAGTTATAAGGAATTCCTACAGCCTGATGCAGGTAAAATCCAGAGACTCAAAGAGGCAGTGCTCCGAGTTCATAACCATCCTCAAAGCACACGTTGAAAGATGTTATTTTACTGACGCCTATAACACTAAGATGCTTAGAAACACAGGGAGTGCCCGTTACGATGCCAATATCACCCTGCTATCTTTCCTACTGAGGAACATTAGGAAAGCCGCTGACCTCAAAGAGCCGTCAGGAGGCAATCGTTGGGTCTACTGGCAACCAGAAGAGACATGATGTCTGGATTTATTGTCATATGAAAGTAATCTATGAATTAAAGTCTCAACCGAGGACGCAGGCAGACATAGTGTAGGTTCTTCCCTTGAGAAATTCAATTCTAAATTTTTTTAGTTCATCGTCGATTCAACCCTCCAATTAGCGAGAAGGTCCCCAGGGACCTTTTGATTTTTTGAATGCTTACAAATATTTTTATACAAGTTCTAGAAGCCTGATGCTTACTCTATTCTAGATATAAAAAGACAATGCTTAAGCGATTAGAATTTATTCCGAAACGATGCGTGTACCACATTTCGAGTTTTTTTCATTTTGAAGACAATAAGTACGGTAATTAGCGACAAGATCCTTAGGGACCTGCATGTATTATAGAGACGAGTTTATGGAAAACAAGGGAGAATGGCTAACAAAGATATATAACTTAATTCATGCGTTTTTTTTTTTTTTTTCAAAATTTGAACGTTTATTTAGGAAAAACATGTACAATAGTATTATTCAAAGTATTGCCCATCTGAAGCTATGACTTTTTCCCATCTTTCTGGCAATTTGTGGATCCCGTTCCAAAAGAACTGCGCCGGCTTGGCAGCCAAGAATGAATCAAGCCAATTTTTGATATTCTGCTCTGATGTGAACCGTATTTCAGTGAGGGCGTTCTGCATCTACTGGAACAAATGGTAGTCAGAAGGGGCAAGGTCTGGGCTATAAGGCGGGTGGGGTAAGACTTCCCATCCACTGTTTTCTAAATAGTTCTTAACCGGAATAGCAACGTGGGGCCGAGCGTTGTCATGATGGAAAATTATTGCCTCGTGTCTGGTCGCATATTCCGGGCGTTTTTCGTCTACTGCTATCTTCAAACGGATTAATTGTGTTCGGTAGCGTTGTCCATTGATGGTTTCATCCGGTTTTAGCAGCTCATAATACAGCACACCCTTCTGATCCCACCAAATACAGAGCTTTACCTTCGCGCCATGGATATTCGGCTTTGCCGTTGATTTGGCTGGTTGGCCGGGTTTCACATATGATTTTTTGCGCTTGCGGTTGTCGTAATGGATCCATTTTTCATCACCAGTAACAATCCGACGCAAAAATGACTTCCTTTTGTGGCGTTCCAGGACCAGCATTTCGGACATGCAAAACCGCCTTTCGACGTCTCTCGGCTTGAGTTCATGTGGAACTCAATTTCCTTGCCTTTAAATATATCCAGCTGCTTTTAAACGTTTTGAAATGGCTGCTTGAGTGACGCCCAAAGATTCTGCGAGCTCCTCTTGTGTTCTTCATCTTCAAACTTTTTTGGCTGCCCAGGACGTTCATCGTCTTCCAAGCCAAAATCAACACTTTTAAATCGTGCAAACCACTTTGGCACGTTCGCTCAACTAGCGCATGTTCACCATAAACTTACACCAAAATACGATGACTTTCGGCAGCAGTTTCTTCATATTAAAGTAATGAAGAAGAACTCCCCGCAAAAACACCTTTTTCAGGCACAAAGTTCGACATATTTGAGTGAAAAAAAAAATTATTGTTGTTTACGCTTCAAATGAATGACATATACTGAAATGACGTACAATGACAGTAGCTTTCCAACGCATGTTCCAATGGAATAATACAAGTTACGCCATCTCTTAGGAAACCGCACGAAGTTATAGTTATAGACCCAATATATATATAGGAATTGGGCAAGGAAATAATTCTTTTATGTTTCTTCTTCATATACCCTCCTTATCTATGTCGTAGGACCAATAAAATGATTAGGAGGAAATCAGTCGAACAATCGATCCGTTGATGGTTTTTTTACGAATATTATTTTTTGTTTTCATTTGTTGGGTGAGCTTACGGGACTTGTTTTGGCCTGGTCATGCATCTCGAATTTTCCCCTACCTGTTTTGGGTGCCATATGACAAATTATCCAGAAGGTGCTATTGATGTGTCCGATGTCGAAAGCCAAGTGAATGTGGAAATGGATGGTAATGAGTTCGATGAAGACCACGATTATGGGATAGAAAAGCTTCGTGAAGAAGCTGCTTCTGCCACTGCTGAGCGTCATCAGGATGAGACTGATGCTGCAAACAAAATAGTGTTGGCTCTAAAAGCGTTTTATGCTTTTTTGGCTATCATTTTGTATGCTGGAATGTGTAAATCAAACAACGAGCCTGGTAAGGAACTAAGGGGCCCAATACATGCTCCAATATATGATCATATAATTATTTCATTTCTATCACAAAGTTTATTTCCTTTGATAATGCGATACCAACGTTAGCAAAACTGCTGCTATTGATGATTTATGGCTTATGTTACAGGCTGATTTGGCACCAGCTTACAATCAGCACGATTCGATGACCGTGGACGAACAAATTTTTCCTTATCAAGGACGGGGCACATTTCACAAAACACATTCCATCTAAGCAAGCCAAGTACGGAATAAAAGTATGGTAGTCGTGTGATTCGAAAAATACGATTTATGGTGGAAAGATGCCAGAATAGGACCGTGAGATCAATCAAGGCCAACATTTCGTATTTCGCTTATAATATTCTGCAATATGATCGATATTGCTCCATTGGCCTCAGTCATAATATAGGATGAAATTAATCCAGTCCAAAGATCGGACAAAGAACTATTATTTTTGAAGTTGTTGACGAGACAATTGGCAATTTCCAACTTTGAAGAACGAGCCACCAATCTACGAATAACGTGCTATCCCAAAATTCGAAATGCTATGAAAGCACATTTGGTGTTGACGTAAGTTGAACTGAAAGCCACATAAGAAAAATTTAAATAGCAACACCAGCACCTGTTCCTTCGTTTGTAACGCGTTCAAATCAGCCATCATGCCACTTATGTAGTGCGGAGTGCAAAAGCCAGCGGAAACCCCGAGCGTATTGCTGTTGCGGTTTATGCTGAACACTCAGTTCTGTTATATCAGTGCCAAACTGCATAATGAAAACACCGCACATTTCTTGAAAAATTATACACAAAACCTTGTAGGTCCCTATGGACCTTGTTGCTAGTATAACGCTATCGAAGCTGTCGCTAATCGGAGGGTTAATTTACCGTGATTCCATTGTAACCTGGCAACAGAACAAAAGTCTTGCGTTTGCATTCAGTGATGTCTTGCATTCTCGAACTACCTTGAAAATTGTGGTTCAGCAATGCCTACAGCGATGATTGACTGTCGCTACAGATGCAGCTTTTCCTAACAAGGCTTGAAATCTCACTTTATCACGCTCCAGAAAGATACCAATATCAGATCTTTAGTAGGTCTTGGAGCTATCTGTAAAGGCCCGACTTTGTTCCTCTACTGGTTTAAAATCTGGTTGTATCCATTCTTGAAGTTCTCGCTTCATTGCATCAGATGGCATGTCCCAAAGACCGGAGTCTAATGAGTTTCGGAGCTTCAAATGGTAATACTTCTTTTTAAATTGGCGATGGCTTCGAGTTTCAAGCCTACGATATGAATATAAAGGCAACTATGGAAGAGTCAGGCAGATTGTGTTTTGAGTTTGGCAAAAGCAGCAACCAACTCATAGATTTTTCATCGCTGTGTATATCCAGAGGAATCTCTCCGGTGACAAGCCCCATCCCTTACCAAAAATTTCGTTACACTGTCAGTTGGACAACAGGACTTTGGAACTTATCATCATGACATGTTAAGATATAGTTTAAAGAAGTTTTTTATTCTAGATGATACCTAAATACAAAGTTTTGTTGGAAAAACGGACAGAAATGAATTTAAGTACTATATGAGGCAGACCAGTCAGCTTTCTTCTTATCGTAAAGTGAACAATTTCAGTTTTGAAAGGATTGACTGAAAGTCTTATTCTTATGCACCAATCTTCGATCGTGTTATAGCAGATATTCGCCTTCGACCCTTGGATACCCATTATATGTCGTCAACAACTACAATCAAGATCCTGTTGACCAGCATTGGTCTTATCTAAAAAAATCAGTAACTTCTCACGCCCGACTTACAATTGCCTTTTCAAAAATGTGTGTTTTGAGCGTGTTCAATGCCGATGGAAATGCATAACCCATATTTTTCTTGTCGAGTGCGCCTTAGATTCCACTCACCAGATTTTAAAGTGCGCTATTGCAGAATCTACCACATATGTAAGCGTGTTACTTCCGACAGAAGATGCATACGCAAAGAAGTTTTGTACCTGCAGCTCGACTTTTCTCTTTATCCTGTTTCGGTGCCAGGTGACCTGAATCGCATTTTAAGAGGCAACAGCCTGTTTGATAGTCGTATCGGTCCACACAACGAACAACACATATAAGCTACGGCTATGGCTTTGTTGATATGAGTTAGCTGGTTCTGAAAAGGTTACCAAGTGGTCTCTGATTTTGGCTCGGTGTAAGTGGAATTTCAGAAAGGTTCAGAAAGAAAACCTACAACTGAATCGGTATCAATAAGTTCAATTTTTCCGTCACCTCAAAGTCAGAATCTGACGGAAAAAAAACCTCCAACAGGATTTGGTAGTAACAAATTTACAACAAAGAATATCAGAACGTTCTGCGTTCGTCTAGAATCTTGACAAAATCCTATGCAAGTTTGAAAAAAGAGGCCACTTTGGGTTTTTCGAGGTAACCAAATTTAAGAAAATTTCGGGCATCTTTTCGAAAAGGCCTTGACCATGAACCACACCAACCTTGAGATTAATTTGTTTTTTGTCACACTGCAGAGATTTCATCGAGTGATTTCGATAATGACTTGGTGGATAGAAAGTGTATTGCAAAGAGCTCCAATAAACAGCCTTTATCAAGACTATGCCTTAGCAGTTGTTGGTTTTTAATATTAGTTTTACAGGCAAAAGTTGAACCATTCAACTTTAAAAGTGAGCTGTTATCACGCCCAACATTCCTTTGAAGGAGTTGCTGAAACAATTTCGATTTTTTAAACAATTTACTCCGGATAGACGAACTGCAGAATATTACAAGCGTCATGTGTTTCAAATATGTCAAATTTGATTAGTATTCCTATGGGATCCTGCATCGATGCAGATTTCTATCGAAAGGAGAGAAAAATCCTTTAGTTGGTCCGTGGAAGAGAAGGTTCAACGTCAAACTATATGGGCTCTACAGTGCCATCGAGCTAGTCAGAGAAGTGCGTATCAGACGCTTTGACAGAACATATAGAGCGAACGGACACTAATGTTTTGGCATGCAAGGTCTCCGAATCAAACCTGTAGCGGAAGACTTCGCCTTTTGTGGCGCAATGGCGAAGTTCAGCCGACTTAGAGTACGCAATTTAAGGCAGTTAGCTAAAGACCGGGATAACTGAAGGGACTTGTTAGTTAAGGCACAGGTTCACCCCGAACCGTAACGCCATCAAAGTAAGTAAGTAAATAATCATGCGGGATGTGGCAAGTGGTGCTTTTCTATGAAAATCACATAGCATTATACTCGTAGTTGCATTAATTCAGAAGAAGTAAGGCTCAATGCCAAAATCCGAAATCGGAAGTAATTTTTTACGCTTGAACAACGTTGGGAAACATTGCAAAATGCTAAATGGCCGAAACAATGCGAATTTTGAATATAATGCACCATCTGCAGTAAGTGTACACAAGCTTGTGAAGAGAGTTCGTGAGACTGGTTTCCTGATCGACAACCAAAAATATTCCCGTGTTCGTCCTATCCTAGGTGGGGTGAAAAGTAACCTCCTTGGGAATGAAAGGAAAGGAAGGTCTGCAAAATACTCCTCCGTGGCCTCGATGATTTCCTCGCGTGAGCTGAATTTTTTATTGATGAGCCATCTTTTGAGGTTTGGGAAGAGATAATAATCCGAGGGAGCAAAATCGGGCGAATACGGTGGATGCGACAGCAATTGGAGCCGTAAGTCATTGATTTTAACAATGGTTGCGATGCGCTTATGCGCCGGCGCATTGTTTTGTAAAAAACAAATATTTTTTCGCTTCATGTGAGGCCGTTTTGCAGCGATTTCGGCCTTCAATCGCTCCAATAATGCACAGTAGTACTCGCTCTTGATGGTTTTTCCTTTTTCGAGGTAGTCCACGAAGAGTATGCTATGACAATCTCAGAAAACCGACGCCATAACCTTTCCGACCCATTGAGCCTGCCTCGGCCGCTTCGGAGCACTCGTGCCGGCTTCAGTCCATTGCCGGGCACTCATTCTGTTCTCCGGTGTGTAATAGTGGATCCAGGTTTCATCAACAGTTACTAATCGATGCCAAAAGTCCGCTCGATTCCGCATTATCAAGTCCAAACCCTCTTTCGAAGTGCTCTCGTGTTCGTGTTTTTGGTCAGGAGTGAGCATGCGCGGCACCCAGCGGCAGGATAACTTTTTCATATGCAGAATATTGCCCAAAATATGGCGTGTGCACTCAGTACTAATTTTTGTGGTATCTGCTAGCTCGCGCACCTTCCGGTCAGCCAACACCATTTCATGTATTTTTTTGACATTGTCCTCTGTAACCGCATCGGAGGGCCTGCCACTGCGGACTTGATCGGTAGTGGAGTTGCGGCCACCACGAAACTCTCGAAACGAATATTTGACGGTGAATCTGTAGGAGCATTAGTCCCATTATTTTTATCCAACTTTTCTTTTGTTTCCTTCGCCGTTTTTCCTCTCAAAAAATAATGTTTTATAAGAGAACGAAAATCGTGTTTGTCCATACTCAACATGATGCTAAACACGTCAACAACACTCAGGTGTCAAAACAAAACTAAAGACATTATCGCACTGAAATTTGTCATGTCTGCCTTAATGTGAACGGACTTCAAGGCACCATAACCTTTTTGCAGTAGCAACACATTCTGGCGTCAAGGAGGTTACTTTTCACCCAACCTAGTACACGGAGAATATTGCAGCCGTTATCACTTCTCCGTTTAAGCTTAAGAGCAGGTCAAAATTTACAAAAAGATATTTTATAATTAGTCGAAAAGTCTATTCTGTCCAATTAAATAACTAACACTTAATAATTTTGAACAATGCTCTTTTTTATATCCTTTTTAAAAAGATACCATCGGATGGGTCACACTTTACATTGGCTGTTATAAGAAAAACTTCGTCTCATCGCTTTTTTACTGGGAACAGTTTTCCGGATTTTCGTCCACTTTCATAGGTCGTTTGACTGTAGCTCTAAATCAAAATGATACGAATGTACAGACCTGCTTCCTGAAACAAACCTAGTTGTGGGTGCCTTCTCTCCAACGAAGCCAAAACATTACATTCGACTGTTAATTCGATGTTACCATGGTCGGGTGTGGAAGCCGGTCCTAGTATAATACTTTTCAGCCGTTACTTCGGTTTCTTCCTGTCTTGGTTTCGTAACTTATATTCAAAATAGAATGAAGTGTGGGAGTTGATTATCTCTTACTTTGGATTTGGTAACATTTTGTAATATAAGTGCCATCTTCCTAAGATTACAGTATTGGATATCACTTCTGGGGGTTCGCTCGTTTTGTAACTTATTTCTGCAGTAAAAAGTTATTCGGTTCGAAATTTCTAAGTTCAGATGGTGAGAGTGAATTCGGGGACAAGTTTCGAGCTGTTACACCGCTCGCCTTATATCTACGTGAAACTTCCAGATATTCGAGATCACAGACGGGTTTATTCCCCAAAATTCCACAATTTCTTGCTTATTTCCAATCTTGTTACTTACGGCTGTACACAAGTATTCACTTATACTGGAATTCCGGTTCATTAGTCGAAAATATTTTTAGTTTGGCCCATGTTCCATTAAAATCGCAACAAAATAAAATAACGACTTCTTCAGGATATCAGGAATGGTTGTATGTAGTCAGCTTTGTGGTCGTACTTTTCTTTAAAAATAGGCAGATTGGGCTGAATCACACTTTTTGTAGCCTTTTTAGTATTTTGCAACCACCACAACAATCATTTGTGTTAGCCTTCACTTCTGAACCTTTTTTTCAATTCCAAAGATCTCGTTAGTTGCCATTATCCTAATTATGCTTCCTACTCAGCTAGAGAAAGTCTTTGGCCAACTTTGAATTACCACCATCTGTTGTGTGTTGTCGAAATACGACATTCCTGAAAACACGCTTAACCCTCATTACCACAAACAAAATTCTCCAAGCAAACAAATATTTTAAATCAAAAACTTCATCAAAAGATTTCCTTGAAACTCAAACAAGCACATTGCCAAAAATGCATCTTGGTACTCCTACGACACCAGACATCTATCTCTACTGTTCCACTGTCGAAAGGATACAAAAATTCCCTCTCTGTCTCCAGTTGTGTAGAATTATCATTGAAACCCAACACAAATCCTCTTAAAAACTATCTCTGGCACTACTTCAAAATTGTACAATTTCTTCATCCTTCCAACAACGATTTAAGGACCTCAAAGTTAGAGAGGATTTTGTCAGTTGAAAGAAGCGTGCATCTGCTCTCAAATCGGTTGATGTTAGATACCAGTACAGCACAGTTTCGAAATGAAAAACCACATCCATTAGAGGAAGCCTTAACCCAAATATAATAGCTGCAGGATAAAGTTGCAAACAGTGAAATGCACTATGCACTAAATTCTTGTACATAGATAGTACCTATACAGTCGAGATTAAATCGGGTTCACTCCCCTTGTTCTTTTCCGGTAGAAAATCCACTTCAAATGTCCTTCATCGAACGAAAGGATGTACTATACGAGTATCTTAATAACTGAATAACTCACTTCTGTCGGGGCTATGTCGGAAAGCTATTTCTCTCTCTCAATCTCAATCACTTTCACATTCCCAGCGGAAGGAATTCTATCCTGCAAAAGATTTTTTTTTTTTTCCAAAAATTACCCTAAATGAGTATCACATCCTGGTCAAGATACGAACATCTCTTAAGTATCTGTATTTTCGTGATCTACTCCAATCTACTCTACTCGAATAGCCAATGGATTGGAACTTTTAAGTGTGTGAGCATGGGTACGAATAGATGGATGAATCTTCAGAGATTGATAGATTGATGTAATTTTGTTAAAGGTCTATAGGACCAGCAGTCATCAACCCGTCAGTTGAGTGGTTGATGTCTATCGCATGCGTTGATATATAGTACGTACTCGTATAATATACATAAATGCGACTTCATCCGTTTAAATGGGAGTGAAAGTCGATTGAACTTTTAACAGCTTCCTGTCTGTTTCATCTTGCTATACGTACATTGTAGGTTAAAAACCAATTAAGTCGACAGGGTTTTTGATGATGGTGAAGAAAAGTCTTCCCTGATGCTGCCATGTCTGTTTTAGGGAAGTGAAAATAAATCTAGAGGAAAAAGAATTTCTAAAAATAATCGACGTAGATTGGAAGAGGAAGTAAATGCAGGTGATGTATGCATCCGTTTGTAGGTCGTAAGAGTAGAAGGAGGTCCTTTCTCAAACAAATATTCGTGTGTTGCATGTTATTTGAGAATCCATCCTTTAGCTACAAAACTAAACTGAAAATACCGACTGATTTGATGCAATGAAGTAAGAAATGTTCCACATACGCCTCAGTGGTAAAGTAAATATTATCTCCTCCCAAATAATTTACGAGTAGGTATATTAAAATACAGCTCCAAAAGGATGTTACTAAGTAGAAGAATTTAATTTGTTTATCCTCATCACTTTCGGAATGTTGGATTACCTTTAGGAAACCTTGTATTAAATGCTAGTTATGTTGAAAACCTTACAAAGAATAGTTTTGACTCAATGATGCTATACTCGTGTAACTTCTTGTGTTGCTCATGTTCTAATTTTTGTCCCATCTGAGCGGGGCCTACGGTTTATCGCCGAGTCCGAAAGGCACTCCTTGGAAGCTTTTTTGTAGGGAATTTTACATTCGGAAGTTTGCCATTTCTCGCCGAAAGGGTGATGGCGATTTGAAAAATTGTTGATATAAATATCGCGCCATCGCCATCACCCAGTCTTACCAATATTGCGCTAAATATTGACAACCACGGAAAGGATAGGTTATTATTTGCCAACATACCTTGGGTTTCATGGGCAATAAGGCACTTAGCGCCATGTCAGGAAAATTGTCATCCACATTTTCTTGGAAACGATCATTGGTAAAGTTGGCTTTTGATCATATGCGCTGCAATCTTATTTTTGAAAAAGTACTCCAGAAACGTACAAGAGGAACCTGTTTCATGTGAATTTCTATTGAATCCGAACATAATAAAAATAAATTAGTAGGATATCCATAAGATAATGTACGGCTTGAGAAAACTAATTGAGTACCAACTCAATGTTTAGTGAGCTTTCGAGCTAATCAAAAACTGAGCCGAAATATGTGCGACTTTTGGGTCAAGCCAAGAACTTCTCGATACAAGAACTTGTGGTATTTTCCAATAGTTGTTGATATGACATATAGCATCATGTTAGAATTTAGGACAAATTAACCCAAAATCGTCAAAAAAAAACAAACTAGTTAAGAATGTCCTATTAAGGTGGGTGAGGTTGGGTTTAGGTTTTGTTGAACAAATAATTCTGCTGTATTGCAAAAATCAGCGTTTTATGAATGTGTTTTGTGCACCTATGGTCCGTATAATAGGACTATCGAACACACAATTTGCTATGGAATCAAAAAATGAGATAATATGTGACGAAATGATATACCCCTTGAGCGTGTGGCGCTCCCATTGTTCCGTTTTTAGTTCTGTTTTTTTGTCAAGTTGGTACATCTGTTGATATTCCCTCGGAATCTTAGAGTCATAGCTTGACATAGCTTAACAGTAACGTAGCCAAGAGCACATCTATCTCTGTCTGTGTTGGCGATTTTTTACAATTTTAGAAATGAATTTAAATTTGCAACAACGTATTAAATTCTGTGTAAAAAACGGATTTAATGGTACGCGAACGTTGGAAATGTTGGAAAGGTGTTTCGACAACGATTCTCCAAAGAAAACGATCATTTACCAGTGACACGAGCGGTTAAAAAGTGGTCGTGAGTCAATCGAAGATGATGGACGCAATGGCAGACCATCGATAACTGACGAATTTTTGCCAGAAGGCCTGACGGTAAACCAAGAGTAATATTTGGGCGTTATGAGACGTTTGCGTGAAGCAATTCGCCGAAAGAGACCAGAATTGTGGGCAGAAAACTCGTGGATTTTGCACGATGATAAAGCACCGTCGCACAGTGCCATCATTATTCATAATTTTTTGACGAAAAATGCAACAAATTCCATTCAACAGCCACCGAATTCACCTGATTTGGCTCTCTGTGACTTAAAAAACCTCTACGCGGAACGGTTTCAGCGGCCGAGAGGAAGTAATGGAAAAATCGCAGGAAGCACTGATGGACACACCGAAACCCGAATATAAAAAATGTTTCGAGGATTGGATCAAGCGCTGGCATAAGTGTGTTGCAGTCGATGGGGATTACTTTGAAGGGAACAATATAGATTTAGATGAATAAACTTGAATTTTTAATTTTCTGAATAAATTTCGGGACTTTTTGATCAAGGTGGTAAATAATATACAGCAGCGGTAGCAGGGAGTATGCGCTATAACGGTGATGAATTGATTTGACGCCGTTCTCAACAGCTTGTCTTGCCATATCCAACAACTTTGCTTATTTTTCGTTAGGATCTTGATTTAAAAACATACAAAATTTAATTCTTCAAAGAAAACCAAGGCCTCCCGAATACGTTGATCTATGATCCTTCAACTCCTGGATCTAATTTGAGTCGCTGAAAAAGACAGTTTGAGTTTATTTTGTTAAGATAGCTTGATCTTTGAGAGAAAGCTGGGAATGTATTGTATAAAGTAGGAAAAGGTTTGTATTCTGCCTTCTTGCATGCTTGCCTATTAGACAGTGTCCATTACTAACACCAACGATAGCGCTGAAATGTTTCTTATTTTGAAAGAACGAAGTCTTAAAGCAATTCCGGTCCATCTTTAGTGAGATTTGTTTAGTCACTAGACATGCCAACTGTACACATATGGTTTGTTTTCCTATTAGCATCCTGCTTTAGTATTAGTTCGAGGACCTTGTTCGAGTAGGATAGGAAGAGTGATTCAACTTTTAGCGAGTTCGTCAGCTCTACACTTCCCTACAATGTCTCCGTAGGCCGGCACCCGGCATAGGTGAATATTGAAGTTATTATTTAACTACTCTGCGATTTACCTGAATTCGTTGTGATCTTACTGATCGGAATTTTGTTTTTTTCAAGAAGAGCGGACAAGATCAGTTTTATAGAGATATACTATACTCCAAATCCACAGTGATCCATCGACGGGCTAAATGGTATTGAGATGCTTTCCTGAGACGGCTCTAGCAACGTCATCGGCATGGAAGCCAACCTCTAACCACCCGCAATTCGTTGACTTCAAAGTTTCGATGAGGCAAAAAGGCACTGACTTGCGGCGTACCTCTGCTGGCACATGTTTTAGGAGAAACCATACTCAGTTTGTAGTTGGTTATCCTGCTATTAAGCATAAGATTGATCAATTTACTTTAGAGTTGATAGTGCAGTCGTGATTGCGAATGTGTATACGTTATCAAGGATCTTTCTAAAACGCTACCATTGTGTACTCTGTATGAAGTAGGTATCATTCGATGTGACTAGTCCGTGAATACAAAGCCATTTCCATCGACTTATTTTTACAGAATGCATGTGGAGCCATAAACAAAAGTCTTGGATGAATTCTATATCGTATATGGATATCAATTAGTCTGTTTAAAGTTTTCAAATAGATGATGATAGACATTGGGACCTTTGGGACAACAGGAGAATTATTTTTGGCCTTAGGTATGAAAACTACAATGTTTTACTCCATATCCATACAGAGGGTGCTTATATAGTATACCTGTCTTGCTTTACATTTTTAAGAATTGCATTAGCCTCTAGTATAATTGAATGATCAGCTAGTTGATTACCCGTGACAATATACAAGGTGTCGCAAAATTAATCATCCAGTTATGTTTTTGAATTACTTTCTTACTTTTTTCTATTAAGAGCAAAAGATGATATCCGCCAAGTGGCTGCCACCAGTCTTGATACACATTTGTGCCCGTTTTGTCGCATTTACCATGTCTTTCCGCAAGATTTCCGGTGATAACCGTTCGCATTCCTGTCAAACATTCTCCTTAAGGGTGGTGATTGCCTGAGGTTTGTTGGCGTTAACCCGCGACTTCAAGTATCTCCAAAGAAGAGTGGAATGATTTCATCGGGCGATCGTGCTGGTCATGCCAAATCCCCAAAACTGGAGATTACGCGACCAGGAAACACTTCCTTCACAATATCCATTGTGGCTCGTGCTGTGTGTGCGGTTGCACCATCTTGTTGAAACCACATGTTTACCAAGCCCCGCTCATCCAACTCGGGGAGTAAGAAGTGGTTTATCATGGCCCTGTAGCGTTCGACAGTAACAGTGACCGTATTGCCAATGGTGTCCTCAAAAAAATACGGCCCAATCACTCCTCCCGCTTTGAGTGGCTTTGAGTGGATGTAATGGATTTTCAAAAACGAAGATTTTCCTAATTGACGTAAACGCTTAAGTGAAAATGCGCCCCGTCGCTCATGATGATTTTCGACACATAATCGTCCTCTTCGTTGTTAAGATTGAGGATGGCTTGGCAGCGGAATATGGCGCTCCTTGCTTATCTGTTTATATTCTGCAGCTGTCTAGTTCACAAATGTCAAATATGATTGACATACGACGCCATTTGCAAATATTAAAGCATCTTCCGAT
The DNA here is from genome assembly GCA_928272305.1 of Volucella inflata. Lineage (NCBI taxonomy): Eukaryota > Metazoa > Arthropoda > Insecta > Diptera > Syrphidae > Volucella > Volucella inflata. The sequence continues at coordinate 207,338,825 of OV743716.1, forward strand.
AGGATGATTAATTTTGCGCCACCTTGTATTTCCTATTTATTTTTAACGAACTTTCTTCCTTGTAAGCAGTGCAATTTTGTTTTTACAAGTCCGTGAAGTTTTTTTTCTACCTACCATTGTTGACTTGCAAAATGCAGCGAGTAATTTGTTTATGTTTCTGCATTTTGAAATCCGAATTACTTTTCAATAATTGCAAAAAGAAAGTCTAAGCTGTCGCCTTGAGTGCAGAATTATCAATGCAAACCGCTGTCCTTTAGTTACTTCAATGAAACTCCAACCATCATCAGAACTGCCACAACATTTTTTCTAGACCCGAAATAACCCATTTTTGACTGCACATTAAAGTAGAAAAGGACTTCAGCAGACTTAATTTATTTTAACATCGACCAATCCTGTTCACTGATGAAGCTTGATGATTGTGGCAAGAGTGAATAGGGTGAATAAATAGAAAATGCAGCTCACGAAACTGACCACCACTTTGATAGTTGCAATATAAAATAAATAGCTTTGAAAATCACCAGTTACAATCCCCATTAATCACCTCTCGTGTCAACCAACCCTTAAAAGTTTTCTTGAAAAAAAAAAAATGTTTGTTTTGTGAAATTGTAAACACTTAATGGATTTACAAGTCCCGCATTGTAAAGGATTACTCCATTTCCCTGCACTGACGGGTATCTGAGTATCTGAAATTTATTCCGAGATCATATATTTTTTTAATGCCCCCTCCCTGCGTGTGCGAAAATGTGCTAGTGCATAACGACGAAGCACAAAAGCAACAGCAGAAACAGAGGCAACAAATAACACTAGCACAAAGAAAGCGCAAACAATTCATCCTTCCATTACCATTACCATTACCAGGACCCACAGCTGCAGTAATTTTTTCCCCTTTATTTGGTTTTTTTTTTTTGCTTATTTACAAGTAGTCAAACTTTAAAGCTTTACACTGAACATTTTTGCTGTAAAAACAAAAATCATTTGTTTGTGTGAGGGTGAATGTTAGGAGTGTGGGTTAGCTACTGATGAATAGTGTAAAATGTGATGTTACAAAGAAAAGAAAAAAAAAAGAAAAATCAACAAACGATTACAAGAAAAGGGTGTTTTTTTTAAAAGCGTCCTTTTTTTAAAAATCTGTATCTATATAAGTTGTAAAAGCAATAAACACTTAAGAAATATATATATGTATAAATTGAAAATAAAAAAAAAAGTAACATGACAACGATATACGAGTAGGCACAAAAATTGGCGATTTTTTAATTTTTTTTTTTAAATTTTATATCAAAAACGATTGCTATAAGAACGGTGTTTACTTAATTAGAAATATTTAAATATTTATATGAACGAGAATGTATAAATCACATATAGAGGCGGAAGTGCACAAAAATACACACACAGACGTTTACACAATAAACAATAAACGATATAACAAATACGAGTATCACAATTGACTGACGTAAATGGGTAAAAATACAATTTTTTTTATTTTTGAATATTTAAAAACTAAATTCTATTAACGAGAGATAATTGGACAATTACGAATACGAATACCAATAATTGATTCTTATTAAAGGGAGTGATATGTATCTGTACCTCAAGGGACAAGCATATGTTTGCTGCTGGTGTGATGCATCTCGAATAATTGTCAAATTGGATTTAATGCCCGTGTCTATGGGGATTTGAATTGTGAATGTTGCAATTAATTGAGAGTGACTTTGTGTCAATTAGGGTTTGATATTCTGGATATCTGTCAATTAAGGTGTAGAATTAAATTTATTTTTGAAGATGGGGGTTGAAGTATTTTAAGCAGTCATATTTTGATATGGCGTCCTTGATTGAAGCACTCGATTTTGTAAGACCAAAAACACTTTATAAACGCACATGATAGGTAATGTTTTAATGATTTTCGAATACGAAAAGACCTGTAGTATACTTTAAAAATAAAATAAGGAGCAGATATAATACAGAAACCTTCACGAAAATAAAATTACGTTGTCACTTCCAATTAACCAGTCATATCGGGCTCTCTTAACACACTAATACCTTTAATAAGTAAGGTTTGTTCAGCTACATGATTAAAAGCAATAATCGGCCGCAGAATATTATAAGCATTTTCAAGGTGTACATATCTCAGTATAATGGTTGAATGTTATAGTGAAAATACTCCGCTCAATCTCATAAAAGTGCTCTTCGAGAAATACGAGTAAATTGTTTTAACTATCCAGGCATGGTGATACCTGTGTTCCATAGTTATATGCCATAAAATCCATATTTGTGTTAACTTCCCGGCAGTAATCTTTTACTAAAAGAAGACACGATTCCGAGCATATCGATTCAGAATCGTTAAGGGTACCAGAGCAGGATGTATTTTAAGACGTACTCAGTTCAAGAACACACACTAGAAAATTATTTTCAGGCTTATTTTGAAAATAATGATGAACATCAAGTACGGATTCTCCTTGCTCTGTTTATTTGACTTTATGGCAAAAAAAATTGATTAGGCCCTACAATATCTAAGATATGCGTGTTACATCTTCTTACATCAATGGAGTTGTCTACTAAAAAAGCGTGAGCAGAGAAATATCTGGACTTGTGAATAACATCTTCAGACTTTTGCGCCACTGAAAGTTGCCGGTCATAGATCTTATTGAGTGGCAAGACCACCGGTAGTCCATACCAGGACTTAAAACACAGTACCTTGGGAGTTAGGAGCCACTCGATTTCGATCCAGGCCTAATTTATTGAGAAAGGTCCCCTTGCTGGAGCGTCACGGTGGCTATTGGGTGCTGGGACCCTTAGATCAATGAAATGTTTTAGATTGCCCTCGACTCATAGGAACCAGTGCCCTTAACACGGGTTCCGAGTTGATATCAAAGCAATTCAACTAGAGCGGTGGCAAGGCGTATCCTTGCTCCCATGGATGCATGGGCGTTCCGTGAAATTAAGTCTACATAGATAAATATTCACGAAGAACATCAGACGTTCTAAGAAAGGGGTGGAGCGCATATTAAGTCTGCATGTTGGGTGGGTATTCCACGAGTGAAAACTATCAACAGAATACCACCACCATATAGATGAAATGAAAAAGATTCGTAAGTACGTCACAATAAAAGTGAACTAACAAGAATTTACTACACAGGCACTTCCGTAGCACACCATAGAAGTGGTTCGTAAAAAGCCCGACACCTTCCGAGGGTGAGCAATATGATCCTTCAAAAGAAATTAATAACTTATCGCATATGGAACATTGGTAAATTGATGGAACGTTTCCTGGTAATGTAAAACCGTCCCATCATATTGCAATGATGGAAACAGAACCTTGATAGATTATGTACCTTTTATACTACAATAATGCGAAACCCATGCTAAATAATTTTTGAGCGATCTCCCTTAGTAAGTCAGCCCAGACCCTTGCTGTTTGTGAAAAAATCAGAGAAAACCCTGGAATCAGTCAAGAAAATAAGCAGGCACAACTTAAATAAAAGAAAAGGCCAGCTCTGGGGGCTTAAAATGCCATAAACAAATTTGAAGGACTAAGTGCACAACTAAGAAGTAAATGAACTTCGAAGAAGACAGTAAAAGTAGTGTAGAAACTAAGATCGGATTTCAAAAGTTCGGCTCTAAACAGGCCATTCGAAAATCAATAGGTGAAAAAGAGAAGGTTTTCAAGAGCACGTGCAATAGTATCATATGTAAATATTGTATTGGACATTAGAAAACGTAGCCTCCCCTCCTTGAAGCAAAAGCAATAGAAGAAATGTTACATCGAAGCCGCGTACAATTATTACAAAACAGCTAAAAGTTTTCCTCCAATCGCTGGAAAATATATTGAAGGCAAGCAGTGAAGCTTGCCAACGAAACTTGTCAAAGATCCAAAGAGCACATATAAGTGCTGATTTCCTTTCCCTGTTCGGCACAAAAAGGAAAAGTTAGCAAAGCAATAACAGTAATGAACCGGTGCTCGCAGGCGAGCGGGATCATATTGCCTCCAAATTATGGGATACTTCTAGCTTCTTCAATTTGAGGACAGATGGCGGTCGGACGCAATGTTGATCCAACAATTGCTTGTTTTACTGAGGAAATACAAAAGCGTCACGAAAAATGATCGCAACTACTAATCAGTGTCATAAGTAGTTTTAATGAAAATATACGAAAGGCGATTAAAGTAGAGATACCACGAATAGTGATTTAGTCGAATACCAGATACCGAATATTCGGCGGCCTGTCTTATTGCTGTGCATGCGTGCCGACAATTCATTTCATTTGCGAGTGGATCCCGTCGCGACAAGCATTATTTGCTCATTATTCATTGATTGCAGCACATTGTATTACAGCCGAATATTCGTGGCATCTCTAGATCAAAGAGACATCTACGCTTCGAAAGATCTGCACATTATCTACTTGGATATAGAACAAGTATTATGCCTCACAGTGATAAAGGGCGTTTTTTTTCGAGGATTCTTTTCAATACGGAAACGCTTTGACAGCTGGAGTAAATCTGATAGCATCATATCTCTTTCAGCATTGTTTGGAGAATCATCATGCAAAGACTCATTTCCGATCAAAGTTTGCACATCGTGGATATATTTTGTCAACATAATCGACCAAGTGAGTTGACTATTTGCAAGAGAACAAATGTACCTTATTTACTCTTTAAAGTTGTAGGCCACTGAAAATTCGCATAATGGGCATAGATGATGAAAATATGAGCGCCGATGAGTTTTAAGAAAGATCCCAATTCTTAAGTTTGTAACCGCTACTTTGTGTATCATTAAGCTTAGGCATCTTGTTTTACATACATACATCCTACAAAATTGCTGCAAGAACTTAAACTTCGCGTTCATCATTTGTGTCATGAGCTCACAATGGGGGCTGGAACAGTTTGAAGGCACTCTACGCTTATCGTAAAATTTTGCCCAGTGGCCCAATTGTCTTTCAATGGATTTGTAAATCAGCAAAATTGTCGAAGCGGGTAAGTAAAAAGGTTTTCGGAAAGACATCGCTTCATTCCAAAAAATTCGCTGAGTTTGTCGAATCATCAGCTGCACTTCTTCAAAAAATAAGAAATAGTTATAAATATAAGTATTGTCGTCAATGGCGCCCAGAACAGGGCCATGGTTAACAATATTATCTTTCCACGAGTGGATGAACATGATCTACAGGACACATTGTTTTACCATGACGGTGTTGCGGGCTATATTTCCTGCAAATTCATCGAGTTATTAATTCAAGTGTTTGATGACAACATTATCTCCGGAAATGAATCTGGAGTATGGACTATTTTCTGTGGGGGTATTTGAAGTCGTTAGGCCAAGTGGAATAGCCAAAAGCCTTCAGCCTTGGAAATCAACATTTAGCGCACAAATTGTTACACAACTATATGGACATCACATGCGCTGAGATCTCAAAATTGGCTGAAATTTGAGAAAAGGCGCATGAAGATGAAGTCAGTTGTCCTAAGAATAGTATGGAGAGTATAGTCCCGAGGGAATCAATTGCATTGATAAAAGCTGGGCTATCAATGAATACATATATGAACATAAAATTTTTTTGCAATATGGCTCTATGGCAGATGTTCAAAAATTCAAAAAATTATCCGCACTGATTACGAAGTTTGTAATTGAACTGTTTCAATCAACAACTGTTGGCCCAAATCCCTATCTTGTCAGTCTACATTTGTAGGGAATTGTACAAGGTATATATTCAGAAATTTATATCTATTAAACCAATTGTCAGACTGCAAACTGTGAGTGTCGTTTTTATCCAGTCTTTGCAATTTTATCGTAATGTGATACACGCTTCAAAAACTACCAAATTAAAGAAATTTGATTCCACTATATAATACCCCACATAATCGGCCCTCTGAGACCACTATTCGCCGTATTATTGACCGTTTACACATTAAATTTTCTTTGGAAGAAGCAGTGGAACCGAGACGCATAAGAAGAGTGCGTCGTGCTGAAGAGAATGTTGCCTCCGTTCAGGAGCGTGTTGTAGAAGATCTTAATTTGTCGATTCGACGTCGTTCACAACAGCTTGGCCTTTGTCTGCCCACTTGGATGTTATGCAAAAATCTGGTTTGTTGGGTAATTGAAGCCGAATGACCATCGAAATTTCGATGAATGGGCCCAACATCAACTGGCATCGAAACCGCTGTCTTATCGAAAAATTGTCTTCAGAGATGAAGCCCATTTCTGGCTCCATGGGTATGCCAATAGGCAAAATTATCACATTTAGAGCGAGGATAAGATACGTCCCGAAAATCTAAAATTTGCCTAATCAGCGCGTCTCGGTCAAGGGTATTCGCTAAATAGCCATGATTAATTTGGACGAGATTTGGTCCCAGCAGGATGTTTTTTAATGGAAACATTTGATAAACGCATAATATATCGTAATGAACCCGTAAATAGGGCACCTAGATCTCGGGATATGATGCTTCTTGATTATTTTAAGAAAAGCCGCTAGTCTATGTTGACAAAGCAAAAGCAAACGACAGATTGAAAGGCAGTAATATACTGTCAGAGATGCTTGAAAAAGTGGTCGAAGACTTTCTTCTAACATTTATGAGTTTTTTGGTAAACAGATGTGCAGATTTCTCAACAAACACGTACATAAGGATATGGGCCTTAAAACTACCTTAAATGCCTTCATTTATGTGGTAGTTCTGGAAGTTCACGGACCCTTGCGCTTTGAGCAGTCATCTACAAAAACAAATGCAATTTTCCACTTCACTTGCAAAGAACCATTTTCATTTCAGAAAATTGAAAAGGATGCCTCTAACTTTTTCGTTTAATTTCTAAACAAACCAAAAGTGAAACAATTTTTAAGGATTTGAACTGAGTTGAGAAAAACAGCATAGTACCACCGCCGAAGCGAGTTAAATTGTTGTGTGAAGAATAGTAGGCTGCCAGAGCAGGTATTGGTGATAAAAAAAACTTATAAAGACTAAAGCCCTCGTGGATAATATGAATAAGTACATATATCATATCAAATAAACAGGAAGTGTATTATTTTATGCACTTTCATCGGCAAACCTCGTTCACTTACATAAGCTTAAGCTTATTTGCCAACCCGCTTTACTTGGAATCACTCAGACTCTAAACATACAAAAGGGCAGATCAAACCACTACTAATGCTTTTACAAGGAAATTAACCTTGAATCTGATACGGACATGACCTTATGTTATGAAAGGACAAATGGAAAAAGTTTTTGACAAAAATTAACTTCGGTGGCCCTGGTGACTTTCAATACTATTTTCGTAACCTCTCGACAAATATACTCGTAAGTGTATAGGTACACATTAAAGCAGAAGAGTTGTGGGGAAGTCCACTTCATATTTTAATATTAAAAAACGAAGCAAAATGTCCTAGGATTGGCTATTTCAAGAGTGTATAACCTTTCTATATTGAGATCTGAATCAAAATAAAACCAAGAAACTACAAAAGATATGTTAAGAAAAAGCGTACTCGAAGAAGTTGGAAAGGGGTTAAAAGAACTCGGATAAATCCTAACTTAGAGACGATTGTACATATCGGGTTCGTCTTTATGGTCTTCTGAGATCAGATAGTTGTGATTCCTTGTGAGATAATACCACTTGGCTGAATTGCGGAAGACTTTCGCTTCAAAAAAGAATTCGGCAATCGGTTTGGGAGAGAGGAAACTGTGTGTCTTAAAATTGTTTGCACCGCTCACATGATGTGATATGCCCTCTTGGCGAACATCAGAATAGACGTTAACGGAGCCAAGCAAAGAATTTAGTTTTAAGGCGATAATAGGTCTTTCTTTAATTTTCCCAAGTGAGAAGTTAGCTTGGGGTGAATGTTTGATCAAAGCAAAGATGCTTCAATATGGATTCAATAAAGGATCATGCCTGGCCAACGAAAAATGCTGAATGAAATACGAGTACAACGCCATATGAGTCAGAGAAAAGTTGAATGTTCATCTTTGCATGCAGTAGTATTAAATATGCTTTGCAGTTCGCGTATTTCTACGAATATGTGTAGTCTGGCAACAGTCATGTCTTTTAGAGGATATAGGGATTGGAATGGGTGGACGATTCACAGACTAACAGATGCGTAAAATATGAAAACTAAGGAGAAATTCCAAACGATGCAGGTGTTTAACACTGAAAATGCTAAACGACTTTCGGGAATACCTTGATGAGAATTAGAAGCTGATTGTCCCAGTTTTTTACTTGGATTCTTAGCATATGCAGTCTCATGTTTCAAGTTCACATAGAGATTTTGATGAAGGGTATCAGAGGAAGCCTCTTTTTCCATCGCTTAATAGCTAGAAATCGATGAGGGGGATTATGGAATTTTACTTATCCGATATTTTTTAGCTATTCCTTTCGAAGTTAAGTGTGCGTTCGATAAATTTAGCTTGAAGTGTGCGTTAATAAATTATGTGATTTCGATTACTATTTTGGTACAAGAATTGTATGAAAATTAATAGGTCTTCTCACATATATGCAACCTCATGATGAATCTTCTTCGAAGGTAATTGAATGTGCACTTCATTGACTAAACATCGCGCATAACCTAGTTAGGAAGACATTTGCTTCCAAAATGAGTGTTCAGTAGAAATGCTTACAGAGCTCCACGCCAATTTTACGATCCACATAATCCATAAAGTGGTTCGATTTGTTTGCAACTCATAGCCTCTGACTTTAATGCCCAAAAGGGAGTACAGATGAAAATATTGGCACCATTGTAGCCAGTGTTGGGGGAGATCCTTATTCATCGATTCGTTATTCGTAGCATGAAATGTGTTCATCGACTTTATGAAAGGATCTTGAAGCAAATTGAAGCAAGGTTAATCAAAAACGATCAGAATACCGAAGCACACAATGCATGCACTCTTTTGTGTGGGCTATGGACTCCCGGTATCATCAGCCCTTATCTGATCTTTTGTTTTAGAAAGCGCATGGTCTTCAGGTCATTTGTTTGCGAGATGCTGCATCGAATGCTCTAAGAAATAGAAAATAATAAAAAGGAGTTCTCATACGGAGGTTGCAAAGAAGAAAAATAAAACACATATTCAGTAGCGGACAATGTATTTCACAAAGAGAATAGCTGGTATTCTTATGCCGAATGATTATAAGAGAAGCGACGATACCAGATAGATTCCACATTCAGCAGATGACTCCAATGCACACTACGAGAACAAACTATCCACTATCCAAATTTCCTCATAAAGAAAATAACTAATAATAGCTAATCCGCTGAAGATCATAGCTCAAACTTTTACAAATCCTCAAACAATAGAAACAGATATAGGATCCATAATCCCAAGGATTATTGACAAGGCTAATAATCGACGATAAGGGGCAGTGATATCATCATATAAAGGCATTGTATCGAATAATTCGTTCTACTTATCAACGAGCTATCAAAACAAGGCGTTTTAGTAGGTACTCAAAGGAAAACCAAGAAGAACTTCAAGATCATGCAGATGGATAAGAAAAATACATCCATCAGAATGTGTAACGTAGGGAATAACGAAGACAGCAATAGTCAAGACGTAGGGAAGAAGAAGGAAAGGAAGAAAGGAAGTGATACCTATCATGGTGATCATCTCCGCTAAAGAATTCGACCAATATTATGTTTTGAAGGAAGCTGGTCATGAAGAATCCAACACCATTCCGGACAACCTGAGCCACGGCAACACAAATGATAATGACAAAGTTGACGCATATTCTAGGCAGGCAGATTCCTTAGAAAGGCCGAGTAGATTTTTTTTTGAACACAACCTCTTAAAGATTTCACAATCACATTATATTAGAAGCCTTTATAACGACGGCCATAAGATCCAAAGATCTCGAGCAGAGGGGCTCGTATAGCTTGAGTTGCAGTCTCTCGAAGAGATGAAGCGTTCTGTCGTAGTATCATTCTGGATTCGAAACGCCTTAATTTTGTGATGACCGACAAGCTGTTAGACGTTACGACTCTCGATTCATAATAACAGGTAACCGGTCTCCTAGATGTTGAACTGCACTCTATTTGTGTGATATGACTGAGAAGTTAGGTAGGCGCCGGCTGCACTTTTATTACAAAATGATGTAGGGAATCACATTAGTCTCATTTAGCTCAATTAATAAAGTTTGGTGGAAGTAAAATTTGTAAATAAGAAGCGTAAATGGGCTCAGAGATTGATTGAAACCATATGTGCTTTTACATTTTATCAAACAAGTCACTGTAAAAAAAAAAACAAAACAATAAAGAGTAAGCATTGTATCTCAAATGTATCCGGGTAAGTACGAGTATATATAATTTGTTGTTGAAACTACGGATCATAGTAGGAATTATTGTTTTTTGGGTAGAACCACGCAAATTTTTGTGCGTAGTATGGCATATAAGTGCAGACAATTTTAAGGGAGGTATAGTAGACAAGGTGTGCAGTCCTTTCTCAAATCTAAAGATAAAAGTGCCTTGTGACAAATTTTGCATATAGGGGTGTACTATATTTCAGCTGAATCTTATTTAAGAGTGAGCTAAGCATAAGTGAAGTTCGTATATATTTGCTTGTGGGACAACTGTGAGCAAGGATACAACATAAATGTGCAGGTGACAAATTTTTGACAAATTAAAACAAAATATCACAACTCAATTCATATGCTTGTCCTGTTGGCAACAGGAAAAAAAGAACATTTTAGCCGAACAACACATAACACAGATAAAACAATTTTTTTTTTTTGAAATCGGCAGCAACAAATGGTTAGAACATTTGCAAAATAGCATCAAAGTTAACAACTGCAGTGTTGCCAATGTTGGTTGTTCTACATACCTGAGACGAAAATTGAAAAACTTTGTTAATTCTTGTTATCTCTCATAATGTCTCTAATACTCGTAATTCCTTCTCAATCTGTTGACATAGTCCCTTCTCTGTATGTATTGGTATGGTTCCGTCAAATTTATGTGCGAATTCATGTGCAACACATCCAACACATGAGAAATCCTTGTCGGAGAATCCTTGGAAATTCATCATTTAACAGGATTATTAGGGATTACAGTAATTTTGCATGAAGCATCATCAGGGACTCAAGGAGACTTGTCATGTAAACGGAAATGAGATTTCGAAAACTAAGTTCCAAATCTGGAAGCCTTGGGGATTTTTTTTTTGTTTGGAATTTTTTTATTTTTTTTTTTGAATTTTTAAATGAAAGTGGAGTTGGATGATTGAGATTTTATATTTTTGCGGAATCCGGAGAAGGTTGAGAGAAACAACTAAATGTACGTCTGTTCGCAGGAATTGTGCCTCATGTGTTGGATGCCGTGTAACGAGCACGTTGAGTAACACCGTCTCGTCGCAAATCTCTGGAAAAGTTTTATTAAGAATTTTTTTTTGTTTTTAATTCAATTGAATCCTTGAACTGTTCTTTTCAGTTTTTTTTTTGTTTTTTTTTGTTTTTGTTTGCAGTTAAGCGAAATAAATCAAAGAAGAAACTTGATTAAGCGAGATGGAAGCTCTCCGTTGGAGAGGTATATAAGGACCTACCTGTGATTTGGAGCGCATCGTTGGCTGATATTTCCGTCGAATTTTCCTCGGACAGCATACGCACAATAGCCGCACGAATGCTCTGAAATGAAAAAAAATAAAAAATCGTTTCTATTGAAATATTTTAATTTGGGGTGTTTTGCTTAGAATAGCAAAACAGTGAATCAGCAGGAATTGGCATTTCTTGGATGGATGGCAAGTCGTGCGCAGAATAAAATACCACGGTGGGGAGCGTACTTTCAAGACTGGAAAATTGGATGCTGGACATTCCTGATGGCTCATATGGAGAAAGTTTATCGTTATACGTTTTACATTGTTCCATGCCTCCAGCGCGACCCTCAGTCTAAATAAATCTGACAGATACGAGTTATGGTCTTCATTAAATATGCATGAGACTATGTCAACTGCGACGCGGGTGAGGTGGGACAAATTTGTTTTTTTAGAAAAAGTATCGTAAAAAATAAGAACAATTGACAACGAGCCCGCCGGGGATTGTAATTATTACTTTTTAACGACGCACGTTTAGTTTTTAATGAGTTGTCGTAGCAACAATGGAACACCTGCTAGACAATAAAATTGCTGAAAGACTGTAGGTGCGAATGGCTTCGGGCTGTGTATAAAAAGGTGTGAAATCGAAATTTCTCTTGCACCTGGAGATTCTGGGGTCATTAACAAAAAAAAGAAGAAATATGTGCTAATATCTGAACTACTGCTACTGCAATACAGAATCGATGGTGGTCAACGGTTTTATAAAGACACAAGCGTTAATACTTAGGCTTCTTAATTCACTTATATTCTGACTAAAGGAAGGGCAGCTAACCATATCAGGACACCATGTTGTAGACGATATGAGTGTAGTTGATAGTTTTTTCGCCATATGGCACATCTTCCGTCAAAGGAGTCCAATTTATTAATAACTTCCCTTACAAATTTGAGCTACCATATTTTATAACTACTACTACTAGAGCTACCTAGAGTAGCTCTAAATTAAAGGAAAGCTCCGTGGTTGCGTTGGGATTCTAAAAAGAGAAAGCAGTGCAAGAAACACAAATACTCCAACGGCAGCACTCATAACCTTGGCGAGGCTATTGGTAACGAATTGTTTAGACGACCCCTAGTACGAACGTTTTGTTTAACATCGGGTCCTCTAAGTTAGAGGTTGCGCGTGCAAAAAGGAACAGGTGGACAGTCAACCAAGGGCCAAAGGATGGATATAACATAGACGAACCTAGTAAAAGTTTTAAAATCAACGATTTTCGACTTTGCTTTCGTAAAACTCACGGATGCGTTTCTACTGCTGCCACGTTAGTTGTTACTTCTCACAAACTCTAAGACCCCATATTCATACAAACCTTAGAGCACCGATGGGTATGTTGTCAACAAACCTTCAGAAAATCCGTTTCGGATGAAAAGGGTTTGAAGCGCAGGGAATCCTCAGGTTTGATTATGAATGTAGGCAGGTACATAAAACCAATCAAGAGGCATATAATTTAAAGTTGCGCTACGTCGAAAGAAAGAGCATGGTGAGGCATAACTGAAAGAACTATGGTAGAAAGTTTTATCAGAGAATTAAACGAAGATGGTAGGGCAGGAACGTGGACATCTAGTAGTAGAGCCGCAAGAGGGTCTTAGAATATGAAAATAACAGCAGACTAGATACCGATATTTAATGTCATCCTTCTGCTGTAGGAGAAATTCAACCCATTACCTTGCACGAAGCCGATAGAGAATTCTGTCCCCATGGCCTAGAATAAGTTAAGATAGTAATATTGAAGCTATAATCTGGTAAAGACGGTGAGCTATTTAATCTATAGGTGAGCTATTTAATCCGTAGGTGATCTGGTAATCTGTAAGATATATCAGAAAAGAAATGCCGAATTACGGAATCTTAGCATGGGTTGCCAAAATATTTGACTACAGCAGTTGTTGGAAATTACCCGGGGTTTCATATCGATACTCACTATCTCTATATTTACTTTATACTGATTACAACGCCATATCCAGTTTTAACGAACCTGCTTAACATCTCAATTAGAACGTAATGTCCATAGAGTGATAAATTTACAGAACTTACTAGCCAACAAAAGAGGATTAAGTCCTCACAATACTTACGCACCCCCAAGACATTGATGTAATCGGACTAACTCAGCGAGCTGTCTATTAATCTTTCGTGAGTATGGAAACGGAGGCGGCCAAACTGACTCTGACTATAACCGAGAAAAAAAACTAAATACATGATGTAGAAATATTATGACAAATCGTTATATGGGTTCAGGAAGTAGTTAAGCAACAGAACTTTCTCTCGTAAGACTGAAGTATTTTAGTTAGAAACATACTTTGCGTCATTTTCGTCACAGTTTCTTTTGGTAATAATGGAAGTGAAGATAGAGCTATGAGCTGTAAGGGCTGTACAGCGACATCTATATAGTCCGCCGACTATGAATCTTATGCTTGAGATGGTTAATCCATGTCAACCAATTTGGATGCACAGCTTCAACCCAATTAATTTTTGAAGCTAACCCCAGAGAACGGCGCACTAACTTGAGAATTGGCACTAAAGGCAGCTAGAAAGACTTCGTTCTAGCTGGAGAGGCTTGTTAATTGGGGCCTAGATTCGCTCTGGAAGTTGGTAACGATCCGCACTTTAGGTGATGCAGAGGAACCAGCATGTTAGTTGACAGCACGTTTGGAGCGTACCAGCATATTAAACTTGACTCCGGTGATTCGATCGTATGGTTATGCCATTGGGGCCAGTAAATGGTTATAATGCCTAAGAGCCTTTTGACCAACTGGACTATATCAGTTCTTGTTGATTTTTCGTTTTATGTTACTCTGTATTATGCCATTGGTTTCTTAACCGTCCCCCATGTCTGGCACAATATCCTTGCATCTTTCGGTCTTTCCTGTGCAATGAGGAGAGAATTGTGCAACAGCTACTGACAACCTCGGAACAGAATTTTATGTGCAGATAGTGATATTCCACCTATCCACTTTTTGAACAGCCAAAATATATGAATGGAATTTGCTGAACGCAGAAAGCGGATAGATAAATTCGGGTCTGGAACTAGGGAGAAGGGGACAATCCCTCGGTTTCTTTAGACAGATCTGCATAAATTGCAGTTTTTTATTGCTTTTTTTTTTCAATTTTCGCATTCTTAACGAGTTGAAGGGGAAATTTCATACGCGATATTCGTCGTAGCGCATTGTTGTCATTTAGTTGTTAAATCTATAAATCAACTGGCAAAAAGTACAGAGAGAAAGAGTAGTAAAGCGGACTTGATTCCCGAAGGTCCTACCCTGAGTAATGTGTTCATTGGTAAACTCATTTGGAGTCCCACAAAAGACTTAGTGAGTTAAGAAAAAAGCTTTCGATTTACAAACAAGCTTTAAGAGCGGAGTGTAAGGCCTGCTATGCTTTCGTTACAGAGGCAGATACTTGCAATATTTCCATCTGTCCCTACCAAAGTAATTAATTGCAGCTACTACCGTGGAAGTCTCTGCTAAGCTGCCACTAAATCAGTGGTTCGTCTACACCATCATAGCTGACCGAGCTACTCGTAAACATGCCATCAACAACTAAATTTTCGAGGATATCCATAATTTTGATTCTGATCACAAGATTTCGTAAATATACTTTGCAGATGTATATTTCATTTTACAATAAAAATGTGTTGCAAAAGCTGCTCTCACTATTTATCAGTGCTTCGCTATAGAAAGGATAGCTACAACCTTCAGAGCTTAAAACAACTTATTACTCTCCGACTTCTTTAAATCATATCTAATGACGTCTAACCATTTTTTCTTCAATTAAGTTGCTCACTTTATTTCTAAATATACTTGTTTTCGCCTATAAAATGTTGTCATAACTATACATATAAATTCGCACGCAATCTGCAATAGAAATCAATTGTCAAACATAACAAAAAGTTCTTTGGGGAATTCGTTTCAAGCTCAAATGTTCTCGTTCAATCACTTTTATATGTCTGCTGCTTTGACGTTGATTTCGATTCTGAAATAGAAGGATACCTACTACAAGTAATAGTGGAGACGAGAAAGTCATAATGGTATTTACTATCAAATTGAACCATTTGTGAAGGTTAAATGGTATAAAGGAGCTGTTACCTAGTAGTCTAGTCATATTAATGGCACAATAAATCGCCTAGTGGTTTTGATATGGAAAAATCACTTCTCAGATACTATTGGTTCATTCACTATAATATTCTTGTTAACAGAGAAACCCCCGAAAAGTTTTCCAACAACGAATCGAATGGATACCATGTTTTTTGATAAATGAGTTAGATGGTCTTGGAAGCCAGTAAATGTCTTCATTATTGATACTCGTAATTACTTTGCTACAAAAATGTAGCTCAATCTTTTCATCAAAACTATAGAATATAGCGATGTGGGGAGTGGAGTGTCGAGTGTACACACGACAAATATCTGCAGCTGTAATACAGAGTCGTATCAAATGGCATATCACACTGTTTTTAGATAACGTAAGCATTTTGGATTTTATTTTACAAACTTGTTGGGTTACTACTTCCTCCTGTTGTTAAGGTAAATTTTTCAACAACAAGCGCGTCTTATGTTGAGTGGAAACATCGACGTGATAAGACCATGGCCACATAAACCACTGAAACAACCCACTTACTTTTTCAGAAGCATCAAACGTGGTTTCTCAATGTCATAAAGCGGTCTTCCAAAATCACACCTCACTGATGATCGCATGTGGACGACAAGGATCCTTGGCCTTCACAAAAACCCAAAAACCCAAGATTTTAAAGCTCAAGCTCATCAATTCTAGTGGCAGCAACTTAGCCGATATCATTTTCTCGATTGAAAAGAAACTTAAGACATCAAGTAAACATAATCCAAAAGTAGAAGCAAAGTTTTCATTCATAAAAAAAAATTACAGCCAAAGAACATCTGGTGACAACTCTTGTCGCCACCTTGTAGCTACAGCCCAATAAATGATAACGTGTGGAGGCGTAGGGCTAGCTTCAAACGACTCTTATTTTAGCTAGAGCCGCAGGAGCAATAGATGCATGTACATAGGTAGATGGCAAACTAAGATGACGCTACTGTTCGGAGTGGACATGGGCCTCAGCTAATAGGCCCTTTCAGTTATGGCCCCTTTCCAATTGTGGGCACCACCTTAAACAAATATGTTTTCTACTGCTTTATACCTGCGGGTCGGAATCTAATTCTCATTGGGCTGGAACCCCGGTGTTCATTCGCTCTGTACGTTCTAGCCGTCTAAGGCGACTAGTGTATACTTTTTTGACCAGATTAATGTTAACGTACAGCTCGTTACGTATGTCTATAAATTCGTTCAAAACGGCCAATTATATCATCTTTCACCTGCACTAAGGTAATTTTTTCTCTGCCATGAAACAGGGTGAGAGTCTCCTTAGCGTTTCAAGGGCCTTCATAGGCTGAAGAAACTGCGATTGGTAAGAGTACCTCCTCGTTTGATTTCTAATGAGAGTTCATTATCAGTTCTTATAGCGGAAAAGAAATACAAGAAAACCTCGAAGTTATAGATATCTATTTTTATAAGTGTCCGATTCCTTGATGTTGAGTGTCCCTTCTTGTTGACAGTAAATAATTTCTTTTACCCACATTCACGGCTAAACCAATTTTTGCGGCTTCTGTTCTAAATCCTGGTTTTAATTTGCGAGTTTCACACAATTTTCTTAAGCATGACGACCTTAACTTATTAGTGAGCCTTCTCAATCGTCAATATGTACAACCTTAAAAGTTTGGTAGGGGAACCGGGGCTAGACATGGTTCTGTATAATTCGAGTCGTACTATTTAATTAATTGATAAAAATTGTGTGCCCATCGATTTAAACTTCTTGAGCTCTTTGTAGGACATAATGTTGTGGAATATTTGTTCGATTGTAGACTTGCTGCTCTGATAAGGGTTAACAGTTCACAGAAGACTGCAGATAGGCTCTAATATCTGATATTGAGCAATCAGATCTCTTCTTTTTTTTTGTTTGACAAGTGACGAATGTATACTTATGCAACTTTCGACCGAAAATATGTCTGAAATGAGTTAGTGCTAATCTTTACTAAATCATTTCAATCTGGCTGAAAGAGCTCGTCTAGTAGGCCTTACACCTTTCATTTTGTTAGATATTGGTATGCTAACTTCTTTAAGGTCGGATAGATGGACCTCTTAGTTTCCATTGTCCAGGCTGAATGGTTCGTCCTACCTGACGGTGGAATTTGGTTTGATATGTTATGGGCTGCTGCAGTATCCCTAGTACAAGGCGATGAGATTTCATGTAATTTCTTCAGCGCCTTTCTTTCAGATATCTTTACAGTTACTCTCATATGTGGACAAAATTGACATAATGGAAGAAAAACAGCGAGCTGTAGGTGAAGTCCTTGCGACAAATCGCTAAAACTAGTTTTGTTCAAATCATTCAAAATAAAACTTAATTGTACTCGTTTTTTAAAAGTAAATTGAATTACAATTTTAATTTACTTTGCTGTTGTATCTATACCGCTAACTTCGAGATTCTCTCATATCATCAAATCAGTCAACATGTCTGCCCCAAATCTCCTTACAAGAGCTGCGTTTTTCGGAGGAAATTTCTAAGCTCACGTGCATTTCAAAAGAACGACTCAGTGTCTTCTGTCGGTCTCAGTATAGTAAATACCACTTACCCAACACGTTTTGTCCCCGACCCAATCTCTTTGATCATGTCAAAGTCTCTGATTCTAAGCTTGTCCTTCTTTTTGACCAGATATCCTCTGATATCTCTGATCATGACTTACTTATCCCGACTTACAATGTGAATTTATCTAAATATGCTTAAACTGACTCTTTTACTTATAAAAAAGACTTTAAATCTGTTGACGTTAATGCGCTTCAACTAGCCACAATATCGGACCTCTAGCTGCACTACAGACTGAGGACTCCTCCTAATGACCAAATTGATTCGTTCCAATCAATTTTAGCCCAAGTGCTTGATCAACATTTACCGACAAAAACAGTAAGAGTCCTAAGCCAGCGCTGTTCATGATCGACCCCTGATGTGGTTAAATCAATTAAGGTTTGAAATAAATTACGCCGTCAATGGAAGCCCTGATTAACTACCATCAATTGGGAAGTTTTCTAAGACGCGCGGAATCATACAAATCTGATAATACGTACGTCCAAAAAAAAATACTTTACTCTAATGCTTAGTACTTCCTTATCCGCCAAAAAACTTTGGAGCAGTTAAAAAAAGATCGGTGTTTCCAAGGCCTTATTTCACAGCGTGATCTCGACCGGATAACCTGAATTAGTGTTTCGTAGGCGAACAACCCTCTGTGAGTGATTTTGATTTTAATCGAGAATCACCGAATTTGGTGAGCTCTGTTCGTAGACTTGAAGATTTTAAAGTTGTAAATGAAGATGAAGTTTACAATGGCTATTAAGTCTGATGCTATCGGTGTGGATGGTGTACTGATTTATGAAATCTATTTCACTCCAAATTATAAACCATCTTACTCACATTATTAACTTCAGCATTGCGGAATCAACTTTTCCCCAGTCTTGGAAAATTGCAAGGGTCCTTCCAATCGCAATAAGAACAAACACCAATTCCTCATCTGACTTCAGACCAATAAGCATTGTACTTTGTCTAACTAAAAACTTGCTTTACCCGAAACAATCAGGCTTTAAAGCAAATTATAGTTGCTTCACGGCTATAATAAACTTAAAAACAAGTCTACTTTGTTGCTTGATTTATCTAAGGCTTTTGCTAGGGTAGACCACAACGTTATAAGGTGGAAGCTTAAGCACTGGTTTGGCTTCATAGTAAAGACTGTGAACTTGGCAGCTAATCATCAAGTTGATTCCAGGGAATCACTGCTTGCGACAAATCCTCTTCTCTGAAGGCCTCAATTCAAGGAGTTCCATAAGGGTCCAATACTGTTCTGCATGTTTATCCGCGACCTGCTCTCAGTCTGTACCCACACTTCTGTTTAGATGACTTACAACTTCATCTAGTTAGACCCTTGAGCAAGCTTGATGAGAGCCTGTTTTCTTGGTTTACGAGGATCTTATTCAAATATCTACTTGATCCGCCGCTAATGGCTTGCTCCTAAACCAAACATTATTCAAGAGAAATTGAAATCTCAATATCTTTCCGGACATATGCTTAACCAATACTCAAATTACAGCTGTTGAGCATTGGACTAGTCTTGGTTTTATTATCTATCGAAACCTTTCAGGCTATTGTCCATAATATTGGTCGGGTGTTTGGATGTTAACGTAAGTTGATATTGACATTAATAGTGCCTATCATGACATATGCTGCGGATGTCTATAGTGCTCTTGACTCACTATTACAGTATAAACTGCAAGTAGAATTCAACGGAGCGGTCCCCTTAGAAGAAACAACCATATCTCTGAACACTGTTAAAAGCTATTAGGTTGCACACTGCAACAATATATCAACGGAAAAAAATTTATATTTCTACATAAAATTATAACTAATAAATCTCCGTCCTATTCATTTAAAAAGCTTGACTTTAATCGCTCCCTTGAATTCCTTACGGTTATTATTCATGGGGTCAGCCCTCGTCTTTTCCTTACAATCTCTACTTCATCCATTTTATAACAATGTATCTAAGTACTAGAAAAGATATCAATCTTATTGTACATACCACATGTTCATCAATAAAATGGAAATAAATCTATACCACTCAGAATTTTCTTATGATTATTGGCGGAAGACACTGACAAAATGCTTAGTCTTAGACAAAAACATAAACATATTCTTCATTTAATTTATTTTTAAACGAAAACCCATTTCATAGATAAAAATCAACTCCATTCTCCCTTCGAATGGTTTTAAGCTCCTTCCAAAAATATCATTAAACAAAAATCGCTTACAAAGGCGCAAAAATAATCACTCCTGCAGAGCGTCTTAAAACACAAAGTACGTATTAAAATTTCACAACCAAACAGATTATTTGCCTATCACACAAAGATTTCATATTGAAACACAGCACCCAAAACGGAGTCTACTATATAAGAACATTCTACAAAATGATACAAAAAGGAAAGAAAAGTCCTTTTCAACCAACCAACCAACCAACCAACCATCTAAACAGCTACCGTAACCAACCCCGTAAAAATACTTGTAGCAGCAACAAAGCAATCTGTAGTAACTTTCGCAAGTCATCTAAATTAAATGTTGCCTTTCATGTTATTCCGGGAAAACAAGGCCCAACCTTGTGAAAGCCCCATACAAATCCTTAAATCAATTATTCACCTGAGCAAGCAATTACTCATAATAGACCATCGATTTATTATCTCTTCTAGCTCCATCCCCAGTGAGTCCTTGAAAGGTTTTCTCCTCTTCCCCAAACCACAAATTCCGAGAATTTCTTACCAAAAAAACCAAGTCGAATAGATGAAGGAAATACGAGCACGAGCACGAGCACGAGCACTACTCGTACAATCGTCATGCTGACGAAAAAGGACTTGGTTTTGGTTGTAGGCGAATATCAAACCTGAAATCGTATTCTGCATGCAAAAACCATCCATCCCTACTTCAAAAAGAAATCCTTTGAGATAGAAATACTTTAAATAACAAAAGCTTACCTTCGAAAGTCCCGACTCCAGCAGGCATATATCACTGGATTCATGCATGAGTTGATCCATCCCAGCCATGTGACCACCGCTGATACGATCTCCTCGTGCTCTATACACTCTATACAAAATCCCGACAGTAGGTTGACCACAAAAAATGGCAGCCAACACACAATGAAGACACCCATCACGATGCCGAGTGTCTTCGCAGCCTTTTTCTCTTTGGCGAACTTTGCCAGCTTTCGCGACAGCGAAAAGTTCTTGCCTATGTGACGGTGACGCGCCAGACCGTTGTTATGTAGGGCCGCCAATGGTTCATCGTCGGGCTCTTCTGGGGTTGACGTCGTCGTCCCCGATGCACTATGGTTATGATGATGATGATGGCTACCACTGCCAATACCACCAACGCCACCACCACCCGCACTGCCATGATGCACAACGGGATGATGGGACGTCGCAGTGGCCTCTCGGGTGGTGCCACCACGATGAATACGAAGCGTTAATTGCAATTCCCCTGATGCCATTAGTACCTGTTTGGTGCCGATCTTTAAAGATCGGGTTTGTATAACGGCAGCACGATAAATACGACAGTAGGTGAAGACCATAACTAACAGAGGAAGATAAAAGGAGATAGTGGAGGAGAATACTAAGTAGCCTAAGTGCTCGGTGAATGTACATTTAAAGGCGGGCATTTCGCCATCACGTGCCGCTCTCCACCATACAATCGCAGGGAAGCTGATCGCGCCCGAACACACCCATACGGCGCAGATGAGTCCAGCGGCTCGTTTCACAGTCATCCTCATGGGATAGGAGAATGGATCTGTGATGGCCCAGTATCGGTCCAGTGATATCACGCAAAGATTAAGAATTGACGCTGTACTAAAGAGGACGTCCAGTGATCGCCAGATGTCGCACCAATCCGTACCAAAAAACCATGTATTTTCAAGAACTTCATACAGTGCGGAGAAGGGCATAACAACCAGGCCCACAAGACAATCTGCTACAGCCAGTGAAGTGATGAAATAATTAGTCGCCGTATGGAGGTATCTCTCCCGTATTACGGCAAGGATCACAAGTGAGTTACCAAAGACAGTCGCAAAGGAGAACAGGAACAAAAACGACAAAAGGCTAACCCGATCGTTGGGCAATGCTTCGAGGAACTCTGAAAGATCTGGCTCTGGTGTCTGTGCCAGTGTGTAATTTGTATTGGCGTCCGTCGTAAGGAATCCATCAAAATAATTGATCAGTTGATCTTCACTGAGATTATAAGCGTTATACACTGACGACGACGATGAGTGATTCAGGTGAGTCGAGGTGTGATTTAGAGTCGAAGTGATATTCAGAGTTTGGATAGGCGGTGGCACTGCAGCAGCTAATTCCCAGTAGACTTCCGTGTTTGCATTATTCATTATCATTTCGCGATAGATGCGGCGCTTGTATCAGAAGCCAGCATAGATTTAACAAATTTGACTAGGTTTAAGCTTTAGGATATGTCGAGGAGAGAGAGGGGTAGATTTATGTTAAAAACTTTGTACAACTTAACTACGAGTATGTTACACTTAATGTTACGGTTGCTTAGTCTACAATGACGTGTGTCTCTTTTGAGATGATGTACGCTTTGAACTTGAGTTTTCTTTTTAGTTTTAATATGTCAGCGTGCGATCGTCTCTGTCCAAGAGATCCGATCTTCTTTGGTGTTATCCCAAATTTGATCAAAATTATTTATTTTTTTTTTGTTGGATTTCTTTTTGCGAATAATTGCAAACACTATCTAAGCTGTTTGCGATGATGATGATGCCGCTTTTTTCCGTTTCTTCTTTTTATTGACCGTTGATCATGTCACACGATCACGATCGGACATTTTATCACAGTTGGCGATGTCTTTGGTTGTAAGGGATTGCTGCTGGTGTTGTTTCGGTTGTTGTTCTTTAACAGAATGACCATGATGATGAGTTGAGATGTATGAACTTAGCTGTTGCATGAGAAAAGTATAATGCTGGTTATGTACATCACCAAAAGAAGAATTGTACATTTCCAGTCCATCACCAGTACAGCCTTGGGAGTAGGGAAATCTGAAAGAAAGAAAAATAAAAAATGGAATTAAATTTCATTTCAACTTAATATTTATACAAAGTATATGGTTTCTCTAAGAAATCGTACAACGAATGGGCAATATAGAGTGTTACATTTATCTTTAAATAAAACATTTACAAAAGGCCTTATGCCTTCACCTATCCGGTGCACTAAGTGAAAGGCCTCAAGGTTCTGTTCTTGGCAGCAGACTTGATTTATATCAAAATCTATTCTGTTCATTCGTAATGTATCTTTTGGATACATCTAGGTTCTAGTTTCCCAAACTGTTACTTAAAACAACACGAGTTTTGTCAGTTTATTTTGATTCTAGGCGGGCAGTGATGCAAAATTCAATTCCCGGTAAATATTATCGAGAGCTTAATCATTGTCCCACGGAAACGACACAGTTGATACTGGCGTTAAGGTTTGCAAATGAAATTTTCGGACTTTGGATATACCAAGTTCATTTGCGAAGGCCTAGAATTCCTATAAAGTAAAATAAATAGTGAGATCTGCCGATCAAAGGGAGGATGAGAAGCTGTGATTTATATTACGGACATTGTTACAGAGTGTAGGAGAAGCATCTATCTAAATTCAAGTTTGTTTCTAGCGGTAGAATAAGGTATAGAGACTTGAGCTTTCGTCATTCAAATCAACGCTTTGTAGCAATTCGAATCAAGGCTTAGGTTGCCAATGTAAGTCAATAATAAGTCCGCATTGAAGAAAGAGACGATGCACACGGCCAATTTTCAAGGTTTGCGTTAATAGTACGTTTACACCGACCCGAAGTGTTGAATTTCAGCGCAATGCTGCATTTCGTCTCTGAATTTAGAAGGTTGTCAAATCGATCAAACCTTTTTAATGATTCCGCACGTCATAGCGCTCACAAAAACAACTTTAAAGGAAGTCAGCTGTTCCAATATTTACAATCACTAAGGCCCAAGCCCGTAGAATCCATTGCGTCAAGTCAAAAAATTGACAACTCCTAAGCCCTAATGGGAGGGAGAGAGACAGCAAGTGCGACCCACAGTGGAATGCATCACTTCGGATGAAATTGGTCAATTTTCAACTTTTTGTGGGTCTGACAGATGTTTTCATGGAAATTAATTCGGGTGCTCTTTTGTGTTTCAAATGGGTGAATGTTTCGGATGGATTTCGCACGCAACGTACGTATTCTTTGGAGTCCGTCAAATACGATTTTTGTGGATTGTAGACGCAACGCACGCGACGGATTCTATGGGTTTGGGCCTTAACGACTATGTGCCTCAATCAAAAAAAGTATAAAAAAAGGAAGAAGTGGGAAGACAGCACCTGTCATATAAATGTTTTTCGTTCAATGTAAACGGTGAGAAGAAATTCCTAAATTTCATTTTGAAATGTTGATTTTCGAGTAAACGTACTATAAGATTGCTCTAGAAGATTAAATCTTAAAAATACAGCTAACCGGTCGACGGAGGAGACTCCTAGATGTTCAAAGATCTCTAAAAATTTTGAGTGTCTTATAATCACTAGCTATTTGCAACCAAGGTACGTAAACGGATGTCTCAAAAGCCGCAGTATCGGAGAAATACTGTAGAATGGTTGCAATCACAACAAGCCGTATCTCTCAACCACTCGATGAAGTCATCAGATAAAGTCGTTAGAAATGCTACCACTGATCTGCGGTGTCTAACCCAATAGCCTCTAGGAAACCTCTTTTGTGATGAAGGTTGCATCTGCATTAGTTGTAACCCGTGAGCTCTTCGAGAAAGAGTACAAACAGGCTTACAGGCAATAAGAATAAGAAACGCACGATTGGGAAATTCGGGAGAATTTAAAGCTCCACAAAAAGGCTAAAAGAACGTGACACGAAAACAAAATTCAAACGGACGCACATTTGGAAGAAAACGGAAATATAAAAGTGGAATCATTGTCGGTGCTAAAGATATGGAATTAGACTTCTAGGAACTGTCAAGAAAACTTCAACTCAATTTTTAGCCACAGTAAATTATATTTTTCGTAGCAATGAAGGTCAAGACTTTCGTTGATTCAAGAGAATTGTATTTGGTTGAAAGGTCTGGTGGCGTTACAATCCGGCGTGAACCTGGATCTCAACAAATAAGTCCCTCAGGAACCCCCGTCATTCACCTCCAGTATCACACTCAAACTTGGTTGAGGATCCCATCCACTTGCATGAGGCACTTCAAATGCATTCGTTTTCTACTGGGGATTGCGTCACTTGTGGTTATAATGCCAGAACTGTGGTATCCATTCGCTCGAATTGGTCTATCCATCTCAAGCATTAGATTCGTAGACGCCTTTTCAAGCCGATATCCCTGAACTACTTTTAAGTTGTTAGTTGGACATCCTTCTCGATTCTCTGTCAATACAAATAGGACTAAGAATATAGGGTGGTATATTCCCCATCAAATAGCCAAGTGCTTCATCATTCGCCTTTGACAAGGTCGAATTAAATAAAGCGGGATGATAATATTTTTGTATAAATACAGTTTGGGCTTACTAGAAAAAGCTTGACGGTCGGTTCGGTGTAACTGCAATATCATTTAAAAACCTCCCCTGTTTAGCGGTGAGTTTCGCACGTGCTAAAAGAGCCAAGTTTCTAGACTTCAATTTGCTGCACAACTTAGTAAATTTGGGAAGGATGACAAAATCTGAGACCACACTAGTATAGACCAGTTGTTTACCCAGGTTTTGCAGAAAAAAAGGAATGTTTAACAGACCCACTCCTTCGGATAAGCTGGTGTATCTTCCCAATCAATGGTTGGAGAAGATAGTCTTTGCATATTTTCTCAGCACCGGTTATGACTCTACTTCTAGTTGCCTATGCTTATCTTTTTAGGCTTGAATTCTGACCTTGTAGCCCGACATGTGAGTTCTTTCCCCTGTTAAAACCTTCAAGTGCTGATCCTGAAGGCTCATAGTCCTACTGTCGCATCTATTTGCGGCTTTTCAGCCTTAGTGTGTTATTCCTTCGCTGTAATTCATGCTTTTTCAATACTTTAATCTTCCGTTCTTCAGGTATCTGCTCGCATCCATGTGCTTAGGCATTTTCACCTGCTATTATCATTGGTGATGTCGCTGGCTAAAAATATTTTTTACTCGATTCTACAGAAGCGTATCTATGGCTGGTTGTGAAAACGCGCATATAGTATCTTTCAATTCGAAAGTCAGCTCGACCTTTATAAAAGACGTCTTAGGTGCCACTTCTAAGGCATCGGCTAATGGTAATTTGATTGATCTGTGGAGATCAGTGGAGACCTAGCTGAACTTCATTCCAATGACAATTCAAAGTGGATATTTTATCAAAGGGTAGTAAGTCCAGCAATTTCACCGCAAAAAAGTTCAAACCTTTACGACTAACTGCATTTGTTTCGAAAATGTTTGAAAGGCCGAGTGGCAATCGAACCAAATGAGAACAGGAAAAAGGGTAAAACTACCTCTTCATAGGAACCCTTACAGGCAATACAAGTAAATACACCTTTTAAATGCAACATAGAAATAAATAAATAAACCTGAGTTTTGTATCCTTCCTTTAATGGGTTGCCTCAGTAATGGAACATTTTACAAAGTTTCAACTTCGTTCAGACAAACCCGTGGCATAAGCTAAAGTAATAGCACTACTACCGCAAATAACTTTTCTGATAAAATAAAAGGGGTCCTAGCCCTAAAATCGTTATGTGATTGCACACGGCAAGAGTAATTTTGTGTATTTATGAAGCTACCAACCACGAGTCTATGAGTAAGATTTAAAGAATGCCCTGCACTGTCATTCGTGCAAAGATCTCCAATATTAGTCCTTAAACCATGCGCAGAAGGGAAACAAAAAACTAAGAGACTACAGAATTCGTTGTTCAGTTCTATAAAACTCTTTACAAGCTCTCACGGAACACGAACACTAATGATGATGATTCTACTCCAAAATTCTTAGATCAGCATTCAGTTTTCATATTTCTATGACGAAATTCAGAAACCTTTACTAGACCGAGATCTTGATAATGTGAACAACTACAAGTAGATGACGTGTATTTGACTCGTCCGTAACTACCAGACAAATGTTGACCATCTACAACAATTAAGAATCAAAAGATACTAACAATTGGTTAAGTTATTTTTGTCATCCTGTAGGATGTCATAACCATTGCAACAACTAGCAGCAACGATTAATGTTTCGAAAGAAACATCATACAGGGTCATACATTTCGTAGTTTCAAGTTAGTAACGCTGTCATTTGACACCTGCCAAACTCAGCTGTCATTTGAAGTATCATGATGTTAGTTGAATGTTTGCCATTTACAATAGTGGATCGCTTACAAATTGAACAACGCGTTAAAATTATTAAAACTTACTATAAGAAAAGTGATTCCAGCGTAGCCACTTTTCGCGCATTACGTGAAGGTTATGGTCGTCATAATCAACCGATTACGCAAGCAATCGGTAAAGTTGTGAAGAAATTTGAAGAGAGTAGAAGCGTTACTGATGTCGTTAGGCCTGTGCATCATCGTAATGCACGGTCAGTTGAAAATGTTGCTGCTGTAAGTGCAAGTGTTGCTGATGATCCGCATTTATCGATTTCCCGCCTTTCGCAGAAATTGAACTTGTCGTACACCTCACTACGGCGTATTTCGTATTTGTATTTGCATCTCCATTCTTATAAAGTTCAACTTACACAACAATTGAAGCCTGCTGACCATTCACAACGCCGTAGATACGCTTCTTGGGTGCTGACAACAGACAATAAACACCGATTTTGCGAACAACATTTTCTTCAATGATGAGGCACATTTCTCACTCGATGGGTATGTAAACAAATAAAATTGCCGCATATGGGGCTCAGAAAACCCACAAGTGATCGAAGAGGTGCCGTTGCATCCAGACAAAGTGACTGTTTGGTGCGCTATATAGTCGAAAGGTGTCATTGTTCCGTATTTTTTCGAAGATGCCAATGGCCGGACGGTTACGGTCAATTCAGAGCGATATGATCGCATGATAAACGATTTTTTTTGGCCTGGTGATTGAAGATCATGACTTGGACAATATGTGGTTCCAGCAAGGTGGGCCAACAAGCCACACAACACGAACAATTATGGCTTTACTGCGTGAGAATTTTCCTGGTCGCGTAATTTTACGTTTTGGCGACATCAATTGGCCAACAAGATCACGCGATTTGACACCGTTCGATTTTTTCTGTCGGGCTACGCAAAAGACCGTGTTGATGTGAAAAATCCCCGAACTCTAGACGCATTAAAAACCAACATGACTCAATATATTGTGGAGATACCTCCCGAAATGTGCGAAAAAGTGGTTAAAAATTACCTCAAAAGAATCGCATGCTGCGAATCTTCCCGAGGCGGCCATTTGAATAATATTGTTTTCAACACTTAATGGCGAAGTCCAGACTTTACAATGAATTAAAATTTTCATCAAAAATGTATCACTGTATGTGTTTTATTTAGTTTTACTTTCGAAATCCAAAAATGAATGACCCTTTACAAATGAGATAAACACAATATAAGAGGAAAGTAGATATTCAACCATTCATCTTTGTATTGCTGAGCAGAAGGTTACCAATATACCCAGGATCGTTCAGGGAAACCTAGTCCAAAACAAGAATAACTTAATATCCCACCAACATCACTCTGAAAGTTGTCCATTTCCATTTATGAATACAGCTCATTCCCGTCCTACCACAAACTTAAAACCAACTTTACGAGCAAATATTAGCCGAAAACCTTCCATATGGCTCGGTCTGTGGACGTAAGTTTAATTCATATTAAAATCCTTCCTCGGACAAGCGATTTTTACACGCTTTTACATAGATTAAATCACTGACTTTGGTCACACAGATTGCTCTTCCCAATTGATTCGTAGAACCATGTAGAGTGATGTAAATTTAATTTAAAACAACTCACCAACTTGTGGTGCCAGCCACTTGATATTCCAACAAAACAACAACATCACAAGAACAAGATACCTCTAAATACGAAACGAAAGAACTTTAAGTCCTGCCGTGCTTTTGTTGGTATTCCGATGGTATACATCATATATCCTTTTCATCCACCACCGGACGAGTAGCAGATTTCTACTCACATTTCAGCATGAAGTCCCATTACAGCATCATCTCCCATACTCATTCTCTAAATTTGACTGCTGCTCTTCGTTGGTTGAATGAATGTCCATTCAATCTGGACACGGTGCTTGCGGTAACCCCACTAAGCTACCCCTAGCTGAGAATGCATCTCCCTATTCAAATGCAAAACTCAACTGAATACCCATGGAGCATACCGAAATGCAATTACAAGGGGTAAGCCTGGTCGGCTACACAGGTAGGTCGGAGAATGCTTTGGGTTCTTATGTTTGCCTCTTGCAAATAGCAGTACATTCGTTAATTAAAATTTTAAACAGACAGGTTGAGCATGTTTTTTTTTTTTTTTTGATTTAGAATCCTTTTCATGATTTCTCCAAGGGAAGTAAGTGAATTGACTGGAGGGTTCTGTAGTGTGTAGTTAGGTACCTACCTTCTTCTGCCCTTCTGGTGGAATAGGCATTTTATGGTGTTTCAAAATTCTCATGATTTGAATACGAGGATGGAATTTATTTTTATATTGTTTCTGAGCTTTTACTTATCCTTTCGGTGAACTGATGACAAGGATATGTTTGAAGGTCACATATTTGCAATATCTATAAAGCTTAAAGTCATAAAATCTCTGAACTTGAATGTTTTAAAAGATTGTTTGTTGTTTTGCATAGCTGTATCTATTGTCTTCTTTCCTTTCGCATATTGAAATTCCTCTTTCTCAATGGTGAGGTTTTATACCATTAAACTCGCCCACATTCGAATAAACCAAAAAGAGATATAAAAATGCCAAACTTCGAATAACAAATATTGAAAATCTATAAAATACTAGAAAACCCACGGATTTATGGGTTAAATCAGATGGCCTAGGGAAAGCTAGGTCCCATACAGGAGGAGTAGGCGCGGACATATGGGATTTTATGGCACTGATGTTGCTAATCTATTTTCTCTTTTTATCAATTTATTTACCCAAAATCGCGAAGGATATATCTTAGAGAAACCCACAAATAAACTTAATATAGAATGAATTGGGTTTGCCTATTCTAAAAGGCCGAAAGGAGGATTTTATGACGCGGTTTGTCATATCCTGATAAAGGACCGTGCCCTCGCACAGGGAAATTGGAGTTTTACGAGTACTCATATGTTTTTGAATCCCCTCGTGAAATTTAAAGATCCAAATCGTTGCCTTAGCCCAGTCTGATCATTCAAATTTGCCTTTTTATCAAAATACGAGTATATACGAGTATACAATAAATTAAGTTAAAAGTTAAAAATATGTGCAGATATCTTTGACTGACATAGCATGAAACGATTATGAAATAAAGTCTCAAAATAATTTGAAGGTTTTACGAAGAGAAAATATAGAGAATTCAGAACTATTCTGAACTAGATATTTTATTTTTATATCTGTATATATATATATATATATATCTGTATTTTTCTTGTAATAGGGCCACAGGATAATGAAAAAAAGGTCGAAAGAGCTTGGCGATGCGGGGCGTTAATGGTATTTACTTTTTGTAAGTCCTGGACGAGCAGAAGATAAGAAGTCATAACGGGGCAGATGTCTCTTGAGTTTTACGTGAAAGCCTTACAATAGATTGATTTATGTTCAAGGGATACCTATACCATCCATGGGAGCCAGGATTCTATCGCTTATCCACATAGGTACCAAAGTGGAAGTTGTGTTGAGCGCATGAGCTTCACCGTTGGTATGAATCGAGGCTGACCTAAAACTGCTTGTCTATCGTATGGTCAAAACCAACTGGAAGATCGTTATTGCGACATTAGTTTTAAACAGCAGCTAGGCCCGGAACAAAGGCCTTATTCCCACGGTACCATGTTTTAAGTTCTTATGTAAACTTTCTGTGGTCCTGGCACATAACGCGACCAATAACCAGCAGCTTGTAACTGGTCAAATCGAAGCAAAATTTTTTCGGTGAGACGTTTGCTCCTTATTAGAATGATGCTATTGGTATGGTGAAGCCTCGATAATTGAGCGGGCGCCTTCGTTACGGGCAAGTAAGCCTTATTTTTCTGAAAGAAATTCAATTTATAAAGGTAATAGGGAAAAGAAAGGTTACCTTTCAGGAACCAAGCCGGACTACCAACGGACGAAACTTGGAACCTTAGTACCTGGAATATTTTTGTAAGAAAATTTCATAGAACTGGGCAAAGTCATCGCTATGTATTATACAGGAGTAAAGGCACTCCAAGAAGAACGATGAAGAGGGGAGGGCATTGAAAGTATCAAAATTGAAGGTGGGACACTTACTGTAGTGTGCTTTCCCTGGAGTAAATTTCTTTACTTAAACTTAATGAATGTTCATGCTCCAATTGATGTAACAAAAGATGTTCAAGATCAGGCAAAAGTAATCTCATATGAATGTGCCATACATTTGCGATATTGAATATTTATTTTGAAGATAGAGATCGAGAATGAAGAACGCGGAATTATAGTTACTGCTGTTTTGAATAATTTCCGGTTTGTTATTTTAATGCAGCGTGAATTTCGTCGTCCTTTTCCTCTTCATTTTCCACCTTCTATGCGACCATTAAGTTTTGATCTCAATATCGCGTGCAAACTGGATCCACTAAAGATGTCGCAAGAAGTGGCCACGTATTGCTCGTTCGACTGATAATATCGGCTCTGGCAGAGGACTTGCGAGAAAACACACAGAGATCGAAAAGAAAGCGATGCACACAACATACGTTCGTTGCCTCGAGTTCTGGTGAAAGACCTGAAGATATTCCCATATAAAGTGGAAGTTGTTCACTAATTGCTGTCTTATTACCCGCAAGTGAGGTTAACCTACGCGCACATGTTGTATAAAGCTGGGGGTAAGAAGAGCATGATTTCGTATCCAAAACCATATTGAGCAACGAAGATCAGTAACAAAATTTGTGTATCTGGGGATCTGCACGAAGAGTCATTGCATCGAGGCGTTTTGAGGACGGCACCACCGTAACCATATATGGTGAGCACTGCAGACAGACATGAAACGAGTTATTTTTTTGCCGCATTGTTGATTCCAGCAGGATGGAGAAATCGCTCACAGAGCTCCGGCAACAATGGAGATTGATTCAGATTGATTCACAAATTTGTAGGCT
This sequence comes from Volucella inflata, assembly GCA_928272305.1. Lineage (NCBI taxonomy): Eukaryota > Metazoa > Arthropoda > Insecta > Diptera > Syrphidae > Volucella > Volucella inflata. The sequence continues at coordinate 207,371,171 of OV743716.1, forward strand.
GTGCGATCTACCGTTTTAGTTATTTGAACTGTCCGGTCAGATCGTAATATCCGATGGCATTATACGTCTTCCTTTGGGGATTTTTGATATCTCGCAGGCCAGGTTCTCACAGAGAAAGTGCCCCGCCAACACACCTGCAATAAGTTTTGCAAGATTATGTGACACTTACGCCCAGCATAATTGAGTGCGTATCGAAGGCGAAGTTTCCCGTCAGGCCCGTCCATCTTCCTCCAGGGGGACAGCAAGAAAGTCGCGGATTTATTAAAGAAGTCGAGAGGCACTTGCTTACTCTGACAGTAACGTGCAGAGTCATGGCTACTGCAGTTGTGTTCATTTTATAATCAACTGTCAACGGACACCTTCAACTTAATCTTACCCTTTCTTTATAATATGCTAACCAACAGACAGTTCATCGTGAAGAAGAAGTATGCAGTTTCAACAAGACAGTGCCACATACCATACAGCCCAAGCCCAATTACTGCATGAGGCATTTCTTGGTCGTGTAATTAGAGGTGGCCAGATCATTCGATTTAGAGACTTGGATCTCTTTCTTTTGACGTCTAGGTTTTATGGCAACAAGCTCGCGACAATTTACAAGAAGTAAATCTGTATTTTCTTTTTAAATATTTTTTAAATTTTCGGACATTTTTTATGAATATCAAAAGGAAGGACATTCAACAGTTAGGCTAAAATAGAGCCGGGTGTGCTTTAAGGAAAGCCCATGTGGAGCCGAGGCAGACCGTTCTTTGAAGGCTGGTTAAAATTTGTTTTACAAATCTACCGACTTTTAGAATATCGTTTTTCTTAACATAACCATGTTGAAAGCTCCTTCCTACCGCAGCGCCTTGAAGGTATTCGACGCGAAATGATTATGTAAGTAAGTTTGCTATACAGGATTACACCCAAATACTTTGCTTCATTTCGCATGGTTATATCTTTAAGTACCTTAAGCAAGCAGAGGAATTAGATATCACTACAATCACGGCGACTGGCCAATTGCAGACCATGGGCCAAAACTAGTTAGTCTACACAATTTCCACTACAGCGGTTGCAAGAATGAAAATAAAAAGGAAACTCATTCTCATTTCCTCTACAAATATCCGGCGCTGGCAAGAGCTAGACTACAAGTACTTCACCAATCAATTGTCAACGACCTTTACGACATCTCGGACAAAGGAATGCAGTCCATTTTCTGAACTCCATAGGCTGGATCCAGTTTCCGATTGTGTTATATGTTGAAAAACACATATCATCAATCAGGTCACACGAGTCGTGATAATAAAAAGGCACATTCTGGTGCCACTGCCTAGAAAAGTCAGACAAGTCAGTTTCCACCATTTCATTTAAAGAGAAAGCTAGATTTTGGGAGGATTCACTGAAAGTCTATTTCTCGTGCATCAGTTTGGGCATAAGAGCAGACTGTCGCCAGACATGTTCTAACAGAAATCTCGGTGATTCGACCTACATGCTCCAAATCAGTAGAAAGAGGACGCCTCGTTTCCTCAAAGATGCCCAGCGTGAATAACTTTCTGTTGAGTACACCTTTAAATCGGCCTACCAAATTTTGTTGCGCATTTTCACATGATCTTTGGAATCCGTGTGCTTGTTGTATCTCACGTAGACAGAGATCTACATTCTCTCCATGCTGTTCAACATGAATATGGAATATTATGAAATATATGGAGGGCGGGTCAATAAGTCCGTGACTTTTGGATTAAAACACAGATTTTTTGATAAAAAAATAATTTTATTTTTCAACGTAGTCTCCCTTGAGCTCTATACACTTTGTCCAACGCTTCTCCAATTTTTTTATCCCTTCCAAAAAAAATGATTTGTCGAGGTCCTCAAAATAGGCCTTTGTTTGCGAGATGACTTCATCATTGGAGTCAAATCTTTTTCCACCAAGCCATTTCTCCAGGTTTGGGAACAAGAAGTAGTCGCTCGGAGCCAAATCTGGAGAATACGGTGGATGAGGGAGCAATTCATAGCCCAATTCATGGATTTTTGCCATGGCAACTGCACATGTGTTTGTGGTCGACTGTGAGCAAACGGGGCACCCATCTTGCGGAAAGCTTTCTCATGCCCAAGTGATCATTCAAAATTGAAACCACTGAGCCATGCGAGATCCCTACGGCTTCCACAATCTCTCGCACTTTCAATCTTCGGTCGGCCAACACCATATCGTGAATTTTTTCGATTGTTTCGGGTGTAGAGACCTCAACTGGGCGTCCAGGACGTTCGGCATCTTCAGTGCTTGTACGGCCACAACGAAATTCAGTAAACCACTTTTTTACCATTGAAATCGATGGTGCAGAGTCCCCATAGTATTTATCAAGCTCTTAGCCTTGGTCTCGGTAATGGTTTTTTTTCGCAAGAAATAATGCTTAATAAGCACACGAAATTCACTTTTTTCCACTTTCTCCTCAAATTAGTGAGTAGTCTGATAAAAATAGCTGTCAAACACAAATTAACTGACGCAGCAAGTTTAAATTTTGACAGGAGTCAACTGACAGATGCCTGTTGACAGGAGCAGTGTTGCTGTTTCAGTAAAGAGGTCAGAAATTCAAAAAGTCACGGGCTTATTGACCCGCCCTCGTAGTTCTAAGGACTTTGGTACTTTTCCATTGGTAGCATCATGTATTTTGAATGTAGGTCTATCGGAATATATTACGCCATGAGAAGATCGCTAAGGGCTTATTGCTTTAGTCTGCGGAAAATCTACTACATGCTGTGTCCGTTCATTGGCATTTTCTGTTAATCTTTTGTCCAGTTTGTTAGATTAGTGTTGGACTTAGTTCTCTCCAGATTGTGTGTCAACAATTTATTAATTTAGTTTTCATCAGACCCATTCTATTGCATTCCTGCATGACAGGGTATGTCTTCTGCTAGTTGTGTAGCTCTACGTCACTTAATCAAAGTCCAAGCATTCTTTGTGTAATCCCCTTGGATTGATCTCACCTCCAATTGCATTTAGGAATTTTGCTGATTGTGGACAGCACCATTCGCCATAAGTACTCCTGCTCACTTTCAATTATATCTGACAAGATAAAAGCAACATACGAGTACTATATTGTCTCCTTGTCAACACTCGCTCTATGGTAACCAATTATCAAATCTCAAACGTTAATGATGAGTTACTTGGCCAGACAGCACCGAGTTTATGTCGAACTATGCCTATCATAATCCCACAACACCAATTTTTCACATCAAAGGGACACAGGACATACAAATTATAAGTAGGCTTAATCTTGCAATGTGGCTTATGCCACGATTATGTTGCTGCAAAGTGAGATTTGAGCGTAAAATTGATCTGCGGTATTCATTTAACTCACAAAGCCAATCCTTTGGGTTTTTTACTCGGACACCATCGCTGATCTTTTTTGTCTTCACCTTGCTGTTTGAATAATATCTCCTGCCCCTGACTTATTACCATCATTGAGTTCTGTTGGAGCAATTCTGTCAGACCAAATTATTTCATAGTCATTTTGATCATACAGTAACATGTACTATACTAGGGACAAGCACATGTTACGAGTACATTGGCGTACATAGATGTGCTCCTTACCAAAGTTTATAAATCCCTTTCATAAGGAATTCGTGTGGCACCAAGCGGTCCGGAGAGTTCCAATTAATGCTTTGCAAAACTTTTACTTGTGCAAAACTTTGCTCATTGCCGTTAATAATGAATCGTGCGTCCATAGGTTATTCTGCCTTCTAAATGATTCATCGACCAAGAATCTATTTCTTTATGACTTGACCATTGGAGCAGGAATAAAGGAAACAGGAACGGTCCTACATATGTAACTTTGCAATGCCTCATCAGTAATTTAATTTCATATTTGCTCAGTCATCATCGTTGTTAGCAATTATAGTCCCTCTGAGGAAAAGCTAAAAGGATTTCCAAAATCCTTAACTTCTACCCACCCATACAAAAATAGGGACAATCCTATAACACCAACACAAAATACTCTTTGGGAGGAATTTATGATTATATGGCTTCCAACTTATGGCATTATACGTGTATGTGTTGCCTTTGTGGCAGATATATCTAAGTATCTGTATAGGTGTACACCGATGGACCAATCTTATCTCAAGGTTGACAATTGCTAGAACTGTTCGACCGCATTCGGGCGAATGGGCAAATTTTCTGGAAAGTTTTCGGAAGTCTTTATTAAATTGAGAAATTACTTAAAGAAAGGGTTCACAGGAGCACTTCGAGGATTGTCTCCCCCATCCAATCAAGGATTTGAAATTGATTTTAGCACTTTTGGAATTTCTTCATCTTTTTCTTTTTTTTCTTTTGTATATCTGTAGCCGAGGAATTAATTCACGAAGGTAATCTGGTCCATACAAATGTCAGCTACATATGGACTCCTCTAAAGTTCGGAAAGAGTGAGGTACGGATACCCTACCTAACCAAAATTGATTGCAAGGACTTATGTTGACGCAATAGGGTTTCATATTCGTTTGCTCGTTGGCTGTTAATATAAAAATTGATTTGGGTCAAGTCTAGACAGCATGTTTGGAATATTCATGTCGATGAAACCACATTTGTGGCTGCATGCATATGAATAGATTTTTGGAAAAGAAAAAGAAAAAGGTCTAAGGAATTTGACAGGATTCGATTACATGAGAAATCCGACGAAATATGATTGTAACGAGTGGGAATTTGAAATATGATTATGGTTTTCGAAGTTGAAAAGGGCTACTGAATTGTGATTGTGATTTTTGGGAAACGAGAAGGTAGGAACCTTTTTTGAGTGATCTATGAGATGCTGAAAAGATTCTGTGAACGAGTATTGAGGTTTTTGAGGAGTTATAAATCTAGATCAGGATGGTATTAACTATTATCCTGCGCTTTAGTGGGACCGTCAATAGAAGGAAAGCCATACGAATCATTGGCGGATCAAAAATAATGAAAAGATTTTTTCGATTATGAGGAATGGTAATAGGAGTGGTTACTGACATGTGTTGCATATTATTTTTGCACTGTTTCCATTTGACAGGGTTTTAAGCAGTTTGAGTACGTTTTTTTTTAAGGACGGAACCCCACTAGCCTTTTGTCGGGCACTTTTTGTAAGATTTGTCATTCAAGTGCCGAATCAGCATGACTCTTCGATAATGCTCCCGATATCTAATGCGAGGGAACTGCTATACAATTGTTCTCCACAAGAACGCACAGGTTGGGCAGTTGCTTAAGCGCTTGTTGTACATCAGTAAGAAGTGGTTTTTGGAGGGGTACATAGATGCTTTTTGACTTTGAGAGTGAAAGCCAGCATGGCCTAGACTTTGATATAAGATGGACATCCTGGGTGATCATTTGGATATTCTTAGGATTGTCGAGCAGGACAGCCATACACTTAGGTCTAATTTCCTAGCATAATCTTTCTGAAAAGGTTTTTCTTTTAGCAAAAATCATCTTACCACCAAGTTGTGCTCCGAACCAACCTATCGCCTGTATGGAGATGAGAAAAATGCCTTTAAGAATCAACAGGGTGTAATCTTCAACATTGCGCCAAAAGCAGGCACAATCATTGCGATAGAGGATTCGAAAACTAAAGTAAGCAACAAAAGTGAATGGCGAACACAGATTGATGGAAATGGTGAAAGACTTGTTGATTCTTGCAATTCCATTTGCCTTGCAATTGTGTCAACCGACTAACATTGTCTGGGTGATATCGAACTAAGCACGAAACAGTGAAGTGAAGCCCTCTCACAACTTTCAAGCTAGTCTTTGAATACAAGACTTCACTGAAGGCAGTCGGAAAGCTGAATCAACTGAGTCACAATAAAAAAAAGGGGAAATACAATTGTCGAGAAATTCAAAGGATTATCTTTCAGGACTCGAACCTTTATTGTGACTATGTGCTTCCTACGTTAGGGCTTCTGACAGTTGTCAGAGCCAACGAGCAAAGCTAGGATACTTACAGAGAATGTGTTGACGACAGTTGAGAGCACTATGTCTTTGAATGCATCAAATTGCAGGTACTCGACTTGGATGTGGTGGTTTTTATTACGAATAAAGTACATTCTCTTCTCCTTTCTTTTTCTTTGTCTCAGTGATCAATTTAAAAAATAAAAAGAAGACATACGGAGGATATTTTTGGGTATCCAGTCAAAAAGCAAAACCTACATGACGTAATGTCTAGAAAAAGACCTTAGCATGCATACCTCAATATTCATATCGGAACAAGGCGAAATTTATAAGAATCGATGCGAAATGCCTTCCTACATGCAAATGACTATACAGCTTCCAAAAATCCAATTATGGTGCGATCTACATAAAAGGAGACCGTTACACTGGAGATTCTGGTAGCGGCATTCTTCTTTAAAAGTAGCCGTATTGTGCTAACGCCTAAATCGATTTATTAGAGAGGTATTAGTACTAATAAGTTCTCAGTTTTCCATATACAGTCCGTTTGATAAGATCGTATACGGCTAAACTCGTTTATGAAAACCAGTTTGGAAGTGGCAATTGCATTAGCAGATAAAAAAATACTTCTGCTTAGATGCTTTGAATAAAAAAATTTAAAGAGTGTTCAATTTTTGTCGAAGACGGAATTTTTTTAAAATGAGTGTCGCATTTGCATCACGTTATGAAGCAGTATTCTTGTGCACGCATCCAAAAGGACCGAAAATGTCATACGGAGCAGCTGCTAAATACATGAAAAAGTCAAAAGCATTTGTTAGCAAGTGAGTGCACCGTTATTCCCAAGTTAAAAATGTGAATAATTTGACGGATCGTGGGTCTACGCCAAAAACAACAAAAAAGCAGGACAAAATGATTCTACGCGTGTTTGAAAAAAATCCTCTTCTATCGTTACGTGGAGGACAAGGAATTTTACGTAAAAGGTGTCTAAATGTGTGTTGCGATACGATACGAAGACGTTTACTAGCCAATAATGTAAAATTTCGAAGAACAATAAAGAAACCACTACTGTCAAAAAAACATGTAGAAAAACGACTCAGTTGGGCCAAGGAGAATTTGGACAGAGATTGGAACAACGTTATTTTTTCGGATGAAGCTTAATTTTGGGCATGGTTTCCTATCACTCATACCTGGTGTACACAATCCAATAAATCAATCCAGCGGACCGTCAAACACCCGGCAAAGGTGCACGTTTGGAGATGCTTCTCAAAACAAGGATTTGGCAATTTGTTCATGTTTACAAATAACTTAAGCGCACCCAACATGGTCAAAATTTATAAGAAGGCTTTATTACCATCTGCCCAAAGGTGGTTTAAAAGAAGGAATGAGAATTGGTTACTGCAAGAAGATAATGACCCGAAACATCGGAGTCGTTTGTGCAATGCGTGGAAACAAGAAAATGACGTCGATGTTTTAGATTGGCCATCACAGTCGCCGGGTGCAAATCCCATTGAAAATGTGTGGGCATTCATGAAGCTAAAGCTCCAAGGAAAGAAGGTCTCGACGGTCAAATAATCACGAAAAATACGAGTTTTTTTGTCTCAAGATTATGCTATAAGATTAGTAGAAAGCATGCCTCGAAGACTCCAAGCAATTATTGATAATGGAGGAGAGTGGACCACATATTAATTAAGAAGCATTCAAGTAAATAAACAAAATAAACCAGTACAATTGAATTTTTTTATTAGTTTTTGCCGTATACGATCTTATCAAACGGACTGTATTTATATTGCGAAGTGAATCAGTGAATCATTAACTATCTTCTTATAGATTTAAATCCACATCCCGGTATGGCAGCATCTCTAGAGCGAGGCGCACTGTCACTGGTGTCACAATGAAATCAAAACATGGCACTTTGATTAAATGAAGCAATTGGTGGACGATGAAGAATTTTTGGTAGTTTAAAACGCAAAATTCTAAGAAGGATATACGAGTATCTACCTATTTATAATGCAAACACTATGTGCTTTACAACGACATTGCACTGGTCAAAAAAATTCACATCAATCCCTTGGTGGCATATAGTTCGAACGATTATTTACGATTTCATTTAAAATGCCCCACCTACTGGAATCAATTGACTAAAGAAACGACGAATTATCCCATTATTAGACTTTAACCCTTCTAAGAGATATTCAGTAATGGAAAGATCTAAATATTGGGTTGCGTTGCGACCTTAACCGAGCACTGCTGAAATAATTACTAAAGATGCTGTACGAGTAGATGTTGGTCCGTGTGCATTTGAATGAATATCGCATTGCCTTACTCATGCAACTTAAATTTGAAATCTACCTTAAATGCATATCGGGATTCTGTCTGTTTGTAGGACAATATCTAAAAATATACAAGGGCAGGCTTGAAAGGGTCAAATATAAGATGCATATCCATAAAGCAGGGTATTATGTGGTCGATTAAACTCTGCCTCAGCCGATCTCAACACCAGGTGAAAAAAACAGTATTGTCGCTGAGGAGAACCACCGTCAACAATCTGAAGTGAGCTGAGTTCTTCTTCTTTCTTTAAGTGGCGCTACAGTCCGGGGTGAACCTGAGCCTCAGTCAACAAGCGTCTCAAGCTAGCTCGATCCCTAGCTAGCTGCACGCTAAGTTGGCTGAGGTCACCTTCCACTTGTGCCCTATCTGAGGCTTGGCCTTCCTCTACTGCGCTGTCCCTCGGGAGCTGATTCGAAGACTTTTCGGACACCTTTTGGTACGCACGCTCTTCATGACCCAGCCATCTCAGTCTTTGGATCTTCACTCTTCTGGTTAGGTCAATGTCGCTGTAAAGCCCGTAGGGTTCATGATTGTATCTTCTCCTCTCGAAGCAACCAAGAACGCGCTCATCCATTTTTGATAATGTCCATGCCTCTGCGCCATAGATCTAGACCGGCATTATTAAGGTCTTAAAAAGGGTGACTTTTGTTGTCCGAGAGAGGGCTTTGCTACTCAATTGCCTTCTTAACCCAAAGAAACAGTGGTTGGCAAGAGTTATTCTTTGTTGTCTCTATTTATAGCAGAGCCTAGGTAGACAAAGTCCTTAATTACCTCAAAGTTATATCTGACGAGGGTGACGTTGGTCTTGCCCTCAATGACCGCTAAACCCATTTTCGCCGCTTCCGTCTCAATACTCGCGAAAGCGCCACTGACATCACACTGCTTTCTCCCGTTTATGTCAATATCGTCGGCGTATGCGAGTAGTTGGACGGACTTTTGAAAAATAGTGCCTCTTGCGTTTGTTTCATGAGTTTTGCACTATTCTTTCAACTCTCGGTGAGGTCTTTACCGACCTTGATGGAACAGCATGCACTCTCCATTTTCATCCCGCACAGACAGACGAGTTTGGAATGCCGAAACTAGACATTGATCTGCATATGACAGATGCCTCTACAGTTGGCTCAGCTCAGAGGGTCTCCTTTCTTGAGAATCGGTCAAACAATGCTGATGTTCCATTCATTGGACATACTTTCGTCCGACCATATTTTACAGATGAGTTGGTGTATGCGCCTAACCAAGTCATCGCCTGCCGCTTTGAACAGCTCGGCAGTCATGCCATCCGCTCCAGCAGCTTTGTTGGACTTAAGTTTCGATACAGCTGTCTTCACTTCATCCAGGTCGGGTGGACGGAATTGTTGGTCATCATCGTCCAGGTCGCAAGGTTGATTCTGTCTAACAGTGGTATTTGGTTCGTCGTCGCCGTTATAGAGTCTGCAGAAATGGTCTTTCCCAATCCACTGCATCGACTGCGATTCTACAACGATGTTCCCTTATTCATCTCTACAGGGTTCGGTTCGGGGCTCGCTTAGTTAAAGAGCATACAGAATTTAAATTGCGCATAAGCTAACGCTGGCCGCTCTTTCAAATCGTCTCCGTTTCAGTCCTTGTGGTCTTGAAAAGCTTCGAGAAGTTCCACTATTTCAGGCCAACGTTTTGTTCAGCAATGTGGCCCATATATAGCTTAATGGCTACATACATAGGCAAAATAGCCATATAGGGGTTTAAAACAACCCGAGGAGGTTCAAGAGCTGCCATTAAATTTAGAAAAAACAACGGTTTGGTATGGTGTGGTCGTGTTACAGGTTCATATTTTTTCAAAACTGAGGCCAGCCACAACGCAAATGTAAATGGCATCGATGAAACTGAAACCCGGGGTCTCGAGAAGGTTTGCTTGCAACAAGACTGTGCCGCTTTTATATAATAGAGAGAATAACCCGATTTTTTTTATTGTTTTTCATATGTTAGTCCATATATGAAGGTATCCAAGTCGATGAAGATAACATGCAGATCTTTAGAAGCATCATGATTCTACTCCATGATAGCTTTAGCATAAAAAATTGGGCCCTGTTTTTTTTTGTAGACGCAAGAGAAGAGTGCTGAGTACAAGAATCTCAACATTGTTCGCCTGATGTAGACGAATAAGTTTCCATAACCTTGCTTATACAATTTTATCTTCTACGTAAACGCTTGAAACCCCTTTTTGAAGATTCTGATATGTCCTTATCGGTATGTCTCTGACATCAGGCTGACTCCTGAATTGACGAACGGTAGGCCATGGCGAAAAGGGGAAGAAGGTCATCCCAATCGGAATGGTTCGCCAGCTAGATAAACTTGCATGTCCGCCTTCTTCCTGGTTTGCGGCCCTCGTTTTACGGTGCAGACATCGCATTCAACACAATAACGCTCAGCACCCAGCGGCCCGTGCCACTTGTTCCCACCGCCGTTTGATACGAGTAGTCAAACAACGCGCTAGCGTGACTATCAGGTGCAATTTGACATCATCGCTGAAGCGAACGAGTGGATTTCCAAGCAAAAGGCACACACATTGGCTACGTTGCTACGCGGCGAAAGCGTAGCTGTATTGTCTTATCAAGATCCCGTGGATCGTGCCGATTATGACAAGCTCGCTTCAGCACTGCAGCTAAGGTTTCTTAACCAAGAAAAGCATATTACTCATGCGACTTTTCGTTGCAGACAACAACGTCAGAAGGAAGACCTCGGTGCATTCGCGAGCTAGATCCAAAGGCTAACTCAAATTGTATTTGAGGACTGCCCACCCGATGCCCAGGAGCGCATCGCAATTATGCAGTTTGTGGATGGCATTAACGATCGCGCAGTCCAAGAGCACGGCAGACTAGCCGAGCCCAAGACGTTTACGGAAGCTGTGTCTAGAGCTGTCACCGTTGAAGCCGCTCGACTTGCATCCCAACCCACCTGGGTTATCGAAATCAATGAAGATATGACCCCGAATAATCGAACGACTCATCACCTACTTCTTCGAAAAAACGAAACTGGATGTGGGGTAATGGAGCCGATCACTGGATCGGGAAACGATCAGCAGTCAGCGCTTATGCAATGCATTCGACCCCAAATCTACAGCGTCCACCCTGACGACTGCCATAGCGGGCTTACGGTGGCAGCTATTCTTGGCAATCAACCATGTCAATTGTTGGTAGACACGGGATCGTCCTTCACGCTGGTAAACCGATCAAAAATTCTAAAAAACTTCGCTTAGGATTAAGCTTTGACGATGAGATTTGTAACGGTTACACATTTCTCATTTTCGAAGTTGCATGGACCATTGTAACCACGACACCAAATTGCACACCCTACAGTGACTCTTAGCGGATGCAATGGTCTTTTGACAGTTACGAGTAAATGTGGATTTTTACTGTCTCATATGTGAAAATTTTGTTTATTAACGTATCCACCCAGTCAAAGCCGATGCTTAAACACCCAAACGGTATATGATCTACGCATCCATGGGTTCAATTCTTATGTGAGTTGAACTGAATAACGGTAGAGATGTCAATCCAAATGGAAAAATGCTATAATGTGGAGTAAAACAAGCCTAAAAGCTGTGCTCGCCGTGAAATCTGTAGATCTTCTTCAATACTTTCACTAACGGCAGCCATATTAAGACATCTGTAACTGAGCCAGTCTCTGTTGAATTATATGACCCTGTCCAACTAACTGACAGTATGCGCTAACCAGATTGACCTAATAAGAATGAAATTCATCAGTTGATACTCGTAATAAACCATTACCAGCCCTTCTAGCAGCGAAAATTTTTTGCTGACAAGAATGGACACTCATAACCTACGGATTTCACAGTTCGCCACGAGGGCAATCTATAACTTTGAGTACATGATTGAATTAATTTAACTGACACTACAATGCGAAAAATCACTGTTTCGGTGCTCTAGAGGGCAACTCTATCTCATGAACAACGAAGAAGCAACTGGGTAAGAACACTACTATATTAACTTACTATATGGCGGCGGTAGTACACGAGTAGACTGTATCTAAGCCTGAAGAAAATATCTTTAATTGATTGAAGAAAAAAGCTCTTAAGGTGATTCCTGATACCCGTCGACATTAATGGAATTTAGAGAGGTAAGCATACAACCGAGCTCTACACGTTGAACAGAAATATTTATCTAAGAAGAATAATTTATCTGCCTTAGGACCTCACCTAACCAGCACAAACCGTCTTCGAATCGACATAGGTGGAAACAGACTCATACGCACAACTAAAGGTAATTATCGCAACATCGTGCTACACCGAGGGAACAATTGGTTGAGACCTAGGTCCACTTCGGACTGAAGCATCACCTAAAGTAAAGTCTAAGACCTGAATGCAATTGGGTCAGTCATACCTTCGATTCTGGTGACAAAAAAAGGTGGAATTAGTTCTTAAATCAATGCGTTTTATAGCCAATCTTCAAGGAGCGAATAATTGAGATATTTCAGCGTGTCACATGCATGGGTACCGTATGAAGCTTCTTAAATGGGAGTAAATTGCTTTATGTGGTGTGCCATGGTAACGTCCTAGAGGGGGTTCCTCTTCTATTGTTTTGAAAAGTTTTGAAACTTTTTAATTAAGCTGTGTCCTTGAACGATTTTTAATGAGATTTCAAAAATTAGCTAATGGCATAGCGCCCGATTTCGCCCTCGCTTCGCAGCATACCCATGTCTGAATACTCCTTATGGTTATAGTGACTGAATTTTTAAACATTTTTAATTCACATACTCGTGTGTCTTTCATTTTAGTGAAAGTATCACCCTGACACTTTTGTAATAAACTGTCCACCGACCTTAAGCTTACATCACATTGCACACTGTATATCCCGTCGGAATAGTTAATAACATCATGTGAACTGAGCTCCATGTAAACACATGTCTCCTTCCCCATAGAGGACACAAAGCCTTGACACTGTCAACATGAAACCATCCCAGAAGATACAGACGAGGAGACACTGTTGAGGACGTTCCAGTGCAATAGCATTTAGAGTCTACCTTTGTGCTGTCGCTGCTATAATTTGCATATCACTTATTCCCTTGAAATAATAACATTGTAGTAATCGGATTTTGAATGGCAGTTAATTGAGGGATGGGAACCCATGCATATAGAAGAACCTGTCACCACTATCACTGCTGTCTATCTGGAAGGATCAGCAGAGATGAAAAGAAAAAAAAAATGATTTAAAATAAATCGATTCACGTCCATCCAACCCTTCATTCAGGAGCACATGTATGATTGAAAGGATTGTGAAGCCTTTTATCCCTTTCACCAACCAGATACGGTTACTTACATACAAGTGAATCTATTCAGCTCATTCAGAAAGATACCAGATATAGATCCCCCTTAAACTCTTTTTAGTAGTATCAACTATAACATCACGTGTGTTCGTATCTATGCACTCCTGTATACGTTAAGGGAAGCCAATTGAGAGTAGAATATTTGATTGACATCCTTAACATTATTTAGTGAATGACAATTTGCCGAGATGAGAGGACCTTAAGCACAAATACGAGTACATACATACGAATATCTGTCGTCACTCATGCGGAAGTCGTATTCTTATACATTCTCCACTGTCCGTCGTTAGACTGATTAAAGGAAACTTGTGCCAATATCCTGGATCATCCCGATTGGGATTCCTTCCTTTGACAATTCGATTCGAAAAAAGTGACTTAAATCGTAGTAAATTTTGGTCTCTGGGATTTGAAATTAAAATATTGCTGTCAGCAAATGGCGACTTCATTGATTCGAAAATATTCAATTGGAAGGACTATTTATTTATCACATCCATCCGGAGGATATAAAGTTTCTTTTTTTTAGTGTTTCTCATATACGTTTTATTTTTTTGTTATTTTTCCATTTGGCTTTGTTTTTGTTTGTCTTGGAATTTACATGTTTCGTTGGGAAAGGAAATGTGGTGCTCATTTGTTATGCTAAAACTTTTTCCTCTTCTCTATCCATCCAAACAAAAAGATACTTCCACATCCAACAATAAAAAATGATTTGTGGAGTGATAAAAGAATAAAAATCTATTGGATCGAAGTATCTGAACAACTTTTCTTGAATTTTATTAAACAATTTTCTTCTATGAAAAATATGTAAAAATTTTGATGAATGTTAAGGATATCAAACAGAAAGTGTAAATGGAGTAAAAATTCGACAGTTTTGACGCTGCGTGAGTATTGTCATGTCTCGCCTTAATCTATTATTTTTAATTTTTATCTTCGCAAATACCTTGCTGATGTTCGAAAGTAAACTAATTAATCGAAGATTTGCGTGGTTAGTCCTAACTTTATCCTTTTTCGGGAAAGGGTGTACCACTGCTATTTTCCAATGAATACTCTGGATAGTATGCATTATTCAGCGCGTAGTAGAAATATCTGCTGCCTCCAAGGGCATGTGTCTTAATACAACGTTTGGGGTTCTGTCTGTTACAGAAGATTTATTGTTTTCAGTGAATCCAAGATGCATAGGAGCTCATCTTATCGCACGAACAAATAAATGACAACTCGTACTTCTTATCCTTTTATTAACCCTTTCCTCGTTATACGAACTTATGCGTAACGAGTTTCCCTTTTTTACTGCATCGCTGCTGCTCCACTTATGGGGTTGGCTAATGTTGCAGACCGCAGAACGCGTCTACATAATGCTCGGTCCTGGATCGCTTCAGTGGTTAGCCCCAGGCGTTGTTGCGCATTTGCCATCTGAGAAATCCAGGAATTCTTTTTCCGACCTCGTTTTCTTACAGTTGGAGTGACCGTAGTAGTGCTGTGGTAGTGATAGTGCCTTCTTCACCTGATTTTCCGCAGATCTTCTTTGAACGTGGCAATATCAGCTTATTCTATTGCCCTCAAGCTGTTCGGTTACCGAATTCTTTATATGCAGATTTCCTCTTATACGCGCAGATCTAATACAATCGCGTTTAGTGACTCCACTAAACATCCTTAACATTTTCATTTCCGCTGCCGTCATTTTGTTTTTAAACGCTTCGTACATTGTCCAGCACTGTGAACCGTATATAAGAGCTGGTCTAACAACCGTGGAATGGCAACTCGTACATCGGCCATAATACTGATAACGTTTGCCGGGTTTTGTTCATTGAGTATCGTACAACCGTTATTCTCAGATCGACAGTTTTGAGGTTTATTCCACTTTTGTCTGTGGATCTTTGACCACAAAAAGACCATCGGAATCGTCGGCTCCATAGTTTGTTTGATATCGTTGTCCATATCTAGTAAATGTCGGTCAATCTCGTCGTTTGTCAGGTCTCTATTTATCGGTTTGTACTGCTCCAGCAGAGTTTACTCGTTTGGAATCCATAATATGACGGCGAGTCCGTAGTACTCACAGCTCTAAATCCAGGAAGGAGCCGGCTGATGGGAAAGATAGACACCCATCGCGTACAACTCGTACTCATACAACTTTGTACTCAATCATTCGAGTATTTTGACGCCACCAGCTGTGCAACTGATTGCCCCTCGTATTCGATGGATTATTTCATTATGCCGCATGTTAAGCGTTAAGATCTCCGGCCGGAAAGTATTAATTTTCTTCACATTGAACCAGCTTCGAATTAAAAATTAATTCAAGTTCTGTAATAAATTGAACGGGATGAAGTGCATCAGATGCGTAAAGTGACACTCTTTTCTCGCTGCGAAGAGGAATGCACCTAATGCAAGCTTATAACAGCTGGAATCGACATACATGCCCTCTATATATAACCCCATGATGCAAGCCTTGCAGTATTAAGAGTCCTTGAGTGGAGTCAGGCTGGTCAATTCTATATACATCATGGTACCCACTGTAGCCGATTTCGTAAAGTTGTAAGTTTACTTTTAACGCAATAATCTTTACATTACCCTCATTCAATGTACCAGATATTATATCGGTGCGCCAGAATTGTCAAACAGGGTCGAGTAGATGAAGCCAATTTAAGTCGCTTGTTCATTTAACTATTTCTGTAAATGATCAATTTTTCCGTGCAGCCACAGAAGAATCGTTTTCAAGTCCAAATCCGCTTCCGGTGCTCTTTAGGGTTTTTTTTTTCTGAATTTGTAGCTTTAACATCTCCAGATAGCATTTAGGAAGAGAATATATTACGTGCTACAAAATTAAGAAACGTTCCTCTGTTTTGACGCTTCCCTTCATCAATACACTGTTTTCAAGCCTGACCTTTTTTTAGCTCTTTTAACCTAGGACGTCTCCTAAAACTAGCGGGATATCCGAAATTCATGGAGGGTACACAAAAGAGTTGACTTCTCTCCGATACCATATACTAAAGGACATTCTCCATTTTTGTGGTCGTTATCGCACTTCACACATCTGAACTGCATGTCGCAGTAAGCTGCGGCTGGTTTATCACATGTGGTCTCAAGAAACTCTGTCAACACCAAATATACAAGTTTTCTTCTGTACCCTTCGTATCATCAGCCAGAGTCCTAATTTCAACGTTTTGGCTCAGATGGTGATCTGTGCGTCTTCTGCCACTAGTGTAACTATTTTTGTTATGATCCTGATTAAAGTTCATGAGAAGTGAACTAAGAGAACCTAATACAAGTGATAAGTGCACTCAGGAAAAGAACATCTCCATTATGCCTTTTAATCAGTTATCCAGGCCAAGCGCTCTATCGTTGATCCTTAAAATCAAGGTTCGTTATCCATTCGCTAGATGTTGCCAAGCCAGGGTAGTCGACGAGTTTTAGCTTTTTGGATTGCATGCCTTTTTTTCGGTACAGCTGTTAGAAGTTAGAGGTTGTACCTTATCCTTTACTTTCACTTCTTGCAAATATCCACAGAAGTATTTTATTCTCGAAGAGTACAGTATCCACTTTCCTTTTCAGCTTATCATCCAGCACTCAGCGTCGTAAAACAGAACTAAGCAGGATAAATGTTATATAGAGCTTGCACTTAGCTTAACCGAAGAAGCAGTGGTTTCATAGGGTAATTTTTTATCGGATCTCCACTAAGTTGTCATCTGGAGAGCTGATCTTGAGAGGTAGATGAACTCCTTAACTACGAGTACCTCGAAGTTGTTGCTACCAACAGTGGCATTTTATCCTAAGCGGTGAACAGATGTTTCTTTGTTTGTTATAAGTATGAATTACCTACTGTCCTCATTCACTACAAGACCTAACAACTTCGCCTGTCCTTTAATGGCCGTTAAGCCTCTATTTCAGCACGATGGGTATGTCCGATGTTATCAATGTCGTTCACGTACCCTAGTACTTGGACAGATCTGTTGAAAGTAGTGGTTTCCAGTTGTTCAGACCAAGCGCTTTGGCATCGTCGATGGCTTGGTCTTTGAAACGGAGGTTTGGTCTTCGTTGTCTTCTCGAACCTGGGAGTTGGGATTCGAAGATCCTCTTAGCTGGAGCATTATTTTCCATTCGCTCGATGGGGCCGAGCCAATGTAGTCGACGTGTTTTGGTTTTTGGACTACATCGGCATGGTAGCGCATGTCTTTGCCGAAATCCGGTGCATGTTTGAAATAGTTCCAAACTGCACATTGTAGTGCGTGTTTTCCAGTGTTACGCGGCACAGCTGAATCAGTTTTGCCCGGATTCCGAATTCGGCCATCGCCAGATAGAGCTCCTGACGATGTATGCTATCATACGCGGCTTTGAAGTCGATGAATATGTGGTGTGTTTTGACTTGAAATTCGTTGGTCTTTTCCAGGATTTGCATCAGTGTGAAAATTTGGTCTATAGTCGATCTTCCGAGCCGGAAGCCACATTGGTACGTGCCGATTAGTGTTGCAGAAGGGTTTAAGACGTTCACACAGTGCTAGGGCGTCCAATGTCGAATTTCTTCTTCTGGGCGGTGCGTAGCTTCTTCTCGTTGGACATGTCGAGCTCTGAATTTAGCCGCGACAAAAATATGGCCAGAGTCGACGTTTGCCCCTTGGAGGATGTTGGATGCTTGCCTTGCATTGATTAGCACATGGTCGCTTTGGTTGGCAGTTCGACCATCTGGAGAGCGCCAGGTTGCAGTGTGGATCCTTAGCCTTCGAAACCTAGTGCTGCTTATCACCGTATTACGAGCTGCTGCAAAATCGGTTAGTCGGTAGCCGTTGTCTGTTGTCATTTCGTTGTGCTTACCAACTAACCCGCCAAGGATGTTTTCCTTGAAGTCCCCGAGTACAACTCTTACAACAGACTCCGTAGGCTCCATCCAGGAGGTCATAGAACTCCTCCTTGATGCGATCTTCAGCCTCGTTGGTAGGGGCGTGTGCACATATTAGGCTAATGTATTGGAAAGAAGCCTTGCTGCGGATCACAGAAAGGTGATCACTTATCGGCTTGAAGTCAATGACTTTTGTCCTAAGCCGATTTCCCACGACGAATCCACATCATGTCTTTTTTTGCAGCTGTAATAAATGTCGCAACTTTTTCTTTTCGTCATACCTGATCCTATCTCCATCGGATCTCCTGGATCGCGAAATGATGACGGTAGTGTCTGCCAGGACAGACTCAAGTTTTTGAGTGGCACCTGGAGTGTAAAGTCTTCTAACATTCTAGGTGCCAACTCTAATATCGTAGTCCATTGACGTTCCACGTCTGGTTGCCCTTTGAGGAGTTCCGTTATCCGAGGCTGGTTGTCTCTTTCATAACTAAGTATTTTTTCCATAGTCGGGAAGTTACCCCGACGGCACAACCCCCAACCTGGGCCGGATATTCCGGTGTCAGTAACCCAATTTCGGGATATGAGCGCTGCCGTTGACCCATTTAGGGTTCGTTCGCCACCAACTCTTTTCCAGCACCCTGGCTCGTTATTGGAAGTCCCTATAGACCTGGTATCCAAATATGTCGAAGCAGCTCATATAGGGATTACACTTTAGTTCGACCTGACTAGAACTATAAACGCCACAGTTGACTCCATCTGAAGTAAGAGGAAATGTCTTAGTGTGTAGGCTCTCCTCCCCCCCTCTCTCGTCCGCTGCCACCAACGACCTTCCACAGGGGTTGGTTACCCTATCTCCAGTCGAGGTGCTAGGCACCCACCAGTCACCAACGTGGAGGTAAGAGTAGGAATTTGTAATGAGAGGGTAAAGTGAGAACGCTTGTGTTCTCATGTAATCGCATCACTATCCTTAAACCAGGTACTACAGTGGATAGTTAATTGTAAACTCTCACACAGAACCAGAAGACACTGTCCTAATGGAAAATACGCCCAACGATTGAATATTCCAAATAACAACTTCTTCAACAGGTGTTTGAATGAACTGAAAATGAATCTGTTTCGCATTTTCGTTGTAACTGCTCTTTTTAAACAGGTTTCGGCACTGACTTATATTATTCTTCTCTATAAACATCACTGTCGAGAAGTTTGTATGTTTTCACAAGTACCTAGAGTATCCATAGTATCCATAGACCACTTCTTTAAGACAAAAACGGACGCTACAAATTTTTTTAAATATTTTAAAAATTCCATCGACTGATAACTGTTTAGAATCTTTATGTCCGATAGACTGACAGTAGACAACCTTTTTACACTAAGCCAAATCCTTATGTAAATCGATGAATTTGAAGCCGACGTAGTTTCATAAATATGATGCCGCCCCAATGTGATGACCTTTATCGAAGTCCCTCGAATACTGAATCAATATTGCTGCTTTTAGTTGAATAGTCGTGTATCCCGACATAAAGACAATGCCCAAAGGAAAAGAAAACATTCAAAAGGACAATACACCCTTTGACACATTTTTTTCTTCTCAAAAGCCTAAACTAAGTGGCCTTACCTTCTGTTTATAGTTTAAGTTTAGGAAACAAATCTTCTTGTAATGGTAACACAGAAAGTTTCCTGCCCTACGAGTATTTCTTACCACCCAACTCATAAAACTTCGAAAAGAGAATTTTCTAAAAAAAAAAAAAAACACTCATACGCCCTGATGTCTGGGTAGACTTCTCAAGTCCACTTTGTGCCTCGAAGACTTCTTGAGATAATCCTAGCCACAGACACACAAAATCCATTCACAGACTTTTTTTTTTCATTTAATTTTATTTTTTTAAACAAACCCTTTACTTATCTTTAAAATGAAACTCGTATCTCGCCCAAGGATTTCTAAGAGGGATGAGTTGCAAAAATAGAAACCTTCTACCTCCTGCCTTGTATTGTACATATTTATTTTGCGGTTGTCTGTATCGGTGTATCTGTCTTTTACCTTACACTTTCTACAAACTGGTAATGTCATGTGTTCATTTGAGCTTAAAGGGTACAGACACCAAGGCAAGCATCCCCTATAACATAATTGTTTGGTTTACAAAAGCCTCACTCCCACACAACGATTCATGCACTCATACTTAGAAAATGTTATTGAAATTATTAATGGGTCAATGATTGCCTTCGGTCCTTGAGATTGTTCATTAAACTACTCAGCCATCCGGCAGGGATCTATATAGTATCTAGAAAAGAGCTAACGATCCAATATTATCAGAAGTTTTTTTTCTAAAGGTTTACATACGTATGCAACTACGTATTCTACCACCTTCCCATACTCGAATGAACACATCTCTATGCCAGGCTTCAAGGTTTTGATCAGGTTAAGCCCAACCACAAACTGAGAGGAAGATTTCTACTGCAATTTGTGAAGGTTTAATCAAAGGATTAGGACTAAAGATACACATATACTCGTAAATACGAATCTACATACTCGTATATGCTAGTCAACTCTTTTACTTGTAGGGGTAGTTCGGGAGCAATAATTTTGATAGATGAACCTGTGCCACAAGTGAATTACCAAAGAAACCCACATGGCTTTACCATACTATATATCATCGTGTGTTGTCGTGCCCTTTTAAGCTTTTAAGCTGGAGTTGCCTCGGATATTTATCACAGGAAATAAACTACCCAAAATGTCTTGTGGCAGGAACTGCGAACACAGTACTGCAATTGATTCAGTCACCTGTTTTTTATTGCACAACTGATGGGGGTTGGTAGCTTTAAATGGCACAAGAAGGGTGGTACTAAGGACGTTGCTAAAAGTGGTTGCAACTAATGGGAAAGAAAAATGGAAAAATCGAATCACTTCTCTCGATATAAGTGTACCTTTCTGGGGATGTTTTTCAGTTTTTCCTCTTTTACTGTTTTTTCTTTTTTTGATCGTTTGAAGGCTGCTTAACCATGGTAAGCTTCGAAGTTTATGTCGTGCTATTCAATGTGACATGTTGAGCTGCGAACCTCATTTGATAAAAAGTCTGCTGGCTGCGGATTGCCAAAATGGCTTGCGGTTGTAAATAAATCATTGCCGGGATTTTATTTACAAAATGTCGTTTTTCAAGTAAACTTAATAGGACCGACCAATGACGATGACGATGACTCTTAATCATGGTTGTATGTACCAAGAAAATCATTTAACTTAACCTGACCGTGACGTATGGGCCAACAATATGAAAAGGACGCCCGGGTGAGTAAGAAGAAATGAAATGGATTTTACAAATCGTTTCTTACAATGTATAATTTTGTTGTAGTGTTAACCTGGTAATTACTGGATTAGAGTTGCTATTATCTGAGGATTTGCCTCTTTTGCTACTCCACTGCGAAGGGTATACGAGTTACAATTTTAATGACACTGATGTCTACACGATTTCGATCAGGTTTGAGCCCGGTATACTTTTACCTTTTGAAAACCCTGTCATAGTTGGTATTAAGTCTGGTCAAAAACAAAGTGGTCAACCTTGAAATACAACATCTCTGCTTTATTAATATAACGAAGTCGTGGTGTGCACTTAAATGAAGAAGACAGAGCAAAGGGAACATCGGCGAGACCAGAACCACTCACAGCATCTGATGGCACCTGAACAGAACTGCCTCATAATCTGTCCTTAGCTCTGCTGTTGCAAGTGAGCTGAATAAAATAATTGACGTCGATGCCGATGATGCAACGTGTCTACCAACGAGAAAAAACAACTGCGAAACTGTGCTTCAAAATTTAAAGAGCACTTCAAAGAAAAGATGACGAGATAGCGCTGGCGATTTTCATACGTAATTTATGACCACTTAGACATACAAGTCATCGTAGAGAGATCACTAGTACTGAGAGTACTAAGACCAATTCTGGAAAAGGGAACCCCTTATGTTAACTTCTGCTGTTCGACTTACTGCTTAACCCACTCAATGCAGTCGATGTAGAAATTTTGTCTGTTAAAGTAGGTCTACCAACTGTCTCCCCTAATGAGCCGGCTTTCTTATTTGCGATCGGAGATTGGTGTACAAGAAATGACTGCAGCCCAAAACTGAGCTTATTCTATTTCTGAGAAGGGGAAGCTGCCTGATATGACTCAATCTAAAAGGGCATCAGCATGAGTATCTCAATTGAAGCTTAGTATGTGGGTATTACCCTAGATATCTACTCTGGACTAAATATGTTACGTCGAAATCCTCTGATGTGCTCTCGGCCTTCTGACAGGAGAGTTTCTTAGGACCCGAACGTGCACTAGAACTGCTTGCGGCCTCAGTTAGGACTACCTTGTCAGGCGAGTTTTGTTTGGTCATACCCGCAAATGAAATGATCTCTAGCATAGCGGCAATCCAGATAACGCTTTACGAGGACATTGCTGTGAGACGAACGTTTACACTACAAAGCACTTCTTCCACGAGTTTCCGAAGTACCAGCGATAATTACGCCACCGGCAAGTCATTTTATGGATTCTTAAGCGCTTTCAGACTTGTCTTAACAATCGACGAAGTAGTCTTGGCGGACATCGTGTTGTATGTAGCGGTACACTTTTTATGAGCACGAGGTTAACTAGCTATCAATTGAGAGCAATAGTTCTAACGTGATAGCTACAGAAATAAAAAGGAAAGATCGTCTTGCAAAAACATACAAAAATTTCAAGAAATAAGTCATCTGTCGCCTTTCATTAGGAGTAATAGGTCCTAGTAGTGAAAGGCTGTTTATGCATTGAAGGGCAAAGTTGTGAAAAAGATCATTGCTGATTAGGGAGCTCTTAGAGTAATGCAGTAGATGAAGTTGAACGTCAAGCAAAATAGACAATTTAAGACGTTCTAGTGGCGGAGATATTTGCACCTCAAAATACTTGAAGTCCTGCAGGGTTACTGTCCGACTTCCAAGCATCAGGAATCCATCATGACCACTCGAATAGTCTACTAAAGAAGCAAGTGCAGTAACTTTAGTGTCATTCAATGCCACTTGAGGTTTCAAAACGTTAGGGATCCGTCATTACTTGGCCGGTACTTTAGTGAATGACTTTTGAAAAGCAATCTTCCAGCTGGAGAACAATTTTCGGGTCAACATTCATAGCGCATCGGAGACCATACTCGACCTCATCCTGATGAGCTATTCGTAAATTTGGAGCTATGATGATTATCTGCAACTTGCGACTACTTTCTCCTTCGGAGAGTACAATAAACTTGTCAAAAACTAAACTAATAGTTGGAGGAGGAATAAGAAAAAGACCAACATGGTTGAACTGGTTTTCTAAATCAATTGCTCTATAATGAGCATCGGCTCGGAACTATCGACTTCTTCAGAATAAGATATGAATGCAGTGCCTTACACGCCAAATGGATTGCCTCGATTAAGACCGCACTGATATTTATAGGGATAATATCGATATGAAGTCTTTAACTGGCTACGTACATAGCCAGGCATCAGTTAGGGCTCTGGACTATAGGATAATCAGATCAAACATTACAAAAATCTGTACACAACTCTTCCTGGGGTACGAACGCAAATACGGTGATCAGGGTCACAAAGATATTCTGAGAAGAGAAGAGTCGAGGTATATAAAAACATATATCGATCTCTCAGTCAAGATTCAGTTAAGCTGGATAAGGCGATTGTTCGAGCAAGTACAGCTAAATCAAACTTTACATATTTGTATACATACTTACTTACTCACTTTAGGTGGCGCGTCAACAAGCGTCCCCAGCTAGCACGATCTTTTGCTAGTTGCCTCCAATTTCGCACGTTTAGTTGGCTGAGATCCCCTTACACCACCTGAGTCTCGATTTTCCTCTATTGCGGATTCTCCTCTTCCACTCACCGTCAAGGCAGACGAGACCAAAGATCACTCAAGAGAGGGCTTTACTAATTAATTGCCTTCTTAGCTCAAAAAAGCTCGTTTGATCTTAGCGGCGACGTTGTCTGAGCTTAAAGCGGAGCCTAGGTAGACAAAGTTCCTAACTACCTCAAGGTCATATCTGTCGAAGAAAACCTTCTGTTAGAGACGTCGGTGTTAAGGTGTTAAGTGTGACAGCATATACTTGGTCTTGCCCTCGTTCACTGCTAAGCCCATTTTCGCCACGTCCGTCTCAATACTCGCGAAAACGCAACTGACATCACGCTGCTTTCTCCCGATTATGCCAATATCGTCGGCGTATGCGAGTAGTTGCACGGACTTTTGAAAGATAGTGCTTCTTGTGTTTGCTCGTAAGTTTTGCACTATTCGTACTATGTCAAGTACGATGTGAAAAAAATCTCATGACAGCGCATCGCCTTGTCTAAATCCTTTCTGGACATCAAAGGTCTCGGTGAGATCTTTACCGACCTTGATGGAGCAGCGTGCATTCTCCATCTTCATCCTGCACAGACAGATGAGTTTGGTTGGGATGCCAAAATTAGACTTTGCTCTGTTTAACTCGTCCTATAGATGCTGTCATACCCGGCCTTGAAATCGATGAGTAGGTGGTGTATCGACCTGAAGCTCATGGGTTTTCCTAAAGATCTGCTGAAGTGTAAATATTTGGTGGGTGGTGGTCTTTTCTGACCAGAACCAACAGTAAAATGGACCAATCAGGCTGTCAACCATCGGCTTCAGGGCTTCACACACTACGATGGATAAAATCTTGTTTGCGAAGTTAAGAAGACTGATGATCTGTAGTTGGGACAGTTTAGACGGGTTCCTTTCTTAATGATCATATAAACAATGCTGTGGTTCCATTCAACTGGCATATTTTCATTCAACAATATTTAACAGATAAGTTGGTGTATGCTCTGTACCAAGTCATCGCCTGTGGCTTTGAAGAACTCATTTTGTCGTTAAGAACAATCGCCATTGTAGACGGCGCAGTTTTTCATCCTCTTTTTGTCCGGTCCATCCAATCGCATTTCTTGGATGACCGTGATTTCTGCATTGCAGCAGTCTAGAGACTTCGGCAGTTGTTCAACTGCTCGCGCAGAACTGCAGTAAGAAATTCAAAAGATCGACAATAAGAAATTGGGTTGGCTGAATAGGTAAATGCAAGTTAGCTAGAGTGGTTATTTATCCCTCCACGAGCCTCTTATATGGGTGGAAGTTGAAAAATGTTAGTTCGTTCGATGGAAGCTAATCGTCCAGCTACTTCCGCAAGAAGTCTGAGCGATGGACTTCAAAAATAGCCCATGATGGCAGAGGTTGAGAATGTCATCAACTCCGTCTGGCGACATACGATCCAGTTGCTATAGTTTTGACTTCTATTTCTCTAGGTTCATCGGACTTATCCAAGCCGTTAAGGGATTACCATGGTGTATTAATTATTCATCGCTTTGAAGCGGAACTGGATAGTAGCCTAAATATTTCAAAAAATCTTTTTGGCGAAGATCTATTGGAGAGCTTGTGCCGACCATTAAAAAAAAAAAACGAAATGGTTCCAGCCTTATATTTATTGACGACGAGAATAACCTCAAAAGCTCCTGTCCTCAAAGCCGCCTCCTTTAAGAAAATCCTGGTCGGAATGCTTACAAAAGCTTGATATACTTATTGTACCAACAGCAAGTTAATTACGAATTTGATTAAAATCTGGTTTTGGTCTTGTTCCAAAAGGAACCGCAAAATTACATCCCCTTTTCCGATTCGACGCATTGCTAACCAGTATCAGCTCATTAATCCTATCATCCCACTCTGCGCTGCCACATGAAACTCCACTTCGACTTCGCAACTCAAACCAAGTAGATCTCTAATCAAATAACAAAACTTCCAATAATCAAATCATTGTCAAAATTGACAAAATTGACGTGACATCAAACAACCACAGAAATGTCCTTAAAGTTACCTCAATATTTTGTAATTCCCACAAGACCCAATTAAATCAGCTTAAAGTGAAACTCAATTTACCCAAAGCGCTAATCGAATCTCTCGAAAAAAGTTTGTCAATCCTTCGTCAGAAAACTGCAAAACAAAAATCTACAAAGCTAGCTCTATCCTCATTCGATGAGTCACATCCGTCGTTAACTTTGGCATGTCCTCAATTTCCTCCCTTTAATCTTGTTTAATCCCACAAAACATAACATTGTGGCGCTGCCTTTAGACAAACAAAAGAATGAGAGAAAACGCACAAAACGAATTTTCCTTCTAAAAATAATTTTCTTCTCCCCATCATCCCTTTGTCTTTAAAGATTTGTCCTGGCAAAAACCGAAAATTGCCAAGGAAAATTACGAGAGTAAGTATCATTTAGGAGAAGTTCGGCAACTCAAGGATTTCGGGGTTTTGTTTGGGTGATTCGATTTAAAATGTCTAAATGACACCTTAACTTTTGAAATAATACCACGTAACGTGTCCTGTTTGTTTGGGAACACCCCGATGGTGGTATTCGGTTTGACGTAATTGAATGCCATAATTTGGGTCCTTATCTCTCTCTATATAGGTACATTACGTATCTATAGCTCTAACCATTAAAAGGATTTTTTTTTTTTGTTTTTAGTTGGTTTGTAGATGCTCTGATGGCGAAATGGCACGGATAGATAGATTTCTCTTGAAAAGAAAGGTTACGTAGGTAGAAGGACTTCCGATTAATGGCCATGCTATAGAGCACACGGAAGCAATAAAATAAAAGGAAGAGCAGACGTAATAATAAATGTGTGTGTGACATCTGCGAGTTGTTGTTTCGAATTATTTCCAGGATATAATACATTACCATGCTCTGGATCCTTTCATTACAACTTACTTTCCATTTCAAATTGCCTATAGTGAACGTGGCAGCATTCAACGCCGAATGTGATTTTAATTGATGTGACTTTATCATCGGGCCGGAAGTTGGTATTCATGTCCCTGCTGCTGCCGCTAGTGATGAAAATTTCAGGTGTTCCACGCGTGCATGCTTCGAGTAATTACTGTAATTTTGTAAAGGTGTGATATCCTGGATATACGAGTACTACCAATCTCTCAAATTAAATTTCATCCTTTTCTGATAGCTCAAACGAACTGTTGTAATCGAAAATCTTTTTCATAAGGATTATCTCCATGTCGAGCCAAGAATGAATGACACTCTTCCATCTACGATTACATATTATTCGTATCTTGAATTAATAAAATTCACTATAAGGATAAAGGTGGCAGATGTGACACAGTTTCCACTCCTCGCAGTCACACCTTGAGGGTATAGTAGATACTCATACTCTTACTCAAACAATCTATTATACTCATGCTCGTATACTTAGTCTAAAGTTTTTGATGAGTTTGCATTTATTAGGTAAGGCGTTAGCGGGACTTTAATTGCTCATTACGGATACTTGAGTAACTCAATTAAATTGTTGAGAAACTCTTCCATCTTCCGCCGTTAATCTTTCCTTCTGGTGTTCCTCTTTCTAGCCGGCAACCCCCTTGAAAATGATCTAATTTAATTATTAGGTCATATCGTTTAATTCTCCACCATCGACAAACGGATGAAGCAATATTGGTGTGCTTTATCATCGGTAAAGTTAAAGTTTGTGCCACAGGGATATTCCACATCCAATGGAGTAAAGATCAAGGAGGTTAAAGAACTGTTGTTTTAGGGCAGCATTTCCAAGAAGAAACCTTGTAATATTTACCTTAAATTCATAATGAGATACGAGTACACTATTCGTATGTGTCTACCTTGTGTAGTGTAATAGAGATGCGGGTTGATTGCTTTCATATGACGTTAAATGAATGTGTGTTCATTTGCGTGAAGAAGAGTCCTTTGTTTCCAAGGATTGAGCAATTTACGAGTATGGTGAAACTACCAGATTTTCCCGTTTTCAGGTAAAAATTTGCATTTTTGACGGGGGTTCGACTGCGGTGGGTGTAATATTTGATGGAATACTTAGATGAAGCTGGTAAAATTGATGTAATGAGGGTTACATGGATGTGCTCTTATCGGTGAGCCTACATTATATTTGATAGTTTAATTGATTTTAATTGATATCGGATTTTCGAAGGCTGAGATATGTTTAAATTAATTACCTCTTTGAAGGACACTTCACAACATATTTCATTAATCGTTTTGACATTTATTTATTTGTTGATCAAGAATGAGGAATAGGTGGTTGAAATTGAAACATCACAAGTCGGGAGGTTAGCAGCACGATTACTTAATTAGTCCCAAGTACTCGCATGTATATGCTGATGAACAACTGGAGCTATTAGATCGATAAATGATATCTTACGACATATTCTGAGACCTACAGAAGTAAGAAATAAGAAAAATGTCTTCTTTCTCTCATCTGTCTAAGCAATTTATTACTACTAGTACTAAAGATCATGCTGTGACCTGTGAAATCGAAATAGAAAGATACGACGCCAGAACCAATGAAAGTAGCTTATATCACAATATCGTATTACTGTAACAGGGTTAGGCTTTCATCGTCATTCAAATGATGAGTAAAGAAAATAATAAGGTTAACAAAAAACAGGGTTTTAACCGCGAACTTTCTGACCGGCAAAAATTATCCAAGATAACATGGTTAAAACATGACAATCATTACTTGGAACAGAAAGACTAAAATAAGAGCGGTGAACTAGGCAACACTGATAAATTTGTCCCTCTGCAAGTAGATGTACTTACAAACAAAAGAGGCAATAGAGTACGAGTATGTGATCAGCTTATGTAGGCTTCAAACAAGTCTGCATCTTATTGCTTGTACCACCTTAGTTTGAGCCTTGGGGCTTAACACGATGATTCTGCGCTATGCTGTGACGCCTTTGGAAAAACATGCCCAGTTCGAGTTTTTTTTTTATAATTTGCGCGCGCACAAGGGATTATGTACCCTTAAAATGTTTGCACATGCGCGGGCGAAGGAAACTTAGGAAGGGAGAAAAGAGAGGTACCAATGTACGTTGGTTTTAAATGTTTGAAGGTTGTAATGGCTAGGAAATAAAGAGCTCGGCAGGGCATTCCATGAGCGAGTTGTTCGGCTTAGGAAGGTATCATATCAAGAAGGGTGTACTGATGAGCATTCATAGCGAGACGGGTGTTACTGTTGGAGGTTTGAAGGGGCGGTATGCTACTGGCAATTTCAGAGGAGCACTGGTGGTGAAAATAGCGATAAAACAGGGTGAGACAGGAGACATTACGTCGGTGGTCGAGGGTGTCAATCGACTGTGTAATATTAGCATCACCTATTAGTTTTATCGCACGGTTTTGAATCCTATCTAGTAGGCGCAAAGAAGTTTTGGGAGCACCTGACCAGATGTGAGCATTGTTCTCCAGTTTTGGGCGGATGAAAGCCTTATATCGCAGCATTTTTGGCGACTTCGAATATGTGGTCATTCCAACGTAAGTTGTCATCCATTACCGAGAATGGAAAGTTTTTCAGTTTCAACGATGCAAGTGCCATTCATGGATAACGGCTGGGTATTTGAATTTCGCATAAGCGACAGCAGACAGCATTGTATTTTGGAAGCATTAAATTCCACTCTGTTGGTAGTTCCCCAATTGGTTATGCTGTTTACATCGGAATTTAATGAGCTTAACATAAGCTGCCGTTCCCGTTCTAAAGCCGAAGAGCAGGGACGTGAGTCCGGGAACGAATTTGAAAAGCAGAGAGTGCTGTTGTCAGCAAAGGAGTAAATTGGATTAGAAGTAGGTAGCAGACAACAGATCATTGATGAAAATTAAAAAGAGTTTCGGAGACAGAACGGAGCCCTGGGGCACACTAGCATTTATTTTGTAAATATCAGACTTGAAACCATCCAAGACAACTTGAATTGAACGTTCCGAAAGGTAATTTCTAATCCATTGAAGAAGAGAGTCGTCGATCCCAAATGCACACATTTTCGCCGAAAGAGCCTGATGCCAAACTCTGTCAAATGCCTTAGACATATCAAGTGCAACTATCTTGCTTTCGCCAGATTGATGTAAACTTTGATTCCACTTTTCGGTGAGACATGTCATCAAATCACCAGTGGACCTGTTTCTACGAAAACCATGCTGCCGGTCATTGAGAAGTTTTCGTGTTTCGAGATATTTCATGAGCTGACGATTTATCAGCGTTTCCATGACCTTGGAAAGAAGGGACGTAAGTGCAATGGGTCTGTAAGAGGAGAGAGAAGAAGATTCGCCTTTTTTAGGGACGGGCTGGACAAATGCTGTTTTCCATCTGTTCGGAAAGAGTCCTGAAGAGTAGGATTGATGGAAAAGCTTACTCAGTGGTTTTGCCAGCGTAGAAGAACACCTCTTCAGAAGAAGGGGAGATATACCATCTGGACCAGCGGATTTGTGAGCGTTAAGATCTTTAAGTACTCTTGCTACTACATGAGTGCGAAAAGGGATTCGTCACATTGAAGATTCGACGCACTCGATCGTAGGCGGAGACAAAGCACAATCTGGAAGCGTTGAGCTGGCCGTAAAATGTGCAGCACGCAGATTGGCTTTGTCCAAAGAGCTGACAGCTGGAAATGAGCGTTGGGATGGAGGATGAGGCAGAATTTCTAATGTTTTTGACAAATGACCAACAATTTTTACTAGCTTTGGGACATTGTAGTATTTTTTGCCTCAGTTTTTGGTCGTATTTGAATTTGACACGCTTAACAAAGGCGTTGCAGTCATTCCTGGCTCTTTTTAATTTTTTCCGCCACTTCAAATCTCCAATCGTAACACCCGTCTACGTATAAAGTTAATCATTTCACTCTCAAGCCCACCTTATAACTGCCAATTGTGAAGTTTTGGTCAAGCCGTCCTCACTGAGTGTCCTTTTTTGATGGCAGCGTGTAGATACTTTGTTTTGGTCTCTTTTACCTCGTTCACCACTAGACCCATTAACATGCCTGCCTTCTTTACTCCCGAAAACGTTAATAAAAACAAAAATTTAGTAACTGCGATCGTACAAAATCCATCTAGGGCGATGTTAAAAAAGTCAGATAACAACGTGTTCCCTTCTCTAAAATCTATTTAATATTAAAGGTCTCTATTAATTCATTACCGACCTCGAAAGAGCAGAAAGAATTGTCATCGTAGTCATCCTTGACGTACGCTAAGTTTCGGAATGAAAGTAGTTACAGCGTTCTACACCGTCGTATGCGGATTTGAAGTCGACAAATATATAATGAGAGTCGATCTGCAATTCCCGCACCTTATCCACTATGAGCTATAGTCTAAATATTCAAGCGAAGAAGGACTTTTCTGACCTTCGGCTGCACCGATATGAGGCAATCACATTGTTCGTGCAAGGATGCTCACACAACACCTCAGAGAATATGTTATCGGCATGCTTAGAAGTCAAAAGGGTTCTTTAACAAGTGGATTGGACGGTGCGGGATTTTGACTATCGTCGCCCTTATACAATCTGCATAAATAGGCAGATATTTCCATCTCAAAGCACAGTTGCTGTTATAACATTCGTCCTTCTGAAACAAACCCAAATTACCAATTGGCTGTAGATTAGTTTGTGACTATATTTCATCACGTCAACTCCGCAATGTCATACTTATTCTGGGTGTTCTGAGTCTACTTAAGCTGGAAAAGATTCAAATATGTTTCAGCACTGGTAACGCGATGCCTGCTAAGGAAGATCTTTTCACCGACTGGCTTACGTACTCCTGTCAAATTGTGTTATTATCAACAATCTTGAGAGATGGCTCTACTTTACATTCCTTACTGATGCAGATAATTACACTCTTTAATTATCTGCTATCAATTTTCTTTAAGGTGGCGCCACAGTTTGGGGCAAACCTAGGCATAAGCCAACAACTGTTTATTGTCGGCTTAATCTTTCGCTAGCGGGCTACAGTTTCGCACGCTTAGTTGGCTGATTAAGTCTAAAATCCCGTTATCAGATAGAGTACACTTCCGTTTACTTGACGGGGTAGTAGCATCTCAAGCTGAAATCAAACAAAGCAGCTGTCCGACCGAGGTATTCAAACCTGTCACAAATAACTTTACACGATTTTAAGGCTACACATGACAGCACTTATAGAGATGAGCTTTACATACAGAGTGATGTATGGCTTTTTCATTGCTGCCAAGCTCGTCTGTCTGTGAGGAATGACGATTTAGAATGCTTGCTGCTCCGTCAAGGTTCGTAATGAGAAAGCCGAGACCTTTGGCGTCAAAAAATATAATACGAAACT
The DNA here is from genome assembly GCA_928272305.1 of Volucella inflata. Classification (NCBI taxonomy): domain Eukaryota; kingdom Metazoa; phylum Arthropoda; class Insecta; order Diptera; family Syrphidae; genus Volucella; species Volucella inflata. The sequence goes on from OV743716.1 coordinate 207,403,642, forward strand.
CGGAAGCGAGCATTCAATGCATATTCGAAGCACACACTAGAATCATCAGCTTACTGACATAATTGACCGAAATCCATGGGCTGTCATCAGTGCAGTGCAGTAGTGAAACTACTTCGAGTAAGTACGAGTATATACTGTCAACAAGAAGAAGTCGAAAGCCATAACTTTGGGTAATAAGTGACTATGTCCACATTGGCTCTGCTTTCAATTCTCCCAACAACACCTCAGTAGAAATAAAATGAAAAATCACTCTTGCGAATCGCTGTAGATATTTGAGTAATAAGGCCCTATATTGAACTTCAAAAGAGAACCTATAGAAGACCGCGATTGTCGCAGTTCTACTTTATGGCGCTGAAGCATGGACTCTCCGACATCGGGTCCTACTGACATCGGTAGTAGAGGAAGGTGCACAAGTAGAAGTTTGCAACCGGATAGTAAAGAACTGAAGAAACTGAATGGGCTTCTGAGGCTCACCATGAAGCCAGTAAGTTAATGTGCAGAGGACATCAAAATTTTTGGCCTTACTCTAACTGAAAGAAAAGAGACTGGTTTTCTCAGGATGGAAGGCAAATTTCTTAGAGCTTAGTGTTAATAAATCTTAAACTTTTACAAACCTTCAAAAGGTTTTACAAGTTTACCACAGACTTTCCAAATAATACTTTCAAATTTCTGAATTCGACTTTGAACCTTTTTGTCATGAAAATCGCCCATCAAGAAACCTAGGATCTTAGATACTTGGTCTGTTCTACGAAGCAGTGGTATTCCGGATAGAAATCCCAAAAGAAGTATTCATATATCTTAAATTTGTTAAACAAAACTGGATTTGGAGTCATCAAATAATTTTTTTATTCCAAGTTCAAAGTCTGGATATCCAGTTTCTGTTGGGGTAGAAATGTTTGTGTTTTAGTTTCTAAAATAAAATCGTTTAATTAATCAAAATTGATTGAAACTGCAAAACCTGAAATCGATGAATTCACCTCAATTTTAAAACTGTATCGACATCTGAAATCCATTATTAAAACGTAACTCTGGTCTGAAAAATTATCTGTTCATTGTTTTGTGCAAACTTAACAAGATGATACGAGTACCTGTTACCGCAGCTGTGTTGCTTCTCGCAGCTTACGTAAGTTTCCACTTCACAGCAATATTAGAATTTTATTTTAAAATAATTAATTTTAATAGGCCTCAGCCAACTTTGCAACAACTCCAGTTGAGGATCATATCAAAGCAAGTGATGATTGCATTGTTAAGTTAAACATCTCTCCAACCCAAGCTGCGAAATTAAGAAAATTGGAATACGACGATAGTAAGATTGTGGGGGATTATTTGCTTTGCAAGTGTACAGCGATGGGAATATGGAATGATATAACCGGAATTGATATCGACTTAGTATCTAGTTACTTTAAAAATATAGATAGAGAAGATCTTCTCTCACCAGAACTAAACGATTGCAATAGTAATGCACAAAAAGATCCCCCAATAAAATGGATACGTCGTGCAATGGGCTGTATCCTTGAAAGTCCTGTTGGTGAATTTTTTAAGAAAGGCGTTGCAGAGTACCATTTGAAAACCAAACAGCCAGTAACATGTAACTAACTAATGCTTGTTGACAGCATGGAGAGGTATTTTTACTTTTTTTATTTTTTGATAAACATTGTTTTAACAGAATTAATAAAATAAATTGTTCAAATAAGTATTAAATATGAAAAGTATTGAAATCCATGTCCAGATAAAAAAAAAAAACACTGTGGTGCTGGCAGCCCGGTATGGGCCATGGCCTAGCTTCTTGACACTCATTTGTGTTGCTCATGTTTTCATTTTTGTCACATCTGAGCGGGGCCTACGGGCCCCGAGTCCGAACGGCACTCCTTAGAGTTTGCCATTGCCCGCCGAAAGGGTGATAGCGATTTGAAATAATGAGCTGTCTATCGCGCCATCGCCATGTCCAGATATCTGGTATAAATAAATATACTAATGGTGATACCGACTTGAAGACCGGTCAAAAAATCTCTGCCGTTCACAATAAAACAATTTCTGTTAGACAAAGGTGTGAACTCCTACAAAAGGATCACCTATGACATATGAATGTATTTTTTTGGATCCTAGTCGCAGGTCTTCTCGCTAGTGGCCCTTGGATAGTTCAGATAAATGTTGAACAATCTATTGAAATTTCTATAGGCCGTACTATGCCACCTTCTTTATAAATAAACATCTCCACTCCTTATACTCCTCTTACACTGTGTTTCACCGTTAATTTGACAATTAATTCATTACATCCTCTTTGAACACAAGAATATGCAGAAATGATTTAAGTCTATGGTTTCTGTTAAGGTAACGGCCAATAAACGAGATGGGAATATCTAAAATGATACCCTGACAGAACGTCCTGTAATAGCAGGGCATTTATTAAAATGTTTTCCATATTGAGGAAGACAGAAACATCGCGGTTATCACCGTGAAAATCGTCGAGACTCACAACCTGCTTTGCGGAGGATGATCCAAGCTACAAAAACCTTTTTTACCTTACCTCAAATACTATCCAAATACCAGTCTTTGGGAACTAAGCAGGCATTTAAAGCTAATTTTGAGACTTTCAACTGAAAAATTCTATATTTCTAAGACATGTATGCATTCAATCATATACCAGAACAGAAGCTGTCTCCCGAGGACTAAAGAAGAGATACGTTTGGAATTTAGCAATAACATTCTGAAAAAACAATTTGAGGAAAACAATTTTATTGGGATGATTCAATAGACGAATGAGTTTCTATTCACCAGGGATGGAATCACTTATTTCCACAACTTACATTCCTGGGCAGGAAGTCACCCTCCACTTATGAAACACAGATCTTTTCAGCAGGTGTTCAACGTAATTGGTAATTGATTGGAATTTTTGCGATAAAAATCGACAGAACTATTGGAAGATGTACCACCGAAAGAAGGAATAGTCATTATGAACCAGCAAGATTGCGCCCCGCACACACTAAGACTTCTTATTTTGAATTTTAAAACAAAAACTAAGTATTTTTGTAAAATGTTCTTATTTTAGTAAAGAGTGCAGACATGACAATATTGAATAAATGCCTGCCTTGTTACTGATACAACACGTTGATATTTTTTTCTAAATTTTCGGTTACATTCTGACATGATGTCGTCTCAATTTCATCAATGACAAGTTGAATTTCGTCCTTCAGTATAGGAATTGTTCTTTAATTATTGACGTATACCCTTTTTTCCAAAACAAAAAACTCCAAAGAATAAAATTTATCAGCGTTAAATCGCATGACTTTGGTGGTCGATTCACTTCGCCAAGGCGAGACAAAACTTTTTCTTCAAATTTCGTCTTCAATAATTCCATAGTTTCGATCCCTACGTGGGATTTTGCGCAGTCCATTTGAAACCGCTTGTCTAAATATAAGATCCATTTCAGAAATTTAAGCATGTTAAGGAAGCCCATTGACGGTGATCCCATTGCCAACCGCATTATCGAAGAAGAACGGCCGAATCACTCCGCCAGCTTAAAATGCAAACCCAATTGAGGCTCGTAGCAGCTTAGGATTTCTCAGCTCCTCAAATCCCAAAATTCTGTTTGTTCATCAAGTTCGAAATGAACCTCTTCAGTGAAAATGATTTTCTTCAAAAATCACCATTCACTTGTTGTTGCTGTTGCTGTAAGATCCATTGTGAAAACGTTCAGTTCTGCGCATGGTCTACTGGCTTCACATGTTGTTTTAGTAGAATTTCTCAAGTATAAATCGTTTTTAAAATTTACTGTAAACGGTTTGTTGCTGAGAAGGATGGCGAAACGAAGTGAAAGGATTCTGGCCAACATTTTCACTAATAGCTGCAATGTTTTCATTAGACCGAACTGCCCGAAACATGGCCAGGTCTCTTTTGAGTTTGAACTGATCCAATTGTCTGAAGTCTGTACCACAAGAAAGTGCATTATGTTGACCGAAAAATCCAAGACATTTTCGAACCGTCTCATTCTCCATGACTAAATCGGAGAAATCTCTTGAGGTTAGGGTGCTAGATCAGGTAATATGGTGGTTGTGTAACGATAAAAGCCTAATTTTTGTTGAAAAACTGACGCTCTTGAGTCTGGACCGGTCCAAATTATATGCTAACTGGATCAGGTCTCTTATTGTCAATTGACGAGTCTTAAGCACAAAATTGACCACTTGATGTTGGCCGTCTAGGGTGAGCTTTGCCTTCAACGCTTTCTCTGCCTTCGTTTGATTCTTTGTACAAAAACAACATTTCTGCAGCAGAAATTTCATTCTGCAAACAAAATTTGATGCAACTTCTTTGCTCAACAAAATCATAAATGTGTTTTTCACATGTGCATAAGTATTGAAGAAATGAAATTTGACACAGTGATAGTCAGTGACAGTACTACCAACCTTAAAAAGAACCAAAGAACCTGGGTATTTCAAAATTAAAAACAGCTTTTGATCACCTACAAAAGTAACAACATTATCAGTCAGCAGGACTGGATTTTCAGGTAGAAAAAGCTTTAAAGGCTCTTCCGACGAAGAAAAAACAAAAACAAATTTATTCCTTTCGAGTTCAAGGCCTTATTATTATTTTAGTATAATTTCAAGTACAAATTAACTGAAGGGATCAGTTATTGTAATTTTATTGCCGTATGCAAATATGGAATTGTAGAACCTGAATCCAATAAATTAGTTCAAGGCGAAATTTCATTACCTATAAAAACTCAAAAATCTGAATCGAAAACTCAGATTTATCATTTTGTTCTTATAATGATACGTGTTACTTCAGCTGTTTTGCTACTTGCAGCTTACGTAGGTTTGCATTTAAAAAGAAAAAAACAAAACAAAAAAACTAATAAAATTTTATTTTTTAAAAACATTATTTTGAAGGCTTCAGCTAATTTTGCTACAAATCCCGTTGAGGATTATATTAAAGCAAGCGATAGATGTATTGAAAAATTAAAAATCCCCCATAACCTTGCCGTGAGACTAAGACAATTTAATTTTGATTACGACGATAGTCCCATTGTGGAGGAGTATTTGCTTTGCGAAAACACCGAAATCGGAATATGGAAGGATAAAACCGGATTTGATATTGGCCTTATTTCAAGTGCCTTCAAGAATTTAAATGCAGCAGATGTCGTCATATCAGAGAAGTGGAATTGTAACGACAATCCGCAGAATGCTCCTCCAAAAATGTTGGTTCGTTCTTCATGGAAGTGCTTGCTTGCAACTCCAGCTGGTGAACTCTTTGAGAAATTAGCTGTTGAGTATTACTTAAAACATACAAAGCCAATAAAACTGTTTTAAAGGATTGTAAGGGATTTGTTTTAATTATTATTTTAACAGGGTCAACCATAGACTATCAATCGTTAGATATTTTGACACTTTTCTTATAAAAATAAAAACACAGTTCGGTGTTACTTTCGCTCGATCATCATACTCTGCAAGAATAAATAACTTAGGGTTGTCATGTATCTAAATATCGGCCAGCAAGGCATTTCTAGATATAGCAAGATATTTGCTTGTAGAAATTGATGATGGATAGACCTTTAGACATATCTAACAGAACCAGTCTTTACAAATTTTGTGTCTATAGTATACTCAGGACGATGATGTCGATCATAATCTGTTCGTAATGCACGAAACGTACCTATCACAGAATCGCTATTTTTCTAGTAAGTTCTCACAATTTTAGACACGTTCTGTGAATGTTAAACGATTTACACATATATTGTAAAATGGCAAACCTTAAACTGAAAATATACAGTCTCGGATAACAAATCAGTTTGACGCTCATACAGTATTGTGCAACACATTTGAAAGTTCTTTTTCCTTACCAAACTTTTGTGATCCACTGTATATAAAAGAAACTTTTACTTTTGTCGTATAAAATTCGGTTATTCAATGTAAACTCTTTATTTGGAAACAAAAACATCCGCGATATGTCCCGTGAGATGGTTACGGGAAATAAAGAAAATTGAGAACTTGCATATACAGCTGTGCAAGACATATGCAAATTTTCAATAGCGGCTCATTCCCAGCCTAACTTTTGAGTAGTTCAGAACTTTAAGATTCCAAACTTATACAAATCATATTTTACGAGTACAATAGTTTTACTACTTTAAGTTTATATTTTTGCGAAAAAAAAAAACTGATTTGTTTGATGTGGCTGGGAATACAGTCCGTTTGATAGCATCGTACACGACAATAATTAAAGAAGAACTTATAATAATAAAAAAATATCAATTGTACTGGTTTATTTTGTTTATTTACTTGAATGCTTCTTAATTAATATGTTGTCCACTCTCCTCCATTATCAATAATTGTTTGGAGTCTTCGAGGCATGATTTCTACTAATCTTATAGCATAATCTTGAGCCAAAGATCTCCATAAAATTCGTGTTTTTCGTGATAATTGTTTGACCGTCGAGATCTTCTTTCCTTAGAGCTTTAGCTTCATGAATGCCCAAACATTTTCAATGGGATTTGCACCCGGCGACTGTGATGGCCAATCTAAAACATCGACGTCATTTTCTTGTTTCCACGCACTGCACAAACGACTGCGATGTTTCGGGTCATTATCTTCTTGCAGTAACCCATTCTCATTCCTTCTTTTAAACCACCTTTGGGCAGATGGTAATAAAACCTTCTTATAAATTTTGACCATGTTGGGTGCGCTTAAGTTATTTGTAAACATGAACAAATTGCCAAATCCTTGTTTTGAGAAGCATCCCCAAACGTGCACCTTTGCCGGGTGTTTGACGGTCCGCTGGATTAATTTATTGCATTGTGTACACCAGGTATGAGAGATAGGAGACTATGCCCAAAAATAAGCTTCATCCGAAAAAATAACGTGGTTCCAATTTCTGTCCAAATTCTCCTTGGTCAAACTGAGTCGTTGTGCTTGGAAATTTTACATTATTGGCTAGTAAACGTCTTCGTATCGTATCACAACACACATTTAGACCTCTTTTACGTAAAATCCCTTGTCCTCCACATAACGATAGAAGAGGATTTTTTGCAACACGCGTAAAATCATTTTGTCCTGCTTTTTTGTTGTTTTTGGCATAGACCCACGATCCGGCAAATCTTCCACATTTTTAACTTGGGAATAACGGTGCACCCACTTGCTAACAAATGCTTTTGACTTTTTTTATGTATTTAGCAGCTGCTCCGTATGCTCCGTCCTTTTGGATGCGTGCACAAGAATACTGCTTCATAACGTGATGCAAACGCGACACTCATTTTAAAATACTTCCGTCTCTGACAAAAATTGAACACTCTTTAAATTTTTTTATTCAAAGCATCTAAGCAGAAGTATTTTTTTATCTGCTTATGCAAATGCCACTCTCAAACCGGTTTTCATAAACGAGTTTTGCCGTATACGATCTTATCAAACGGACTGTAAGTATAATAACCATTACAAAAAATTTGATTATCGAGGCATTTAAGAGTGGCATTAGGCAAGAAGAAATTGTTAAACAATTTAAATTGCACGAATCAATAGTTTCTAGACTTATTTCGAAATACCGAAATAATATCCCACTAGAAACGTTACATTCTGGTGGCCGTCCACGGAAAACTGATCATCGCATGGACCAAAGGATAGTGAATCTGATTCGACGGGAACCATTTAGCTCTTCTACATCCATCGTTAAGGATTTCAAATTGCCAATTCATTCGAGTACCGTGTGTAGACGTGCCAAAGAAGCAAATTTGAGGGCATATCGACCAGTGAAGAAGCCGTTGTTAACTTTAAAACATCGTCAGAAAAGTTATGTAAAACTTGTGCAGTATTCTTGAATGTTGAATTTGCGCATAAATATGCTAACTGGACTTTGCAACAATGGAAGACTGTTCTATTTAGCGATGAGAAGAAATTTAATGTTCTTTCTTCAGACGGCATTAGCCACGTAAGACGAGAACCAAGTACTCGATACAAACGTCAACACGTCCGAGCTACTTTAAAGCAGGGAGGTGGTTCTACAATGGTGTGGGGTTGTTTTTCGGCACAATGATGTGGTACTCTACATAAAATTACTGGCATTATGGATCGCTTTGGCTATAAAAACATTTAAGAAACAGTCATATGCTGAGGAAGAGATGCCGTTGTTGTAGAGGTTCCAACATTGACAACGATTCAAAACATACGTCAAACTATGTTAAAGAGTTCTTGGAGATGCAACATGTGAACATGTTAGATTAGAGCCCCATAGAAAATCTGTATTTCTGGAATTTTTATACAAAGGGTAAGGGCCCAGCGGTTCTCGTCATCAAAAGCCCTTTTTGACGCACTCAAAGTTGAATGGCTAAATATTCCAGTGGACACAATAAACGCGTTAATTGCATCCATACCAAAAAGATGTGGTGAAGTAATAAAAAACAAAGGTTATTGGACCAAACATTGAAAAAAACGAAAACTTGCAAATGTTTTGCACAGTATTTTATAATACTTACGTATATTTCTAAAACAAAAAGTTAATTAATGAGATTTTTTTTCAATATTTTATATACTTAAACATTCGCAATAAATGAATCTTTCAAAGTACATAAAAAAAAGTTTAACAATGTTGCTCTAGTTTGAGAGCAGTATTCATTGAAATCAATTTTACGATAGTTGGCGTTCTAGAATATGGAGATAATGTTTGTTTGTCGTTTGTCAACAGTGATGGTTTTTGATTTTGTACAACGCTTCAACAGTTTCATAGCTTTTATTTTTGTCAAGTGACCGATATTATCTCTTTGGAACAAATATGAGCAAAATATGACTGAAGACATACTGAATCGACGACGGCGAGAGTTAATGTCAGATTATGTTCAAAATGATCAAAACATTTTTGACGAAGCGTTATTAGATGTGAATAAGGTAGTAGAAGAACGTCGGGGTAGATCCAATTCGGATTTCGGAATCAATTTAAACTGTTACAAATCATAGCTCAAGATGAACATCGCATGAATATAGATTAAAAAGAAGTATACGATGCATTATTAGCATCAACTGATACAAACGAAGGAAAATTACATTTTCTTATATGCTTCTCGAGGTACAGGAAAAACATTTCTTATCAACTTGCTCCTTGGAAAAATGAGATCTACTCACAAAATTGCACTAGCTACAGCAACTTCCGGAATTGCAGCTATACTTCTGTTGCTACTGAGGACACAAGCACTGTTAGTAGTATTTCAAAACAAGGTAATACTGGAAAATCAATACATCATTGGTCATTAATAGTTTGGGACGAAACTACCATGTCGAACAAGTTTTCAATTTGCGCAGTACGGATTCACCCATGGGTTGATACACAAATCTTACCAGTTACCACCAAGAGGAACACGTGCTCATGAAATCAATGCTTCATTGAAAAGATCTTTTCTCTGGCTATGTGTGTATAGATTAGAACTCAAAAGAAATATGACAGCATTGTCAGCAAACGAAAGCCCGCATTTTTCAGAGTTGTTGCTCAGAATAGGAAATGGACAGATGTCCCAAAAAAGTGGGAGAATTATTCTAGTTTAAAACCCTTGCATTTTAGCAAATGATCTTCAAAAAATAGTTAACAACGTTTATCCAGAAATTAATAATATAAGTTCTAAAACTATAACTTGGTTCAAGGAGAGAGCTATTTTGTCACCTACTAACGATCAAGTAGGTAAAGTGAACGACTTGATGTAGACACCGTGCTGGACTATGAAGAGGCTATACATTTCCCAAAAGAATTTCTCAATTGCTTCCAGCCTCCCGGATCGCCCCCACATAAAATGGTCTTATAGAAAGGGTGTGCTGTTAATTTATTGCGAATCAATCCACCTAAATTGTGCAACGGTACACGTCTCCACGTTAAACGTCTAAAAACGTTTGCTATAGAGTGCAAAATTCTGACCGGATGTGGAACTGGAGAAACCGTGTTAATTCCCTGGATTCCATTGATACTCACAGATCTTGCATTCCAAAAGACTGCAGTTTGCAATCAAATTTTCATTTTAAGTTACTATTAATAAAACACAAGTAGCTCTTTCGTCGGTCACTTCCAAACAAAATTTGTTCAAGCCGTGTAACCAAAAGTCAGCCGCAAACATTGTTTATAAAGAAATTCTATGATCAAATGCAGTACGTCAAATTCTTCACGTGTTTTTTTTTCTAAATAACACCCGTGCGAGGCTGGAGCGGGTCTTTAGTTTATTATAAATATTTATCCAAACGTACGTAAACTAACATGGTATGGGAAGAAGAAAGCTAATATGTTTCGAGTTGGACTTATTAAACTGGCTTATAGGATTCCAATTTACTCGGCCCCAAATGTAACTAGTCATGAAGTCATGAAAGGTCGCTGACCTTTAAAGAAACACTCGTTAAGTCGGCAACCTAAATAGATATGCTCATAAAAAAAACTTATTGTCAATAGAAGCTACGACGCAGGCGGTCCTAATGTAGGTTCGGGTTTTGAAGGATTCCCGTCTTCGAACTGACCTGCAAGTTCATCGGCTTAATTATTTCCCGTGATCCTATTGTGACCTAGGCAGTTGTTGAAAAATTCCTTAAACGCAGCATGGACGTTGCTACAAATTATATGCTTCAAAGACTGCACCAATTACATATAATAAAGTTCATTGCCATTACGATTGGGTGTTTTCTGCTTAGAAAACACAAGTAGGCCTTAACGAGGAGTGAAATCTGAATTGCTTCAAAAAAAAACCTCAGGGTGATAGCCTAAATCTGTTTTGGAGACAAACCTAAAGATCCTGGCTCAGGCAATTTCCTGAAACAATTTCCTATTTTCGAAACAACAAGATCGATTCGCGGGGAAAGAACTTCTCGAACAGAACATACTCATTGCGGGAAGATATTTTACCAACGATTCTGCATTGCCCACTCATTGTTGGTTTATGCTCCCACTTAAGTCATTTCCAGCAGCTTTGAAAATTTCGGCATGTACGCCATCCGGTCCAGGTGCCTAGTGTTATGCCGCTTTCAAGCGGAATAGACTATTCTATTTAGACGATGATAATCTGAACTTTCACCCAACAGGCCAAAACGAAGTAAGGAGAGCAATATTTAAGGCTTAGTCTAACAAATCTTTCAAATCTAACGACCCTATCCAAGGGTCTCGTTTGCATTGGTGTGCCTTTGAGGAGAAGATTAAACAAAGAACTTAACGCGCTATGCAGCGACATCGGCCTAGTCATGAATCAGCACATCAGCCTTTATATATTTAGGCCAAATAGAGCCAATAGACAGCGATGCTTTGGTCAGCAGAATTTTGAATCAAACTCGTAGGGACCCCACTTTAGGTAATGCGAAAAGCTAGAATATAAATTTGAAACCATTAGCCTCATATGCTCTCCCCCTCATAGGGAAGAAAAATTACGACACCAAAGACAGTTTCTATGAGCTCTTGATCAAGATCTACGAGCAATGCTCTAGATATGACATTAAAAATGTCCTCGGCATTTTAATGCAAAGCTAGGAAGAGAGAGCATCTTTGGTGCAACTGTTGGAAGGTATAGACCGCACTTCACAACCTCCGATAACGGATTCCATCTAATCGACCTTGCGGCGGGGTGAAACATTGTCGTAGCCAGCAAGTGGTTAAGACATCTCGATATTTACAAGTGGACTTAATGAACTCCTGATCAATCAACCGCCAACAAGGTTGACCAAATTGCGAAAAACGTACGACACTTCTCCAGTATTATGGATGATGGAACATTCCGAGGAACCAATACCGACTCGGACCATTACCATGTTGCAGCCAAAAAACGGTTGCATATACCCCGAACAGTACAAAAGCAAACAAATGCTGTGAGAATTTTCGACGTCGCCAAACCCTTTTCCGATCGAGTTTCTTTTTATCTTTCAAGAGGTCCACTGCCACCAGCATTAAGTAACGAAGACCAGCGGCAACACTTCCAAAAAGCTATCAGAGATGTCGCTTCTGATTTGCTGGGTTTCACTCAACCACCACAACGAAACTCCTGGTTTGATGACAAATATCGGAAAGCAAAACGCACGCAATGCGGCGCTGCAAAAAAAAAAACGAGCAAAAAAACAGAGACGAACACTGGTTTCTCAGGAGGAAAAATAAAGAACATGAGAAGCGCGCGGTCGAGGAAATCGAGAGATGCTACTTCAGGCAACGAGATTCGAAAGTTTTACCAACAGGTAAAAAAGAACATGATACGGACACAAACCGTCAACCGAAGACTATAGAGACGAACAAGGGAACATCGTAGTAGAGTGGCACTGGATGGTAAGGATTTGGAAGAGCTTTTTTTTCACTGTATAATGGCGATGACGAACCAAATACCGCTGTCAGGTATTTGTATCATACTGATAGGTTCATATCACTATGGCTTCGGGCCAGGAAAATCCACCATCGACCAAGATATGAGCAATTGACCTCTCTCGAACAACAAAATTTACGCTATGTAAGACCTTTGTAGTCCCAGTCCTACTCTATGTCACAGAGGCATGGGCAATATAAAAAACAGATGAGGGTGCTCTTGGCTGGGTGATTTTCAATACCGTCTGCACAGACAGTCAGTGGAGGAGGAAATACAACGATGAGCTATACAGACTGTACAGCGACATGGACTCACCCTGAAAAGTGAAGGTCTAACGCCTGAGATGTCGTGGTCATGGAGAGCCGATAGACACCAAGCTTTTGGTCCGAAAAATCTTTGAATTTGGCCCCGAGCGGCAGCGCAGTTGATGAAGATGCAAATCAGGTGGCGCACGCAAATGGAAATAGATCTTACCCAACTCAACTTACAGCAAAACTTGAGGCAACTAGAGACGTTTGTTGTCTGAGGCCCATGTAAGCATCGGGCTGCAGCACCACCTAGAACAGAAAGTAAGTAGCTTCAAGCCGGGCTAATCAGGAAGGCTTGTGTTAGTTGGGGCCCAGATTCACCAACTTCAAGCTGAAACGCCACCTAAGTAAGCAAATTAGTATAGGGTATCACTGTTAAGGACTTTTTTAACTGCAGTTCTTCCACATTTATTTCCATACATCTATGCCAAATTAAGTGGTCGGGTCTTATGACACAAGACCATGTAGTACCACAAAAAAAACAAAAACTAAAATTACCAGTTTAATGCCACTTTAATTGTTTATCTTAAAAATACGATTTATTTCTTTATTTTAATTGCGACCCACTTGAAATGGAACTACTTAAATTTTGACAGGGAACCAGAATTTTTTGTTCGAATCGCCGATCTAACTGAATTTCTACTTCACTATTTAAACTCGACATTGATCTTAAAAGACAGTCAAATTGATTGCAATTGTTAAAGAGGTAACACCATTCAACTTAAAGATGATCCAAAAAGCTGTAGCTATATTGTTATTAGCCACCTGCGCACTTGTAAGTCGAAACCAATTGTACCTACTTGTACTCGATTACGAAAATTTAAAAAATGTCTTTACTTGTTTATTTTTTTTACTTTCTATTTCAGGGCCTCGATACATTCGGAAGTAACCCAATTGGGGTTTATATTCGAGGAAGAGACACTTGCTTAGTTTCATTGAAAATATCTCCGGATGTCGCTGTGAGTTTCAAAAACTTCATCTTTTCAGATGATCCGAGCACGGAAGAATTCTTGCTGTGCCAGCACAAAGACATGGGAGTATGGGATTCTGTCAAAGGTATTGACCTTGCCGCTATCAAAGCGGCTTTCATTACCCTAAAAAGGGAAGATCTGATCAAACAGGACTGGATGCCATGTGTTGCAAATGACCAACATTTACCCGAAGGCAAGTGGTTACGCACTATATTGAACTGTTTGCACGGTACTGAAGCAGGTAAATATTTCAAGGGTCTTATAACTGCAGCTGATTTAGGAAATTAAATTGCTTTGTATATCTGTACTCTAACAATATTAAATATACATCTGGTTTAATGAAGATTCAATAACTTGTAAAGATGAATGGCTTTTAATCAACCAGTGACTGTCGCAACTAATTTACGAGTATACATTTTGGAAGAACAAATTGAGTAGCTCTTGTCCGTTTTCAGTGCTGTCCAGTCATTCAACGTTGTCCAATCTGTTTCATTTCTATGCATTCTGTAATTATTTGAGATATTTATTTTTATTCTCGTAAAACTGAGTTACAAGCACTTTTCAGTTTCTATTGAACGACACGGAAAATAATATTTTTCAGTTTCTTGGCTTATATGCCAAGCATATTGAGTGGTGTCATGTTGTCTGTTGTCTTCTACCGAACGAGAAGAATTGTCAAATCAGAAGTTTGCTCTGTGTTTTCCAGTCTTTTTCGACTCTGGATAAAAGACACTTTTTAGTCCGATTGTCACGACTGTGACTGTTTGCACAGAGCGCGAGTGCAGGAAAGTTACGGAGGAAAGAAAGAAAGGTACCGATGTATGTGGGTTTTAAATGTTTGCCGGTTATTATGACTCTAAGAAAGCACGACAAGGAACTCCGTTCTTGGCACCAGCCAATACTTGTGGAGCCATAATATATTAACAGGTTTGTACTACTAGGAGAAAGAACATTCGTCTTTTTTTTAGAGATGAATTGCTAAGAAAGAGCCCTTAAGAGTATGATTAAAAATAAAGGGAACGCAATTGTTTTGTCAGAATTGAAAAATACCTTCTAAGTAGACGGGAAGATATACTATATGGACCAGCGGATTTGTGAGTACAAAGATCTTTAAGTACTCTTCCTACTATCATACACGAGTGAGAAAGTGGACTTGTCCTATTGAAGACTCGACGCACTCGACAAGACGTCTTCCAAGGCAGCTGGCGGCCGCCAAATGTGCAGCACGCCGATTGGATTTCTACGAAGAGCGAACACCTGGAATGTCATTACAGATGAGCATTGGGATGAAGGACGAGGCAGAATATTTTGGACGAACGACCAACAATTTTTGGGACATTGTGAACAATTCAAGCTAGATGATGTAGACCAACAATTCCATCCACCCAACCTGGAAGAAGTGAAGATAGCAGAATCTTAGCTGAAGTCCAACAAAGCTGCTAGAACGGATGGCCTGATTACCGAGCTCTTCAAAGCGGAAAAGCATACACCAGCTCATCTCTAAAGTATGGTCGGACGAAAGTATGCCCGATGAATGGAACCTCAGCGTTATTTTTTCGATCCTCAATAAAGGTCTCTTAACTGCGTCAACTACAGAGGCACCAGTGTTTTTAAAATAGCTTGCAAGACCTTTTCCGTTCGTCGACAACATAACTGGTTAACATCAGTGTGGCCTCAAGCAAGGAAAGTCCACGATCCGCCAAATATTCAGACTACGGAAGATCTTGAACAAACGCATGAACTTTGAATCCATAGATAGAATCTCATTGATTTTGAGGCCGCGCATGACGGCATTTAAAAAGACGAGCTATACAGCCATGTTCGTCTAGGCAGAGTGACGATGCGTGAAAAATACGCGCGCTTCTCCATCAAGATCAGTAAAGATCTCACCTACACCTTTGATGTCAACAAAGAAGTTGTCCCATCTGCATCTCACGAGTGATTTCTTTAACATTATTCTTAAATTATTATTCTTTCAAAAGTACGTCCAATTACTCGTATACTCGTATGTTACGCCTATGATATTGACATAATCGGAAGAAAACAGCGTGATGTCAGTGCCGCTTTCGTGAGTATTGAAAGGGAGGCGACAAAAATGGGTTTACCACTGGCAACACCAAATATATGCTGTCAAGCAGAAAGGACACCCAACACAGACGTCTCGACAGTCATACCTTTTAGGTAGTGAAGGACTTTGTCTACCTAGGCTCCGCTATCAATTCAGACAACGGCACAACCGGTGAGTTTAAACGAAAAATAACCCTTGTCAATCGCTGCTTCTGTGGGCTAAGAAGACAATTGACTCAGACCCCTCTCTCAAACAACAAAAATGACCCTATATACTCGTAAGACCTTAATAAACACAGTCCTGCTCCATGGGACAAATGCGTGGACATTACAAAAATGGATGAGGGTGCTATTTGTACCATCTTACTCTTAAGAGGAAAATTCGTTGGGTTATTTCCAGTCCCATCTGCATAGACGGTGAGTGGAGGAGAGAAGAAAGAGTGAAGGTGCAACGACTGAGATGCTGGATAATGTAGAGCGGATGGATACCAACGCTACAGTCCGAAATGTCTTCGAATTCGAAAATATTTTTAACATATTTAGTGAATAGCAATCAATAAATAAATAGAAAAAAAAACCGTAGCCCTAGACAAGGCCTCGCAATATAAATTACGTTTACAATGTATGAATGTTAATACTGATATGTTCAGTATTAGGTTTGCATCCATTTCTAAAGTGAAATCTGTGTTCTATAACTTAAGTTCAGTCTAAAGATAAAATTGTGCGTGATTTAATGTATTCAATTTGTGACCATTATATCAGTCATATACTAGCTGAAATTCGCAGAATGAGGTACCTATCACTGAATTTATGAAAATTAAAATTTTTAACTCAGTAGTTGCTTTATTTCACAAACATTAAGTCAGTGGTGGCCTAGCTTCGTACATCAACTATTAAAAATGATTTGTGTGGCAGCATTTTTCCTCTTCCTTGTTGCATCTGTAAGTCAGGGGGAAATATTTAATACTTACTCGTAATTCAAACTAGAAATATCTTTTTTAGACATCAGCTGATTTTATACAAAATCCAATTAAAGAATTCGCCAAATCCGGAATGGCTTGTTTCCAGAAACAACAACTTTCAGATGACTATTTGGAGAAATTTTTAAACTTTGATTATCCTGATGAGCCAAATGTGCACAAGTACTTGCGGTGCGTGATGCTGGATTTAAATTTATGGAAAGGCTGAAAGGAACCTCGGATATGTTGGAGAAATACTCCCAATTTTAACTCAATGCAATTGCAATACCGAAACCTATCCACCACTTATATGGTTATACCGTTCATTCATATGTGTGTTTGAAAGTCCTTTAGGGGAATTTTTCAAAATGAAAATTGTAGAAATGGCTAGTAAATCTTAAAGTGAAGATCTCTTAATTTAACCTTTATCAGGGAATGTCGGTTAAGATTTATTTAATAAATCAATCAAAAAAATGTCGACATTTCAAATCAGTTATTATTAGTTGTTCGAGTTTTGTGATTTTTTTCAGTTTCTTTGACTGTTTTAATTTAATGAAATCCTACCAGCGAAAACCCTGTGGAAACGTATCCGATAGCTTGGTGTGGGTCGCCAAAAGTGATAACCCTTGAAAAAATAAGTCCCGACTTTTTAAATATGGAATTCTCTAAAGTTCATAGTTCGTTGCTGAACCCAGTACGGTTGATTCTCTTCCTAATCTTCTCCTAATGCTGCTTTTGAGTTGTTTTCTATGTAGTAAGGCATGTTGAATTGTGTCCAGTGTCCGTGCGTAAAAAATGTAAAAAAAACCAATCAAGATCCAGCCGTGGCTACCTAACTATCTGAATAATAAAATAAATGGAAAAAATAAACTAAGATTAAAATGTTAAAAGAACCCACAATGAAAATCATCTTCGCAGTGCTTATGATAAAATTTGTAAAGAAGTTGGGATTGAAACTCCCATATGCAAAGAGAATTCCTAAGAACATCAATAAATTTCACAGTGCTATAGGCAACGCTATAAATGGGGAATAGTGAATGACCTTCTTCATAGAAACTCTTCTAGCGGTATAACGTCTTCTTTGAGGCATAATAATCGGGACATTTCTATTTCTAGAGAATTAGCCTATACCTTCAATACATATTTTACGTGTTGCTGATAAAATACTAGCTGATGCAGGGCTGACAATAAGATACTAAATAGTTATAGACCAATCTCTCTTCTTCCAGTATTCCCATAAATTTTCGAAAAACTAATAAAAAAAAGTCTTGAAACTATCTCTTTTTTTAGTCAGAGTCAGCATGGCTTCAGAGCTGGTAGATCTACTTAGGACGCTCTCCTAAGGTAATGCAGCATGATACATGACAGCATCAATAGCAAGAAGCTAAATGCCTCCCTTTTTATTAATATTACTAAAGCTCTTGATACTAGTATGCTATGTTGTTAAATAAATTAGATAAGGCTATATTCAGAGGGTTTATACTTAAATGGTTTAAATCTTATCTCCCGAGTAGGAAAAAAATGGTAAAAATTGGTGACTCATTTAGTGAGTTCTATGATATCGAAATTGGTTTCCCTCAGGGATCCCTACTGTTCCTTGTCTTTATGAATTCAATTTTTACTCTAAATATGAAAAGTAAACTTATCTGGTTCGCAGATGACATAGCCAATTTTTGATAAGTTCTGACACTTACTGTGAATCTAATTCTCTTTCTTCTTTTAATACTACTAATGATTGTTTTTTGAATTGTTTTGTTATTGGTAATGTACAGGTCCTTAAGTATCTGGGGATTGAAATTGATATCTAGCTTAACTGCAGCGCTCATACCACTTCCCTAAGAAAGCACTTGCTAAAACAACTAAAATATTGAACCACTTGAGATTATTTTGCGGAAGGAACTTCCTACTTGCAATTTGCCATGGCCTGGTCCATTCTAAACTACAGTATGGTTTGACTTGTTGGGGCGACACATACAAAAACAAAATAAAATCTTTGCTGGTAGTACAAAAACATTTGAAAAAAAGTCGCCAGAGCATAGTTTCCCACTCTTCCCGAATTCATTTATTCCGCCTCTTAAACATCTTTAACACTACATTTTTTCAAGAAGCGGCTACTCTCTAAATTATTATCCGAATACTTACAGTTTTCATAGGATTTGCTAGTAATCTTGCAAGATAAGATTATTTTTCATTTCAATAAATCTGCAGCAAATTTGATTCTTTCATACCTCAGTGAAAGGAGTCAAACACCTCCTGCGACTTAGAATTAAAATCTGGAATACCACAAGAATCCATTCTTAGACCATTACTGTTCGATATGTTTATTAAAGATCTCTCACAAGTAGTCCGACACTCATCAATACATTTATATGCTGATGATGTGCAGATCTACTAGAAGATGGAGTAAAAAACTTAACAGCGATCTTAAGGAAATCTCGCACTAGTCCGTAAGAAATCAACTTCAACTAAATCCAAAAAAAATCAAAGGTTATCTACAAAAACAAGCTAGAAAGTAGCTATTTCCCAGCTCTATATTTAGGTAACACTGCTCTGGAATACGTCGAAGAAGTGAAAATCTTAGGTATTTGGCTACATTCGACAGAAACCCGAAGTAATTTTACAGTGGCCTTTAACACCTATTTCAAATTCTGCCTCACAAAAACATTAAACAACATCTTGATTTGCAAAGAACCTCAGTATCGGATCAATATATTAACGATCTTACTATATGTGACGGAACTGACGGAGAGTGCCGCATTCGGCTTACATGTGAAAGCGGCACCTATACTGTCTATAGTATGGTTGCTGGACCGGCTTAAACCCATTTCCCGGCAATTGAAAGAAAGGAAAGCGTTTACCTTAGACAGCCATCGCCAAACGTGGCAGTTATTACCTCTGCTTCTCAAAAACGGGATACGGTAAGATCCAATTCAAAACATAAATATAGATAGTACGAGTACAAGTATTGTAAAATATACTACTCCATGGGGATACCTCACCTCCGATCGGGTGAAAGCTGCAGTGGTCCAAACTAGGTCCAGATCTGGAAAAAGCTAAATTTTACTATCGGGCGTTTTGGGCCTTACAAAGCTAAAGGATAAAACCTCACAAAAACCTATCTGTGATACTGTCTCCGGTAGTCTTAACAATTTTTCTTATTCCTCTTGGAGTTACTGCGGGCAGTGAATTTATTTAACCGTCAATGAAAAGTGACGTTTATGGGATGGGAATTTAAAGGGTTTGGCGTAAGCTAAGACGTCAGGTGAACATAATAAGTCCTCCTTTATCGCCGTTCTAATGCCCAACAAAGCTAGCAAATGTTCATCGCAACAATCTGTGCTGTTTCCCTTAGCAATGTCAGTTCTAGCTGGCGATGCACAAGCTGTATGATGCCGTTGGCTTGAGGGTGATATGCTAAAGTTCCTAATCACTAAATTTTTAGGATAGTCGTCATTTCGAACATCCCCATTATTTAATAGGCATTGGTGGTTTACACTTGTTGTAAACTAAGCCACATTTTATGCGCCTTCATTGCTGGTATGTGAATTTCAAGTTAAGTACGTCATTACATGGCAACGATTAGTATAAGGCCTCGTAGAAGTAGCATCTTCCGACAGGTGCTGGTTCTTTAAATGACGAGAATGAGCCTCTGCAGCCGAATATCTTGCAGCTCTGCTAATAAGTCCTACTTCACGCCTCCCCGTGAGGCCATCTGGAAATCTCACTAGAAGAGGGGCAAATGGCGAGTTTCCTGCGCCATAAACCAGGATTAGTGTCGGAAAAACAAAACAAGACCTTATCCGGGCTACTCCGACATATTTGGAACTCAGCCCGGAAAGGATTTCCAGGATTTAGTCAGGGTCTTGTAAAAGATATGGTGGCGGACGAGCCCTATATGGGCCAACGGCAGCACTCACATCACGGAACGGGTTACTGGCTTCGGTGTAACCGACCCCTTGTCCTAGGGGCATTAAAAATGTATGTCATTACATCCATCTGTAGGTGTTTGATAGTAGCTACGTGCCTTACAAAGATCTCAAAGCTCCAGAATATGATCAAAACCAATTTTTGCATCCGAGAAGATGATTTCCTTTTTCGAGTTTTACAATGCGGAACGCTGGTCCACAC
Organism: Volucella inflata; assembly: GCA_928272305.1. Taxonomy (NCBI): domain Eukaryota; kingdom Metazoa; phylum Arthropoda; class Insecta; order Diptera; family Syrphidae; genus Volucella; species Volucella inflata. Next base: position 207,424,355 of record OV743716.1, read on the forward strand.
CCAACCGACAATCTTCTTCAAAATCTTGTCATTCATTTTCTTGAACCAGCGCTCTCTGGAAAGCGGTTTGATATTGCAGAAGAAGCAATACCTGATTTCCAAGGTGTTCGATTTACCTTCCTATTTGTCATCTTAAAAAAAAAAAAAAAAAAAAAAAAAAAAAAAAACACTGTGGCGCTGGCAGCCCGGTATGGGCCATGGCCTAGCTTCTTGACACTCATTTGTGTTGCTCATGTTTTCATTTTTGTCACATTTGAGCGGGGAGCCTACGGTTTATCGCCGAGTCCGAACGGCACTCGTTAGAAGCTTTTTCGTAGACAATTTTTTTACTTTCGGGAGTTTGCCATTGCCCGCCGAAAGGGTGATGGCGATTTGAAAAATTGTTGGTGACCTAGTCAGGAATCGAACCCAGACCCTCCGCGTGTTAGTCCAATGAGCTAACTATTGCGCCATCGCCATTGTCATCTTACACATCTTTAAAACAGTTGGTATTTACAAAAGAACAAATATTTGCAAAGCGAGGACGATTACAAAAGACTTCTCGGAGGAATGGAGCAAACTCAATCATTCTTCATCTCAGATTATTTTGTGGGGCAGTTTCCAAGTACCGACGTGAGGTCTGAGAGGCTCCGACAGGCAGTTGATCTGCTATTTTACTCCTTTAACAGCGTAATATCGATTCCCGCTTTTAAGTAGCTGTAAGAATAGTGCCCAAGTTGATGTCGGAACAGAAAGTGGTGCCGTTGTGCACGCACTTGGTTAGTAATTACAATTTAAAATTTCGAAACGGCCTCTCAGTAAACTGTTATTTTTACATATATTGTGAATTATGTATATGCTCGGGACTCCAGGTAGTAAAAGACATAGTTCTGCGACAGATTTGCAGCATTCAAAGAGATCTCGGATATGTATACTAAATAAATCAATTCCAAATCATGCGCGAGTGATTGAGAGCTGGCGCATGGATGAAGATTTAAGCGGATCAGATGTTAAAGATGTTGACGAAAATTTTTGTCCGGAGCACAGTGAGCATGATAAGAATACCAGCACTGAAACTCAACCTGAACACCTGGACGCGGCGTTATCGTCATTAGATGAAGATGTTCCGCTCTCATGACTGGGTTGTTTTAGAGGAAAAAATAAATATCTACAAATGGTCTAAATTTTCTCCAAACAGATCATTAGTTAAAACACCGCAACATAATATTATTTCCCGAGTACCCGCATCCAATTTGACAGAAAATGATATGATGGAAAGGATCCCTTTTCTTTATGGGAACAATATATAAATGAAGAGATGTTATCAGAGATTTTGCTATGAACCAACGAGAAGCTAACTGAATATAGATCTAAATATATGAAACAGGTTCGTCCAGGAATAAAAGATATTGATATAATTGAGTTTAGCTTTTATTGGCCTATTGATGTACACAGCTCTATTCAAGTCTAACCACGAAGACGCAGATTAAATATTCGCTACCCGTGGATAAACACTAAAAGATGAAGAAAAAAAGCTTTTACTTTCGACGCAGTCTGTGACCCGCTTGAGTGAACCATTACATGGCAGTCACAAAAATATTACGAGTGACAAGTGGTTCACGTCAATACAACTAATAGATTCATTGAAACAGAGAGGATTGACCTGTTTAGGTACGGTAAAAAGAAATAAAAGGGAAATACCCCCCAATGTTCTTGCCTACTAAAACCAAGCCGGAAAAATCAATCGTATATGGCTTTACAGAAGACACAACGTTATTGTCTCATGTTCACAAGACGGAGAACGCTGTAATTTTGACTTCGTCAATGCATCATAATGAAGAAATAGACACGGGCTCAGGGAAGCCAGGAATTATGTAGTTCTATAATTCTACGAAAGGTGGTGTAGGTAAAATAGATAAGAAGTGCTCTCTATTCACTTAGAGCCGCCTATCAAGACGTTGGCCTATATCAATTTTTTACCGGATTTTGGATATAAGTATTTTACATGAAGTATATGTGGGAACACAAACTGATAGAGAAGCCATTATAAAAAAATAAGCTCGACAGTTGGTATTAGAGCACATGAAGCGAACATTTTGTAACCTAAGGTTGCCCCGTGAACTCTGGATGAGTTTGGCAGGAGTACTTGATTCTGATAAGCCAGAGACCTCAGAAGATGAAGCTGAGGAAGTCAAGATCCAAAAGACTTGTCTTTCATGTCAACCTTAACTATTCGTGGAAAAAAAAAGGTTTGTTTACAGTGCGCGAAACAAGTGTGCACTGTCTTAAAACACTTTATTTTTTATTTGCCAAAACAGATATTTAAATCATCACTTTCTCTAAAAATAAAACACTCTTTTATATACGGGGCGGGGCCCCTCAGGCGTCGGTATTTACAAAAAACAAACTACACGTCGACACTTAAAGAATTTAAGGCTCACGAGACTCTTTAATTTTCATCTTGAAAAAATCACCTGCAGAACTTTTCCACATACACATAAACGAACGATATAGCCATATAAGTGGCGGATTCCTTCTAGCATTACAGTTGCAACGAGTCAAAACAGGAAGAATGTTGCTATTTAATCCGAGAGTCTTTTGAGCATCAGCAATCGCTTGTACATCAAAACCAGTAACGTCATTCCATATGTTCAGGTCCATCATTACGCACCGGAGGTACCTCTGGACTATTGGCTCATCCGGGTATTGGAAGTTAAAAAATTTGGTAGCATAATTATCACAAAGTTTGAACTTTTTGAAACAAACTTTATCAGATTTGGCGAATTCAACTATGGGATTACTGATGAAATCAGTTGATGCCTATCCAAAAAATAGATGATTTTATATAACTGAAGTTTGTGACGGTTTATTGATTAGTCTTTACTTACAGATGCCACGAGGAGAAGCAAAACTAATGGCACTCGGATCATCTTGGGAAAATGTTTGTACAATTAGCCAGAGACTGAAGAATTGGGTGTGAAAATAAACTGCAACTAAGTTTTAGTGATGAATTCTAATAAAAAGTTGTACCATATCTTTTGAGGCATTGATATCCGGAAATAAAAATACATCACACTCATGTGCGTGTTAGTTGAACCAGCTGACGCACATTTTACACATAAATTCACGTAAAGAGATATCCATCGATTGCAAGTGGCCAACTGCATGCAAGCTTTATTCAAAGAATATTTCACAAAGCAAAGAGATCTGGAACATTTTAGAATTTCAACTTGGAATCATCATTCTATATGTATTTGAAATCCTTTACAGCGATGCCAATTCTCGGTAACCTGATTGTTTCGAGAGCAATTGCTATCTAAATAAGGCTTTTATGCCAAACCATCGAAGAACCAATGCTCCACCTCAATTAAAAAGAAACAATAGATGGAGGAAGCTATTTAGGACATGAACGGTGGCTCACCAAATGCTTTCAAAAGAAGTGCCCAGTAATCGAAAACATCTTGCAAATTACACATTCAAAGATTTACTATATGGCAACAAATCTAGGGCTAATCAAAGATTCTAAAAGGAGATCTGTGTCATACTTGGCTCCTATCACCGAACCTGCAAATGACCCGGATCATACGCAATATGATACTTGCCAAAGGTTCTACCGATGGATCAAATATGCTGTTGCTTGAAATGAGCTTCCACTACCATCACTGATTGCCAGCAAAGTAATGGACATGTCCCTATTGCCATGTGCTATATTGGTCGTCTCATAGGTTAACAATTTCAACAGTTTTAGCGCCTTGTTACAAGTATATGCAAATGATATAGCTTTATTGTGTGTAAGATTATAGCTACCTTCAGGTCTATTGCGCAAGTCGCCTGAATGTGTTCAATCGTATGTGCACTACAAATGGACTATGAGTCGGCTTTCTGATATTGTAAAGAGCTTTCAACAAGACAGCAGGCTTGATCCTATGAAGGTCCTTTGGATGATATCAGAGCATGATAAGACCAATTATATTTAATGTGTTAGTTACCTGGTGGAGCTGACTTTTCCTACCATTCCTGGCCTTTACTCTACAAAGTTTTGATGGCCCCAACTACTCGTACCCCATTCCATATTCTTGTCTCGAATCTACCCCTTATTACACTTTCGCTTAAGCCTTTTCTAGTTAGTTTAGTTTTTTAGTTTTAAATGCATTTTATTTTCTTAATCATGAATTCTTACATACTAACAAAAAACGCTTAAATGCTAGCTTAAAATTACTAAACAATCTTATACTAACTTACTGGCCCTACACAGGCACTCTAAGCTACTCTAAATTCTTATATCTATGTCTATCTATCTATCTATTTACATTTTATTCAGGATTTCTTATTTTCTAAACTTAAGGCTAAGAAAAAAATTTTTTTGATAAAAAACTTAGCATATGGACATATTTTTTTATTCTTATAAAAACTTATTCTCTAACTTAAATTAAACCTTAATCTACCTAACCTACATACAATACGTACATACACACATATAGACATCATACACAATTATATACATACATTAGTATATACCTTCGTATATACTAATATATATATATATTACTTAAATGCTAACCTAAACCTATGTAAGCTGGCCATCGCTATTTACAAAGCAAATAGATTGGTCAGCTCTGCCTCATTAGTGAGGCTGGTCCGTAATTGACGGAAACGACGACGAAACATCTTCCCCATCATTCAACCACCAGAAATGCTGGTGCTGCCGAACGACATCCCTTTTATCGCGATTCCCCACCGCCCTACTGAACCTGAGACGATCCACCCTGCCGTGTGCGACGTCTCTGTTGTAGTTGAGTCGCCTGTCCCCAGCTGTCCGAGCGACATGGAAGATTAACGGGACCGCTGATCTATCCTGGATCAACCCTATCTGATCAAGGTAGAAGAATGCTTCCGGTGGAACGAAGCCGTTAGAGCGCACACTCTCATGATAAAGGTAATTGGGGAAGTAAGCCCCAGATATCAGGTTATTCGTCGAGGCCATTGCTCTTGCAATGTGCCTTCGAGTCAGCTTAATTACGAAGTTGTCCACTCGTATTAGGTTCGCCCTGTTGTAAAGGACCTTATTAGGATAAAATTGTTTGTACTCCGACTCTGGTGTTCTGTACAAGCGAAGACAAGCCCTAAGGCAAGCCCTCTCAAACACCCGAATCTTTTCCATTAAGCTTGCTCGTACATTGAACCACACGGGACACCCAAATACCAGCATGGGCCTGATAAGGGCCATGTAGCAGATTATCTTTACCCTCGCATCGAGTTGGCTGCTATAAAACAGTCTCTTTGTGAGGGCAAAAGCGCCTTTAGCTCTGGCCAGAGCAGCATCTACATTTTTGTTAAAATACAGAAACTGATCTAGCCAAATCCCAAGGTATCTGACTACATTTCGACAGGCAAGAGGCTGTCCGTGTTGTCCAATGATCGAGAACTTTCGCCAATTTTTTCTGGTGTCCCTAGAGGCTCCAGACAACGGCGTCCTAAAGAGAATGGTTTCCGACTTCTGAAAGTTGATTTTCAACTTCCAGTCATCGCAAAATCGTCTTATCTTATCGAAGTCACGCTGTAAGAGACTATTAATGAACTCGATTTTTGGACCTGTTCTGTACGCTATCAAGTCGTCTGCGTACGCAATAGTATGGGGAAGTGAACCTATCAAGTCGCTTGTGTAAATGTTGAATAGGATCGGCGAATTGACCGCGCCTTGCTGAAGACCATTTTTAATTTGAAATATTCCAACAGAAGTCACATCACCATTTTTTACGATGAACTGTCTGTTGGTTAGCATATTATAAAGAATGTACAAGAGTGGTTTACTGATCTCCAGACTAGCCAGCTTGTAGAAAAGACCTTCTAAAAGCCTTCTCCAAGTCAACTAGGCAGGCACCAGTACACTGTTTTTTGCCTTTATTCCATTGGATATCGGACACCAGTTTAGACGCGGCATGTGAGATAGCATGTCCTGCCTTAAAACCGAATTGATTATCCGGAACTATATGTTTGTCCTCAACCCACTTTGTCAGAGTTCTATTGATTACTTTTTCGAAAACCTTACTAATATTCGGAAGGAGACTTATCGACCGGAGATTCGCCGGATTGGATATATCCTTTCCCTTTTTGGGGATAGGTTGAACCACTGCCGTTTTCCAATGCGCTGGATAATGTGCATTATTCATTGCATTATTAAACAGGGGTATAAATGTCCACCGCTTCTAGAGGAAGATGTCGAAGCACGATGTTCGGAATACCATCGGTCCCCACTGATTTCTTACTTCTGATTGTATCGAAGATCTCATGGAGTTCTTCCTTCGAAATGAACGGGGGTAGGTCACCTTCTCTGGTAATGACATTATTTGCCATATTTTCATCGCTGAACCGGGTGAAACCAGAGCCCTCGGATCGCCGGTTCTCTACTTCATTTCGAATATGGAAGTTGTGCACCAAGACGCGATTATCCAGGTCATAATTAGGGCCAATGATATCATTGGCCTTGTATACTTCCTGGAAAGTCGCCCCTATGGCCTCAACCTCTCCTGTGGATCCTCGATCACAAAGAAGTCGTCATCATCAGCGGCCTCATTTGTATCAATGCCTGCTATTGTTAGTAACCGTTCGTTGTCTGTTGTCCGGGCTATTTTAAGACACTGAAGGTCGTTTTGATTTTTTCTCCGAAAAAGTTTATTTATTTGCGGGAACATATTCGGGTTGCTGGTGTTTACAGCCCGAACCTTGTTGTTCCAATACAAACTTACAGCAATTCTGTAATTCTCTTTGATTAATGTTTGAATATTTTTAATCGACGACTTCAGTGTCCTAATCTCTGGGTCTTGTCTGTCTGTAAACTGTCTGTATAAGTTATTAAGTCTTGTCAGAAGTCTACTTTTCTGTCGGTGCAGTGCGTCAATAGTAGGATTGCGGAACAGATCTTCGTTAGTCGTTTGTTTATACCGCGGTATTGTAGTGTCCATAGTTTGTTTTATTGTCTGGTCCATTTGTTTAAGGTACTTATCGATCTCCTCGTTTGATAAATTCCTATTGGACGGTGGGTGGAGCGTGTTCGAGGAGAGTGCTCTTGTCAAGGTTGCGGAGAAGCGTGTCCATCGAGTCTTACTGTAGTTGTAAGAGTATCTTTGGACAAACTCCTCCAATTCCGCAATTTCGTTGGGAACTGTGATTTCGGTGCTAAAACCGCAATGGTCGCTGTCATACACGATTGTGCGCAGACAGTTAAGCGTTTGTAAATTCGTACCTGTCAGTCGTATACGTTCGTCGTACAGTAATAGATCCAAATAAGACCCGCCTCTGGGAAACGACGGGTTATCCGTCGCTTTAAGACCGAGTCTATACATGGCATCGTGCTGACCCCACCAATCGAGTAGTAGGTTCCCTCTAGTATTTGGCAAATTATTTCCCCAATCTCTGTGTCTAGCGTTGAAGTCCCCGCCGATTATAAAATAATTCTCCCCCGATTCCAGCCTCAGAAGTCGAAAAAGTGTGTCGAGCTCTGTAATGAATAAGGTGGCTTGTGAAGCCCCAGATGCATAAACAGAGGCCAAGTACAGCCGCTTTCCACTGCGGAGCGGGATGTAAATGACGACTGCCTCCAACACCCGGAACCTGCGCAACACTCTCTTGTACACTCTGTGAAATTTTATACCTTCTTTAATGAAGATCGCGACACCGCCTCCACGTTTGGATCTGGGCCGGTTTCTTCTTCTAACAATATAATTATTGTACTCCAGTTTGTGCTTATCGGTTAGCTTGGTTTCGCTAGCGAAAAGCACATCAGGAGTTTGGTCTTGTAGCAATTTAAACATCGCGGCTCTTCGTTCGATCCTGATCAGTGAATTAACATTCACCGCAAGGACCTTCAAAGTTTGCTCCACCATGTGCGTACCCATTACGACATGTGTTGCGTTAGGCCCGGCAACAGTGCGTAGATCTGGTCCATCCGCTTGGCCTGTTCTTGCACCTGCTGTTGCAGCTGAGCCATCTGCCCTTGGATTGCGAGCAAGATGGCCAGCATGTTAGGTGCAGCTTCTGTTGTTCTCGGCATTGGCGCCGGAGAAGCAACAGCCGCTTGCTGTGCCGGAGCCCCCCTACCTGACACCATTTGGGCGTAGGAGATTTGGGACGTGACGGCTGGAGTTTGAAACCTTACAGGTGAACGTTTGACCTCCACCTTCTGTTGCCGAGCCAGTTTTGCTTTTTTAATGTCGGCGAACTTAGGACAACCCCGATAGTTTGCGGTGTGTCCCACGTTACCACATAACACGCACGAGAGCTGCGTCCTATCGGATGCTCCGTCCCTACCCAGAGCACACTCCTCGGAACTGTGGTTCTTTGCGCACTTCACGCACCGAGGCTGCATTTGGCAGTTCGATGCGGCGTGCCCGAACCTCTGGCAGCGAACGCATTGTATAACGCCTTCGCTCCTTTTTAATTTCTCCCAGTGAACCACCTGGTAGTCTAGGACATTGATGCTCCTTAGACTATCCAGATGGCTTTCGGGACTGAGCTGCACCAGGAAGAACGGCAGACCCCGTTTCTCCCGCCTTGCTCTAGCTGTGGTAAATGGCTTTACCCCCACAAATTTGAGTCCTTCGCACTCCTTCTCTTTGAGCAGTGCCAGGATCTCCTCAGGATCAGAAGACGGTTACAACCCCTTGAGCAGCATCGATTGCCGCTTTTCACACTTCGGTGTGAATGAATAGTGCTCCGTCGTCGTTTTTTTTAGGAGCTCTTTCACTTTCGCATAGCCCTCCACTGTATTACAGTGGATGGCATGGCGATCGTTCCCCAATCTCTTTATATTAAAATTATTGCCAATTGCCAACTTACAAAGGTCTTTGGTAGCATTTACCTCTAATTTGAATGTATTGATGGGAGGAACCTTCTCCTTCTTCTTCATCTGTTGCTGCCGTTGTTGTTGTTGCTGCTGCTGTTGTTGTTGCTGCTGCTGCTGTTGTTGTTGCTGCTGTTTTTTAAGCTGCTGTTGTTTTTGTAGCTGTTGCTGTTTTTGCAGCTGCTGTTGTTTCCGCTGCTGCTGTTTTGTTTGCTGCAGCTGTTGTTTGCTGCTGCTGGTTTTGTTTTTGCTGCAGTTGTTGTTTCTGCTCTTGCTGCTTTTGTTGTTGGGAGCTTTCTGCTTCGTATTGCTCCCTTTGCCTGCGTGCAGTTTGCTTTTGCTTAATAGCAAGCACTTTTTCTTGCAGCTTTTGAATGCTGCTGGTTATCTCTTCTATTGCCTCGTCCTCATCTTCCGACTCGGATGCCGCTAAAGAGGCAAAGTTGTTGTTGGCCCCCTTATACTGGATGTGCATTAACGCATCATCAGGTTGTTTTTGGTTTTGTTGTGTTGCTGTTGCTGCTTCAGCTGTTAAAGCAGCATTTATTTTTGTTTTGGTTAAATTAGGAGTCGTTCTTAACGTCCTCCTCCTTTTAATGGCTTTTGCCACGGCACCGGCAACAGTGTTGCTCCCTTTTAAAACTCCCGTTATGGGAAGAGCGAAACGCTCTCCACCATCCATCACGTGATTTCCTTGTGTTCGTTGTGTTTGAAATTATATTTATGTAAGTCACAAGAAAAAAGAAAAAAAAAAAGAATTCCAACTTTTGGCCGGGGTTCGAACCCCGTCTCTGTGTTTTGATAAACGACGCCGCTAACCGCTGGGCTACCGAGTCACTTAGAATTACGACTGATTATCTTTATTAACCAAACTGGATCACTAGAATTTATACCACAGGAAAAGCCGAAAACACGTCTATTCTCTGGGGAGATCTGCGAACGACTGCTTAAGCCTTTTCTTGTAAAACAAGTTTGCGCATGTATTAAGCATTTAAATTAGTCCTTCTGAGTAAAGTTAGATAGACGTAGCTGCAAAGCAAAGCAAAGTGAAATACCTTAATTGTCCCAAATTTTGATCTAAAGTCCTCAGACCTTGGTTTTGAAAAAGTTATGAAAAACAATATCTGCCAAAAGCGCCCGGCTCTGACGGCAAACACTGCCGGCACAGACCTTGCTATTAAAACAGTCCAGTCTAATGGTATCAAATCGCCAATCTCGGCGGCCAGGTGAAGTCTTCATTACGAGTAATCGCATGTTCAAGAAATTTTCTCAAGCAATAGAGCCATTGTTTCACCAGCTGTATGTGTCATTAAGCAGAAATAGTAGAAAATATACAACCTTTTCGCGCATGGCATCAATTTCAGGCAAGAAAAATTCATTCAAAATCGGTCAGTAATGCAATCCATCCACTAAAACAGTCGCACCAGTATCATTTTCGAAAAAATACGGCCTAATAACATCGCCAGCCCAAAACACGCACCAAAACCGTCACTGGTTGTGGATGGAAAAGTTGTTTCCCTACTTCTCTTGGGTTTTCGAAGCACCCAGACAAACAGACATATAGAAATCAGCCTCATTACTCAAAATAATTTTGAATAAAAAATCATGATCTTTTTTATCCATTTCCAGCACTCAACTAGCGAAGTTTTGACATTGTGCATGGTCTGCTGGAGCTTCTAGGCACATTGGCCAAGATTTTTATATAAAAGATGGTATAATGTGTCCGAGACGTGTAAATTTATCGATTAAGTTCACTATTACTGTGCGAGAAGGCCCTTGATGATTACGAGTACCAAAAGCAGCAAGAACTTCACAAAGTGTTTCCGCGAAATTTTCAACATTTTGTTCTAGTGTGTATCGATCCAGATTCAATAACTTCTTAGTTCATTGGAATGATAGTTGAGTGTGTCCAGCTCAACAATGGCAATTTTGTTAGAAGACGCCACGCCAAAGGAAACTCTCGAAATCCAGTCTCTAAATTGAAAAGAGTTACATGTCCCATACTAAATCAAAAAGGTTCTTGCTGAATACCTGGAACCAGCTATCCCTAGATAGTGCATGTATTTTTAAGAAAGTAGTCTGTGCGAACCAAAAAATCTAGTGTCCTAAGGGGACAGGAAATGCTAGGGTCAACAACTCAAAGTCGTGCACTAAGATTTGCGGCTTCCTCAAATCAACCAACCTTCAAGTAAGAGAAAGTGACAGCGTTGATTCTAGAAAGGAACGAAACAACGCAAAGACCTTCTCAGTAAGCCACTTTCCATCTTCAAAAAAGGTTCAGCAGCAGGATGTTATACTATCCTGGGTTCCAAAACACTCGAACATCCCAGGAAGCTTGACGACTTGAAGCCAATTGTGTCGACAAACAAATGACACACTTCCGAGTGCTCTCTACGACCAGTCATACATGGACACATCGAAGGGATTGCCGAAAAGTCGGTTGTAATTCAATTATTAAGTAAACATTCGCACTTCCCGGTAGATAAAAGTTTCTGTGTCTCCAAATATCTCATAGGCTGCCGCATTTTTAAAACATTTATTTTAAGAGCAAATCTTTTGGTGTGCAATATCGAATTCTTTATTCTATAAGGCGTACGAAAAATCACACGAAATTTCGAAAGCACTAAGCTGACTACAAAAAGAGTGGCTCTGGAATGTACGATTCAAATGACACAGTGCGATCGTATCAGAGGCGCACCTGCATTCAAAATAGATGCTGCACTTGCTTCGATAACCCATATGCGGAGAACTACTTAAATCATAGGCCATTCTGAGGTGTTTTACAATTCGAATTCTTGCATCTTTGACAAATATCTTCGCCAACGTGACTTTATGTTGATAAGTATCTAATTCGCTTGAGTTTTGCCAATGCTTTAAATTGCACAACTAAAACCCCACTACAACTCGATTTGCAGTCTATTTGGCCAGTGTCTAACAAGTGGTGCATACACATCTTCCAAAAATGATCCGAATCACTGCAACTTTGTTCCTACTTGTAGTTGGCGTAAGTTTTCCTTTCTTAATAACATTACTCGTCTTTTTGTTATAAAATTTGCTTTATAGGCATCAGCTGATTATTTACAAAATCCCTTTGAAGAGTATGTCAAAGCGTCTCAAGTATGTTTCAAGCTGCTCAAACTTCCGAATGACTATGAAATTCTATTTTTGAACGCGGTATATCCGAATGAAGTTCAGGTCCAGAAATACATCCGTTGCGTAGGTGTGATATTGAAGGTGTGGAACGACGAAACTGGTTTCGATGTTGCGACCCTTGCAGCTTCTTACATAAATAATGGATATGACTACAATGTAGTTCCGACCTTGCTTAAATGCAATGCTAATCCCCTTAATGATCCACCACTCAAATGGGCCTATAGGACATTCATGTGTATCTGGACAAATCCTATGGGGAAATGGTTCCAAAAGCAAATAAACAAAGTGATATTTAGGTCTAGAATGATTTACGGAACGTTTTAATTCTTTGATATATTTATGAAAATAAAGCCATACAAAGGACAATTTAAAGATATTCCTGTTCAGTCTTAATTTCTTTGGATGCGGAAACAAGCTTTGACCTGTTAAAACTCAAATGGTGTTATCTTCGTTGCAGAATGAATAAATCTGTTGTAAGTTATTACAGCTTCGTCGACAATTTTTCCTATTGGCTTACTTATATTTGTGGACTTAATTATTCGTATCAGTTCTGTTAGCGTAGAATTAAATCGCTCTACAGGCGAAAAACCAAATGATAGCTAAAAATTCCTTCTCTATGGAGCTGTAGTTTTCTTCGGTTTTTGACAAGGTGCGACTTGTGTAACATATCTGTTTGTCTGAGCTGACTGTTCCTTGAGAGAGGATAGTGCCTATTGAAACATTACTGGCATCGGTTGTAAGGTTGAATTCCTTTGAAAAGTCAGAGTACTGCAAAATTGGATCATTACATAGGAGAGCCTTGCAAGTTTCGAAACAATTAAGATATTTTGCATCTAAATTAATACTTTCGTCTTTGCGAAGGCACTCCATAATTGGCTTGATGATGCTAGCAAAGTCCTTTATAAATTTATGGTAGTATCCCAGAAAGACTTTATTTGTTTTGAAGTCTTAAATTTTTAAATTTTGTCGGAATTCGACTTGATGCCATCCGAAATCACGAGATGACCCAAAAAGGAAACTTCTTTGTGAAGAAAGCTAGATTTTGCCAATTGAATATTAAGATTTGCAACTTGAAGTTTTTTTTAAAGACATGTTCCAAATTTTCGATATGTTCTTGTAGCGAATTCGAATATACGACTTTATCGTCCATGTGCAACAGACATATTTTACCTTGTATGTCTTTAGGGACATTTTGCATAATTTTGTTGATGGTACGTTGTTAAGACAAAAAACGAAATCGAAATGGCTATAGTCAACCGCAAATGCTGTTTTTGAAATTTCTTCTTCATGGACTTGGAAAAGATGAAAACAAACATCGACTGTCCTAGTTTGTCGAGGACATCTGTAATGTTTGGTATTGGGTATTTATAGTTCATTGAACTTAAAATCATTTAGATTTCCAGAACTTTGAATTTAAAAGCTATGGATTTCTGTTATTTTATTTGAATTAATTAGTTCTACTTTAATTGCCTAAAAGTGTATTGGAATTTGTATGCCCTGGGTTATTAGAACTGAATTTTTAAGATTTATTTTCAAATCGAAATCTTTTGATATATCTGTTCCTATAAGACGATCAAAATAGCTGTAGAATCTAATAGCCAGAGATGGTAGTGGCTTAACAGTTCTAAATTCCTGAAGTCCGTTTAGGATTGTTTCTTTCCTAATAAACAATGACAATAGGCAAAAACTATTTTCATTTTATTGAATCTATAGATTTTATGTTTTTGTTATCTACTAAACCTGGATTTATGAAAGACCTATTACTTCCGGTATCTATCATAAATTTTAGTTCGTTTTTATCTAGGCTTTCAATTATAATATAGGGAAATGAGTTCGAGTTATAATTATTGATATCAATATATCGTATTGATTCTTCCGCGCGGCAGGCACCTTGTAGTGAGCGTCATCTTCAATGACGCCGGTGCGGAGGCTTAAGCTACAATGACTCAATTGACCACGGTCGGCTGAGGGGTGGCGAAGTAAGAACCTCCAGACCTGATACCAGTGGTGGTGTGAGCCGATAGCAAATTGTGCCGAAGTATGGAAGGTTGAGGGCAAAACCAACCGCGAACGAGCTCTCTCAGGCGCCTTGGCGCGGAGCTGTTATACTAAGCTTTACCCAGGTATGGTGGTGCTGCCTGGGCTGACCTTTATTTCCGGCCTTACTCGTGGGAACAAAACTAACGAAAAGAACATGGACAACAAAAAACAAAAATTTAAAAAAAAAAACAAGCAATCCCTGTCTAGGAAGAGTTAGAGGTGAGTGAAGGCAAAATATCGACTTCATTCACCTCCCGCCTGGCAAGGGCATTGGAAGATGCTGAGTTTCTGGCTGGCGATGGTGATGAATTCGAAAGAATACTCACTAACGCAAGCGATATTACCGGTGAGCAGTTTGGCACTCACACCGGCGATAAGCAGGGTAAAACCCCGATGGAGGTAGCCAAAGCAGCTGGGACATCCGCTGCCGAGGCTACCTCCTTAAATCGGAATAAACTGGGCAATGTGGCGGGGATGGAAGAGGTAGGAACAGCTGTCTCAGCTGTTGCGCCTGTCACTTCTATCGCCGCTAATAAGGGTGCGAAAAACGCACACCAAGGGGCAAGGGCTCTGCTACGTTACGCCAAGCGTATGTAGCAAAGTACAGAGGTTGTGATCCCGACAGCCTAAGTTAGTGGGAAAAAGCTGCCCTCGAGAGAGCGAAGGTCATTCTGGCCAAACAATCGCTCACTCGCTAGGTGACTGGCAAGGGAGATATCGCTGTAAAAGCGGGAGAAGAAACTGATCAGGTGCCCTCTACCTCCTACTATGAAAGGAGTTATCCACCACAAGAAACGGGGAACTTCAATTCGATGGCGCTGGTTGGGAAGGCGGACGCAAGGTTGTAGCTTGTGGGAATAAGCCTTCCGTCGATTACATAAGGCGCCATATCGAGGGAGTGTGCGATGCCTGGGAATGCACCAAGCTAAAATGTACGACGGTGGCAGATTTGGCAAAGTACACTCTGCCGATGGCTTAGGTATGGGTTCCGTGTCCCTACACGTACCCCGATAAGCTCCCAGGACTGCTCCATGTGCACAATCGGGAGCTAAAAGCATTTTCTGCTGTCCCTGAACAGGGATTGCCTACAATACCTCGAAAAATCCAAAGGTATGATAACATACAGTATGGGCAGGTTAATGGTCAAGCTATCGACCAAGGGTAAAGATGAGGAGGAACCCCCCATAGATGATGGAGTTTTTCAGATAAACCTGCACCACAGTAAAGTAGCGACGGCCTGTCTAGTGGAGTATATCCCTAGACAGGACGTCACAGCCATACTCATACAAGAGCCCTGGATCAACGAGAACAACGCGATCCAGGGGCTCAGGCTAAAAAATTATGACTTGTTCTTCAGGGCAGAAGGTAAGATTAGGACTTGCATCCTAATCAAAAAGCAAATAAAGACATTTCTTTTCAAAAATGTCAGCTCAGGTGATCTGACTACGGCAATTTGTGAGAGGGAGTGTGGCAAACCACTTTGTCTGACCACGGCCTTTCTAACCTACGACTCTGAGGTAGTCATCTCAGAGAAGTTAAAGGGCTTGGCGAGGCAGAAAGACAGGATGCTGGTGGTGGGCTGTGATGCGAGCTCCCATCACAAACAATGGAGAAGCAGAGACACCAACACAAGAGGTGAGTGTTTGTTTGATTTTATTTTACTATCCAACCTCACTGTTTGTAAAAGGGGGAATTCGCCGACTTTTGTGGTGAAAAACAGGCAGGAGAGTAGTCGACGAAGCGTCAATGTCTGATCACAGATGGATGCGCTTCAAGGTGAACTTTCATATCAATTATCAATTATCTTAGAATAAAATACCTCTGCTGATTGTTGGCCCTGCCTTAACTGATGAAGATAGCAAATAAGACTAGTTTCATTGCACTTATCCGAATTATGAACAATAAGATTATGTTTTATCTCGTTCCACTCTACCGCAATCCCATATATATTAAGAACTTCATTAGCTTCTTTAGATATCCGGAAAACCATGAGTGTGGTATACAATTTAATATTTCTTCGACATTGCTCAAAAAATCGTGCAGTGACCTAGGATTGCGATCAAAACTAAGCAAGTCCTTCACGGCATCAAGGACTTTGAGTGCGTTAAAAACCGCCGGTGAAAAAGATGGATTTATTGTAATTGATTCGATTTTTCCTTGAACAGTGTCTACTTCATTAAGGAAAAAATGTGGATTCGGTTTAATTGGCTTAACCTTTCAAAACTCGGTATTACAATGTTTTACGAGTATCTACCAGTTATGACACTAATTTGCTTATGGCAATTCACTTTGTTTGTTTTTAAATACGATTTTTGATAGGACGCATAGGGAATCACTTTTTACCAATACAAAGTATAAGCTACCTTGGAAGCACAAATGCATTGCTACATATTCAACTGAAACCCTTGACAATTGTGTAATGAAGTCTTGCTGATTTAAATTAGCGTGTGCCTCTTCTTTAATTGTAGTATGCGGGATGGTCCTCTTTTCAAGAAGTGGTCTGCCGTGTTCTCAAATAAACTTTGATATTTATTTACCTTAATAATTCAGTTTATTATCGACTTAACAAATTTTAACTTAAACTATAATTATTTAGGTTGAGAAAATGGTCGTCGTCCGGTAAACCTCCGAATCAGAGTAAAATTGCCTCTTTTTAATTAAAAAACAGAAAGCGCGAAATTAAAGCGCCAAACTTCTACGCCATGTTAATAAAGGTTTGGCCTGTTATGTAGGTCCCTGAACATTCCACTTGCAAATCCGAAGTTCGTTGTCCTAAATTCGTTTGCATGAGTTGTCAACAGTAGACAGTAGGCAAGAAAAAGTCAGTCAATATCCGTTGGTAATGCAATTCATCCACAAAAGCAGTCGCAGCAGTATCATTTTCGAAAAAATAGGGCCCAATGATATTACCAACCCAAAAACCGCACCGAAACTCTCATTGGTTGTGGATGGAGAGGTTGTGCCCCTATTCCGGCACTCATTAGGCGAAGGTTTAACATAATGCATGGTCTGCTGGAGCTTCTAGGTATATTGGCCATAATTTTTATGTCCGAGACGTGTAAATTTATCGGTTACTATGCGAGAAGGCCCTTGATGATTACCAAAAGTAGCACAGGCTTTACGAAATGTTTCCGCGATATTTTCAACACTTTGTGCGAGTGTGTATCGATCCAGATTCAATAACTTCTTAGTTCATTGCAATGATAGTTGAGCTCAATGAACAATGGCGCTCTTGTTGTATCCTACGAGTATATCAAAGGAAGCTCTGTAAATCAGTCTCTAAAATTGAAAATAGCTATTTGTCCCTCACCGCATTAAAAAGGCACGATGTTATACTATCCTGGGTTCGAAAACACACGGACATGCCAGGTAGCTTGACACCTTGAAGCCACTAATGTCCTACGCCAAACAAATGACTCACTTCCAAGTGCTCTCTACGACCAGTCATACATGGACACATCGAAGGGATTGCCGAAAAGTCGGTTGTAATTCAATTATTAAGTAAACATTCGCACTTCCTGGTAGATAAAAGTTTCTGTGTCTCTCCTATGAGATAGGCTGCCGCATTTTTAAAACATTTATTTGAAGAACAATTCTTTTGGTGTGCAATATCGAATTCTTTATTCAATAAGGCGTACACACTAAAATATAAAAGCACTAATCTAACTACAAAACGAGTAACTCAGGAATGCAAAATTTTTTCGTACCGGAGGCGCACCTGCATTCAAAATAGATGTTGCACTTGCTTCGATAACCTATATGCAAACAACTATGTACTACAATCATAGGCCATTCTAAGGTGTTTTACAATTCAAATTCTTGTATCTTTGACAAATATCTTCGCCAACGTGACTTTATGTACATAGATACGTATCTATTTCGCTTGAGTTTTGCCAATGCTTTAAATTGCACAACTAAAACCCCACTACAACTCGATTTGCAGTCTATTTGGTCAGTGTCTAACAAGTTGATGGTGCTTCCAAAAATGATCCGAATCACAGCAACTTTATTCCTACTTGTAGTTGGGGTGAGTTTGTCTTTCTTAATTACATTACTCTTCTTTTTTTTTAATTAAATAAAATTTGCTTTATAGGTATCAGCTGATTATTTGCAAAATCCATTTGAAGAGCATGTCAGAGCAACCCAAGTCTGTTTCAAGCTGCTCAAACTTCCGAATGAGTATGAAGCTCTATTTTTGGACGAGGTATATCCCAATGAAGTTCTGGTCCAGAGGTACATCCGTTGTATAAGTATTGAATTGAAGCTGTGGAATGACAAGACTGGTTATGATGTTGGAACCCTTGCAGCTTCTTACATAAATAATGGATACAACTACAATGTAGTTCCGACCTTGCTTAAATGCAATGCTAATCCCCTTAATGATCCACCACTCAGACGCGTCTATTCGTCATTCATGTGTATCTGGACAAGTCATTTGGGGAGATGGTTCCAAAAGCAAATAGCCAAAGTGATATTTAGGTCTAGAATGCTTTACGGGTCGTTTTAATTCTTTGATTATTGAATATATACAAAAATAAAGCTATACGAATACATTTCACTCCGGAATCTAACTTAGAATCCTTTTACTAGAACTGTCAGAAAGGAAAACTCACATGTAGTGCTAGCTACAACAGTGTTTCGTCCCGCGGCAAAGTTGATTAGCGTGAATTCGTTATCGTTATCGGAAGTAGCTGTAGGCTATATCTTCCAGCAGTACTACCAAAGATGCCCTCTTTTCCTTGCTTTCCATTAAAATCGCCAAGGACAATTTAAATGTCATAGCTAGGGAATTGCTCGTAGGCTTCTGCTCTGTGGGAGAGTGGGCGCATATTAGGCTAATGTTGGTAAATTTAGCCGATGCGGACTGCTACGAGGTGCTCATTCACATACCGGGATCACAAGACTTCTTGCTGCCTCCAACATCAAATCCGTATCCAGGATTATTTTGCTATCGATAACAATCGCTGTAGGAGAAGTCGCAGTTTTACACACACTTTTTGTCTGGCCCTTTCGATCGCATTTCTTGGATGGCGGTTATGTCTGCTTTGCAGCAGTCTATGCCCTCCGCAAGTTGTTCGGCTGCACGTCGCCTGTTAGTAGATCCGTCCGTATCCCAGGATTTTTGTAGCTTCATAACTTTTGTATTTTTCCATGGCCGGGCAGTTACCCCGGCGGCACAATCCCCAACCTGGAGGGGAAGTTCAATTTTTTGATACCCCTAAGAAGAGGAGTCGGTTGAACCGAAATCCACAACTACTGTTGCACGCCGATATCATAACTGGCAGAACTCATCGGCAAAGAGGCAACATTGACGCCTAGGATAAAACGCCACGATAGACAGCACCAACTTTGAGGTAGTAAGACAAAAAAACTTAAAAGGCAACATAATTTCAAGGCCAAAAACGTATTGCATAAGATCCTGACTATCCCAGTTCTGCCTTACAATGCAGAAGTTTGGGCGCTGACTAGAGCGGATACGAATTCTCCCAAACGGCAAACGAGTAATGCCGAATTTTTCGGAAAAGTTCCAGCTAGCGGCTTAGACGGCCACTCAATAGAGGATTACCTCTTCATAACTAGACCCAAATGGAAGGGGACCTTTTAAAAGACTGCATGCGCGAAGCAAATGTAACGCCAATTCTCTTCGCTGACGATGCAGTTATAATTAGCGATAACGCCGAAGATTTACAGAACGCCTTAGATTCATGGAGAAATGCGCTAGAGAGAAACGGGTTTAAAATAAGTCGTTCAAAGACGGAGCATTTTACGTGCCTATTTGCGCATCCGTTGCGACCTGTTCCGGATATAATGTTAGACGGAATAGTTCTTCCGAAAAGCACTATCTTTAAGTACTTAGGATCAATCGTTAACATGGAAGCGACATGTGACGACGACGTAAACCACAGAGTGAGTGCGGGATGGATGAAATGGCGGGAAAATTCGGGAATCTTTTGCGACCGAAAATTTCCTTAAATTAAAGGGGAAACTCTAGACCACGGTTGTTAGACCAGCTCTTATATACGGTTCACAGTGCTGGACAATGTACGAAGCGTTTAAAACAAAATGACGGCAGCGGAAACTAAAATGTGAAGGATGTCTAGTGGAGTCACTAAACGCGATTGCATTAGATCTACGCGTATAAGAGGAAGTCTACATATAAAGAATTCGGTAACCGAACAGCTTGAGGCGAATAGAATAAGCTGGTATTGGCACGTTCAAAGAAGATCTGCGGAAAATCCGGTTAAAAAGGCACTATCAACTACGGTCACTCCAACTGTAAGAAAACGAGGTCGGAGAAAAAATTCCTGGATTTCTCAGATGGCAAATGCGCAACAATGCCTGGGGCTTACCACTGAAGCGATCCAGGACCGAGCATTATGTAGACGCGTTCTGCGATCTGCGACATTAGCCAACCCCATAAGCGGAGCAGCAGCGATGCAGTAAAAATGGGAAACTCGTTACGCATAAGTTCGTATAACGAGGAAAGGGTTAATAAAAGGATAAGAAGACGAAGGAAGGGGACCTTAACAAACCTTGTGTGCGCAACTGAAGGCAGTAGGAAAAATCCAGCGCTAAGTTGAAGAAGAATGTTGAGTGACTGCGGACTGAAACGCCATTTTAGTGAGTAAGTGTTATTCCAAAGGATGCATAGCAGTGAAACGCTGCGTATCAGCGTTCACCCTATCGAAAATGTTCCCTCTAAACATTTGATCTTCCAAAATCTCTAGAGAGTGATAGATAGCCATGAGCGCATCAGCCATTGGCGCTTAGTATCGCAAAAGAACAACATAAATAGGTAGGATGGATGGTTGGCAGCATAGCAGGCGAGCGGCCTTCTACAATAGCGCGAGGAAAGCGTCAGAGAGGAACTTTTTTTGTTTTGCAAGGGTTCATTATGGAGTAGTCTACCTTTGTCCCATTTGTTGTACTCGTATTACCTCCCTGACGGGAAATCTCCAGCCTTAAGTAGAGCTAAGGTTTCTGCTGCATCCATTCGGCTCCCAGCCGCTTAACTTTTTTACCTTGGCCTTGTTGGTTATGTGCGTTGTCGCTTTGGATCTTTCAATCCAGAGCTTTGGCCTTTACGCTATTCAGAGGTGACAACCAGTATGTTCCCCTAAGACAGAGCCGGCGGACGGTCTAGAGCACTCTGAACATATGACCGATGATCATGGGACTAGATGATATGCCTAGAGCTAGACGGATGGTTTGGAATACTCTGCAATAGAACCAACTCATAAAAACACAAGATCAAACAAAAATACCGGGGTTAAAACTCTAGAGTGATAGAAGACAAATATCATCACAATATCTGCCAAGATAAACGAGCGTCTTCCATAGAAGAACATCTGTAGCCAACTTAATTTCACATAAATTTATCTTGGAATACTAACCTTTCCATAACAAGTGGTAATATTCCATCAAAACCACATCAAATGTTTCAGATTGGCCTTGATAGTAATTTCTGAAAACCTGATCAAACTACAATATTTTCTCACTTCTAATAACTAATTTCAATAAATACCCGTACCACGCCTTCAACGTCATAAAATTTGAATAAGATATAATTTTTGCAATATGATAATTGGATCAATATTCGCTAATGTTTAGATACATTATCGACTAAATTATTGCAAATCAACCATCGCTTGTGATTAATTAGAAACCGGCCTTCCCAATAAACATACAATAAAGTAACTACAACCGACAGATCTTTATACATTCACCGTATCTGGATTGTGAATTCATTTAAATATCTCAAAATACCAAGTGGTACGGCTTTGTCGTCAATAGTATGTATCTGGAACGAATAGGTTCTCTTTAACAAAAAAAAACTTAGTTTTGGTTCTAATGACCTCGGTCGTCGTATTATATTATAGTATTCCGGTTGAGAATCCAGGGTAGGTTCGGGGTAAAAGCGATCAAATTTCCGTTTCACGAAGTCTGGTGCTGGATTTTGTTTGTCAAAAAATTTGTTTACTAATCAAATCAAAAACAAAAAAAACAAAACATTCGTTTATAGTTGTCACCAGACGCGATTCAATTAAATTGTGAGTACTTATAGAAGTTAGCAATTAAATTTGATTCCGTCAGATACTTCGTTCTGGGTATAAACAATTTTACGAGTATATAGGTACAAATATGTATTTATGTATGTCTCAAAGTTTTGTGCGCATATGTGCACTTGAAGCAAAAAATATACCTAAATACATAATTCATAAGTAAAGAGATATAAAAAGAATGCAGATGCAAACACAAAAATGTGTTTAATTATGAATTAATCGAAACACAAGCGTACAAGTTGATAAGCTAAAGCATGAGATACTTTAAGAATGGGTTTAAGCATGTTTTAATGTGCTCGTATTCGTATTTGTATCTATGAGGTTCAGGTTAAATGCCAAAGAAACTTCTGTTTCCTTTGAGTTGAGAGTTACCATTCTCTTGATTGGTGTGCAGTATATATGTAAATCTATTAATAAGCATCGAAGAATTTTCAAGCTTTCAGACTTTTATAATTAATACAAAATAAATGTTTTAAGGTAGACGTTATTACAGTTGATCGTCTGTCATAATGGAAATTACAACAAGTAATGCATTCAAATGTGTTAAGGTCTCTCAACAATTCGGTATTAAAGGCTCTGCAAACCGGAGTTTTAATGATTTAAAAAGTCGCTTTAATAACAAAGGTTACAAGGGGTTACATATTCGTAATCTTTTGAAGATTGAATTAGATCCATTTTAGGCATACATTTTAGCTGCAGGCCAAAGTCCATTGTGCTCTTTAGGTGTAAATGAAACCCTCTTTCAGCGGTAAAGTACCTACATCACAAGGACCCAGCATCTCAGCACAGTTAAATGCGAAAATTATCCGAAGAGATACAGAGGAAGTGTAATGTGTCATCTTAACTCTCTCCACCATATCAGCGCCTTGCAAAGGCAAGGCTAAAAGTCAGAGATGCGTCTTCCCTGCAAATGACAGAAGAGTTGGCTTCAGTGTCAAAAACTAAGTGCTCTGTCAGGTAATAACTAGCCGTTTTCTCAACGAAAGCCCCAATTAAATGTGCGGTTTTTCTTATTGAGGTTGCAGATCCTGGGAGGCCCTTATCTGACCTTTACCTAGAAAATCTGTTTGCGATCTCATTCCCTGAAATCAAGTTTTTGCTGTCATATGACTTTTCCAAGATAAAATTTGAAAGAATAGAATCACGAGCCTTGTTGTGAACGAATGCAAACCAAGAAGCTCTGCCAACGAGAAGGCGTACATTAAGTCTACAGTTGATAGTGAGAGATAATAATTACTACATCGTAAATTAAAACAAAAGGTAACATTTGCGAATCGCTCTTTTTTCTAATTAAGAAAACAACTATAAAATAAATCGTCCTTATAAGCAATTATGAATATTATTTTTAGGAGGATATCAAATCTCTACTCTCCTCAAGGGCGGCTAGGCTTGAACTCATACATACTTTCTTTTAAAGAGGGCTAAGATAAAAGGCCGTGGATTTAACTAATATACTTTTTATAACGGCATCTTGTTTATAAATATAATCTGCGAGAAGTTTTGAAATAAGAGTCCTGCAATCTCAGCAGCAATGCTGTCAACATGAGGCTCTGCAATCTTATAATCCGTGAGAACTACGGCTTTAAAATTTCACTTGGATCGAGAAAACAACCAACTTCACAAAAGGAGGAGGAAATATAAAATTCAACGTAAAAATAGCATCCAATGTTCAGTATATTTAACCTTCCAACTGCGTTCAGAAAAGGCCTGCATTTTCATACTACTAAACATAGACGTGGTATCACGTCCTTGAGCAAAGCTTGGATGCCCATTCTTCGTAAAATAGTCCATTGCCACTTAGATTGGTTGAAAAACATGCATAAATGAACAGAACTAGCGATAAGTACAATGTAAATTTTTGTCCATTCATCGCAATATCTCAGATCGGTTTTGAAACCATTCGTCTACACCTGACATCATTTTTCGAACTCAGATTCTGAATAGGGTCTAAGCCGTCTTTGTTTACAAGTCCTATATCATGCTGAAATATTTTTTACACAGCAAAAAGTCAGACAGTAGCGTAGGAGTCATCAACGTTACATGTTTAATTTAGATAACTCCTTCATTCTGGTAGACACTCAAATATTTAACTTTTTTTGGAAAAGCAGATTTTTATGGTTTTTAGCAGGTTTTTAGCGGGACTAATAAGTTTTAGGAAACTTCGTCGATAACGTCATCAAGTCAAGTTTTTGATGTCTATATCCTTAATCTTAAGCGAAGACAGATGCAACTATACCGAGCTGTACTACTTAGCTCACTTGTGAGTAGATTTTGACGCATTTTGGTGACATTAGGCTTGACAAAGGGGTCATCATATTTTTGAGTTGCATTGAGTACCCTTTGGATGACGTGCGTTGGCCTTAATGGCATAAAAACTTTTTATTGTAAATGTTGCTAAGTAGTGTTTGACCCTGAAGTATACATTTTTTGCTTAAGATAGCTTTCACTGATAAAAGTACTAAAATGCGCTTAAATTGTTAAGCTTCCTTATCTGGCATGTTGCAGAAAATTGGAAAATGTACACAGCAAGAGCTATTGACTGAGCCTTATCGGGGCAGCTGTTGGTTGAGAATTAGATCCACATTTTTGGAGGACAACTAACTGCTGAAGTTTAGTGCGATAAGCACCACCTCAGTAGCCAATGCCATACTGCAATTTCGAATGAAATACACCATAGTAAACCATTTTCAATATATTGATAGAAAAGAAATTCTCGAGACGATACAAACAACGAATAGACAATAGAAGGTACTGTCTTAAATTGATAATGTGATTGGACCCACTAATATTTTGGTATTATAATAATTTATTAAAATAATAACACCTAGGTATTTAAAGTCCTCAACACTATCAATTTTAAAACAATCTCCACTACAGCTAACTTGGGAATAGTAGTGTGTAAGCCTTTGCTCAGACCACGAATCATTAATTAACAAAAACCTAGCGCAATCAGGTGCATGAAATATCACATCCAGGGCAGGCAGTACTTGCGTAGCTAGACTAAAGTACATTAACCTAGTTTTATTGCTTATCACTAATTTTTGTTTAGCAAGCCAGAACCTCAATAAGTGGACATCATTGTTTGTGTTTGCAATTAAATTCAATAGGCTGGCTGAGGTGTAAGCAATTCCAAGGTCATCTGCATACATATGCTGTGATTTTACCCTCAAACGGTTGCGCAAATAAAGAATCAACATAAATTAAAAACAGTATTGGCCCAAGCACAAATCCTTGAGGCACACCTAGATTAGTTACACTGGCATTACTTACACAGTTTCCAATTTTAACTATTTGAGTTATATCCTTAAGATAGGACTCAAATCATTTAAACATAAAACTGCGAAAACCCGCTTTAAAACCAAACCTTTACCATGTCGAAAGCTTTTTTAATATTAAAAAAAATTTCGGCACAATTCCTTTTCCTCCTCAGTAGAATGGCCTGCTCTAAATCCATTTAATTCTGTTAATGTATGACAAAATACAATCTTTATTGTTTTCTCAAATACTTTAGAGATAGAAGATAATAATGATATGGGCCTATTATTCGTTTTGTCGCTTTTATTGCCTTCTTTGAATAGAGGTATCACTATTGAACATTTTAATTTATCAGGGAATATCCCAGAAATGGTACTTAAGTTAAATAGATGAGCTAAATTATCTGCAATATTTAACGCAGTTTTTTTTAAGCACTAAATTGGATA
The DNA here is from genome assembly GCA_928272305.1 of Volucella inflata. NCBI lineage: Eukaryota > Metazoa > Arthropoda > Insecta > Diptera > Syrphidae > Volucella > Volucella inflata. Next base: position 207,450,130 of record OV743716.1, read on the forward strand.
TTTCATCGCTGCCACAGGAATCCGGATTCCTTAAGGAGTTTATTATTTTGAGAAGTTCACAGCCCGATATTGTCTCAAAGAAGAAGCTATTTCTGACGAAATTCTCCAGATCCTCGAACTCTGTGCAGGAGGTACAAGAAGAGGAAACATGGATAAGATGACTGACCAACTGTGGCAAAATAATAACTAAATACAATAGCTACGGCTGTAGGATCCGAAATAGTTGAACTTCCGCTTTTTAACTCTTGAGTATTACGATCGGCGATGTTATTGATAACTTGCCATTCTTTATTCCGATTTCCATGCGCCATCCTTATCCTGCTCTGAAAGTTGCTATCATTTCTCTGTTAACTTGTTTGCTCATACGAACGAGACGAGTTTTTAAGTTTGAATTTAGTGGAATGTGCTAAACATTTCTTTTGAAGTTTATGCCTCGGCCTTATTTTCTTGAGTACCGAGCAACTGATCCAAGGTTTAGGTTTAAACAAAAAAAAACACTGTGGCGCTGGCAACCCGATGTGGGCCATGGCCTAGCTTCTCGACACTCATTTGTGTTGCTCATGTTGTCATTTTTGTCACATCTGAGTGGGGCCTACGGTTTATCGCCGAATCCGAACGACACTCTCTTATAAGCTTTTTCATAGGCAATTTTTCACTTTCGGGAGTTTGCCATTGCCCGCCGAAGGGGTGATGACGATTCGAAAAATTGTTGGCCGGGGTCGAAACACGGACCCTCTGCGTGATAGTCCAATGAGCTAACCATCGCGCCATCGCCATCACTGACGGGGACAATGTCATTAAATTGATCACTTTGCCATCGACTGCAGCCAACCCTTATTCATTCTGGATGACCGGACTTTCAGAACAGCCAACATTGATTCGGATCATAGTATTATTACATTCAGCCTATGAATGCGGATATCATAGGTTCACCCAAGTCGCAAAAGGCCACAAAAGTTTCTGCAATAGAAGGAAATGGCAAATTATTTGCCGATAGCGTTTTGCTCAAACTCTTTTGTAATAAAATACCCAAAACACAAACCAAAGATTGCCAATGACTATGTTATCAATGTGACTGGTTTTAAGGCGCCGCTAGAAAGAAACGTCTGGTTTGACAATGATTATAGACACGAACATGCAGCCAAGCAAGAAGGATATTAAACTGCTTTCTATCGAAAGACAAGAACTCTAGGAGCAGAAAATAAGGAAATTTCAAAAGCACATCGAAAAGAAAAACAAAGAGGACGGGAAGCTTTCGGGATAACAGAAGAATGTTACAACTGGAATGACATTTTAAAGTTTTATCAAAAAACAAAACGAACATGTCAGAATGGAAGTCGGCAGGGGTAAGCATAGATAATTATACAATGGCAAATAGTGCTGAAATTATGGAATGAGTACATCCACCGATTTTATAAAGGCCATGATGGTCAAAATTCCAGGCAAAAGGAAACACTCATCTAGTACGAAGATGATAGAGAATTCCGTCCCCCTGACCTGGACGAAGTTAGCGTGCCTATATTGCAGCTTCTGTTTCAGACGGACTATCTTCTGGGCTATTTTATGCAGCTCTATCTCAGAGAAACGCATGTCCGAAGCATACAATTTTAGCAATTTTTACCAAATTCACAGGAATATACTACGATATGGTGCAATAAGTCCCTTAATATCGTCTACAAGACCTTTTGGTTGAGGGTATTGAACAGTCACATTATGGCAGATCTTTGGAAAAAAAATTTTCAATTTCAATTCGACACTCATAATCTATTTGTCAAATTTAAAACCACATGTGACACCATTCATAGGGACAATCCATACAACATCAGCTCTAAGTATGATATCCCTTCCACATGACTAATGTGAATTTGGATGTGAATTTAAGAACTTTGGCTTACTTATTGAAGTTGGATACTCTGCTTTAATTATCAATCAGACCACGAGTTTCACACATTTCACACATGCGCACTGACCCTGGAAGAAATTCTTTATTTTATGATGCAGACTGATGATAAGCTAAGTAGGGCAAGGTTCCCAAGCAAAATAATCCACATGCCCCTCGAGCGCATTCTAACTTAATCGCTCTGGCTGGCTTACTTATAGAAGGAAAGCCCGGGTTCAGTGGATAAACACGTTTCCAGATATGCAAGCTTCAAGTAGAGAAAGCCTGACAAGTGGCCAAAATATAAAGCCTCAAATGGAGTGTCAAAAGTCAATAAGTAAGGACTTTCTGCAGTACACCAACCTAAGCGAGAGTAGTCCCAATTAGAACTAGTGAAACAGAAGTCCTATCATCATGGGATGTCATATAGAAGCACTATTGACATCATGGCGTATGAGGTCGAATTATGCACGGACTATAAGAAATTACGACACCTCTATCTCTATCAAAAAAACATAAACAAAAAACTTTGAAAAAATTATTTTTTTTTAAGCAATGCGAATAGTTATATATATTTCTCGAGATTGTTTGCATTATTTTCTTTAGAGTAGAGGAATACTAACTGAACCAACAATACTCGCAGCTGCGACAAGAGTCCTAAAAATAGTACCTGCAGGAGTCTTCATAAAACAATCGACAGCATTATACATCCACCTGTCTGGGGTATCATTATTTGGATTCTTGTTGCACTCGGTTAAAGCTGCTAAGGCATCACCAGTTTGTCCACTCTTTAGAAAAGCCGAATTTAATGAGACTACATCGAAGCCTTTCTCATCGCTCCACAATCCTAGATCAATAGACTTGCAACGCAAGTAAGCACGACAATCATCAGTGTCCGGAAAATCGAAGGTCTTGTATTTAGCCAAAAGAGGTGCTGGAATATTTAGTTTTTTTCCGCAACCATCAACAGCTATTAAATAAGTTTTCGCAGGAGAGTTTATAAAGTCCTGTACTGTAAGTGATGAGACCTGCAGTGGACTTTTATTTTTTTTTAAATCTGAAAATGTATTTACTAAATAGAACTTACAGCAACTGCACACAATAACAAAGCTAGACCGAATTTGATCATCTTGAACGTAATGGTTTAATCAGTTGGATGCCTATAACCGACTTGGTGCCTATCTCAGACGAAATTGGCCTTAAATAATGAAATTTTTCGACAGCAAATACTCATACTAGCTGACGTAGATGTAAATTGACAAAATAAAAATGAGAAAATGAATACAAATACTGGAACGGCATTATCAGGTTTATGAGTTAAAAAATTAATGCATATCGAAAGTACCTACTTGCATCTTGTTATCCAATTTCAGATAAACTGGTCCAGATCACTCACAGATCTCGGTTCCTCTGTTCCCTAGATGAGTCAATATTTTCAATCAACAGTAAAAGTAATTCGATTCTAATTAAATATTTATTGTCATTGATCGCTGTTTGGTTTAATTGATATAAATAAAAATGTCAGTAAACAATATAGGAAACCTGTGCTTTTAAAACAATTTCGAATCCAGTCTGTATCGAATCGTCAAAAAAAAACCTTATCACTGAATGAATCAACTTTCGAAACCAAAAACCACCTACTCATGCCCTTTGAACTGTGGGAAGAGATACGAGGGCGGGTCAATAAGTCCGTGACTTTTGGATTAAAACACAGATTTTTTGATAAAAAAATAATTTTATTTTTCAACGTAGTCTCCCTTGAGCTCTATACCTTTTGTCCAACGCTTCTCCAATTTTTTTATCCCTTCCAAAAAAAATGATTTGTCGAGGTCCTCAAAATAGGCCTTTGTTTGCGAGATGACTTCATCATTGGAGTCAAATCTTTTTCCACCAAGCCATTTCTTCAGGTTTGGGAACAAGAAGTAGTCGCTCGGAGCCAAATCTGGAGAATAGGGTGGATGAGGGAGCAATTCATAGCCCAATTCATGGATTTTTGCCATGGCAACTGCACATGTGTGCACCCTTGCATTGTCTTGGTGGAAAAGAACTTTTTTCTTGGCCAAATGAGGTCGTTTTTTTTTAAATCGTCATTGAATCGGTCCAATAAGTTGGCAAAATATTCCCCATTGATTGTTCTAACCTTTTGAAGGTAGTCAATGTGGATTATCCCGCGTGCATCCCAAAAAACAGTCGCCATAACTTTAACTTTATTGGCTGACCTTGGCCTTCTTTGGCGCCGATTCACCCTTAGAAACCCACTGTTTTGACTGTTGTTTGTTCTCTGGTGTGTTGTGATGGATCCATGTTTCGTCCACGGTTACAAAACGGCGCAAAAACTGCTCCATATTGCGATTAAACAACGCCAAACCTTCCTGTGAAGTTGTTACACGATTGCGTTTGTGGTCGACTGTGAGCAAACGCGGCACCCATCTTGCGGAAAGCTTTCTCATGCCCAAGTGATCATTCAAAATTGAAACCACTGAGCCATGCGAGATCCCTACGGCTTCCACAATCTCTCGCACTTTCAATCTTCGGTCGGCCAACACCATATCGTGAATTTTTTCGATTGTTTCGGGTGTAGAGACCTCAACTGGGCGTCCAGGACGTTCGGCATCTTCAGTGCTTGTACGGCCACAACGAAATTCAGTAAACCACTTTTTTACCATTGAAATCGATGGTGCAGAGTCCCCATAGTATTTATCAAGCTCTTAGCCTTGGTCTCGGCAATGGTTTTTTTCGCAAGAAATAATGCTTAATAAGCACACGAAATTCACTTTTTTCCATTTTCTCCTCAAATTAGTGAGTAGTCTGATAAAAATAGCTGTCAAACACAAACTAACTGACGCAGCAAGTTTAAATTTTGACAGGAGTCAATTGACAGATGCCTGTTGACAGGAGCAGTGTTGCTGTTTCAGTAAAGAGGTCAGAAATTCAAAAAGTCACGGACTTATTGACCCGCCCTCGTACTAATATCTGTGAGAAATTGAGATTTTCTCCATGCTCATTAGTTACCAACATTGTCGTGGGGGCAAAGCATCTGTCAAAGATCCTGGAATGATTAGAACCATCTCTGGTAGTGCTGTTGATTTTACCCGGGTAATACCCATTTTAACAATTACCCGGTTACCCGGGTAATGAGGGTAATACCCAAGTTTGCGGCTGGCGAATGCCAGCTATCGGGTACCTGACATTATCGGGTAACCGGTACATACATATGTCACAAATCAGAGATGGGCTTATGATGGTGGCATAGGGAACGGTATGATCACTAGTGGCGTAAAGGAGGAGGAGGGATGGTGGTTTATTCTGAATACGGTTGGGAGGGGGCTATTTTAGAGAGGGTGGGGTATGATGGTTATAGAAGGAGGGGGACTAATAATCGCTCTGAGGGAGTATGATAGGTTCCTGTGAAGGGGCAGGAGACTTAGAGATAAGTAGGCATTTTAAAACAAATTTTCAATTCTAATGAAAAAAGAAAAAATTAATTGGTATTGAAAAATACACGGTTGAAACAGTGATGACTGTTGCAATCTTCAAGTAGCACTAAAATGAAAATTAAATGAATGATACTGTCGAGGTTTTGAGTAATGACGTCGCTTAATAAAGCGTGTCATTTTAACTTTAGTCCCAAAGTCTGATAAAATAGAAAAATATCAAGTAAAAGACACTATTCTACTGGTCAAAATAATTGGGGACCTATCTGTATGACGTTTGCTCATGCAAACGATATCAGTAATTGAACATGTAGACAGAAGTCTGTCTATGCGTATATATGTTTACTCAAATTGATGACAACGCTCTTATCAGTTTACTATTGGGTCTAATTAAAACTTCGTTTTGTAAACGTGTGACTCTCATAAGTCCCTTGATATCGTCCTGTGTTTTCTTCTTTTAATATAGTTTAAGTGCTAAGATCAGTAATTAGTAAGAGAAGGAAAAGTTGCGTATGGCGGTTTTCAAAATTAAGTGAAGATAACAAAGACATCCAGCCTTAGCACCTCCACCGAGAAAACAAAAGACGTCGTGGTAAAGACAGTTTCATCAATGCTCAACGGCAAGAACAAATATCTCAAGCAACCGCGTATATGATATATACAAATGGACTGCCAATTTCATTTGTTGAAAGTGGTGGTTTTAAGCATTTCATGTCTGTTGTTTAACCCACTCATGAATTGCTCGCTGCTTTAACTATTTTATCCCGGTTGTAGCTATTATATAGTCAGGTGCAGGAAACAATTAGAGATGCGGTTTGTTCTGCATCGTTTGTAGCTTTGACTCTTGACGGTTGGTCGTCAAGGGCTCAGGACTCCTTCATTTCTGTTACTTCATTATGTCAATGACCACTGGAAACTACAAAATTATACATTGGATATTGAACACATGGAGGACAGGCACACTGCGGAAAACTTAGCTCTGTTATTAGAAATGGTCATAGCAGAATAGGGCTAACAGGTAAAAGTTCATGCGGTTGTGACAGATAATGCTGTGAATATTATGTGTTCAGTAAATTTCGTAGAAGGAATTAAAAACATATTTGGCTGTGCTGCACATACTTTACAAATTATTGTTAAACATGCCTTGCAGTCCGTGAAACCATACACAATTATCTTGAAACAGATAAGCGTTTTAGTAAGCCATTTTCATCACTTCAATGTTGCCTCGTCTGACTTAGTTAAAAATCAGAGACAGCTTGACTTACAAGAGCTGGATCTAATTCAAAGCTGTCTGGCAAAATGGAATTCATCATATTTAATGTGTGAGAGGCTACTAGCAAATCGAGCTGCTATTATTGCTGTTTTGGCAGACAGAAATGTAATATCTTCATCATTGGCCTTAAAACTTGATGTAAGCGAAAGAGAATGGACTCATATAGAAGCATTGGTCAAAGTTCTGAAGCCATTCCAAGTTGCAAGCACAATTCTTTGCAACAAAGATGTTACTATTTCTATTCTACGGCCAATTGTGTATGGCCTCATTAATAAACATTTGAACACAAATATTGGAGATGATGAAAGTGTTATACAATTCGTAGGAATTATCGAAGAGAACTTACGGCGCAGGTTCAAAATGGATAGGCTGGAAACCGAAGAAGTTCTTACGGAACAGGTTTCAACTTTTTGGATCCGAGACATAAAAGCCTGGATATCGAGGTTGAGGAAGCAACGGTAGTGGTTAGAAAATATGTGCAGAACTTGTATGAAAACTTGACGTGTAATGAAACAGAAATCGAAATTAATACCTTAACGATGTACAGCCTTGGATTTCTTTCTAGAAGCCAAATCAGATGGAGAAAAAGTCAATGAGTCCGACATGTACCTGCGAGAACACCAATTAAGTCACAATTTTTCTGACCCATTAAATTGGTGGAAAAATAATGCTACAAAGTATCCAGCTTTAGCAATTCTGGCCAAATAATATTTATGTATACCAGCGACATCAGTTGCATCAAAACGCTACTGCATCTACTGCAGGGCACATTGTCACACTCAAACGGTCTTGTCTTTTATCAGAAAATATAAGTTTGTTGATATTTTTGAAGAGAAATCGAAAATTGTTACCACCAACAACATCTACCCGGGAAAGTACCCGGGAAACTACTGAGTTGGAATGAACTCTCGTCTTTTACAACTATGTCTCTCCAGAACTTCATATGCGGTTTTCCCTCCCCTACTATGCATAAAACTTTCTTTCGACAAACGATTGGTCTAAAAACGTGGTTTTCGACATCGACAAGATTTTCAAATCACTACCAAAACAACGAGCTTTTTCTGAGGTATTTGATATGCGTGTTATTATCAAAAAGCCGCGAAACGAATTCGTATACCTGGACTCCACCTTAAAAATCATTCAAAAACTAGCTCTTGTTAGCACTGAAAACCAAAATAGCGCTCTTTAAAATATTGATCCTTCGAGTCCCATGACACAGGGGGTAGGTTGGCAGAGAAGCGCTTCGCGATTTCGCTAGAAATGTGTTTTGAGTGATCTAAGACTCTCGTTGCATTGAAAAAAAACAAGAGGGCAGACTGTAGCGATATGTTGGTTGAGGAGTAGCCCCACTAAAGTAATTAGGTGCTCTTACGTCTTCTGTGTATCGGGGGATAAAATCCATAACAAGTTGCCATCTCTCTAACAGACTCGTTTAAATGGATTATGGAAACCTCAAACCAGTTGAACCCCGAGGAATTGGGAAACTGTTGACTGTCCTATATCCTGGTATATACCAGCAGCGCCAGTTAGTGTTTGTGTTTTTTTGTGTTTGTTTGTTGTTATGACTCGGGAATTTAGAGTGGATGTAGCCAATATAAGAGGGCAAAAAAGTAATCACTTTTCTGCGTACGTCCACGTCTGCAAATACAGGCCAGCTGTTTTGGCACTTAGTGCACTACAAGTAGATCCCCGTCCACACTTCTCGGATCACCCTTATCTGAAGCTACCGGGCTACGAACTACTGCCATTATTCTTTTCTCACTGCGGTCTCGCCATCTACGTGCGTAGTGGGACGGGCCCGTCCCTAAAAAAAAGCCAATCTTCTTCTCTCTTCTCTTACAGACCCATTGCACTTACGTCCCTTCTTTCCAGGGTCATGGAAACGCTGATAAATCGTCAGCTCATGAAATATCTCGAAACACTAAAACTTCTTAATGACCGGCAGTATGGTTTTCGTAGAAACAGGTGCACTGGCGATTTGATGGCATGTCTCACCGAAAAGTGGAACCAAAGCTTACATCAATCTGGCGAAAGCAAGATAGTTGCACTTGATATTTCTAAGGCGTTTGACAGAGTTTGGCATCAGGCTCTTTTGTCGAAAATGCGTGCTTTTGGGATCGACAACTCTCTTCTTCAATGTATTAGAAATTACCTTTCGGAACGTTCAATTCAAGTTGTCTTGGATGGTTTCAAGTCTGATATTTACAAAATAAAAGCTGGTGTGCCCCAGGGCTCCGTTCTGTCTCCGAAACTCTTTTTAATTTTCATCAATGATCTGTTGTCTGCTACTTCTAATCCAATTTACTCCTCTGCTGACGACAGCACTCTCTGCTTTTCATATTCGTTCCCGGACTCACGTCCCTACTCTTCGGCTTTAGAACGGGAACGGCAGCGTATGTTAAGCCCATTTAATTCCGATGTAAACAGCATAACCAATTGCGGAACTACCAACAGAGTGGAACTTACTGCTTCCAAAACATGCAGTCTGCTGTCGCTTAAGCGAAATTCAAATACCCAGCCGTTATCCATGAATGGCACTTGCATCGTTGAAACTGAAAAACTTTCCATTCTCGTCATCTGTGTCAATGACAACTTATGTTGGAATGACCACATATTCGAGGTCACCAAAAATGCTACGAAATGTCTAAGTTTCCTTAAGCGATGTAAGGAATATTTCACCCCCTCTGGTCTGGCTTTAATATTGTATATAAGGCTTCATCCGCCCAAAATTGGAGTACAATGCTCACATCTAGTCAGGTGCCCCTAAGACATTTTTGCACTTACTATATAGGATTCAAAATTGTGCTGTAAAACTAATATTACACAGTCGATTGACACCCTCGACCACCAACGTAATGTCTCCTGTCTATCGCTATTTTCACCACCAGTGCTCCTCAGATATTGCCAGTAGCATTCTGCCCCTTCAAACCTCCAATCGTAACACCAGTCTCGCTATGTATGCCCATCAGTACACCCGCAAGCCCACTTTCGGACATACCCTGAAATATCGTGATTCTTTCCTAAGCCAAACAACTCGCTTATGGAATGCCCTGCCGAGCTCTCCCTTTCCTAGTCATTATAACCTCCACACATTCAAGACCAACGTACATCGGTACCTGTACCGAGTGCGCGCTAATTGAAAAAAAAAAATGATAACCAGCTTTAAGGCTATATTCACTAAAACAGCCTTAATATAAGCCCAAGCTCCTACAGAAGACTAGGACGACGCATCCAAAGGATGTCACTTGTGCTGCTCAAAAGACATACGAACATACGACATCACATCTGACAATGGACTTAGGCTAATTGATTTTGGGGTGGCGGAACGAAATATCACTTAAGCAAGCACACGGTATCGCCTTTTCTATATACACAAGGGGACATCGCAATCTCAGAACTTATTCAAATGCATCACAACGCGAAAAATGTAAGTTATACTCATACCTCCAATAATATGCACGTTTCGGGGAGCCAACATTGCATCGGATCACCACCTTGTGATGTGAATACAGATTTCACAAGGACCACACCAAAGCTTAACAAGAAGCATATAAAGCGGTGCTGCAGCAAACGACGAGAGCTGCTTCTGGGCTCTACGAGGAAAGAACATCGACTTATCGACAAGAAGATAATAGTCAGCGCGTTTTGGAAGATATTGAGAGCTTGTACTCCAACAATAACATATAGTATTGAAACTTTACAAACATGAAAAAAGAATGTGGTCAGGCAAAAAGATCCACTAAGGCAACTCAGTACAAGACCCAGGTCTCCGCGATACCACTTCCTGGTGCTGAAGCAAGGACAATGGAAGATGAAAATATCAACAGTCTTTTTGAGAGAAAACAAGACGATCCAACGACAAACTTCACGTGCTGTTGGGCGATATCGACTTAGCAAGTGAACTTAGAACCATATCGCCTGATATTGCTGAACTGGACACCAATGATTCGGCCCGCAGAGTCTTTTAATTTAACCCGGAGGGATAATGCAGTGGAAGAAGACCGTGCTAATTGGAAAGCTTTGGTTAAAGCTCAGGTTAAGCTCAAACTGTTGCGCCACCGAAAATAAGTAAGTAAACACAAGCAGGGGAAAAAGCTATCTTAAAAATAGGTTTCAGGTCTATTTGATCTGATAGAACTTGGGTCTCACATGTGTCGTTGTGAACCATATCGTAAGGATATACGTCTTACGATGGAATGTAACCTTAAAAATATTCACCTTCCTTCTCTTCTTACCAAAAATAAGGCACTTTATTAGAAGATATCAGGGACAAAAAAAAAACGTAAAATTCTACAGAAATCTTACAAAATAAAGCAGGCCAATTGTATCGTCCGACAAAGGGCCAATAATTCCTCCAAATTCGCCGAGTCTCAATGTCTGTCAAGAAATCCATAATCATAATCGTTGTTTGAGTTCTTTCAAAAAATTTTTCCAAAATCATTGCTTTCGAAATTTTCTCTCATTATCCTCCTCGTTGTCGCTATAAAAAAATAAAAAAAATAAAAAAAGACCAAACAAGAACGGAATCCCTTGGAACAAAACAAAATACTCGTAAACCTCACTCTTCTCCGAAAATATCTTACCCCGAGAAAAGAAAACTCCAACTCCAGAAAACAAAATCAACCACATTCTACGTTGGTACTCGTATTTAAATTTACTTTTAAACGGAAACATAAAAGTTATTCCTTTAAAGGACAGCACCGTAGTTGGGAAGCACAAGCAAAATCGGGCAATAAATGAAGATGCATGGGGAAGAAGATGGAGAGGGAAGAGAAATCTTAAAGAAGTAATGAAATAGATTTTATTATGCAAATAGGACTTGTACGAGTATTAGTGGAAATAGAGGATTGCCGAAGACGGTGGTGCGTCTTTCAATATCCGGTGGGCGCGCAAAAAAAAAAAACACCGTTCAAACCTTCCTCGGATTCAACATCACCATCATCATCATCATTCCTTCAAGGGCGGCCAGTCTTTTCGGTTTGATTTAATGGGAATTTTCTTCATCGTGCGGAATTTATAATTTTTCTTTGGGAAATCGTATGCTCAGTCTACTACCTAGTCGTATTCCCTTGTGCCCATTTGTTGGTTGAAGGCGCAGGACATTTCCACGGTAATTGATTTATGACGGAATTACGCTCCTAATAAATTGTTGCTCAGAAAACGTAGATTTTATGTCTCCGACTGATGCCATCCCCGCGATATCTCACTCATTGCCAGCTTTGGTCTAGAGAATCATTAATTCTGTCATCCTGCGGCTTTCACTGCTATTTCTACTCCCACTGGTATAACAATTTCGACTCCCACAGCCGCCGTATCCATATGAATGACAGTTTTTCTACGTCAATTTTATCCGCAAGCGATAATGATTGTGGCGAAGTGATTTAATTTCCACTTCTTGCTCTTCCACCGTACTCGTATTATACCTATATCTGACGGAACCAAGCCCAGGAGGGAATTTATATATTTCCCTCTAGCCCTGGCAAATTCCATTAATTTTTTTTTCCTCGTCTTTTATCATTTAATCAAGAATATAACTCTATGCGGCAGGATATGTGGTTTCGTGGTTCCATGATTCCTATCCATGCCAAGAAACGGGTTCCCGTTTTATGAGAATGAGTGGGCATGGGCACAATGCCAAATTGTTTTGCGAAATTTAATTCAAGCGGCAAAAGGTCATGTGAGCATATGTTTGCTTAAGGTGGAAAGTGTATGCAATTCCGAAAGGAGTCTTTGGAAAAAGTTAACTTAAACTCCAAAGGACACTTATCTTGGACAAAGTGCTATTGGTTGGGATTGTGTGGAATCACGTAGGCTCAATTTGAATGGGACATGTTCTTCCTAATGTCGACAGAGCAAGAAATTGAAATTCAACAACAATCGTCTTGTTAAGTCATAATTTGTTGTCAGTGCCATTGCCGGTGTGGTATCGAAAGAGAGACAGTCTAAATATTTTGCCTGCATTTGGCATTGTTACGACTAGTATCTGGTTATGAGGAAGTAAAGAGCGAATTGGGAATTTACATAATGAATCACCGGAAAATGCAATTTCATGTGATGTCATCCAGATGCAGAAGGTCAACTTTTTACGATATTTGATAATGCCGAAAGTCAATGTTAATCAAAGGATAAAAGTTGGAGGATTTCCAGGATACCCCTTCCGTTAAAAGATAATTGAACGACCTTCCATTGTGGATAAAGCTTGGCTTAGCTTAACAGCGTCATGCTAGGAAATATACCAATTAGGGGTGGAAAACTATTGACCTTTTGACCAATTTGATGCAGTGAACTGAATGTGCACGTTTGAGGTAGAAGCAACTTTTACAATTAACCAGCAATGACATATCCTTCGATTGAGGTCTAAAAACTTTGAAGAAGAAACCATGTTGAGTTAACTTATATCAACACCGCCGAGATATAGAAACCGAAATTGTTTCCTGTTCATTTCCTAGCCTACTCAAAATAACTCCTTCAAGTGTCATGTGTATTCAATTTTTTCTCGGAATAGTGCTCTTAGACAGAGAACTAGGCCATTGTACTCCTTGTAAGGTCCTTGTATGCAGCCGAAACATTCCGTTCTTTGCAGCCGTGCAGCAGATTATCCGTGCGGCATCGGTTAAAGAATAGTACCGCAGTGCATCCCAGCTTGTCTTAAGAGGCCACTAAATGGACACCAATCATATACAGGCAACTATGACACAAAAAATGAGCCTGGGACACTTTAACACCTTAAAACTTCCCCACAAGTTTGCATGCAATCAGTGGGTTCCCGCGTCTGAAAACCACCGGTGGGGTAAAAGAACAGACAATCAATTTGAAAAGAGTATACAAGTGTCAGACCAAACTCAAATTTAAGATACACTTCATTTGCTTACGGCTAAAATACAATGTTTATTAAACATCAACGACATCTTATCACCTATAGCAGCGGAGGCCACTACACGCAAATAGATGATCACCTATGCAAAACGTCGATGAGAAACCGTGATAAGGACCTGGAGAATCGATAGTAAGCCAACACCGTCTGCTCATTAAAGAATTTTTAACAGCGGGACCACTTCGGGAAGTACTTCGAAATATAAACGGTATTGCCGACTCAGTTAACGCGCAAGAAATGTGGAACAGCATGCACGAGGAATGCATAACACTCGCAAAGTCTCTTTCGGGGACTATATCGAAATACCATCACGTCGGCAAAGAAACATGGTGGTAGAATGACGAAACCAAACGAGCTGTGGCCGATGAATGCATTTCAAGCGTGGACGAAATGCGACCGGATCGACGATATAGAAAAAGGTCGACTGGCTCTTGAATACGAGCATCTTAAAAGATTACGAAGAAAATCCTGGCTCGAACTCGAGCGGTTGCTGCCGCAACGGAAAACCTATACGAGGATTTGGAACAAATATCCTCACGATCAGCAGATAGAAGACAAGCTATACAAGAAGTTCAAACGTCGTACAATACTGAAGTGCCAAATATTTTTAAGCTCGCTGCACAGAGGCGAACAAATTCAATGGAAATAACCTCGCCGAAATACATTAAAAATGCAGACGGTCGTTTACTAACAAATGAAAAGGAAATTCGTGACCGGTGGCTTGAATACTGCAAGGAGTTGCTTAACAAACAGTTTCCACATGATATCGTGCCGACAGCTGGTCTATTCGAGGAGGAAGTTTCGGACTTTTCAATCGAAGAAATAAGTATAGCAGTCGGAAAAATGAAGCGGGGGAAAGCGGCGGGACCAGACAGCATTCCATCAGAGTTTTGGTCGAAGATGGAGGGAATCGGCAGCGAATGGCTATCGAAACTTTTAAATAAATTAAAATGTGGACAACCTATGCCGAATCAATGGAGAAGTGGCTTCTTGGTTCCATTATATAGGTACAAAGAAAAAGGTGACACTCGAGAATGCAACACACACGATGAAAATCGTCGAAAGAGTCCTAACCAAACGTCATCGGCAAATAATAAAGCTCGCTAACAGCCAGTGTGGATTTGTTGAAGGAAGATCGGAAGATCGGTGGACGCTATCCAAAGCCTACGAATAATAACGGAAAAGCGCCGAGATTTGTCTAAAGATCTACACATGGTATTTATCGACCTCGAGAAAGCATTCGATCTAGTGCCAAGGGATCTCATATGGGCCGCGCTGAGATCTCAAAAGGTACCGGAAACGTGAAAACTGCGGTTAAAAACTCTGCCGGACTAACGAGAGAATTTCCAGTTAATGTCGGAGTGCATCAAGGGAGCGTACTCTTTTAAGAGACTGCATGCGCGAAGCAAATGTAACGTCAATTCTCTTCGCTGACGACGCAGTTATACTTAGCGATAACGTCGAAGATTTACAGAACGCCTTAGATTCATGGAGAAATGCGCTAGAGAGAAACGGGTTTAAAATAAGTCGTTCAAAGACGGAGCATTTGTAGTGCCCATTTGCGTTTCCGTTGCGACC
The DNA here is from genome assembly GCA_928272305.1 of Volucella inflata. Classification (NCBI taxonomy): domain Eukaryota; kingdom Metazoa; phylum Arthropoda; class Insecta; order Diptera; family Syrphidae; genus Volucella; species Volucella inflata. Next base: position 207,465,168 of record OV743716.1, read on the forward strand.
TCTTCCGGATATACGAGTAATGTTAGACGGAGTAGTTCTTTCTTTTAGTACTTAGGATCAATCGTTAACATGGAATCGAAATGTGACGACGGCGTAAACCACAGATTAAGTGTGGGGTGGATGAAATGGCGGAAAAATTCTCTAGACATTGAACTCATACAAAGCATCCCTCAAAACATACAAAAAAAAATTGAGGACGGCAAAGCGTGGATCCTGGAGGTCCTTTTATAATCAAATCACTGAGACCTCTGAGGCATCACGACTAGGAAAAATCCTCTCAATGAGTCCCTCGATGCCAAGCTGCTTGAAAAAAAGCGATGGCTCATGGACGACCTCAAGTGACGAATCCCTCAACCTGCTACTGGATACTCATTTTCCAGGTAGCTCCCCTTTCACGACTAGCGACAATCATAATAAAACTTTTGCATCTGCGACAAATATTAATGGCCTTATTATAAGAAGCAAACTGCTCTGGACACTGCATAGCTTCAAACCATATGAGTCTGCTGGGCCGGATGGTATAATTCCAGCCGAGCTACAAGGATCCTCGGATATAATCCTGCCATCGGTAGAAAATATCATCAGGTACTGCGGAGAATTATCCCACATACCACTGGCATGGAGAGAAGTAAATGTAGTTTTCACTCCCAAAAGGGGTAAATGTTCTCATGTTGTCCGAAAGGACCTAAGACCTATTAGTCTATCATATCTCCTTTTAAAAACACTAGAACGACTGACTAATATCCATATACGATCTAGCTTAAGCCCTAGACTCCTACCCACGGCGCAACATGCCTACTCAAAACATCCGCAATCACGACGGCGCTGTCAGCTCTGAAGGTACATGATTTACTTGGGGACTTGATCAATCTCATGCTAAAGAGCAGGATTATCAACTCCAAACTGGGTAAGTCCTCTGTCAAAAGAAGTGTCAGCAGTACGCCGCAAGGGGGTATCCTCTCACCCCTTCTCTGGAACTAAGTGGCTAACGAACTGCTGATATATCCGGAAGAGGGTGGTAGCAGGGTGGTAGCAGGGTGGTTGCGTATGCGGATGACGTTGCTATAGCCGTCTCAGGAAAACATCTACATACGATTAAAGAGCTACTGCAGTATAATCTTAATATATTAACAAGCTGGGCGGATCGCTGTGGACTGGGAATAAACCCCTACAAAACCGATCTTGTCCTCTTCTCCAGAAATTACAAAATTCCGACTATAGACCCTCCCTCAATCAATGATACCAGCTTGGTCTTCTCCGATACAGCGAAATATCTGGGTCCACTTTTCGACAGGAGACTAAGCTGGAACCTAACATTCAAGAAAGAGTAAAGAAGGCCTCAGTAGCTTTTTTCTCTTGCAAAAAAGCCATCGCTAACAAATAGGGCCTCCAACCTCACATCACCCATTGGCTATACATCTCGGTTATAAGACCGATGCTCACCTTCGGGGTGGTTGTGTGGTGGACGGCCTTAGACAAAGCAGTGAACTGCATGAAGCTAAGTAAAGTCCAAGGAACAGCGTGTCTGGGCATGAGCGAGGCCCTACGCACTACTCCTTCCGCTGCTTTGGACACTCTGTTTCACCTTACACCCCTCGATATTTATAGCAGACAAGTAGCCACCAAGGCAGCTATTCGCCTTAAAACGACTTCACAGTGGGCAAATAAAGATGTTGGCCAAATAAATATTCTTAACGCGCTAGGAATCCTACCAGAAAATATCGACTACACCATCCTCAAACAATGGTTTGACAAAGGCTTCCACGTGAGCATTCGCTCCAAATCCTCTTGGGAGGAAAATGCGTTCCTGGATGACAATTCAATCCACTTTTACAGTTACAGTTACAGTTCAAAGACTGTCAGTGGGGTTGGTGGTGGTGTTTTTGCCAAAAAGCTTAACCTTAGCCTCTTCTTCGGCCTTCCCAACCACTGTAGCGTGTTCCAGGCCGAAATTCTGGCAATTAAGGAAGCCCTATCCTGGCTGAAGAAAACTGTTATATCTGCAATGGATATCCGCATCTTTTCCGAAATTAAGGCCGCTATCAAATCTCTAAACTTAAGAATAGTCATGAACTGCCGAACATCTCTAATGGAGATGGCGGAGCAGTGGGTGCCGGGACATAGAGACATTCCAGGGAATTGTAGGCCCAACGCACTTGTCAAAATTGGAACCACTATACCTACTACACCTGAAGAGGATAACATAGGTATACCTACCGCTACGTGCAAGAAATAAATAAAGCTGGATGCTAATAGAAGAACAAACCATAGATGGGCAGTTGGATCGACATGCAAAAAGGCTTTTGCGGAAGCTGCATGGATGAGGAGGAAGAGGAGACAAATCCTCACCTCCTCTGTACATGTCCAGCTCTCTCCCAAACAAAAAATCTCCACCTAGGGGCCTTCTTCCACAACGACTTAAGTGACTTAAGCAACATAGACATTAAAAGTCTCCTACGCTTTATTAAGAGCTCCAAATTGTTTCTGGATTAGATGGATCACAAAATGGGTCGATAGGCCTAACCTAACCTAACCCACGTCTTCTATATGGCATTCGGAGGTGGGTGGAGTAGTCCGTAGGACGACATCATCACCAATACTATAATGCACGCTGAACTCTTTCCCTACGAAGACTCTGTGCGACCTAGACTTTTGATTCTGGTCTCATATTAAGGCAATAACATCTGAGCTTTGCTTGCTACCAAAACACGATACTTGTTTATTTTTTACATGAATGAAGGAAATATAAGGCCAGAATTAAATTGTTTTCAAATCTTTACGGGCTACTTCAAATTCAAACTACATAAGAATGCAATCCCATGAATCTGTTCCTGAAATGGCTGCTCTTAAAGCTTTTCCGCTCCATCTTACTATAACACTTTTGAATGAGTAGGGCTCAACTTTCCATGTTTGGGTCCAAATTACAATTGGATCGCTGAAAATTGAACTTAGAGAAGAAATTCTTAGAACTGTCTGCGTCCCTCGTTAAGATGTTTATTGAAAGCTGGATTTTTTGTGATCACAAACGTATGTGGTATGACTCAATTGAATAAAGGTAAACCAAATAAATGTATCTCTCATCAGAAATTACTGCTACCGCCTAATGTTATATTAATTGGGCACTTCGCTTTGTTAAGCGCCTTATTGTAGTTTACGAAGGTGACATCATTACCTGCGATAAATGAACAGATACACTTTCCGAAGAGGTGGCACCTCCATTCTTTATCATACTATGCAGTGACACCTGTCTTAAGATAATGAAATCGACTGACACATAATATGTATGTACGTTAATGTCATTCTACCAAAATAAAAGGCTTACACACTTTGATTTTACCTCACAAGCCAAGGCTTTCATGTGGGTAAGGTATTTTATGTACGAAGTACCTATCTTCAAGGTCGCGTGACCAATTTTTACGTCCATATACACGCAAATGCAAATGGATAGATTGTGATAATATTGTCCACATTATCTACCAGAATAGGACTTACTTATTAAGTGTTTAATGGGCAGTCTAAAAAGAGAGAGTAATAGCCCATCATTATGATACTAAAAATATATTTTCAGGGTCATTTCGAAAGTCATTTCGTTCCCCTTTCCACTCTGGCAAAGCAATTTCGAATCCTTTTCAGAATTGCAAAGCTCTCCAAACAAACACTTTTATTATGAACCATTAACGTCTAATTCACTTGGTCTCCACCGAATATAGTATTGTCAGTCTAAAGCAATATACAAGCAATCCGCCACTAAGGCTAGTGTTTACCATGAAAATGTTGTTCTAACGATCAATTTGCCCAACGACGAAGTATACAAACACTAAACCCTAAGCCAAACCCAAACCCAAACCAAAACCAAAACCGAAGCCAAAGTCTCCATCCAACCATATTCACTCGGTGGTCACGAATGAAAATCCTTTTTAATGATAAATGTCGGCATATCCTCCTGTCACGCAGTGTACACACAAGCCCCTAGCTCGCATATTAGTATCACAGTCATGCCCGTAAATTGTGACAAATATTTGTCTCTCGTAAGTCTAATGCGAATGTGAAATTAAGCAAGCAATAGAAGGATCCCGTCAGGATAATCTACCGTCAATGTAACCTCCACAATGGGTGGCGATTTTGAACATATTGGACTTGAATATGTGAAAATCCAGGCTGATGGGAGGGAACTGAAATCCTTTTAGATGTCAACAATAAAACCCTTTCAGTTGCATTGCTTTCCCCCAGGACAAACCTTTGAAGTTTCAATAACTTGTGATGTATAAAAGTATCTACACATCGAGCACTCTATGAGTCATACTCAATCGGGTTTTGGTGTTGTGCAAATTTGTCGATACTCTCTGGATACGTTATTTAGATGCAACTGCTCATGGTACGGAGTGTATTTCCTGGTGAAATAAAGACAAAATGTCTAGAGAACACATATGATGAAAAATGCTCGAAATGGAGCACTGTTTGGAAAAGGGTTCGTTCTGTCAGAATTCAGAATAGATTTGGTTGCCTACTCCGGTTCCCAAAACCCATTAACTGAAATGAGAATTAATGGTAACAACCAGTGAGAGGATTGTTGTTGGCAAGAGCTCACTCGTTTCCAAATTCAATTTGCAAAGAGATTTCTGTTTTTTTTTCCATTTTCCTTTTTCCTTCTCCGCACGGTTGAATCGATGGAAATGCATTGAACACAATAGCCTCCAAGGCCTTGGGATTACTAAAACAGATAGAGTTTACAAAGTCCAATGATGGATAAACGTACAAGAACGTGCGTGAATCTTCGTCGTAGTAATGAAAAACAATGACATTGTTAGTTTGAAAAATTGCATTTCCAATCCAAAGGATACACAATGCGCCGCCGGTTGAAGAGCAGGAGTCAAACCTTTTGTTGTTGGTTTGCATTGGGCTTTACAACTAAACTCACTCTTATTGCAACTCTATTGAGCGTATACTACGATGGAAGCAGGAGATGTAGACATAAAGTAGTTTCAGATATGTTTGCGCAGTGGAAGATTGTTCACTATTTTATCATGGTATGTGTACATTGAAATTGAAAAAAATCATCTAAAACATTGTAGGATAGGAACTAGTGCCAACATTCCATACAGGTATCGCTTCGAATCGCTCAACGCAATTTCCGAATCAATGTTAAGACAATAGAACGAGGGTTGTCTGAAAAGTTTCCAACAGCAACGCAAAGATAGCGGCACTCTTCAATAATACCTAGTGAATGCGAGTTGTGCATCTTTTGACAGTTACTTACCGAAGTTTCAGTCATTTTTGACGCGCAGTTTTTAGTTGACAGTCGTTTGAGTGAGTCATTGTGAGTGTTTTTTGTGAAAATGGGAAAAATTTAGTATCGAGCTGTTTTGTTTGAAAGGCAATATGGGGACTCTGCACCATCATTTACCACAGTGAAATTTTGGGGAGCTGAATTTAAACGTGGCCGTAAGAGCTTGGGATATGATGAACGTTCGGGACGTCCAAAAACTGCAACCACTGATGATAACATTGCTAAAGTTCACCAAATGGTGTTAGACGATCGCCAAATTAAAGTGAAAGTGATAGAAGAGGTTATGAAAATGTCCAAAGAACGTTTTTGTTACATATTAAATCAAGATTTAGGCATGGGAAAGCTGTCCGCATGTTGGGTGCCGCGTATGCCTTCGTTAGACCAAAAACGTGTTCGAATGAACATTTCCAACGCTCTGTTGGCGCAGTTTAGGCGCAATAAATCCGAGTTTTGGCGCCGATTAATTACTGTAGACAAAACGTGCATACACCATTATGCGCCCGAAACAAAAATTCAGTCAAAACAGTGGGCTGCAAAGGGCGAGGCGGTTCCAAAAAAAGCAAAACTTGTTTTTTTTCGGCTGGGAAAGTGATGGCGACTGTTTTTTGGGAAAGTAAAGGAGTTATCTTAATCGATTATCTTCAAAAAAGAAAAACCATTACAGGAGCATACTACGCATCATTATTTGCCAAGCTGAAGGCAGTAATTGTGGAAAAATTGCAGAAAAAGAAATTCCTGTTTCACCAAGACAACGCGCCGTCTCACACCTCAGCGACTGCCATGGCGAAAATCAATGAATTACGGTTTGAACTGCTTGACCATACGCCTTATTCACCAAATCTAGCCCCAAGTGACTTCTTTTTGTTCCCTCATCCAAAAACTGCACTCGGAGGACAGAAATTTTCGTCAAATGAGGAGGCAATCACCTTCGTGAACAATTATTCTGCAGAGAAAAACGCCAAGTACTATTTGGACGGATTAGAGAGATGGGAGCATCGCTGGGAGAAGTGTGTACAGTTACAAGGAGACTATGTAGAAAAATAAGAAAAAATTTCTTGTATCATTGTTCGGTCGGAAACTTTTCAGACAACCCTCGTCTACATATTTTTACGGTCGGAACAAATGACTCAGCCAAAAAACTAGTCTGAATTCCTTTCAACTTCCCTTTCAACCATTATGACCCTTTAGTACCAGCACCAACCACATCAGCGCCGTTGTTGGTGCTAAGTAAAAGCGTAGTAAACCAAATCTACAGTATTTCTTGCTGAGAAACAGCAGGAAAGTTGTTGATCATTTTAAAGCAACAGAAGGTATTCGTTTAACCCAGAGGGGCATCGGAGTACTCTAAAGTAGGCAGTTCTTGAGATTCTCTTCGCTGAGCTTTGCCTAAGAAATCCGACGGTGACCTCATTTCCAGTGATCACATCGAATCCTGGACGTGTGATGGACGTGGACGAAAACTAGAGTGTAAATGTAGCCTTCCAATTGCGATGGTGAATGGGCTAAGTAAAAAAAAAAAATGCAACTTCGTTGTGACGCACCGATTCATTACCATCAGGATTGCGTGATAATGGCCTTACCACTTGTAAGAGGATTACAAGTTCCCTTAACTTCCAAGTGAAATCGGATGTTACCATTCCTCAAAAAGACACCAGATCTGCGTTATAGACTGCTTTTCGAACCATACTTGAACACTCGAAGACGTTCATTTTCCCAATCGATTTTTGCCAGGAATCTTTCCTTGACAAGGAGAAAGTCGTTCTCATATTTTTTAAGAAACAAGACTTCTGGTGTCATTTCGTCGGAGGCATCTACATATGACCAATAGACAATTGACGTAAGTACTTTTCAACACGTTGGTATCAGACCTTTTCAATGAAATATGCATTTGAGATTGAAGATGTTGACATATAGGCAAATGTCGAGGGGACAAAGATGTATCAGAGCGTCTACACCAGAGGTAGGTGTGCTGGGGTAAGCGCCAATCTAGACTGAGTTTTTTAATAAATACAGCAATGAAGCTCTTTTCTTGGAGACTTGTTCCACCAGATAGATAACGCAACGTGTACAATTGTTCTTATCAAGTCTTTTCCTGGCCACATATTCTGCTAAAGCCCGTTTGTACAACCAGAATGCCAGCAGCGCTTTGGAGATTTTCGTCGTGGCATGTCTGATTTGGAATTTTGTTGAAGGAATGGATGGTGATGCCTTAAACAACTAAATGAGTCAAATCAACCCCTGGTTTACGAAGAGTCACCTAAGTTTGGAGTGAATTGAGTGAAATTCCATCGCTAAAGCGTTACCCATCGATCACACGTCTGGGCTGTCAGTCATGTGGAGTAGACAGTCCGCATTTTCTTAAGTGTCGACGTTAAAACTTTTAAAAGGATTTATTTATTTCATAAGATAAGTATTTCTAACACAGTAAGAATTCAGTAGTTGGTTAGGTTTGTAGGAAAAGCTGTAAGTTGCTCTTAAATCGGCGCATTCCACTTAGTTCTCTCAAATTACGCAGAAGCGAATTCCGGAGGTGGATAGCAGCAATAAAGAACTGTCTCTCAGATGTTAAACAAGAGAAACGTGGAAGCATTAGAGAAGTAGATCTACTAGATATCGGAACCCCGATTTTATTGAAGAGATATGTCGGTTCCTTTGTTTTTAAAAGGTTTAAAAGAAAGACAAGTGTTCGAAACTTGATAGCGAATAGTATTTTTAAAAATCACTTGCAGTTTTCTTTTACTACTCGTATTAGCATCACAATTATAATAGACTTCACAACAATAGATAAGAACAGGGATGACAAGAGTTTTGCCTTGTTTTCTGTGGTGTAAATTTCTGTGCAGTTCAAAGAGTACGGAGAACGCAGTAAGCTCTCCATATGATTAAATTCATGTGGTTATTCTAAGTGAGTGTTCTATTAAATAAGATGTCTAAGTTTTTTGAGAAGTCTACGGATGCAAATGTTAAGCTGTCCAGCATGATACTGGGAAAATAGGAAAGGTTTACTTCCGTTTTTGAAATAACTAGAAATAAACATTTATTAGAATTAAGTGTCAACCCGTGTTCAGAGGACCCATCCTAAAATACGCTGAAGTTCTTCATTCAATTTATAAACACAATGTTCGATGCGGCCGAGAGGACAACTGAGGTAAATTTGAATGTCGTCAGCGTAAAAATGCTTTGATGAATTTAGAACAACCGTAGCTACATTGTTTGTTTACATTGCAAATAAGAGGGGACCAAGAATGGAACCTTGGGGAACCCCTCGCTTCACATCAAGAAACTCTGACAAGGATCTCTATCAGGAACATGGCCTGCTTTCTTTCACAAAGATAAGACGAAAGTAGCCTAATTGCGGATGGAGACAAGTTTAACTCATGGCAAAGTTTATAGATAAGAGTTGACAAATCAACCATATCAAACGCCTTTGAAAAATTTAGAAGAATTGAAAAGGTAATATCAACTTCGTCAAATTTTTTTTCGTATATCTTCTACCACACTCATTAAAGCAGTCGTACAGCTGTGTTTGGCACAGAAACCATATTGGATAGGTATCAATAATTTATACCTTGCCACATATTCAATAATTTGCTTTGGCATAATCCGCTCACACACCCTTGAGAGAAAGGGCAGAATTGATACAGGGCCAAACTCATCACTAATCGAATTCTTAGGGATTGGAATTATTTTAGCCATTTTGAATTGACGTGGAAAAATACTGGTCCAAATGGTATTTATCACGTGCGTGAGATAGGCTAGTAGTACTGGCAGAATAGCTCTGATGAAGACCGGATGAGCTCCATCTACTCCTGCAGCATTCGATTTTACGGACAAAAAACTTTCGACTATATGTATCTGTGTTATCTACACTTTTAAAAACAAAAGGTGATCTAGTAGTAAATCAACCAACATGCTGTAGAGTAGTTAAAAAATCCTGCCTGCCTACCCCCTCCACCACATTTTTACACTATGTCGATGGCGATGGCGCTATTGTTAGCTCATTTAACTATCACGCAGAGAGTTTGGGTTCGATTTCTGGCTGGGTCACCAACAATTTTTCAAATCGCCATCACTCTTTCGGCGGGCAATGGCAAACTCCCGAAAGTAAAATTGCCTACGAAAAAGCTTCTAAGGAGTGCCGTTCGGACTCGGCGATAAACCGTAGGTCCCGCTCAGATGTAACAAAAATAATAACATGAGCAACACAAATGAGTGTCAAGAAGCTAGGCCATGGCCCATACCGGGCTGTCAGCGCCACAGTGTTTTTTTTTTGTTTTTCAATGAAAATATACAAAGTGTTCTGATTCTTGTTCAGGTGCCCATTCGACTCCCTGTAGATGCCATCAGCATTTCAAAGTGCTTCTAGTCTGGCTGATTCGCAACATCTAAAGCTCTTAACCTGCCTGCTAATTTCACCACCAAGCTTCTTCTATTCCGAAGTAAAAGAAGTGGTTAACGAAAGTAACCATGTGCATAAAACCGAGCTTTCACATGCCCTCTGAAGTTTAGTTAAACAATAATCCCAAATATGTTGCGAACACATTGTTGTAAGTAAATTTATCGTGGGGTGATTTATATGGCTCGAAATCTCCCCAGCATTTTGTGGAAAAAAATAACGATTTAACTCTATGTACTTGGATTCAAGTATCGTATACTCGGACAAGCGAATGCAAGGCCTTATGAAAGCGTTCTTAAATGAACTTGCACTAACGTTCAATCATACAGGATGTATAAATACAATTTGAATTATCAAACTTCCTTTAAAAGCCATTGACATAGATAACCATTGAGCCAGAAATAGGACTCATCTCATTTTTCGATGAAAAAAACGCATTTAGCAGGCCAATTTTGGGCCCATTCACTGAAAAATGTTGATGCAAACGATGGTCATTCATAAAGTGGACGGACGAAGACCAAGCTGTTGTGAACGACGTCAAATCGATAAATTTGGATCTTCCACAACACTTTTCTGAAGGGATGCAACATTTTCTTCAGTACGACGCACTCTGGCGTTTTGTTGCCATTGCATCTTCCAAATAAAATGTTGTGCATGGATGGTCAATAATATGGCAAATAGCGGTCTGGTGGTCGATTATGTCGGTTAACATGGTGCAAGAAATTTGGCGCACAGTATTATAATTTTAGAACCAAATTTCTAAAATTTGAAAACGTCATTGAAGAGCATAGATCACCACGATATAATTGAAAAAAAGAAGACAATTTGGTTGGGTTTATATGCTGTTTCAGCTCCGTTCTAAATAGCTAACACCCTGAACTTAGTGGTTCCATATTTTGTGCACCTACCAAACATCTTGTAAAGCCTGTCCACCGACAATTTTCAAGAATAAATTGTGCTTGTAAACAAACGAGATGGGTCAAGTGATCGTTCGAGACCTGTAGTTGTCAGTCGCAATGATTCACTGGTAGGGATAGCAACTTATCTGATTGTGGAATGATTAACCTAAATCCCTTAGGACCATCATCAAGTTACAGCCATACTTAATGCAAATTTACAAGAAAACTTAGCAAGAACGATGCTGGAATGTTTTCGAACGGCACGATAGCTTGGAAATCTTTTTTTTTCTGACAAAACATATTTTTATATCGATGACTGTACGAGTATTAATAAAAAGAACATGAAATACTGGTGCCCTGACAACTCCAGGGAACTCAATCGGAAACCTTTCCATCGTCCAAAAAATACAGTGTGGTGTACGATTTCAGCTCGAAGGCTTATTTCCCCTGAAAAGTGTGCAGCAGACACATCACATCCAAAGATCTGACAAATGGAATGTCGTTATAAATGAGCATTGGATTTGGGAATGAGGGAGAATTTTAAATAGACTTTACGAACGATCCGCAATTGTAACTACATTTGGGGTGTTGTGGGGTTATTTGCCTCAGTTGTTGGTCTTATTGAAATTTCAAATGCATTCCAGTCATTCCGAGCTTGTTTGAGCTATCTTCGATTTCCTTCTTTAGGGTTAGTCTTGTGAAACCCGAAAAACAGACCTCTAACCCTGACAGAGACTGTGCAGTTCTTCATGCGATACGAGATAAAGGATTTTATTCCAAACTGAATAATGTTCCTAACCATATCGGTAATCTACTTAGAACTGTGTGTATTAAAATCATGTACAGTAACACTTTCGGTATATGGATACATAGGCACAATTCTCTGGGGTCAGTTAAACTCGTTGAAGGTCTTATTGCTGCCCAGTTTGAGGCTTAAATAAAAAGAAAACTAGTGAATAGTGTGGTTACGGTGATGGAATCTAAAGCATATAAAATTATAGTTCGAGTTGGAAAATACACAGTGTGGCAAATAATATCCCGGACTGGCTCTTGAAAACATAATTTAAACACGATTTTCGGTTATTTTTCCCTCCCGATCTACATAATACACTTGCTATAGCGTTTTATAAATCCCTGGTCTGCTCTGCTTCAGTTCCCATCTTGAAGCTGGTTGAATGATCGGAACGTCGTCAAAAAAGCATCCTTCCATTTTCAATTTCAATTTTAGGAACAAAAGACAATGCTGGGTGGCAAATCAGGCGAATAGGGCGGATGATTTAACGAACATACTCGATTTCGAACCAAAAATCGATCAACGATGAGTGCTGTGTGATTCGGTGGATTATTGCGCAAGACGGACCAACTTTTTGGACCACTATACTCGGGTTGAATACGATGGAATCTTGCCATCCAACGCTACAAAACTTCAAGAAAGATAATACGCTGCAGTAAGTTGGAAGTTTTACTAGTTGGAACACCGTACTTTTTGGATCATTTCCTGGGTGTTTGTCATCCTTCAGCTATTCTTTACCACCCAAAAAATGTATTCCAATGTAGCCAAGAGTACATCTATCTCTGTGTGTGTTGGCGATTTTTTACAATTTTAGAAATGAATTTAAATTTGCCACAACGAACTTGTATTAAATTTTGCGTAAAAAATGGATTTAATGGTACGCGAACGTTGGAAATGTTGGAAAAGTGTTTCGGTAACGATTCTCTAAAGAAAACGGTCGTTTACCAGTGGCACGAGCGGTTCAAAAGTGGTCGTGAGTCAATCGAAGATGATGGACGCAGTGGCAGACCATCGACATTGAAAACCGACGAATTTTTGCCAGAAGGCCGGACGGTAAACAAAGAGTATTATTTGGGCGTTATGAGACGTTTGCGTGAAGCAATTCGCCGAGAGAGACCACAATTGTGGGCAAAAAACTCGTGGACTTTGCACCATGATAACGCACCGTCACACAGTGCCATCATTATTTATAATTTTTTGACGAAAAATGCAACAAATACCAACCAACAGCCACCAAATTCACCTGATTTGTCTCCCTGTGACTTCTTTCTGTTCAATCGAGTTTAAAAACCACTACGGGGAACGCGTTTCAGCAGCCGAGAGGAAGTAATGGAAAAATCGCCAACACACACTAACTCTAACTCTGTAGATGTACTGTTGGCTACGTAACTTTTGCAAATGTCAAGCTATGACGTTAAGATTTAGAGGGAATATTAACAACAGATGTACCAACTTAACAAAAAAAACAAAACTCAAATCAGAACAATGGGAGCGCCACACGGTGGTTATTCCGGGAACTTTCTGATCAAGGTAGTATGCCACTTGAAAACAACTGCTCTACTCAAACCACAATCACGGCACATGTATTTTTACCAAGTCTTGCGTGGAATTTTATGCCATGTTAAAATGTGTTCTGGAAAAGGATTTTTATAGCTCATAAATGTCAACCAAATGTCATAACATTTCGCAGATAGTAGAAAAGATTTAAGCCTTGAAACCCATGTTCCAACAAATAGATGGCGCTCTTGTTTGTTGAGACATGGCTCGTGTCCGGGATATTATTTGTCACACTGTGCAGACCAATGTGGTTTGGAGTTTGATAAGCTACTTCAAAAATAACTTTATTGGTCAGACAGTGGTAAGAAAAGCAAGGGCGAATAAAGTTGGTCTTAGTACCACAAAAGAACAAAGATTCTTATTATTGCCTTGAAAAGGAAAAACGGCCAAATTTAGTTACTTAAAAGCATCTTAACTTCCCGAGAGGAAAAATGTCGTTGACCTTGAGACACAAATGTTTTTCCCTATGCTCTTTCCCCTTTAAATCACTGCACGTAAAGTCACGACGTACCCTAAACTCCTTCTTAAGGAACTCAATTGAAATTTATTATCTCGCCTTATCCATCTGGCGCAAAACTGAAAAGGGGTAATCCTTTCAGTCCTTTTACTGCCAATGCCACAGAGTGACAACTATACTTCAGTATGACCTCAATCATAGCGGATCCTTTATCATTCTTCACCTGAAGACATCATATTTTACCTTTCAACAAGATGAAGCCCAAGTCACGACTGAATTTAATCCCACCACACTCAGCACACATTGTCCTGGTCCATTGTAAGAAAAAAAAAAGAAAAGAAAAAGGTAAATAAAAAACCGCGTCAGGACCAAATGTGATTTATGTATAAAGACCGCATTTCAAAATTAAAAATGATTTATACTGTCGCTGACGCCCGCCGACGGATTACTCTGACGAAGGTACCTCCTCAATAGACCCTTTTCCGTTTCCTTTAACCGGACCAAGATGGAGACGTGGCAAAACGAATGAATTTTATGACATTACGGATATCATGAGGCGTAATTTCATTCAGATTTTTATTTGTTATTTTTTTTTTTTTTTTTTTTTAATTTTCTCGCTGTCATCTTAGACTTTGTTTGTGTTCTTCTTTTCGCATTTTCATAATTTCTTATTTTTCGCAGAAAGTACCCATAAAAAACCGGGGAAAAGGGACACGAAATGGAACAATATAATTGGCCATGGTTCTGAAGTAAATTAGGTGCGGTGCGGACACAGTTTGCCATTCTAAACAGTACGAAAGAGAATGGCATTAGGGTGTTGAATTTTTTGTTGTATCCCTAAAATCGTTTGAATTTAAGAGGAAGAGAATATTAAAATAACGGTGTCATAGTATTGTGAATAGAATTGTTATTCTTATTCCGAAAAATGCGCGATGGACTTAATAAGTAAAATTTTTTTATAGGTTTTGGTGCTGCTTTGGCTTTTTTTTTTTTTTTTTTTTTTTTTTGTTGGGTGAGCAGATAATGTAGAGCGCGTTTTAATTTATTTCGGCCGTTTAGATGGGTAACCGGATATTAATAATGTAAGACGTAAGACTGCCGCTGTTCAAAGGTCACAAAAAGGTTTATGTGTTGTGTCCCTATTTCCGGTTTTAAATATTTTTCATTTCCAGAAACGGATTGACGTTGGCATGCTTTTATTTATTTATTTTTATTTGTTTTGTTTTTGTTTTTTTTATGATGTTTGATGCTAGGAAAATTAAATGACTTTGGAAAATGAAAATGACAAATTTTTTCTCATTTTAATCCAGACGGTAGAAAGTGACCCATGAGATAGGAAGAGCGAAAACATTGAGCCAGGCATTTGTCAGAATTTCTGAGAAATGTATGTATGTAAATAGCAGGCTACCGTTTGTTATAATAAAGCTGCTTAAAGGCTGTAAATAATTGGTATTATAAATTAGGGACTACGTCTTTTCATCTGTTCTGCTTTTTGAAGAAAAAAAGGCTCGTCAGTTGCAAAGTAGCTTTACTGTAAGCATGTTTAATAGTACCTTGGAAGACATTCTTTCCCACAGTCTATGTCTGGTGAATAAATATCGATATCTTTAATTTAAAAACTTAATTTGGCAGAGTCATCTTAATATGCACTAGAGAAAGAAGCCAATACCTCAATGGGAAGTTTTCATAAACCTTCTAACCTTCTGCGACTTCAATGTAAGAAATGGAAAACGTTTCAGTAGATTAGATTGCTCTTACTACACCACTGAAGATATAGGCAGCTATTACGCTGGTTTGGGTCGGCGATATATTACATTATAATTTCCCATGAAGCCATTTTGACCTGCATTCCAAAAGGACTCAATTGATTGGGCTTTCCGATTGTGTTCAGAGAAGTTTTGTCGAAGACACTAGTACTTCGTTAAATAATTTGTAGCTATCAGGATTGCGTATATCCCTGCAACTGATGGTTGATTACAGTCCTTCTTGGCTCAGATTTTGACCTAAGTATTCCTGTCCACAGGGAAAAGCGATTTCGTATATTCGCCGGAAGAGGAGTTCTGATTACAGGCCAACTGATTGTATATCCATAAGACCAGAGTCAAAGGACAGTCGGTCATAAGAATTCTAGTAAATTTTGCACCAAGAGCCACTTCTTTTCAATTGGAAGTTGGCTCAAGAGTTCAGCCTATTATATGAATATTAAGAAAAAGAAGATTCATCAGTTCGACTTGAGAAGCGCCGGGAATGTTAGAGAAAAGCTCTATTCAGCTATGACAGACCATTCTTTGAAGTGTAGTAAAAGTAGCAGTGTTGTATTTGTGTAAAAGATGGTTCCATCAGGCAATAGACGCAGAAGAAATATTCCGCCAAATCGTAGAAGACGAAAATTCGATCTTACTGCCAGAAGGCCGACAGCTCCGTATACGTTTTCGATGTGACATGTTTCGTCTAAAGAAGTTATTTTTCTAGCATAACTTAGCTCCGTTAAGAAAATGAATGCTAAAGCTTTTAAGTACTAGGTGAGATAGACCAGTCGGAAGCTTCCCGAAAGTAGAACAATCTCAGTTTTGATATAATTGACTGGAATTCGATTTCAGTGCACCTATCTGCGATGACACATACGATTTACAGCAGTCGCTAGGTATGATTCAACAGACAATCCAGCTATGCACATCATCTCCATTTGCATGAGGGTACATACTTCAATCCACTATATCATGGAGACAGAACACATATTTGCAGATAATTCCTGTATACTTCCGACATTATAAATTGGGCCAGCGCGTACTCCTTCTTGTTGTGAGCGTCTTCAGTTCTGTCCACCAGATTTTGAAGCGCAATTGGTCGAATTTACCGCGTTAGTTAGTGTTGCATTTTGGACAAAGGATGCATTTTGTGCATATTTTCTCGAGCATTGGTTTGCTTGCTCTTCAGCATAAAAGACGCCAGACTGATAGGCGAGTTACCTTTTTCAATTACAGAAAAAGACTTCAGCTAGTAACTACTTTTACAACATCGTAGAGTTGCTAGTGATGCACCTTTTGAGATAATATATTTGCAGGCAAAAGCGACTGTCAATTGCAAACTTTTTAGCAACGTCTACGGTAACATGTGTAACACAACACACATCCTACAAACGATTTAGTGAATACTCGTATTTTGCAATTAAACCTTTCATCGGCTTGGAAAAAGAAATCATTTCGTCGTTGTGAAAACGAAGGTAATTTTCACATCGATCAATTGGGATAGCGCCACAATCAACGGATAGAACCTGTGATTTCAGGCTCGGCTTGCAGTTACTTTGTTCTGCACAAATCGGTTCTCTAGAAAGAAATTCACTGAAAAATACTTGACACTGACTTGACTTAAATCAAACAAGGATCTGCGGGGGCAAACGCTGCCATCATCTCTACTACTTTCCGCATGCTGGAAGACCTCGTACAGTTCGAAAAGTGTGAACCTGAACATTGCTCGGGTGCAAGCTAGTATTGAGGAAAACCCCGAAACTTCCATCAGGCGACGTTCTCAGCAGTTGGTGATGTCTAGATATTAGATTCAATTGGTTAATGAGTTGAAAGCAAATGATTCACAAATACGCATTTAGTGTGCTTGGCGTTTTCAGGATTTGTTCCGAGAGAACAACGAGTTTATTCACAATCAAAAAATCGAAAATCCAAAAACAATTTTGAACATCAAATACAGCTACTTAGATGAACAGTGGAACAGTATGATGTGGAATAACCTCATATTTTCTTCGAAAACGACGAACAAGTAGCGGTTAATAGCGGTGGATAGCTTTTAATACCGAGCAATGATTGAAAATTTTATAGGCCAGAGGTTGAGAACAATTCAGAACTGTGGTTCCAACAAGATGGAGCCACAGCTCACACAGCTCGTCAAACTATGGCTCTCCTGAGGGAAATTTTTGGTGATCTTCTCTGATTTTAACTGTCCACCGCGTTCGCCAGATTAAACGACTTCAGATATTTTGGGGCCTATGTTAACACAGCAGTCGAAGATAATTTGCTCAGATTTACCTACACGAAGTTAAATTTCGGGTTGGAACAGAGATGACATTGTGGTGGAGCTTTGTAGGCTACATCACATCGGACATAAATGGAGAGATGGCAGTAGCAAAAAAAAAATAATGACACAACTCGCTTAGAACAACTGGAAATACTCCTTTTATAATTTGCAACATCAGATTGTTTATAAAATGTGGATCGTAAGATCTATAAAATTCATATGACTTAAGAATCTAAGCATCCACACAAGAACTATAACTTAACCAATTAAGTATTGAAATTGCGTAGAAATTATGCATTGGGAGCATAGAATTTCTGAAAATGATTTTTAGGAAACCTTTCTATCCGCTTCTATGTTTGGTGCAGCTTTTAGGCAGGAGGCATTATTGTACCTGATTTCTTCGAAACCTCAGCGGGTGTAGCTGTTCCCGAGAACGAATAATGTGATGTTTATTTCCAAAATTTAGCTCCAAGATTAAGTGATTTGACACCGTGAAATTTATTTCTTTCAAGTGAGTTAAAGTCAAAATATGTGCTGTTATCGATGAAATAAAATCGCAGATCCACAGCTTGGCCAGAAGAACTAGGACGTGCGACACCAGATGGTACCAGATGGTACCAAAAACATTAAGATGTGTAAACATGCATCCATATAGAATGCCGATTTGTTGTTGGAGGCAGACTTACGCATGGAGTCTTCAGTTTCCGACATGTGAACAAGAGTCTCGTTGTAATCCGCGTCAAGGCTAAGCTCGCCAACATTAGCCTGAAATATGCGCACGCCCCACAGAAGAGAAAGTTAACGACACCAACGAAGCCTTCTATGAGATCTTGAATAAGACCTACTAGCAATGCCCTAGATACGACATTAAAACTGAGGGCATTTTTGGTACCACTGTCGGGAGATGTAGCCTGCGCGACACAACCTCCGATAATGGATTCAGATTAATCGACTTTGCGATTCCCACATCTCGATATTCAAAAGGGGGCTTGGAGAACTCCGGATCAATCAACCGTCAACCCGATTGACCACAATGCGATCAACGGGAGACTCTCCTCCCCTATTATGGATATCCGAACGTTCCGAGGAGCTAAGATCGACTCGGAGCACTACCTTGTTGTAGCCGGACAACGCCAAGACAGGTCAATATTGTGAGGAATTTCGATGTCAGACGGCTACAATCACAAGAGATCGCCAAATCCTTTTACGATCGAGTCAATCTTAATCTCTTGCCGCCTGCATCCAGCATCGAAGACCGGTGGTAATACTGCCAATACGCCATCAGAGATGCCGCTTCTGATGTGCTGGGTTTCACTCGTCCATCACAACGAAACCCCTGGTTTGATGATGAATGCCGACAAACACATGCAGCTAAGCAAGATGCATTTAAGGCGGCACTGCTTAGAAGGACCAGAGCTGCTCATGAGCTCTATGAGCGGAAGAGGAAAGACGAACACCAGCTGTCAGGCAGAATCTACCTTTCAACCTGGACGATGATGACCAACAATTGCGTCCACCCGACCTGGATGAAGTGAAGATAGCTTTATCGAGGCTTAAGTTCAACAAACCTGCTGGAGCGGACGGCCTGACTGCCAAGCTCTTCAAACCGGCAGGCGATGACTTGGTAAGGAGCATACACCAACTCATCTGTAAAATATGGTCGAACGAAAGTATGCCCGATGATTAGAATCTCAGCATTGTTTGTCCGATCTTCAAGAAAGGAGAGCTTCTGAACTGCGCCAACTACAGAGGCATCAGTCTGCTTAACATCGCATATAAGATCTTAATTGCCGTATTGTGTGAATGCCTGAAGCCGTTCGTCAACAACCTGATAGGTCCATATCAGTGGGGCTTCAGGCCAGGAAAGTCCACCTTCGACCAAATATTCACACTACGGCAGATCTTGAAGAAAACTCATGAGCTTCAGATCGATACACACCACCTGTTCATCGACTTTAAGGCCACGTAATTGTGCAAGAGGCACAATCTTTCAAAAGTCCGTCCAAAAACTCGCATACCACGATGATATTGACTTAATCGGAGGAAAGCAGAGTAATGACAGCGGCGCTTTCGCGAGTATTGGGACGAAAATGGCGAAAATGGGTTTAGCGGTCTAGGAGGCAAGGACTAGTATATGCTACTAAGCAAAACAGACGCTTAACGCCGACGACTCGGACAGAATTTCACATTCGATAGATATGGTATAACTTTGAGGTAGGTAAAGAGTCTGTCTACCTAGGCTCCGCTATAAATTCAGACAACGACACCAGCGCTGTAATGAAACGAAGAATATCTCCTGCCAATCGCTGCTTTCTTGGGCCCTAACTGTTTCTCGAGTAACAAAAGCTACTCTATGTACGAACGAATCCCAATCCTGCTCTTTGGCGCAGATGCATGGACATTATCGAAAATGGATGAGTGTGCTTTTGGTTACTTTGAGAGAAAAATTCTTCGACAAACTTCGTGGACTATACAGCGACATCGACCTTGCCAGAAGATTTAAAATTCAAAGACTAAGATGGCTGGGTCATGTGGAGTAGATGGACACGAACGCTCCAGTACAAAAGTCTTTGAATCCGCCTGCAAGGGACAGAGCTCCAAATGAAGACCAAGACTCAGGTGGAGCACGTGGAAGCCAGCTTAGTGGAGGCAGCTAGCAAAGGATCGAGCTGGCTGGAGACGCTTGTTGATTGAGGCCTAGATCCATCCCAGACTATAGCGCCACCTTAGGTTAGTTAGTAACCTAACAAAAAATAAAAGTTGGCGCTTTTCAGTAGAGTTTTGTGGTTGCTCTTCTGCTTTTTTACTTCAAAATAGAGAAGGACTCGTATACCTTATGGCAGAAATGTTATCGAAAAACACCAATGCCGGAACTAGTTCGCTCGATTCCGTGGTGGTGATTTTTCAGTTGAAGACACTCATTACACTGGTAGGCCTTTCGAGATAGACTACGATAAAATCGAAGCCTTGGTGCAAGAAAATAAGCATTTAGAGATTCGGGAGCTAGCTACCACTCTTTTATTGTCCATTGAAAGTATTCATGGCCATTTGAAATAGCTTGGCTTTGTTTGCTATTAGCTGAAATACAAGTTTCAGTAGGCGAGAAGAGGCATAAAAATAGCAAGCAATGGCAACCACCCATGATAAGAAGGCAATGCTGTTAATCTGATGGGATCAGCAGAGACCAGTTTTCTATAACTTGTTTCCAAAGAACAACAAATACTGTGAGTAGGAACAGAGATTAAGTGATGCCATCGCTCTGTGTTTTAGCATTGCCTAGTGTTCATTTCGTTAACTAAAGAAAGGCACCTAAAAATCTAATGAAAAAGCCATAAATTTTCAAAAAATCCAACAATAATTAGCCTTCATCTCTCAAAGAGTGTTCCTTTCCGATGGAAAACAGTACATACACAAATACCTAAGTCCTTATAATTTTATTATTATTCAAACAAAATCCCAGGCCTCAAACGTGTTGCAAATCTCATTACTATCGATAGCAAATATTGACTCTGCCATCAGCAAGTTGTAAGTAAGAGATTCATATACGCGTAATTATGGTACACTTCATAAGGATCCAATATGTACTACTACTTAGAGAATGTAAATAAGGAAAAATATATATTTGCAATGGAAATATGGAGATGCCTCAACATCATGGTTCATCTTCATTGTTTACTTAGATATAGATACTAAACAAAGTTGGAACTTCCAAGAAAATGTCCCCACAAAAAGGTACAAGAACATCCTCTGAGGACACTGAGTTTCAAAGAAAATAATCTGTTCAAATAAAAACAATAATTGCCTCCCGAAAATCAGTTTAATCTCAACCACAAAAGGAAACACTAAAGAGGCACACAAGAAGAGCACCAAAGGACCTACAAAAGTATCCCCAAAAATTGTTCAAGGAATTAAAACCAAAATAAACACAGAATTCCGAAATACTATACTCACGCAGGGTATCCAAGATGATTTCAGATTCCGGATACTCTGTACTTTGTCCTATGTACTGAGGACTCTGAAGGATTTATTACTGTCCCGCTACAGCTAAACAATCTTAATCGTAAAACGGAAATATTATGATATCATAAAACCAAAAGCAAGCAAATTTATTTCCTTTTCCTGTTGGCTGTTGTTCGTAGCTCTGGCTGGATAAGGTGGATTCGAAATAAAGATCGTATCCCTGTTCAGAAATGGTGTAAATACTCAGATAAACCCCCATTTTATGCAGAAGATTCACTCCACAAAACCGTTTTCGTACAACAATACGAGTAGATATCATATATCAGATGCTGATTAAAAAAAAAAAATTAAAAAAAAAAAATTGCAAAACTTACGTTTATGCAGTTGGTGATGCCAAAAAAGATTTTCAATTCCAAGTTCAAGGTTATTCCAACGTCTTCATAGACAAAGTGTAGCCTCCACAAGATTTGGAGTTCGAATCGATTCTGATTTCACTGCGTTACAAAACAATTTTCTTTTATTTTTTATTTTATTTTTTTTATTTGCTGGAAGACAAGGATTTTCACTGTATACGGTGTGTACAGAGCCTCTAATCACTCATAAATCAACACTGACACGACTTGGGGGATAAATGGGTGGAAGGATATCATCAGTAGTGACGACATGGTACAAAATTTACAACCGACATCAAACCTACACTCGCTGTGTGTGTTTTAATATTTGTAATAAATCTGACAAGGGGGAACAAGTGTAAATTGTAGGAAACCGTAACTTGATAACAAGGATAACCACACGCTTTTCCTTTATCTTCACCCTCTGCTCCACCACAAAATCGCCCAACAACACTGTTACTAAATTTTGTGTAATTTATGACTATGCACCGTGTCACACAATATCCTGTCAGAGAAACCCAATATGGTAGTCGGACTTAGTAAAAATTTAAAAAAAAAAACTTCACACTCCGCACGACTTTGAATCTCAAAAAAAAAAACAATTTTATCAAAATCACTATTAGGATGACACTATTCTAGAGGAATTCATTGACAATTCAAACTTTAAACAAGAAGAAGAAAAAAAAATCATAAAGTAGATAGCAGAACCGTTTCAAGCTTTTTGTACCACACTGTCGAGGTGTTTTCTCAACTTCAAGCCTTACGACCAAAGTGTTTCGCGTCTGAAGCTGAACTGAAAACCACTATCCACTGGACTCTGTACTCAGTTTGATACCATGGAACGGTTATTCTTCTTGTTCTTGTTTCACTTTGACGGCAGTATTAGTCCTCCTGAAGTGCTAGCTAGTGCTGAGAAGGAATAGGTACCGAGAAAATCTCGATGGCGATCAGATGCCAGAGAAGACTGCCGCCAAAAAATTCTTCACTTGGACAGAAGTCTTTCATACAGAAACCAAAGCTGAAGCCTTCCAGATGAAAGTGGTTGTTCTTTCCAATGAGTTGAGGTTGAGTATATTCATTCTGTGTAATAGAGCGCATGACTGGAGAAACGGCATCCTTACCAGTGGCAGCGGTATTCCTTGTAAACAAAAGGTGAAAGCTTTCATTCTGGTTGATAACTCTGTGGATTCCCCTCTTTGGTTGGTAGATTGGTTGGAACAAATTCGCCCCTATTCAGCTATTTATTTCTGAACGGCATTGCATTTGATGTTGTGGTAGAGGTGAATTTCTCCCTTGAAGTTCAACCAAATGACCTTTTCAATACACAGAGCCCAACCAAGCAGATAATGATGCGTAGGCATGATATTGCATTTTGTTGGCGTAGTAGCAATGTCATGTGAATAGAAGAACTAAGGTCGAAGATAGATGACATTGTAATCTGAATTTAAGTCTCTCAAAAGACATACATACGACTATATACAAAAAGGGATAAGTACAAATTAAATTGGTATAACAGGTAAGGAATTTAAAAATCCAGTCAGTCTGTTACTTGACAGCCAGCAGAGTGGTAATTTCTTAAAGTGACTTGAGTTGGCGTGGGCGGATATACCGAACAACATGTTGAAGGTATTTTGGAGAAAAACCCGATCTATACACATTCAGTGCTATTTCAGAAGGGTTCTTGACTGGCAAAACGATAGATAGTATGAGAAAAACACCTTCAACTTTGATTGTCTGAACCATCTGTTCAAGGAAAACGAACTCTTGCTGTTGGTACATTTATGAATTAGCTAAAGAGGTTCTCAATCGACGAATTAGCGGTTAGCTATGACTTGCCAAAAACATAATTTAAAAATATTTCGCGTTAGCATAAAGTGCTTATTTGCTCGTGATGACCCCTGTAAACCCATCAGGACATAACGTTGGAAAATGAATAGTGGCAGTTTTGCCTTCGCTAAATATATTCCCAATGAGTCACATATTCCAAGGGCACGTCTGAAACAATCAGTTGTTAAGAAGCGATGACCTGAAGCGATCGGAAAAGGGCGCCTTGCATCAGCAACACATTACTACTCCTATATCTCTAATGTCGCAAAGCAAGTTGAATTCTGTGAAGAAGTTTGACTTCGAAAGGTGGCTATCGTTGGAAACTACCAGAGCATTTGTCGAATAAGTGTCTCGTTCTCCGCCGGTATCTCTCCTTGGAATCTGCTGCCAAAAATACTAACAAACAACCCAGGATGACGCCTATGAATTGCAATATCAAGCCCGAATACCACTAATAAACCTTTGACGATCCAGATAAACAGAAAGCATATGGAGTGGAGCTACAACCTAGAACCAAAGTGGCACGTAAAGTTGCGAGCAACCGAGGCTGCACGAGTACCGTCTTTTTAGAACTAGAAGCCTGAGGTTAAGAAAAATCAGAGATGATTCAGCAGGAAAAAAGTTCCGAAAACAAATGAAATGGTAAAGTGAGCACTGTAAAATGCGTACGGATGCCTGCAAAGATAAACTGGAGAACAAAATGAGAAATTCACAGGTAGTGCTAAATATATGGTGCATTAAATTCAACATCTGCATCGCATCCGAAAAAAATCAATGCGGAGCTTATGCGGATGCGGGTGTTGCACAAGTCGGTACAGAAACCACTTAGCGCATCTCAAAGTATTCCGAGAGTGCGTAACCAGGTGGAACAGTACTATTTATATGTTCGAGCGGTTTTTGAAAGTAAAAGACGCATTAAGTCTTTACATAAATGACAGCGAAATGGACCCAATTATGACAGGAGACTGGAAAATAATCGAATGCTGGGTTCAGTTGCTGACACCTTTTGAAGAAGCGACACGAGAATTAAGCAGCTCTGAGACGCTTATTTCATCTGTAATGCCAATAACTCAAATGCTTATGAAAAAACTGGATGACCATTCAACTAGATCACAGAACTCTAATCCGATTAGGCTGGTAGTCACAACTTTAAAACCGGAAATGTTTTCTAAATTATCGGCCTTGGACGAAAATCATTTATTTTCTATATCCACTAATTTAGACCCACAATACAAGCACAAATTTTTCAAACCGTTGACAGAAAAGATGAAAGACGAAATACTGAGAGCTCACAAAAATCATCTTCATGATCATGACAGTACATTTTCTCCAATCTAAATTTGATTGACCATTCTTCAGAACAACCTAGTACGTCCGGTACCACTAGGAAACCCTGTTTAAAAAGTGATCTTGAAGCGATGCTAGATTCGTCAAGTGAAGATGACGACCTTGTCCAAAGATCAGACAGTCCCGGAACAGACCTTAAAAATCAGTTTGTGTCATATCGCAGCAAAAAAAGGACAAATTTATCGGAAAGTTCTCTTATCTGGTGGAAAGATAATAAAGAGTTTAAGATTTTATCTGCCATAGCACGAAGAACTTTGTCACCTCCCCCAGCCACTATTCCTAGTCAACAATTGTTTAGTGGTGCGAGACTAATTTACGACCCTTTGCGAAATCGTCTAGACCTAGAAAAGGCAGCCAACTTGCTGTTCTTAAAGATAACGCACCTATGTTTATGTTTAAATATTAAAAGTTTCTTTTCGTTTAAATAAAAATGACTAAAATAGTAATAATTAATGTTTTTATGTACCAAATCTTACATCCGTATCCGCATCAACATCCGCGGATGTGAGCCTTTTAATATCCCTATCTGCATCCGCATCCGCAGATGTCAAAAAATCTGCATACGCAACATCCCTAATATGGGGTATGAAGGAAATATTCTCGCAGAAAATTGAACAGCCATGCCGATTAATATTCTGATCGTAGTCAGGTACAAAGCGCTATTCAAACAACAAGATGATGTGAAACAATGACTTCCACATCCCTATAACCAATTTAGAATATCTATATCCACATTAAGGTACAAAACCTCAATAATCAGCTCAAAAACTTCTCCATGTTTGGTAATTTTGTTTAAGTAATAATTAATTTTGTTTGGTAATACGGTTTTCACAGCAACAGGATCATTGGATTTCCCACCGAAAAGTAGAATCAAAGAGTACATCAACCTGGCGATAGCAAGATATCTATAGTTTCAGTTGATATTTTTTGACAGAGTTTGTTGACATTAGGCTCTTTTGTCGAAAGTGCGTGAATTTGCGATCAGAGACTCTCGTTTAAAGACAGTCTCAAGTCTGATATTCACAAAACAAGTTCTGGTATGCCCCACGGCTCCTTTCTTACTCCTACACTCTTCTTAATATTCATGGTTCCTTATCTGATACTTCTAATCAAATACATTCCTTTGCTAACGACAGTACTTTTGCCTTTCCTACCTCGTTTCCGAACTCACTTCCCTACTCGTCGACTGTAGAACGAGAACGGCAGCTCCGATATAACTAATTGGGGAACAGAGAGCAATTTGATGCTTTTTAAACACAATGGTATCTGCTAGCGTTAAAATTGAATTGGAAATTTGAATATTTCAATGCAGACATAAAAGATAAAGGCAAATTTCTTACCTGCCTTGTACACAACCTGAAGTTTTGATTTCGATTCAGTTTGAAGTGCTGTGCGAACATTTCAATCCTTCTTCAGGTACCTTTGACTTGCAGCTCTAAACTTTTACATATCGGAAAAAGTGATATTGACAGTGAATCTGTCTTTGGCTTTTGTATCTTATCTATAGTATTTTATATGTGCTGAGAAGCTTGAGATTAGATTTCTTTTATTTCACTCCCAGTTCAGTAGCCAGTCTTACTCCATTACCATTAGAGCAATATGAGTGCCAAGGTTCTGTTTACCATTTATTACTTCTACTGACGAAATCGAGTAAGGAAGTCGGTGTATGTATGTTCCTTATTATTCGATTGTCTACCTGTTCTATCGTAGTAGTCTCCGCGGGCAGTAGAAGCAATGAAATAACTTTGTGCTGAAAACGGCAAGCCTAATATAGTACTGAAAAAGTATACCAATATGAGGTAGGTATGTATATCAAACAGGGAAAATTTGCAATAGTTTTTTACATCATTATACCTAGTAAAGCCATAAATACTGGTACACAGAAAAATCAGCACTCATCGATTGCGAGACGCACTTCATGCATGGGGAAATGTACCACTGCACGGACAAAAGCTCGCTTCAACTACTCACTATTTGAGTGTCGAGCAGAGCAAGCCATGCCCTCTAATACGGACCAAAACTTGTAATCCAACGGGTTGAGGTCTGGACAACCAGCTGGCCAATCATCCGTTGATATGAAGTCCGGAACGTTGTTTTTGATCTACGGTTGAGTCGTTTTTGCTTCAGAGAGACTTCACAATGGGCTCCAAGACAGTTGATTGATAGATATACTTTGGCCGATGTTTTCACTCCTTTCTCGCAAAAATAGAGCTTGGTAACGGCATCGTAGCACACTCCCCACCATACCATTACAGACGCGGGATGGTGGCTTCTTTGAACCCTCGTGATGAGCTGCGATGCTTCTCTGGATGACCGAGCATACACACGATCGTTCTGCTTATTGAACGATTCTTCTACGGTGAAGATTTTCTCGTCAATAAACAGAATTTGTCTGTGAGCGTTCTTCGTGTACCGGCTAAGTAACGCTTTCGATCTTCGCTTGAGTTTTTCCTTCAATGCGGCCGTGAGCAGGTGTCCAGTGTGTCGCTTGTACGCGCTGAGTCCTAAATCTTCTTTGATGCGAGACATGGATTTTTGCGAAATTTGCATTTCCCGCGACAAGATTTTCTGTTAATATTTAACGATAAACTACACGTCAGTCACATGAGATGGGTAGGAGATGTACATAGAGTGAATGGAAACAAATGCTCTGATCCCTAGAGTCTTCGAATCTAACCCAGAGTCACAACTCAGCAGAGGAAGACCTCACCTAAGGTGTCACGCACAAGCACATAGGGACCTCAACCGCCTTGAGATGCGCGATCCTCTCTACGATTGGCCTAACTAGAAAGGATTGTAAGTTGATGCGCAGCTTCACGCCGAACTGTAGGGTCACCTTCACGAAAGGTTATGTGATGGTCAGGAAATTTCTAGCCTGACCAGTGTAGCTCAGAGGTTTAATTGTTAAAAGTTTATTAAGCTGTTTTTGTCTACGTTGACAGAAAGTCCGGAGAGACCGCTCCGCAAAGGCGATGGCCAGGCAACATAATTAAAATGCCTGATTACACGATTACACAATAATCGATTGTTGGGCGGCTTGTGTGGTGCCCCATCTTGCTGAACCATAGCTCGGAATTGCTTTCCATTTTCTATAAAATTTCTTCTATTGTAATTAATGCCGCAACTCCAAAGCCATACCAAACTGTCACTCGTACAAGAAGCATTGGCTTTTTTATGACTACGTGTGAATTTTCCGGGCCCGAAAGGCTCTCTCTTACTTATACGAAAAACCTAGTTTAACTATGCAATTCGAGACGCGTGTTCATTCATTTTGGAAACAAGATCCGTCGCCTATTTGCAGCTACCAGGAACTTCCCTAAATAGTGCAATCAAGCTGCAACAAATCAAAATTGGTTACATAGTTGCACCTAACTAATAAGAAGAAATAGAAAAGTTACAAAAATCACTCTGCATGTAACGTTCATACCTGCCACTCAAATGTCAATTAAAACACCTTTTACGCTATCAGCTTTCAATCAACCTTAGGTCGTAAGCCATGCATAAAACGTAGGTGCCCAGCCCATCTACCCCTAATATATAAGTACCTTCATGTGTAAAATCATCTGAATAGTAATTGGCTGGGAATTCCACTTGCCACGCTACTTAAACTCCGACCCATTTGATACTACTACAAAAATCCTGCAATATTCATAAAAGTCGACCTAAAAAAGGACCTTTATCAGCAGTCCACTAAGGAGCCTCGTCAATGAAACTTTAAGGCTTTGCAAAGCTTTACTATCGGTTCATTTTGAAAGGGGACAACAAAACAAAAACCAAAAACAAGTATTCGACTTTGTTGTCATCGTAAACACGCCATTGGACGGGAACTTGTTGGAAATCCATAATCCTGTCCATGATCACATAAGAGTTTCTGCTATGTCCACAACATGTTCGTGGAATTGAAGTAGAGTCCTCAGAAAAGGGAGTTACTTGGTGTAGTGACAAACTGCTGGAGCTGACATTATGCAGTTATAATTAGGATCTGACACGACAGCTCAAATATCCGACATCCTTTGCCACCTTTCAAATTGTGGAGGTCGTGCGTCTATGTCGACAGAGCTTTTCCTTGCGTGACCATATACATAAACAGGATTCTGAAAAAATAAAAATTCAAAAATACGAAAAAAAAAGAGTTCTTGCCCAACATGGATGGTTATCTTGTTTTTTCTTCACTCAAGGAGAGGTGGTTGCCTTGCCTTGGCAGAGTGATCTCCCTTGCTCTCTGCCACCGCATGTGGTTTCTCTGAAGTGGGTGGTCATGCAGTGTTTCCAGTTAATACCCGCAGCTCGTTTTTATTTTACGGAAACCCTATAGTGTCTGGGTATTTATTTACATAGGTAGCAACGGTAAATTATTGGATATTTTTGGACGGACATGGATACACCTGACATCTCTTTTAAGAAGGCAGAGGACAACGTGAACCAATGGACTATAATTAAAGACTTTATGTTGTCATAACATTGAACTGGAGGGTTGAGGACACTTCTAAAGTTCAGGTCATAAAGTTGACCTAGAAAGGGATTTTTTTTTTTATACGAGTAGATCTTATCCTTTGTAGGACAGATAACATAACCGACAGAGATAATAATGAGTTGAGACATGAGGATTTCTGTTGGTTAGTCTTTTATGTGGGTTAAGGCTGAGTGACGAGCAAATATTTACTTTGGTTGTACGAGTAAGTGTCTCTTAAAAGGAAAGAAAGTACACTAACAAAGTGGACGCTTGGATGATGAATGAATCTGAATGTGGGGATGTATAATGCTTTAACGCAGAAATCGTGCCAATACGCAGTATTTTTATCAAGAAGCTTTCACAGACATATTGACTGATAGTGGTGCGACGTGCATGGTTTGGTGGTGAATTATGGTTTCACTTAGAGTGTTGGCATACATAGAACGAATCGATTAAGGACGATATTTTACCCTTATCATTATTATTTTCATTTATTGTGTCAAGCTCAGTTGGGCGTGAGGCTTTGATTAACAGACCTATTTCTAAGGGGTGTGAAACTGCAGAATGTTCTTATCTCTAGACGAACGACCACTCGAACACTGTTAGCTCCACAAATGATAGCAATTGAATGCCGGCAGACCCCTAGAGACAGACCGATGATGGTGTTCAATTCAAATCACGGATCGCTGAAACACTCAGCAGTAGAGCACCCGAACAAAAAATTCTTCTAGTGTAAGACGAAATTAGAGTCATTAAGTAATAATGCTCAGCCACTTAGGAATCAGGAATCAAAAGGTTGCGTCAACAGGACCATCTATAGTGTTACTAGCTAAGTTGATATAGTTCCTTCCTCTAAGTAGCGCTACAGTCCGGGGTGGACCTGGGCCTCAGTCAACAAGCTTCTTCAGCCAGCTCGATCCCTGGCTAGCTGCCTCCAGTTTCGCACGCTGAGGTCCCCTCCCACTTGCGTGCGCCACCTGAGTCTTGGCCTTCCTTTACTGCGCTGTCCCTCGGGAGCGGATTCTAAGACTTTTAGGACCGGAGCATTGGTGTCCATACGCTACTACATGACCAAGCCATCTCAGTCTTTTGATCTTCACTCTTCTGGTTAGGTCCATGTCGCTGTACAGTCCGTACAGTTCGTCGTTACACCTCCTCATCCACTCGCCGTCAAAGCAGAAGGGACCGAAGATCGCCCGAAGAATTTTTCAACCAAGAACACCCTCATCCATTTTTGATAATGTCCATGCCTCTGCGCCATAGAGCAGGACCGGGATTATTAGGGTCTTATAAAGGGTGACTTTTGTTGTCCGAGAAAGGGCTTTGCTACTCAATTGCCTTCTTAACCCAAAGAAACAGCGGTTGGCAAGAGTTATTCTTCGCTTGATCTCAGCGTTGGTGTCGCTGTCTGTATTTATAGCAGAGCCTAGGTAGACAAAGTCCTTAACTACCTCAAAGTTATATCTGTCGAGGGTGACGTTCTACCCGAGACGTCGGTGTTGGTTGTCCTTTTTGCTTAACAGCATATACTTGGTCTCAATACTCGCGAAAGCGCCACTGCTTTCTTCCGATTATGTCAATATTCTCGGAGTATGCGGGTAGTTGGACGGAGTTTTGAAAGATTGTGCCTCTTGCGTTTGCTCGTGAGTTTTGCACTATTCTTTCAAGAACGATGTTGAAAAAAATCGCATGACAGCGCATCGCTTTTCTGGACATCAAAGGTCTCGGTGAGATCTTTAGCGACCTTGATGGAACAGCGTGCATTCTCCATCGTCATCCTGCACAGATGGACGGGTATGCCGAAACTAGACATTGCTCTGTATATCTCATCTCTATAGATGCTGTCATACGCGGCCTCAAAATCGATGAATATGTGATGTGTATCGATCTGAAGCTCATGGGTCTTCTCCAAGATCTGCCGTAGTGTGAATATCTGGTCGATGGTGGACTTTCATGGCCTGAAACCACACTGATATGGACCTATCAGGTTGTTGACGAACGGCTTCAGGCATTCACACAATACGGCAATTAAGATCTTATATGCGATGTTAAGCAGACTGATGCCTCTGTAGTTGGCGCAGTTCAGAGGCTCTCCTTTCTTGAAGATCGGACAAACAATGCTGAGATTCTATTCATCGGGCATACTTTCGTTCGACCATATTTTACAGATGAGTTGGTGTATGCTCCTTACCAAGTCATCGCCTGCCGCTTTGAAGAGCTCGGCAGTCAGGCCATCCGCTCCAGCAGCTTTGTTGGACTTAAGCTTCGATATGGCTATCTTCACTTCATCCAGGTCGGGTGGACGGAATTGTTGGTCATCATCGTCCAGGTTGAAAGGTTGATTCTGCCTGACAGCGGTATTTGCTCCGTCATCGCCGTTATACAGTCTGCAGAAATGATCTTTCCAAATCCTCAGCATCGACTGCGATTCTACTACGATGTTCCCTTGTTCATCTCTACAGGCTTCGGTTCGGGGTTTGTTTCCGCGACATGTTATTTTAACCTTTTGGTAAAACTTCCGAACCTCATTCCTGGAGTAGCATCTCTCAATTTCCTCGATCGAGCGCTTCTCATGCTCTTTCTTCTTCCTCCTGAGAAGCCGCTGCTCGTCTCTCCTCTTCCGCTCATAGAGCTCATGAGCAGCTCTGGTCTTTCTAAGCAGCGCCGCGTTATATGCATCTTGCTTAGCTGCATGTGCTTGCCGGCATTCATCATCGAACCAGGGGTTTCGTTGTGGTGGTCGAATGAAACCCAGTACAACAGCAGCGGTGTCTCTGATGGCTTTTTGGCAGTGTTGCCACTGGTCTTCGATGCTTGATGCTGGCGGCAGGGGACCTCTTAAAAAATTAAGAGAGAATCGATCGGAAAAGAACTTAGCGATCTCTTGCGGTTGTAGCCGTCTGACATGCTTGTCCGCTTTATCTTGTATTGGCGTTGTTCGGGACATCCTCAACCGTACCTTGGCTACAACAAGGTAATGGTCCGAGTCGATGTTGGCTCCTCCTAAAGCTCGGACATGCATAATACTGGAGGAGTGTTTTGCGTCGATCGTAATGTCAGCAATCTGGTTGACGGTTGATCGGTGCTAGCTACGACAATGTCTCGTTCCGCCGCCGATTACCCTAAATCCGTTGTCAAAGGTGGTGTCATGCAGGCTATATATTTCGACAGTGCTACCAAAGATGGCCTCTCTTCCTAGCTTTGCTTTAAAATCGCCAAGGTCAGTTTTAATGTCTTAGCTAGAGCATTGCGCGTAAGTCTTATTAAAGAGCTCATAGAAGGCTTCGTCGGTGTCGTAATCTTTCTCCTCTGTCGGGGCGTGCGCGCATATCAGGCTAATGTTGGTAAATTTAGCCGATGCGGATTACTAGAGGCGCACGTTCACATACCGGAAATTCAAGTTTACTTGCTCAAGTCTGCCTCCAACATCAAATCCGCATCCAAATAGGCGCATGTTTTGCCGTCGATAACAATCGCCGTAGTAGAAGTCACAATTTTCCACACTCTTTTTATCTGGCCCTTTCCCTTTCTTGGATGGCCGTTATGTCTACTTTGCAACAGTCTAGGCCCTCCGCAAGTTGCTCGGCTACTCGTGGCCTGTTAAGGGACCTAATATTCCACGTGAATATCCGAACTTCATTGTCCTTAATTCATTTGCATGGGTTATCAACAATAGATCCGTCCCTATCCAAGGATTGTTGTTGCTTCGTTACTAAATCCTTACCGGTCTGAGTTCCAAATATTAATTCATTTGCATGGCCTGGATATTAGCCTGGATAAAGTCTCATTTGTTTCGGGATTGTTTCCACCATTGATTCCATCTGGGGAATTCCTCTGCTGTCCCGTTTATAGTGCTGATATTTTTGTCTGCTACCCACCCAAGTGTGACTTGATATGGGAGAGCGATCTTAAAACCGCAACGGTATCGTGAACTATGGCAAGTGGTACACTAAGGAGGAGGTGCTGTGGGCGCATTTCAAACTTTATGAAAAACGAATTGACACTCGAGCAAGGAGAACACAACTTACGATTGACAAATAATTGAATGACTTTGGCAGTTGGTAAAGAAAGGTAAAGTTACAAAGACATATAGTTTGAGTTTGATAAGCACCACCACCAGCATAGCCCGTTTCATTGCGATACTCGTACGACATCGTTACGAGAATATTTTTCTAAGAACGTAAAGGTGTTCGTTGGAAATTGATGGATCCCTTGCATCTATGAGCAAGGTGCAGAGTGACTTTGACTTTTCCTTGGCTTCTTTGCAATCTAGGAATCCATATTCGCAGCAGAGCCTTCTCGCTTAATACTTACAATATGCTTCATCAAATGGAGATGAAGTTGATCTCCGATCTCGAATTAATTCCTGACCTCTGCAAGTCTTATTGACTAAATATCACCCTACATGAATTTTTAAATATTTGGTGGCATATTTCTCTATGTAGTAGATGTTTTGATAAAGTTTACGTTGAGTTTCTTTTAAAAAAGATTATGAGTCAGTAGCACAATTTACGAGTACCTTGGCACAAAACACCGGTTATTAGTCTTCCTGTTCCCCCGTTCAAAATAGAAATTGTTCAACCCAAGTTATAAAAACATCGACATTTCAACAAAGTTATGTACGAGTGTACGTATTTGACTAATGCTCAACCCTAAGCTAAGGGTACAACAAACAATGCTTCTCCCTCATATGTGAACAATGTATCCACACCCACGTAGAGAACGTGCGTTTCTAGTGTTGATCTACTTGTAAGCGACTTGGTAAGCTGTGCCGTCAACATATTTGAATAAATTATAAGACAAACATTAATAACGCCGACAGGGAAATTGCGTGAAATTGAGTAATGACTCCTTTCTGTCTCCAAACGTTTAACCTTTATTTTAGCTTAAAGCCATCGAAGAGAGAGGACTCCACAATAAATGTCAACAAACCTGGTAGGTTTGTTCAAAAAAAAAAATAAATATAGAACACCACCACCACCACCACCACCACTCCTATGATGAGAATTTTAATCCGTGCACCCTTCAATATGGAAGTTTACTTGCCTATCCACTCTCCCTGCCACATGTTGATAAGCTTCCATCAAAAACTTTTTAACCCGAGATGAGGCAATAAATAACAAACACTTCTTTACCTGGATGCTTCTACCTGACAAGTTGCCTATATTGGGGGTTTCTTCACCCCATTCTGTGTGTGGGGGGGAGAATAAGACTAAATAAAAGTCACCCTTCTCTGAAGACGGCGACACGATGAGAAAACAATTTATCTTTGGCACCCTCATCCGAAAATTACTAGCGTATCTGTAGGGCTTCGGATTTTATTAGAAATCTGTGCCAACCTACTCTCCAGTCACCCTACATTCGGTTCACTTAATCTGAAGCCATAACTCATTTTGTGGCACGAACACTGTCGTGTTATTGGAAATAAGATTGGCAGAGAGAATATCGAATGTTTCGTGGAGTATGCCCCTACTCCTACTTTCTGCAAAAAGGGGCTGATTCTTGTATCTTGAAGATAATCGAAGATTCAAACCCTTTAGTTTCAGAAGCCACAAAATTGTTTCATAAGGATGTCCTCTAAATTTTTATAGACACAGGTTTGTTCTTCTTAGTTCATCATCAACATTCGGAAATATAAGCATCTCCACTGGAAGTCGAAGGACGAAAAGGGGCGGTTAGCAGTATATGACCTTTTCTATTACGTCGTTCCTTATGGAAATATTTGTATCTCCCTAAGAATGCGTATGTAACGATGATTAATTTACGAAACTCGATTTCGACTCTTTCTTTGTCTGTCTTTCATTCTCTCATTCATTCATTCTTTCATTGTTTCATGGCGTAGGTAATTTATTTTTATTTGAGGATATTTCCGTTTGACTTTATGACCTTCACTCGTGTGCAGTCATATGTGACGTGACGACAGCACTGTCTTCCAGGAATAATGATGTCAGCCTTGATGGAAGCGAGTAACGAAACGATTGTGGCTTTGAAATGAATTGAATGATCATTTGATGACAAATTTTACGAAGGAAGTTAGGAAGTTGTTGCCATTATGGCAGAAGGATGTCTGATGTTAAATTTCGCCAT
Organism: Volucella inflata; assembly: GCA_928272305.1. Lineage (NCBI taxonomy): Eukaryota > Metazoa > Arthropoda > Insecta > Diptera > Syrphidae > Volucella > Volucella inflata. The sequence goes on from OV743716.1 coordinate 207,500,652, forward strand.
AGAACTTTGTACGAATAAAGGTTCGTTTGATGGAGAATTTATTGAGCGGTACTTACAGCATTGTGAGGGAGTAAATTTCACTTGATAGGTGTATTTGGCTGGACGATTTTATAATGGTGACATTGCAATTCCAAATGAAATGGAGAAACAATGAAAATTGTATCAACAATCAGCAATCGAAAAGGGTTCTCAAATTGATGACTTGCAAGTCGTCAATGAACGATTGTGAGCATTTGCTGAATATGTCAATAAATTGGCAGGCATAAATTACAAAATATGTTTACGGGTTAATTTTAAGGGGTTTTGATGATTAGCCAGGGCGAAATATTCGGCTAGGTTGCGAAGGTTTGTATTGTACTAACTTTCAAAATATACGCAAGTATGAAAAGAACTTATAGGTACAACTAAGGTGTACGATGCTGAAGAAACCGGCTGTCCAAATAGTGTTACAGTATCTAGTAAGGATTCGCCGTCTTAGGTCTTAAGCTCGATAAGATACAATTTAACCCTAGAATGACCTTTGGGTAGAATTCTACCCATAGCATATACAGGCAACTATGACACCAAAAATCCTTAACTTAACCTTAAAACTTTCCCACAAGTTTGTATGCAATCAGTGGGTTCCCACGTCTGGAGACTACCGGTGGGGTAAAAGAACAGTCAATCAATTCGAAATGAGCATACAATTGTCAAACCACTCAAACTTTAGATATACTTCATGGAAATGATCGCAATTAATAGCACTACCCCGCTGGGCACCACGATTGCAATGCACTCGGGTGATCCCAGAGCAAGCAGAAATGCTTGTATCAGAGCCCGACGGATTCCGGGGGCGGGCAAAATGAAGTTTCCAATATATTTTCCTAAACCTCGGTTTGCAAGTTGGAACGTCGGATCGATGACCTCAAAAAGTTTAGAACTGGAAGCGATTATGCGTCGCAGAACTCTACAAATCCTGTGCGTACAGGAAATGAAGTGGTGTAATACAGGAAATAAAGCGCGTTTTCTAGATTTAAAAACTAAGGCATTTAAGATGTTCTACCATGGAACGGTCAATGGACGAAACGGTGTTGGAATCGTTGTTGCAGCGGATCTTCTAAACAACATCGTTGGTATCTTGAAAATAAGCGACCGCTTGATGAGTGTTAAACTCGTCATACATAATGAAACGTGGAACATTGTTAGCGCGTACGCCCCACAAAATGGATGCGACCAATCGGAAAAAGATAACTTTTGGTCAGAGTTCGGTAATTTGCTTAGAAATATACCTATCGATGAGATGCTCTTCGTAGGCGGAGATTTAAATGGCCACGTCGGAGAAACAAAAGTTGATTATGAGGACTGCCACGGCGGTAAAGGCTTTGGAACCAGAAATTCAGCTGACGAAGACATCCTTGTAGCGTGTAGGGCTTACGGCTTAATCGTCTTAAATACAATGTTTATTAAACATCAACAACATCTTATCACCTATAGCAGCGGAGGCCACGAAACGCAAATAGATTATCACCTCTGCAAAATGTCGATGAGAAACTATGTTAAGGACAGTAAGGTAATACTTGGAGAATCGCTAGTAAGCCAACACCGTCTGCTCATTACAGAACCACCGAAAACACGGGCATCGTTTGGAAAGCCAAAAATCCGGTGGTATAATCTATCGAAGGAACGAGGCTCAAGATTCATCGCCCTGGCTAAAGAAGTACTTCACAATATAAACGGTATCGCAGACTCATTTAGCCCGCAAGAAATGTGAAACAACATGCACGAGGCATACACTCGCAAAATCCCATCTGGGGACTATATCGAAATACCATCACGTCGGCAAAGAAACATGGTGGTGGAATGACGAAACCAAACGAGCTGTGGCCGACAAGAAGAGTGCATTCCAAGCGTGGACAAAATGCGATCGGAGCGACGATATCGAAAAAGCTCGACTGGCTCTTGAATACGAGCGCCTTAAAAAGATCGCAAAGAAAGTCCTGGCTCGAACTCGAGCGGCAGCAGCGGAAAACCTGTACCGGGAGTTGGAATAAATATCCTCACGATCGGCAGATAGAAGACAAGCTATACAAGAATTTCAAACGTCGTACAGTACCAAAATGCCAAATATTTTTAAGCTCGCTGCACAGAGGAGAAAAAATTCAATGGAACTAACCTCGCTGAAATACATCAAAAACGCAGACGGTCGTTTACTAACAAATGAAAAGGAAATTTGTGATCGGTGGCTTGAATACTGCAAGGAGTTGCTTAATAAATAGTTTCCACGTGATATCGTGCCGACAGCTGGTCGGGGTTTGGCTATCGAAAGTTTTAAATAAATTTAAATGTAGACAACCTATGCCGAATCAATAGAGAAGTAGCTTCTTGGTTCCATTATACAAAGGAAAAGGCGACATTCGAGAATGTCATTTTCACACACAATGAAAATCGTCGAAAGAGTCTTAAACGAACGTCTTCGGCAAATAATAAAGCTCGATAATAGCCAGTGTGGATTTGTTGAAGGAAGATCGACGGTGGACGCTATCCAAAGGCTACGAAGGATTTACACATGGTATTTATCGACCTCGAGAAAGCATTCGATCGAGTACCTAGGGATCTCATATGGGCCGCGCTGAGGGACTCAAAACGTACCGGAAACGTATGTTAGAATAATACAAGACATGTACGGAAACGTGAAAACTGCGGTTAAAAGCTCTGCTGGACTAACGAGAGAATTTCCAGTTAATGTCGGAGTGCATCAAGGAAGCGTACTTAGCCCTTTCCTCTTTAACGTAGTATTCGACTATCTTTTAAAAGACTGCATGCGCGAAGCAGATGTAACGCCAATTCTCTTCGCTGACGACGCAGTTATACTTAGCGATAACGTCAAAGATTTACAGAACGCCTTAGATTCATGGAGAAATGCGCTAGAGAGAAACGGGTTCAAAATAAGTCGTTCAAAGACGGAGCATTTGACGTGCCCATTTGCGCATCCGTTGCGACCTGTTCCGGATATAATGTTAGACGGAATAGTTCTTCCGAAAAGCACTATCTTTAAGTACTTAGGATCAATCGTTAACATGGAAGCGAAATGTGACGACGACGTAACCCACAGAGTGAGTGTGGGATGGCTGAAATGGCGGGAAAATTCGGGAATCTTTTGCGACCGAAAATTTCCACTTAAATTAAAGGGAAAACTCTACACCACGGTTGTTAGACCAGCTCTTATATACGGTTCACAGTGCTGGACAATGTACGAAGCATTTAAAAACAAAATGACGGCGGCGGAAATGAAAATGTTAAGGATGTCTAGTTGAGTCACTAAACGCGATTGCATTAGATCTACGCGTATAAGAGGAAGTCTACATATAAAGAATTCGGTAACCGAACAGCTTGAGGCGAATAGAATAAGTTGGTATTGCCACGTTCAAAGAAGATCTGCAGAAAATCCGGTTAAAAAGGCACTATCAACTACGGTCACTCCAACTGTAAGAAAACGAGGTAGGAAAAAGAATTCCTGGATTTCTCAGATGGCAAATTCGCAACAACGCCTGGGGCTAACCACTGAAGTGATCCAGGACCGAGCATTATGTAGACGCGTTCTGCGGTCTGCGACATTAGCCAACCCTATAAGCGGAGCAGCAGCGATGCAGTAAAAATGGGCAACTCGTTACGCATAAGTTCGTATAACGAGGAAAGGCACGAGGCACATATCGGAAGAACGGTAAATATCAACCAGCTGAAACTACCTGACCTTGTTGAAAATGATATTTTGCAATAAGAAAGTAGTGTTAGCCGTCTTTTACGAAATACTTTTAAATTTGTAAATTCTTTAAAAAAGTTCAAGAAAACACTGGCAGAATGCGTAAAGAAAACGTTATCATTGGGCCCCGGTGTAACTCGCATCGCAAAATCTCACGTTTTCGAAAAATGAGATGCATTTTTGCTATTGTTTACAAAATGACGATGTTAATGATTGTCCCATCCTGTGACTATCCACCCAAAAATGGTATTTTGAAGAACAGGCATGTTCTCTGCTGTTTTGATTTGGCCTACTTAAAGAAAATGGTAATAGAACTCTGCTCCTATAAGAAGATCTATTTGGCTCGGCGTATTCAATATTGGATCGGCTAATTTGATATTTTTCGGTATAGTCCAGTTGGAGATATCAACTGACTTGGTGGGTTGTGGCGACAATATTTTGTTAAGAATCAATGCTTCTAATCTTGTTGTGAAGTCGTTTATTGTTGATTTCAGATGTACGTTTACTCTCTTGTGTGTTTTTTGGATTGCATTACTAATTCTCTGGATGTTCAATGAATCGTATTTGGTCGGAATCCCTAGTCTTTTTACCACGCGTTCCGTAATGTGATTGACCTGCGAGCCTGAATCTAGAAGCGCTCTGACCTCAATGGAATTTCCGTTGTTTGCTAGTAGGTTTACCATTACCGTCCCCAAAAACCGTAGCCTTTCTGTTGATTTAAGGCTGATAGAGAAACTGGAAGAGCTTTCGGTTTGACTGTAGATGATGTTTCATGTTCTTGAAGGTCTTGTGTAGGTGTAAACCTTGCTGCTGGCGCGTCGAAATGAACTAACGTTCATAACAGGACCTGCTGCATCCTCGCCGAAAACATTTTGCTGCTTGATGGCCTGATTTGAGGCAGTTGATGCATCGATTATTACCCTTTAAGATATTTAAACGCTGATTAGGCTTCATTTGGAGAAAACCTTTGCACGCATATGAAGCATGATGTGCCTTGCACACTGGACACGTAGCATCTAAACTGGCGATTGCCGAACATTTTGCTGTGTTTGATCGCCTTGCATCCTCCTGGATAGGGATTGTTCATACAATGTGTGGGTATCCTTGTCTAACTTCTTTATTAATAAATGAAGCAATAGCGGATCCCAATTTGATGTGTCAACGCCAATATTTTCTAGCCCCATCAAGCACTCCTGCGTAGTGCCATGTAAATTTCTTACGTTGATCGCAGACGGCTTGCCCGTATTATGCGTTGATTGTGCCATTAACTTGTTGATTCATCCTGTCACCAGTAGTCTTGGGTTTTCATATCGTTCCTTGAACGTTTTCCAAGCTGTTACATAAGCCTTATAAGCTTCTCGGGTTCTCACACTAGATTGGACTTGAGGAACCACATCTTCTGACAATCCGCCATCGGTTGCTGTTGCACCATTTGTACAAAGAGGTCGTGAAATTGTTGCCACTTCAAGTAATCGCCGTCAAACTTTGGCAGAGTCAACTTGGGTAGCGATACCATGCTATTTGTTGCTACCATTGGTCTTTGGTCTAAGCTGGAAGAACCGTCATGATAATCTTGTAATCTGGTCATTATATCGATAATATAGTAAGTTGCTCGATTTGACGTTCTAAATCAAAGTATTGCTTTTTGTTGTATCCGTTGGCGACTGGTACGTCGCTTAGTTCATAAATATTGAGATGAGATTGTTGAAGTTGGGACTCGCCATGCATCACAGCTTTAAGCTTATGCTCCCAGTAATGTTTTGATTGATGCATCTCCACTTTGGTTGCCTCGTTTGTATCATGTTTCAATATTCTGCTCCACTCTTCAGAACAATTGTTGAGACTTGCTACTTGTTTATCCTCTGTTGTGCCTCAATCTTTTCCTCGAAATGGGTCATGAACTTCTCGTAGTTCTCACGGACCGTATCGTATAAGCCTTGGGTGAAATACTGATGATCATGGGGCAGTTTCGCCCTGATCTTGGTATCCGTTTCTTCAATGATGTCCCAGGCTGCCCTTTATTGACGAAGTCTTCCTACGTATTGTAATACCTTCCTTGGTCTTTCTTGCCGCGGAATCCTTCTTATAGTTCTCAAGGAATCGATAGAGCTCGTTGATGTTGAGGTTTTGGTTCTCAGTCAGCTGGTTGATATCCAAGTTTTTGTTAATCCAGTTCAAATGCTTATGATCGAGCTAAATTTCCTGTCGCATTCGATCGTAAGCTTTTACATGCATATAGGCGTATTAATTTTAAGAGGAGTGTTCAAGTAATTGTGTTTTAATTTCTTTACATTTTCTGATTGTAAAACCGATGTTTCGAGCAATCATGTCAAAGACAACTTTCACATATATATAAACAGAGTTCTTCGTTTCGACAACGTGCTGAGCAGAAGCAAAACCGTCTAACCGACAAATTTGCCCCGACTCGCGATTAATGGGACAAATGGGCTGAGGTTCTAACCATTTATTACAATCCGCATGAATGTGTTACTGTTGATGAGCAGCTTTTGGGATTCCGTGAACGATGCTCATTTCGGTAATATATTCCATCCAAGCCTGATAAATATGGATTCAAATTTTGGCTCACAAACTTGTTATGTTTGGAGAGTTCAACCTTACCTTGGAAAAAATCCCGACATAACTAGACCGGAGCAAAATCAGGGGTAAAAGGGTAGTATTGAGTCCCACGGATGGGTTGAAAGGTCACAACGTCACGGTGAACAATTTTTTTTTCATCTTACGAACTTAGCAAACAGTTACTCAAAAGAGGCTTAACGATGGTTGGTACAATGCGGAAAAATAAAAAAAGCATTCCACCTGAATTATTAGATTGCAAACGGCTGCCTTTATAGAAGACACCGCATGCGTGTCTTATGTTGGCCGAAAGAGCTAATGCACCGTTGTTCAGAGTACTCGGAATTAGGTCCGGAGCTGAAGAAGCTGTCGAATATAATAGCGTATTACAATATAATTCAACAAAAGGAAGTGTTGACACCGGAAAAACGCCCATGCTCTTCCACAACATCAAAAGGGGCTCAATCAAATAGTCCACATCAATTACCACAGCAGCAAAAAGGTTGTGGAAGATGCGTTTCTTGTTATGAAGAACGTGTGAACAAGGACAAATAACTGATAAGCGAACTGATTTGTATAATTTGCAAATTTGCTGAGCGAAGCCCCCAAGATTGTTGCTGCGGAAAAAGAATATGTATTCTTGGACATGCGTCGTAACGCCTTGAACTATTAAAGGCGCCGTAAGAGTAAGAGGTGTATGACGAATAATGGCGAAATTAATTTGAATATGATGCTTTGTACGCGGATACGCGCGGTGCTGCAATCTCTCCATATGGATTCTCCAGGGGCTATCGATGTGTATGACTGCTATAAATTTCTACGAAGTGTAAAATAGTTTTGGCAAGACTTCCACAAGGCGAAAATCGTCGTCGTCCTGGTCGGAAAGAAAAGGGAATAGTGCCTTTTCAAGGTAAACTCTTTCAGATAGCTATAAATGTCGAGTTCCCAATGGAAACATTGAATAAATCTGATGCCACCTACACTGAAATAAATACCCAAACTTTCCAAAACAGATCAGAATATTCTGCACGTGAGAGAAGTATCTGAGATTCCTTGAAATAACAAAAAAACAGCCTTTGAGTTCCCTGTGGATTCCTTTAGTAGCTTATAAGTCGTGTGGTAACCTTTTTGTATCGAATTATTCCGTGAAAAGTACAGACGAGGTAAATCTCAAAAGAATTATCACTGCAAGTCTGGTGGTAAACTGCCAATGGTATCAGCACCCACCGAGTTAGCGCCAAGTACTTGCATCTGAGTACAAGCCTTTGCTTGAGGCCCTAGACAGTAATGGTAATGCTCCATGGTGTCGTCACCAAATTCACAGCAAGCATCGCAGGATATAGTGACACTTATACTCATCACACTTTTGTGTTTAGCAAGCGTTAAGTTCGCCTTGTTACTCCAAAGAAAGTGGCTGACCATTAAAAGACATCGGCAACCATTCATGTGGCCTGCCGCCTACCTCCAGAGTAATCCGCTTACGTGAAAATAAACTGCCAATGGAAACCTTAACCGAATACGAAAGCAATGCTTTTTTTAAAGGATCCCATCCGGGACTACGACCTAAAAAATATATAAATCAGTAATATTCCTCTGAGTCCTGACAAGCACATTCATCGGCGATTCCATTGTGACCTGATCACAAACATGGCTCAGTAAGACTTTAGACACAGATTGCCTGTCGCTCCAGATGCAGATGCTTCGTCTTATCTGCCCATTCTTCACAATACAGTTCGTTGCCATCAGAACCGGCGTACATTTCAGTTTGGAAAACAGACGCAAGTCTCCCTACCGTTATCGTCAATTTACACACCATCGCTGCATCCTAAATAGACTTTGAGCTCATCAGTGCAGACACGAACTACATTTGTTTACTGACTCAGATTTTGGCCCAAGCCATTCACGGACACAGAGAAAGTCGGTTTAGTTTTTTTTCGGCAGAAATAGTTCTGGTGTTATTGGCTCAGACAGCATGACCATAATATCACAATATGAAGAGTATCGGCACCCGATCCATTCTTTTTACTCCGAAGATGACTGTGACGGAGAAGGGTGATAAGATCCCGTGTAGGACAGCAATGCATGCTAAAGCAAGCCCCCATGTAGCCGCATGTAATTGGACATATCATTAGACGCTCCTCAGTGACAAGCCCCATGTACTTTCCTTTACACTCCCAGAAGGACGAAATTTGTTTTCCAGTATGAGACTCATATACTAAGCTTCGTTAAAGAAACAGATGGTGATGCCTTTGAATACAACTTGAGTCATTCCAGTTAACTCGCTTTTTCTCATCAAGAAAACGATCTCAATTATTTAAGACTTTACCGTTAACGTCTTTCAAGTGCACCAATCGTCGATCCCTTCTTCTTCTTCTTATCATTTTAATAACCCTTTCCTCATTATACGAACTTATGCGTAACGAGTTTCCCATTTTTACTGAATCGCTGCTGCTCCGCTTATGGAGTTCGCTAATGTCGCAGACCGTAGAACGCGTCTACAAAGTGCTCAGTCCTGGATCGCTTCAGTAGTTAGCCCCAGGCGTTGTTGCGCTTTTGCCATCTGAGAAATCAAGGAATTCTTTCTCCGACCTCGTTTTCTTACAGTTGGAGTGACCGTAGTCAATAGTGCCTTTTTAACCGGATTTTCCGCAGATCTTCTTCAAGCTGCTCGGTTCGGTTACCGATTTTTTTTATATGTAGACTTCCTCTTAAACACGAAGATCTAATGCAATCGCGTTTAGTGACTCCATTAGACATCGTACATTTTCCAGCACTGTGAGCCGGTCTTACAACCGTGGTGTAGAGATTCACCTTCAATTATAGTGGAAATTTTCGGTCGCAAAAGATTCCCAATCGTCGATCCCATCTAGAACTATCTAAGTTTTGTAACAAACACTGATCCAACAGACAGTACTGCTACATACTCTACAGAATGTGCCTGAAGACGTCAGACCTATTGAAAGCATCAAACAGCGATAGATGCCGCCTTGCGGGCAACCCCTTTTCATTGTAATCACCATCCGCAATCTAGGTCTCAGCATTGCTGTTATGCATATTCTGTCGCCCTATTTCGATGGATTTGGAAATGATAGAAAAAGGAGTACAACAGACTGGTTCTTTGCCTGAATCCACACTTCCGACAAAAATAAAGATCAGACGATCTTGCAGCAGATCTTACATTGAAAGAAACTTCCTAGTATAACTCGGGCAATGGCATTGCGAAAGACAATTCTGCTGTCTCGATGCATTGAAATCCTCTACTATGATCCTGAAATGCCTGGAAGGATGTCCCTGATGGAACGCGCGCTTAGTTGTTTCTAAATTCAATCGATTGTCAGTTTTATCGGGTCAAATTAGGTTTCTATATCTGCGGAAAAGTAGACCACCAACCAACCGTCAGAATGATGAAGCAGTCAACCTGCCACTGACACTAAAAGATTTGCAAAATCATCGACTGCAATAGCTTCCTACGGCATCAAATATCTATCTGATGATATTGATTCTCAGAAAACTTTATTTGTTGGTAACCATCCATGCTAGACCGTAGTTTAGTTGATTTCTGCAGAATCACCTTTCCTGGAGAGCAAAGAAAGAATACTATATTCCATCGATGTCACAGACTGATCCTCAATTATTTGTGTGATCCTCAAAAGTCGTATTAGATACACACAGAACAAGCTCTAGAATATTGACAAGAATCGGCCTTTAGGAACGCCATGTCTTCCAATCACTTTCAATCCCCTTCTGGATGAAGCATATTTCTAGTTTTGCTATTTCAGTGTTCGCATCCCATTACCAGAAAGCTGCAAAAGCAATAAGACCCGCTATTAAAGTCCTGACAAAATGTAAACGTTAACGTTTTGCAAATCTTTAAGTTATTCAAATCGTTTTCCTAAGACGCAGCTAACATAATTCGGAATTTCCATACTCCCATTCTAGCCCAGACCTTGGGCAATGCTTTTGCCATATTTTCCTTTCAAAGGGAAACCTTAAACTTCCAACCTAACGCAATTCGCCTGAAAAGTAGGACATTTATTATACAAAATTATACAATAACAATAAAATAAGACATTCTAATACAATTCCGAGTTGGGAACAATTTTAACACGAATTTCGCCATCATTTTCACGTTACGTAAGCGAGAAAAAAGTTACACCATTCCCGGCAAGCCGATTGCGTGCATTCGAGGACTATCGAAAATAAAGTAATTTTCTTGTCCATATCCATAAGATAGGACCACCCATAAAAATGAAAATGGAAATCATACGGCGTGTCTATTGCTGCAGGCGAAGACTCCTAAACAGCCAAGTACGGGTAAACTTGAAAGGCAATTCACAGCAAGCCGCACATTTGCTTTTGTGTTTTGATGAAAGAAAAATAAAAAGAAAATCTTCTCCTTAACCAGGACATCACAAGTACCACAGCAGGTGTGGGACTCGTTGGTATGCGAGAATATTCTTGTAAAAATGAGATAACCAAACGGCAGGTCTTCTTGCAAACGATGTGCCTACGGGGGTGATCGTTATAACTCAGTAGAATGGGACACCCCGTATGTCGAGCAGATACACACCACAGCGACAACAGTACAAACCACCAAGTGTGCACAAGTACCTTATAAAGAGATTTGTACGAATTATCCTCGTAATCATTGTAATATTCTATTACATCCCTGTTATCCTTTCGCGAATCCCAGCTTCCAGTTTACAGTCCCAGTTGAATATTTTTATCTTCATCCTTCATTGTATCCTCCGGTAAGGGGGTTACTTTCGAGTACTTGCAAGGAGTTTCTGAATTCCTGGATTATTACGAACTTTCTCGAACTAGGACCTAAGGGGAATACAATTTTATTGTCCCCATAATCGAAGGAGAAGTTCTAAAGGGGGATTTGTTTTCCAAAGGACTACATTGCAATGAATTAAAAGAAACTTCTAATTTTCGATGGAACTTACGTATAACCATTCTCGCGGGCTATGAGTGTGATAGCGAAATTTGCATCGTGAAAACTTCCTAAGACACGGTTTCCCATTGCGGATCCCGAGAATCTCTCCTTAGCACAGAATCCGCGCTAAATTGTTTGTTAATTGAGTTCAGAGCATGGTATTGCCATGAGCAATTTTGTCCCGAAAATGAGCTGAATACAACTGTAGCTTTGTCCTTGTACGTAGGTATTAGCGAATAGAGCACAACTAAGCGAAAAAAATGAATAAACGACTGGGGTCGGGGTAGTGTCAGCAGGATGACGAACTGATGGGACGACTTTATAGTATAATGACAATAATCGTCCTTTCGTCTTACGAGTACAGTGTTTAATGTAGTGATGGCTAATGCGTTCTTCCAGATTTAATTAGGCATTCTAGTCGTGTGGAAAAGTTCATGTTTGACGATTATGGCAGGATGAGAGGTGTGAGCCTGGACGTGGACAGAAGGTTGGGATGTTGGTTTGTTGGTTTTTTTCATAATTTTTCGACAAACATCAGATGACAGACTTATGAGGTGGTATTAACCAGACTTATGTTATAGTTGATGACTTAATGTTAAATTAGCTCTTTGGAGCAGTTTGATGATGAAAGTTAGAATACGGCAATTGCTCTCCGACATGAGGTACTGCGTGTTTGTTTGCTTAATGACGGCAGTATGAGGAGTTGCGAGTTTATATGGATTAATACCGAAACTTATCATTGGTGTCGAAACTTTTTTCGGAATTATATTGTCAAACAAGATAATTGAAACTATTGAACTATTGGAAGACAATTATTTCCTTGCAGCTTGTGAAATATCTTCAGAAGAGCGATCTTAAATGATGAGAGCTCCGTGGTAAGGAGTTTTCTGGTAAATTGGACACAAATTGTGGATGCTGACTGGGGTCAATATGTGTCGGATAGTGTGAATAACACTATTGCCATTGCCAAGATACATATTAGTCGGAAAACTGCTTAACGCTTTCTAAAATCAAAACATCTACCCTCAGATATGCTCATATTCAGAAGAAGTTGAACTATCTTTTGGGTTGTTCCTGGTAAGTGTATGCTCTAAGCAGGCAGTTCAAGACGTGATCGAGGGTTGATAGACTAGAATAAAAATTCAGTCAATCCTCTATAAATAGAGGAAACTAAGTCGTCTGGCTTGTCTTGTGCTTAAGGACATCTACTTGTACATTTGTTTTCCCAATAAGCTACGTTATTTAAGAGTGTCCTAGGCAACCAACTTCTTGAATGCAACATGCTACTGAGAACACATTAAACGCATATTTGCCTGTTTGGAAGTATGAAGGCACAAAACGAGGAAGGAAGAAGGAATCTAAGCGACTATGATAAGACCGTTTATTGGGACAAATGGAAGAATCTTTCGCAAACAACGTGGCTGTTGCTTCTATCAAACCCAAAAATCAGTTTGTATCGGCTGCATGAGAGCTTTAGCTTTCATGCTTGCATTTTCTGTGGATTCACTAACGAATCTGCCTTTCTTTGATGTTCAAACCGAAGATTGGGCTATTGAAGCCATCATTCGCTTGGTCAATGCCTTATGATTTTCTTTTAACTCTGGGCTAATGGCTCAGAGAGCTTGATGCAATAATACCAGATTTTCTGAGATCCATTTTTCCAGACCTCAGTAATGACTTCGGCCAGTATCTTTTTTTTTGCTAATATGAGACTCTGACCCACTAAACTTACCCTCCGCCAAAAAATCATCGTCCTTGTCACACCCCACGGAACCAACGAAACCATACCTTTTAGAGGAAGGGAAGTACATTTAGGAACCAAGGGCTTGTTTGTTCAAGTAATCATTCAACGGTACGAGTACAACCATCAAATATTATTTCGCGGGAATGGTAAGAGATTTATCATCTTCTTTCGCTATTTGCATTCTATTGTATATTTCATGAGAGATGCCATTTGGGTTTAGTTGTTAGCCTTGGACCATTCCAGCAATCGAAGTTCTACACCCATTCGAGCAGCTCTGTTGCATGTTCTTGCCAGTGATTCCATATACACGAGCCTAGCATTGATCATCACCAAGGTATCTCGTGATCGCCTACCCTGATGGTAATTGTCTCTTTTTTTGCGATTCCTCACTATAACTACTTCCCATCTATGTTCGGGGAGTTCTAAACCTCTAAGTGCTGCCATCCACTGTCTCATTTTTTGGATTAATTCACTTCTAATGTCCCATATTTTTTTCACAATGATTGCAATATGACTTTTACTTTGGTTGTGATTTCAAAACTTAGGACCCTGGCATACGATCCTTGTGGTACTCCGCTAGATATGTGGAACTGCCTTACTCCATCGCCGATATCGAAGAGCTCTAACCGCTTCTCAAAATAGTTTGCAGACTTGAATGGATTTAATCACGCCCAATGTTACTACAGCACCATATTTATTTGAATCTCCTCTCTATCACCTCCCCTGAATATAGCATCTTTTGTTAATAGAACGACTTGTTCGAAATCCATACTGTCGGTCTGAAAGTCCCCCGGCTTCATTTATTGCTACATCCAGTCGCTTGCATATGCTTCTCTGCAGCATATTACCCAGATGCTACTCATCTTAGCCTGGAAAAGAATCTAGTCGGGTCGGGTATGATACCAAAACTGATCTGAAATGCAGAGATAGAAGACAACATGTGCAGATTTCACTTCGTGGCAATGGACTATTTTTCGAATAATCGGTGAAGGAGGAGAAAAATATCTGCGCCGGTAGCAACATTCAACCTACACCTAAGAAGTAAATGAACGCTTTCACCAAATTTAAGATTTGGCTTCTCCCGGGGCGAAATGGGAGCACTGGCAGTGAGATAGTCGATGAACTTCCTAGTCAAAGCTGAAAGGAGTGTTTCTCAGGACCCGAGTTTGCATTCGGCTGCCTGCTTCCTCAGTTAGGTATCTAATGGTTTCATGCGTGTAGATGGTGTGATTTTCGAGAATGTCGGCAGATCGAACGAAAAGAAAAGTTTATTGCTTACGGTTGTAACGGGGCACTACCTTCTACATAAGCACCTAAGTGCTAAACGTAAGTGACACCACATGCTGCGATGCTTAGTATGAAAGTCATGATAAAAGCGCGAGGTACAAACTTTTTGTTCGGTCTCCGGTTGCATTTGGATGCATATTCTCTGTGCTGATTTCGTGAGCATTTATACTTTAGGAACATTATCACCAAACACTTTACTTACTTACTTTACTTTAAGTGGCGCTACAGTCCGGGATGGACCTGGGCCTCAATCAACAAGTGCCTCCAGCCAGCTCGATCCCTGCCTCGCTGCCTCCGGTTTCGCACGCTAAGTTGGCTGGGGTCCCCTTCCACTTGCGTGCGCCATCTGAGTCGCGGTCTTCCTCTATTGCGCTGTCGTTCGAAGGCGTATTCGAAGACTTAACGGACCGGTAGATTGGTGTCCATCTGCTCTACATGACCCAGCCATCTCAGTCTTTGGACTTTTACTCTTCTGGTTAGATCGATGTCGCTGTACAGTCCGTAGAGTTCATTGTTTTATCTCCTCCTCCATTCTCCTTCTATGCAGACGGGACCGAAGATAGCTCGAAGCATTTTTCTCTCGAAGCAACCAAGAACACCCTCATCCATTTTTGATAATGTCCATGCAGGGTCGTGATTATTAAGGTCTTATAAAGGGTGACTTTTGTTGCCCGAGGGAGGGCTTTGCTACTGCATTGCCTTCTTAGCCCAAAGAAACAGTGATTGGCAAGAGTTATTCTTCGCTTGATCTCAGCGCTGGTGTCGTTGTCTGTATTTATAGCGGAGCCTAGGCAGACAAAGTCCTTAACTACCTCAAAGTTATATCTGTCGAGGTAGACGTTCTGTCCGAGACGTCGGTGTTGGTTGTCCTTTTTGCTTGACAGCATATACTTGGTCTTGCCCTCATTGACCGCTAAACCCATTTTCGCCGCTTCCGTCTCAATACCCGCGAAAGCGCCACTGACATCACGCTGCTTTCTCCCGATTATGTCAATATCGTCGGCGTATGCGAGTAGTTGGACGGACTCTTGAAAGATAGTGCCTCTTGGGTTTGCTCGTGAGTTTTGCACTATTCTTTCAAGTACGATGTTGAAAAAATCGCATGACAGCGCATCGCCTTGTCTAAATCCTTTCTGGACATCAAAGGTCTCGGTGAGATCTTTACCGACCTTGATGGAGCAGCGTGTATTCTCCATCGTCATCCTGCACAGACGGACGAGTTTGGCAGGGATGCCAAAACTAGACATTGCTCTATATAGCTCGTCTCTATAGATGCTGTCATACGCGGCCTTAAAATCGGTGAATAGGTGGTCTTCTCCAAGATCTGCCGTAGTGTGAATATCTGGTCGATGGTGGACTTTCCTGGCCTGAAGCCACACTGATATGGACCTATCAGGTTGTTGACAAACGGCTTCAGGCGTTCACACAATACGGCGGATAAGATCTTGTATGCGATGTTAAGGAGACTGATGCGTCTGTAGTTGGCGCAGTTCAGAGGGTCTCCTTTCTTGAGAATTGTACAAACAATGCTGAGGTTCCATTCATCGGGCATACTTTCGTCCAACCATATTTTACAGATGAGTTGGTGTATGCTCCTTACCGAGTCATCGCCTGCCGCTTTGAAGAGCTCGGCAGTCAGGCCATCTGCTCCAGCAGCTTTGTTAGAATTAAGCTTCAATATGGCTATCTTCACTTCATCCCGGTCGGGTGGACGGAATTGTTGGTCATCATCGTCCAGGTTGAAAGGTTGATTTTGCCTGACAGCGGTATTTGGTCCGTCATCGCCGTTATACAGTCTGCAGAAATGATCTTTCCAAATCCTCAGCATCGACTGCGATTCTATTACGATGTTCCCTTGTTCATCTCAACAGGCTTCGGTTCGGGGTTTGTTTCCGCGGCATGTTATTTTTACCTTTTGGTAAAATTTCCGAACCTCATTCCAGGAGTAGCATCTCTCAATTTCCTCGACCACGCGCTTCTAATGCTCGCTCTTCGGCATCTCTGATGGCGTTTTGGCAGTGTTTCCAATGGTCTTCGATGCTTGATGATGGCGATATTGGACCTCTTAAGAGATTAAGAGACACTCGGTCGGTAAAAGATTTGGCGATCTCTTGCGATTGTAGCCGTCTGACGTCAAATTTCCTCACAGCACTAGTTTGTCTTGGCATAGTTTGGGATATCCGCAACCGTGGCTACAATAAGGTAATGGTCCGAGTCGATGTTGGCTCCTCGGAACGTACGGACATCCATAATACAGTTTTCTTATCTTGCTACAAAAGTACTAAGAAATTACAGTCAAAAGAACATACAAGTACAATGGACTAGTTTACTGTTTGAGTAGTCTCTTTCGACGGAAAAACAAATTCTTGGGGAAACCTACGAATGCACTTGCCCTCGATCCCTTGTGATATTATAAAGGCATTTCTCCAACGTTCCCTCAATCAACCTCTTAGGCGGAAACTATAGGGACAATCGAAGGGGTTACGCCTTGTAATCACTAAGAACGTTTCAACTTCTGTGACGTCTACGCAGACGATAAGTGGAGGAAAAGATACAATGGCGAACTGTATGGACTGAACATCGAAATCGACTTAGCCAGAAGAGTGAAGATCCAACGTCTGATATGGCTGGGTCATTTAGAGCGGATGGACACCAACGCTCCAATACGAAATGTCTTTGAAACCGCCCCCGAACGACAGCGCAATAGAGGAAGACCGCGACTCAGATGGCGCACAAAATCGAATGAGGATGTTAACTTAGCGTTTGAAATTTAAAGTATTAAGCTAGGTGAATAAGCTAGTTGACTGAGGCACAGGTCCACTCCGGATCGCAATACCACCTTAAATAAATACTCGTAAGTAAGTTTAACAATCATGATTCTCATCGTATGATTTGAGCAGCTCTCAGTCAATAACTCGTAGACATGTCAGCGTCTAGGACCGATATTTGGTTAGCTTGTCCTGAAGTCCTGGCCTGTTGTCACTGTCAACTTTTTATTAGAAATTATGTTCAAATTACCTTTTGTGGATTCCATTCCACGGAAAATGTTGTTTTACAACCTACAATATATAAGTGTGGAATCTTGTTCCTAGTGGTCAACGTTCTAATTAAGACGCTCTCAAAGAGAAAAGTACAGCTTGCACCATCAGCATATCGAATCCTTTAACTTTTACTTACTTCAGGGATTATAGGTCTGTCAATATTGATGCCCTACACGCAGCAGCTCTCCACACCCCTTGGATGTATTGTCGTTCGCGTTCAGATATAGATGTTTTCAAAACATAATTATTGATCTCCTTGATCAATTTGTACCCTTGAAGACTGTCAAGATTCGGAACATTTGCTGTCCCTGGGCCACAACTAAAGTTCTAAACACTATTAAAGTACGAAACCGACTTTATAGGAAATGGAAAAAAAGTCCTTCCAATTTAAATTGGCATGCTTGCAGGGTAATGCGTACTAGATCGGCTATTGCTGTACGCAATGCTAAAACAAATTTATATGCCTCCAAGTTGAGCACCTCACTTACACCTAAAAAACTTTGGAATAATCTACGTAGCATTGGAATTTCCGACAGCAAGCTTAATGCTAAATGTGAAGTCTGAGGAGTGTGGTTTCATCATTGCTTAAGATCACTAACATTCTAGCATCAGACAATTCGAAGTGGAAACGGTTAGCGAAATTAAAGTAATTAATTAAATACGGGAAATTAAATCAAACGCCATTGGGGAGGACGGAGTACCTATGAAATTTGTTACGTTAATCCTACCTTTCATACGAGTAGCATCCCACTTAACCCATATTCTCAACCATTGTGTCACCGCATCTACCTTTCCTCGAACCTGGAAAGTAGGGCATGTAATACCTGTCACAAAACGACCATATCCAACTTCCCCTTCAGATTTTAGACCTATTAGTATCCTTCCACGTTTATCAAAAGTTTTAGAGAAACTCATAGCGAAACAGCTTCTTAAACACTTGTGTCTTAATAACCTTCTGTATGAATCTCAATCTGGTTTCAGAGCTAACCATAGTACTTCCACTGCTATGGTTAATATCCTGGAAGATATCAGGAAGAATTATGATAAAAGACACGTCGCACTTCTTTGTCTACTTGACTTCTCGAATCACAAGATACTCGTACTTTGCTGGAAGTTGAGAAATCTCTTCTGGTTTAGTGACCGTGCAGTGGCCTGTCTGTTCCTGGATGCCTTAAAGCGTCATTTGAATTATATTGCGAAAGTCAATGCAATAAGCAAGGAAAAAATCCCAAGGATGGTGCTTTCTCATATCCTACGAAATAAGATTAAGTGTGTCCAAGAAGCGCAGGGATCTGACTGCGACTTTGTATTTTCTATAACACTGAACACAAACATGTTGCACTTCACCGCAAAATGCCCAATACTAAGAGAGTTCCGCAACAATTTTTTCGGGGCTCCGACCCTTGAGCTAGATGAAGCACTATATACATTAAATGGTAAGAAAGGTTGGGGCTTATTACATAGATAAGCAGTAAACGCATTTTGCTACGGGAACTGTATTAATGAAGTAAAAGGATATAGCCAGTCTCTTAGAGAATTTCTTACTCCTTGTCCGGATTTAAGTCTTTCGATTGAAATTTAAAATCTTTTCCGAATCCTACTTTATCATTTCACATTAGCAATTCGCGTGGCATTAATCCTTTCCAAAAAAAAAACAAGAAAAAAAAACAAACGTCTTTAAACCAAACGAATTTGTCTTTCCGTTTTTTGCGTCTCAAATATCCTTTATTGGAAAAATATTCAAATTTTCATTCATTATTTTTACAGGCCCCTCTCACTCTATTTTTATTCGCAAACAAAAAATTCAACGAAAACTGCGAACAAAATGGAGAAACAAACTGAAATCCAAAAACAAAAATGAAAGCAAGGACCTCATCTAATCTACGCTTTAATGGGATTTATGTAAATCATTTGATGGTCAACGGCATCCTGATTTCAATTTACAGCATGATGACACGTGTCTATCCACCCGATGCAAAGGAATATTGACAGTATACATACATATATATATAAACCAGTACTCGTGCGGCCGACACGATTGGGCTTATTCTGTCATTCTCAAGGAAAATAAAATTAAGTGAAAGTGCTTTTGAGAAAAAATTAAATGCAATTTCCCCCCGAACAGAGAGCTACTCATACAACATTTTTCTAAGACGTTGAAAATAGATTAAAGGACGATTTCCAGAATCCCCTCAGTTTGGGTGGAGACGGTGACGAGTACAAATCGACGTTATTCTCGCAATTCGGGTATGTGGTTGCATGAACAGATAGAGAGTGCTGTTAGTTTAGATTAAGTGTATAAAATCTAATAATGGAACGTGGTTACAGTCTAAGGACTTGATTTGAAACCCAATGTCTAGTGGAAAGGGATATAATAACAAATTGGTAAACGGACTACCTGACATACCCGACATAACAGAAACAGACAGACAAAAACAGAAATCAAATCGAAATGTTCAAGACTAAATTAAGATCACTGAACAGAAGTTGAAGCAACGGAACTCTTTGGCCGAATGAAGCTCTAAAATAAAATAGCAATGTTGGTGCAGCTACCAGCTAACGTTTCCAAAACAAAAATCTTTAAACTTAAAATCACTAAAAGGACAAAGTGTATTAAAAATGAGACCTCCCAACAGGCTTGCATGTTTGTGAGCTTGTTGGTATAAGTTTTGGATTTTTTAAAGCTGCAGAGAAAGAGATTCGCAGGATTTAGTCGACTTTACCACTCATCCTTCATTTTCTGGTGTCCAATAAACCAATTGTAGAAGTCTCTCGCTTTAGACTTTAATTGAAGGTGACAGACATTACTCTTGCCTCAGATACAGAAGGGTTAGATATCATTGATTGGAGAGTAGTCGACGAAGGGTCAATGTCTGATCACAGATGGATACGCTTCAAAGTGAACTTCTAGAATAGGGCATGTAGTTTTCAAAGGAATCCCAGGAAAACTGATTGGGTCAAGTATACAGAAGTGGTAAGCACACATCTGGTGACCCAATCAATCACATGCGATAATATTGACAACTTAGATAGGGTGGTACTAACGATGGCGTTCGAGAAAGCTTGTCCAGCTAACCTAGCACCTAAAAGGGCCCAGCCGAGATGGTGGAATAGGGAAAAAGGTCTTAAAAGGAGAGAGGTAAGGCAACTCTACAATAGGGTGAAGCTCTTCAAATGGTTCAGTACGTGGAATGAGTAGTATGATTGCAAGAGGCAATTCAAGTACCTAGTAAGGAAGTCGAAAAGGGCGTCATTGCAGAGGTACTGCGAATCTATTATGGCAAAGACGAAGTTTCGAGGCTACGCAAAATGCTTTCAAAAAGCCTTTCTAGATATAGAAGGGGCCTTCAATAACGTGTTCAGTAGACGCAAACATAGAACAAGGGATAACAAATTGGATCTGCAACATGCTTGCGGGTATGGTAATAAACTGTTCTATTGGAAAAAACTCGGCTAGAATGTCAGTGACCAGGAGAACCCCTCAATGCGGAGTCATATCTCCACTCCTTTGGATACTGGTCATAAATGTCTATCTCAAAAAGCTTAATTCAATGGGCATTAGCGCCAGGGCATACGCGGATGACGTGGTCATATTAGTGCAGAGAAAATACTTAAACACTTTAAGTGAGATCATGGAGCTTGTCTTGAAGACGATCAGCACTTGGGCATGCAGCTGTGGTCTCAATGTAAATCCCTCCAAAACGGAACTGGTTCTTTTCAACAGAAAGAACAAGATACCGCGATTCACACTCCCAAAACTCAGCGGAGTGGATCTGTCCCTCTCTGATAGTGCGAAATATCTTGGCGTAATTCTGGATAAGAAACTGAATTTCAACGTAGCAGAAGGAATCGAAGAGGTATATAATGCTCTTTTCATATGCAATAGAACCGTGGGAAAAATGTTGGGCCCAAAACCTGCTATCGTGTAGTGGCTATATACGGTACTGGTGAGACCCATACTGACATATGGCGCACTAGCATGGTGGAAAGCAAAAAAAACAACAAAAACATTGTGGCGCTGGCAGCCCGTTATGGGCCATGGCCTAGCTTCGTGACACTCATTTGTGTTGCTCATGTTGTCGTTTTTTAACCACATCTGAGCGGGGCCTACGGTTTATCGGCGAGTCCGAACGGCACTCCTTAGAAGCTTCTTCGTAGGCAATTTTACTTTCGTTAGTTTGCCTTTGCCCGCCGAAAGGGTGATGGCGATTTGAAAAATTGTTGGTGATCCAGCCAGGAATCGAACCCAGACTGTCTGCGTGATAGTCCAATGAGCTAACTATCGCGCCATCCCCATCGCCATGGTGGAAAGCAACAACTAAGAAAACGACTTACGGAAAATTAGCGGCGGTTCAGAGAACGGCTTCCATAGCCATTACAGGTGCGCTCCGTACCACCTCTACGGCAGCATTGGACACCTTTCTGCACCTAACACCGCTTGATTTTCAGATAAAAAAAACTTGCTGGCAATAGTGCGTTTCGATTCACTAATCTTTGTCTTTTTAAAAACAGTAGCTTCGGATACGGCACGATCCTGGAGGAGCTACTTCCAGGCAATACTATAGATGAAATCCCTTCCTTAATCGATTTCGACATTCCGTATGATATAATATATCCAGAGAGGAAGGACTGGACAGAAAATGCAGGGATAAGATCAAAAGAAATTGCAGTTTTCACAGATGGCTCGAAGACAGAGGAAGGAACAGGTTCCGGTATTTTCTCGGAGGACTATAAGGCTACCGAACACTAGTAGTGTCTTCTAATCAGAGGTTGTAGCTGTCCTCAGGGCGGCTGAGCTGATGCAAATGAGATCGGTATCCGGTAGAGATATCGCTATCTCCATCGACAGCCAGTCCGCTCTTAAGGCAATGGAGTCAGCCAATATCAACTCTGACATAGTCAGGGGCTGTCGCACAATGCTGAAAGCATTATGCATTCAGAACCGGGTGAGACTGTGCTGGGTGCCAGGACACTGCTGTATAGAAGGAAATGGACAAGCAGACTAGCTTGCAAGAAAACTAAACACTATTGAAGAAAACACCATAAAGGCCGCCAGCATAAGATGGTCGAACCTGGAAGGATATAGGGAATCAAAGGCTCTATGGCCACTTCTCGACCGCGTCCATCTTTGACTAGCCTTAGAAAGCACTCGAAAGACTAAACAGCTCAGCAATACATTTTCTGCGACGTTCGGGTATCTCAAAATTCAACTTCTAAT
The DNA here is from genome assembly GCA_928272305.1 of Volucella inflata. Lineage (NCBI taxonomy): Eukaryota > Metazoa > Arthropoda > Insecta > Diptera > Syrphidae > Volucella > Volucella inflata. The sequence goes on from OV743716.1 coordinate 207,523,194, forward strand.
GCTACTTAGCCATCTCGTTGAGATATGCATGGGAGTATCTTACTACTCCCAAGTTCCTGGTTTTTGAATTAAGAGTGCCGGATATTGGATTCAGGCTAGTCTAAGCACTGACCCGATGGATAGCTGAAACTATTTGTATTAGCAAACTACTTCAGGGAGACCTCTGCACCAACGCCTTCAAATGTCTTAGAGACACGTGTCAAGATTGGTAGTTAAATTTAATGTTGCAGACTATGTTAGTTTGTGCCACAATTTACATTCAGTAGCTTCCATTGCTGAGTGTTTTTTAGTAAGTAAATTACAATTTGTGTGTAGAAGTAGTAGTCGAATCAAATTACTTAATTTGAGACGCTGTTGATGAATAAGTGATGTTTATGCAAGCAGCTCTTTCCGTTTTTCTAACAGGCATTTATACGGCATAATTTGTCTGATGAACGTTGTGAAGACTCTCTGTATGGCTTTGAATAATACCCGTAGACCCGACGTTGAGCCAGCAAGGCAAACCACTATTCTTTTTTTTCGCTCTGTTTGCTGTAATAATTCAGGCCGTCCAATCTAGCAGCTTTGTTGAACCTCAGCTTAGATATTTCTAGGTTCACTCTATCCAGGTCGGGTGGACAGAATTGTTGGTCTAGATCGTCCAGTTTGAAAGATTAATTTTGCCTAACAGCGGTATTTATTTCGTCATCGCCGTTATACAGGAATGATCGTTTCAAATCCTTAGCTTCTACGACTGCGATACTACTACGATGTTCCCTTGTCAGTCTCTTCAGGCTTCGGCTCGGGGCTTGTGTCCGTGGCATATTTTCTTCCCTTCTGGTAAAACTCCCGAATCTCTTTTCTGAAGTAGCATCTATCAATTTCCTCAACCGCGCGCTTCTCATGCTCTTTCTTTTGCCTCCTAAAAAGCCGTTGTTTACCTCTACTCTTCTGCTCATAGACCCCGTCAACAGCTCTAATATTTCTTTTGTATGTAGGGCCGCTTTGTTTGCATCTTGCTTAGCTGCATATGCTTCACAATATGGGTTTCATTGTGGTGCTTTTGAGGGCTTTGGCAGTGTTGCTTCTTGTCTTTGATACTCAATGCTGACGGTAGTGGACCTCTTAGAAGATTAAGAGAGACTCCATCAAAAAGGGATTTGGCGAACTCTTGCAATTGTAACCGTTTGACATCGAATTCCTCACAGCATAAGCTTGCCTCTGCCCTGTTCGGAATATCGGCAACCGTACTTTGGCTACAACAAGGTAATTGACCGGGTCGATGTTGGCTCCTCGGAGCATTCGGACATTCGTAGTACTGAAGGAAAGTCTTGCGTCGATCGCAATCTGGTCAATTTGGTTGACGGTTGATTGATCAGGAGTTCTCCAGGTCCCTAGCTTTGGATTAAAATCACCGGCAACAACTTTAATGTCATAGCTATGGTTTTGCACGTAGGTCTTGTTCAAGAGCTCATTGAAGCTATCTTTGGCGTCCTCATCTTTTCCTTTGTGGTGGTATGCGCGCATATAAGGCTAATTCGTCATCATCTCTTTCCATGACCCTGGTTTCTAGTGCTGCTATTTTTGTTTGCTAGTCAGCACTCGCGCTTATTAATTTTCTAAGTTGAGTCCGAACGGACAACGACGAGTACATGATGCCTACCATGTAGAGGTAACATAGACACAATTGATGTGTAGAAACAATTTCAACACTGGCTATTACAAGGTTGACATCAATACCTTCCCTATTTCTACAGCACCCAACGACCACAAACGGCAGCAACTGACCTAGTTTTCCCGAATAAGCAGGCGACCATTAGCTTTGAGGAACCATACAGCGGACTGCTGTTTAATTTCGAGCTTACTTGCATTGATTCATGATTTGTAACGATCTTTGCTTTTGTTGGACATGACAAGTATCCAGGACCTACCAAGAGTAGATAAGATAACCGGAATTGATATGGAATCATATACGAGTATGTAGTAGCACAGCACTGAGAATAGCTGGGCTGACACCCCCTACTTGCATTTAATTCGACTTTTCCTAGGAAGGTTCAGTGATGATTCTTTACTGCTTTGTTACTTACAAGTCTTATCCAAAATAAATGGTGCAAACTTTGGTGGGGTACAATATGAAAAGGCTGTGGAAGTTTTCCTCTTACTCCTCCTTCTAGGATCTTGCCTTTTTTGATAACATTGATCAATTGTAGGTCTTACAGTCAAGAAAGTTAAATTTGAATTTTTCTACAATATTACTAACAAATGCAGCAGTTCAACCATAGACATGTCATACCATCCTTCTTACGAAAAGAGCTAAATTTCTGTTCATATTCACAGAATTCAAGCTAACCACTAATTTTCGCATGGAAAGGAGCTAAAATTTGTTGCCGTTTACTTAGAATTTATCATGACAAATTCTTCAGCAAGTCCGTATGCAAATTCATTTTGCTATTCCATTAGATCTAATTCGACACATTGGAGTATTTACCGAGTGGCATTTGTTTGAACTGCATGCACATCAATTCATGGGGAACTCATGTTCCTTGTTTGTAGTCCTAATCACAAAATCACAGAATTCAATTAGCTTCGTTTGCACTTACTTATGTTGCAAATGTCTGCACATCCTGTTTACAATCTGCATTTCAATATAAATCACTTGTGCCGTGCACAAGTCCTACACCACACCAATCCAACATCACTGCCATAACGTCTATTTGCATTTTATTAAAACTCTGGAATACCATTCCAGATAATAGGATGACTCCTTGAATTTTCACTTCAATTTCTCCATCACTCCAGCTCTGACAACAGCTTTGAATGAATAACTGCATGGGAGTGAGAATAGTTTTTTGTAGTACTATCGTCGAAGAATAAGAAAAGACGAACAAACGTCTACATCTACATGCTGAGATTTCATGTAAATTTTCCTAAGACGGGAATCAGTAAGAGTTGGAATACTCCATACTCACCTCCTGGGGATAGGTATGGAAATTTTCTATTCTGCTCCAGCTAGCGGCAACATAACTTCCTGTTGAATTCAGTGAAATGGCAAATCACCTGCTGCTCTACTTTACCCCAAGAGCATGCACCAAATACGAACAAAATACGAGTACACTAAGACCTACCCAGCGAAATAACTACTCTGGAGCGGGACAAGTTACAAGGATGTCTGGGATAAGCATAGGTACATACACAGATATGTAGTCGTACAAGCAAACGCCGCTTCCTTGATTAAATGGAAGTTTGAGGCAAAAAAATTCCAACGTGCATAGCATGTTTCAATCTCCTTTTTGTCCTTGGTCTTGGTGGTGGTGTCATCCGACTGCAGGGATCTTCAAATTAACTGCACATACCGAGAGCTTTTCAGGCCATATTAGTCTTCGTACATATGTATATAGAGAAGGAAACCCTATCACCAAACAACACTTATGAATATGTATACTCGTATTCATGCCCAAGAGGACTATAGAGGACAATGTATAGATACGAATACATAATGTATATGAATAGGTATCGGCCAAAGGCATCCTCGTGTGGTTAAAGGACTTTGATGGGAAATGCAAATCTTGAGAAACTTCTGAGGGGTTTCTTATGCGGGCACTTGTGTGTTAAACCACACAAGGAACACATACAACCCTTATACACTCATACAGCTGCACAGATTGCTTCATCTCAATGTCTGGCATGCTGGGGATTCTTGCTTAGCTGAAGGACAAATTCAATTAGCCATCCGTAGACAGGCTGATGTAAAACGAAATCAGTTGAGGCGTGAAATTCACTTCACTCCAAGGTGCACAGAGTCAAGAAGACAGACAACAACTGTATGACATTGGAAACCACATTGCCAAACCTCAAAGTTGCCACCTACTACCACCACTGGTACCTGATGCCTGATATCCTCCTACTTGTTACCGCAAACTTTAGAAGATTACTGGCTTCTCATATGCAAACGAGGCATTCGAATACATGCAGGTTTGTTGCTGCTCCCCTATGGAACGTACGAGTAATCTAAATCGATATGAAACTCCTTGGCGTGCATCCTTTTTTTCCACCCCACCCCCACATCCCCTCTCTCAATCACCACCACAGCTCATTTATTGTTATTTAATTACACTCAAAGGATGTTAGAAGTGAGATTAATTTTGGTATATTTACGAGTGGAAACTTATGTAGGATCATGTGGGCGAAAACAGCTTCAATTACCAGGCACGCATACAAAAACTTCAATTACATTGAAGTCCAGCTGATGCCAGCTGGGTATGTAAGTCGGTTGCATGCAGAGGGATTTGAAAGAGATTCAGAGCAGCAGCTTCTGATGCTGATCCTGATTCGAGTATCGTTATATCGGATTCAAATTTTACCTGTTGCGCTGATGTAGTTCTTGAAATTTTCCACATGAGATTAATTATCTTCCGCTCGGGGAGGCCCAGGTGTACTGGTAGTTACAGTGCTCTTGGTTACTGATGGGAGTAGGGTAGTCACAGAGGTACGAGTGTGTGCTCCATAATTGGACTCATTTTTGTTGTTGTTGACTTCGGTATTTATGTGCTACTGGGACTGATATGATAAGAACATTCTGGAGGACAGCTCAGTGCTTTTGTACAATTTAAATACAACAACAGGGTTGCCTAATGAAGATGTGTATTGTAAGTGGATTCGCAACATTGAGGACAGTTGGCTATTGTTTTCCAATTCAAGAGATACTTGTTGATAATTTCAGTGAATAGTACAACAATAGTAACCTCAATATGAAAACGATAGTATATCTTAAAGAATCAAGGTATCTGTCTCAGTTTTTCTTAGGTATGATATCGCCCACGGATTCGTCCCAACCTTAAATTAATCGACCGACGCTCAAAATGTGTTTAAGGAGCATTCTCAGCATCATTTATAGATCGTGAGCAACTTTAGCAAATTAAGAAGTCCTGACATATATCCAAAACCAAGTCGGCGTGTTGACTAAAAGCAGCATAAACATCATAGCTCCACACTTCTTTTCCGTAGGGGAGCACATACCATAACATTAGCTAAACTTAGCTGGTAAAAAAAATACACTTACCGTTCCCTGTAGGGGAGAAGTAGCTAGCCGAGTGAAAATAATTATACGACGGCTCCCGTGGCGTAGGAATAGGATGCCCTCAAAAACTTGCCCACCTTGGTGGCTTACTTACTTAATTACTTAACAGACTCATGATCCCTTAAGGGTATCTGCATTAGACACTGCAGCCTTTCATCCTCTGCGATCCCGTGAACCCTGCTTCCAGTTATCTAGACAAGCGCTCTGGTATCCGCCATGGCTTGGTCTTTAAAATGGATGTTCGCCCTTCCTTGTCGTCTCGAACCTGGGGGCTAGGAATCGAAGATCCTGTTAGCTTGAGCATTATTTTCCATTCGCTCTATGTGACCGAACTAATGTAGTCTTCATATTTTGACTTGGACGACATCCACAGTTGCGGTTGTATCGTCTTCGCCCTTCTCTCCAACACTCGGCGAGATACAGCAGAGCTGGCAGGGTATAATAAAGCATACTTTTCGTCCTTCGAGTTAAAAGCTTTAAACCCAATTGTTTTGCCAGATCGGTGTAGCTACGTTTTCCTATGTTAACTCATCGTTGGATCTTCACTATTATTCCGAGGTAGGTGAACTCCTTATCTATCCCGTAATCGCTATCAATAGTGATGTCTTGTCCTCGGCTGTCGACAGATGCTGGTTTGTTTGTTTATAGCATTTACTTAGTCTTGTCCTCATTTATTTCAAGGCCAACAAATCGCCGTGAAAGCCTCCATCACAGCTTGTTGGAAACGACCGATGATGTCAATATCGTCCGCATATCCAAGTAACTGAAAGGGCCTGTTGGAGATAGTGCCTTCCATGCTGACACCTGCCCTGTGCACTCACTATCTGCTCCAGAATAAGATTGAAGAATTCACATGATAGAGCATCTCCTTGCCGAAATCTGGTGCACGTTTGAAATAGTTCGGAGGAGCTACTTCCAAATTGAACATTACAGCATCATAGGACATATTTGTATCAGTTTTACCGAAATCTCTCCTGACTATGAATACTATAATATCATAAACAGCTTTGAAGCTGATAAATAGGTGGTGAGTCTCGACCTGTAATTCGTTAGTCCTTTCCAGGATTTGATTAGTGTGAGCAGGGATATGCCTCGATAGACATAGGATAGGATCGATGGGGCATATGGAGTTGATAGTCCAGTCTTCGGGCATGTTTTCTTCCTTCCATACTTGGTTGATAATTTGGTACATGCGTGAAAGGTTTTCCAACGCTCTTGTGGTCAGTTGTCATTAAGTATTATGCATGAATCAGAAATGGCCACCGGTATGGGTGCTCGTAAATTTCGTCTAAACACCAGAATTTCACATCTTATGAGAGAAAGTCGCAGTGTATTAAACTTCGGGCACATGCCCACCACAGCTGGATCATATATATTCATATATTCATTCGGCTTCAATTCTTATGCGAGCTGAATCTTCCAACCCTCCAAATCAAGTTCATTGAAAAGCATCTTCCATAAAGTGGACGGACAAAGGCCAAGCTGTAGCGATCGAAGTCGATAAATTTGAACCTTCTTTAACACTTTCTTGAACGGATACGATATTTTCTTCATTCACATCCTTCTTATACTCGTACGTCTCGGAGTTTTGGAAGACCGAAGACTCAAAGTGCGGGAATAACTATAGGGATCTCAATTGAGCGGATGCTCCATATTTTTACTGACGAACTAGAATTAAAAAAAAAAATTCAGTAAGATGGGTGCCGCGTTTGTTAACCGAAAAACCTAAATTCAATCGGGTTGAAATTTCTAGAGAGAATCTGGCTTTATTTTGAAGGAATGCTAGTAATTTTTTGAGAAAATTTAGCACCACTGATAATTCTCCGGTTCTCCTTATATTCCTAAAACAAAAGGACAATCGCAGCAATGGAAACAAAACGGTTCGCCTCTACCGAAGAAAGTCAAGACATGTGCATCGACCGGAAAAGTGATGGCGTCAGTGTTCTCGAATTTTATTGATTATGCTCATCTGTTAGATAAATTAGCTGAAAAAAATCGAGTTTGGCTAAAAAGGAAATTCCTTTTCACCAAGATAATGCGAAGGAGCATAAGTTGTTGCTATGGCTAAGCCCAATGGACTCCTTAGCTTTAAAAGCACTTGGCTGGACGAATATTTTCAACCAACGAAGAGGTGAGAACTGAGACGGAGTTGAGCTTACAAAAACGGTATAGAAGCACTGTAACCCAAATGGAATAAGTGTATTGAAATAAGAGGAGAATATGTATGTAGAAAAAGAATAAAGAAAAAACATCAAATTTTCAATGTTTTATTGGTCAAGCGGAGAACTTATCAGGCAGCCCTCCGGAACTATTTAAAAACATTTCGGCTAATTCTTTCTGTTTTATTCCGAATTCAGCAATTGAATCAACAATATAGAATTGAGTGAAAAAAAGAGTATATGCCGCAAACACAAAACTATCTTAAACCCTTTCACAAACAATGTCAGGAATTTCGAAAACTCAAAAGGAACGATAAGTAGACTGCTGGAATTTCTGACCGGGCATTGCCATCACAAACACAAACAGGTTCTATTCAGGAAAGCTGACGATACTTTAATGAAATAGTAATCTCTGAGGATTTTCTCGAAATTCTTCAATGAGGTTCTCAATTTCATGAAAAGAATTAAGCCTCTCTTGACTTCATACCACCGTTTTTGTACAAAAGACCTTTCAGATCTTGTTAGATTACATACATAAAATGACGTTAAGAATTTCATTTAGATAGATGTTTGTGTCAGATGTGAGCAGATACCGTAATAGTACCTAACCGATAGTAACTTATCCACATTATCTGAAAAAAATTGTTTCTACAAAATTCTGTTTCTGTCTAACCAACTCAAGAGAGACTGATTCTCACATGAAATCACACAACCTAAAAGTTCAACTTTCTCGTCCTACTGTATCTAAACTGCCATCTGGCCTATTAAATCGTATAATATGGCTATCTCTTCCGGTTAATCATCATGGGATCTCATGCTTTTACAGTCCTTTTCTACTCTTCCTCTGACATAATTCAACATAACAGTACCAAACTGTGCTGCTTCAGTTAACAAGGCAGAAAGAATATAATTAACGTGACCCAATCCTTACATTGGATAATGCCTTAAAGTCGTCGCTTTCCAACATTTATCTAAAATTATATGGTGTCCGTTCACATCCACAATGGTCCGCAAAATCCCTACAATTTATGTCCACAAACATGCACTCTATAAGTTAAGCGCTTGATTGTAAGGAAACTAAATGAATCCTCAGGGTAGGACATTAAATAGGTTTATCCTTGGAAAAGAGCCGAAATTAATTTTTAACTCCTTACAGTGCCAACAAAAAAATGTGCTCACACTTACATTTCGCCAAATTAAACTGTCAGATGGCATGTGCCAAAAATTTTCTTAGCTACAGCAATGGTACGGATAGTCGTATAATAATTAAGAAATTCCTTTAAAGGACGAAGGTGAATGGGGAAAATGCTCTAGATTATTCATCTACAAGGAAAACCAAGAGGCAAGGAATTCTTTGAATGTTTTTGTTCCGTAGATACATTAGAGAGGAACAGCGTGGATATGAAATTAATCAATTCTATCTCTTCGGTTGTCTTGGAGGAAGGATAAAGTTTATCACAGTGTTTGCAGATGAAGGATCTTATATTGGTTTCTATTATTTTTACTGGAAGATAGTGAAAGACATATTGTCTAGATCTAGAGAAAGGGGAAAGCTTTGCATATTAGCAGAGCATGGTGCTTGAAAGGAAGATGGTGTTAAGTCAACATGGAACTGATAAAGTTGTGGACTTTCAAATACGACGATATGCAAAACTAGTTGAGAGTTTTGAGAGTTACGGCCGCACCTATTTTTCCTTGTGGCAATGTTTCTTAAATGTATGATCGAAGTTCTTCTTGCATAGAGCTCACTTAATAATACCACATAGGACTATAGGTACAAACATGTTGCTTCGCACAGTGGTTCTCAGAAATAAATTGCGCAGTAGCTTTATTGGTGGTTGTGTGGTATAGAATAAGGTAGGCACTAAGAGGGGTTAATCTAGTGATTCCCAGTTTTTGCAACTGTTTCTAAGCATCAATTGTTCTCATATTACACCCGCTTGATAACCATAGGGTACTCATTGATGTCCATCCGGACTAGCCTTCCCAAACTAATAAGCGCGAGTGCTGAACAAGAGACAAAATAGCAGCACTTAAAACGAGACATCTAATATATTCCTGAAATGGAATCAACTGTTAAGTATAATCCAGGAATAGCCCAATCGAGCCCTTATCCTAGCTACTCCGACATATTTAGAGCTCATACCGGTAAGGATTTTCGGAACTAAATCAGGGTCTTGGGAACGGAGTGCTGGCGGATAAGACTTTAATGAACCAACGGCAACGTCCATATCCCCGAACGGGTTACTCGCTCCTATCTAAGCTGCCAATGGTCCAAGGTATATCTAAAATGAAACTGACCTTCCAGTTTGTGGGCCATGCCATCAGAGCAAGTCACCGACCATGGAAAATGATGAAAGCTACGAAGCAGAAACAAGCCTCACAAGCAAGCAATCAAGGACAACGAACTTTAAATAAGCAGGTGGAATAAGCGATGGGATTGGCGGGATAAGACAAAAATGAAAAACAGCGACGTCTTCTAGGTGGCGCAATCGTCATCAATTCTCAATTCGTCAATTCTACTTTGACGTTTGTGTAGTAAACAGATACAAAATACACGTCCATTGCGGAATAATACATCGATAGTGTTGGTGCAGCGTAAGAAACAGATTTCCCGCCCGTCCAAAATCAACTGAGTAAAACCAACGCCGTTTAGCCGCTCTCGCAGAAGAGTATGAGACAAGGCAAAATGCTACCAGGCCTGACCCGGAAAAGCCGTTCTTCTTAGAATATCGCAGCTGTGGTTCAAGTTTTCGTAGAGGACCCCTGAGTATCAACCAAATGACGTGCCACGCAATTGGACATCAATCGGCAGTCTTTATAGAGAATTTTGATGAAAGACTGTAAGATGTTCCCTTGCAATGTGTAGACAGTACATCAGATTTTAGCTCTGACTGGCAAGTGCGTGTAATCTGCGTTCAAACCAACCTGAATCTCTATTTCGAGGGGGACAACATTTCACCGAAAAGTATCCTGAGCGACGAAGCTTTTTTTCTTCTCTGTTTACATGTGAATAAGCAAAATCCACTCTAAGTTGCATGATGTGCTTTTTACGCTGGAGGCATCATCGAACCTTATTTTTTCGAAAACGCCGCTGGCCAAACGATTCTGTGGATGGCGAGCGCTACAGATCTCTGCCCAACGACTTTCTCTTTCCTCAATTGGATGAAGTGGGTCTGGAGAACATGTGACTGAAACAGGATAAAGCAACGACGCATAGTGCACAAGTCATAAACGAAATTCTTTCTGTGTTTTTTCTTTTTCACGAATTTATGTCAACAAGCCTCAGACTCTTGAACCTCGCAAAGATAATACCGATCAAGAGTGCGAAGACTTAGCGCCGAAAATTCTGGCAAGAGTGATGGAAAATGCAATAAATCGAGCCCAAATGGTCATCAAATCTGACGGCGGCCACTTAGACGATTACTTTTTCTCGACTCAATGGGAGAAAGCAGAACCAAAGGTTTTCATTCATTAAAAATAATTGCAGCCAAAAAACATAGGGTGACAACTTTCGCGGCACATTGTATTACAGCGTTGTTTTCGACTGTAAAAACAGCATATATTTGGTTGCGGATTCGATGTTAGAGGTAGACTTAGTCTACTTGTCTTGAATTCCCGCCATGTTAACGACGAAACAATTTGTACCAAAGATAAATTTGCCAACATTGGCCTTATATGCGCGCACGCCCCACCGAGGAGAAAGAATATGCCACAAAGCTGTTGAACCAGTCCTGCTCGCAATACCCTAGATATGAAATTTAAATTATCCTCGGCGATTTTAATGCAGAGCGAACTGTTGGAAGGTATAGCCGGCATGTACATATATAACGAATTCAAGCTAATCCACAAGCTAGAACACGGTTCCCGCATCTCGATTTTCAGAAGGAAACTTGGCGAGCTCTACATAAATCAACCATCAACCAGGAATACCTAATTGTGATCGATGCAAGACACTTCTCCAATATCATTGCTAATCGATGTGTTTCTTTGCAGTGCCATACTTTTAAGTTGGGATTAAATATGTGTCACATTGAGCTCACTTATTTTCAGTACAGTTTCCCAGAATTTTAAATCGTTGACATTTTTTTTTTCAAAACTAAATCTCTGGTTGCAAAACCTAAAATATGGAGAACAGTGCATTCAAAATAAAGTTCGCGGGAAACCTCAATATATGGATTCATAGCAACTTGGTCCTTGTCCATTAACAATCTGGAAAATTATGCTTAAAGATCTTGCTCTCACGGCTAACAAGATCAAGTTAGTGCAAGAGCTGAAGCCATATGACAATTTCCTTCGTAGAGTGTTCAGTCGAGCGCGTCAAATCAACAAGTTTTTTATTGTAAAAGGTTGAGGTTAATCTTTGGTTAATCGGCTACGCATGCAAACAGATCTGCGGTATTTAGGATGGGGACGATCCTCAAGAACCCAGAAATATGTACCTTAGGAAGTGGATTGTAGCCAGGTGGCGTCGTTGGTCTTTATTTCTTCAAAAATGAGGTCGGCGCACAAGTTTTAGTCAGTAAAGCATGTTACGACGCTCCCAACATTTGCATGACATCAATGCGGAAGAACTGCGATTCCAGGAGGATGGCCCTCTACCCCGTACTTCCAACGAAAACATTGCTTTATTGAAAACCCGATTTAGCAATATTGTCATTTAAGGAAACGATCCTAAAACCTAGATCGTTTAATTTGACTATATATCTGCCGGGCTACATCCAGCTCATACAATGCTGATAAACCAATTTCAATTGAAGCTTTCAGCAATACCCGATAAATGCCGTCAAATGATCGAAAAAGTTGTCGAAATTTGTCTCCTTAGCATTTACCTTTGTAATAAACCTTAACTAAGATATCAAACTTGATTATTCGAACAGCATCCGGGTGAAAATACAAAACTCATCTACTGCGAAAAGCTGTGGTTATGGAGCCTTGTAATTAGAATCTTGCAAAGGACGGTTAATATCATATTTATATATCGGCACTCTCTCACTAAATAAAAACAATATTTCAGAATGTAATCAATCAAAACCTGTTTTCACTAACTAAGGCGGTAAACACTATAACATTTCGTCACCCATCGAAGACGAGGAAAGGAATTTGATCACCTCCAAGGACGAGCAAATGAAAGTATGAAGGCAATACTTCAGTTGAACCCTTGAACCCTGTTGACAAACAACAGCAGCGTAGAAAACTTTGTAATACGTCGACGATAAAACGTTAGTAGGCAGATAAATACCGAAGCACCCACCACGGGAGAGGTTGAAAAGGCTATCAGAGCCCTTAAACGTGGTAAAGCATCTGGCAACGATCAAATTGACGTATAATGCTTCCAAGCTGATGCCGACATGATCGTAGCTGAATAAGCCCCAACCATAAGGACTGTGTGAATTTCAGAAATGGTCGCATAATCCTGGAAGGAATCCATTATCATTAAACTTCCGAAAAAAGGCAATCGCAAGAAATATTCTAAATGATATCTAGATATCTCACTCCTGCCAACTGTTATGAATCATCAAATCATCTTACGTCGCATCTCCGAACCTCTAAATAAAACTCTCAGAATCAACCAGGCTGGCTTCCCGGCGCAAAGATCGTGCATCGACATAATAAACGCAGTTAGCATTATAATCGAGCAATCCGCTAAACTAAACTCTACACTTTATTTAGCGTTCATCGACTTTCAGAAAGCATTCGATACGGTTTCGACAGAAGCTATCTAACTGGCACTAAGTGCGAAAGGCATGCCAAGCAAGATCATTAACATCTTCAAGCCGTGTTACAATGGCTTCACCTGTCGCGTTTTGCACTCTGGCCAGCTAAGTGAACTGTGTGCATATAAAAGAGGCGTGAAACAAGGCTTTGCCCTCTAACCTCTTCTTTTTATAATCGTGCTTGATCTAATAATGGAAGCCGCTGAAGTCGACAACCTCAAAATTAACTGAAAACACAACCGCAAGCTCGGAGTTCTTGAGTACGCCGATGATGAATATCTCCTTCCCAGTCGGTTCTCAGATATTCATAAGCTCACGGCTGAAGCTGGTAAATGCGGACTCAAAATAAACTGCTCTAAAACAAAAACCTTGCGTATTAACACCACCAACACAGCAAAGCTAACAATTGAATGGAATGACATCGAATATATACTCGTAAATCAGTTCGCGTATCTAGGCAGACATCTGGTGGAGTCATGACTGAGGTAGCTCACAGAATCCAGATGCCCAGGACCGCATTTGGTCAACATGTAAATGTATAGCGGCAAACCAACATCAAGTTAAAAACGAATACAAAAATCTTCGACGCTTGCACGAAATCGGTCCTATTGTATGAATGCGAGACCTGGCATGTAACAAGCCAAATAACAAAAAAAACTGCAAGCATTTGTTAGTCGTTGTCTAAGGATTATCCTGCGCGTTTGGTGACCTCGTTAAAGTGTTGCAAAATTCTTTATATCTCTTGTTCTTTCCCGAATAAAACAAAGCAAAAATCTACAAATTGGAAGACGGTCTGCGGGCAGGAAGAAGTGTGGTGGTTATGTCGGTAATGGCGTATCGCAGCGCCAACAAAGGAAACTGAAGAAGGGGAATTTGCAACAAGCAGCAGGTTAAATGCTGCCACTTTGGCCTGTTCAGGTGGGGGTGGGCTTATGGTTAAAAAAAGTAATATAAGGAAGTACCAAATATATGATCTTTTTAAAAGGAATTGCGAAACCTTTGCAGGAGACTGAAAAAGAAACGGTTCACCAGAAAAGTTAAACAAAAGGCTAGAAGTAACGTCATAAAATGAAAATCTATTTATTTTAGCTCTTAGTATGTATCTAACACTAGGGTTAGTGAAAAGGAAATTAACAGTAGTTAAACTACCGGACAAAATCGCTTAAGAGTGGGCCGCTATCTTCCGTCTTCCCGAACGGTCGAAAAGTTGTATATTTTCCGCTTGGGGGAGTTTGTTTTTTTTTTTTTTTTGTTTAACGCGGATGAATGCCTACCGGGATTTCACTACACAAATCAGAAAAAATACTTATCTTTTTCCTTTTGTTGCTACTCTCCCTCTCCCTCTTCCTCGTCCAGGCTATTCCTTGTTTTTCTTCCCTGTCCTGTCCTGTTTTCCCCTCCTTGGACTCTCCACAATTTCTTTTTTTTCCACTATATAATTTTCTATTAGTTTTTTTTTTCTCTAAAAAATAACCTATTTCGGGCTCTACGGTCAACCAAAATGCGGTCGCCCTGATTTTACATTCACTCAGACCATTGACCATTCACACACACATTCATTCGTCTCATCCAATCAGTTCTAGCGGGCCCAATGATTTAGCTGAAGCGTGTAACCATGTCTTGGAGCTTCGGCTGACCGCTCTTCCATACTTCCAAAGTATGCCACTTTCACTATCCAGACCCTCGTGCAAATTTCCGAGTTTTGGGAATTTCTTTTGGCCTGAGTGAACATTTCAACATTTCCCCTAAATTAACTTTGGTTCAAACCACCCATTTTTTTCCCAAAATTTATCCTTTAGACAAGTCAAAGAGCCAAAGAAAGTTTATTTTACATGAGGTCAAGAAAGGGGAAACCAAGTCAGGATCTAAGGTCTCAAGTCAAAACTTTCTGAAACTATACGAATTGGTGACGAAGAAAGAGGAATCATTTCTCTACCGTATTGACTATATAAATGAACCCGGTGGACTTCCGTGCAAATTTGGGAGGGGAAAGTGGAAATATGAGATAGCGTCCTGGTCCTTACATTTCTTCTTTTTTGATTTTTTTACAATTTGTATTGTTTGTGTTTTGGTTGTTGTTTTCTTTCTTTAGTGTTTCCGTCTCGTGTTTTGTTTTCACCTGTTGCAGAGTGTTGGACTGTCTGGCTCTAAGCAACTTATGCGGATTGTTTGTTTTACGCAGAGGGCTCCAGACTGTCTATCTGGCTCTAGGTGAATAGCGGTTGGATACAAGTGACCGCCCATTACTATCATAGAGACTCCTGTCTCTGCCTTCTTGCCGACCTATTAGTTTTCCCCTCCGACAAGCATAGAAGCGGCAAGACAGGGTTAAATAACCCGCCAATTCTTCCCGCTAATGTGCTTCTCCAAGGAGACAACGGACGTAATGGAGCGGATGCCTTAGCTCTACTTAAGGCTGGAGACTGCCCATAAGGGGAGATAAAACAACATTTGGGACAAGGGTCGTCTATTTCGTGTTGGACAAATAAGACCTATAGCGCTTTCCTTGCGTTCTTATAGCAGACCGCCCACCTGCTCTGCTGGGTTCTTCTCAGGGCCCTTGACAGTCCGTCGTACCTTTTTATGTTGTCCTTCCAAGATACTGAGAAATTGCACCGATGGCTGATGCGCCCATGGCTGCCCATCACTCTCTCAGGACTTTGGAAGAACAATTGTTAAGAAGGAAAACGTTCGAAGGGGTGGAAAAGAAGGTTTTCAAGGAAAAAGAGTCCTCTCAACAACGTCAGGCTTTGGCAATTAGGCGAACAAACATCGATTAAAAAAGAAATCCACAAGAGAAAATATGGCTGGCTTCGCAAAAAATGCGGGAACTAAATCCCGTGGTAGACCAAAGACGACCTGGCGAAGATCTCTCCTGCAAGAGACGCGAAAATCCATCAGCGAACTACGTACGATAGCAAAGAACACGGAAAATTGGAAATCTTTTGTTAATCGCCAATGTGAATGACTGTGTTTGTAATTTGTTTAAATTACAAATTTGTCTAAAATAACAATAATCAATCAACGTATTATACAAGTACAAACTCGAGAATAAATTGTTATGAAAGCAGAATATACAGAGTCCGCAGTTTTCATCAAAATATCATTTTAGCCTTAACATCACCAAACAAATTGACACAATATTGATCGGCTCATACACAGTAATATTTGTTGCTTTTATTTCAGCAAATTTTTACAGCTCAGCAAGATGGCATTTAATGAATACCAAATTTTTTCACCATGCAACACAAATTTCCCTACAATTCCAATATCCACTCCACAAACATCGATTAAATTTGAAAAAAAAAAAAAAAAAAGTAGTCCTGTAGACATTATTTATTCCATTCCCAAAACTCGTCGCGTCCTTTCACATTTACTTATACAAAAATCTATTTTGGGCAACAGTTGATTGCCCGTCGAACCGTGTGATTAAATTCAAAAACAGAATTTTACCTTCCCATCGTGTCACCATCTGAAATGGACAAAATTGTCTCTGATTATCTGGTAAATTTGAATAGCGATTGATTATCAATTGAAAAGTTAATTTAAATTCAACAAATGCACATGAATACCGGGTTCACATTCACGTTCATCAGGACGATTTATTCGAAATCGTCCAAGAGAAAAAGCAAACCTTGTAGGAAAGCAAAACCAAGCAGAGTGAAACTCTATTTCGTTTTAAAATGAAGAGTTCCAAACTCTAAGCCAAAGGACACTACTGTACTCGCATCGCTTCCCGACACCTTCATCCCCTTAAGGATGATATTT
The DNA here is from genome assembly GCA_928272305.1 of Volucella inflata. NCBI lineage: Eukaryota > Metazoa > Arthropoda > Insecta > Diptera > Syrphidae > Volucella > Volucella inflata. Next base: position 207,539,894 of record OV743716.1, read on the forward strand.
TTCATTCGTATTGGGCCCGGCCTGTGGAAAGTCTATTTGTGAATTGAAGTCCTTGCGATTTATTTCACTTGACAAATTTTCTGCTTTGCTTTTCTTTTGCACCTTTTACGTGTATCCTTACATACAGTGGCACAGCCGGTGATCTTCCGTTTCGGTACACTTTTCCAAGCGATTTAGTATTTAGTGGAGAGTCAGCAGCTTAATCGGGAAAGAGGTTGATATCTTACTAAGCTGCAGTGAATCGGAATCAGAATCGGCCGCTGTGTATTCTGTATCTTTCTTGTATCTACCAAAAATAACAACAAAACGAGACAAAATTAAAGAAGTCTGTCATGTAAGACAGTTGTTATCCTTATCTGGTGATGCTGATAACATGTCTACTACAACTGGGATCCAAACCGGAAATCACAACCCATTCCCCACTTTGAACTTCCAATCTGGAGGACAAACTTCATTTCCATATTCGTGCATTCAATTTACCTAGCAAAAGCTAGACAATTGGTTTCCTTATTAAATTTTCGCCTTCCTTCTGTTTACTCAAGAAATCCGTGGGTACCTACGCTCTGTACTTGGAAAATCCTACAAGTTTTTACAGGTAATCCTCTTTTAGTTGGAACTTTAAATGGCAAGCGTTGGAGGGAAAGTTTTCACGTAGATACTCGTATTGTGCTTCCCCTGCCACAAATGCGTGAGTGTTTTTAAGGAACAACTTTGTGAAGATAACAAAAAGTCCAGAGAAATACCTTCATTCGGAGCTCGAAGGAAACATCTAATAAAAGAAGTTTGTGCGCCACCGTTGACGGAGTGGTGCCGAACACAAGTGACAGCTGTAAGAGGGTTGAAGTCTAGCACAACTCCTAGGTGTATTTGAATTTTTTTATTTTGTCTTCTTAAATTGTTTTGATGGAATTCTGATTTCTTGGCGACCTGTTGGGCAGAGGATAAGCTGTAACTAGTGAACGTTTTTTTTTTTGTGAAAACTAAAGCAAACAGAAAAAAAATACAGCAGAAGCTATGACGCTAAAAAAGGACTTATCCTTGAAGGATTTTTTTTTTTCGACTTGAGTAAATATTTTTCAAAAAATTAATTCAGCGACTAAAGACGATGAGTTTAAGGCAAAAAGTCAAAATGTTTGATCAAGACTTTGACTTTTGTGAACTATTTTGATAACAGCATGCAAACTGTTTCATTTGAAGTGACGCGAATCTTTTGATTTTCGAGTAAAATAAGACATTCAGGGCTTTTGCTTTTGAAAAGTTTTTCATCCGCCTTCTATGGCATGTTATCGTTCTTGGATAAGTTCTTAGATTATTTAATAAAAACTTCCATCAATAGACCCTCTTGGCTTTGAAAATTTTCGCTTTATATCGGCATGAAACAAGACTCAATTTCAACAATGATGACACGCTTTTAGTTTTTTAATTAAACTTCCATTCCGCATCCTCCCCAAAAATGTATTCGGTATTCAAAGGTTGTTGATATAAGAAAGATGAATCATGTTTGAAGTAATCTGCACGCAGAAGACTTAGCCTCAAACCGACATAAAAATACAGAAGAACATATCTACATGAGTGACAAAAATTTAAACGCAAAGAGTACACATTTGCAGCCTTCCCTGGTATTGTAGGAGCGTTCAAGAGCCTTAAAAAGAAACTTAGGAAATATCGGAGTTGATCCCAGATTAAAGAACCTGGTAAGCAACACAAATATCAAATCAGCACTAGATAACACCGCATTGAGAGTCATTATCCCAAGGGGCAGCCCTCAATGCGGAGTTATAATGGGCCTTAGTGGCTAACGAAATACTTCTGAATCTAAAAAGTGAGGGAAAAGAATCGGCTTCATACGCAGTCAAGTCAATATCCAAACCAATATATCTGAGTTTCAAACCACTACATCACAACAATGCTTTCCTTTCTATATGTGGTTCTAATGGCCACCTGCAAGATTACCATATGTGTTGCTCGTCAGATTTCCATTAAGCTTATCGTGCCAATCGAGATAAAATTTAGGCATACGAGTATATAGCACCATCGTAGAGACCTCAAGACTCTTTGCGCGCTGGAGTCCCTTACACATAACATGCAAACGAGATAGCTCGAAAAGGATTCTTCCTCGGAAGTATCAAGCTTACATCTGCACTCTGTGAATACAAGTAGAGCGAACGATACAAATAAAAGCCATCATTGGCGGAAAAGCATGTCAACCTGAAAAACCTTGAAACAATAATGGGCGAACCGCAGCACATCCAGTATAAGATGTGTAAGTAAAATTCTCTTGAAGAGCAGACCTGTAGTAATATCTATGCTTGTTCGATTCCTTACAGACCATAATCTTCTATGAACGAATATAAGAAAGCTAAGCACTACCCGCGACGGTCTCTGCATAGCCCGAAGGGACAGAGATTCACGGGATACTACCTTCCAATTCTGTTGCCACTATCCCAGCCTCAGTAATTTGAAACAAAGAGCTTTAGCAAGTTACTATCTCCACGATCTCTTAAAACTACAGAAAACAGGAACTTGAAACTGTTACCTAATTGTTTTCACCGATACAAAAACCTTAGTGTAATGAGGTACAGAGTGACTTCGCCTCCAGATACAATATCAACCCATTAACCTTATTGTAGCTAACCTAGTTATGAGTAGTGTCACAGCCGTCGCTTGTATATGATTAGTCAAGAAGATGAAGTCATAACTATCTCGAAGTTATAACTGCCAATGGCGACGTTCTGGACAAGCCATCAGTAGTTTGCGTATTCCGTAAGACGCATTTTGGTCGCTTCCACTTCATTACTCACGAGGACTTCATCGACAACACGCTGCTCACAGTGTAGCAGAAAAGGTCTTAAAGGCGATGATTAGGCGGGAAAGTGAATCTAGAGCGCTATAGACAACCTCAGCATAAGCACTCGTAATGACGGACAATATCATTGTTAATACCAATTTATGTCTACTTTCCACAGGGGCAAAATAAGAAGTAAGCCACAATTTACTTAGGCAACCATAGATACGACCAATGACTGCATTAGTGTGATTGTAACCTAAAAGGTTACGATCAATACAGAATCCTAAACAGCCTCGATTTTGTAATTCCAGACGAAAATATCAGATAAAGTGCTGAGACCCATTAGACACGGACCAGTTCATATATTTTGGCAAAAAGTTTGGCTAGCGTATGTTGCACATCATCGGCATAAAGATGCACAGACTGATGGAAGGTCGTTAATGAACATGCAAAATAATATTGGCCCAAGGATTGAGCCTTGAGGAACTCCTTGACTTAATGCTTTTAATGAGGAAGATCTGTCTCTGGAGATTACTCTCTGAAATCTGGTAGACAAATAGCTGCGAACAAGTTTGATTGCCATGTCACTGAAGCCAAAGAAGTTGTTGAGCTTCCAATTAAGTATGACGTGATTCACTTTATCGAAAGCCTTAGAAAAATCGAGACTTATGTCACCCCTGTCGTAATCTTGCCTTATTTCCTCAAGCAGGTTGACCATAGCTGTAGAATAACTGTGATTTGTTTTGAAAACTGGTGTACAAATAGCAAATTTTTACGAATTTGTTTCTCTCATATTTTTTCGAGGACTTTAGAGAGACAAGGTATGATACTGATTGGTCTAAAATCGGCAAAACCCTTGCGATTTTCCAACTTTGGGGAAAAGTACCAGTTGACAACGTGGGTAAGATGGGGAATAATCTGGAGTAAAATGAGTTTATTACAACGAATAAACACACCATCCTCACCAACAGAATTAGACTTCACTCACTACTTCGAAATCCACCAAACTCACTGTGTCCAAAATTTTGTTAGTATTGAAACCACCAATCACCAAGTTATCTCCTTCTGCCATAATAAGCCCAGCAAGCTGCATCATCAGTATAATAAGGCTTTAGCTTAGACACTTCATCTAGGGTGGAGAATAGCAATCTTTGTTTTCTCCATTTAGGTTTAATAGTTCAGAATGTCTGAAAGCGCATTATACAGTCTGCAGAAGTAGTCTACCAACATTCTCAGTCGCAACTGCAACTCTACTTATAACTGTGGGCTTCGTCCAATTTTCTGATTAAACTTTCAAACGCCATTCCTGCAGTAACACCTCTCCATTTCACCGATCACTCGCTTCTCGGGTTTATTTTATTTTATTTCAAGACGCCGGTTTATTTTTTACTGCTTCAGGATATTTACGAGTACATTCTCAGTTAACATAAGATAGTAATTCAATTACAATTCATGTGAAAAAGATTGTGTATGCTGTAAAAGGTATACGTAGAATGAACTGGAAAATAAAATCAGTAAAATAGTTAAGTTGACATGAAGTCAAAGAAAGAAATAAAGGCAGGAAGTTTAAGAAACCTAAAAATAGAAAACAAGAGAAAAAATGTACAATCCTAAAATAAAGTTCTGTTAGATATTCATTACCTTATGTCTTTATTTCCTGAGCAATATTGAAATATTTTTGTATGTTATCGTTGTATATTGTATTGTATTGAAGGATATACTTGAAGGATCGCAAATTCAAATGTAGATTAGATATTTACACCTAGGAACGAATAATTCTGATGTGCTTTGATTTCTACAAATCCTTTTTTTTTCAAGAGATACTCGGGTTTTTTGGTAAAAAGCATGGTTCTGTAGTTCACTAACCCGCTGAACAATCAACGGTTCTGTAACCACTTACGATCATTGCTTTCATTTTTCCTGGTAGAGCTTGAAACAGCTTTCTTCGGACCAAAGATTGCATTTATAAGACACATAAATAAGAGGGGACCAATAACACATCCTTGAGGAACACCCTAAGACTATTGGTTGACAAGCCGAATATTTATTATTGTGAAATACATATTGCAACGATTTCAAAGGCTTCAATCCGCAGGTATATATAGAGAAATTACAAATGAAAATTGTGTTTGAAGTTTTTCCAGCAGTGTTTTAGGGTAAAACAGTAAAATCCGTAGGAAAAGTTGAAGAATGTTATCAATGCTAACAAGATGTTATCTAGAACTGTACGTAGGACATGTGGCGGCTATGCTTTGCGCAATCAATTTCAATCATATAAATGAGATTCGATTTAGTGACTTGGCACAGTTTCAAGAAGGCCCTGACTAACTAACCACTAACCTCAGCTAACCACTTGGCCCTCATGTTGTGCACTTGACTTTAATCCGAGTACGACTGAACTGATTTTTATGTTTCCACATTTTAATAACCATACACTTATTCTATACTTCACCGAATGATACATTAGCCCAGCCTTGACTTCAAGTAACAGAGAACACCGTGTAAATAAAATATGCGTCACTTTCTGCGGCTGCAGCAACGTCTTTACGGTATCCCGTTGGGTGTACAATGCCATAGTCCATCCCATTCTAACTTATGAATCACTCTAAGACTAATTAGTTTAATGAACAACTTGTACAGGAATCACATAGGCGCTACGAGCCCGACAGAAACTCTTAACATGCTGCTCTTCTCCTAGTCCTGACCCTAAAATACATTGTTTCGCTTAATGCTGTCAGACACAGGAGCCTGGACGATACCTAGGCCCAGTTCCATTACCATAAATAACATAGAAATATTTAATGACATGCTGTTATAAAAATGCTATACTCACTTACTTTGTCCTCTAAACTAGTAAGACAATGCAAGGAAGTTATCACACAGATAGCACTCGGTTTGATATAACTTTCTCCTTTGGGTTCCTGGCCACAGTAATATGGCCACGAAATATGGATGCGCTAGTCAGTTGTTATTGAACCTTCGATATTTCTCTTGCGAAGTTAGTCTGCTGCCCGATAGGATTAATCAAGGCCACGATTCTCTTACACTTAGCTCTATTACCAGCTCTAAGAGGCACAGTATAGAAACCTGCTCCATATCCAGACATATTTTGCCCGGCTATTAGAAAATAGCACGAATTACTGGCCGAATGGTTCATACGCTGTCAAGTTGAGCATTCCTCTTAATCCCCACTACCGTAAATGTCACAACTCACACGAAAAAGAAACCCTATTTCTGTTCCTTTCTCTAACTGCCTGGAATTAGCTAGAACCATCCATCGCACCGGAATCTGAACAAAATAGGAACAGGTATAGATCATTGGTGTGGTGGCAGAAGGAATAGGAAGACAATGTTGTGTAAAGGTGGCCACATTGACTCATACCGTTGCTAAGACCGTGTCTGGTCATGGTAAGGTAAAATATTATTTCACCCAACTTCTCCATATTTGCACTTCATGGCAGTGAAATCACCACTCAGATGCGGCAATTGCCCTGAGGTGGAGGATACCTCCGATTACACTTTCATCGGTTACGCAAGGTAACGTCAGTAACTACAGCTGTTAGGAGCTGGGCCCGATTATCACGCTAGAAAATGCCGATTCTACGATTTTGAGCTGCGGGAATGTATGGAGAACCGTGAGTAACTACCCACAATCGGTAATTGCTGCAAAGAAAAGGGGGGCCCGAGTGGTGAACTGATCTGTGTCTCCTCACGCGTAGATTTGGTTCAAACCGAGCCAAGCTGCGTTGGTTATGCATGTCTCTTACTCCTCCGAGTTACCAACAGGGTGAAACACCGGATCAAACAAGCTTCCTCCTTGCTGTCATGGGGCTTTGAGAACCCGAACGGTGAATCTATCCTGAAGCAATAGTAATGGTCTTCTTAACCCAAGGAAACAGCGGTTAGCATAGATGATTCTTCGTTTTATTTATGCTAAGGTATTGTTTGCAGAATTTATAGCAGATCCAAGCTCTGCCGACTTGTTGACAGCACTTACTTTTGCCCTTACTTATCATTTTGGGAGCTTCTGTATCTACGCACCGATGACAACCCATCGTATTCTTCCAATTTTTCGATATTATCGGCAGGGATGCCAATACGAGATATGAATCAATAAAGCTCGTCTCTATAAGTACCTTCATATACGACCTCAAAATCGATGAAAAGATAGTGGATATCGACTTCTACTTTAAAGTGTGAGGGTTAGGTCGACTGTCCAATAAAGTTCATTTGATAACTATGTTTTTCCCCTGTTCGTTCTTCGATTCGGCGCAGTTGTATATGCTTATTGGTTAGGTGCATGTGATTGCCTACATTCTATGTGACGGTGCTTTGAAGCCAAAAATATCAGAAACAGCTTATCTGGCGGCTCGTTGGCTATGATTCTGATAGAGCTCGAGGAGAGGGCGATCGCTTTTCAACGTCAAATTTTAGTCGGCTTAGTTGACTCCAGTGTATCTATGATATGACTTTAACAGGTAATGATTCGAATTGATGTTGACTCCTTGGAAAATTTAGATGTCCAGAATAGTAAAGGATATACGAGTGTCTTTAGATTTTGTCTTAATGCGTATTAGTTTGAGGTGTTCTCTCCAATTTAGCGACGCCTTGCTTCTCCCCAGCGCCTGCCGCGGTAGATCTCGTAGATCTTCATCTGCTTTTTAACAAGCAGTCTAAGAGCTTCGTTCGACAACTCGTTTTCTATTAAGTATCCTTGCATTCAATGTGCACAGCTTTAATTCTTTGTTTTTTAAAATATTTTATCCGTAGGTATCTGTCGTCTCTTAACTTCTCCAAACGTCTTTTTTTGGTACCCTGGGAAAGTTACCTACTCTCAGTTGAACTCCTGAACAAAGGATCTGACTTTATATGCCGGTGCCAGTAGCATTACTGAGATTATGACCACTGCCGTTGATTATGTAGATAGCAATATTCCGGAGGTGAAAGGGTGTAGGCATTACTTTCCGATTACTGCAGATGCAATCCTTGCCCAACTACACGTCTAATTCACCGAGAACGATTTTCACTGCATATTGAGGGCATTACTCGCAGCTTTTATAGAGGAGCCTATTTAACAAGGCTTTAGTTGGATCGTCCTTCTCCTCTGTCAACGCTTTTTTATACTCTTAAGGCTTTGGTTGGCAAATCAACCCTTTATGCAGATCATAACAGAAGCTCAAGACTTGTTCCTTAAGTCATCCTTTGACGTGAATTCAAATCTAAATAAACACTGTAACCTTGTCGCGCTACTTGCTAAGGATTTCCGCGTCTTGTTTGGTTACACGCGGTCTGTTCGAAAAGACTCGAGAATCTACGTGCAGACCGAAGGCTACTAGATACGTTAGATTTTTCTTATCTTTTTCCTACAGAGTTGTGAGCCCCATGACGTTCTAAGGCAGTTTATGCCAGTTGTTGAGCATGCACTCGCAATTTTAGACTGCAAGAGTAAGGATTTACTAATTAATGGATCAATGGACAAAACGGAATGTGGTGTTAAGGGTTGGTCTGCGATCCAAAGTTGCTGACAGATAGAATAAAAATAACTTTAAAACAATTTTCATTAGTGAACATACTTGTTTTAATGACCATGTGAAACACAGTCTAACAAGTTTGAGCCTTTTCGCATGAAAAGTTTTGTCTTCACACTATATGAAAATTAAAATACAATCTCCAACAAAAAATTTTTTCACTCAGCAACACCAAACGACAAACTTTTATGACACTAATAGTTTTTATTTTACTTTCATGTCAAGCTTTTACTCTTATAAGCTTCTGACTTATTTTCAAATATAAAGGACCCATGGCGGTGGCGATGGCGCGATGGTTACCTCATTGGACTATCGTGTAGAGGGTCTGTGGTTCTATCTCCGGCATCGCAAACAATTTTTTGAATCGCCATCATCCTTTCCGTGGCCAATGGCAAACTCCCGAAAGTAAAAAATTGCCTATGAAAAAGCTTCTAAGGAGTGCTGTTCGGACTCGGCGATAAACCATAGGCCCCGCTCAGATGTGACAAAAATGACAACATGAGCAACACAAATGAGTGTCAAGAAGCTAGGCCATGGCCCATACCAGGCTGTCAGCGCCACAGTGTATTTTTTTTTTTTAAGGACCCACACCACTATGAATGATTGACACAACATTTTTTTTCGTTCTCGTAATGAATATTGGATTTCCGATAAGATCAGATGCAATCGTTTTTCAACAGAGCATAAAACTGCCAGAAAATTAATTTGAAGTACCGCCTTTCAATTCTCCCTGAAATCCTTTTTTTCGACTTTGCAATTGATCTATCAATCGACTGAAAAATAGCACCGACATCCCCTAGCATTCGCAATCAATTTTATTTCCGGATATCCAAAATGCCAGCATTCTTGTTACCCATCGACTAAGGACATGTAAATCACTGCAAATAACAGTAAATATTTCAATACCAACAAATACTATAAATAAAATTCATTTTCAGGACAATCTGTATATCTGAAGCTAAATCCCTTTCACATTGAGTGCAAAGCAAAGCAAAGCAAACCAAAGTAGAGAAATGGGGAAATCCTTTAAAAGCAACATATCGTTCAAATGTACACAAACTGACGACCTCACTCCCGCTTAAAAAAAAAAAATACCAGTGGAAATAAAAAACTGTGAAATTCAATTACAATCCATTTATTCGTAATCGGATTCCAGAAGAGTCGCAGGAGGTGCGAGTATACATGAAAGCAGTACACCCCCATGTCTGGTGGGAGTGTCAGGGATAATAAAACACTCCACCGAGGATATGAAAGGAGAAAACATTTTTTTTTACGAAGCCACCAACGACCCAACCACCAAACGACGTCACGCATCATCAGGATTTTCGAGAGCATTGTACTTTTGGCTACTGTGGGTCGGATTGTGGTTAGGTTGATATATCCCCCACCGACAAACAGACGCTTAGTGTCCTCTTAAATACAATTGCTATTCACCATTGTGCCATTGATTTACTGTTATTCAATTTTATGTAAAACTCGATATACATTCGTTAATGCGAACAGCCTTGCATTGGGGCCGTATTTCACTATTTCACTATGGGATCTGCCAATCTTGTACTGGGATCTGGTATTTCGTACTGATGTCGCTTTCGAGACCATCATGCATTGGATGGTTATTAACATTGATTTGAATAAAATTTGATTATGCAACACCATGGAACACAAAGCTAGTGGCTTCGATGTCAGTGATTTTTGGCTGAAATTTGGAAATGAGTATGGGAACTTGTCATAATAATGATTGGGGGATGTGTAATCCTTTACGGCAACAATTCTCAATTTTTTGTCAGTAATAAGTACAATGAGCTTAACGTAGCTCAGAGAGTTTTACCACTGACTTTCTTCCTGTTGAAGAGTATGAAGGGAATGGCCGAAACTCTGTCTAAGACGCAGCAAGCGTACCTATGCTAAGGATCTAGCGAAAGTGCGCTTCACAATCTAGTAAGCGGAACTGAACATGCATCTATAAACTTCCTATGCACGGCCAAGCGGGTAGTTTTAAGAACCTGTTTTACGACCCCTTACGACTGGTTAGGCCTTCCAACTATAGTAGAGTTTCATATGAACATAGACGCAGATGGTTGGACTGTCCTAGTTGCCGGCAGACCAATCTTCGAAGTCAGCGCATTTTCTGCTTTCCCTCGTAGTAAAAACTGAAGGCTATCTGCTGGCGTCGTGATAGAGAACTAGGTATTTCCTAAGCATCAAAGTGTTCTGAGTACTTTTGACTTAATATCCTGCGAAGCTTGCTGTGGAAATGATGACGACACCTCTGACCACTACCCCAGTAAGTGTCCGATCTACAGATACTCTGTGCTAATGTGTTGCGTGCTGGTATTTATTTACTTAATTAGATGGTGCTACATTCCAGATTATCAATTAGTAGGCTCCGGTAAGTCGCGCGATTTCTGGCTTATTACTTACAGTTGCGCCCTCCAAGTTGGTAAAGGTAGCCTTTTACTTCATCTTCTGGGTTGTAATCAAAGACTCTTCGTGTTGGTATTCTCTCACTCTACGTGTTCTAGCCATTTTAGTTGACTAACGCCTATTTCCTCCGCCAGGTGAATCTTCTCCAGCGAAACCCCCTCAAGTCAGAGGGGACGAACATGACAGTGCATTAGCTTGCTTAACTCCTATGTAGACATAAAATATCTCGGTTAGATTATTTACATCAATGGGAAGTGAACGTCGATTATCGTCATCGTGCAAAATCTGTCGAGCTGGGCAGGGAAACCAAGCCTAGACATGGACTTTCGTATGGATTGGGCAAACGAGACTATGTTCCCTTTTTCAGGGATGTTTTCTGCCGACCAGATTTTTAAAAGGATTTCGTGCACGTAGGCCATCCGGTTTGTTTGTTTTTAAGCTTGGATATTGACATCCTCACTTAATTTTGGTCGAGTGGACCGATCCCTTAAATTTTACTGTCCAGGTTAAATAGTTCATTCAGCTTTATAGCAGAATTCGAATGGTCCTCGTCCTTTGACAGTATGGTACCCCCCGTGGCTCTATTACTATGATACATTTGTACCAAACTCTTGCCATCAATTTTTTTTTTTTGCGACTTGCGGATACAAACAGGTACGTAGTAGGTACTCACCTGCTTTTTCATCCAAATTGATGAAAAAAGTTCCGAGCGCTGCATTGCAAAACACCTTCCTCATTGGTTTTCTGATAGTAACCTATCTTCCCATTCTTGTTATCGTTGTGTTGAAGATGCGCCCACTTTTTCAGTATAAATTAGCTGGAAGACTCTGTCAGGTGGCATCATGAAAGCCTATAAACAGGCCATTTAAGACCTATTGAGGGGAAGACTTGAGTCTTTCCAGATCGAAGCAAAAAGAATACAAGAAGCCAATTCGTATTTTGAAGGTTGCCTCAAATTATGAATTTTGCGTAAAGTTCGAAGCTATCGGTCAAAGTCCCCAAAGGGCGATTATCAGCTAGGCTGGAATCACGAAGAAGTTTTGGAGTGACCTACACTGCCTTGAAAGTAGAGATTCTCCGTTGGAAGCTTGATACACACTTCAGGGTAACTTAATCAAAACACGCTCATAAGCAGATTCTACTCGTGAAGCTCCTAATGAGCTTAATAATACAACACGCCATAGTAAGTACACCTTTGATAGCTACAATTCACCTGTATATTACAAAACGGAATAGATCAGCTGAAAGTGCTCTTCAAGTGGTAGGTGGAATTGAAGGTGCACTCGACACTCGTCGACATTGAGGGTGCTGTCGACAATACAACTTTTATCGGCATGTGTAAGCTGTCCAGACAATTCGGCGTAGATGAGTAACTATTTTTGTGAATAAAGGCAATGTTGGTGAATAGGACACCTATTGCGGATGCTTACTGTGATGGTGGGGAAAAATAGGAGTTTTCGACAAATCGGCGTTCTGTCGTTGTTTTGCGGTTCTGTAGTTCATTTTGGTCGACTCTGTGCTCGATGCAGATGTCGTTGCTGTAATGCCTGTTGGATCCTATCCAGAAATTGTCTGCTCTATAAGGCAGCAGCTCTAGACGTGATAGACGATTGATGCATAAGAAATTGACTTTCAGTCAAACGAAATAGCTCGTTAGATATGGAGTTTATAACAAAAGGGGGTCCTTTGGATCTATATGACTTTGGTAAGTATGTCATTGCTGCTTTTACGAAATGGGGTCTGTCCCTGGTTCACAACTAGACGCATTGATGAATCTATGTCCCCTTGATATTAATATCATGAGCTGCACTCTCAAAACCATTTTTCATTTTTGCCGTCTGACGCAATAGCACTGGAACTCCTGGTGCGAGAAAAAAATAGAATGGGCTTTTCCTGTCGACAATCTGAATCTGAGCCATAAAAAAACTGTCTTCACAGATGGCTCCGAAACCGATAAAGGATGCGGTGTTGGGGTTTTTCTGAAGGACGAGAACCGTAGACTTCTGTAGGAAACTTGCATCTGTCTTACAAGCTGAGATATACGCAATCCTGGTGGCAAACGACTACATTATGAAAATCGGAGGAGAAACATTTGCATCTGCAGCTACATCCAAGCTGCGCTTAGAACCATGCTGAGCTTTCTTACGACTTTAAATTCAATGCGAAATGAAATCGCCGATGAACTTGCTAGGCAAGGTCTAGAGGAGAGTTTTTCAGAACCAGAGCTTACGTTACGTCTGCCAGCATTCTCAATGAGTGCCTCCACTGTAAGTTGGGTTTTATATGAGAACAACGGAAGACTGCACGACTCTTCAGGGTGCCGGCATGCCAAACGAATAGTTCCTGATGTCTCTATTAAGTCAGTTGCCTTCCTACTTACCCTGTATAGGGAAGACGGCAGGCTACTTAGTCGCATCCTGACGTGGCACTACACTATTTCTTAGCACAATGTGCTCGACAAAAGGTGATGACGACACTGCGCACTAGCAAGTCGAATGTCCGCATACTGCTCGCATCAGGCTACAGAAACTAGGTGTTGTGGTAGCCCTTATCACTAAAGGGCTTATTTTTCTTTCTTCAGAAGAATGTGAAATTGCCGTATTCTAGATTTAAAAACTAAGGCATTTAAGATGTTCTACCATGGAACGGTCAATGGACGAAACGGTGTTGGAATCGTTGTTGCAGCGGATCTTCTAAGCAACATCGTTGGTATCTTGAAAATAAGCGACCGCTTGATGAGTGTTAAACTCGTCATACACAATGAAAGGTGGAACATTGTTAGCGCGTACGCTCCACAGAATGGATGCGACCAATCGGAAAAAGATACATTTTGGTCAGAGTTCGGTAATTTGCTTAGAAATATACCTATCGATGAGATGCTCTTCATAGACGGAGATTTAAATGGCCACGTCGGAGAAACAAATGTTGATTATGAGGACTGCCACGGCGGTAAAGGCTTTCGAACCAAAAATTCAGCTGACGAAGACATCCTTGTAGCGTGTAGGGCTTACGGCTTAATCGTCTTAAATACAATGTTTATTAAACATCAACGACATCTTATCACCTATAGCAGCGGAGGCCACGAAACGCAAATAGATTATCACCTCTGTAAAATGTCGATGAGAAACTGTGTTAAGGACAGTAAGGTAATACTTGGAGAATCGCTAGTAAGCCAACACCGTCTGCTCATTACAGAATTTTTCACAGCAGAACCACCGAAAACACGGGCATCGTTTGGAAAGCCAAAAATCCGGCTGTATAATCTATCGAAGGCACGAAGCGCAAGATTTATCGCACTGGCTAAAGAAGTACTTCAAAATATAAATGGTATAGCAGACTCACTTAGCCCGCAAGAAATGTGGAACAGCATGCACGAGGAATGCATAACACTCGCAAAGTCCCATCTGGGGACTATATCGAAATACCATCACGTCGGCAAAGAAACATGGTGGTGGAATGACGAAACCAAACGAGCTGTGGCCGACAAGAAGACTGCATTCCAAGCGTGGACAAAATGCGATCGGAGCGACGATATCGAAAAAGCTCGACTGGCTCTTGAATACGAGCGTCTTAAAAAGATCGCAAAGAAAGTCCTGGCTCGAACTCGAGCGGCAACAGTGGAAAACCTGGACCAGGAGTTGGAACGATTGGCGGATAGAAGACAAGGTATCCAAGAAGTTCAAACGTCGTACAATACTAAAATACCAAATATTTTTAAGCTCGCTGCACAGAGGCGAAAAAATTCAATGGAAATAACCTCGCTGAAATACATCAAAAACGCAGACGGTCGCTTACTAACAAATGAAAAGGAAATTTGTGACCGGTGGCTTGAATACTGCAAGGAGTTGCTTAACAAACAGTTTCCACGTGATATCGTGCCGACAGCTGGTCTATTCGAGGAGGAAGTTTCGGACTTTTCAATCGAAGAAATAAGTATAGCAATTGGAAAAATGAAGCGGGGGAAAGCGGCGGGACCAGACAGCATTCCATCAGAGTTTTGGTCGAAGATGGAGGGGATCGGCAGCGTTTGGCTATCGAAACTTTTAAATAAATTAAAATGTGGACAACCTATGCCGAATCAATGGAGAAGTAGCTTCTTGGTTCCATTATACAAAGGAAAAGGCGACACTCGAGAATGCAACAACTACCGTTCAATCAAGCTTATATCACACACAATGAAAATCGTCGAAAGAGTCTTAAACGAACGTCTTCGGCAAATAATAAAGCTCGATAATAGCCAGTGTGGATTTGTTGAAGGAAGATCGACGGTGGACGCTATCCAAAGCCTACGAATAATAATGGAAAAGCACCGAGATTCGTCTAAGGACTTACACATGGTATTTATCGACCTCGAGAAAGCATTCGATCGAGTGCCTAGGGATCTCATATGGGCCGCGCTGAGGTCTCAAAACGTACCGGAAACGTATGTTAGAATAATACAAGTACAAGACATGTACGGAAACGTGAAAACTGCGGTTAAAAGCTCTGCTGGACTAACGAGAGAATTTCCAGTTAATGTCGGAGTGCATCAAGGAAGCGTATATAGCCCTTTCCTCTTTAACGTAGTATTCGACTATCTTTTAAAAGACTGCATGCGCGAAGCAAATGTAACGCCAATTCTCTTCGCTGACGACGCAGTTATACTTAGCGATAACGTCGAAGATTTACAGAACGCCTTAGATTCTTGGAGAAATGCGCTAGAGAGAAACGGGTTTAAAATAAGTCGTTCAAAGACGGAGCATTTGACGTGCCCATTTGCGCATCCGTTGCGACCTGTTCCGGATATAATGTTAGACGGAATAGTTCTTCCGAAAAGCACTATCTTTAAGTACTTAGGATCAATCGTTAACATGGAAGCGAAATGTGACGACGACGTAAACCACAGAGTGAGTGTGGGATGGATGAAATGGCGGGAAAATTTCCACTTAAATTAAAGGGGAAACTCTACACCACGGTTGTTAGACCAGCTCTTATATACGGTTCACAGTGCTGGACAATGTACGAAGCGTTTAAAAACAAAATGACGGCAGCGGAAATGAAAATGTTAAGGATGTCTAGTGGAGTCACTAAACGCAATTGCATTAGATCTACGCGTATAAGAGGAAGTCTACATATAAAGAATTCGGTAACCGAACAGCTTGAGGCGAATAGAATAAGCTGGTATTGCCACGTTCAAAGAAATCCGGTTAAAAAGACACTATCAACTACGGTCACTCCAACTGTAAGAAAACGAGGTCGGAAAAAGAATTCCTGGATTTCTCAGATGGCAAATGCGCAACAACGCCTGGGGCTAACCACTGAAGTGATCCAGGACCGAGCATTATGTAGACGCGTTCTGCGGTCTGCGACATTAGCCAACCCCATAAGCGGAGCAGCAGCGATGCAGTAAAAATGGGAAACTCGTTACGCATAAGTTCGTATAACGAGGAAAGGGTTAATAAAAGGGTAAGAAGAAGAAGAAGAAGTGTTGTACAAGAACTCTAAATCAGTTCTAAAATTTGGTGTAGCTTTAGAACCAGTTGTTCCCGTTTCTGAAGTGTTCTCTGAGGGTGCAATCAAATGCTTATGCGCAAGGTCTTTATAGCGCGGGTCAACCAAAGATGCAACTTGCTTTGCAGAAACATCAAGTGTACCAATCCACTCATTAGAAATAATTAATTTTGAATGATTTTATCATGTTTGAGTCATTGGCATATACTATAACAACATATGTTGATCTAAAATTGTTTGCGTAAGAGGTCGAACCATGGATGAGGATGACCTTTCGTTGCTAAGAATTTTCGTTAGAGCTTGAATCGGTCGAAGAATTTTTTCCAGTTTCTCCACTCCATAGAGTGTTACATGGTTGTAAAAGTGATTGCACTGGTAAGCCCAAATGCTTCTGCTTTTCCTCTAGAGCACACTTTGCAATATTTAAATGCTTGAAATGACCTACAACCTTGCTGGCTTTATCTTTTATTTTTTGAATGTCATCAGAAGAGGTTAATGCCTTTATTGCCAGTTGAAGACTGTGAACCTCACACGACAAATTCGAATACTTCCGGACCTTTGTCATTGATTCGACAGCCGTTACTACATTAGCAGCGTTGTCAGTGACTACTGCCACGACCTTTTCATTTAGGTCCCAGTCTTGAAGGATATCTTCCATCTCATTCGCAAGATTTTTCGCGTTGTGTCGCGTGTCGATTTCACTTGTCTCAAGTGTAAAAGATTGTGGTATCCAATCATCGTCAATAAAATGAGCGTTATTGTCGTATAAGATGCTTGTCCTGGAGTCAGATGTACATGATACTTCAAAGAAAGCATCGCAAATCTTTTCCTGAATAACATTTCGCAGGTTTTGCCTTAACGATTGAAGTCCCTTCTTAAACGCCTCTTTTTTCAAAGGAGTATAATTTAGCTCGACAACTTCCATGAATTGGAGAAAGCCCTTACTGGCACAAAAAGAGATAGGCCATTAGTTCAAAGCTATAAGTTTTGCCAGTGCCTGATGAATTTATTCCATTCTGTCTGGCACTTAGGAGTCCCTTGGGCTTTTCTCTTATGGGTTCTTCGTCTCTTGGATGAAGAAGGTCTAGGTAAGAGGCCGTCTTCATCGGTGATTTCATATACTTGCATCATGCTGAAATTGAACATTACGAAATTCTATTAATTGTTCTGATGTATATGGTTTTAAACCTTGCTTGAAGACTAACAACACTTGTTTGCAGATTTAAATGGACTAATCTGTTTCTTAAATACATTTTGTAACTTCAAATATTCTTTACTGCTTCAAAAGATTTAAATTTTTACAAAAAAACTTCTGAAGCTCATAATACCCTAAAACATAAAAGAGCTGAAAGCTCGACAAAAGGGCCACATGTTTTGTAGTTGTCCTCTATTACACCAAATCAGCATATATTGTGTATATGAACCATTTTCATCCAAAAGGAGAGTATTGTGTAGATATGTCCTCATATAATTAAGCAGTTGGGAAGTTAAGCGATAATTAACTGGCCCACCAACACTTTTGTGAATACCGTGTATGTGAGGTATCCCATACAGATACAACAGAGAATCAAAGTTTTTAATATTTTTGTTGTTGATCGGCTTAAAACGTGCGTGGTAGCCCGGTCAATTATAAGAAAGAAGCTCCCGATTTCAAGAGTGTTTCTAATTACACGTGTTTTTCACCAGGACATGTATCTGGGATTGTGTATATATTTTGTTACTACACGTGTACACGGACATACTTGTAATTAGAAACACGCTTGAAATCGAGAGCTCTAGTTTGAAGTCATGAACCTGTTTGGTTTAGCTTAACACTTAGGACTACGAGTACAAGGTATAAGCCTTCAAAGACAAAACATCATTGTTTGGGGGGAAGCTGGCGTTTCATCACTTTTTATGTCTAAAGATTTGTTGGATTCACTTTACGAGCTTCATAGAAAAGTAGAACTGGAAGCCAAAAGAACCGCATTTCTTAGGCCTTTGGTCCCATGAAAACCGAATTCATAATCTTTACTCTTGCTGAAGATAAGCAGTTAAAATACAACATTACGATACAAGTTATTGTATAGGGAACTTAGTGATCCATCCGCAAGACTTCGTTGTAAAATTGTTTATGCCAAAGAAATACCACTCAGCAATAGAACTCGTCTACAGTGGTAAATATTCGTATGAGCGCACTATATTTAATTGAAATGATATATTTGTTTGTTAACTATGGTTTTACTTCATTTAAGTTGAGAAAAATAAATATATGCATATTTTTTAAATAAATATAAAATTAGGGTAGACATTCGTATGAACGCACCTTCGATTATCAAAGGAAACTAATACAAAAATTAAAATGTTCAGGACTTAGCAACTTTTCATACATTGTGTGGCCTCCATTGTTCTGAATCACTGCATCTGGCATTGAATTTGTTAAATTGGTAAGGCAATTAAGACCAATTTGAGAGCACTCGACACATATGGCTATTTTTAAGTCCTTCCCAGCGAGAATGCCCCAAAGATTTTCTATGGGATTACAGTCAGTGCTGCAAGCTTGCCAGTCAAGTAAAGTATATTTTGGCTTGCAAACTAATCCCTCGATGATCTGGAAACGTGAATTGAGGCATTGTCCTGTTGAAAAATCATATCTTCTTCACCTTGAGGTGAGATATTAAAACGTCATCCAAAAGATCTAAGTACAACTGAGAGTGCATTCGTGTTGTTAAAAAGCAGATAGGAAGCTTTCCATTTTGTGAGAATGCGCCCCATACCATAGCTAAAGTTACGCTTTGATCTCACTACATTGTGCTTCCTTAAATCATGCCAATAGCAGCCGTAGCAGTCCGGACCATCTAAATTAAATTTTTTTCATCGGAAAAAATTACCTTCTGCCACTCGGATGTCCATGACATATATTTTTTGGCGAAGACCAATCTCTTTTCTCTATGGACGGCAGTTAGGCATGGTTTTCCCTTAAGTTTCGTCCATTTTATGTTTGGAGAAGTGTGCAAAACTCGTGAAATCTGACGAGGTGTAACAGGAAGGTTCAGTTTGTCTCTTATTTGTTTTGAAGGCAATCGGTTTTGAATCGCTTCGTGACGAATATCACCTTTCTGACGTAACGATAATTTTTTGTTGCCTTTTGTTGGAGCCTTTACACCATAATTTCTGCCTTTTTTTTTAGCAAATTTCGCACCACTGTCCCTGACCGATGTATTTTGATTGCAATTTGTCTATTGGAATAGCGTTCGTCCTTAAATAAATTAATTGATAGCTGCTCCACATCAGATAATCGCTTGCCAGAAGGCATGGCTATAGAACAACAACATTAGAACGAAATTTTGAATGCAAATACTCCACACAAACCTTCATTGATAACACTTCCTTTCTTTAAAATACACAAACGTTCTAAGAACAACTTTTGATCCATGCGTTCATACGAATGTCGGAGCCTGAAATGAGCTAACTTCACAAATTGCGCTATTTCTTCGAATTCAGTACCGTTACTTAGTGAATACTTCTCTCATAACAAATACTCATACAAAAGAGTTACAAAAAAAAAACTTTATTTTTTATTTTTGGAAATTCCTTCTTGGGGAATGAAATGCATTAAATTCTTAAGGTGCGCGCACACGAATGTCTACCACTGTATTGTACTCCTTGCAAGTTCCATATACGGCAATTTCACTTCTTCTTCTTCTTACCCTTTTATTAACCCTTTCCTCGTTATATGAACTTATGCGTAACGAGTTTCCCATTTTTACTGCATCGCTGCTGCTCCGCTTATGGGGTTGGCTAATGTCGCAGACCGCAGAACGCGTCTACATAATGCTCGGTCCTGGATCGCTTCAGTGGTTAACCCCAGACGTTGTTGCGCATTTGCCATCTGAGAAATCCAGGAATTCTTTTTCCGACCTCGTTTTCTTACAGTTGGAGTGGCCGTAGTAGTGCTGTGGTAGTGATAGTGCCTTTTTCACCTGATTTTCCGCAGATCTTCTTTGAACGTGGCAATACCAGCTTATTCTATTCGCCTCAAGCTGTTCGGTTACCGAATTCTTTATATGTAGACTTCCTCTTATACGCGTAGATCTAATGCAACCGCGTTTAGTGACTCCACTAGACATCCTTAACATTTTCATTTCCGCTGCCGTCATTTTGTTTTTAAACGCTTCGTACATTGTCCAGCACTGTGAACCGTATATAAGAGCTGGTCTAACAACCGTGGTGTAGAGTTTCCCTTTTAATTTAAGTGGAAATTTTCGGTCGCAAAAGATTCCCGAATTTTCCCGCCATTTCATCCATCCCACACTCACTCTGTGGTTTACGTCGTCGTCACATTTCGCTTCCATGTTAACGATTGATCCTAAGTACTTAAAGATAGTGCTTTTCGGAAGAACTATTCCGTCTAACATTATATCCGGAACAGGTCGCAACGGATGCGCAAATGGGCACGTCAAATGCTCCGTCTTTGAACGACTTATTTTAAACCCGTTTCTCTCTAGCGCATTTCTCCAAGAATCTAAGGCGTTCTGTAAATCTTCGACGTTATAGCTAAGTATAACTGCGTCGTCAGCGAAGAGAATTGGCGTTACATCTGCTTGGCGCATGCAGTCTTTTAAAAGATAGTCGAATACTACGTTAAAGAGGAAAGGGCTAAGTATGCTTCCTTGATGCACTCCGACATTAACTGGAAATTCTCCACACACTGGCTATTAGCGAGCTTTATTATTTGCCTATGACGTTCGGTTAGGACTCTTTCGACGATTTTCATCGTGTGTGTTGCATTCTCGAGTGTCACCTTTTCCTTTGTACCTATATTGAAAATAGGTACCAAAAAGCCACTTCTCCATTGATTCGGCATAGGTTGTCCACATTTTAATTTATTTAAAAGTTTCGATAGCCAAACGCTGCCGATCCCCTCCATCTTCGACCAAAACTCTGATGGAATGCTGTCTAGTCCCGCCGCTTTCCCCCGCTTCATTTTTCCGACTGCTATACTTATTTCTTCGATTGAAAAGTCCGAAACTTCCTCCTCGAATAGACCAGCTGTCGGCACGATATCATGTGGAAACTGTTTGTTAAGCAACTCCTTGCAGTATTCAAGCTACCGGTCACGAATTTCCTTTTCATTTGTTAGTAAACGACCGTCTACATTTTTTATGTATTACGGCGAGGTTATTTCCATCGAATTTGTTCGCCTCTGTGCAGCGAGGTTAAAAATATTTGGTATTTTAGTATTGTACGACGTTTGAACTTCTTGTATAGCTTGTCTTCTATCTGCCGATCGTGAGGATATTTGTTCCAATTCCCGGTACAGGTTTTCCGCTGCTGCCGCTCGAGTTCGAGCCAGGACTTTCTTTGCGATCTTTTTAAGGCGCTCGTATTCAAGAGCCAGTCGAGCTTTTTCGATATCGTCGCTCCGATCGCATTTTGTCCACGCTTGGAATGCACTCTTCTTGTCGGCCACAGCTCGTTTGGTTTCGTCATTCCACAACCATGTTTCTTTGCCGACGTGATGGTATTTCGATATAGTCCCCAGATGGGACTTTGCGAGTGTTATGCATTCCTCGTGCATGCTGTTCCAAATTTCTTGCGGGCTAAGTGAGTCTGCGATACCGTTTATATTGTGAAGTACTTCTTTAGCCAGTGCGATGAATCTTGAGCCTCGTTCCTTCGATAGATTATACCACCGGATTTTTGGCTTTCCAAACGATGACCGTGTTTTCGGTGGTTCCGCTATGAAAAATTCTGTAATGAGCAGACGGTGTTGGCTTACTAGCGATTCTCCAAGTATTACTTTACAGTCCTTAACACGGTTTCTCATCGACATTTTGCAGAGGTGATAATCTATTTGCGTTTCGTGGTCTCCGCTGCTATAAGTGATAAGATGTCGTTGATGTTAAATAAACATTGTATTTAAGATGGTTAAGCCGTAAGCCCTACATGCTACAAGGATGTCTTCGCCAGCTGAATTTCTGGTTCTCAAGCCTTTACCGCCGTGGCAGTCCTCATAATCAACATTTGTTTCTCCGACGTGGCCATTTAAATCTCCGCCTACGAAGAGCATCTCATCGATAGGTATATTTCTAAGCAAATTACCGAACTCGGACCAAAATGTATCTTTTTCCGATTGGTCGCATCCATTTTGTGGAGCGTACGCGCTAACAATGTTCCACGTTTCATTGTGTATGACGAGTTTAACACTCATCAAGCGGTCGCTTATTTTCAAGATACCAACGATGTTGCTTAGAAGATCCGCTGCAATAACGATTCCAACACCGTTTCGTCCATTGACTATTCCATGGTAGAACATCTTAAATGCCTTAGTTTTTAAATCTGGAAAACGCGCTTTATTTCCTGTATTACACCACTTCGTTTCCTGTACGCACAGGATTTGTAGAGTTCTGCGACGCAAGTTCTTGTACAACACACCTGGCACTAAACAAAAAACTATCCAAAATCAGCTGGACTTCAGTTAAAGTTCGACCTAGATCAGTTTGAGCGGTGGAATTTGTATTTATACGTTTTCACTGTAAACATGAATTTCTTGTTGCCGATGTATGTCACAGGCAAAAAAGTCAACAAGTACAGATAATGCTTAAAACGTATATAATTTCAGTGCTTTATAACTAGTAGAAGTTCTTGGCAAAATACAACTTTTTGAGTCATTCAAACTAAAATTATATTTATTTATTAAAGTCTTTTGTACCAGCAGCCGACGCATGAGGCATTTTGTGTTAGCTTGTAGCCCTTTTCTCACCAAGACTAATGAATTTGTAACAACATGTCACACATTTTATCGTAGTCCTTTAAAAGAAGGTTGCGAGTCTGTAAATAAACCACACACATGTCTCTTAGTTCAAGTATATCTTTTTATTTTTCTTCTCCCTTTAATTAAGAAAAGATTCGTAAATGCTTTCCTTCTATTAACCAAGTTTGATCATCGGTTACACCCTTTAAATATGATACATCAACATTCACTTTACGCGTTATACGTTCAGTGCACTCTCAATTTTAGAATCTCTCCTGCAGAATTTTCCTGCCATTTTCTATTTTCACCTCCACTACAGGACGAACTTTAAAATTCCTCTTTCTCGTTTTAAATCCAGTTTCGCGTGCTCGTTCCCTCTGGATAAACACCACAAACCCGATTGTAAGATAGTAAACAATTTCAATAGCACTCAGCAGTGATGCACCGAGAAATAATCCGATTATCCCTCCGAAATTTCCTGAAAATTTGGTGTAAACCCTTTCGTGTCATCAGAATGCGTATCTTAAATGCATTGGCTTACCTATTAATTCTACAAACGTGTAGGACAGGACGGTTTGGTACTTAATCATGTAGTCAGAGTTGTAGTAAATATCCAGATGAACATGTTCTATATTCTTGCGGGCGCTTTCATAAAAAGATAGACAACTCATTTTGAACACATTTTAAGAAAAGGTAATTACGAGTACCTCTGCATTGGGAAGCTGGTGATTGAGTTGCTAAATACCAACGCATTGCAACTGTTGAGGCATGTGCACACCATACTCTCCTCCACATCCTTGATGTACTCTGCCTCGAACATGTGTCTCTCGGACCTAAAGATTTCTAAAAGGGAAAGAAAAAATTAAAATATTAACGTGAAATTCCAATTTGAAGGTCTATAGATACAGAACTTTCATGGCGATAGAGGCAGATAAAGTCCCTTGGCGTGCAGGCTGAGTGGTTGGTTATTCCTAGAAAATGTCTTCACTATAATTACCTCCAGCTGAGGAGTACTAGTCTTGTTAACTCACCCGATTCAGGAAAAAACAGAGGAATGGTACAGTGACATGTGTTAATGATGTATTCGTGATGACACTGAGTTCTGCAATTACCACGCCAATAGGTCAGCCCCGGAATCTTTTTATAGAATTTATGATGAACTTCATCCTACGAATACAAAGTTTGTCTTGTGCAAATTCAAACAACAACGTCGGAGTCAACTTGTGCTTACGTCAAATAGACAGTTCCTGGTTTCTGGAGTTACAGCTCGAGCATCCTGATTTGTTTCTGTCAATTGAGGAAATATTGTCACCCGGCTATTGGTGTTCGAGTTGATAAATTTCCAATAGTTTGTCCATTGATCTGGCTGCTTCATCACCAACTACATTTCAAAGAAACCTATTACTTCAAAGAGTCCTTAAGCCCATATCAAACGACATACATAAATCCCATTGGTGACGTTCGCTCCAGGTCGATAGAGGGTTACATTAAGATGCAATTTTACTTGCAATCCACTCCTTTCGGCCGACTTTGAGTTTCTATAAGGATAAAACTTGTCCTGTTTCTGAAAGAAACTAGAACAGCGTTAATAATTTTGCTTTACCACTCTCGTACCCTCATAACCACCACTCGCTCTCACACTTACAGCTCGTTTCTGCATTCTGGGGCTGATAACCGAGTTGAAAACATAACAAAATCCAATTTCTGTGCGCTCCAAAGTGAATAGCTCACAGCAATCGTAGACCTGCTTCCGCCACAGACAGTGCCCCATGGAGTCGAACAATTCATCGCAGGTGAACGTTAGAAATCTCATCACTTCGAGGATGCTTATGTTATTGATGAGTTCCAATTCCAACACCTCAAGACCCTTGAAGTTCTGAAACTCGCCGAACTGAAAGTCCTCAAAACGTTGAAAGAACTCGCGAAATGTACGAACTGTGGCTGCCGATGAATTCGGGGGTAGAAATTTCGCTTCAGCTTTTTCCAATTTCAACCAATTAAAACGGTACCGAGTACAGATGGCAATCGATGGGAAGGGTACATAGAAGACAGGGTATACAGAATCCGCGACAATGGTTTGAATTCGATGGTTTTGATACCGTTCCGTAAGCATCTGGTAGACATAAAGCGCACAAGATGAGGTGGCTATGAGGATGATTGCCCAAATTATCCTGAATCAAGGACCAAGTTTGAAAGATAGTGAATTTTATATTGTGCAATGATTTCGGGATGAAAGGTGGTTTGGACTTTCTTGTAATCGATTTTGATTTTGGTTCGGATGATGGGGTGTGAGCAATGTGGTGAGTATCTGTTGTGATTGTATTGGAGAAATATAAAATGGATATAAGGATATTTTTGCAAACTGAATTCTGACACAGTTTGCATACATTATTGCTTCCTCAAACGATGTCATGAAGTGTGGATAGAGTGGGGGTTGTAAAGAATTACATTTATTATGAAAGTGAAAAACCTTGTTTAGTTGTCAAGTAATTTTGCAAATTAATTCTGTGCAAATGTGCAGATGTAGCTTCAAGATGTAGCTTAGACGAATTGTTCGGTTCGTTTTCCGGTAAAATTTTAAATTAAAAAGTATAAGTGGTACCGAAACATCTATCATAAAGCAGTGGACTTATTGTGTTAAGAAAGGATAACTCGTGATGTCGATGAAGACAGAAACATCCGGAGTTTTGTGTGATACCTTCCCGATAGAAAGTCTTACAAGCTAGAATAAGCATTGTGGGAGAGGAGTGAGACTTGTGATCCAGTTTTCAATTAGTTAACGTTTATTAATCATTCAAATTTGTATCAGGTCAGTAATTAGTGCAATATATATGTGTTAGCTTAAATTTTCGACCTTCATTTGTATAATCATTTCGATAGGCATCATTCGATGTTGAATAAAACAATTCGTGTCGACTTATCATTGGGTTATTGGGACGTACTTCTTCCGGCGAGTGGGTAGCAGTCAATAGAGGCCAGTGTCGCTAGTAACAAGCGTCGCAAAAATAGCTGGCTTGCTTAAGGACGAGATAATCCCTCTGCAAACGAAAACCTGTTCATTACTGCTAAGTCCGACTTAACAAGTTGATCTGCGGCCCAACGAACTACAACCTTAAAACACAGTAAGTTTCGAAAGGCGATTATTCTTAGATACGGACGGATACTTTGTTGACGACCATGAGCTGTCGACTCATACAGTGATTGGGTTCTGGAATGTTAAGAAACAAATAGGATACTCCTGGAATTAGCGATAGGATATTGAGGAACTATAAGGACGACGAGATTGAGAATGATTTCTCAAGCAAACTGGACGTCCCTACCAATTCAATGCGTATCGGGGACATCTTGATCGTGATGGGAGTTTTCAATCCAAAGTAAGTAGATGACAACACAGACCTTAAACTTGTAATGGGACTAGATGCCCTAGGAAATATCAGAAATCACAACGGCGAACGGTTTGATGATGATGATGATGGTTTGCTTAGCCATTGGAGGAATACTATTAAGGTGGCGCAAAATCCTATCATCCTATCGAAAGATGTTATAATTTTTGCAAATGAGGTCGTACGTCAATCATATTTGACATTTGTGAACAAGACAGCTACAGTATACAAACAGACAAGCAATGGAGCGTTTTACTCCGCAAGAGCGTGGAATAATTGTGTGAATTTGTGTTAGCGCAGCGGGAATTTCGACGTCGATTTTCTAATCGTGTCGCGCCAACTGGGCGCTTAGCTACTTGATTCGAACAGACTGGAATTACAGGAGACCATGCAGGGTGTGGCTGCCACCGGACTGGTTATTCGGACGAGAATATCACGGCTGAAGGAAGAAATATCAACCAGACGACGGGCCACGCAATTGGGCATCACCAGACGGACTCTTTAGCGAATTTTAGGGAAAGACTTACACATGCTCCCGTACAAAGTGCAAACAGTATATCAATTAATGCCTCCTGATTGTCAGTCACGCGTGAATTACTGTCAAGCCACTCTCAATCTCAACAATGATGAGGGCGATTTTTTGTCGAAAATCATCATGAACGACGAGTCGCATTTCCACTTAAGTAGTTACGTCAATAGGCAAAATCTTCGTGTGATGATGATGATGGATGAGCGGGGCTTGGTGATCATGGACGATGCAACCGCACGCACACCACGAGCCACAATGAATACTGTGAAGGAGTCGTTTCCTGGTCGCGTAATCTTCCTTTTGACGATTCTGCATGGCCAGTAAGATAGCCCAATTTAACCATCTCCGACTTCTTTCTTTAGGACAAATTGAAGTCGGGGGCTTATGGCAACAAGCCTCAGACAATTGCAGCCCTTAAGAAGAATATTCGACAGGTATACGAACAGTTATCACCGGAAATCTTGCGGAAAGATATGGAAAATGCAATAAAACAGGCACAAATGTGTATCAACTCTGGCGGCAGCCACTTGGCGGATATCATCTTTTCTACCTAACAATTGTAAAGGTCCAAATAAAGATTTCCATCACTCAAAATCATTTGTTTTTATTTAGTAAAAACGTAATTCAAGAACAAAATTGGATGATTAATTTTGCGCCACCTTGGAGAATGCTGCCACAAAAGCAGTTGAGTCTCGACTGGTAGACAGCGAACAAATAATTAGATCAATCATATACGAATCGGCCAACCATAGGGAAATTGCATTGAAGACATCCGAAATAAACATGCATCACATATAGACAGGGAGACCACCATCTAGCTTTGATATGCATTCGTAGTGCGTCCGTCAACAACTATTTCTTGAATTTGGTGGGAATACCCATCGAGAGGCTCCGCTATCTCCATGTGAGCAAACTAAAACGGGATCACCTTGGATTAGAGGCTCTAGTAATCAGCAGCGTCATCGATGTTCACCCAAGAATAAAGCTTGATATCGGTAAAAGAGAAGAAAGCTATTATAAGACATGAAAAGCGTTATTATATAAATGCATTAGCCGCGAGAGCAAAAGAAGCAACTAGTATCAAGGGAGCTACTAACTAACAGATCCGGAACTCATCTGGTAAAAGATTTAAGCTCCTAGTCTGGCAAATATAAGATGAACTAAACATGTGTATGTACAAAGCGTGCTACACGAACAGAGAAGGAACATGAGAAGCAGGCGTTCGAGAATACACCACCTTGATCAAAAATTATTCCGATTTGAGTTCTGTTTTTTTTTTGTTAGGTTGGTACATCTGTTGTTGGTATTCCCTCTAAATCTTAGCGTCATAGTTTGACATTTGCAAAAGTTACGTGGCCAAGAGTACATCTATCTCCGTGTGTGTTTGCGATTTTTTTCAATTTAAGAAATGAATTTAAATTTGCAACAACGAACTTGTATTAAATTTTGCGTAAAAATCGGATTTAATGTTGCGCGAACGTTGGAAAAGTGACTCGGCAACGATTCTTTAAAGAAAACGGTCATTTACCAGTGGCACGAGCGGTTCAAAAGTGGTCGTGAGTCAATCAAAGATGATGAACGCAGTGGCGTTGGCGATGAAGTAAAAGAAATGTTGGTCAATAACCGCAAATTAACCATCAGAGAGATAGCGGAGGACTTGAACATTGCCTATGGATCCGTCCAAGACATTTTGGTTACTGATTTGGGTTGCCGTCGTGTACCGCAAAGTTGGTGCCAAAAGACCTCAATTTCATGCAAAAAAGAGACCGTGTTGACTTCGCAAAAGAGATGATTTGCGAGGCTGGATCCAATCTCACATTAATAAAAACGATTATTACTGGAGACGAGACGTGGGTTTATGAGTAGGACACGCAATCCAGACATCAGGCAAGTGAATGGCGTTTACCATATGAGCCGAGACCAAAAAAACCACATCATTTTCAGTCAAAAAAGAAGGCAATGCTCACTGTTTTCATGGATTACAACGGTGTAGTGCATCATGAATTTTTGCCAGAAGGCCTGACAGTGAACAAAGAGCATTATTTGGGCGTTATGAGACGTTTGCGTGAAGCAATTCGCCGAAAGAGACCAGAAAACTCGTGGCACAGTGCCATCCATATTCGTAATTTTTTGATAAAAAATGCAACAACTACCATCCAACAGCCACCGAATTCACCTGATTTGGCTCCCAGTGACTTCTTTCTGTTCAATCGAGTTAAAAAACCACTACGGGGAACGCGTTTCAGCAGCCGAGAGGAAGTAATGGAAAAATCGCAGGAAGAACTGATGGACATACCGAAAACCGAATAAAAAAAATGTTTCGAGGATTGGATCAAGCGCTGGCATACTCGTAAGTGTGTTGCAGTCGATGGGGACTACTTTAAGGCGGACAATGTAGATTTAGACGAATAAACTTATATTTTTAATTTTCTGAAGAAATTCCGGAAACTTTTTGATGGTATAGAGATGCTGTTGCAGAAATTAAGTCTTAGTAACTAGTAAAAAGAGAAAGACAAGGCCTGCAAACATGAACGACTAAACATCAGAATAGAATTTTAGTCGGTGAGAAGGATGTGAGAGGAGCATTTCTACAGTATGTATATTGTCAAGGAGTTAACATAGAAGAACTTAATCAAGACAACCTTTAATGTTTTAAATAATTTAAGACAGAACTCATGTAATTTATACCGAAAAATTGGGAGAAAGCGTGCAATAGATATGCATGTCGCAAAAAAAGGGCAGGCGTAGTCGAAAGCGCTAATACTACAATAAAATTCACATTTCTTTATAGTAACCGTAACACATTTACACTTTCGTCGAAGCTGGTCAATCACTTAAACAAAAGTCGCGTGCAGATGCATATCGAACCAACAAAATATTGGCCACAGATTGATTGTATTGATTTTTGGCACTGATACAATAGTAAGATAATGGCAAATATCCTAGGCCCTCGATTCCTTATAAGAAAACCCTCAAACCTGGGTCACTTATCGTACTATTTACTCCTCAATGCTGGGCTTAAACTCTCTAAATCATCTCCAACCCGCCAGCCACTTGTCACAAATTACAGGAAACAACCAACTACATAGCTGCCTAATTGAATTAATTAATTCATTTGCTTAAATATTTATTAATCACTACATCGTCAAACCGTAGAACGACGTCAATCAATCTAACAAATCCTCAGTCTAGAACCACCCTAATCTAAGCCAAAACCCCTCCAAAAACAACCCTGGACCAAACCATGCCGCCCATACGTACTGGGAAAATTTAAATATTTAAATAACTCATACACTTACTTCTCGAATTTTAGTAAACTGTTATCCGATAGAAATCGTAGTCCATGAATCGATGACTTATCACAGAAGGACTTCCAATAGGCAGAGCACAGCTCCCTCCTTCGCTTCATTTTGCGTCTCCTCGCTTCCTCTAAAAGTTTGCGTTTCTCATTAAAAGTTAACAATTCGCCACCGTTGGACTGATTTAGCTGAAAATATTTCAGCTCACCGAGATACGTCATGACAAAGTCTACTGAATGGATTCCTATGAAATCCCCTATCTTATCCTTAGAGGAAAGATGTGATACAAAAGAAAAAAAAGAAATAAGAATAATCTAATTGAACAAACCACGAACTGAGAGATATTCGTACGCTGTCAGGCAGACGACAGAGCTATGTTGACTTCATTTAGAGACTTTTATACCCCCATTGAGTTGGTTGAAAAGGATGACAGAGACATGCTCCGGGCAAGAGGGACTAAACGACATTTTAATGCCATCAGAAAGCAATTAAATTTGGCTTTTGTTTGATTTATTCTTCATCACAAGACGGATGAAGAGCCGAACAATTAACACCTCATCAAATTGGACAGGGAAAAGAGCTAAAACAAGCCTCTGTTTACATAAACAACGGGGCATTTATTTGCTGTATCTGATTGAGTAAGGAGTTAACACATATACACACATACAAAAACGGTCAGAATAATTTAGCAGCATTTGATTAAATAGTTAAAAACGCCTTCTGTTTGGTGGTGGATACCAGGCTACCTTTGTGGTTGACAAAGTTGATGAAGTTCCCGAAGATGTTTGAGTTTTGTAAAAATTTTTCAAGGATTTTCGAAAATGTTCCTTAAAGTGATCCGAGCAGTGGTTGTCTTTAAGGAAGATGTAGAGACCAAATGTAAGGTGGTAGATGATTTCGATGCCACTGACAATAGATGCACCGAGAAATAGACCAATAATTCCACCGAAGCTAGCTTAAAAGATGAAAAAGGCAATCGAAGAAAATAGTCTTGTTCTGCAAGCGTTGTGCAGTGCTTACCAATAAGTTCGAGGTAGGTGAACTCACGACTCGTGCGGTACTTGACCATCACTTCCGATTGATAGTGCACATCAATGTTAATTGTTTTGCTTTCATTTGAATTATGACTGTAATGAATCACAAATTAAAAAATTAAAAACAAATCTGTATCTGGAACTTACTTCGGAATGGGAAGGGTGCTCACAGTAACAAAGTACTCAAGTGCATCACAGCTAATCAAGCAAGGACACAACATTCCACCTTGGACATTCTTTACAAATTTCTCCTCGTTCAAGCGCTTGTCGAAACTGAAAATATCTGTATAGCGAGTAAGGAATAAAATTAAAAATTAGTTAAATTGTGTGCATGTGCATACTTGGAAAAAAGAGTGATACTACGATGGAGGGCATCAAAATCATAGGTCATTGACAGACAAGGTTAGATTGGTGAGGTTGGAGTGGCTGTTGGGAAAGGACCAACTCACTTAACCCTGTTGCTCAGTTGGGGATTTGTGATCCTTTTTTATTAAAACAAAAAAAAAACATTTTGAGCTTTTGACGTCTGTATTGCTTAGATCGTTCAAGTCGTTGTAGAAGATGGCTTATGATAAGTGGAGTTTTCTAGTAGAGAGCTAGACATTTACAAAGAAAGTGGAAGATTGTCTCCTTCTCCTCCTCGTCATGTAGCTTTTGTGGAAGTCATTTGTAAGCATATCAAGCGTTCTTGCATATTTACCAAAAAGACAGTATCCAGTTATACCACCTATAATGGCGCAGATATGCTTTCTGTTTTGAAGCGTTGAACTCTAAGAGTGATTCGGAGCCAATTTTGGCTTTGTTTGGTCACTAGACATGTGGACCCATCTGCCATCTAAGGTTTGTTCTTCTACCAGCATCCAGCTTTATCAGGGATTTGATGGCGGCCATTGCAGATATTACGATTTTCTTCAGCCAGAAGAAGGCTTTCTTAATTGCCATGATTTCCACCCGGAACACGCTACAGTGATTTTGTTCGACATGCTGTTCTTTTGGCTTTTCTTAGCTTCATGCAGTTGACTGCTTTGTCAATGGTTGTCCACCATAAAACCACTTATAACCGAGGCGTATAGCCAATGGGCAATACGAGGTTGGAGGCCCCATATGTTCCCGAAGGCGTTTTTGCAAGATAATAAAGCTACCCAGGCCTTCCTTACTCTTCCTAAAATATTCGGTTTCCAGCTTAGTTTCGCAGTGTCAGAGATGACTAAGCTGGTACCGCGAATTAAGCCACGGTCTACGATCGGAATTTTATAATTCCTAGAAAACATCATAAGATTGGTTTTTTAGGAGTATATCCCCAATCCACAGCGATGCTCCCAAGGTATAAGTATGTTGAGATCATAAACATTTTTAATGTTTTTGAACGAAATTTGTAATTGTTACTTGTCAAAGTTTTATCAAGGCTTTCTTTTTATATGCAACATCTCTCAAGCCGACAAGTTTTAAAATATCCCCAGCGGTAAAATCCTGCTCTTCTGCATATTTAATACATGTGTTAAAAGCAGATATAGCTTCAGAATGCAAAATTTTCCGGTCTTGGATTTCAACTTCATTTTCATCGCAACAACTGCTATCGAAATTGTCTTCTTCAGTCTGATCAACCGTGATGTCATACAACCATTCATCGATTTCGTTATTAAAATGGATATCCGGAGCTATTGCTACTAACAAGTCACATATTTCCGTTGAGCTACTGGAACGTTGCAAGAGGTAGGTCATCTTCTGAATCCCAATCTTCGTCATAAAGAATTTTGTTGAAACATTTCTTGAGGACACCTTCATCCACCATATCCCCAGCATTTGAGGTCAAAAAAGCAACATTTTTTAATGAAAACTTTTTTAAAGAATCAGTTAAGCTATTTTCTGACCTGCACAAGAGACGACATAAAAAATTGTTGCCATAACTCATATTTAAAATTCGAACAACATTTTGGTCCATAGGCTGGATAAGAGCCGTACAGTTCGGTGGCAATAACATAACGCAAATGTCCTTATCGAGATCTGCTAATGAATATGGATAGCTGCAATAGAAGTGCTTTAGCTGGCAATTTTTTTTCCTTTTTCCTTTTCCGGATCGTTTTACTTGTTTGGCACAAGATTTTGTAAACGAACTTTTAAACAGTAGCTCCGTCAACCAAGCATTTTTTGTATTGGCATATTCTAACGGTAGCTTTACTTTTTTAAACACCCTTGGATTCTTGGCCTTTCCGATCATCATTAATTTAAGTTTAAGCTCTCCTGTTGCATTGCAGCAAACTAAAACGGTTACTCTTTCTTCACCGATTTTACGTCCTGGTGGGGATTTCTCGATACGCAATGGTAACGTTTTTTCTGGCGTCTTCCTCCAAAAGAGTGCAGTTTCGTCTGCATTATAGACTTGGGAATGTGTAATGCCCATTTCTGCAATTTTTGTTCGTACCTTTTCAATGAAAGCTTGCACAGCAATGGGATTATTAGACATTTTCTCACCAGATATTTTGAGAAATTTTATTTCCATATCGTGGCCGAAAATTATTCAGCCAGCCGTTACTAGCCATAAATTCTGCGTTTGGTCCATAAATTTAGGAAAAGAATATTTTTGCTTTTCTTTCATGATTTCAGAAGAAATTGGTGCATTCTGTTGTCTTTTATTTACCAACCAATTCAGCAGATCGTTTTAGAAATGTAACTGCATAAAAAAACAAGAAGTGCTCAGCTTCCGGCATGTGAGCGAGCGCCTCGTAGCAATCCGCATCAAGGCTAAATTCGCCAACATAAGCCTCATATGCGTGCATGCCCCCACAGAGGAGAAAGATGCCGACACCAAGGATGCCTTCTACGAGCTCCTTAACAAGACCTACGAGCAATGCCCTAGCTATGATATTAAAATTTTCCTCGGTGATTTAAATGCAAAGCTAAGAAGAGAGGGTATCTTTGGTGGAACAATCGGAAAATATAGCCTGCACAACACCACCTCCGATAACGGATTCAGGCTAATCGACTTTGCGGCGAGGCGAAACATTGTCGTGGCTAGCACGCGGTTCCCATATCTCGACATACACAAGGGAACTTGGAGAACCCCTGATCAATCAACAGTCAACCAGATTGATCACATTGCGATCGACGCAAGACACTCCTCCAGTATTATGGATGTCCGTACGTTCCGAGGAGCCAACATCGACTCGGACCATTACCTTGTTGTAGCCAAGGTAGGGTTGCGGATATCCCAAACAACGCCAAGACAAACTAATGCTGTGAGAAAATTCGACGTCAGACGGCTACAATCGCAAGAGATCGCCAAGTCCTTTTCCGATCGAGTGTCTCTTAATCTCTGAAGAGGTCCAATGCCGCCAGCATCAAGCATCGAAGACCATTGGAAACACTGCCAAAACGCCATCAGAGATGCCGCTTCTGATGTGCTGGGTTTCACTCGTCCACCACAGCGAAACCCCAGGTTCGATGATGAATGCCGGCAAGCACATGCAGCTAAGCAAGATGCATATAACGCGGCGCTGCTTAGAAAGACCAGAGCTGCTCATGAGCTCTATGAGCGGAAGAGGAGAGACGAGCACCGGTTTCTCAGGAGGAAGAAGAAAGAGCATGAAAAGCGCGCGATCGAGGAAATTGAGAGATGCTACTCCAGGAATGAGGTTCGGAAGTTTTACCAAAAGGTAAAAATAACATGCCGCGGAAACAAACCCCGAACCGAAGCCTGTAGAGATGAACAATGGAGCATCGTAGTAGAATCGCAGTCGATGCTGAGGATTTGGAAAGATCATTTCTGCAGACTGTATAACGGCGATGACGGACCAAATACCGCTGTCAGGCAGAATCAACCTTTCAACCTGGACGATGATGACCAACAATTCCGTCCACCCGACCTGGATGAAGTGAAGATAGCCATATCGAAGCTTAAGTCCAACAAAGCTGCTAGAGCGGATGGCCTGACTGCCGAGCTCTTGAAAGCGGCAGGCGATGACTTGGTAAGGAGCATACACCAACTCATCTGTAAAATATGGTCGGACGAAAGTATGCCCGATGAATGGAACCTCAGCATTGTTTGTCCAATTCTCAAGAAAGGAGACCCTCTGAACTGCGCCAACTACAGAGGCATCAGTCTCCTTAACATCGCATATAAGATCATATCCGCCGTATTGTGTGAACGCCTGAAGCCGTTCGTCAACAACCTGATAAGTCCATATCAGTGTGGCTTCAGGCCAGGAAAGTCCACCATCGACCAGATATTCACACTACGGCAGATCTTGGAGAAGACCCATGAGCTTCAGATCGATACCCACCACCTATTCATCGATTTTAAGGTCGCGTATGACAGCATCTATAGAGACGAGCTATATAGAGCAATGTCTAATTTTGGCATCCCTGCCAAACTCGTCCGTCTGTGCAGGATGACGATGGAGAATGCACGCTGCTCCATCAAGGTCGGCAAAGATCTCACCGAGACCTTTGATGTCCAGAAAGGATTTAGACAAGGCGATGCGCTGTCATGCGATTTTTTCAACATCGTACTTGAAAGAATAGTGCAAAACTCACGAGCAAACACAAGAGGCACTATCTTTCAAAAGTCCGTCCAACTACTCGCATACGCCGACGATATTGACATAATCGGAAGAAAGCAGCGTGATGTCAGTGGCGCTTTCGCGAGTATTGAGACGGAAGCGGCGAAAATGGGTTTAGCGGTCAATGTATATGTATATGCTGTTAAGCAAAAAGGACAACCAACACCGACGTCTCGGACAGAACGTCACCCTCAACAGATATAACTTTGAGATAGTTAAGGACTTTGCCTACCTAGGCTCCGCTATAAATACAAACAACGACACCAGCGATGAGATCAAGCGAAGAATAACTCTTGCCAACCGCAGTTTCTTTGGGTTAAGAAGGCAATTGAGTAGCAAAGCCCTCTCTCAGACAACAAAAGTCACCCTTTATAAGACTTTAATAATCCCGGTCCTGCTCTATGGCGCAGAGGCATGGACATTATCAAAAATTGATGAGGGTGTTCTTGGTTGCTTCGAGAGAAAAATTCTTCGGGCGATCTTCGGTCCCGTCTGCATTGACGGTAAGTGGAGGAGGAGATACAACGACGAACTGTATGGACCTAGCCAGAAGAGTGAAGATACAAAGACTGAGATGGCTGGGTCATGTAGAGCGCATGGACACCAATGCTCCGGTCCGAAAAGTCTTCGAATCCGCCCCCGAGGGACAGCGCAGTAGAGGAAGGCCAAGACTCAGGTGGCGCACGCAAGTGGAAGAGGACCTCAGCCAACTTAGCGTGCGAAACTGGAGGCAGCTAGCCAGGGATCGAGCTGGCTGGAGAAGCTTGTTGACTGAGGCCCAGGTCCACCCCGGACTGTAGCGCCACCTAAAGTAATGTAAGTAACTGCATAAAAAACACAAATGAATGACTTATTATATTCGAAATATTTTGAAGATTTTACTTGTCAATTGTAGATTTGCCCCCATTATACTCCTCTGCCAGTTGGCGAAGGGTCTTTCCTTTATCTAATTTATTGAGAATTTCTTTCTTTTTATCAATTGTTAAAAACGTGTGTTTTTTCTGTACTATTGGTGGCATTACTAATACGAGTTTTCAATGCAATTAACAACACTAACTAAAAAATAAAATTGGCTTAATGTTTTTATTTCACATCTGAAGTGTTCGACACAAAATACTTTTTGATAGTTTGCATTACACATTGATAAAAGGAGATAGAACTTTGTTTTCCATAGGCAACCGCTGTTAATTTATGAAACCGGGAAATCCCCGCAGAAATAGCAGAAAAAATAATTGTCCGGATTCATGAGGGAAGTTATAGGCCAACTGTCTGGATTACGGAGTCATCAATAAAAAACAATTGAGTCTCCGGATTACTGCATTGTCCGCATTAGCAAGTGTCAGAATTAACGAGATTGTACTGTATAAAGATTTTTTCCCACCATTTCCTCATCATTTCCTTTATCACTAAGTTCCAGAGAACGGGATGAAAAAACGCCGCCTCGCAGGGTACCATTGTTGATACATCTTTCAACAGAAGACCCATCCAGTTTGGAGGTGACTATCCTACTCTTTAGGATACGACTGGTCAATTCCCCAAGTAAGTTGTCTATCTTCAGAATTGACAGCGCCGACGTCGTGATTATGGTTGTATTGACGTTATTAAAGGCACCTTCTATGCCCAGGAAAGCGACCATTATATATTCATTATAATGTAGAGAGTGTAGAGCCATTTTCACAGACTTTCCTTTACAGTAGGCATGTTGTGCCGTGGAAAGAAGTCTACGATTAAAACTAGATCGTATATGGATATCAATCAATCGTTTTCAAAAGGAAATATGATGGACTAAGAGACCAGCGGTCCTTTGGGGTGGCATGAGAACATTTTCTGGTTGTCAGATACTTCTACGCAGTACCTCATGATATTTTCAAACGATGGTAGGATTATATCAGAGGATCTTTGTAGCTCGGCAGGTATTATACCGTCCGGCTCAGTAGACTTGTATGGTTTGAAGCTATGCAGTGCCCAAAGCCGTTTATCTCTTGTGATAAGACCAAGAATTTCAAAAGACGCCGCTTTATTTCAAGCAGCTAGGCAGCGAAGGACTTGTGGAGAGGATTTTTCTTAGGCGCGATGCCTCAGACAGACAAGAAGTAAACATTAAAAATTATTCAACAGACGAACAAGTTGATAAAACTATGCCTACTTCTACGAGCTTTCAGACGGAGCATTTGACTTTGCAACGGACAAAATTTCATCTCAAATAGTACTCGATTATCATAGCTGAAATGTTTATCTAAGAATATTAACCTAGCAACACTCGCCTGCAAATAAAAAAAAAGAAGGAAATTACAATAATCCCATTTCAATGAGCAAATGTTCTAGCTATCGCAAGAGACTGTCTTAACTATTCCAATCGAGTTTCCCGAAATCAGACGGAAACCAAAGTCTAGCGTACGGAATAGTGATTTAACTTCATCAACGGCGAAAACTTTAACTCAACAATTTAGAGAAACTGGATCAATTACCTAGTCAAGTCATAAATACCGGTACGCAGAAAAATCAGCGCCAAATGAGAACGAATTAATATTTAAACAATTTTTTTTTATTTTTATTGGGTTATTCAATGGCTTAAAATCTTAGAAGAACTTATTCGAAATGACTTCCATTTGCCTTCCAGCACGACTTAAGACGATGTGGCCACTCATCGATTGCGAGACGCACTTCATGCATGGGGAAATTGTTCACTGCACGGACAAGGGCTCACTTCAACGACTCAATATTTGAGTGTCGAGTAGGGCAACACATGCCCTCTAATACGGACAAAAACTTGTAATCCAACAGGTTGAGGTCTGGACTACCAGCTGGCCAATCATTCCGTTGATATGAAGTCCGGAACGTTGTTTTTGATCCACAGTTGAGTCGTTTTTGTTTTGTGAGCTGGGGCAGAGTCTTGCTGGAAAGTCCATGGCTTCTTGTTGAATATTGATTGGTTGAGAGACTTCACAATGGGCTCCAAGACGGTCGATTGATAGATATAGTTTGGCCCATGTTTTCACTTCTTTCTCGCAAAAATTGAGCTTGGTAACGGCATCGTAGCACACTCCCCACGCGGGATGGTGGCCTCTTTGAACCCTCGAGATCAGCATACACACGATCGTTCTGCTTATTGAACGATTCTTCTACGGTGAAGATTTTCTCGTCAGTAAACAGAATTTGTCTGTGAGCGTTCTTCGCGTACCAGTTGAGTAACGCATTCGATCTCCGCTTGCGTTTTTCCTTCAATGCGGCCGTGAACAGGTGTCCAGTGTGTCGCTTGTACGCGCTGAGTCCTTAATCTTCTTTAATAATGCGAGGCATGTATTTTTGCGAAATTTGCATTTCCCGTGACAAAATTTTCTGTTTTTTGCAGCGGTTTTCGGTCGATTCCTCCACGGCTTTGATCGCTTTCATAATTCTCACAGTGCACGGACGCCCGGATCTTTGACGGTCTCGTACTCCACCAGTATCCTCAAACAATTTCACAACACTATACACAAAATTGCGAGTGATTCCAAGCGGTCGCAACGTCCTAGAGATATCGCCTTTTTCCATGTTGCATTTAAGTAGGCCAACTACAACAATACGATTTTGGATGTCGCCCCATTCCATGATTGTAAGCAATTAAGCAAT
Organism: Volucella inflata; assembly: GCA_928272305.1. NCBI lineage: Eukaryota > Metazoa > Arthropoda > Insecta > Diptera > Syrphidae > Volucella > Volucella inflata. Next base: position 207,579,276 of record OV743716.1, read on the forward strand.
TTTTACGTCACAATGAAGCATAAATATCAACTGTCAAATTGCAATCAATTCGAAATGGATGCGCTCAGTGTTGCATGCGTAATGAGTGAGTTCAGTTGTGTACCAGTATTTATGACTTGACTAGGTAGTGATCTAAGAACCCCTGGCCATCCTTCAACAAGCATTTAAGTACAACATTTTCAGCCTTGCTGAATTCTTTCACTGCTAACAGGCTAGATAGATAATGCAACAGCTTTCTGAACACAATCGAAAGCCTGAATTTCTTGATTGGAATCCAAGGCGAAATGAGAAGCGAGCCACGTATTCCATTAACAACTGAGTCTTATGTAACTGACTTCCGGGATTCGGCTAGACCAAGCAAATGCTTTTTGGCAGCTGTTAGTCATCATCGATTAACCTGCTGTGGAGCAGTAGAAACGTTAATATACTGCTTGCTGACTTTATAACAGGGTATTGGGCTTCATAAGCACATAAGTGACAGAACTCCCTCAGTTGTTTGTTGTGAGAGCTATTATAATATCCGGCCTGGGATTGGAATTAACTACTAGTACCCAGCGCAAATCTTGTGGGTGCTGATACTGGAGGCACTGGACCACTAAAGCTTTTAATTATCTTTCAACGAAAACTGAGAAATCAATAGAATACCACCCCACAGATGATAAAAAATGCCCCTTCAGCGTGCCTGGGTCTCATGATTACTTGATCATGTGCCCATTTAAGCTTTAACAACAACACCACTCGCCACTTCCCATTATTAAGAGAAATGGAATGAAACTCAACTGCTATCCAACGAATCAACGATCTCTGACTACATATCGATTTATGCAGTTCCATCAGTTTTAGAAATATTGTTTCCAACGAAACTAAATCAGAGCCACTAATAAAGAATGCCACAAGATAAACATGTACAATATACGAGTAGATACATACTCGTAAGCCCGAAACAGCTGACGACCTCTCCAAAAGAGGAAAGTTCAATGTACTCGTGAAGTCAACAAAACAACTTACCCCGATATTTGTGCAGACATCTAAAATCCGCGGGTGTGCATTCTCTGTAAGTAGCTTAAAAAAAAAAAATGTTTTCCTCTGATCTTCACTTTTAAGTTAACATTCAAGAGGACTTACCGTTGAAAGGAAAAAACATCGAAACGGTGCAGTTGCAATATTTCAAAATATACTCCTCATGGCATACATTGAAGCAATTCCACTGCTGATACGCAAGTCCTTTGATCTCTTTATACAAAGGATGATTCGATTCCCCCTGAAATCAAAAACAATTCTCGCTCCAGATGTATGTACTATATATGTATATAGTCCCAAAGATCATCCTCACATTAAACAAGCAACCTCGATTTTCAGCTGGAATTTCCATCGAATTATTATCAGTTACGGTCAATTCAGGTCGTACCACAACCAATGTGTCCGTATTGCCTTTAATCGAATAAACAACATCGCTCCATTGTACAGATTTTTTTATCATAATCTGCGAAAGATTAAAGGTAGACTGGAATCAATCCAAATAAGATTGCGGTCAGGAAGTCTTACGAAAACACCATCATTGTCGGTTGAGTTCGATGTGTCGTTCAATTTCAATCGAAAACCTAATCCAGTCTCTTCGCCAGATTTTGAATTCCTCCAGGGATAAAACGAATCTTCGGCCTATGAAGTGTGAGATATTATTTATTGAAAACCTAATCCTCAGACTTACCATTTTGCTCTTGGATTTACCGGAAATTGCTGAATTGAAGACCAAACAATACCCAGCCTCAGTTTTTTCCCTGATAAACATCTCACAACAGGAGAACGTATCCTTGCGCCACATGCAAGCACCATCGAATAACTCTTCGCATTGAAATCTCAAAAATCCGGCTAAATGGCTTACATTGACAAAATTCAGCTTTTCCAGATCAAAGTCTTCCATATCATTGAATCGGTCGAAAGATCCGAATCGAAGTGTCTCCATTCGTTCGACAAAGTTCCGAAATACTTCGATGGTTTCCTTTGAAGTGTTCCCTGGCAGGAATTGGGTAATAGCTTCGTCAATTCTGTTTAAGTTGATGCGTTTCCGGGTACAGAGTGCCACAGATGGGAAAAGCACATTGAAGACGGGATATTGTGAATCATCGACGACTGTAAGGAGCAATTGATCATTATATCGCTGTGACAGAATGAGGAATGATCCAAAAGTCATCACTATTGAGATTACCACAATTGTTGTCCAGCAAAGTCTAGGGGAAGTTCACATTAGATTTTGTGAACCTAAACGTATGCTAACTTGCCTTTCTAATTCGTTTAGGTCATCATCGAAAAGATATCTCACCCCATGAACTGTAGAACGGTCACAGTAAAGTTTAAGATAAGTTCTCAGTAATCCTCTGATGCCAGGGAATTTCTTCTCCTCAGAGCTCTTTAAAAAAGAAGTCACAGTCATACCTCCTCTGATTTCTCTCTACAACTGACGCGTCTTTGGTATCTATGTATGTAAATGTTGGTCACTTTGTACCCTTGGCCTGGCTCCTAATGGCTTTTAAATGAGACCGCACTTGCATTTGCTCGATGACCCATAATTTACGGATAAAACTTTCTTGCTCTCATCAAAGTGAAAAATTAGACTACTTCGTCCTTGAGGGATGAGTACTTACGCACACTTTGGGAGTTGGGTTAGAAGTTCTTTATATACGGGTAAACTCGAAGCTAGAGAAAATCACTCCCTATCGCTGGTAGTCTTTGGTTTGCCATCTCCTTTTGGACGGATGACTAAAGTGTGGAAAGAGAAATCGATTTTACTTCAATAGAGGGTAATCCTTACTGGACTTGTATTTGTATCTTGAGCTTCATTAAGTTGCAGTAGCATCTACTAAGAAAGCAGCAAGTGGGTGGTGCATTATTGGATACAAGTTTTATTATTATTATTTTTTTTTTTTTTTAAGTTTTGGTTTGGAACTTTATTTTTGTTGAAAGTTTGTTTTCTGTTTTCCATTGTGGCGATTTAAAGTAAATCCATTTGCGCAAGGAATCTTTTGGAAATTGTTTGCTTTAGATACAAAATTTGAATGTAGATACTATGGAAGTTTTATGAGATGTGGACGTTTAAGTTATTTTGTACAATTTGTTCAAGAATTTGCATAGCAGCTGAAAGGAAATAGTTTTGAATTGAAGTTTCAGAAACATTTTTCATTCAAGTAAGTAGTATGAAAGGGGGTTTTCATAAAAGATATTTATTTTTAAAAGTTGTTGTAAATAGTGTTGCAAGCTCGGGCAGAAACCCAATATGAGCCAAACTTAAGATCGAAATCGGCCTAGCGCCATAGTGTTGCATAAATCGTTTAGTCCATTAAACATTTTAGCCTGTTAAAGCCAACAAGCCTATCCGATCTATCATTGCCAATGTCATCCACGAAGTTGATTCCTTCGAACCTTAGATGCGATCGAACTCTCTATCGGCGTCCCTCGGGGATAAAATCGAAAACTCTTTAAGACGGAGCTGTGTCATACAGTTGCCTAGCTATCTCAGATAATTAAACCGCAAACACCTTATGGGACCGATGTCACTGTACAGCGGGATGCAGTTAAGGCTCCTTTGCTGGTAACAGCATTTGTTTTGCCTTGTACTTTGCCTTGCTCTCGTTTGCCATTAAACCAAATTTAGCTACTTCCGCTTCAGTGCTCACAAATGTTCGCTGCTCGCATTCGTTCACCATTAGTCTTATCCGCGTACGCAAGTTATTGTGCGGCCCTTGAAAGATTGTTCCTCATTTAACCTTAATGATTCATCGAGAAATTTCCATATTCATGCTGCATATTCTGTTGAATTTGGTAGAGATGTCAAAATTAGACACAGCGTTGTAAATACAAGGTGGCACAAAATGAATCATCCCATCGGAAGATGTTATAATTTTTGCAAATAGCGTCGTACTTCAAGCATATTTGACATTTGTGAACTAGACAACTGCTGACTATAAACAGACAAGCAATACAGCGCTATACTCCGCTGTCAAGCCATCCTCAATCTCAACAAAGAAGAGGAAGATTTTGTGTCATCATCACTTAAGCGGTTACATCAATAAGCAAAATCTTCGTTTCTGGGGCACTTCGCGTGTGATGCACGAAGAGCCATTGCATCCACTCAAAGCGGGAGGAGTGATTGGGCCGTATTTTTGTGAGGACTCCATCGGCAATACGGTAACTGTTACTGGCGAATGCTACAGGGCCATGTTAAGCGACTTCTTACTGCAGCAATTAGATGAGCGGGGCTTGGTGAACATGCGGTTTCAACAAGACGGCGCAACCGCACACACACAACGAGCCACAATGAATATTGTGAAGGAATCGTTTCTTGGTTTCCTTTGGCGATTTGGCATGGCCAACAAGATCGCCCGATTTGACCATCCCAGACTACTTTCTTTGGGGCAAATTGAAGTCGCGGGTTTATGCCAACAAGCCTCAAACAATCGCAGTCCTTAAGGAGAATATACGACAGGAATGCGAACAATTATCACCGGAAATCTTGCGAAAAGTCATGGAAAATGCAATAAAACGGGTAGAAATATGTATCAACACTGGCGGCAGCCACTTGGCGGATATCATCTTTTCCACTTAACAGAAAAAATTTTAAAGATCCAAATAAAGATTTCCATCACTCAAAATCATTTGTTTTTATTTAGTAAAAAAGTAATTCAAAAACTAAATTTGATGATTAATTTTGCGCCACCTTGTATAACTCGTTACCATCAAGACTGTCATACGCAGACTTGAAATTGATTAAAAGATGGTGAGTGTCAATCAGAAATTCCCGGATCTTGATTGAAATGTAATTTATTGTGTATATTCGATCTATGGTTAGCTGCACTGACATTAACCAACCAGATGATAAGGAATGGTTTCAGATAGTCACGCAGTTAGACAGAAAAAATCGTATTCCTCTATAGTTGGCGAAGTCAGCAGAGTCTGCTTTCTTGTGGATCGGACAAAATATGTTGCGATTCTATGCCTCAGTAATGCTTGCTCTTATTATCTCTTACAGAAAAGCTGGTCGTCTTCAGTTGCTTTAAATAATTTTTTTTGCTTCGTTTGCTATTTTAACTTCGTTTAGGTCAAGGGGATGAAATCTGCCGACTTTATCTAGGGTGAATGGTTTATTTTGTTTGAATTGACGTTGAAATTTAATTCAATTCAATTCAATTCAGTTTATTAAGATGGCTTACACAGTAAGATACATTATCTTTTCAGGTAGTGATAAGCTTATTTAAATAAAGAAATAAAAATATAGATGAAAGATACTAGCAAATTAGACTAACAATGTTACAAGAAAGGATAAACGGTTGATCAAAGGTAAAATAAAAAACAATAAGGATAGTAATTTTACAAAGCAATTAAAAAGGTGAAAAAAAAAACTACAAAGTTGTAACATATGATTTGAGTTCTCTTTGAAATCTTTGTTTCTCTTTTATTTCTTTTATTTGGCGTCGGAGGGCATTCTAGAGTCGGGTAGCGTTTACCAAGAATTGGCGTTCTGACGTTAAACAGGAAAATCGCGGGAGTAATAGTTGCGCTGTTCTTACAGATGCACACGGCTTTATTCTGTTAAAAAGTTTGCGGGGTTGATGCGTATGTATGATATTATGCAGCATAGTTATTGTACGGTATTGCAAAAGACTATCAAATATGAGGTTGCAGATCCGATAGGGGAAGTGTGAAATGCAATCATACCTTCGTAAGCCAAAACTGTATCGAGCGGCGTTGTTGTATGCGACATTAAGTTTCCGCCTGTCGATAGAATCGCACTTTCCAAAGACTTCGCAACCATAAGTGAGTATAGGAATGATAAGTGTTTTTGTGAGTAGGATTCTTATTTTTATCGGAGTGAAGGTTTGAGTTGCCCACTGGCAGCGAAGGATACCATGAACTTTGCCCGCAGATTTATTGATGTTATCGCTCCATGTTAAGGGTTTGTTGAAAGTCATACCTAGGTTTTTAGCGGTTTTTAGCGGTTTTTAGCGGTATCTACATATTCAATGGTATCGTCATTGAGGTGGAGCAGTGGGAATCGGGAGGTATTTCAAGCTTTCCTCGATATGACAACACACTTTGACTTTCTGGGGTTTATCATTAGCAGATTCTGTTGCGACCAATTAAACAAATTTTCCAAGTCAGAGTTTAACTGGCGAACGCAATGGTCGATCGAGTCAAGTGAACAGCTGTTATGTAATTGGGTGTCGTCGGCAAACATTTCAACGGAGTTATGAGAACAGGAGGGGTCCCAGTATAGATCCCTGTGGCACTCCACAGGAATTGGGAAAAAAGTTGGACATTCCGCCGTTCACAAATACTGCTTGGTGACGACCTACGAGATACGAAGCCAACAGTCTCACCGCAGAAGGGGACAACTGGATCTCTCTTAAGCCCCATTAAGATGATCAGTTCAGTTTCAGTTTCAGTCGAGCTATCTGTTGAGCTTTCAGTTAAACTGATGTTTAAATGCCAAAACTGAAAGGCCTAACTGAGACTGAAACGGAAACTGAAACTGATGGAATTCCCGTTTGCGTTTGCAGTAGCTTGCTTTGGTAAGCATCTCCAGTTGCTAAAAATCTAAGTGTAGCACTAAGTCTTTCGTGAGGTGTTATTGCTTCTCTCATGTTGATATTTTGTTTTTTTATCATTGGCGACACTAATTGCAGTAACTCTAGGTAAATACTTTCACTCATACGCAAATAGTTTGACCAATCACCTTGTTCAAATCGCAATTCCTCCATCAAATTTACGTGAGACAATGCTTTTCCTTTTAAATTCCAATCTTTGGTCCATTTTTGCTTCTTTTCTTTTTATGTTTATTTAGCGATAAAGCTATAGCTACAGCAATCAGGCTTTCTTCGTCCATTAAAAATGCTTACGTTCACTACTGATCACGAGTTAAAATGAAAATTTAATTGAATACAGAACTGCTGTCTAAATGCACTGCCTTACATCAGTTTAACTGAAAGCTCAACTGATAGCTCAAATGAAACTGAAACTGAAGTGATCATCTAAATAGGGCTTTATACAGACTACAAAACGAAAGTTCCATATTCTCAGCATAGCGGGCTTCTCACGATCTTTCGATCTGTGATCCCAAAAGACTGTGCTCTTACCTTTTTTTCTGCTCGTAAGTCTGTACTACAAGCTCTCGTACTACAATGCAGGGCAGCTGTTTTCTATATTCCACTCGAAGTGGTTGAAAAGTTCCTTCGTTAGTTATTAAGAATCAATTGCCGACTAATTCGGCCAACTACTATAACCATTTAGAAGAAGTGTCCTGTATTGGGACACTCTCAGATTTGGACTAGGTGGTACGAGGGCAATATGTGGCAATCAACGAAGGCAAACTACCAAAAATAGTTTTATTGTATATGCTATAGATCAGTTGATTTTGCGTACGAGAGTGGTAATGATTTGCATCTGGATGCGAATTTGATCTGTCGGTTGAAAAAATTCCAACATCCTACTAGAGAAAATCGATCAAAGTCCATATGATATATTCGAATACGAAGCTCAGGGATCGCAGGACAGATTCTACTATAGTACAGCAGACTAGACTACTATTTGCGGGATACAATATATATTTTTTTTCTTGCCAATACCACCGACATGATTAGTGCTTATTATTTTTTTTAAATAAGAACCTTGACCCGCAACATCCAGAACGCCTAACCTGTGTAATATACACATATGTATCTAAAAAGAACTTGAGTATGTCTATCACTTTCTAACAGTATGCCACATTCTTAAGAAACTTCGTATTAATATCTTTGGAGCGGATACGCTCGAGTTTGAAGAACCGATAAGCATAATTAAAGTCAAAAGAATATAGGATTCATTATATATTTATACGGTGATTGCTCTACGTTACAAAAGCTGTATATGTTCGAGAACTTGCACTCGCATAAAATATTTGAAACTTCATTCAAACAAAGTGCAGCTGTCTCAAGAACTGAATCCTACTTACTACGCACAACGCGGGAAGTTTGCATAGATTATGGTTATTGTTCCATCAGAGGATACTGATTTTCCGACCAAAACTTCTTCAAAGATGAGGCTCATTTTCTTGTTGATATCTTCGTTAGTCATCAAAATTATCGAATTCGGGGTTAAGAAAATCCACGACTGATTGACGAGAACCAAATACACCACTGTTTGGTGCAAACTTTGGGTTAGAGGCGTAGGCTGTTACATTTGTTTTAAAATGTTTTCAAAATATCATCTGTCACGAGACCAACAATCCAAATAAGTAGTAGAAGGACACTGCCTTAGGTTAAAGTGTGCTCCGTTGGGAAATGAGAAATTTAACAAACGAATGAGTGTTCGTAGAATGTAAGATCAGAGGCCGCTTTCGGAATGCTCTTGTTTAATGGGCGCGTACATCGTATTCATTCAGGTTCATATACATAGTGTTTACATAGTTTAATTCAATCAATTCGTGCTTATCTTTAATAGTATAGGTAAATTCACTAAGCGGCAACACCTCAACCCCTATGAATCTAGGATGTTGATTCACAAACAATTTTTAATTTACCTATTGTAGTTTCGACGCTGCCTGATAAAGTTTTAACTACAGCAGACAGAACTTGAACATCAGGCACAGGCAATACTTCTACCACCCTAACACGGTTCCATTTACCCTTGCTTTCATTGTCATCGAATATAATTACGCAATCACCCACCTGCATAGGTTAAGTCCTTTGATACCACTTTGCACGGCGTGTCCGCTTAGGAAGATATAGTATTCCAAAACCAACCTTTTCCAAAAGGTTTACTTCAACTGTTGTATAGGTAATATGTGCCATTGCTTACGAACACAAAGTTCTTAATCTACCTTTGGAGTTTGTATGTAGTAAGGACATCGAAGTAAGAAATGACTGGGGGTAAGCAATTCCACCTAATTACTTTCCAGCGGTAGGTGAATAAGAAGACGCAAATTTACTAGATTTTCTGTTTCAATGAGGAGACTTTCCAAAGTTGCAAGCAGAGGAACCTTTTCCCTTTGGCTGAAGCCCAACCGCGCTTAACACATTCTACAAGGTGCTCCCACATTCCTCCTGCTGATGGGTTTCCCGCTATGTTGAACAACCACTCAATACGACGCCATGCCACTCTTCCCTCTTCGGAGTTCAATTGCAATCTGCAGATTTGTATACGTTGATATTTTGAAATACTTGTTTAAATTTATCAACTGCAACATACAACCTTTAGCAACCCGGTAGTAGCCCAAAAAATATTCAAACGGTAAAATTGGCAAGTCATTGTAAATGCAGATCTCACGTCTTTGACTCCAAATCAGTCGTGTACTGCCTTAAAAACCACCAAAAACTCAGCTCCAGGAACAAGACCAAACTATGGTGGGTTCGTGGACAGAAATGGCTCAAACATCCCCTTTAACGGACCTGAGACCTTTGCTGCATCCCCAAAAGTGCAGGCAATCTGGCTATAAACAGCTGGAAGCACTCAAAGTGTATCTCATATACTAAGACAGACCAAATGAGTCATCCTGCCCTTCAATAAAAATGCCAATAGATGTCTTAATCTAAGTCGGCACGATATTAGAAACCTAGTAGGGTACCTTACTGAACATCACGGTCTAAGATATCACCTCAAAAAAATAAGACTAGTCGACTCTCCGGAGTGCCGATTTTGTCTTGAAAAATACACTTTTTATGTTACTGCCCAGCCTATAACAAAATCAGACGGAATACTTTCTTCTGGGAACAACTTAACACCACTGAACTAATGGATTCCCCTACTGGTAGAGTTACTAACTTCATTCAGAAGGTAGAAGGCCTACTAGCCTAATCTCAGCTCTAATAAACTGGTACAAAAGCTCTTTCAAGTCGAAGTGCCGTATCACTCAATCAGATGTGCGCAGTCAGATGTGCCTGTTGTGGAGACTTAAGTTCACGGGATGCAAGAATACGCCTTGCCATCGCTTACCTACATTAAAATAATACCAATGCGGAGCTGTGTTGAGGGCACAGCTCCACCCTTGGTAAAAGCCTTTTATTGATCAGTACCAAGCACTTATCGTCACTCCACTCCAGGTATTAGCCCTAGCAAGGCCACCCTCCCTGAGTTGTAGGCTTAAAACCACAGCCACCGTGATGCTCCAACAAGGGGGCCTACCTCAACAACTTAGGCCCGGACCAAAGTCCGAGAGCCTCCTTACTCCCACAGTACCGTGTTTTAAGCAACCAGCAGTGGCGCAAAGGTCTGGTGATGTTTATGATAAATCCAGTTTTGCTCTACCCCCCGCTTTTTATTAGATAACGTCATTGATGGAAGAAGCCTTAAAAATTGGGCGGGAGCTCAATCACCGGGCCAGAAAAATTTAAAAAATAAAAAATAAAATGTTGAGGGTTTTCTTCCTTTTGTACGTGGGCAGAAATGTCCACTGATAGCACTGGCCAATATTCTTCAGAAGTATCCAGAAACGATGGGACTTTCATCCATATTGACTCATTCATATTAATATCGAGGAACTCTAAAAATAAATTTTATAGAAAGATAATAGATAGAATAGAAAGAAAGAAAGATTTCTCTTGTTGGATGGATCTCATGGATTTTCAGTTAAGTTTCGTACATTTATTTCTAAAAAGCATTTTAATGTTTTCAGGGAACAATTCGAGAGACTTATAGATTAGATGTACTTTTGAAAGGTGTGCTTAGCTTTTTTAACTTTGGAAATCTAAATATTATGCACTTCCCAACAATCTACGGAACTAGGTCTAGCTTCAGGGAGCGTTGAAAAATCTACATAAGCCGTAGAGTGATATTTTTGGCTAACTATTGCAACATTGCGGTTTATATGTTATCGATTCGCACTGAAAAGTTTCCGATTTCCTTAGGATTAATGATCTTTTTCGAAGATATATGGCCCACAAACTAAGCTCTCAACGACATTTCTATTCAAAATATATTCCGCTTTCTGTAATCTAGAGAAAATACAATGGTTTTGTCAATAGTTACAATAATAAATCAAATTCGAAAGACATATTATTAGTTGACCCTCATTTCGTTTGGACTATCGAAGCAATCCAAAAACGTAGCCTTGGCTCACTGAAAAAACACATTCTACAATCCTTTTTGCGGCATTTTGTTGCCAAATTCTTCGAAAAAAAAACCTTTAAAATTAAAATCAAATCCATTGATTTCCAGTCCAATCCTAGAGCAAGCAAGAACAATTTAAAAATTCACCAAAACAAATAACTCACTCTGATGTTTCGTTTAGCGGTTTTATTTTGTGAAATTTCATCCTCTTTAGGGGCAAAACAAGGATGCGTCCTTTTGCACATGCAAAATAAAAATCTTCTTGACCCAGTTTGTAACGTTTAAATGGCATTCCTGTCCTGGTACTGCTACTGCTGCTGCTGCTGAATGCCAAGTTGGTGGAGTTTAAGGTTTTTGTATCACATTCCTGTCTAGACGAAAGGACAACCATTATTATTCTCTCAAACGAAGGACTTGCACAGGAAAATTTGTATCCTTATTGTTTGATGACTTCCAAAGATGAAGGTTAATGTTTTGTTTTGTATTACTGGATCCCTTTTAAATGATTTTCTAAAGAAGTTCTTGAATCAAGTGAATCCTTGGAAAATAGTACTCGTAGATTACTCTCCTAAATACATTAAGGGCATCTGGCTAAGGGGTTTCTTTAAGAGAAATAAATTAAATTACGAAACGAGATATAGAACAAATGGCAAAAAATAACAAACGAAAATGAACTGGCTGATAGAGATTTAGGAAAAGTTAAGGTAAGAAATGATTTTGTCGACAGAGTTGGCTCTCTATAGCGTCGGTCGAAGCTAAACAAGACATATCGGTGAAAAATGACGATGATAAAGTTAGGAAATACCAAAGATACAAAGAGCGAGCAGGCTATCAGGATCTTCGAGCTCACCAATGCCACGAACGACGACCCAGAGCTCTACAATCAGGGAAAATTGGGAAAAAGGATTAAAAACGACTTGCTGCTTCAGTTATGCGATTCGATTTAACTGATAAATATAGGGTCATTATCGGTGAGAACATAGGCCCAAGAGATATTCGTACCATAACTCAAAAATCCATTCTCGCCTCCTAGTGGTGGTATTGAAATCTAAAAGGTATATTTTAGTTGCATGAAAAGTTTCGATGGTTGTTGTCTATAGTTGGACAGCTGTCAATGTGAAACTGTGTTGACATTTCTGTTCACTATGGTTTGACAATTCATCATAAATCGTTTGACACCAGAAAAACTCTTTTAAATTGTGGAAATTTACTTTGAAAAAAATAAATCTGTTCGAGAAGTTCATACAGCACTGTGTCAATTATATGGTCAACATAATCGGCCTAGTGATCAAGCAATTCGTGCAGTTATTGATCGTTTAAGCGAAGGATCCTCAACCTGTTAACGAATCACCATCACATCCATTAAAATTGATTGTTTGGTGCGATTTAAAAGCTGGCGGCAACATCGGTCCTTATTACTTTCGAAATGAGGAAGGAGCTACAGTTATGGTGAATGGCAAGCGCTATCGAGCCATGCTGACTAATATTTTATTTCCAAAAATTAATCAGCCAAACATTGACGACATTTGGTTCCAACAAAAGGGTGCAACTTTCCATACAGCACGCTTAACCATCCATTTATTGCAAAGTCAATTTGGTGTCAATTTTATTTCCAGAAGTGGTCCTGTTAACTGGCCCCCTCGTTCGTGCGACTTGATGCCTCTCAATTACTTTCTATGGGGCTATGTAAAATCATTGGTTAATTCTGACAAATCAGCAACTCTTGAAGCATTGGAAGCCAATATTCAAGCCACCATTGACGCCATACAGCCAGATTTATTGAAAAAATAATAAATAAGAAATTCATTTCAACAATATTTCTGTCTTGTATTATTATTTAAAGTTCTCAAACTCTTAAAAAGAACACCAAATCGAGAATTAAGCGGATTCAGCCTGAAAATGTGTCAAGCAGATTGCTGTGACGATGATCGGTAGAGAATGAGAAAAAAACTGTTGAATTCCGGCAAAAAGTGAATTGGTTTTGTAAATTGCCCTGAATTCGTGGGCACAAAGCCTTTATCAAATGCTACAGGTGTCTGGAGTTCGGCCACCCGAAGCGTCATTGCAAGAGCGAGAACGGCTGAAGAAAGTTAAAGGCTACCCAAAGGATACACTATGGTCTTGGCGCAAGATGTCTTTCGTACCCAAAAAGATCCTAACCAAACTAATACGATGAAAATATCAGAGTTTAGATAAACTTTGTTCACCGTGCACCTTAGGAAAGGCATTGTAGTACAAACAAAAAGACGAACAATGCCTGCAGAAAGTCAATCACACTGTTGAACTTCACGTATCCGAAAGTATAATCCCAATCTACCTCTGTCGGACTACCAGTATCTGATGCATTGGGGAAGCACTCTGTGGTGTTTTCAGCTGATTTAAACGCCTTTATAGGAAGCATGGCCCTGCTGGAATCCAAAAAGTTCTCATTAAAGATTCTGCATTCCTTGCCAAATGTTAATGTTTCAACAGAAACGTTGCAAAATGCAAACAGAGAAACCATCATTGACATCACATTTGAATGACCACAACGAAGTCCGCACCCCGTCTTAGTAAAGGTATGGTGTTCACCAAAATCATAACGAACAAAGTACTATATGTGCAAACGTTCTTTCTTATAAGCTGAGCCAGATCATCTCCACAGGGCGTCACCCAGCAATGCCCAGAAGAACATATAGTTAAAGGAGATGCACTGTTACTATGGCAAGCCGAAATTAAAACATACAAAGCGCGAAGTATCTCAAAAGACATCGCAGATTATAGAGATCCAGAGATGGACCAGACTTTCAGAATTAACTAAAGAAAGCGGATTAAGTAGCTTCAGACGCATTTGCAGAGTGATGATGAAGAAGCTTTAAGGCAGCAGATCGCCTCGATTAAGCTGCACAACAAATTTAAGAACGATTAAGAACGATCTGTTTGGTCGAAGACCAACTTGTATGTTCGCCATGGCAGAGTGCTTACAGCGAGGTGGAAATTACACCTTTAGAGCTACTGTTGAAGCCGTAAAGGCGGTAATAGATACAACATCTGAAACTCAATTCAAGGAAAACAAATAGCTATGGTGAAGTTAACAAATGATACTTGACATTAATAATGCGTTCATCTCGACGAGCTCATCATACATTAGGAGGTCCTGTGCCTGAATAAATACGCATTGCTGCTGAAAATTGCCAGCAACAGGAGGTAAATGTCTTATGCTGAAGTTGGCATTGAGTTTAGCCGAGTTCCCGGAATTTCCACAAGAGTCGGCCCGCGAACCGTCTCTTTAAAATATAACATAAAATGGATTTCTATGGCTAAAGCTCCCCCAAGGAATTATAATGACGGGATTTATCGACGATATCAGCAGACTGATCAGCAGTGCCAAACACATATGAGATCGCTTAAGAATAACCTGATTGCCAATCTGGTCATATGCGTCCCTTAAATACAGCAGTGTATTAGTTACTCGATAACAGGCTAAGCTTCTTTCTGCTGATGCAGGCAGCACTCTCTCTGATTCTTCAGGGTCATTCTAAATTTGACTCAAGTCCACTAGCAGTTAAACAATTTAACAGAAAACTCTCATTAGCGTAGCAGGTTTGTGTAGTCTGGATTATCAGTGGCTTTCAAACAACCTCGTACGGGGTCAGTCTATGTGTTGGCCAGATTGATCACCATCGATGTTCTTGGGAATGAGATTCAGGAGTTGTTCTGTGGGCGATCTTCACACCAGCAGGATGCCAAAGTAATAATAATAAGGAGAGAAACAAAGCACCGCGGTCTATGTGCTCCGGGAAAGACAGATCTACCCTCTGACTTACTTACTTACCTTAGGTGACGTCCGGGGTGGACCTGGGCCTCAGTCAACAACCATCTCCAGCCAACTCAAGTCTCCAGTTTCGCACGCTAAGTTGGCCGACGTGTTGAGTGTCCTTTTTGCTTGACAGCATATTCTTGGTCTTGCCCTCATTGACCGCTAAAACCATTTTCGCCACTTTCATCCCAATACTCGCGAAGACGCCAATATCATTGGCGTAGGCGAGGTATTGGACGGGCTTTTGAAAGATTGTGTTTGTTGTGTCTACGGGTGAGTTTTGCACTATTTTTCAAGTATGATGTTAAAGAAATTGCATGAGAGCGCATCGCCTTGTCTAAATCCTTACTGGACATCAAAGATCTCGGTGAGATCTTTACCGACCTTGATGATCCTGCACAGACGGACGAGTTTGGCAGGGATGCCAAAACTAAACATTGCTCTGTATAGCTCGTCTCTTTAGATGCTGTCATACACGGCCTTAAAATCGATGAATAGGTGGTGTGTATCGATCTGAAGCTCATGGGTCTTCTCCAAGATCTGCCGTAGTGTGAATATTTGGTCGGTGGTGGAGTTACTTGGTCTGAAGCCACACTGATACGGACCTATCAGGTTGTTGACGAACGTCTCTTTAGATGCTGACGAACCGCTTCAGGCGTTCACACAATATGGCAGATAAGACTTGTATGCGATGTTAAGGAGACTGATGCCTCTGTAGTTGGCGCAGTTCAGAAGGTCTCCTTTCATGATAACTTTCTGACACACGTCTGGAAATCACCGATTCGATTTTATCTGCTGATTCTTTTATCTATCTGCTTAGCTATAGGTGGTAAGTAAACTATAATCAAACGTTATCAAATTAAGTACTGAATCAGTCCCTAAGGTCACGCGTACCTGTTGCCATATGGTATACCGAAAACCGTCAATGTCCTGGTTATTCGTTTTTGGCTGTTGTTTATCCATCAAGTATCATTTATTAGCGAAATCTGACTGGGACGGCAATGAAAATTTGATTTTCCAGCAATTTATCTGAAAATCCAATTTGTCGCTACTCTATTTGAAATTCAACCAATCTGTCATCCGAATATCTCAACAAAATCCAACCCCTTACTGCTGTGTGTATTTTATTTCATTTTACGTTGTCAATGACGCAGCGAATCTTTCTCCCAGCTATTGTATGTCGTGTCGCGCTTACCTTTTTTCTGACTTGTCCATCTGCTTTGTATGAGAGGTGCTCCATCAACGGGATCAAAGACAAATTTAACTTGTTTACTACCAAAGCCATCCGATGAGTACCTAGTGCGGCCTTGCAGAATAGAAATACCCGCTTTCCTGTGAGATATGTAGTAACACATAGAAAATAATTTCGGTAATTCTCTCATCAGCACCAATGGTTCCATATCCTTCCGCCTCTGCCCAACATCAACTGACTTCAAATGCTGGAAAATTCATTGAAGCGGCGACCAAATGTCGACATGGGTAATCATAAATAAATTGAAAACGCTTTAGCGTTTAGCATTCCATGATAGGAGCACTCCACTTCTACTCGGATCATGGCAGAGAAGACAACGCCCAGGAAAACAAGAGAATTCACTCGTTTTTAAATTGTGTTGACTCTTAGAGGCAACCATTGTCTATAGTTGAATAAGGATAAAGTTTTCACAGAGAAGGACACTCAGCACGAGGTCATGGTGAACTGTGCACACACAAACTGGAATTTTCGTTGAGGGTGGATCTGGACGGGGTATTGGTGGAATACAGAATCTACGATAGAAGCACAATGTTTGCAGTTCTGCGTGTGCTTACTGTGCAAAGTTGTGAATGTAAGTGTAATTGTCCTAATTTCCTAGGAATTGTAACGATAAGCTAGTAACTAGCAAGTACCAAGGACTTTTTTTTCACGATTCAATTGTTTGAGTTGCAAGTCTCGTGTAATTTAAATTAATTGCCAACATCCACGAAAAAGGTCAGAACGCCAAAGTGTCGTAAAACGATGGAATGATTAGAGATGCAATTTTCTCATTTTAAAGTTTTTGGTTGAAAATAGTTGATTGTTGGTAGTTCTAAATTTGAAATGGTGCTAGGAAGGAAGGAATAAAAGATAGAACGCGATGTGGACCAGGTGCGAAGTAAGATATTATAATTTTCTCTAGGGAGGCCCAAATACAACTTCATTTGGAAGAAAATATAGAGATTTTGCTTTTTTAAGATTCCCGTTAATAGATACAGTCATTGTGTTGAAATCAATCAGATACTGAAATGAATCTTAAGAGGTTCCCAACCTCAATATTAGTCAGGTCCTGCAGCTCTGTAAAGAAGTTGCGTTCTAAACTTCATTCTTTTCTCATAAATGCATATAAACAACAGCTAAAGGTCTCTAGGCATTCATCTGTCAAAGGGGCCGTGTGATACGTGATACAGAAACCGAATTCCAGCGGCTAATTTTAACTAGAAGGCAAACCATTTCCTTTCTGCTTGCCGGCATAATGGTAGAAATTTATTTTTTAACTAAAGAGAGTCCTTTTGGTTCCTACGACCCTTGATCCGATAATCTTGTAGTTAGCTGCGTGGCTGCAGAGGGCAATTGATATACGAGTATATAGGGTTTTCCAATAAGGACTTGACAACTTTTTTTAAAATAAAACGCAAACCATTTGAGATATTTCAAAAACTTTATTATCGGTTTGAAGTACAATCAAAGCATTTATGAATGGAACTCGACTTCGTTCATATAGCCACCGCAGGCACATTTGCAGCGGTCGATTCGTTGGACCCAATTTTCGACGACTCGGCCACACATTTCGGCCGAAACAGCCGATATTTCGCGTTCAATGTTGGCTCTGAGCTCTTCCAACGTCGTCGGCTTGTTGGCATAAGCCAATGACTTAACGTAGCCCAACAGCAAATAGTCAAGTCATACTTACTCTTCAATAAATCGATTGTTACGTGTGTTGTGTGGCTTGTGGAACTATCCTGTTGATCTTGTATGGGTGTAAACCAAGATCCTTACGCAAAATACGCCATAATGTGGTCTGAGCGATGCCCAATTCTTGAGAACGCCGTGCAATTGAATGATTTGGATCGTTTGCTACGGACGCCTGAACGGCAGCGATATTTTCGACACTTCGACCAACCCGTTGTCTCACTGACATGGCAACATCACACAACGAATATGTAGACTCAATTTTTTGCACTAAACTTGTTATTGCCTGTCTACTAGGGCGAGAATTACGACCGAAAATTAGAATTAACGCTCTTAAAGTAGCAGTCACCGACTCCGAATTTCGGTAGAAAATTTTTATAATTTGAAGACGTTGCTCCATCGTGTACTTTACCATGATGAAAATGTTGAGTTTACTGAATACTGAATAAATTGACAGTGACAGTTTGATGATTAGTGAAAGAGTGCGTTCACAAATTAAATTCAAAGTTGTCAAGTCCCTATTGGAAAACCCGATAGAAACGCGTGAGCATGCTACGTAGAGCTGATCGTTGGAAAAACATGGCGTGTCCAAATGTATTCCTGCTACCTTTAAGGTTTGACCTTGTGATTTATTGACAGTCTTTGCAAATGCAACTTTTAAGGGAACTGCACATGCTTAAAATTACATAATAAGTTATTTGGTATGTTGCGCGTTAACAAAACGGATATACCTACTTTTGATTTCATTCAATGGGATGGTACCCCGGATAACTAGTGTCATAGTCATCATTTCTAGCAGTTTTTGAGCATATGCTCCTGACTCGCATGTTAGCGTGAGATAAATCTTTTCAACTTTGGTCCACATGCTTTCAGACATGCATTAATTTCGTCTGCTGGAGTGCCTCTTTCAATAACAAGTAAGGTCTGTCTAAAATCCCCTGCCCATAACACTACCACACCACCCAGCCCCTTGTGTGACATAGTGCGCTCGTCCCACACAATCAGTTTACAATTTTGCAACATAGCATCGCTCTTGCTAATGTTGCACGTTGGGGTTTTTTGCTGGTCCAATTAGCTTGATACACTTATGCCAGCGATTTTCCAACTTCTTGATCGCGTCCGAAAAGTAATTTTATGGAAGGTCTGCAAAATACTCTTCCATGGCGTCGATAATTTCCTCGCGTGAGCTGAATTTTTTATTGATGAGCCATCTTTTGAGATTTGAGAAGAGGTAATAGTCCGAGGGAGCCAAATCGGGCGAATACGGTGGATGCGACAGCAATTGGAGCCGTACGTCATTGATTTTAGCCGTGGTTGCGATGCTCTTATGCGCCGGCGCATTGCCTTGCTAAAATAAAATTTCATATGAGGCCGTTTCGCAGCGATTTCTGCCTACAATCGCTCCAATAATGCACAGTACTACTCGCTGTTGATGGTTTTTCCTTTTTCGAGGTAGTCCACGAAGAGTATGCCATGACAATTCCAGAAAACCGACGCCATAACCTTTTCGACCCATTGAGCCTCTCTCGGCCGCTTCGGAACACTCGTGCCGGCTTCAGTCCATTGCCGGGCACTTATTCTGTTCTCTAGTGTGTAAAAGTGGACCTGTTTCTGTTGCATCAACAGTTACCAATCGATGCCAAAAGTCCGCCCGATTCCGCATCAGCAAACCAAACACTCTTTCGAAGTGCTCTCGCGTTCGTGATTTTGGTCAGGAGTGAGCATGCGCGGCACCTAGCTGCAGGATAACTTTTTCATTTGCAGAATATTGCCCAAAATATGGCGTGTGCGCTCAGTACTTATCTTTGTGGTATCTGCTTGCTCGCGCACCTTCACTTTCCGGTCAGCCAACACCATTTCATGTATTTTTTTGACATTGTCCTCTGTAACCGCATCAGTTTTATAAGAGAACGAAAATCGTTTTTGTCCAACATGATGGCAAATACCTCAACAACAATCAGCTGTCAAACAAAACTAAAGACAGTATCGCACTTACACTGCCAGAAGGCCGATAGGGACTGCGAGATCTTTGACGATATGTGTTTATTTCTAAGAGGTTTGTCACCCAGGAAGACACTCATATACTTAGTTTCGTCCGAGTACCAGACGGGGGTATCTTTAAATTCTATATGAGTCAGATCCATCAGAATCTTCCGTGATGTGATCAACCTCAGTTTTGAGAGGATAGATTTTAAGTCCATTACTATTAGAGAGAGTTGATAGGCATGATCCAACAGACAGCACAACCACATTGTCTGCATGTATGTATGTACCTGAGCGCTAGCGTTTGAACACATGAGAGCTTTAAGTTGTGAGTCGCACCAAACGAGTGGAGACAGGATAATCCGCAAACAGTATCAATAATCCGGGTTCTATTCGCCATATACTTCTTGTTCTTCAACATAAAGGAAGTCAGACTCAAAGGTCTTAAACTCTTGACGAATGGTAATCATTCTTCTGATTTGCGGTATAAAGGGCTATCTTACTGTATGCCTGGGTTTCAATTTGAATGCCAGTTCCGTCCAGCTGATTTTGTCGTTTTGAGGACTTTAGCCAGCCTGCTTGTTTCGACCTTCTTGCAAAAGTCTTTTTAAGGGGCGCTTTTTGAAATCCAAATATATTTCATTCTATTAGTTTACTTTCCAGCCTCTCTTAAAATGTGTCTACAATAGTTCGCACTCGAAGATGCCGAAAGTCTATTTTCTACTACAAACAAACTTTCTGGATGAGTTACTTGCTGGCTACTTCAACTTGAAGGATTTTTCTTTGCGTTGCTTAGGATTTCCGCAACCGTACCTTGGATACAACAATTGTCGATATTGGCTCCTTTGGAACGTTTGGACATCCATAATATTGGATCGCAATGTGGTCAATCTAGTTGACGGTTGATTGATCAGGAGTTCTCCAAGTTCCCTTGTGGATATCGAGATGGGAGAACCACGTGCTAGCTACGACAATTTATCGTTCCGCCGCAAAATCGATTAGACTGAATCCGCCAGCGGAGGTGGTGTCGTGCAGTCTAGAGTTTCCACTAGTTGTTTGGCTACACGTGGCCTATTAAGGAACAAAGCTTTTCATGTGCATAGCCAAAGTTCTTTGTCGTTAAATTGTTTGCATGGGTTGTCAACAGTAGATTCGTACGCATACGAGGCTTATTGTTGCTTCGTAATCTCCATCTTTTCCATGGCCATACCTCAAGAACGAGAAGTCGGTTCTCTGGGTTATTTGATTGATCGAAGGCCTGTGTGGGTGGTAGGATCATCTTGTTAAAACCAGAGATCGTCCAGACCCAATTCATTTAATTTTGGAAAAAAAATAGCCGGTCGCGGTAACTTTCTCCATTCCCTGCAACTGTCTGTCGGGCCAATGATGCCGCCAACTTAAAATCCGCGCTATACATTGACTTTTTCGGGGTGCATTGGTTTTTCGTGAATCTCATATGGGTTTTCTGGTCCCCAGAAACGACAATTTTGGTTATTTACGTACCCATCCATCCAAAAATGAGGTTCATCGGAGAAGATCAAATTCGATGATAAATTGTCCTGGCGATCCAACATCCGGTTAACAATCTTAGATGATCCAATGGCTTCAATTGTTGTGTAATTTGGATTTTATAGGCGAGCAAATGAAGATCAACTTTTAAAATTCGCCGTAAAGTGCATTCGGTGACGAATTGAGGTGCCTGGTTGGTTTTGAACACTTTCGCTCCCAGTGGTGGCGTAAACGCCCTGGCCGAGCATGCTGATATGGAGTTTGATCCAATACCAAACCAGTTTCTTCAAAACGTTCGACCATTGCACGAATTCTGGACTCAGAAGGTCGATAATGTTGGTCGAAAAAATCACGAATTTTACGAAATGTTACTTTTATGCCCATTCGTATAGGACTGAATTACATAAATGCGTTGTTGCGCGGTAAGTGACCAGTAAACTACTAAAATTGCCAAAGATTGTATGAGATTTGTTAAAAAGATCAATAGCATTGAATTCAGTAAATGACAGTTATTGACAGCCAACATCCACACCATCTGTCTGCTCACCCTTTACATTGACTGCGGCGAAGTCTGATTATCTTTGATTGTGTTGTCTTAATGCAGTGAAACATGAAAGGTAGAGTTCGATAGAGTTTACTGATCGATAGATGGCTGAAGTGGTCCGTCTTTCAGTGTTTCGAAAATTAGCAAGCATTTCAATATAAAGAGTGATGGTAACAAGTAGCTTAAAGGAGAAACTAGATTCGCCAAATCAACACAATCAACAGTGAAGGTAAAGTTTGTACGTCTCCGAAACACAAGACATACAGAAAACGTGCTGCTGTACTTGAGAGTGTATGGGAAAATCCGAGGCAGTTAATTCTCGTCTGTTGCGAGAACTTGGCCATTCTGTGACTTCGACTCGGCGAATTTTGGGTTACAAAAAATCAAACTCACACAGGAATTTAGGTAAACGATTATGCATTCCCAGAAAGTCATTGTTTGCATAATCATCTGTCCATACTTCTTCCAAAACAAAACTAATATCAACCATCAACGGCAAGCACTACACTTCAACGATAATCAACTTCTTGTGACCTCAGCGGGATGATATCGATACCGACGACATGTGGTTTCAACACAGCGCATGCCACGATATCTGTACGAGCAATTTGAACAACTTGAACTGGCTACCGAGACAATACGATTTAATGTCTCTACACTTCTTCCTTCAGAGCTATCTAAATCGCAGGGCCATGCGAATAACTGATGCACTCAAAATAAACATAATGAATGCGATCCAGCAAATTCTGTCAGATTTAAGCTTCGAAGTCATCGAACGCTGGACCTCCGTCCGTATTGAAAGACACTATCTTATCGAGAATCCTACTAATATTATAAACGTGAAATTATGTATGGAAATTATGTATTTCCTCATCTGCGAGCCATTCTGACGTGCGCTGCAAAAACCGTACGAGTTACGTGAATGTTTTGTACGGTGGAAATATATCTCTTAAATAGTTCTACAAAAAGTCCGGGACAACATATGTCAATCATTAGTGTGTAAGCCAATATCGCCAAACAATTATGAAGCGATTTGATATTTTATTATTATTTGACATTTCCAAAATGCATATATTGTATTAAAAAATGTATTCTTATCAAAACAAATACTTTTATCGTTTCTGATATTTAAAGTAGATAAACTTTGTCCTTTAAACTATGTCATTTAGGCAAATATCTTAAAAGTTACGACCACAGATAATTGCGTTCATATGTAGATGTCTCATCCAGAACAAACATTTTCAGCCGGCAAAATTCATGCATTTTTCGAAGCCCAACCATCGAACCTATTTCAAACAGAATGCCATACCGCTGACCAAACAAAAAGTAAGCACTCCAGTGGGTTTCATGCCAAATATTCGTACAAGCAACTTAGCTGTCAAGCTTCCAACACATATTGTTTGTGTATTTCGTATTTTATCGAACATCTCACGTACGCATGCAATGCGAAACTCTTGAAAACAAAATACGACTATACTGGCATACGCCTGCTACTTGAGCAAAAAGCCATTTATGAAAAAATATTACAACGAGTTGAGCGTGGTGAAGGCGGCTTTTTTTTCTCGATGCCCCGTGCGGAACAGGCAACATTTTTTGCTTAATTTGCTTCCAGCAAAAATTCGTACAACATTACTGAGCGGTGGACAGATGGCACACTCAGTTTTTAAATTACTAGGTGAAGAGTACCGCCAGAATGCGCTGCTACTGCAAAAAAGGTTATAGTGCCTTGAAGTCCGTTCATATTTAGGCAGATATGCCAAATTTCAGTGCGATACTGTCTTTAGTTTTGTTTGACAGCTGATTGTTGTTGACTGTATGTGACATATGGACAAAAACGATTTTCGTTCTCTTATAAAACTGATGCGGTTACAGAGGACAATGTCAAAAAAATACATGAAATGGTGTTGGCTGACCGAAAAGTGAAGGTGCGCGAGCTAGCAGATACCACAAAGATTAGTACTGAGCGCACACGCCATATTTTGGGCAATATTCTGCAAATGAAAAAGTTATCCTGCCGATGGGTGCCGCGCATGCTCACTCCTAACCAAAAACACGAACGCGAGAGCATTTCGAACGAGTGTTTGGACTTGCTGATGCGCAATTGGGCGGACTTTTGGCATCGATTGATAACTGTTGATGAAACCTGGATCCACTATTACACACCAGAGAACAAAATGAGTGCCCGGCAATGGACTGAAGCCGGCACGAGTGTTCCGAAGCGGCCGAGAGAGGCTCAATGGGTCGGAAAGGTTATGGCGTCGGTTTTCTGGGATTGTCATGGCATGCTCTTCGTGGACTACCTCGAAAAAGGAAAAACCATCAACAGCGAGTATTGCTGTGCATTATTGGAGCGATTGTAGGCAGAAATCGCTGCGAAACGGCCTCATATGAAGCAAAAAAAATTTTATTTTTGCAAGGCAATGCGCCGGCACATAAGAGCATCGCAACCACGGCTAAAATCAATGACTTACGGCTCCAATTGCTGTCGCATCCACCGCATTCGCCCGACTTGGCTCCCTCTTCCCAAACCTCAAAAGATGGCTCATCAATAAAAACTTCAGCTCACGCGAGGAAATCATCTACGCTGCGGAGGAGTATTTTGCAGACCTTTCGGAAAATTACTTTTCGGACGGGATCAAGAAGTTGGAAAATCGCTGGAATAAGTGTACCAAGCTAAAAGGGGACTATATTGAATCAAATAAAAAAACATTAAAAAAAAATTTTTTTTTCATTCCCAAGGAGGTTACTTTTCACACCACCCAGTACACTACCAAAACCAGTCCGCTGAAAAAAGAATGATTTTTGGTACAACTTGACTGAAGTTTGTATGACATTGTGTGCCCATTCTTTCTTTTACCCTGGTCTTATGTGAAATGAAACAGAAGCTTCTGTTGCTGCTAAAGTGCGAAACCCACTTTGCCCAGGAATGGTTTCGGCCAGCATCTGAGTCAGGAAGTAATAAAGTTGGCTGAAAACTTTTATAGCATAACTGTCTTTTCAGAGGACGCCAGAGTTAAAAAACAGTCCTCGTTGGGAAGTCTTGTTTCTGTCTTCCAGGTACGCATATAAAAAATAGGTGGAGAAAGAGAAGTATTTGTACCGACGACTACGCTCCGTTTAAGACCTTTCTGGATTCTTTCACCACTTCAAACCTAGTTCCAATGTCCAAGGCTTCACCGAGTCTTGCTTAGATCCTAGGTAGCAAAGCGATCATAGCAAATAAGACAGCTGATAAGCCTGCTGACATAGATTAGCAGAGAGCCTTTAAAATCCGAATATCACATTAAGACAGCCTACTGTCCATTGTCGGTTAGGTTTCATGCCAATATCAATGAAGAGAATTTCACTCTCTAATATATTGGGAGCATTTATATGAAGTCAACTACTTCCCTGCTATTCCCCAGAGGAAAGGACTCTAAACTGCTTGGCAGCATCGTAAAGGGACAGCCTACTTTTTCTATGTGCATAAGTGTGTTTAGGTAATGAATATGTAACACTTCATCTTACAACGCTTGGTATGAGGGTCATGCGACACAGTGAGTCACTTTCTCTGTGAATGTCCAACATTCACCCGGATCAGGGTGCAGTTTCTGAAGGTAAAAGCTTTATTATTTAAACGTTTTCTCTAAAATGTACAATAAATTTCGGTTAAAAGAAAACACAAAACGTATAGTGCAACTAGTTCTTTGTGCTTCTTTTCGACAGAGAAATTGTCATGAATGGCTATTTCAGACCAACTCATGGAGGACTACTACCCCTGAAAACTTATAGACTTCCTTCATAAAAGTCGAAAACGCAAAATCAACTGAAATACGAGTATAATGCTCTTTAGAGATCATTTTACTTCTTGGAACAGCCTCTTACATGCAATACAGCAACCTGAACTTAATTTAACAATTTGCTTAAGCTCTTCTACGACTCTTTCCGAATTCAACTGAAAGCACTTAAGCAAGAGAACAAATGAAATTATCTTCACTCGGTTACACACAACACTGCTTACTAAAACTAACAATATTCGCTACAAAGTAAACACAATTTCTGCTTCCTTTTCATTTATTCAGTTTTCCTTGAATTTCCTCAACAAAAATTAACGCACATACGCCACAGAAACCCGAAGACAAGTCTGTTCTCGCAGGGACCCAATGTGAAATTGTCTGCACTTCATCTCTGTCAGAGAAGCATTTCCAGAGGGAAGTTTCATCTTTACACGATGAACATGATTGAATGCAGGAGAATTAAGAAAATCCTCTTGCATTTTGATTAATATCACCACCATTTTCACCACTACCTCTCTAGAACTGCCACCAAGAGCAGCAGCAAAGGATTCTAAACATTCTCAAGTAACACCATCCAAACACTCCCTCGGAAACAACCCCTAAACTTTGTTTTTCCTTTGGAACGTTCTCGTACTTTATGCTGTAATTGACATAGAAAGTGGTTCGCAAAATGTTCTCCCGCCAAACTTAATTCGGTTAGATTGCATCTTAAAAAAGGATCCTTGTGTCCTATCCTTCACCATAGACTGGAACAACTCTTCAACCAGCTCTCATACAAATGCAAAACTTTACGATACAACTGCAGAAGGGAGAAAAAAATCACTCCCAGCGACATGAGGGATTTTCGACATAAAAGATAGTTTCTTGAAACTTTCTCTCCAATTACAGGGTGAGAGATGTGTGGTCTATTTCCACCCACCTCCCACATACTATACTCGTACACCTGGACAGAGAAGTTGAAAACAACATTCATTTGGGACACACAAGTTTCGTTCCAAAGTTCTGCCCTCAAAATCCCGGTGTGTAATCAAAACTTGTGCAGATAATAATCGTAATAGAAATCCTTTTAACGACCGATACTTTCATGTTCGAGTAGAATTGGTGCCCATCTAGATGATGGGGCTACGTATAGGTGCTTGGATGGTATAAAAGTTAATGATACTACCACCTCAAGCGAGCATTGTCCGGTAAGGATGTTCTACAAAAAGGATTTTGCCCGCTTCAGAGAGCACATAAACAAGTTACAAGTTTTCTCACGAAAAGTCCATAACCACGATGATGATGGAAGACAGAAGTTTCAAAAATTCTCCGACAACTTTACTCTGCACGGATTTAGTTACATTTTCTATCGGAATGCGCACAATTTCGAAAGGTAAGTGAACGGATGAAAGTCCTTGTTGATTTTTAAACTGATTGTGGGAGATGGTTTTTGGATTTTCGATTTACGGTGACTGGGGGAATGAATATTGTGATAAACTGCGGATTTACACAGGATTTAACGTTAAGCTAAAACATTTCTTCAAGTTATATTTCTAAGCTATCGCAAACGGTCGTTTTTAAAATTCCGCAAAGCTGATAAATTTTTGTTTTCACTTTCTTAAATTTGTTCAAACCCCTCGATAGTACCAATAGAAGAAGGATATTTAGGATTTGGCATTTCGAAAAATACGAATCCTAAATTTGATAATTTAATTGTCAGAATCGTGGACTAATTTTCTATGTGTTGTTATCTCGTTTGAAAAGGAGGTAGTACCGTGATGAAAGCTCCTAATGTTACATCATCAAATAGATTCAAATCTCATACAGCACGAAGGCAATTTACACCTGCTACAACCTTAAGGATTACAAAGACGTTACGTGAGTGTATTAATAACACACTCACGTTGCCTCTTTTTGAGGCTTAACATAGAACCATAGCTCCGAATAAAACTTATCAAATCGTAGTCGTATTTGTGGATCTATTGTGGTGGTGGTGGCCTTTTTTTCTCACACACTAGATTGCCAGTGCCAGCAAAGATGCCTTGTTAAGAAATAAATCTCCAGACAGTTTATCTGATAAGTAATTATTTTGCACCGCCTTTGAACTATCCCGTCTCCCAATGGGTGTCATGATGTTCAAGTCCATGTGTGCGACTAGTTCCTTGGATACTTATGATTTAAACTATCGACCCATGCAATTTTTAGTTTTCCCGAAAGCACTGTAGCCCAAAATGCAACTACAACTACTCGAACAAGCACATAAACACCAGTCTCAGGTAAAATGTGTGCCGTTCAAATCATTCATGGCTATCTGGCTAGGATGAAGTGAGCAATCTAGAAAGGATGTATCAGTGGAGGTTAATTATTGGCAATTGCCCAACGATGGTGTTATTTATCTACGCGGACCGGTACATAATTGTAGAACTTGCTGCATAGAGTGCGGTTACGAGTATGACACCCTTGACTTTGCACGGGTCCTCGAAAATGGCCGTATCCTTTTTCAAATTTGGCCATATATGTTTAAGAGTTTGACCGCGATCTGATTTTTATTTATCGCTCACCTTTTCATAGTTACTTACTTCACTAAGGTGTGCTACCTTTTGTTGTTTGACTTCTAGGTTTTGTTGAACACTTTTCGAGCTAATGCGTCATCCCAGCCCAGCCATCCAAGCCATCCAAGCCAATTAATTCTAGTTCTCTTCGCTTAGTCCACATGTTTTCTTTTTAAATCCATCTCCATCTACCGTGTATTTAGACGAGGCGGTACAACATTCGGAGCACTTTTTTCTTATTATAGCCATGCTCATCCTTTTTTGAAAGGACTGTCTACGAGGGCGGGTCAATAAGTCCGTGACTTTTTGAATTTCTGACCTCTTTACTGAAACAGCAACACTGCTCCTGTCAACAGGCATCTGTCAGTTGACTCCTGTCAAAATTTAAACTTGCTGCGTCAGTTAGTTTGTGTTTGACAGCTATTTTTATCAGACTACACACTAATTTGAGGAGAAAATGGAAAAAAGTGAATTTCGTGTGCTTATTAAGCATTATTTCTCGCGAAAAAATACCATTACCGAGACCAAGGCTAAGCTTGATAAATACTATGGAGACTCTGCACCATCGATTTCAATGGTAAAAAAGTGGTTTACTGAATTTCGTTGTGGCCGTACAAGCACTGAAGATGCCGAACGTCCTGGACGCCCAGTTGAGGTCTCTACACCCGAAACAATCGAAAAAATTCACGATATGGTGTTGGCCGACCGAAGATTGAAGGTGCGAGAGATTGTGGAAGCCGTAGGGATCTCGCATGGCTCAGTGGTTTCAATTTTGAATGATCACTTGGGCATGAGAAAGCTTTCCGCAAGATGGGTGCCGCGTTTGCTCACAGTCCCTCATCCACCCTATTCTCCAGATTTGGCTCCGAGCGACTACTTCTTGTTCCAAAACCTGAAGAAATGGCTTGGTGGAAAAAGATTTGACTCCAATGATGAAGTCATCTCGCAAACAAAGGCCTATTTTGAGGACCTCGACAAATCATTTTTTTTGGAAGGGATAAAAAAATTGGAGAAGCGTTGGACAAAGTGTATAGAGCTCAAGGGAGACTACGTTGAAAAATAAAATTATTTTTTTATCAAAAAATCTGTGTTTTAATCCAAAAGTCACGGACTTATTGACCCGCCCTCGTATCAACTTTATTGGACACTATTATTTTGTGCGAGAGAAAGATCTGCACTTACCAGCCTTCTGATTGATTTGATTTGAGGCCCAGGTAAACCTTGGAAAGATTTATAAAATCTTATGCCAAGTACAAAATCTACAACCAAGGGTTGGGAGGGGTAGAACGATAGGCGTTAGCTGAGTAAAGGACAGTTTTTAGGAAGTAATCTTATGAACAAAAACTATATCGCCAGTTTTTGACAAGATTTCAGTCGATCAATGTTAGGTGTTAAGTTCATGCCATCAGACAAAGGAAATCCTCGTTACCTACGTTGTACAGTTTCTACCCAGAGAGTGTGTGTTTTATAATGAAAATATCAGACTTGGCTATTGTATTCAAGAAAAAGGCGGTTAAATGTTATGTAAAGTGATTTTGTGACATAAGGGTTGGAGACTTCCTTAAACCATAGTTTAAGAAAGCTAGGAGTGGAGTTGGCTTTTTATGATAATAACTACCTATATATATGATGGGGGTGAAAACTGAGTTCCTTATCACAGATTACACCCTGATCATACAATTCATTCTTCAAGAGAGGAGGAGAATTGGTACATGTTAAGCTTGAGCTCAAGAAAATTCATTTAATACCAAATTGAACATTTAACATATCTATCCATTGGAAAACAATCAGCGGGGGATGAAATATTTCCGAAGATTTTCATGTCGGCGGCGTAGATTCAATTCAATTCAATTTTGTTATCAAGGTACATTAAGATAAGTATCTTTTATAGTAAATAGAGTTGGGACAGTACCAAAATAATTTTAATAGTACAATATGTTAATCTTAGGGATGGATATAGTATAAGGGGTGGTTTCTCTTACCAGTACTTTGATTTTGAGCAAAAGACTTGGAATTCCATTATATAGCAACTTCTTTGTATTTCTTCTTCTTCTTATCCTTTTATTAACCCTTTCCTCGTTATACGAACTTATGCGTAACGAGTTTCCCATTTTTACTGCATCGCTGCTGCTCCGCTTATGGGGTTGGCTAATGTCGCAGACCGCAGAACGCGTCTACATAATGCTCGGTCCTGGATCGCTTCAGTGGTTAGCCCGAGGCGTTGTTGCGCATTTGCCATCTGAGAAATCCAGGAATTCTTTTTCCGACCTCGTTTTCTTACAGTTGGAGTGACCGTGGTTGATAGTGCCTTTTTAACCGGATTTTCCGCAGATCTTCTTTGAACGTGGCAATACCAACTTATTCTATTCGCCTCAAGCTGTTCGGTTACCGAATTCTTTATATGCAGACTTCCTCTTATACGCGAAGATCTAATGCAATCGCGTTTAGTGACTCAACTAGACATCCTTAACATTTTCATTTCCGCTGCCGTCATTTTGTTTTTAAACGCTTCGTACATTGTCCAGCACTGTGAACCGTATATAAGAGCTGGTCTAACAACCGTGGTGTAGAGTTTCCCCTTTAATTTAAGTGGAAATTTTCGGTCGCAAAAGATTCCCGAATTTTCCCGCCATTTCATCCATCCCACACTCACTCTGTGGTTTACGTCGTCGTCACATTTCGCTTCCATGTTAACGATTGATCCTAAGTACTCAAAGATAGCGCTTTTCGGAAGAGCTATTCCGTCTAACATTATATCCGGAACAGGTCGCAACGGATGCGCAAATGGGCACGTCAAATGCTCCGTCTTTGAACGACTTATTTTAAACCCGTTTTCTCCATGAATCTAAGGCGTTCTGTAAATCTTCGACGTTATCGCTAAGTATAACTGCGTCGTCAGCGAAGAGAATTGGCGTTACATTTGCTTCGCGCATGCATTCTTTTAAAAGATAGTCGAATACTACGTTTAAGAGGAAAGGGCTAAGTACGCTTCCTTGATGCACTCCGACATTAACTGGAAATTCTCTCGTTAGTCCAGCAGAGCTTTTAACCGCCGTTTTCATTTTCCGTACATGTCTTGTATTATTCTTACATACGTTTCCGGTACGTTTTGAGACCTCAGCGCGGCCCATATGAGATCCCTAGGCACTCGATCGAATGCTTTCTCGAGGTCGATAAATACCATGTGTAAATCCTTAGACGAATCTCGGTGCTTTTCCATTATTATTCGTAGGCTTTGGATAGCGTCCACCGTCGATCTTCCTTCAACAAATCCACACTGGCTATTATCGAGCTTTATTATTTGCCGAAGACGTTCGTTTAAGACTCTTTCGACGATTTTCATTGTGTGTGACATAAGCTTGATTGAACGGTAGTTGTTGCATTCTCGAGTGTCGCCTTTTCCTTTGTATAATGGAACCAAGAAGCTACGTCTCCATTGATTCGGCATAGGTTGTCCACATTTTAATTTATTTAAAAGTTTCGATAGCCATCCCCTCCATCTTCCCCCGCTTCATTTTTCCAATTGCTATACTTATTTCTTCGATTGAAAAGTCCGAAACTTCCTCCTCGAATAGACCAGCTTTCGGCACGATATCACGTGGAAACTGTTTGTTAAGCAACTCCTTGCAGTATTCAAGCCACCGGTCACAAATTTCCTTTTCATTTGTTAGTAAACGACCGTCTGCGTTTTTGATGTATTTCGGCGAGGTTATGCCTCTGTGCAGCGAGCTTAAAAATATTTGGCAT
The DNA here is from genome assembly GCA_928272305.1 of Volucella inflata. Taxonomy (NCBI): domain Eukaryota; kingdom Metazoa; phylum Arthropoda; class Insecta; order Diptera; family Syrphidae; genus Volucella; species Volucella inflata. The sequence continues at coordinate 207,611,161 of OV743716.1, forward strand.
TTTAGTATTGTACGACGTTTGAACTTCTTGGATAGCTTGTCTTCTATCTGCCGATCGTGAGGATATTTGTTCCAACTCCTGGTACAGGTTTTCCGCTGCTGCCGCTCGAGTTCGAGCCAGGACTTTCTTTGCGATCTTTTTAAGACGCTCGTATTCAAGAGCCAGTCGAGCTTTTCCGATATCGTCGCTCCGATCGCATTTTGTCCACGCTTGGAATGCAGTCTTCTTGTCGGCCACAGCTCGTTTGGTTTCGTCATTCCACAACCATGTTTCTTTGCCGACGTGATGGTATTTCGATATAGTCCCCAGATGGGATTTTGCGAGTGTATGCCTCGTGCATGTTGTTCCACATTTCTTGCGGGCTAAGTGAGTCTGCTATACCATTTATATTTTGAAGTACTTCTTTAGCCAGTGCGATAAATCTTGCGCTTCGTTCCTTCGATAGATTATACCACCGGATTTTTGGCTTTCCAAACGATGCCCGTGTTTTCGGTGGTTCCGCTATGAAAAATTCTGTAATGAGCAGACGGTGTTGGCTTACTAGCGATTCTCCAAGTATTACTTTACAGTCCTTAACACGGTTTCTCATCGACATTTTGCAGAGGTGATAATCTATTTGCGTTTCGTGGTCTCCGCTGCTATAAGTGATAAGATGTCGTTGATGTTTAATAAACATTGTATTTAAGATGGTTAAGCCGTAAGCCCTACATGCTACAAGGATGTCTTCGCCAGCTGAATTTCTGGTTCTCAAGCCTTTACCGCCGTGGCAGTCCTCATAATCAACATTTGTTTCTCCGACGTGGCCATTTAAATCTCCGCCTACGAAGAGCATCTCATCGATAGGTATATTTCTAAGCAAATTACCGAACTCTGACCAAAATGTATCTTTTTCCGATTGGTCGCATCCATTTTGTGGAGCGTACGCGCTAACAATGTTCCACGTTTCATTGTGTATGACGAGTTTAACACTCATCAAGCGGTCGCTTATTTTCAAGATACCAACGATGTTGTTTAGAAGATCCGCTGCAACAACGATTCCAACACCGTTTCGTCCATTGACCATTCCATGGTAAAACATCTTAAATGCCTTAGTTTTTAAATCTAGAAAACGCGCTTTCTTTCCCGTATTACACCACTTCGTTTCCAGTACGCACAGGATTTGTAGAGTTCTGCGACGCATAATCGCTTCCAGTTCTAAACTTTTTGAGGTCATCGATCCGACGTTCCGATTTGCAAACCGAAGTTTAGGAAAATATTTTGAAAACTTCATTTTGCCCGCCCCGGAATCCGTCGGGCTCTGATACAAGCACTTCTGCTTGCTCTGGGATCACCCGAGTGCGTTGCAATTGTGGTGCCCAGCGGGGTAGTGCTATTAATTGCGATCATTTCCATGAAGTGTATCTTTGTATTTAGTTGAAGGAATACATTACTATATATCTCTGACCATCGATTGTTGTTGATCTAACAGCGTAGACTAGCCACATTATGTATCCCAAAAAAAACAAGCAATCAAGAGGTGTCAAATCACAAAATCTTGGCGGCCAATTTACAGGTCAATCCCCCAAAATTATGCGTTTGAGGAATGTTTCCTTCAATGAATTAGCTGTTTCGGCTGGTGTGCCATACACTACATCTGTCGCTGGAACTACATCTTTTCCACATTCATGGCATTCGATCGAAGAATAGCGAATACTCTTGACCACGCTGATTAGCTTAATTTTTGAAAAAAAAAATATGATCCGATGACTCCACTAGATGACAGACCGCGCAAAATCATACATTTTTGGTACCTACGTAACGCCGTTTATATCTCCCCTCCAAAGTCGACAATCTAGCTTATTGACGTAACACTTGAACCAAAAATGAGCCTCATCGATGAACACAATTTTCCGAGAAATCAGCATATCTAATGGCAATTGATTTAGAGTCCATTCACCGAAATTGGATTGTATTGGCTTCTAAATCCGATGGTTCGGCATTCAATCCTAACCACGCCCGAAAGATATCGTTTTTTTCATGCAACTAAAACTGAATTAAGTGGCTGCTTAGAATAACAACAACAAGTGCAATTACATCAATAATTAAGTCTCCCCGTTAAATGTTTGATGCCACTCATAGAGTGACATAGCCACTGAGTCCAATAAACTTTCTTTCACACTCTTTCCCATTTTCCTAAAAAACTTAACACGTTCTCAGACACTTTGAGTGTTAAAAAAAAAAGAATATGGCTCCAGTTCTCGTACAAGCTGAACATTTTAAGATTTCAAACCAAGATCTTTCCATAAAATTTTCTAGAAAGTCAATGGACAAAGTCCAAGCTGTTGTCAAAAACGTTGAATCGATAAATTTGGATCTTCTTCAATACACAACCTGAAAAGATGCAATATCCTTTTCAGCAAGCTCGCTATCACTGTAGGATCCAATGATAAACGCTATTAAAGTAAGAGAGAAAACTCGACAATTTGTATCAAGATCACAATATGATCTTTATTAATTTTAATATCAAAGTACACAAATCTACAGCGCTTATTTTTTACTCAACAGATCGCCGTCGTTGCTCCATGACTTCTGCCTTTTGAAACCCAGATACAGTGGATTTCGCTTATTTGGGACATCGCTTTATCGGGACAGCCGCTTAGCTAGGACAAATGAACAAGAACGGAAACAAAAAAGATATGATTTTGTTCGTTTATTGTGGACAGCAGCCGTTTATTCGGGACATATTCATCGCACATCTTACACACATTTTGACAAAAATATCGCCACATTGCTGGCTGCTACTCGTATGTCTCGAAAAAATTACAGCAGCAAAAGCCACACCATCGTTTGCAGTAATAATGGCGATGAAGACGAGAAAACAAATTGAGCCAATGCTCTTCAAGTAACGGTACTATCTCGTCGTGTTGCGCTCCGTTTTACATTTGTATAGGGGTGGGTAAAACGGTTTCTTGTTGTTTCAATTTGTTATTCGCTTTGATGTTTCTAGTTTTATTGTGCTACGACGTGGCGTGCTTTTGGTTTCGTTTCAGAAAGTGCCGAGATAAAATTAAATAGTCGCGATTGTTGCATTTGGTTAAAATGTCCAGAAAATATTTAACTTACATACTTACTTTAGGTGGCGCTACAGTCCGGGGTGGACCTGGGCCTCAGTCAACAAGCTTCTCCAGCCAGCTCGATCCCTAGCTAGCTGTCTCCAGTTTCGCACGCTAAGTTGGCTGAGGTCCTCTTCCACTTGCGTGCGCCACCTGAGTCTTGGCCTTCCTCTACTGCGCTGTCCCTCGGGGGCGGATTCGAAGACTTTTCGGACCGGAGCATTGGTGTCCATGCGCTCTACATGACCCAGCCAGCTCAGTCTTTGGATCTTCACTCTTCTGGCTAGGTCCATGTCGCTGTACAGTCTAAACAGTTCGTCGTTGTATCTTCTCCTCCACTCACCGTCAAAGCAGACGGGACCGAAGATCGCCCGAAGAATTTTTCTCTCGAAGCAACCAAGAACACACTCATTAATTTTTGATAATGTCCATGCCTCTGCGCCATAGAGCAGAACCGGGATTATTAAAGTCTTATAAAGGGTGACTTTTGTTGTCCGAGAGAGGGCTTTGCTACTCAATTGCCTTCTTAACCCAAAGAAACAGCGGTTGGCAAGAGTTATTCTTCGCTTGATCTCAGCGCTGGTGTCGTTGTCTGTATTTATAGAGGAGCCTAGGAGCCTAGACAAAGTCCTTAACTACCTCAAAGTTATATCTGTCGAGGGTGACGTTCTGTCCGAGACGTCGGTGTTGGTTGTCCTTTTTGCTTGACAGCATATACTTGGTCTTGCCCTCATTGACCGCTAAACCCATTTTCGCCGCTTCCGTCTCAATACTCGCGAAAGCGCCACTGACATCACGCTGCTTTCTCCCGATTATGTCAATATCGTCGGCGTATGCGAGTAGTTGGACGGACTTCTGAAAGATAGTGCCTCTTGGGTTTGCTCGTGAGTTTTGCACTATTCTTTTAAGAACGATGTTGAAAAAATCGCATGACAGTGCATCGCCTTGTATAAATCCTTTCTGGACATCAAAGGTCTCGGTGAGATCTTTGCCGACCTTGGAGCAGCGTGCATTCTCCATCGTCATCCTGCACAGACGGACGAGTTTGGCAGGGATGGCAAACCTAGACATTGCTCTATATAGCTCGTCTCTATAGATGCTGTCATACGCGGCCTTAAAATCGATGAATAGGTGGTGGGTATCGATCTGAAGCTCATGGGTCTTCTCCAAGATCTGCCGTAGTGTGAATATCTGGTCGATGGTGGACTTTCCTGGCCTGAAGCCACACTGATATGGACCTATCAGGTTGTTTACGAACGGCTTCAGGCGTTCACACAATACGGCGGATAAGCTCTTATATGCGATGTTAAGGAGACTGATGCCTCTGTATGGCCTTAGTCTTCTGGATATTTATTATTTCCAATCCGGCACATCATAATAATCTTGCTAGGTATTATAATTTAGCTTGGATGTCACGGAGCTTGTGTGATATAGGTAGAAGACAAATATCGTCCGCATAGTCTAAGTCTTCGAGTTGTCGTGTGAGTCTCTAAGTTATTCCACGTCTCTGCGCGCAGACTTCTCTCATCATTTTATCCAGGACAGTTGTGAACAGTTGAGGTGAGAGTGGGCATCCTTGCTTTACTCCTGTATTTGTAGTGAAAGAGTCACTGATGACTCCATTATGTAGTACTGCGAGTCCCGAATCTTCCTACATTGCTCTGGTGATGTTAGTTACTTTTTGGGGTACTCCTTTCTTACTTAGTGCTCTCCATATTGCAACTCATTGTGTCAAACCTTCTGGAAATCGATAAACAACAGGTATAGAGGTGTACGCCATTCTATAGACTGCTAAACTATTATGCGCAGAGTGTTGTTGGTTTGGCCCGCTTCTTTGCGGGCGGAAGCCAGCCTGTTTATCTCGTAGATTTCCTTCGATTTTGTTTTGAATGATTGTTGCAAGTATTTTGTATATGGAGTTAAGTAGAGTTATTTCTCTCCAGTTGCTGCATTCTTTCAGGTCGCCCTTCTTTGGTCACTTCACGATTATGCCTTTCTTTCAAGATGAGGGTAGTCTTTCCTTTTCCCATGTCTTTCTGATGTGAGGATATAGAAGTTCTGCTGATGTTCTGCTGTCAGCGCGTAGTAATTCGGCTGTAATACCATCCACGCCCGCTGCTTTGTTACACTTCATTTTCATTATAGCATCTTTCATCTTTCATCTCATTGACACGTGTGAAGCACGATATTCTTAAGTTGTTGTTTATGTGGCTGTTTGTTTCATCTTCATACCGTAAAAATACCAACAGTTCTACATTTTCTGGAAGCAATGAAGCGCTTTGGAACGTTGCTGTAAAAAAACAACGCTCTGAGCTAGAGATTTATTGTCTCTCCTGACTCTTTGCAAAGGGTTGGCATCGCAGTTTAGTAATCTACAGAAATGATTCTGCTTCCCTTTTGAGTTCATTCCCAATCTATGAACTTATAGTACATTTTCAACTGCTTTCTGGTGTCATATAAAATGCTCTCGTGAATCACAACCAGTAAAAATACGAATATCAGTAATGTGAATATAAGAAAATTAAAATTAGAAGAAAGCCTGAATTTTTAGCTCCAAATAAATTACTTTTGAGAACTAAGACAACAATTAGTTTAAGACAAGTTTTAAACATGCAGAGAAAAGTCCGAAAATCCAGTTGAAATAAATTGTAGACGAAGTAGTTCTAGAATTAGAGCCTTGAACTTTGAGCACACAGCCACAGCCCCAGATTTAAGGCCTTTAAATTTAGTCACGCAGTTCTGCCACTACATATACGACACTTACATTCAAGTATGTATTTTAAGTCGTAGACTTTCGGCCATAAAATACAAGCACGCAATTCTAGCTTCACGGCCCTAAAATTCAACCAAATAATTTTTTATCCAGATTTACGGGGCTCACATTTAAGCACGCGATTCTGTCACTTGACTTACGGCATTAACCTTTTCGCACGTAATTGCAACACTTAAAGTTGAGCAAGAAATTCTAGCCCTAGATTTGCAGATTTGTAATTTAAACGAGCAAAAATACTATCTTTGCTGTCTTGTATTTCTGGCACATACCTATATAATCGTTATCTAGGCCTAGCGCCCCTTCATAAACTGATTCCAATGTCACTCTCCTCTAGGATAACCAAAAGAAGCCAACTTCGATTGCTGTATTCACTCGGATGTAAATACTCGTACATCAGCGTTACAAGAAATTTAGAAAATTTAGTTATCATCTTCGATCGCTAGACTCTGTTTAGCTGCGGCAATCTCATCTGCATCATCTTCGCTGCGGTTATGCCAATACTAAGTTTGCAGTCAGCTTATCCAAGCGCTCCCTACAGTTTCATCACTTTCCTCTGTTCGGCAATTCGCTTGTCACAATAACTTGGAAATTTTCACATACCACATCGGTAAACATGCAAGTTGCTTTGATGTAGATTAACTGGGTTCCTGCGATGTTTTTTTTTCAGTTGTGTAAGTCGGTCTTATCTTGAAAATATTTTCCTTTCCTGTCACTACTTTGTTGAATTGGTTGTTGTATCTTTAACCTGGAATTGGATCTTTTCCTCTTGGTTGCTCTGATTAATGGCAATTCTGTGAATATGAACGTTTGTGTTGTACATTGGCTTCACGAGAATTCATTCCTGTTCCTCAAAATTGCATACATTTGAGTTGTTCGCCATAGATAAGTATTTTCTTAGCTGGCTGAATGACTGGCAGTATCATGACTGGTACCCACTCCCCTGTCCGATAACGAAAAACAGGTGGTCCTCTGATGATGTTTTCCTGCGAGAACCCATGGGTATGTCCAGAAAGGAGAAAAAGTCGGCTTTTGGGATTAAGGTCTGTTTTTTAAGCAATATTTGACCGTATGGTTAGCATCGATAGCACAAAAGGTTACACCGCTTTAGATTCCTATATTTTGGTTCTACTCCTATTTCATGCACATCAAAAACATCTTTTTCTATTTCTCAAGGTACTTCTGGGCTTCTTGTGTTATAACGTCAGTCATCAGCACTATTGTTGTATGTTCCCTGCTTTCCGGAAAATATAAAGAAAGCGCACTCAGAACCATCATTGAGGAATCCCAATATCCCGTTTTCAATATAAACTTTCCAGCAATTGCACTATGTACAAAACATCGGGTCAACTGGGATCGCGTCCAAATTGCTAGAAAACGCTTTCTACCAGCAAACGCAAGCGACGAAACTGTGGATGTCTTCATGAAACTTGTAAGGCGACTCGATGGTTTTCAATTTCAATTCAAGACATTCGATAACTTTGCCGGAATTGAAAACGAATCCCTCCATTTGATTGACTCAGTTAACATCTACACCCTGGCTTCATACTTGAGTTTCCGTTGTGAAGAGGTCATGTATGGAACTTGCAAGTTTGCAAATCAGGAATACGATTGCTGTAAGTTATTCCTTCAAGAGAGGACCACAATGGGCTTATGTTTTGTATTCAATTCTGTTGTTTCTCCAGAATCCCATCAGAAATCGGTAAGTGAAATTTGTGAAGATTATTCGTCGGGATTTTTGATTTTTCCATAATAACTTTCACGAGGCTGTCCCTTTTTAGATAGGTGACAATTTCTATCCTTTCAAGACTAGCAAAAATGGAGAAGGAAGTGGATTGGTGTTCTCATTTCGTAGAAATGCTTCAAAGGTCATTCCTGGCACAAACGATGCCTATGGAGTGGAAATGATGGTGAAGAATTCTGACCAATGGACTGATGAAAAGACCTACCATCTTCGACCGAATACTTATAATGCAGTCATAGTAAGACCAGAGACAACAAAAGCTCATGTTGACCTCAGATACTTGCCGATATCGGTTCGAAAATGTGTATTTCAGGTAGCACAACAACCCTCAGTTGATTATTTTATTAATTCTCGTTCTATTTTAGGAAGAAAAGACGAACTACTATTTTATGTCCGATCTTAACTATCGGCAATGGAATTGCAGAACGGAATGCCGCCAAGACTATGTGATACGCTTCTGCAATTGCACAATTTCGCTGTTTTTCAAGCGTAAAGGTACGAAATTTCCATATCTTTGATATAAATGTGTATTTCGACTGTAATGTGTAAGGTAATCCAGGCGACACATTAGATTGAATCAAATTATCAAAAAACAAAAAAAAAACACTGTGGCGCTGGCAGCCCTATATGGGTCATGGCCTAGCTTCTTGACACTCATTTATGTTGCTCATGTTGTGATTTTTGTCACATCTGAGCGGGACCTACGGTTTATCGCCGAGTCCGAACGGCACTCCTAAGAAGCTTTTTCGTAGGCAATTTTACTTTCGAGAGTTTGTCATTGCCCGCCGAAAAGGTGATGGCGATTTTGGAAAATTGTTGGTGACCCAGCTAGGAATCAAACCCAGACTCTCTGCGTGATAGTCCAATGAGCTAACTATCGCGCCATCGCCATCGACTCAAATCAAATTATTAGAAAAGAGAAAAAATTTCCAAAATATTTTCATAAACTTCGGTTTGCAAGTTGGAACGTCGGATCGATGACCTCAAAAAGTTTAGAACTGGAAGCGTACAGGAAACGAAGTGGTGTAATAAGATGTTTTACCATGGAATGGTCAATGGACGAAACGGTGTTGGAATCGTTGTTGCAGCGGATCTTCTAAACAACATCGTTGGTATCTTGAAAATAAGCGACCGCTTGATGAGTGTTAAACTCGTCATACACAATGAAACGTGGAACATTGTTAGCGCATACGCTCCACAAAATGGATGCGACCAATCGGAAAAAGATACATTTTGGTCAGAGTTCGGTAATTTGCTTAGAAATATACCTATCGATGAGATGCTCTTCGTAGGCGGAGATTTAAATGGCCACGTCGGAGAAACAAATGTTGATTATGAGGACCGCCACGGCGGTAAACGCTTTGGAACCAGAAATTCAGCTGGCGAAGACATCCTTGTAGCGTGTAGGACTAACGACTTAACCATCTTAAATACAATGTTTATTAAACATCAACGACATCTTATCACCTATAGCAGCGGAGGCCACGAAACGCAAATAGATTATCACCTCTGCAAAATGTCGATGAGAAACCGTGTTAAGGACTGTAAAGTAATACTTGGAGAATCGCTAGTAAGCCAACACCGTCTGCTCATTACAGAATTCTTCACAGCGGGACCACCGAAAACACGGGCATCGTTTGGAAAGCCAAAAATCCGGCTGTATAATCTATCGAAGGAACGAGGCTCAAGATTCATCGCACTGGCTAAAGAAGTACTTCACAATATAAACGGTATCGCAGACTCACTTAGCCCGCAAGAAATTTGGAACAGCATGCACGAGGAATGCATAACACTCGCAAAGTCCCATCTGGGGACTATATCGAAATACCATCACGTCGGCAAAGAAACATGGTTGTGGAATGACGAAACCAAACGAGCTGTGGCCGACAAGAAGACTGCATTCCAAGCGTGGACAAAATGCGATCGGAGCGACGATATCGAAAAAGCTCGACTGGCCCTTGAATACGAGCATCTTAAAAGATTACGAAGAAAATCCTGGCTCCAACTCGAGCGGCAGCAGCGGAAAACCTGTACCGGGAGTTGGAACAAATATCCTCACGATCGGCAGATAGAAGACAAGCTATACAAGAAGTTCAAACGTCGTACAGTACCAAAATGCCAAATATTTTTAAGCTCGCTGCACAGAGGAGAAAAAATTCAATGGAAATAACCTCGCTGAAATACATCAAAAACGCAGACGGTCGTTTACTAACAAATGAAAAGGAAATTTGTGACCGGTGGCTTGAATACTGCAAGGAGTTGCTTAACAAACAGTTTCCACGTGATATCGCGCGACAGCTGGTCTATTCGAAGGAAGTTTCGGACTTTTCAATCGAAGAAATAAGTATAGAAGTCGGAAAAATGAAGCGGGGGAAGGCGGCGGGACCAGACAGCATTCCATCAGAGTTTTGGTCGAAGATGGAGGGAATCGGCAGCGAATGGCTATCGAAAGTTTTAAATAAATTAAAATGTGGACAACCTATGCCGAATCAATGGAGAAGTGGCTCCTTGGTTCCATTATATAGGTACAAAGGAAAAGGTGACACTCGAGAATGCAACACACACGATGAAAATCGTCGAAAGAGTCCTAACCGAACGTCATCGGCAAATAATAAAGCTCGCTAATAGCCAGTGTGTGGAGAATTTCCAGTTAATGTCCGAGTGCATCAAGGAAGCATACTTAGCCCTTTCCTCTTTAACGTAGTATTCGACTATCTTTTAAAAGACGCGAAGCAGATGTAACGCCAATTCTCTTCGCTGACGACGCAGTTATACTTAGCTAGCACGTCGAAGATTTACAGAACGCCTTAGATTCTTGGAGAAATGCGCTAGAGAGAAACGGGTTTAAAATAAGTCGTTCAAAGACGGAGCATTTGTCGTGCCCATTTGCGCATCCGTTGCGACCTGTTCCGGATATAATGTTAGACGGAATAGCTCTTCCGAAAAGCGCTATCTTTAAGTACTTAGGATCAATCGTTAATATGGAAGCGAAATGTGACGACGACGTAAACCACAGAGTGAGTGTGGGATGGATGAAATGGCGAGAAAATTCGGGAATCTTTTGCGACCGAAAATTTCCACTTAAATTAAAGGGGAAACTCTACACCACGGTTGTTAGACCAGCTCTTATATACGGTTCACAGTGCTGGACAATTTACGAAGCGTTTAAAAACAAAATGACGGCAGCGGAAACTAAAATGTTAAGGATGTCTAGTGGAGTCACTAAACGCGATTGCATTAGATCTACGCGTATAAGAGGAAGTCTACATACGAGTATAAAGAATTCGGTAACCGAACAGCTTGAGGCGAATAGAATAAGCTGGTATTGGCAGGTTCAAAGAAGATCTGCGGAAAATCCGGTTAAAAAGGCACTATCAACTACGGTCACTCCAACTGTAAGAAAACGAAGTCGAAAAAAGAATTCCTGGATTTCTCAGATGGCAAATGCGCAACAACGCCTCGGGCTAACCACTGAAGCGATCCAGGACCGAGCATTATGTAGACGCGTTCTGCGGTCTGCGACATTAGCCAACCCCATAAGCGGAGCAGCAGCGATGCAGTAAAAATGGGAAACTCGTTACGCATAAGTTCGTATAACGAGGAAAGGGTTAATAAAAGGATAAGAAGAAGAAGAAGAAGAAGAAGAAAAAATTGAGGCATCTTACGCAACTAACATCAATGCCAAAATCTGAAAAGAAAGCAAATTTGGCAGATCAATTGAAGCCACTAATGAAGCAGATAGTAATAAGGTGATGGTAATACGAAAACAATGCAACTTAACAACCTCAAGAAGATTGAACCGCTTACCAAATCGCATAAAAGAGCAAACGTAGTGAGGTGAGATCTACCAGCAGAGATGTACAAATATGCAAGTGATGATTAACTCTCTATAAATGCACTTTCAGCAAGTTTGTATTCTCTAATACCTTTGTATTGAATATTGACTACCTTACCTTCAAGAAGCCAATGCTCTTCTCGTCCTTCGTTGCAGGGCCAATTCGGGCTTGTTTAGCTTCACCCGCTGACCTTAATCAAACTTTGGACTTTTTGATAGTGGTCGGTTAGAGAATCCCCACACTTCAGCTGCAGTGTCTTTTGTGGCACGTTGTCAACCTTACCACTATTCCGCGGTACTTTATCCGGGCAAAAGATTTCAGGGTACGCGTTCAGCAAATATTCTGGCTCTTGCGACTGCATATTTTTCATATCATACCTTCTCAAAATAGTTCTTCTTTGTTGTGACGCTTGGAAAATCCACATTCATACTTTGACTGCAACAAAGCAGTGCACCAAGTCAATCTTGACTGCACGAAACTGAAAGCAATACTTTATCGATCGCAGGACATGTCCCCTTGTGAGAGGACAAAACCGCAAAGCTGGTATAATAACATTTTGTTCCATCCAAATGTCAATGAATCTAAATCCGTTACTAGACATAGTTTCGTATATTCCTGATTAGGATATATGCTGATCTCGAAATATGCTGAAGTAGCTCAAATAAAGCTTCGGTTCCTCTAGCTTTGGAGATCATAATTGATGAGAATTTCACAGCTTTACGTCCTCCTTTTAAGGAACAGAAGTCTTACGGCGACTTCCTCCGCGACAAATCGACGATGAACCATACTGAGGTACAATTCAAAAAGACAAAAGAATAGGGCGCTATATCGTATCTCTTAAGACATCTGCTTCGCCGAATTATTCGTTTCCCCTGACAACGGAATTTGAGTCGTCTCTGATCCTGTTGCCTGGGCTGCATGTTCTTTTTTTCGGTAAGACCTCCGAACATTTTTTCCATTATTCGGTTTACTTGGAGCTCACAGGCCTTTTGGTCCTTTAATTCAGCGCCTCTTCCACACACAATTTCGTCTTTTGCTTTATACAGCTGTTAGGTTACCAAACTTTTGCCTAGGTGGTCCGGTAGAACTTGTCATATCAATTGATTTTTTGGCTACTTGGCTCTGATCCTGGCCATCAAATACTGGATGAACTGTCGAAAAATTGAGTGATACGACCCAGTTCCTGACAGTTTGATGCGGTTACTGCCATTCAACATTAAATATCCCCACAATATTTATGTATTAATGTATCAGCTAAGGGAACAGCAGACGAACTTTGACCCCAATAAGAAGTGATCCAAATCTATATTGCTCTCTCAGGCTATTCAACAACTACAGTACTAGAGGAGTGGCATAGCAATGATTGCAATATAAATTAAGATTACGAAACTGTCTTAGTTTTATAGTGAAATTTTGACGCGCAGCAGTTACGCCCAGTTATGCCTTCGATTGTGTTACAAAAATGTCCAGTTTTCCTATTTTGGCGATTGAAAGTATCTTAAATAATAAATAATTGTGGATGAGCTTGTAGAAAAATAAAACAAATTGTGATCTCTCTAAGCTGATTAGCCTTAGACAACAACGTCTGAGTGGATCGTAGAAGACCTTCCCAATGAATGTGTAGAACCCTAACAACCCATGTGCAGCAGAGAAATAAGCGCAGGTTTCTGACTGCTACTATGCAAATACCCGGAAAAAAGAAGGAGGTACAACTACCATATACATGTGTACGAGTATGTATACTTTAGACATTATAGGAAATAGAAACAGAGCTTGTTCGGATATGAATTTACCATACATAGCAGACTAAACCAAGAAGCCTTGGTCTCCAACACTTGAAGGAGTGTCCTATGATAATCCGCATCAAGGCTACTTTCGCTAACATAACCGACTGAAGCCAAGAAATCCATATTAAACGTCAAGTGTACAAAGCGGCGCTGGAGTGCTCATAGATCCACTCGTAATCTCTATGAGCAGAAGAGACGGAAAGAACATCGGCTTCGACAGACGAACAAAAAACACCAACTGGAAGTTTTACCAATAAGTACAAACAATGTGTCAAAATAAGAAAACCCATACAGAAGCCTGTAGAGATGAAGAAGAAAATCGAGTAGTAGAATCACAGTCGGTACTGGAGGCAGACTGTATAAAGACGAAGAAGCTCAACAGCCTGTTGGCAAGAAGATTAGACTATTGAGCCTAGTCAATGATTGCCAGAACTTTGGGAGAACTCAACGCGCAGTTGCCAGTGCGCTTGCTAGTATTGAAACAGGAGATGCCAAAATAACTATGCAAAACTAAGTATGTACTGTCAAAAAGACAAAAAGCAAGATCGACTAATTGGACAGAACAAGCGACAGCTTGTTGCCTACCTTGGGTCTGCTATAAGTTCTACCAACAACACCTCACTTACTTCTTGAAGCTAGTTCTTCAGACCGGGATGGCTCTAGACCACGGATGACAATCGTCTCCAACCAACTCGATTTTTCGTAATCTTACCGCACGCTTAGTTGCCGGATGTTCCCTTTTTGCATGGATACACTACTTGAGTTGCGGTCTTCCTCTACTGTGCTATTACTCTGGGGGATTCAAAGAGTTTTCGAACGGGAGCTTCGACTCAGTCATCTCATGACTTTCATGACTCAGTCATCTCAGTCGCTGAACTGTACAGTCCATACAGTTCGTCGTTGTATCTCCTCCTCCACTCACCCTCGATGCAAAACACTCGAAGAATTTTTCTCTCCATGCAGCCAAGAGCATTGTCATTCATCTTTGATAAAGTCCAAGAGCAGTACTGGGATTACTGAAACGTCCACAACATGTAAGCAAAAATAAAACAATATATCGCTCTAGTCAATCGCTGTCTCTTTGGACTGCCTTTAAAAGCCTTAACCATCCCAGTCCTACTTTATGGTTCTGAGACATGGACTCCATGGAAAACGAATGAAAATATCCTCAGTCCTTTCAAAACAAAAATCCTTCGAATTTTGGAAGAGATAATTCAACAACCTATTATAAGTGCTGTACAGAGACCAAGTCATCAAACTCCACACAAGTCTCCTGAGCAGACTAGGTCATATAGAGCCAATGAACAGCAATGCTCCGGCCCGAATCTTCGAATCTTACACGATGGGAAAAACCTGTAGAGGAAGCCTTCGCCTCAGGTGATGAGAACAAGTAAGAGATGATCTCAACCGAGGTTTGTGTGCACAACTGTAGGCAATTAGTTAAGGTTTGGGGTAATCGGAAAGCCTTCAAAGTTAGAGCCCAGGTAGTAAGTAAGTGGGTTAAGTAATTTTAGATTCGCCATTCCGATATCTTTCTGATCATTACCAGGTTTTTTTTTACTAAATACATATGTAACCAATCCCAAAGAAATCTTGTACAAAACTGATTCTTCTTTTCAGATTCTAACGTTCGAGAATGTAGCGCTTCTGATTTCACTTGTATCTACAAATACAGGGGTGAGTGCTCTTTACAGATGTTCGAAAGCAATATATAATAAAATTGGATTCCCATTTCTATACAATTAACATATACTCGTAATACAGATCTTTTCGGAAATGGTAACCGACCTGATGTGAATAAATATGTCAAAATGGGATCTGGCATGACTTGTGAATGTCCACCCAGTTGTGATTCCTTGAACTACCATGTCACACTTAATACAGTGCCGACTTCTAAGTAAGTATCATAGATATTTCAATCAACCGTCCAATTCCGACGCCTAATCTTTCTTAAAGTGATTCTAAAATCAACCTGGTAACTCAAGTCAATATCTACTATCAGTCAGAGGTAATGATGAAGTATGTTACCAACTTAAAGTTCACCATTTGGGAATTAATTGGTATGTTCCCAACTTTCCTCTAAATTATTTAAGTATCTGAAATTCGATTTCTTATTCTAATATCTTATCAGGATACTTTGGAGGCATTGCTACATTATTTTTGGGCGCATCTAGTCTATCTGGAGTGGAATTTCTGCATTTTGCTTTGGTACAACTGATGTTGTACATACGAAAATGGGCAAGAGCTCGCCGAAGGGAGAAAAAAGTTAAACCAATCAGCAAATAATACGAGCACTGTTCTGAACATACACATTCAAATAGAAATGTTACTTATATCACCTCAGAAAATAAATCAATATCTAAATAAATTTCACTTATCCAGTGGAAGCACTTATAGGTAATTATAAATACATTACTTGTATATCTCACACCTTTATCAAGTCTCTAAATGCTCAATGACTTAATAAAAACTACAGACCAACTCCCCAAAGTCACCCAAAGTCCTTTGGCATGGAGGTTGGCTCATAGCAAATGCTGAACAAATGAACTTTGACACAAAATCAATGTTGAGAATGTTGAATTAAGTGATTCGTGATAATGTATTCCTCCTAGATACTTTATTACCTAGAAGGGTAGTTGCTGATTATCCTTTATGACGAATGATTTGAGTAGTTTGAGTTTTGAGGCCCTCGTTCTTATGGTGTGATGAAGATACTTTAATATAAGAGCTCTTTTATTGGGTGGGAAATTTGCTCTCGAAATGAGAAGGCTAATTCTAGTTAAAGTCAGATAGAAATCACCTTTAAAGGCCACCCTTTAGAAACTTTATTTAATATTTTTCTACGGCTCTTACTTTGGTAAAAAAGTAAGCCTTCCAACAAATTATAAAATATTATTCTATTTAAATGGCTAGCAAAGTAGTAAGCCATATTTTAATATATTTTCGATGGTTTCGGCCCCTATTTCACGAATAGGTTAACCAATTTTGCTTTTGAGTACTTGAATCGTCTCTGAATTGTTCGCATAGCATCGATCTTTTATGACACGCCACAAAAAAGCATCAAATCGGAGCTTCGTGTCGGCCAAGCAACACCACCAAAACTACTAATTACACGATTATTCAACTGAGTCTACACGGCTTGTGTGGTATGTAGCCCCATCTTGTTCGAAGTATAGTTCGGCTAAGTCCATATACTCAATTTCTGGCCAAGAAAGCATCGGCTGTCATGCTTTGGTGATGAATAACTCTAACGTTCCTTCCATTGTCGTTTTGGAGAAAAATTGGCCAATAATAACAGAGAAGCAATAACAAAACGGGGAGTCACCTTGCTCCAATTCCGGAGACAATTGGACATTATCAAGGACTTATGCGAGATATGTATGCCAAATTACTCGTATTTTTAGGCAAACTTGCGTGCACCAGCTGCAGTTTATTTCTACCGAAATTTCTTTTCAAAACTCTCACTGTTGGCCGACACAGTATCCACTTTGGAAGTAACTTTGTACTATTTCCCACCATTGTTCAGGTGCAAATCGATCTATTTCGTATCGCGAAAATATAATACTGTCTTTCTATCAATCTTTTTAACAGACAAAAACTGTCAGTGTCAAAAAAACATATGATTAAAAAAGAAACCAACAGATGGCCCACCCATGATTCATGAAGAGGTACTTTTTCCAGTGAGAATCTTGTGAGAGATCACGGATGCATTGTGTCACGCAGATATGGTATTTTTGTTCAGTATTATTTGATATTTCATCATAAATAAATTTAGCCCGGCACAGTGTTTAAAATTTATTTAGCTAAATTACGAAAATCAGCGTTCTACGTTCTAATGTGTTTCATTCGCTTAGAGCAGTTTATGGAAGAAAAAATCGGCCTACCGAACGTACCTATGTCATCGAAAAGTGCTAAACACAATTTTCATTTTTGGATAATATGCAATCAAATAAGCCACATCTAGTGCGTGGTAAATAAAATATAGCTGCAGTAACGGAGTGTATACGCGATGACCATGATGGATCGCTCAGGCGCCATTCTCAACAGCTCGGCTTGTCGTATGCAACAACTCGATGTATTTTACGTAGGAGTCTTAGTTCAAAAGCATACAAAATTCAATTCCTGCAAAAAATAAAGCCAGCCGCCGTTTCGAATCGTCTTCCTTTCAGTTGTTGAGCTATTCAGGAAGCTTCAAGAAGATCTACCGTTTTCGACCAAAATTTTAAAATTCGCCAATGAGGTCCATGTCTGGCTTAGCAAATTAGTCAAATGTGCTGCCATTACATCCAGACAAAACCACGATTTAGTAAGGTAAATGGGCCGGTGGAATCATCGGTTAATACTTCCTCAAAACCGAAGTCGACCGGAACGTTGCTGTGTAAGGCATGCATTATCGCGCCATGATATCGGACTATTTGCTATCTGAAATTGAAACCCATGGCCTTGACGACATTTGATTCGAACAAATACGCCGCCACATGCCAAACAGCCCGTAAAACCAAGAATTTATTGCGATAATGATTCAGTAAACAGTTGATTTTACGCTTTGGAACTGTGAATTGGCCCCCTAAATCATGTGATGTCGCATCTTCACATTTGTCTTTTGAAGAAAGATGATTAAGGGCTTCAATAATGATGTGCCTATAATACCAGCACCCAGCACGTCAGCGGCGAGAATTTTTAACCCAATGCGAGAGTAGGCCAGACATTCACAAAAGTAATGGCCCAGGATGTCAGTTCTTCACTTTTACAGCAAGCTTTGTAAGATATTGTATTATTTATGCCCAAAACACTTGAGTTCTTAGCAAAAGCGTAGTGCTAGCAGTAAAACAGGATAGCGTCCAACCTCCTTTTAGAAACGTAGGCAAGCAATCGGTTGAGGGCTATGCAATCTTCAGCTATGCTCATATGAGACCCAACTATCAATGGAAGCCCTTACTGACGACGTAGGCGGAACTAACATAGGTTCGACTCCTTAAGATTCTCCCCCAGCGAGTCCATCGGCGACTTAAGTTACTGTCATTCCGCAAAATGTTGCACATGGTTCTCCGAATGCACTCTAAGGTTATCTACAACAATTGTCAATTACGCCTAGGGCTGCCTGCGTTTTAAAGCAGCCAGTCGCTCGACACGATCCCAAAGTTGGCCATAGATGTCAGAACTAGCTAGAGAGCCTTAAGCACTGGTTTAACCTACATGCACTATAGCATGAAGACAATATGCCACCTTGTGAGCAACTCCTGCTTAGTCTCTCCATCACATATTGGTCACAATCAGCATTCGTAATTAGGTCCTAACCACCAGCTTTGCACCCCCGAACCCCGTGAAAATGCCCAGAGCCTACTACTTCCTAACGATTGCGTCTTTAATTCTGCCCACCAAAACGCACTCTCACAGGATCTTCCACATAAGAAAGCAGGTCTGATCTTAGACAGAGTTTTACGCATATGCAGTTCACCCATTTTATCCGTGCTCTTTGACGTAAGGGGGGTCTGACTGTGCCATGACATAAGGCCATATTTCAAAGTATGGGGCTATTTCAAAATATGGCCTTATGTCACGGCACCAGATCTGACATATAGTTCTGATGCTCTTGGCGAAGGTGCTGCCCTCTTTTGTGGATTTCGGTATGAAGGCTATTCTCACTGTCAGCCAGTACCAGGCTAGAAGTAAAGTTTCCCCTCAGAGTTATCAGCAATCTATACCTTTTCGAAACATCACTTCTTCCACATAGTTTCACTCGAAGATTTGGTTATTTCATTGGGAGAAATGCAGTAACTGTATCTTTAAATCTTCATAATAGACCTGATGGCAACGATTAATATAAGGCCTCGTAGAAGTAGCATCTTCCGACAGGTGCTGGTTCCTTAAATGACGAGAATGAGCCTCTGCAGCCGAACATCTTGCAGCTCTGCTAATAAGTCCTACTTCACGCCTCCCCGTGGCGCCATCTGGGAATCTCACTAGAGGTTGCGAAGTGAAGAGGGCAAATGGCGAGTTTCCTGCGCCATTAACCAGGATTAGTATCGAAAAAACAAAACAAGACCTTATCCGGGCTACTTCGACATATTTGGAGCTCAGGCCGGAAAGGATTTCCAGGACTTAGTCAGGGTCTTGGAAAAGAGATGGTGGCGGACGAGCACTATAAGGGCCAACGGCAGCGCTCACATCCCGGAACGGGTTACTGGCTTCGGTGTAACCGACCCCTCGTCCTAGGGGCACTCAAAATGGAACTGGTCCTCCAGGTTGGGGGTTGTGCCGCCGGGGTAACTGCCCGGCCAATTAAAAAAAAATTAAGTTACGAAGCATCAACAAGCCTCGGATATGGACGGATCTACTGTTGACAACCCACGCAAACGATTTAATGACAATGAGCTTCGGATATGCACGTGGAATGTTATATCCCTTAATAGACCACGTGCAGCCGAGCTTCTAGCGGAGGCCCTAGACTGCTGCAAAGCAGACATAACCGCCATCCAAGAAATGCGATGGGATGGGCCGGACAAAAAGAAGATGAAAAACTGCGACATCTACTACGGCAATTGCTATCGACGGCAAAAGCAGCGCTTATTTGGATGCGGATTTGTTGTCGGAGGCAGACTAAGACAAGAAGTCCTCAGCATCCGGCATGTGAGCGAGCGCCTCGTAGCAATCCGCATCAAGGCTAAATTCGCCAACATAAGCCTCATATGCGCGCATGCCCCCACAGAGGAGAAAGATGACGACACCAAGGATGCCTTCTACGAGCTCCTTACCAACACCTATGAACAATGCCCTAGCTATGACATTAAAATTGTCCTCGGTGATTTTAATGCAAAGCTAGGAAGAGAGGGTATCTTTTGTGGAACAATCGGAAAATATAGCCTGCACAACACCACCTCCGATAACGGATTCAGGCTAATCGACTTTGCGACGGGGCGAAACATTGTCGTGGCTAGCACGCGGTTCCCACATCTCGACATACACAAGGGGACTTGGAGAACCCCTGATCAATCAACAGTCAACCAGATTGATCACATTGCGATCGACGCAAGACACTCCTTCAGTATTATGGATGTCCGTACGTTCCGAGGAGCCAACATCGACTCGGACCATTACCTTGTTGTAGCCAAGGTACTTGCGGATATCCCAAACTACGCCAAGACAAACTAATGCTGTGAGAAAATTCGACGTCAGACGGCTACAATCGCAAGAGATCGCCAAGTGTCTCTTAATCTCTTTAGAAGTCCAATGCCGCCAGCATCAAGCATCGAAGACCATTGGAAACACTGCCAAAACGCCATCAGAGATGCCGCTTCTGATGTGCTGGGTTTCACTTGTCCACCACAACGAAACCCCTGGTTCGATGATGAATGCCGGCAAGCACATGCAGCTAAGCAAGATGCATATAACGCGGCGCTGCTTAGAAAGACCAGAGCTGCTCATGAGCTCTATGAGCGGAAGAGGAGAGACGAGCACCGGCTTCTAAGGAGGAAGAAGAAAGAGCATGAGAAGCGCGCGATCGAGGAAATTGAGAGATGCTACTCCAGGAATGAGGTTCGGAAGTTTTACCAAAAGGTAAAAATAACATGCCGCGGAAACAAACCCCGAACCGAAGCCTGTAGAGATGAACAATGGAGCATCGTAGTAGAATCGCAGTCGATGCTGAGGATTTGGAAAGATCATTTCTGCAGACTGTATAACGGCGATGACGGACCAAATACCGCTGTCAGGCAGAATCAACCTTTCAACCTGGACGATGATGACCAACAATTCCGTCCACCCGACCTGGATGAAGTGAAGATAGCCATATCGAAGCTTAAGTCCAACAAAGCTGCTGGAGCGGATGGCCTGACTGCCGAGCTCTTGAAAGCGGCAGGCGATGACTTGGTAAGGAGCATACACCAACTCATCTGTAAAATATGGTCGGACGAAAGTATACCCGATGAATGGAACCTCAGCATTGTTTGTCCAATTCTCAAGAAAGGAGACCCTCTGAACTGCGCCAACTACAGAGGCATCAGTCTCCTTAACATCGTATATAAGATCAACCTGATAGGTCCATATCAGTGTGGCTTCAGGCCAAGAAAGTCCACCATCGACCAGATATTCACACTACGGCAGATCTTGCAGAAGACCCATGAGCTTCAGATCTATACCCACCACCTATTCATCGATTTTAAGGTCTCGTATGACAGCATCTATAGAGACGAGCTATATAGAGCAATGTCTAATTTTGGCATCCCTGCCAAACTCGTCCGTCTATGCAGGATGACGATGGAGAATGCACGCTGCTCCATCAAGGTCGGCAAAGATCTCACCGAGACCTTTGATGTCCAGAAAGGATTTAGACAAGGCGATGCGCTGTCATGCGATTTTTTTCAACATCGTACTTGAAAGAATAGTGCAAAACTCACGAGCAAACACAAGAGGCAATATCTTTCAAAAATCCGTCCAACTACTCGCATACGCCAACGATATTGACATAATCGGGAGAAAGCAGCGTGATGTCAGTGGCGCTTTCGCGGGTATTGAGACGGAAGCGGCGAAAATGGGTTTAGCGGTCAATGAGGGCAAGACCAAGTATATGCTGTCAAGCAAAAAGGACAACCAACACCGACGTCTCGGACAGAACGTCACCCTCAACAGATATAACTTTGAGATAGTTAAGGACTTTGCCTACCTAGGCTCCGCTATAAATACAAACAACGACACCAGCGCTGAGATCAAGCGAAGAATAACTCTTGCCAACCGCTGTTTCTTTGGGTTAAGAAGGCAATTGAGTAGCAAAGCCCTCTCTCGGACAACAAAAGTCACCCTTTATAAGACTTTAATAATCCCGGTCCTGCTCTATGGCGCAGAGGCATGGACATTATCAAAAATGGATGAGGGTGTTCTTGGTTGCTTCGAGAGAAAAATTCTTCGGGCGATCTTCGGTCCCGTCTGCATTGATGGTGAGTGGAGGAGGAGATACAACGACGAACTGTATGGACTGTACAGCGACATGGAACTAGCCAGAAGAGTGAAGATCCAAAGACTGAGATGGCTGGGTCATGTAGAGCGCATGGACACCAATGCTCCGATCCGAAAAGTCTTCTAATCCTCTCCTGATTGACAACGCAATTGAGGAAGGCCAAGACTCAGGTGGCGCACGCAAGTGGAAGAGGACCTCAGCCAACTTAGCAGCTAGCCATGGATCGAGCTGGCTGGAGAAGCTTGTTGACTGAGGCCCAGGTCCACCCCGGACTATAGCGCCACCTAAAGTAAAGTAAGTAAGTAAGTAATAGACCTGACATTCTCTTTGAGAGCCTTCTTCTAGCAATGTGCCCTTCTCGGACTATCAACACGTTCTCAAATTCGGCAACTACTAATCTTGCTGCGAACGACACCTTAAAAATTTGAGAAACTATCTTTGTTGGAATTGTTTAGATATTGGGCATTATGAAGTCGATCTTATGAGACAATATCAAGACAATTATTGTATTTTACGACTGTGAACTTTTAAGTGAGAAGCTATCTTTATGAGCATTTTTATTATCGGCTTATGACTACTGACAGTAATTTTTTGAATTTTATTATAGTTTCTTTCGTGGCACATTGGGATGGCACTGGGCTTGACTCACGCTATCAAATTTAATTAACCGATTTGTGCATTTTTATTGCACAATAAGGGCACACCGTAAATTTAATCTTTTTTATTTGCTGACTATTTATTACAGTCAACTTCTCCAGATTCCCTATTTAAGCCCGGTTTAAGCGCGATTAAGTACCGAATCTTTCAGTGCAAGTAACTAAGTGAAATTGTTTTTTAATCCAAAATGAAGCGAACTTCCATAGTCGCCTTATTGCTGCTCGTAGCCTACGTAAGTTTAAATCTTAATTTCATTTCAGTTTCTCTTTTAAAAAAAAAAAGGATATCTTCCGCAGGCATCAGCAGAAAATGTCATTGACCCGGTACAGGCCTTTATCGACTTTGGTGCAATTTGCGCTGAAAAACTAAATCTTGATCCTGATCTGTTTGACAAGGTCAAGAACAAGGAATACCCAGATGTGCCGGAGATACATGAGTTTCTAATCTGTTTAAGTTCAAGTTTTGAAGTATGGAACGACAAAACGGGCTACGACCTAGACGGTATAACTAAATTCTACAAGATAATGGGAAGGCCCGAACTTATCACAGACGAAGTGAGGAATTGCAATAGGAACGAACAAAACGACCCAATCGGGAAGTGGATCTATCGATCATTCAGCTGTATGTGGGCTTCTTCGGCAGGTACATTCTTAAAAGGTAAACTTGATGAGGTTACGGACTGACTTTAAGTACAGAATGGAGGTTATACAATGTTTGACACCTTTTCAAAGGATATAAATAAATAATCCCAGTTGAATATTTGTTTGCTTTTTTGTCTATACTTACCTACTGGTACGGGAGTTCCTTAAATCGATCGCGATCTGATCAGACTGTTTACGATCAATGTTAAAGCTGATTTTCATATTTTGTAGTGTATCCAGGATAAAGTGAAACCTCAACCAATACTCATTTGCAACTCACTTAGTCACACAGCAGTGGCCTCTACTTGCCAATAGATTGCTGACCGTAATAGTGGCATACACGGTTTGAGAATTATGATTCTCCTAAACTTGGCCTCCATGTACTATTTCGCATCACTTCACTGATCAACCACTCATCCCGTTGGACTGACGTTGAATACTAAACATTCTTCGCGACGCTTGTAAGTAATTATAGTTTTCTACGATCTAACATCTTGGATTCTTCTTAAGGTTGGTGCCTTTCGCAGCTCGTTCTACGCACGCACTATGAATGAGCAGATCTCTATCTATTTATCTTCGATTCCGACCCGTCGCATTATGACTTGACTTATTTGTAGTTTCTTCTGCGAACCTTCTGCAATAAAGGACTCCACGACATACACTATCGCTTAGACTTTCCGGTTGCAGGGGTATACAATCGTGCAAAGCTATTAAGATATTTCCGATATCGATGTCCGGACAGGAACTGTGTAAGGTAAAGTGGAGTGACGGTTCATTCTTCCACTCGTTGCTTACCAGTCGATAAAGGTTATTAGCTTACGGGATCACCTGCCTATTGTGCCTGCCTAATTTTGTCCACCTGGGTTGCAACATCGTTGCCGATGCTGGGCTTTCCTTCTCCATGGTAGCCTACGATACAGATTTCGCATCTCTCGAAAATGTCGACAGCTCTCTCATAAACTGCTTCTTCCGAAATCGTTCGAAAGTCCCTGATAATCCAGAAAACCTGTAGCACTCTTCTAAACACTTTCACCTATAGTACATCCGCCAATATTGGAACAGTATAGAGGACCAAACTCATCGCTCTTGACAGTTAGATCATATGTGCGTGTCTATGGCCACTGATGTTTGAAAGTGTGTTCGTTGCATCAGCGTTGCCCTATTGCTGATGTAATCGACTTGGACTTTGAAGCGAAGCCTACTATCGAGCATCACTACAAAGAATTTGAGGGACTCCTTTCACTTTTGGTTAAAAATTGGAAAGTTCGTATGCCTCGCAGTTTTGTTGCTGGGTAACAGGACAGCCTCAGTCTTTTAGTTGACTAATTCCAAACCAGAAGACTCCAACCAAACGTTGCTCATCGAAACAAGCTCATACGTGGCGAACTATTTCTCGTAGATGTCAATATAAATGTTAAATGTGAACGTCGCTTTCACTACTTTGGGTTGTGTCAGTCGCAAGACTCTACCGTACACAATCTTAGAATTGAGAGCTGCGAGAAGCGTCCATTGCAGGACTCCCTAGGAGACGAGGTATGTTTCTGGGCATTTTTTCAACCAAGATTCATTGCAGCGTAAAAAGCTACAAAACGAACGAAGAATGGCACAAATGTGTTGTTTCGTCAGTTTAATTTTCGTATAATTCGCCATTCAGATCACCACCGAAGGTAGCCAAACTTATTGAATACTGCGATTCCGGGAATACGGCACTTATTATATGCCGCGATCCTAATGCTCAGAGTACTTTTTCGGGTAGTAGTAAATGCAAAGTGAGCGGCAATCATCTCCTGCATTTCATCGTATGACCTGGCTGTTAACGTGTCGCTTAAGCCGACAAGCTTGTAAAAGTTCCCAAAAAGTTGAAAATCAAACACACTGGAATCACTTAGAATATCTAAAGGCACCGATATTATGCGCAGAGGCTCTCATAATTAAGACTCACTTCCCAGTTAACTGAATCAAAACATGCTCCAGTTGTTATCTATCAATGGTTGTGCTGACGGATGAGCTAATCAAACAGGCTATTATTGCCCTTAATGGCTGCATCGCGACATATACGACATATCCATTGGAAAAAACTGCTTTGCAAATGGATTCTCTGTCTAAGATGCAACATGCTTACTTAGGAGGAAGATCCTGCGAGAATGGATTTAAAAATTTGGTGGGCAGAATAATTGAAGTCGCACTCAACAAAAAGGGGTTGCGCACAAGGTGACGTTTTGTGTCCATGGTATGGTGCATGTTGGTATGTAGATGATTTACCTGTACTCTCTGTTGAATCGTGTCGCGCTACTGTCTATTCTAAAACACATGAAGCCCTTGGAGTAATCGACGATTGCTGATACTAGAAATGGGCTTTGAATCAATCCTCCCAAAATTGAGGTTATTCTCTTTACAAGAATGAGGAATCTGACTGACTCGACTCAACTATTGCTTTAAGGCATCGCTTTACAACTCTCAAAGGAAGCTAAGTATTTGAATATCATCCTGGTTAACAAAATTTGCAGAAGCACAGTAAGTGGTCTGTCTTGGTTCTGCTTTGAATCTCCTCTTCAAATTCAAAAAGCTGTTTTGTTACAATGGAATCACGGGAGAAAAAATCGTCGATGATTTCAAAAGCAGGTCTCAGCTGAGGAGGTCAAGATCATTTGAATGCCTACCGAAGTTAGCAAGCAGTTTTAGACTAATGTACCTGGTGT
Organism: Volucella inflata; assembly: GCA_928272305.1. NCBI lineage: Eukaryota > Metazoa > Arthropoda > Insecta > Diptera > Syrphidae > Volucella > Volucella inflata. The sequence goes on from OV743716.1 coordinate 207,637,340, forward strand.
TCCTCAGTAGACAACTGATGTCTACCATGTACGCGACGCTGATGTGCTGATTGGAGGTACTGTAAGCACTATAATCATGTAGATCGTCTCATCCTTTTCTAAAACAGTGAGTAAAAGGAAAGTACGAAGCGTAAAAAATGTCAAGAGGCGTATTGCCACAACGACTCCACATCCTACCAAATACGAAAGAGAATAAACATTTTTACGTGTTTACAGAACCATCACCCACATCAACGCTTGGTACCTACACCTTTCAGCGAGTGTAATCCAGTTAACGAAAGGAAACGGGAGGGGAAATCCACTGAAGTGTTATCGCAGTTTTCACAAGCTTCGAAGAAGCTTTCGCAACTTATGCCCAAAAGAAGAAAGTATTTAGCGAAACCGCAATCCTTCTTGAACTCACTGTGAAACGCTCTTGATGAAGATATTTACTTTGCCCGTCTGCACCCTAAATTTCAGTTGTGCTCACGCGAAATCAAATTTTCTTGCAGTGGAGCATTAGAACTCAGCCAAGTCCATAGATTAAAAGAAACCAAATCAAGAAATGAAAAGCCAAACACCGAGACATAGTCTAAAATCTAATTATTACAAAATCATAAATCGAGTACACAGCTAAAATTGAAACTCAGCGCTGAGAAGGAATAGACTCCTTCCCATCCTGAGAGTCACGTATTGATGACCTTTATCACTTCGGTTTAGTCTCCTGGTCGTTGACATACCGCACATAGATGGTTGGGTCGTTAGTGTTTTGCGGAGGAGTCTCGAATTCATCTAAATAGGAACAGGCAATGGCTAACGTACTGCCATCGTTGGAGAAGTGCAACGATGCAATGGACGTGTCATACTGATGGAACTGGCACAACCTCTTCTTGTTGAAACCATCCCAAATGTTTACAAATCCATCAGAGCCGCCAGTGGCGAAAGTGTTGTACACATTGTGGAAACTAATGGCATTCACCGGGTAAATCGTTTCTTTGTTGTCCTCCTTGTTGCGATGGCACTTAAAGGCGAACTTTTTCTTCTGCACTTCAGGATCTGGGTCGAAGTACTCCACGGCAACACGACCCTCAATTGAACTCATAACGTAACCCTCCTTGTTAGGGTAGATGCGAATGCATCTGGTCTGATATTTCAGCGAGGATTCTCGCTTCATCATGTACTGTGCCATGTTGCGGAGGTCCCAGATGAGGACTTTTCTATCAGAAGTGGCGACAACTATTTTCTCATCCTTCACACTCATGGAGTAGACTTTGCCGTTGCTCTGTTCATAAGTTCCCACACATTGTCGGTCACGTACATCCCACAGTTTGATGGTTTTGTCCCAGCTGCCTGTGAGAATGCCGTTGACCTTCTCCACATAGTCTACACATCGAATGGCCATTTCGTGACTGCCGACCGAACTCTCCGTGTGAGTATTAACATCAAAGAGTTTTAGTTGACCATCCAGACTGCCACTAACCGCATGAACGATATCCTTAATGGGAAAGGCAACACATTACTTTGTTTTGAATGACTTTTCTTAGATAAAACTTACCACAAAGGCGACATCTAAAACAGGTGCATCATGCATGAATTTCTGCCGCATTGAATTATTAACAACATCATAGAAGCGGACACTGCCATCCCAAGCCGACGAGATGAGGTATTGATTGGAGTCTGGGCCGAATTTCACGGCCGAGATTACATCGCTAGGTGCGTTATTCAATTTGATTTCTGTTGGACGGCCCATATTGTATAAAGTCAGTTTGAACTCTGTTAAGTTTGATTGTTTAGTTAATGAGAGAATTACAATAGTCGCAATATCGATGGAAAGTGGAAAAATAAAAAAAATTCCTCAGCAGACCGTTGACGGCTTTGATTTGCTTGCTTTGGTTGTTTTTGGCGTTTTGAAAAGTGACAGCATAATGACATTTCTATAGAAAGTGACATTTATCGATGGTGGCGGTACCTGGTGACCAGTAGATGTAACTCCAGAAAGTCAGAATTGTTATATTCACAAGATATCACTTAGTGGATAAATTTAAAACTGTTTTAGAATGTTGACGTCGATATCCAGGAGCCGAGGTTTAAGTTGAAAATTGTCAAAGTCTGATTCATAATATTCAAAGCATGTAAGGAAGTAGAATAGTACGTGCTTATATTTTGCGATTAATAGATATGAAGGACACTATTCTTGTCTTGAAATAGGTATTCTACTTGACGAAAAGATTTCTGAGTACGGATTTCATTACTAGTAATATGCGCCTTCGCACTGTTTCTTACTTCTAGCTGAGTTAGATCTTAAAAAGAGGGAATCAAAAAGACAACGCCTTTCTGATCTGCGCGAAACCAAATGCATTTTCCTTAAATATGCATTGAGAGGTGCAACGCGATTGCAATCACAAGCATTATCGAAGCATTATTGAAGCATTATCGTTGAATAATTCTTCTATGTTGTTAATAATATTTGTAGACTATAAGAAACTTCAAAATTCGAACTGATATAAGCGCTAACAAGTTGTATTTACCACAATGCATTCGCAAAGTAGTTTTGCTAACACAAAACTAGAAAAACTGATTGAATTAAATTTCTTAGCAAACGTCAGCAGTGAAGCTTATTTTCACAGTTGCCAGTAGCTGGTTTATATATTTTTGCAGCATAATTGAGAACTTGAACTCAGTTTCACTGAGTGTACAGATAAAGCAATGTGCAACTGTGGAAAATCGACCAGCAGAAGAAACTCATTGAAGTCAATTCAAAATATTTGATTATGGTCTCGTTGGCGTTCTTCCTCCTTTACCTGTTGCAACATTGAAGAATTCGCACTCCTTCTAAATTGAGTCCATTTAGTTCCAGTTAATCAGGACTTAATCTGTAAGTTGAAATATTTATGGTCTGAGCCTCACTCGCGATGCAGTGGTCTAAAGATCCATGCTGGACAGTGGTGGAGCGCAGCTATAATTCGTTTTGTATTGATGTCATTGACAATGAACGTTCTTCTTCAAAATCTGCAGCACAGATGAGACCGAATGTCTTTCGAATACCACCTCATTTCTTCTGCATAAGATTTGCTAACGCATGGCTTAAATAAATCCTTTATTACTATCAAAGAAGGAGCAAGACTTCTTAAATGTTATCCTGCACAAACGGCCAGGAATACCAAAACTGCTGTTTTCGTTGATCTCAACTTGGGTATTGCTATCTTAACTTTATTTTGGTCAGGTGGGATGAAGTTTTGGCTATCATCGCTATGTTGAATGATCTATCCTCCTTGACGGTGGAATATTGGACTTCTTCGGCATTATACAACCTGCGGAAATTTTTTTTTCAAAGTCTTACAGTTTTCTGCACGGATCTTGTATAAAAAATTTGATATATTATTCCTCTTAATATCTGAGAGAGCGCGCTTCTCGTGCTCTTTCTTCTTCCGGAGGCGTCAAACTTACGAGAGCCTCTCGTCCTTCGCTGCAGCGCCTCTTTATATGCTTTTAGTCTGGCTGGACGTGCTTGCTTGCAGGCATTCCTCTTCAAACCAGGTGGTGGTGATCGAGCGAAACCCAACACATCAGTTGCGGCGTCTCTGATGAAACGTTGGCAATATTTCGACAGATTTTCGGTACTTAATTGTGTTGGCATAGTAATTGTTGAGATGTTTCACAATACGGATGGACTCTTGTGATTACAGCTTTTCTACGTTATATTCACAGTGATCCGACTTTGTTGTGGGCTTGGCAAATCCAGATTAGTAATGTGGCTGCAACAAGGTGACGACCCGAGTCAATGTCAATTAAGCATTTCATGATCTGAAGACTGCCATGTCCACTTGTGTATGCTAGGAAGCACCAAGAACCTTGTGATTGATTCATTGATATTTTGTATCTTTGCAAAGTCAATAAGCCTAAGTCCGCTCTAAGGTGTAGTGTCGTGTAGGCTCATTGTACATATGTCATGGAGCTCGTAAAAACATTATATGGTGGCGGATTATCATAAGACTTCTTGCCTAAGCCTGCCGCATACAAATGAGCGCTGTTATTATCCCTATAGCAATCAGCATAGTATTTAGATACCACAGTTTTTCATCCTCCTTATGTCCGGTCCATGCCATCACACTTCCTGGATAGCAGTCATATCCGCATGATAGAAGTCGTGGGCTCCTGCTTATTGCTCAGCTGCACGCGGTCCGTTTATGTTCTGAACATTCCATGTGCAAATCCTTGGTCGTTGTCCTTTAAACGTTTACAAGGTCCATCTACAGTGAATCCAGATATATTCCAGCCAGTTAGTTGGTTCATTGCATTGATAATCTCCTTCGTATAGTGATGTGAGCTCTATGAATGCGTAGGCCCGTAGATTGCTACTAACCGAGCGCGTCCTTACAATTTTAACCTGCATAAGTGAGGGTTTACTTTTATATTTTCCAGAGACCACCACAAGGAGATAAGGCAAGCACTTCGCTGCGAACTTGATTGATTAAGACTGTTGCTTGTGACTATTGGACACCTTTCGCGATTTTCCGAGTCTTTCTATTCTTGTCCTCTTATTTTATTACCCACAACGAGGTGTTCATATTTACGGTGAAGAATATTTTCGCTGTAAGAAATTCTCAAATTTTTAAAATTGTGGTCGTAAAAATATCAGTCCATATAGCTTGTGGAACGTGTGTGGATCGTATTGCAAAAAAGAAAATCAAACAAAATTGGACTTTTAAAACAACTTTTAACAATTTATTATCACATAACTATACACCGAATAGTAACAATTGTACAATATACTTATTTTAGAAGATTCTAAAATCTAAAAAATCGAAAAATATACTTTCTACTCATCTATGTATGTATGTTTGTATGCCTCGATGTAAGAACATCGGTCATAAAACATTTTGTTTTTTTTTTTTTTTTTTAAATATGTGTAGGTATGGAAGTACATCGAGAACACGGTATATTTTGTTTTATTTTTCTAGTTTCTAAACTTTCTATAATCCACAGAAATAAATGCTAATTACTATTTAACTTTTTGGCCAAAAAGGACAAGTGGGTATCGTGTTCCACTAGAGAAATCGGTTGGCTGTTTCGTAGGAAGATTAAGGATTTTAGTCTTGAGCTCTAAACTTTCGAGAGAGTTTCTTTGACCCTTTGGCCTTTTTCGGTTTCAATACATCGCTTAAAGTACTGAGAGCGAACAAGAATTGTGCTGCATAGTAGGTTGTCATTATCAGGATCTTCAATAGAAGAATAGGAATAAGTCGAGCTTGAAATAGAAAATAAAACGGAAACTTGTGTACTTACCCTCTCATTTCGAATAGATGTCACGAACATCGTTACTGAAATTAGTGAATCTGAGATGACAAATAAAACACTACCGACAGCGCAAAGGGTTGCTAGGATATCCCCCTTAACTGTTGCCCGGGTAATGCTCCGCCAACACATGGTGGTTAGAAGAAATGCATAAATCGGCAATCCAATTTTCAGTACAACATCCAGGGAGCTGTACATAAAAACAGTCACTGAAATGAAAGACGCCCTTAATATAACATTCGTGCATTCAGTATGAGAACAAAGTTACATCCACCAGCGGCAAGATATAAAGGAATTCCGATGATAAATTTCCATGGCTTCAATTCAAAGGCCGCTATATAGCAAATCTGCGCTCCAGCAAATGCAGCCATTCCAAAAGGGAAGAGGTCTACGTTGAGTAGTAAGTCGCCGACGCAGGAGAATGCCAGCCCGGCCATTATTTTTTGCGAGTACCGGAACCTGGATGAACAGAAATTAAAACAGAATTATTGAGAACGAATATATTCAAAACTTACTCATCAGTGAGCTTAAATCCTTTCGCATAGACGTAGACCGCAAGCGACACAATAGGAGCGCATTTGAGCAGAGTAGTGAATATTACGTTTCCATTATCCGTTACAAAGACAAAGTAGAATGTTATGAATGTTATAAATGCTGTTAATCGAAATAACTCCTGACCGACCTGAGAACAAAAAAGAAAATGATAATACTTTCGAGAAGCCCTCAAACTTAAAACTATTTAAATCGGTGTTGGCTTTATTAGATTAGATTTAAGGGGAGACTAACCGGCACGCGTCGGAAACGCTTGACCCCTAGACAAAAGAGGTATTGCAGTTGATTGAACACTAGCTTGGCAGATTCGTTTTATAAGTAACTAGCAGTACCCGGCGCGCGTTGCTACGCATATTAAAAAAAAACCTAATTTACAAAAAGTCAGCATATATGTATAAGAACACTTTTATTTTTTATTTTTTTTATTGAAGTGCCGTTGGATACACAATATTTTTTGTTTTCCGCCTGATGCATATAAGAATAAATCAGAAGGTTTTCCGACGTGTGAACAGGCCACATATCGTTGCCCATGAGAGAAACACGGACTTGTAAAGATTGTCCTTGTACCTTGTTGATGGTCATTGCATAGGCGGGTCGCACCGGAAACTGCAAACGTTTGAATTCGAATGGTAAGTCTGCTGGAATCATTGGGATGCAAGGTAGTAGTACATCTTCTCCTTTGAATTTTCCATTCAAAATAGTAGCTTCTATGATATTGGCCATCATCACTGAGAGTCTGGTACCGTTGCAAAGTCGTGGCGGATTAATGTTTTGAAGCAAAAGGATAGGCACACCAATTTTCAATGTTTAAACGTGCGGAGGCATGCCGGGTAAATTAAGGGAATTGATTGACGTTGCCATCATTAATGACTGCATCGCGTAAATGGATGTACTCTTACGAGCGCACCTTAGTTTGATTCAAGCGAATGTAGAGAAGTCGTTCGGTTTCGATTTTCGCAAACATATCGACAATATATTGGTTGAACAATTGACGACATTTCAGCGTTTTTACGTTACATCATAGTAGCCGAAATGAATGGTAGTTCGTAGCGCTGACTTTCTTATTCGTTTCTGCATCGGTTAGCGGATTTCTCATGTTAATTCCGAAATGATATCCATCTTCTCCTTGCCAAATTAGAACTGGATATTGCAATGCGTCCTATGAGCGATGCGTTTCTGGGACTCGTTGGCCCTTACTATTTCTGCGATGGAGAATAATATCGCGTGACTCGAGTTCTTGGCCAACTATAACGATTGCTGGTTCATCAACCGTTGGGGCAATATATTGTCTTGCGTGTTGACCAACGGGTGCCTTATCTGCACGAATTACAACTTTGTAATCATCAGCTGACATTCGTTCAAGGGTAGTTCCGAACAGTTGACTCAATTCGTTGTGTTGATCGAATAAAGTTTGCAGTTCAGTGACAATTTCTCTTCTAGTATCCCTATTGAATCGAAAAACATTGATCGATTTGTTCATCTGTGTTTCCCATGAAATAAATCTGAAGAAATTTGTAATCTGCGTCTGGAAGTGATAGTAATGACCCATCACGATGATAAATTTGGCCCTGCACTTTGAAGGTTGGCTTGGTAATTCTCGCGTATAATATTTGTTGCGCCGAACGATGTCATTTGGAAACACGAATTGTACTTCCGAATGTTTCCCAAGAAATGTTTCGATTGGCTTGTGTTACCTGATACCAATGTCGATAATGGATCAGGTGGTGGATGTTACTCTGGCAATTTAACTTTCCCAGCCGCGCAGCACTTCTTCTTCTTATCCTTTTATTAACCCTTTCCTCGTTATACGAACTTATGCGTAACGAGTTTCCCATTTTTACTGCATCGCTGCTGCTCCGCTTATGGGGTTGGCTAAAGTCGCAGACCGCAGAACGCGTCTACATAATGCTCGGTCCTGGATCGCTTCAGTGGTTAACCCCAGACGTTGTTGCGCATTTGCCATCTGAGAAATCCAGGAATTCTTTTTCCGACCTCGTTTTCTTACAGTTGGAGTGACCGTAGTTGATAGTGCCTTTTTAACCGGATTTTCCGCAGATCTTCTTTGAACGTGGCAATACCAACTTATTCTATTCGCCTCAAGCTGTTCGGTTACCGAATTCTTTATATGTAGACTTCCTCTTATACGCGTAGATCTAATGCAATCGCGTTTAGTGACTCCACTAGACATCCTTAACATTTTCATTTCCGCTGCCGTCATTTTGTTTTTAAACGCTTCGTACATTGTCCAGCACTGTGAACCGTATATAAGAGCTGGTCTAACAACCGTGGTGTAGAGTTTCCCCTTTAATTTAAGTGGAAATTTTCGGTCGCAAAAGATTCCCGAATTTTCCCGCCATTTCATCCATCCCACACTCACTCTGTGGTTTACGTCGTCGTCACATTTCGCTTCCATGTTAACGATTGATCCTAAATACTTAAAGATAGTGCTTTTCGGAAGAACTATTCCGTCTAACATTATATCCGGAACAGGTCGCAACGGATGCGCAAATGGGCATGTCAAATGCTCCGTCTTTGAACGACTTATTTTAAACCCGTTCCTCTCTAGCGCATTTCTCCATGAATCTAAGGCGTTCTGTAAATCTTCGACGTTATCGCTAAGTATAACTGCGTCGTCAGCGAAGAGAATTGGCGTTACATTTGCTTCGCGCATGCAGTCTTTTAAAAGATAGTCGAATACTACGTTAAAGAGGAAAGGGCTAAGTACGCTTCCTTGATGCACTCCGACATTAACTGGAAATTCTCTCGTTAGTCCAGCAGAGCTTTTAACCGCAGTTTTCACGTTTCCGTACATGTCTTGTATTATTCTAACATACGTTTCCGGTACGTTTTGAGACCTCAGCGCGGCCCATATGAGATCCCTAGGCACTCGATCGAATGCTTTCTCGAGGTCGATAAATACCATGTGTAAATCCTTAGACGAATCTCGGTGCTTTTCCATTATTATTCGTAAGCTTTGGATAGCGTCCACCGTCGATCTGCCTTCAACAAATCCACACTGGCTATTATCGAGCTTTATTATTTGCCGAAGACGTTCGTTTAAGACTCTTTCGACGATTTTCATTGTGTGTGACATAAGCTTGATTGAACGGTAGTTGTTGCATTCTCGAGTGTCGCCTTTTCCTTTGTATAATGGAACCAAGAAGCTACTTCTCCATTGATTCGGCATAGGTTGTCCACATTTTAATTTATTTAAAAGTTTCGATAGCCAAACGCTGCCGATCCCCTCCATCTTCGACCAAAACTCTGATGGAATGCTGTCTGGTCCCGCCGCTTTCCCCCGCTTCATTTTTCCAATTGCTATAGTTATTTCTTCGATTGAAAAGTCCGAAACTTCCTCCTCGAATAGACCAGCTGTCGGCACGATATCACGTGGAAACTGTTTGTTAAGCAACTCCTTGCAGTATTCAAGCCACCGGTCACAAATTTCCTTTTCATTTGTTAATAGGCGACCGTCTGCGTTTTTGATGTATTTCGGCGAGGTTATTTCCATTGAATTTTTTCTCCTCTGTGCAGCGAGCTTAAAAATATTTGGCATTTTAGTACTGTACGACGTTTGAACTTCTTGGATAGCTTGTCTTCTATCCGCCGATCGTGAGGATATTTGTTCCAACTCCTGGTACAGGTTTTCCGCTTCTGCCGCTCGAGTTCGAGCCAGGACTTTCTTTGCGATCTTTTTAAGACGCTCGTATTCAAGAGCCAGTCGAGCTTTTTCGATATCGTCGCTCCGATCGCATTTTGTCCACGCTTGGAATGCACTCTTCTTGTCGGCCACAGCTCGTTTGGTTTCGTCATTCCACCACCATGTTTCTTTGCCGACGTGATGGTATTTCGATATAGTCCCCAGATGGGACTTTGCGAGAGTTATGCATTCCTCGTGCATGCTGTTCCACATTTCTTGCGGGCTAAGTGAGTCTGCTATACCATTTATATTTTGAAGTACTTCTTTAGCCAGTGCGATAAATCTTGCGCTTCGTTCCTTCGATAGATTATACCACCGGATTTTTGGCTTTCCAAACGATGCCCGTGTTTTCGGTGGTTCCGCCGTGAAAAATTCTGTAATGAGCAGACGGTGTTGGCTTACTAGCGATTCTCCAAGTATTACTTTACAATCCTTAACACGGTTTCTCATCGACATTTTGCAGAGGTGATAATCTATTTGCGTTTCGTGGCCTCCGCTGCTATAGGTGATAAGATGTCGTTGATGTTTAATAAACATTGTATTTAAGATGGTTAAGCCGTAAGCCCTACATGCTACAAGGATGTCTTCGCCAGCTGAATTTCTGGTTCCAAAGCCTTTACCGCCGTGGCAGTCCTCATAATCAACATTTGTTTCTCCGACGTGGCCATTTAAATCTCCGCCTACGAAGAGCATCTCATCGATAGGTATATTTCTAAGCAAATTACCGAACTCTGACCAAAATCTATCTTTTTCCGATTGGTCGCATCCATTTTGTGGAGCGTACGCGCTTACAATGTTCCACGTTTCATTGTGTATGACGAGTTTTACACTCATTAAGCGGTCGCTTATTTTCAAAATACCAACGATATTGCTTAGAAGATCCGCTGCAACAACGATACCAACACCGTTTCGTCCATTGACCGTTCCATGGTAGAACATCTTAAATGCCTTAGTTTTTAAATCTAGAAAACGAGCTTTATTTCCTGTATTACACCACTTCGTTTCCTGTACGCACAGGATTTGTAGAGTTCTGCGACGCATAATCGCTTCCAGTTCTAAACTTTTTGAGGTCATCGATCCGACGTTCCAACTTGCAAACCGAAGTTTAGGAAAATATTTTGGAAACTTCATTTTGCCCGCCCCCGGAATCCGTCGGGCTCTGACACAAGCACTTCTGCTTGCTCTGGGATCACCCGAGTGCGTTGCAACCGTGGTGCCCAGCGGGGTAGTGCTATTAATTGCGATCATTTCCATGAAGTTTAAAGTTTGAGTGGTTTGACACTCAGCCGCGCAGCACATGCCAGGTGTTTCACTCTTAAATTTGAGTGCTTTACAATGCACGCATAATTTGTTCATTTTCCCAAAAACAACACTCGGATGAAGATTGTTATCATAATTTTGATCATAATGGCATCCATAAATCATTCAGTGTCCGCCTAGACCGAGCTGTACGTGATCGTTCGGCTCCGAGTCTTTGCTCACGTTGCTCGCTTGTTTCAGACGAACGGGCTTCAACTGCGCGTGATCGTTGAACTTCAAGGCCTTGCTCACGTTGCTAGCTTGTTTCAGACGAACGGGCTTCAACTGCGCGTGATCGTTGAACTTCAAGTCTGTGCTCGCGTTGCTCGCTTGTTTCAGACGAACGGGCTTCAACTGCGCGTGATCGTTGATCTTCAAGTCTGTCCTCACGTTGCTCGCTTGTTTCAGACGAACGGGCTTCAACTGCGTGTGATCGTTGATCTTCAAGTCTTTCCCCACGTCGCTCGCTTATTTCAGACGAACGGGCTTCATCTGTGCGTGATCGCTGAACTTCAAGTCTTTGCTCACGTCGCTCGCTTGTTTCAGACGAACGGGCTTCAACTGCGCGTGATCGTTGAACTTCAAGGCTTTGCTCACGTTGCTCGCTTGTTTCAGACGAACGGGCTTCAACTGCGCGTGATCGTTGAACTTCAAGGCTTTGCTCATGTTGCTCGCTTGTTTCAGACGAACGGGCTTCAACTGCGCGTGATCGTTGATCTTCAAGTCTGTGCTCACGTTGCTCGCTTGTTTCAGACGAACGGGCTTCAACTGTGCGTGATCGTTGAACTTCAAGTCTTTGCTCACGTTGTTCGTCAGATTATGAGGTTCACAACTGATTTTTCTTTTCTGCTTGAGGTGTAGAAATATTCGCTGATCGTTTGGGAGGCATATTTTGTAAGTATAAATCGCAATCTAAAATGCCAGCGTTTTCAATACAAAAAATTAGTATTATTCTAAAGCAATTGAAAGAAACTTTGTTGACGTATTACAAAAATTCGGCATTGGAAAGCAACTAAGATTTAATTTGATTCCATTGCCGATGCAATGTAGGAAAACTCAATGAAAAACTCACCAAATGCACCAAAAGTAGATGAAAAGTATATCCCATAGATGTATTCATAAACCGAAAGGACTATCACTGTTGTCAATAATAATATTTTCAAATCAATTAAAAAAAATACAAAGATTCAATATTGAAAAGCAGAGCAAAGCAGTTGTGATTCAACCATCCCACAAAAGTTGCCGTATAAAAAAATATTTGTTATTTGCACTAACTCACTGACTCGCTAACTCGCATTCGAACTTCTGATGTGAAATGAGTAGTATTACTCAATCTTCAACTTCAATTAGCAGAGCTGCTTGTCTAGGATTCTTTTTATCTATTCTAATTACTAACCTAATCATCATGTTATCCCACTCGCGACCGGAAACTACTCATAAATACCCTTTTTATGTCATCGCAGTGCCCGAGATATGGTTTTCGGGTCATTATCTTTGTAGTCTTGTTATAAACACAATAACAAATCAAACTTCTCAAGGATCCAACACTATTATCTTCGTTTGGTGTGGATTTATACGCAAGAAGGACTGTTTTGTGGTTTCACATTCAAAGAGATGAGATGTAATGGAGCAGGAGAATCAATCACCAAAACAAAGAGTATACCACTAACTATACGCATAAAGGTTCTCGGCTGCAACGAACACAAGAATTTGTTTGGTTATCAATCAGCAAATCAATCTCTCAATTTAGTATTGTACGTTCGATACAAAGATACCGATGTACGTTGGTCTTAAATGTTTGGAAATCATTATGAATAAGAAAAAGTTCGAAAGTGAGTTTTGGATCCTATTTAGCAAGTGCTAAGACCTTAGAAATTCCTAACCAGATATGCTCGTAAGTATTGTACTTCAATTTTGGGCGTATGAATGTCATGTATATTGAGGTTAGATCAGAAAGGGAGAAATATTTCTTACATCCTTTTAGAAAGGTCATTCTAACGAAGGTTGTCATTGAAACGCATACCGAAAATGAAAAATTTTACGGTTTCAACGATGCAAGTGCCATTGGTGGATAAGGGCTGGGTGTTCAAATTTTCCTTTTTAATGACAGCAGAAAGCTTTGGGTTTCGTAAGCATTAAATCCCACTCTGCTTATAGTTGTCTAATTTAAGCAAAGCCCTTGGAAAATTTTGCATGTTATAATCCTTCTAAAATGTAAGGCTCTTGGTTTCCAAATAAGTTTTATATCGTGTGTTCAATGTTACTGGAGTGAACGACACTACTATATTGTATTTAGGTCCATAGTCTCTGACAGAATTAAAGCCGCCTCAGGTCCCCCCTAAGGTAGCCACCTTGATCCCTTATTATTTACTCTGACTATTAAGAAAGTCGAGTGCAAAGTTGAAAATTCAGATATGACTATTGGCTCACGCAGAAATATATCATCTTCCTCAGACTTTCATCCACTGCAGATCTACACCATTTTTGGCACTTGGTGTCAGGAAGACTGCCTTAAGATTAACGTCAATAAGCGCCAGGCCATCACTTTAATCCGCAAGCGCTCTCCTACTTCATCTAGTTGCTATCTAATATTCAATCAGTGCCTGGTTGGTTAGTAAATGAGTTACGTGATCTATGTTGGTGTTATGTCTGTTGAGGAGCTGAATTTCTGACAAGATAATAAAAAAAAACTCCGGCTCTGCTCTTGGCTTCATCAAGCCAAGTTTTCTGATCCATGTGTTACCAAATCTATCTACACAACCTTTGTTAAGCCTCTTCGTGAATAAGCAAGCCAAGTTTGGTCACCCTACCACCACACTCACATCCTACGAGTAGAAGTTGTTCAACGCAGATTTTTGCCTCTCGTTTTACTTCGACTTCCCTGGTATAGTAGCCAAAACTTATCACCACACATTAATCGGCTAAAACTTAAAAATTTTCCACCCCTCCCTATAAGCTGCAAAGTTGCCGACATTCTGTTTATTTATCAGATCGTAGTTGATAATATTGATTGCTCTGCCTTACTTCAACTTCTTTCTTTTAACATCAACGCACGTTATCTGAGGTCACTGTTCCGACTCAATCTTCACAGAATGAATTACGGTCACCTTGAACCAATGTCTTGAAGTTAACGATATTCCGCCTCTGTTCTATTACCACTTCAATATACTGTCTATGAAAAACATTCTTCTTTCTACCTATGCTTCAAAGGTCGACCGGGACCGAATATAAAATGCAAAGAATTGAATTAGAAGTAGCAGACAAGAGATCATTGATGAAGATTAAAAAGAGTTTCGAAGAGAGAACGGATCCCTGAGGCACACCATCATTATCAGGGCCTCCATGACTTTGGAAAGAAAGGACGTAGGTGCAATGGGTTTGTATGAGGAGAGAGAAAGAGAATCGCCTTTTCTAGGGACGCGCTGGACAAATGCTGTTTTCAATTAGAGGCCTAAAGAGTTAAATTGATAAAAAAAAGCTCACATAATGGTTTTGCGAGCGTGAAAGAATACCTCTTCAGAGGAAGGGAAGATATACCATCTTGACCAACGGATGTGTTTACGTTTAGAAGTTTAAGCACTCTCACTATTACACAAGTGCGAAAGTGGATTCGTTGAGACGGAGAAAAAGTGCAATCTGAAAGTGTTGAGCTGGTCGCAAAGTGTACAACAAGGAAGAAGTCAGGTGTAGTGTTCCGTAATGCTATACTCCTGAAGAAAGCGAAATGATCGTCACAAACAGTGACTTTGGAGCAACGTGCATTTCGAAACCGTTTTTCTGGCCTCCCGGCTCTCACCGATCGTTTAATGTGCCGTTTAGCCACAGAAACTCGCTGCCGCAGCTGAATATGTTGTAGAGGCCAAATTAAAAGTTAACTAAACATTGTGTCTCGCAATTGGCCATTCGACGCACGTTTTTGCGGAGCATTTTCGTGCAAGATGTTTAGTAACAAAGTGCAGACAGTCCATCAGCTGATGGCTGTTGGCCATGAATCGAGTCTAACCCTACGCTCAAGTCCTATTAAATCTCAGCAACAGAGTGGACAATTTTGCTTCAAAAATAATAATGAATGACGAAGCCGATCTACACCCATGTGTATACGAAAACAAATAAAATTTGCCGTTCTGGGGCATTGGAAGTCTGCGAGTTTTTCACGATATACCATTTTATCTACTCAAACTCACGGCATGGTGTGCTCTTGAGCTGGATGAGTGATGAGAAGTTTTTTTACTCTGAATAGTGATCGCTACAGAGCCATGAGACTGGGGACATGTGCATACTATAAGACCCACAATCGACATTCCACTGAGTTTTGGCGAATTGCACTGGTTCGTAAGATCACCTGATTTGACCGCCCTTGAGAACAGAGCAAAAGAGGCCCTCTAAACTCCGCCTACCACAGGTACATCCGCCTTCTAACATCTCATTCAAGATATTGTCTGTCGAGTTAAGTAAACTCCTTGAACTACTTGTCGAAGATTTGAATGTTCCCGGTCAGTCAGATTTTCGCCGCGCAAGTCCACAATTAGTCTAGTATTCATACAATGTTTACATCGATACGCATAATAACCTTGTCGAATATAAGGCCTCACACGCAACATCTATAAGATGAACCTATACTGGGCCTTAGAATCTTACAGATCGGGAAGATTCTAGATTTCAACCAACATGCCGCTCCACCCAGCTCGATACGTACTGGACAATAACAATAACTGGACAATTCAAACAGCGTTGGTTGAGATTCATTTTCCTATTCCTTGATAGCCTAGCAAAGGTCTTCATATACTGAGTTGCCTCACTGCAGTGGAATCGAAAACTGGGCCTTAGAATCTTACAGATCGGGAAGATTCTAGATTTCAACCAACATGCCACTCCACCCAGCTCGATACGTACTGGACAATAACAATAACTGGACAATTCAAACAGCGTTGGTTGAGATTCATTTTCCTATTCCTTGATAGCCTAGCAAAGGTCTTCATAAACTGAGTTGCCTCACTGCTGTGGAATCGAAGATTCGTCGCACTGGACCATTGATGTCCATGTGCTCTTCATTACCTAGCCATCTAAATCACTGTAACCGAAGTAATCTGAGCAGACACCCGTACGGTCATTGTACAGCCGATATATCATAGCTTTTCTATGTAAATGTATATCTTGTTCTCGTAGTGGCGCAGTACAGTGAGTGCCCTTTCTTCAGAACCGGACAGATGCTCAGATTCCATTCCTCTTGTAATATATATTTTTCAAAATACTGTGCTACTAAATGTAGTGACGTAGTGTCACTACTACTTTTATCAGATATAAAACAAAAAAAATGTCTGGCCTTACTCTTGGAAACAAAGTGCAATCATTTGCCTGAAAAATGTATCTTATTCTCCCACGGTTCGAAATCGATGAAGCCTCCATCCAATGTGCGCTAAATGACAAGGCCTTGGCCAAGGTTAGGCCAAGAATTGATTCGTTTTTCGAATCATTGCATCATCATGTGAAATTAACGACAAAATACAACGCGCTGTCACTAAGTATTGACCCAGCAACAAAAAATGGATTTAGCTGGCTTCGGGGAGGAGTGACATCGATCAGGTCCAGAAAGTGTGCATCAGTAGCCAGAATGTGTAATTTGAATGGATTCAACCCGAGCAGTTTTCATTTTCTACCGGGAGGTGCAATTGGGATTGGGTGCTGCAAATATTATAGGTATTCTAGCACAAAATGACAGGTGGGCCTTTCTCTTCCGGACCGTCTTACTTTTTACTTTAAGTCAGGTGATTAAATCACCTTAAATTCTACCATGTGACGAGTTTCCTTTATCAAGACCCAATCTCATGCCCACAAATATGCTTAAAGATCGCTAGAAAGTCTTCATCGGAAACACGAGCTGTCCATCCCACAACAAGCACATAATCAAATTAAGTCTGATCACAAATCAAATAAAGAACCAGAGCGTGACTGAAATTAACTTATTTCTAAATGATTTTAATTGAAATGCAAATAAACCGCACGCAGATGTCAAGAAGTTATTTTTCAATTAAAACATCAGCAGCTCAATGCCCTATAATACCGAATGACAACTGGAAACAAATTTAAAATTAGAAGTATCGGTTCGGAGAAATGACCAGTTATTATCCAGTAATTTCTTTTTTTTAACTATAATTGAGATTTGCAACTTACTTAGGATTAAGATACTCGTACATGTCACTGAAGCTAACAAGAACGCTCTCCTAAACTAATGAAAGGTTACTGTCCCAATGATGAGGTATCGAGAATTTGGTCACGAGAATTTGATACACATGAATAGGTACCTACATACTACAGTGGTGATAAAAATAATGACGATAACCATTAAATATTGTACAAACATATTTTGTAATCTTTTTTGAAAACCTTTATCTTGTAGCTAGTGGCTAATAAGCACTCGAGAATAGTTGAGTATCACTTAAAAGCATCGCCAATAAATAAGTTAATTGTGTGTATTGGCTTTCGGGCACTTATCTCATTTTATAGGCATCGACTCAGTGTCACTGTATTCTTAATCAGAGAATATTTAAATAAATTAATTGCGCAATCTATCTAATCAAACAATCGCAACCATCAGAAGAAATTACAAAGAAGTTGAAAATTCCCAAAAAATTTCAACTCCTTCAGGATTTTTTATGTTCTGTGGGATCGATCCTAAATTTTCGCACCCTCATTGATACACTAGGTATCTAGGTATTGAGATACGGTGTCGGGGACCTGCGTCCAATATACTGGCCTACGCTGTCTTAAGGCTCATAACCCTATACTGAAGAGGTTACATATATGTGACGAATCAGCTAATAACCTCGAATAAGAACTGATTCACTGTTGACGATCTTTGCACACTTTCAAAAACATTTAACAGTGATGAAATGGGTCGAGCGTAAGATGGATTTATACTGTTATACTCGTATCTTAGATACTATGGTGGTTGTTATAAAAGTACTTCTTTGAAAGATGATTTGCCATTCCCGACAGACCTACTCAGGAAATTTTGTTTTTCCAACATCTGAACGAGAGTCTTACGACAATCCTCATCAAAGCCAAATTCGCTAACATAAACCTAATATGCGCCATGTCTCTGTGAATGATGAGGACGACGACGTTTAAGAATGTTCCTACGAGCTCATCAACAAGACATTGAAGCAATGTCCGAAGTATAACGCCAGGATAGGAAAGGAGGTCATCCTTGGTAGGATCGTTCGTAGTTACTGCCTACAGGACATCACATCTGCCAACGAACTTAGGCTAATTGACTTTACGTCGGGACGAAATATAACTAAAGCAAGCATACGGTGTGGGGGTGGCCGTGGTGTAGTATTGTAGAGTTTCAAGCACTAAACAAGCGTTAAAATTGATAACCCGAATCTTTCCGAGTGAAGAAAAACTCACCGTCCTATTCGGACTCCCACCCCTGAAGAGTCAATATCAAAACCAAAATATACCTGAGCTTCAAACCCCCTACATCACAATAATGCTTTCCTTTCTCCTTCTTCTATCTTTCCATCCGCCCGCGCCGTGGCAACAGTTATGGTCCATTACAGCTAGCGAACTGCGACCTGCGAATCGATCCAGTTTTCACAAATTTTGATTGAGAAATAAACAAACGATTTGAGGTTAAACACGCCCGACCTTGGCATGTGGAACGTGAATAAATCTTGACAGTTCGCACCGAAATTCAACTAGTCGCGGGTAAATTTTAATAATGTGATTTTCTTATTAAAACTCGGTGAAATCATTTGGGTTTGCTTTTTGAAACCTAGATGTACACGCCTTACTTCGTGCCCCGTATTGTAATTTAGATTTTGGATTTATTAAATGAGGTAAAATTGACTTGGTCGCAGTTGGCAGGGTCGCAAGTTCGCTGGCTGTGAATGGACCTTAAAAGGGTATCATAACCCCCTTAGGTGCTCGTAAATTATAAAAAAAAAAGAAAAAAAGATCATGATAGCCAAAGCGGTCGTCCACCTTATAAAGGGGAATTACAAAAAAATATATGTATCTAAGCTGAAGTATAACAAAGCCGTTGGAGCCTGGCCTATTGGTCGAGGTATTGACAGCTGCTGAAACTGACTTTATGGACAGCATACACAAATTCATTTTTCAGATTTGATCAGAAGAGTTTTTGCCGAATGAATGCAATCTCAGCATCGTTTGCCAATCCACAACTTTAGAGGCATAAGTCTCCTCAAAGTCTTAATCGATACGCACTATCTTCTTCAATTTTCGGCTGCAATGACAGAATTTCTAGAGACAAGCTATATAGCACCACTTCAAGGCTTGGCGTACCTGCCCCACTCGTTCGTCTGTGCAGAGTGACGATTTATGCTCGCTGCTTCGTCAAAGTCGGTAACGACTTAGTAGAGACCCGATGTCAAAAAGGTTTTGGCAAAACTAACTAACTGTCATGTGACTTCTTTAACATCATTCTTCAAAGTATTCTGCGGAACTCACAAACGACCACATTGTTTTGAAGTCTGTACAACTTCTAGCGTACACCGATGGTATCGACATTATTAGGAAAAGACAGCGGGCTGTCAGCAGCGCGATCACTTATATTGAAACTGAATCTGCCAAAATGGTTTTAGAGGTACATAAATAAGGGCAAAACCAAATTGGACAGAACGTCACAGTTGAAAGCTATAATTTCGAGATAGTAAGAGACTCCTCAGCAGAAAAAAAAAAAACGAAGAATCACTCTTGCCAATCACTACTTCTTTGGGATAAAAAGTCAAATAAGTAGTAAGGCACTATCCAGAAAAACTAAGGAGACTGTATATCTGATCATTTCAGTCCTACTTTATGGCGCTGAAGTATAGAATCTATTAAAGTGGTTGGTTAGATCGAGTCAAGAGAAAAATTCTTCGAAAAATTATAAGGATAAGATACTACGACAAACTATACGAACTGTACAGCGAAATCGGCCAGTTGTAGAACTACATATGAGTGGCTAGGACATGCAGACCGAATTGACATTATTCCGGGCAGCAAAGTCATCCAATCTAACTCGGTGGACAACGCAGTAGAGAAAGACCTTAAGTAAAGTGCCAAGAACAAGTGGAAACAGACTTCGATGTGCAACTGCAGGCAATTCGCAGAGCTTGAATCTATGATAATTTAGCCTTAAACCTTTCCTACATATTTGAAATGTTCCATACTATGTCTAAGATTGGTAAAACGACAACAAACTTTGGAAGAAGTCAAACTCCGTTTAGGACTCTGATATTTTTCCATTCCCAGATAAAACAATTGAGTAACCGACATGTTGACTACGAGCAAACTTCTGAAAAGTTTGGAAAATGTGTTTAAATTCAGACAAACCAAGATAAGTCCTTGAGGCCCTAAGAAGTATGAAGAATTGTTCTAAATACTCGTACATTGTTTTGGATACAGAAAATTCCCACGTCATCTGAGGAAGTAAATAAAACTTCTAACTAAAGTTGATTGTAGACTTATATAGAGGATGTGTATCATAGCCAGCAGTATATAATCATACTTTGAACTTTATCCAGGGAAGATGAATTTATTTTGGCCCCTTGGACCTTAGGTTAATCAGAAAATATAGAAAAAACACATCGGGACATCGGGAATAAGTGCGTAGGACTTGTTAACAGAAATAGAAGTACACAAGTTAAAACAAAGCTAGCTGGCCAGGGAAGGCTAACTGCAGCACAAGTAGAAAGTCAATCACGACCCATGACAATCTTCCGAACCAGTCCTAACCTCAAACATAAAAATCAGCTAAGAGTTGAAAAATATGAAATTTTTAGACCCTTAGTACCAGAAAGCATTGGATCTATCCACATACACAGCTCTTTGAATCTATGTTCTCTGCAATCGTCCAACAATATTTCCACCACCACGATAATTTCATATCTACAGAAAATCATTTTTTTCCAATTAGGTAAACGGCCTTGAATCTATTGTATTATTAAAATCGAAATTCCCTCCCCACTCTCACTCTGGACTATTTTTAGTCCAAAACCGAAAGCAAATATCTAAATGTTTTCATCTACCAAATGTATTAGCATTTTCCCGCCAAAAAGCCGCAACGGAAAAACAAGAAATCTTCTAAATCTAAAAATAGCCTTCACCTGTTGCCTGCGTAAACATCGATAATCTTTGATTTTTTGATTATTTTGTTGGTTTTTTAACTAAAGCCCCCTCGGGGTGGGCCAAAGCGAATTAACAAAGAATAAAATACGCTAATCACTTGAGGTTCCAAATTCGAACATTTAAATCTAATCTTTGGTTGAGAAATAGATCGGACAACGAGATATTTCCATCGTTGAGATAGAACTCACCTTTCTGCGACACGTCTTGGTAAACATTTCCACCATGTGCTTCACATAGCCAAATCACTCTCTGACATACTGTCGCACTAATCACTGGACTCCTGGGGCGCATCAATAATTAATTGACATTCCACAAACGTGTGCATTATCAAACAACAACAAAAAAAAAAAAACTATAAAAATCCGTTGTTCTCTTTCCAGTGTGTTAGTATGAGAAAAGCTTTCCCTTTGTCAGATACACATTTGCACAAAGCCACCTACGCTCGTGTCCGTCCCCAATGTTGCAAAACCCATCCATTCGTCACAGTACACAAAAACAAACAAACATATTGACAACAAAGGAAGCTTTCCATCCATATTCGTATCCATTGTTTCATTAACCAGCGGAAGGGACACACAACGAACAACATAACCAAGCAACAAAGCAACAAAACTTTAATGTAACACGACACAAGAGTGCCATTAAATTGCAAACCCAAGAGAGAGCAAAGCGACACAAAGAGCACGAGATCTGCCACAAGGTCAAGGACGTTTATGTTTTGAATTACAAAATTAGAAGCCCCCCCACCTCATACATCCAACCAACTCAATCAAATGTGATTAAGGGTGACAATGAAAAATGCAGAAGGACGGTAGGTGGTTTCCAACTGACAGGAGAGACATATGGGCGGTCCACGGATTACGAGTATTCATACAGACACCTTGATACACTTTTGAAGGGATTACCTTATGATGGTAGACTTACAAGGAGCACCAGGGTTGGCCTGAAGTTCTCGTTGGACTCAGTCAATCTGTTTTGGTTTAGCTTCGAATATGGTGGTGGTGTTGGATATGGACTTACAAGGTGTACAAACTCTGGCATGACGTTGTCGTTGCAGGGTACTCGTATACCAATAACGAGAACATCAATTTTCTTCTTAACTAGTGTCGAGCACTTCAAAACTGTGAAATCGAAAGGATTTTGATAAAACTGTCGTTTTTGCTTTAAAGCAGAAACACTGTGTACAACGAATCGACACTGATTCGCGGATCAAACACAAACAAGACGAGACGAGGCAAAACGACTAACGAGACTAAACGACAGTGTCAAGTGGCAAGTTTGTGTATCCGCGCTTTTCTGCTACGGGAGCACCTTGTCGGATTCCAGTTCCAGTGGCTAGAATCAGAATAGATATCAAAACAAAGGCAGAGAAAACAAAATCAGAGAACGTAAAGAGACGATTCTCTTTTGGAAGCGTAATTTACTTGCAGACAAATGGAGGCAAATCCAATTGGCATAGTGGACGTTGGCTGGTTGATATTGGTCTTGTTGTTGTTGTTGTTGTTATTTATTTATGATGTGTTAAGTGACAGTGCTCTTGTCAGACGTAAATCGTCGCAGACGAGGGAGCTTAAAATAGAATTGGAGCAATCACTTCTCGGTTACACTTTATTTTTATTATTTACTACGATATATAGGTTTTAATACAAATTTTAGTGTGGTACATGCATACAATAGAAATTAAGAAGAACAACAATATAGAATAATCGAAGCAAATTGTTGTTTTAAACCTTCATTTAGGTGAATACATCATAGTACAAGGATTGTATAGGGTCATCCATTATGTTGTTCCGAAAGTAAACTTGAATAAATCACATTCAGGATTTAGGTTTCGAATATTTTTTTATTTTAAATCATTGCTTGGATCCTGCCATTATGAATGAGATAAAACATTGTTCAAATATCCTCAACGGGAGTTCTTGCAGGACTTGATCTTGACAAGGTCATTTTTGATGACTTTTTGACAGAAATCAGGCAATAATTCGGGCATAACATGTTCGTTTTCAACGCGTCAAGAATTTGCAGATTGTGTATGTAAGCATGATCTTTTGCACAGTCCAATAAAAAGAAATCCAAATGCGACAAATCATACTATCTTGGTGGCCAGTTCACATCATCAACAGGAAATACTCGTACGTCGTAACTGGTCCACGCAAAAAATAACGAAAAAAAAAGTCGTGTTATGTAAGATGTGCCAATGTCATGTTGAAGCATATTTATATCTTCGATTGAAGGCCAAAAAAGTCGGTTTAAACTTGACGGTGACGGTTACACCTGCCTCAGTTTTGAAGAAATATGGACCAATGACACCACCAGACCAAATTGCACACCATACAGTGACTTTTTGTGGATGCAATAGTCTTTCGACTGTTACATGTTGATTTTTACTTCCCCACATGCGACAATTTTGATTATTAACGTATCCACTGAGTAAGAAATGAGAGTCATCGCTAAACAAAATGATGTGTGAAAAGTAGTCATCCGAATGCAGATAATCAAGCATCCAATTGGCGTTTATTCTAAGCAATCACTAGTCAGCTGGCTTCAACTTTTTAGGGAGTTGAACTTTTTAAGAACAAATGCAAAAAATTCCATAATGTGCCGTAAGACAAGCCAAAATGCTTAGCTCGCCGTGAAATCGATAAATTTGAATTTTCTTCAGCACATTCACTAACAATCGCTATATTTTCTGTAGAACTTCAAGTTCAATGATAAATAGGCCTTAAGACATACATACATAATAGAGTCAGTCTCTTCAAAAAAAATTACAGTTTTGCCTAAAAAATGCTTAGGTGGACGATTATGTCGACAATAATCTGCTAATAATGCGCGAAACGTACCTAATGCCGAATTACTATTTTTGAAGTAAATTTTCGCAATTTTACTCGTTAAGCGTTTGTTAAACGATCCATACTGTAAAACGACAAACCTTAAACTAAACATATGCAGTTTTAGATGACAGTTCGGATTGACGTGCATAATTAAAACATTGATGTTAAATCCTGACCACGAATTGGATGTTATAGGTTTAATTTAAATGAAAAGAAATTTACAAAAATTATTTACTTACTATATAAACAATTACTGCTCAGCTCTATCTGTCCCAAAAACGGTGATCCTATGTCTTGTAATAACTATCGAGGCATATCTCTACTTGACTTGATAAATTAGAGGTAGTCAAGGAGTTTATTTACCTCGGAGCAAATGTCAACTCCACAAATGACATCTTGGTGAAGATTCGGCGAAGAAAAACCCAAGGCAACCGGTGCTACTTCGGTTTGTCAAAACAACTTGGGTCCAAGCTTTTAACTCAGAGAGTCAAGATCATGCTCTACAAAGCTGGCTCTTGCCAGTGCTGCTTTATGGAGCCGAAAGCTGGACAATAAGTAAGACAGCAGAACAGGTTCCAGCTAAGAGGGTCTTCGAATCTCAGCCACTAGGCTAGTGAGAAAAGGAAGACCGAACCTCCGGTTTAGGGACCAGGCGATGGCGGACGTTAGAAAGCTTGGCGTCTCCAATTGGAAGCAGCGCGCTCGGGACCTTAATGGATGGAAGGCTACCGTTGCTCAGGCTTTGACACTTTAAGGGTTGCTAGCCTGATAAGTAAATAAGTAAGTAAACAATTACTGTAATCAAATTTGTTCAATTTTATCAGATTCTTCTACTTCATTTATTTTTATATGGAAATGCAATGATAGTCGTTTTTGGTTGTGAACCATATGACTGAGCTCGTATGAATGGTTCTATAAGCGATGTAAAGAAGACTCTTTCTTTTATAGTCAACGCAGTCAAAGGGTCTTCTTTCTTGTGGATCAAACAAATGATGCGGAAATTCCAATCATCTAGCATGCTTCCCTCTAGCCATATTTAAAAGATCGCCTCCTGTATTTTCTTAAACTGGTTTCACTTAGCTGCTTTAGTGACCCAGGAGATAGTATGTCTGCGCCAGCATCTTTATTGACACTATAACTTCGTTTTGTTACTTTCTTTAAATCATCTCGGTCAGTGAAACATAGTTCTCTGTCGTCTTCGAATGAATGGCTTATTTTGCTTAAGCGTAGTATATTGACCACCATCGCCGTAACACAGTCTGTAAAAGTAGTCTCCCTATCTTCTTAGCATCGACTGCTACTGTAATACTAGATGTCCACAGCTTTGCGATCTGGCACTTTCGTTATAATTTTTGGCAAAATCATCGAATGTCATTCCTGCAGTCCATTTTCTCGATTCCGTCCTGTTTTTTTGTCTTTTTGATAAGCCTGTGGTTCTTCTTTCTTTAACACTCGATGTAGCGCAGCTTTATGTGATTTTTGTTTGGCTACATTTGTCATAAAACCGGAGGTTTTTATGAAAATAAGCATATCTGGAGCATTATTTGATTCCTCATTGACAACATTCCCATTGGTGTGTGTGTTTGTGGCAGGGACTTAGAGAGGGCTTGTGGGACACACGGTCGGCAAGGATTCCTACTATCTCCCGAAACTGGCAGCTTTCAGTAGCGAACTTTGGTGGCCTTGCTTGTCTATATATTGTAGTATTTTGGCTGATCCGAGTCGATGTTAGCTCCTCGGTAAAATCCGACATCCAAAATGTCAAAGGAGTGCTTGCCGTCGATCGTAGTGTGAACAATCTGGTTTACGGTTGATTGATAGAGGATAGCCAAGTCTCTCTATGTATGTTAGGACGTAGGAAACCGCGTGAGAAGTGGTCAAAGTGGTCGTGTATGCAGATGACGTAGTGATACTAGTGTCAGAGAAGTTTTCTTCTGTGATAAGTCTCATCGTTGAGGGTGCCTTAGATAAGGCGAACAGCTTGGCAGCAAATTTTGGCCTTGGTGTTAAACAGAACAAAATTGAGTTAATGCCATTTCCTTCAATGTCTTAATGGTCAAATGTCTGAAGTAAAAACTTTGGAAATAAGTGACCTTGTGGATGTACACAGCCGAAGTGCGTCCAATTCTCATCTACGGTTCACTTATATGGTGGTCCGGGTTGAGCAAAGGCTACAACTCCAAGAAATTGATGTTATGGCGAATTATGCGTTCGGTAAGCCGATTATATGGACGATAAGTTGATCTACATTCCTTGTAGAACCCTAATTTTCGTTATACAGCTGAATAATTTGTAGATGCTGTGCGGGACTTAGTCTTTCCATTATAAAATATAAAACAAAACTGAATGAAACAACAATACTAGGTGGGGTGAAAAGTAACCTCCTTGACCGCCAGAATGCGCTGCTACTGCAAAGAAGGTTATGGTGCCTTGAAATCCGTTCAAATTTAGGCAGACATGCCAAATTTCAGTGCGATACTGTCTTTAGATTTGTTTTGACATCTGATTGTTGTTGACGTGTTTAGCATCATGTTGAGTATGGACAAAAACGATTTTCGTTCTCTCATAAAACATTATTTTTTGAGAGGCAAAATGGCGAAGGAAACAAAAGAAAAGTTGGATAAATATTATGGGGCTAATGCTCCGTCAGATTACACCGTCAAATATTGGTTTCGAGAGTTTCGTGGTGACCGCAACTCCACTACCGATCAAGTCCGCAGCGGCAGGCCCTTCGATGCGGTTACAGAGGACAATGTCAAAAAAATACATGAAATGGTGTTGGCTAACCAGAAAGTGAAGGTGCGCGAGCTAGCAGATACCAAAAAGATTATTATTGAGCGCACACGCCATATTTTGGGCAACATTCTGCATATGAAAGAATTATCCTGCGGCTGGGTGCCGCGTAAGCTCACTCCTGACCAAAAACACGAACGCGCGTGCACTTCGAAAGAGTGTTTGGACTTTTGGCGTCGATTGGTAACTGTTGATGAAATCTGGATCCACTATTTCACACCAAAGAACAGAATGAGTGCCTGGCAATGGACTGAAGCCGGCACAAGTGCTCCGTCGGTCCATCAACAGCGAGTATTACTGTGCATTATTGGAGCGATTGAAGGCCGAAATCGCTGCAAAACGGCCTCACATGAAGCGAAAAAAAGACAATGTAAGACAATGCGCCGGCGCATAAGAGCATCGCAACCACGGCTAAAATCAATTACTTACGGCTCGAATTGCTGTCGCATCCACCGTATTCGCCCGATTTGGCTCCCTCGGAATATTATCTCTTCCCAAACCTTAAAAGATGGCTCATCAATAAAAAATTCAGCTCAGAGGAGTATTTTGCAGACCTTCCGGGAAATTGCTTTTCGGACGGGATCAAGAAGTTGGAAAATCGTTGGAATAAGTGTATCCGGCTAAATGGGACTATATTGAATAAAATAAAAAAAACATTTAAAATTTTTTTTTTCATTCCTAAAGAGGTTACTTTTCACCCCACCTAGTACCGCGACGCAATGCATGCGTGATTCTTCATGAAATCTGCACTGGAAAAACGGTCCTATTAAAAAATCACCCTTTGCTACGTCAACGGTATTTATAATTGATGGAGTTAGGATTTGAACTGCCTGATCTACGCCTTGCAAAGTACGTGAACATATCTTTTGATTCTCATTTCTTTTTTATCACTTTAATCCATAAATCACTTGGAATTGGAGAACCTAGCACACACATAACAGGTAAATCAGACCTAAGATCATTCAGACCCAAAGGTTAACTTACGAGGCCCTCATAGCAAAGAAAAAAACGAGTTAAGGTTGAATAATACATTTTCAGATTTCGATGCCGGCATATCACCACCTTTAAGCTTATAAGCCTTCTAATATCATTTCTTAGGGCTTCTGGCTAATACGAGTATGTTAGTCATATTTCTGGAACCACCATCAAAATAGACTGAGAACCAGGCATGCGAATGGCTTTGCCTTACAAACCCGAGTAGTACTCGTAATATCGATAGATAAGTAGTAGTAATTTGAAAAAAAAAAAACTAGAGTGAGTTTCTATTTTCTGTTTTAGAAATATACGTTCAAATATACGAACGATCGTGCACATACTACTCGTATTTCAAAAATCATTTCACCTCCCTAGTTATTGTTTACTGTGATTATAAACATACTATACATACGAGTATGTATTGCTACGTATTGGCAGTGCTAAGTGATTTATACACTTTTTGCGTGATAAAAACAAAAAACTCTTACTTATGACTTTCAGAAAATATATTATTTCTCCAGATAAATGTGGCTACATACACACATACATTTGAATAAAAAATAACAACACGCTATTTCTAAATCGATCCAATCTCTATACGTGAGCTATTTTAGAAACAATAATAAGAATCCAAACAAAATGTGTTCGACTTGTGTACGTTAACGTCGCAAATGGTCAAAATGAGAAAAACATTCTTTTACTTTACAGACTCAGACGATTTGGATAGAATCACAAAATCACATCAATGATAGTTACTTTTGCGGGTCCAATAGAAAAGGATTAAATGATACGTAATCTACGCATCAAAATCCCGATATTCAGCCGTGCTGCTGAATCATCATTGACTGAACAAAGTTTTTATTAAAAAACCTGCTGTAGATACTTTGAATTCCAACAATGAGTAACTCATATGCGCCACAAATAACCTGACTTGTTTTCTCAGTGAAATAAATGATTTGAAACGAAATTACAATCTTTCGAAAGATGCAACGGAAATACTTGGTTATAGGCTAAAACCACACAATTTTTTGGGAATTACAACGAGCTTGTACCTATATTGGTATAGAAAAAGATGCGACTAAAGACATTTACAGCGATTTGGTCCCTGTATACCTGCTCTCATTCCATTTTAGAGCCAAAGTATACCACTTTATGCCATTTTAGCTCTTTAGTGCGTAATTGCTCGACGCATAGTGCTTTTTAAAGGCGGTCTGTTAACGTGAAAATCTTCTCAAATTCCGGTATATCAGAGAGTAGGGTTCTAAGGTTTGGACGATCACTAAGACTTAACTGTGAACATCAATCCGGCTAAAAGCACGATATCGCCATTCACAAAGAAAAGGAAATTTCAAAGTATCAAAGAAATCCGATTGTCAGGCACTACACTGATACCGGTCAATGATGTGAAGTATCTTGGACTAAATCTAGACAGCAAACAAACAAATACTGAGGAAACTGCCAGAAAAGCAACCCGTGCTCTTATGATATGTAAGAGCCTAGCGGGGAAGTCCTGGGGCTGTACCCCTTACATTCTGCGATGCGATATAGGTACATAGCGATTGTGAGAGCAATGATCACATATGGTGCAGTAGCATGGGCAAAACGAACCAGTCTTATCACAATGAGAGAATCTCTCAACAAGGTGCAAAGACTGCCGTGCCTATGCATCACCAGCGCAATACCTACATGCTCAACTGCTGTAATGAAGGTGCTATTAAAATTAACTCCCCTCCACCTCATTGTCTCAGAGGCGGCGGATAAAACTATTCTAAGAATAACAAAAGAAGGAACTGGAAAGGGAAAATGCATTAGTTCGAAAGAATATGATGCATTACTCGGAAAACTTCCACTCTTGGCTATTCCAAGAGATGACAGCATTAAGAAATACTGTCTGCTGGATACCAGGCCATGTGGGCATTATTGATAACGAGGCGGCGGACTCTGTAGCGAGAAAAGGGGCAGTAGAACCCTTCATAGGACCTGAACCATTCTACGGTATAGGGAAACACACCCTACGCGAAGAAATCAGGAAATGGGAAAATCAGAAAAGGGTTAGAACCTTTCGGGATCTCCAAGGTCTGAGACAAGCCAAAAAACTCTTAGGAGATTACAATCTCAAAAGTATTAAAGCATGTATCAGTCAAAAATAACCAACGCATCCTAACTGGTTTCCTAACGGGGCATTGTAAACTCAGGGAACACCTGACGAAGATAGGGATATTAGATGAAGGTCTCTTCACATTCTGCAATGATTCCACAAGAAACTCCAGAACACATACTGGAATCCTACGGGGCACTGACTCGTGATGGATTTACCAACCACTGCTCATTCTCAGATTCATAAAAGAAGTTGGTCTGGAGGACGTGCTCTGAGTAGGTTTTTCTTGCCAAGGCCAAAGCCAGAGCATAAACATTCCAACATAATTCCTAGTGAATTAAGCTGTGAGGGGGCTCTGGAGGAGGGAACAAACCTCTCCAAAGTATAAGTGGGGGACACAATAGACCACAAGGCTGCAGTGTACTACACCCTATATATTATTATTATTATTATAAGACTTTGATTTATACCAGATTTGCAGAGCTGCGCAATGGCACTTTGTTATTATACGAGGGCGGGTCAATAAGTCCGTGACTTTTGGATTAAAACACAGATTTTTTGATAAAAAAATAATTTTATTTTTTCAACGTAGTCTCCCTTGAGCTCTATACACTTTGTCCAACGCTTCTCCAATTTTTTTATCCCTTCCAAAAAAAATGATTTGTCGAGGTCCTCAAAATAGGCCTTTGTTTGCGAGATGACTTCATCATTGGAGTCAAATCTTTTTCCACTAAGCCATTTCTTCAGGTTTGGGAACAAGAAGTAGTCGCTCGGAGCCAAATCTGGAGAATAGGGTGGATGAGGGAGCAATTCATAGCCCAATTCATGGATTTTTGCCATTTGTTACACGATTGCGTTTGTGGTCGACTGTGAGCAAACGCGGCACCCATCTTGCGGAAAGCTTTCTCATGCCCAAGTGATCATTCAAAATTGAAACCACTGAGCCATGCGAGATCCCTACGGCTTCCACAATCTCTCGCACTTTCAATCTTCGGTCGGCCAACACCATATCGTGAATTTTTTCGATTGTTTCGGGTGTAGAGACCTCAACTGGGCGTCCAGGACGTTCGGCATCTTAAGTGCTTGTACGGCCACAACGAAATTCAGTAAACCACTTTTTTACCATTGAAATCGATGGTGCAGAGTCCCCATTGTATTTATCAAGCTTAGCCTTGGTCTCGGTAATGGTTTTTTTTCGCAAGAAATAATGCTTAATAAGCACACGAAATTCACTTTTTTCCATTTTCTCCTCAAATTAGTGAGTAGTCTGATAAAAATAGCTGTCAAACACAAACTAACTGACGCAGCAAGTTTAAATTTTGACAGGAGTCAACTGACAGATGCCTGTTGACAGGAGCAGTGTTGCTGTTTCAGTAAAGAGGTCAGAAATTCAAAAAGTCACGGACTTATTGACCCGCCCTCGTATATATATATATAAGTTGAAGGGCCTTAGTCATATTATTGCTTCTATAGCAACTGTGGGGCAGGTCTGAAAGGCTTTGAAAATGTCCTGATATGTAAGACATTGTCATTGTGCAAGTCCAGTGAGCGATCTTTGGAGATATCTCCCATATGCTGCCATACATACGGTGACAGGGCCAAAATGCATCGGCGACTTTTGTTGTTTAAGTTAAAGTTTCAACTTAAAGTTTTATTTGAGATTACACTCAGATATTTTAAGAACTCGTCGGAGTACTCAACGATTGTTTCATTGAGTGAAACTATATCTAGTTTTATATTTGTTGTTCTAGTTGTGAGAAGAAGCACTATCTTGATGAATTCAAGTTTTGTTTTTGCAAATGTGATCGCTTTCCACAATCTAGTTTTGGGCATACTCGTATGTTCACCATGGCTTCCTTCTACAAAGCGATTTCAAGATATTCAATTTTCAATCAATTGCAATTTGCTCTAAAAACTTATCGCCATAAACTAGTAACTTTACGTAGCCCACAGAAAATAATCCAATGGCTTTACATCGAACGATTTCGGTGCCCACCTGCCAATTCTTCACGTGACTCCAATGCCAAATCCTTGTCGTGTTTTCATTAAGGCTACGGATTCATTGGGAGTAATGGATGGAGCACCGTCTTGTTGAAACCAAAGTTCTTCTACATTGATATCACGCAAATTTTGAAACAGGTAATCCTTGACCAACGTAGTGAACCAGTGGGTATTGACATTAACTTGTGCTCCTACCCAATTTTTGATGAAGTAAAAGCCGATGATGACAACGGTGTACAATCCTCTCCATAAGTCACATTTTTCTGGATGCAATGCCATCTGATGAACTTCTTGAGCGTTATCCAAATACTGCAATTCTGTTACGCAGATTTATGTGGTCATATTAACTAGGTCACGTAATAGATGGTCACACGACTTAGCTCTAGCATGGATTGGATCTTTTAATCCTTGAGACCAAGGCTCTGGTACAAAATTGTTAGATAGTGTACGGACAAAAAGTTTCTGCGAATAACAACAATCCATTATTTACGATCCTCTTGAATGCAATCTTCCACAGCTACGATGTTTACTTTCGAACGAACTGTCCTCGTTCTTGTTGGACAGACAGGGTAATACAACAAAGTTTCATTGTAATTTATGTGGTAATATTTGAGGAAGGCCAGTGGATCCGCAGCGATTCAAAACTTAGAGATAGTGTTGGAAAAATAAGTCAAACAAAGTTTTCAAATTTATCTGCGTTTGATAGGCCCCCACTAGATTGCAAATCTTCTACACTAAGACGTCTAAACTGCAGGTAGACGTGTCGATGGTATAAATCTGGAATTCGAGGTCCTCTAGTTCAGTGGTAGATGGTGCTCTGGCAAAAATTTACGAATGTACGACCTGGTTCCATGGATTCAAGATATCTTAAACACCGGCTCGAGAATCAAGCAGCCGCAAATAAAAGTGGTCTTAGTTTGACAAACTGAAAATGATGTCATCATTACAACGATACAAGGCATTTCCAAAACGCCATAATGGATGTAAATATAAGTATGGTACTGTACCTATAGAATCTTGTTTTTGTCACTCTTGCCGGGTTTCGAAATTTCAGCAATTATTTGAATTTTTTAAGTGAAAGGTTTAGTAACTTGGACCTTTATAACCCAATTTCCTTTAACTGGATTCGACTTTTACTACGAGTGTCACAATACTGTTGAACTCTATGAGGAACGACGTTACTACCTTCAGCAACTTAACTCAAAACTAAATAATTTATTTTGCAATTTTCAAAAATTGCATGTGCTGCATATTTCCGAATGAACGAGTGTGTACAAATACCACCTGCACGTAGATACTTCTTGCCTCTTTGGCGTCTCCTCAGTAGCTTCTGCCTTCTGTCTTTTGCCCTTAATTGCCGTTCGCTAAATTACGTATTTATGAATGTACTCGGACACTCATAGGTATTGTCATTAAAAATTAAGAAGCCCTAACGGTTGAAAACCATGGAACGGTAAGCCTATATAATACCCACCTTGGCTATGGCAAGTACAGTTGCACCAAGTAATCTCTTCCACACAAAGCTGCCATGCATATGGATACATACTTTGACAGAGATATGTGTACATATGAATATAAAAATTACAAATTTGCAAAAATTTTTTTGAATTCGTGCGGAGGGAACACTCGCACAAACAATTACCTTATACAGATACAGATACGGCTGATGGGGATCAATGTGTCAAGGTAAGCTTAGCAAGCAATAATAAGCGTCATTTGAGAATATATTAATAAAAGTGAAAGAATGCATCGAATTAACTGTATCTTGAAAGAATTGGAGCAAAGAGAAAAAAATTAAGAGACTGTTAGAGGAGAAGTGGCCGTCAAAAGCTTTGGAAATCGAGGAACTTCAGCTTTCTAAAGCTATTTGAACAGATGTGTTAAGAGGCTTAAAAAAGATGTTTAGAATTTGAATTGTTTGTCATACAGGTGTGGCAATGGCATAGTACGGGTAGCACATTTGACGGGTGGCAGACTACTAGTAATACGATTAGAACTTGTCGAATTAGCATTTCGTAATGAATACTAGTTTCCTCCAAAATGAGATGATGCCTATGCAAACAAGCAGCGCAGCACGACAAGTTAGTCTTACATACTTCAATGCGCATAAAGATTGCATCCTGAAACGTCAAGATACTTCTTCGCTATGAAAAGAGGTTCCCCAATATTTTGGCAGAAGTTCATGTTCAAACTGTTCAATGTAGTTGACGTAAAATTCGAACATGAAAAATGACTTTCAACTCTTCAAAACCAGGCAAAAGCATCCTGCTCTATTCTTTTGTACCCATGAACACCACTTGTCAATATGTGGAACGTCTATGTCTATTCATCTTATTGTGACTGGACATGGACGAGCGGAAAGTGATGGCAATGCAGCATCGGTATCATAGCGCTGCCAACACTACTATAAAGTACCAAATCGATATACGAGTATCGCTACCTTGACGGGATCTGTTTAATCACAAATATTGACACAAGTTCATCTGGATCTCGTCTGATCGACAACGTTGATCGACCCAGCGGTTACATCGAAATAAAAAAGTACCATTAAATGGCAGATACCATACGTCTGGGTACAGTATTTGTTGATAGCAACAAAATCATCTTACTTACTATTTACAGGCAAAATACCGACAGGCTACAGAATCTCAAACAATGCTATCATGTTGGCGGATTAACCCTTGATACACATTGTAACAAGGCATTAATTTGCATGCCGAGGGCAACTCTTAGTTACTTTCAAAAGAAGTTATTATGTGATTTTCAGCCCCGTCTCTATAAACAAAATCCGAAGAAGAATTGCTTTCACCAACTCCTTTTTTGACAAAAATGCCTAGGAGAGATATTTCCCGCCGAGCATTCTCCATCGGAATTCTGCACAATCTAACGAGTTTCGCACAGGTACCAAGTTTAGATACGACTCTGTAGGTATTGTCTTATGCGGTCCTGGAGGCGATACACAGGTGGTGCGTATCGATTCAGGTTTCATGGCTTTTTCCAAGAGACGGTAGAGACGGTTCAAATCCTCACAACTTGGCATAAAAGGTCCTATGTCGGATGTTATGGTGACTACTTTGAAGATAAGAGATTTCCTTTTGTACAGATCGGCCCTTGTCTTGTTTTATTTGTCAGGAGAAAACTTTGTGTACTCATTGAAAGGGGATCATAGAACGAGTATCTTAGGATTTTTTTGACTGTTTCAAACTATTTGTTACGTCACACTTGCGCTGACAAACGGAATAGACTTTACGACAACCTTAAAGGTTTTATATGGTTTTTGCAACTAGGGGCTATGTTTACGTTCGCAAAGATTTCCACCAGGCTTAGGCCACCCGATTGGCCATCATTTGCAGTGATTAATAAACTAGCATATTGAACATCATTTGGGAAAGTATTAACGATATCTTCAATAAAGACTGCAAATAAGACTGGGCTCCAACAACGACCTTGCCCTACTCCAGTTTTCAATCAAAAGCATTCCGATAATGCTCGCCATTTCACAGAGATTTCTGATATTCAGCAAAAATTGGATAAACCTTCTTGCCTTTTGCAAAATAATATGAATAGAAATGAGTCCGTGTAGTATTGATTCACTTAAGCTTATTTAATGGCATCCTCACTTTATGATGATTTTGTGAATCTCTGCATCATAGATCTATCATCCGTAAACGGTTTGTTCTGCAACATTTTGACTGTACACACCGCTTAACAGTCTGCAGAAGTGATTTGTCTCCTAGAGTAACACCCTCCATTTCTAAGATAGATAGCCGATGTTTTTTACTCCTCTTTTGCTTGTGGCTCACAGCCGCTCTCGTACTTCAATGGAGTATCGTTTCGTAGGCGAGTGGTACTTCCTAGGCGTGCTTGTCTGCATACTCAATTGGTGATTTTATGAAAATATTCATTTGAAACCAAGTACATCAGTTGCGTCGTTTCTAATGGTTTCTGGCATCGATGCCACTCATCTTCAGCACTTGATGTTGATTGTTTAGAACAGAGAGAAAGATTGGGCGATATGGAAAAGACAAGGCTCTCAGTCTATTTCGGTTGCAGCCGTTCAGTATTAAGTCTTTTTACAATATTTGTTTGTTGTTCCGGTATCGGATATATCCGCACACGTACCTATTTCGACGTCACAATTGGTTATGACAATTTCACCCTCATCTTCGGACATTGCTGACAAGTTTTACCTCGTTGTGGAAACCGCTGGGCCTAGGTCTCATTCGACCGGATTTTACCTATCCAACTTATAAACACTGTAATCGCTGTTAGAAAAAGGTAAACCTCAGAAGAAAGACGTACGGTGGAGGAATTTACATCAAATGATCAAATGTTGCTCAAACACTCGTTATGGTAGATTTGGTATGGCTACTGTATTTGGAGCTGAGATCAGTAAGGTTCTTCGAAAATAGTTAGGGTGCTGAAATAGAGATGAAAGCGGACGATGCCAATAAGGTCAACGCCAGCTTCGATGCCCCCAAAATGGGTTATTTCAAAGTGGCCCGTTTTGCCAAAGACTTCAAAAGCTTGCAGATTAGATATTGTTGAAGTTTACTTCACGGCTTCATGACAAGCTCACTGTTTCAAGGTAACCAAATGCTTCGGTAAAGCAGAAAAAGCACAATGACGTTTCAATCAGCAGTAGAAATAGCGCAAATAGCGCAGGTCTTATACTACACTGAAGCAGGTACTACCGACATTCACAAAGGGCTGTGACATTGACCAATCAAAAGAAGCATAGAAAACTGCTATAAAAACATTCCTACAGACAAATAACAGAACGTCTATTAGGGTGCAGATTTTTGAAAGTGACAAACTTGGGCAGGAGGCTTGAGCTTATGACTCACAACATCTTATTAATGTACAATATGCATCAAATCTCTATCTGCTATCCTCAGCCGGATGTGTGCTTATGTTTGAAGAGAAGTTATCTTATGGATGATGAAATGAGCGAAAATCACTTGTAAGTTCGGATGAACATTGAAAACTTGGACTAAAGAACTCGCAGTTTTGTCAAAGAAAATGACAAAAGGCATATGGGATCCATAACAAGTGGAGACACCGCTTCCCTGTTTCACTATATAAAGGCGAAAGTATCACGCAAAAGTGTAACAATTACAAATTGGTGAAGGTATGCAAATATATGAGTGAGACTTTGACAGTCTAATACCATGAAACGATTGCCATATTCGATAAAAAAAAATATAAAGGCAGGTCCAGACCTTGCCAAGACCCACCGTTTCGTATACTGTATGCATTTACGCCCATGCCTATCTTGTTTTTTTGTTTAACAATGTGTTAAGAATTTTCCCTCAAAGTTATCGAAACTTGATACAGGGCACCCTGTAAGGTTAAAAATAGTTCAATTTCCTATTCGTGATCTTAAACCATAATTCACTTCCTAGTTTCGCTCATTCCTACCCGTGCTAGTGAACATGTAAACATGAATAATAAGCATTTTCCAATCTAACTATACCCACAATCATTTTTTTCAACTTTTTAGTCTGTCGCTATAGCAACCTCCTTAGTACACAATCTCTGACCGACTTAAATCTATTGTGCAAGGAATACCATATATTAATCCCTCACCAATATCGAATTATTTAATTATTTATACAATTTGTTATTAACATCTGAATCCTTTTGTTCCATTCACCTAAACCAAGTGCAACAAGTGTCCTAAGAGTCAAGAGAAATATTTTCCAGTGCAACCTAAAGTATGTCACCAATTCTCTCTCCGAAGAAAACCTCCGCCAAAAGCTTTCTGCAAACTAAAAAGCTATCATTTCCGATTTTGCGTCTAAAAGTAGACTCAGTCGACTTTTCCAAGCTGCAAAAAGGAAATTTTTCAGTCAAAGTTTTCCTTCGAACTGTCTTGGACCCGCACAAAATCTGACGGTAATTGTGTTTCACCATATCCTCTTCCGTTTGTGAGTTTCCCAAACTCAATACCGGAAATTGACAAGAAATTAAAAAATTATCAGCAACTCAGCAAGCGACAGCGAAAAGTGGGGTAAATTTCAATCAAAATCAAAACTTTCCGGTCATAGGAAAATTGAAAGAAAATTGTGTATCCACTGCTCCAATTTTACCATATCACCCTCCCATTTCCACCCCCTTTTTCAATGTACATACCGAGTGCACAGTGAACTTGCTCCTACTTGGAATCGAACCAAGAATCCTCAAAGTCTCATTGTAGATTGTATTACCTGCCCCACTTTCTCTTCACACTCCATGCAATGTAATAATTCTTCCTTATCTCAAACTCAAGTGATATTTCATTCCTTCATTGAAGGTAATCCAGAAGATACGAGTACGAGTTGTTGTGCAAAAAGAAATCTACATACCTTTAGACACAAGTATCAAGCCAACAACAACAATGGCGTGTCCTTTCTTTCGTCGTGCGGATTCATTAACGCGACAACCTTCAGTCGTTGCTGAGGGTAATACATGGGCACTGGAGGATGAGTTAGCCGAAGTACCAGATGATGCTCTAACTTTGACCCACTTACATATGGCCATACAGCTGTTGACAGCACCTTCGGTGAGTTCTTATTATTCTTCTTGTTGTCAGATAGATCTAAGGACTTTCTTGTTATTATGTAAGTTTTTGGGGAGTCAGAATATGCTCTCTTAACTTCCTAAACATTGTCATAGTTCGTGCCGTAGTTGTCGTTCTAATAAATTTTGTTTACATTTTGAAGAATGATGACCTAAACATGGCAGTAACGTCACTAATCAACAAACACAGTGGCAATTGGCCAACTATTTGCAAGTTGTAAGATACTTGATAGAACGAACTAAAGTCTGAAGATGAATGATGGATTTTGTGTTTTAGGAAAATCGATCTGGACGTTTTGAGGTCATATCCGAACTATGACTACTTGGGCGATATACAGGACATCCTGCTGGAGATGGATGAGGCTAGTGCTAGTGAGATTCTGGTATTGCTGGGTGAAGAATTGATAACGTCATGCTGTACTGGAATAATTGAACGGGCATTTAAGTGCTTAGGAACGGATTTGCAGGAATTTCTGGGCTCGTTGGATGGAGTTTATGATGTACTGAAACTTCAAGAGGTGAGTTGTAGACTTCAATGCCATATAAATTGTTAGCAGGACCTTGAGTTTTGTCAACTTCCCGTCGCATGTACTACTAGGAAGAAACAGTTTTCTTTTTTATGAGATTTCGTGAATAGGAAACGGCACTTTCTGTACCGAAAAACATGAACATTTGGGATCAAATAGCCATCAAACGGCATTTTAATTTAATTGTTTTGGGCTAATAATGGCACCTGTGGAGCATATTTAGGGTCTGAAATATTAAAGGGACCTCCCTTATATAAATTTGGTTGGGGTACACTCCATTTGCTCCTTTCAACTTTATGGCATGGATTTGGTTGTTTTTTTCAAAACGAGCTAAACTGAACACCTGTAACCTCACTTCATCGTCAGTAACAGGGCTTATCGTTGAAAACAGCGAACCCAAAGCATTCTTCAAGGGAATATTTCTTTGTAAGACCATCAATTCTTTTTGTACAGCTTTACGAGCTCATATAAAGAGTTCTCTTCCTTCCGTCGGTAAGGACAAAATTGTATAATACCGTAGCACATGCAGAACCTATTCGATCCCGTCTTTTCTGTTATGCAAGTTCCCGTGTTGGTAGCTTTACCAATTTGTACATCATTAATCAAGTGTTGCCCAGAGCCCCAAGGAATATTCATTTGTTTGGTCGAGAACACTGATGTTATGAAGTCTTGGAAAAGGCCACAAGTATAGGTAGATTGAGAGATTAGTGGATGGTGTGGTTTTCAAAGAAGACAGTCGAAGCTTTTGCGATTCTTGAAAATGAAGCTGAACCTGCTGAGAATAACTTCATCTTATCTCTATTCGTTTCTGTCTTAAATCAAGTGATTGAGTAAGTCAATTTTCGAAATTTGCAGATTAGTTGTTTGGAGGAGACTGTACTGCAATGTCAGCAGCCTAACAAGGCAAACCTGCATCTATTTTTTATTGTGTATGTTAGTATTAGGATAGAGCTAGTGGAAAGCTGTGAGCTGAAAACTCACATTTTATTAACATTTGAAATACATTCCATCTGGATGAAAGCTGGCTTATACGGTGCAGCCGATGACACATTTCCCAGTAATATTTTAGAATGCTATCTGTTCTTTAGGGATTATTCCGGTTTTTTCAAGTGTCATTTTCTTCATCGTCTTGCATACCATGGATTTGACCTTGTTGACTCTAATTTTGTGAGTTTGCTTCAATTTTTAGTACTGCGGAGTTGATTTTTTGATGGAAAATACTTCATCACACATATTTCTTGAGGCGTGTGTAATTGATTATCGGCAACTAGCAAATCGGTTGCGTTGGATGTGGAAAAAGATTAATGAATGAATTTTCTTCTCTTAGAGAAGAGAAGTGAGTGAGTTTTGCGTCAAAAAGTTGTCTATTCTGTACGATCTGGGTAGATCAAATGTAGGTAGTAAGAGTACTATGATGAAGGCGGTTGTTAATTTAAATAATTCATTTATTCGATTTAAGAATCTTTACAGAATGCAGTTGCAATCATATTCTTAGAAAGAATAGATTTCTTTTATTTCTTTCTAAGAATTATTAGAACTTACAAAAACGCGCTTCACTCCAAATTATATGGCAAATGTCTGGGTATCTGGAGTATTTTACTTACTTACTTACTTTAGGTGGCGCTACAGTCCGGGGTGGACCTGGGCCTCAGTCAACAAGCTTCTCCAGCCAGCTCGATCCCTGGCTAGCTGCCTCCAGTTTCGCACGCTAAGTTGGCTGAGGTCCTCTTCCACTTGCGTGCGCCAACTGAGTCTTGGCCTTCCTCTACTGCGCTGTCCCTCGGGGGCGGATTCGAAGACTTTTCGGACCGGAGCATTGGTGTCCATGCGCTCCACATGACCCAGCCATCTCAGTCTTTATGTCGCTGTACAGTCCATACAGTTCGTCGTTGTATCTCCTCCTCCACTCACCGTCAATGCAGACGGGACCGAAGATCGCCCGAAGAATTTTCTCTCGAAGCAACCAAGAACACCCTCATCCATTTTTGATAATGTCCATGCCTCTGCGCCATAGAGCAGGACCGGGATTATTAAAGTCTTATAAAGGGTGACTTTTGTTGTCTGAGGGAGGGCTTTGCTACTCAATTGCCTTTTTAACCCAAAGAAACAGCGGTTGGCAAGAGTTATTCTTCGCTTGATCTCAGCGCTGGTGTCGTTGTCTGTATTTATAGCGGAGCCTAGGTAGACAAAGTCCTTAACTACCTCAAAGTTATATCTGTCGAGGGTGACGTTCTGTCCGAGACGTCGGTGTTGGTTGTCCTTTTTGCTTGACAGCATATACTTGGTCTTGCCCTCATTGACCGCTAAACCCATTTTCACCGCTTCCGTTACAATACTTGCAAAAGCACCACTGACATCACGCTGCTTTCTTTCAATATCGTCGGCGTATGCGAGTAGTTGGACGGGCTTTTGAAAGATAGTGCCTCTTGCGTTTGCTCGTGAGTTTTCAACTATTCTTTCAAGTACGATGTTGAAGAAATCGCATGACAGCGCATCGCCTTGTCTAAATCCTTTCTGGACATCAAAGGTCTCGGTGAGATCTTTACCGACCTTGATGGAGCAGCGTGCATTCTCCATCATCATCCTGCACAGACGGACGAGTTTGGCAGGGATGCCAAAACTAGACATTGCTCTATATAGTTCGTCTCTATAGATGCTGTCATAAGCGGCCTTAAAATCGATGAATAGGTGGTGGGTATCGATCTGAAGCTCATGGGTCTTCTCCTAGATCTGCCGTATTGTGAATATCTGGTCGATGGTGGACTTTCCTGGCCTGAAGCCACACTGATATGGACCTATCAGGTTGTTGACGAACGGTTTCAGGCGTTCACACAATACGGCGGATAAGATCTTATATGCGATGTTAAGGAGACTGATGCCTCTGTAGTTGGCGCAGTTCAGAGGGTCTCCTTTCTTGAGAATCGGACAAACAATGCTGAGGTTTCATTCATCGGGCATACTTTCTTCCGACCATATTTTACAGATGAGTTGGTGTATGCTCCTTACCAAGTCATCGCCTGCCGCTTTGAAGAGCTCGACAGTCAGTCCATCTGCTCCAGCAGCTTTGTTGGACTTTAGCTTCGATATAGCTATCTTCACTTCATCCAGGTCGGGTGGACGGAATTGTTGGTCATCATCGTCCAAGTTGAAAGGTTGATTCTGCCTGACAGCGGTATTTGGTCCGTCATCGCCGTTATACAGTCTGCAAAAATGGTCTTTCCAAATCCTCAGCATAGACTGCGATTCTACTACGATGTTCCCTTGTTCATCTCTACAGGCTTCGGTTCGGGGTTTGTTTCCGTGGCATGTTATTTTTGCCTTTTGGTAAAACTTCCGAACCTTATTCCTGGAGTAGCATCTCTCAATTTCCTCGATCGCGCGCTTCTCATGCTCTTTCTTCTTCCTCCTGAGAAACCGGTGCTCGTCTCTCCTCTTCCGCTCATAGAGCTCATGAGCAGCTCTGGTCTTTCTAAGCAGCGCCGCGTTATATGCATCTTGCTTAGCTGCATGTGCTTGCCGGCATTCATCATCGTACCAGGGGTTTCGTTGTGGTGGACGAGTGAAACCCAGCACATCAGAAGCGGCATCTCTGATGGCGTTTTGGCAGTGTTTCGAATGGTCTTCGATGCTTGATGCTGGCGGCATTGGACTTCTTAAGAGATTAAGAGACACTCGATCGGAAAAGGACTTGGCGATCTCTTGTGATTGTAGCCGTCTGACGTCGAATTTTCTCACAGCATTAGTTTGTCTTGGCGTAGTTTGGGATATCCGCAACCGTACCCTGGCTACAACAAGGTAATGGTCCGA
Organism: Volucella inflata; assembly: GCA_928272305.1. NCBI lineage: Eukaryota > Metazoa > Arthropoda > Insecta > Diptera > Syrphidae > Volucella > Volucella inflata. The sequence continues at coordinate 207,679,892 of OV743716.1, forward strand.
GTCGATGTTGGCTCCTCGGAACGTACGGACATCCATAATGCTGGGGGAGTGTCTTGCGTCGATCGCAATGTGATCAATCTGGTTGACTGTTGATTGATCAGGAGTTCTCCAAGTCCCCTTGTGTATGTCGAGATGTGGGAACCGCGTGCTAGCCATGACAATGTTTCGCCCCGCCGCAAAGTCGATTAGCCTGAATCCGTTATCGGAGGTGGTTTTGTGCAGGCTATATTTTCCGATTGTTCCACCAAAGATACCTTCTCTTCCTAGCTTTGCATTAAAATCACCGAGGACAATTTTAATGTCATAGCTCGTAGGTCTTGTTAAGAAGCTCGTAGAAGGCATCCTTGGTGTCGTCATCTTTCTCCTCTGTGGGGGCATGCGCGCATATGAGGCTTATATTGGCGAATTTAGCCTTGATGCGGATTGCTACGAGGCGCTCGCTCACATGCCGGAAGCTGAGGACTTCTCGTCTTAGTCTGCCTCCGACAACAAATCCGCTTTTGCCGTCGATAGCAATTGCCGTAGTAGATGTCGCAGTTTTTCATCTTCTTTTTGTCCGGCCCATCCCATCGCATTTCTTGGATGACGGTTATGTCTGCTTTGCAGCAGTCTAGGGCCTCTGCTAGTTGCTCGGCTGCACGTGGTCTATTAAGGGATCTAAATTTCCACGTGCATATCCGAAGCTCATTGTCCTTAAATCGTTTGCGTGGGTTGTCAACAGTAGATCCGTCCATATCCGAGGCTTGTTGATGCTTCGTAACTTAATCTTTTTTAAATGGCCGGGCAGTTACCCCGGCGGCACAATCCCCAACCTGGAGGACCAGTTCCACTTTGAGTGCCCCTAGGACGAGGGGTCGGTTACACCGAAGCCAGTAACCCGTTCCGGGATGTGAGCGCTGCCGTTGGCCCTTATAGGGCTCGTCCGCCACCATCTCTTTTCCAAGACCCTGACTAAGTCCTGGAAATCCTTTCCGGCCTGAGCTCCAAATATGTCGGAGTAGCCCGGATAAGGTCTTGTTTTGTTTCGGGAGTATTTTACAATGCTTTTTTAAGCAACTTTTGTAGTATTTGGAGGTTATCCACTTTTTTCACTCATTAGGAAAGCCCTTTGCTTCGTTACCTCCTTAACATGTAGTTCTACTGATTTTATTCGCGCTGCACCCTAGAGTTCATTCGTATGAATATGTTGTCAAATTCTACCTCTTCAATGCTATATAATTCTTTGATCTCATCCTAAGCGATTGTTTTAATGCGTTTTATGAGGTTTCTTACGTCGGACATCTGAATCAAATTCCTCTATATCGCTGAGCTTTTATCCATTAAAGTTACCTTTATTCAAAATTAGTAAAGAACCATTTAAGTGTTTGCTCCGGCTTTGACTTTTTCTGTGGCCATCTATCAAATAATTAGTGATTTTAATTTAGTTTTTAGTTAGTTTTTCAGTTCTATTTTGGCTATAAAATATTGCACTTCTGGTGTGATATAATTTTTAGTCTTCTGATATTGATGTTACTCATATTTGCCTTTAGAAGTAAATTAAAAGAAATTACGATATGTTGAAAATGTTAATTGAAATCGTTGATTCTTTCTGGTTTATCTGTGGCTATCTTTGTAGACAGAATACATGTCAACTCATCAGATTTCCCATTGCCTGAAACATGCTTTATATCTTATACCTTATACTACTTACAAATTAAGCTATAAAAGACAATCAAATTAAAGACTCTTTCTATAGTCGGTACTTAATAATTCACAGATACTCTCCGAAGTGTAGAAAATTAGGTTATAAGTCGTTTAGGTGCACACCGGTTTCAAATTGGCACGTGTGCAATAGTTAGAACTCCTTTATCGCATTAACTTGGTATACTTATACTTGTAATCTCTTGGGTATAATTCTGCGGGAATCGATCTGGAATTCGTTTAAGCAATTTATCGAGGAACATATGCAGCAACGTGCAACCGATGTGGAGTGGTTCAAATATTATGCATTTTTCATAATTAAGCTCAGAGTTAAATTTTTTTTCGAGCTTGCCTAAGAACTCCAAGTTCCATTAGCAAATCAAGCAAATCATAAGAGATCAGAATTTCCTTACCGAGTGATCTCTTCACCAATGGTAAGCTTCATCAAACATTGGGAGAAATGGCAACACATTAACTGGTTGCCGATTAGCTCGAAAAGTGATCGACGTAGATTTGTCTCTCAATAATATACGAGTAAATATATCCTGTCAAATCAGGAATTGAATTAGTAATATCGTCGTAAGCCATGGTGTGAAAAGATTTATTGAACCATTGCAAAAGTTCGTGCCCGATTCGAAAATGAAACACAAGCGATTACACTTTAAAGAATTCAATTTTTTCAGACGATTATATTGTCCCCTTTATTTATTAAAACTGTCTTTCAGCGTTTTACAACCTTACGAATTCCGTTTTGATAAAAAACTGCGTGATTTTAGTTTAGAAAAATGTCATAAAGAAGTTTTCAACAGCATCGATGGAACCAAATTTCTTTTCAATTAAATGATGATTTTCTTAAACTTTCTTGTTAGTCTTAGAGAGATACTCACAGTACTTGTTTTCCCAAGTACGGAAGCTCGAAAAAATTATACCCCTGAAATCCCACTAAACATACCTGTATGATAGTACTTCCATTAGATGCAAGCCAGCTTTGCCACAGATTCTGCACCTTCACCTGCTTCTTCCAGCCCCTTTTTTGTTGTAAGCTGTGGTATAGAATCCATTTCTCGTCACCGATCCAAAAATAAGCTCGTTTTTATGACTATTAACAGAGATATGGCCACGGAGACGCAGTTTAGCTATTTTTTTTAGTCAAACAATGGTTTGCAGTTTGAAAGTGAGCCCAAGTTTCTTTAAATTTCGAATTTCTGGCAAATGGTTAATATGAAGCCTCTTCTGAATCTGTTGTTTTTTTTTACTAAGGCTGGCAAAATATTGTCATCAATATCGGAAGCCCTCCAGAACGGGGTTGATTTTCTATGATCGTGTCACGATTTCGAAATCCACCAAACTACCTTTCCAAAAGTCCTAAGAGCAGGAGGAAGATCCGAATAAACGCTCTGAATGTTTTTAGTTATAGTTCCAACACTACTCCTTTCAAAACTCGTACAGTATTACATGGCGAAGGTGTAACTTTTCGTTTTCTATTTTATACAATAATAGAATCTCACACATAATTCGACCTAACTCAACGAAGTCTAGCGATGGAATGGGTTCTGATGGCACGATCTATGCAAAAAGGTCCAAAACTTAATTGTGGACTTTATTGCAATTTCATGGTACCGACCTAACCATTAAAAAAAACAATAGTTAGGTAATACAGCCACGTATGAAGATAGGTCACGAACTCAGCAATGTTCCATTATTACGGCCCTCATCGTTTACAAATTGTAGCCAAATCTGTGTTTATAGGGTGTAAATGTGGTGTAATAATACGTTCTAGGACTAAATTACTGACCAAGTTCAAGAAAAAAAAACTCACATTCTCCGCGGAATCATTCTCCTCGAAATCCTGTTCGAAGTACAATGATTAAACTAGCTTATTCGCTAGCATGCGAATTTCAGATATCAGGTGACCTCGTGTGGTTATACGGGCAGGCCACGGGCGACAGATCATCGTGGTAATTCAAAGTTGAGAATTTTACAAAAAAAAAAACAATAGAGAATGATGCCTCTACAATCGCATCATCAAGTAGGGATGTTTTAGAACATCCTATCGATACCGATTAAGCATTGACACAGAGATGGAGGACCTTGAAGCCAACTTGTCTCTACTTAGCGACTCCGTCTCAGAAACCAACACCTTGTATAACAGTCCCTTATCGGATGAAATGTAGCCTGATAAGATAGACGTACTCGATTCCTCCAGCAAAGTGGCGAAGACTAAGTATTATTTTCACGCCAAAAGAACAACGAAGAATAAGTGGCAGAAAAGGGCCCCGAGGCGAAGCGTGTGAGATCCGAGGACAACACCCCGCTCCAATCCAAACCGATACGAGTTCGCACCGGGAACACTACAATCGACAAAGCCTCATATAGCAATAAAGCATGCCTTGCCAAAATGCCAGAAAGTTGTACTGTTCGATCTTGATCGCAGACCTCTCACAAATGAACAAATGGTTCAGATACAAGAGAGGATTATGGACATCGCGATCGAGCTACGTAATGAGGACATAAATGCTTCGACAAAGGATTCTCCACCGATATTCCCAGCATAGAACCATGGGTCAGCAACAACCCTGGTATACTGGTATACGGATGGTTCTAAATTGGAAACGAGAGTGAGAGCTGGTATACACGGACCAAACGCAAACATATCAATTGCTATGGGAAAGAGTCCTAGTGTATTCCGGACTGAATTATACGCCAATCAAAATTGCGCCAATCTTATCTAGAACTCTGGTATCAAAGGCGCAAACATCAATATGTTCACGTATAGTCAAACAGCTATAAGCGCACTTAGCTCGCACATCTTTAACTCCAAATCAGCCATGTACTGCTCCAAAACCCTCTATAAAAACAGCTCAAGGAACAACATTAAACCCTGGTGGGTTCCTGGATATAAGGGAATTGATGGTAATGAAAACTCCGACGAACTGGGGAGCACTCGAACTGGGAGCACTCGAAATGCATCTCATATTAGGAGGATACCACAGGTCTAAGACAGACCAAACGAGTCGTTCTGTCCTTCAATGAAAATGCCAATAGATGTATAAATGGTGCTAACCAGTTTGATGATGAATTTCAGCAGCAGATAGATATCTTCCGACAACGATCAATAGCGATAAACGAATTTGGATGGTTTTCTCTGGGTAGATGGGTTGGTGACTTTGAATTTTAGGTTGAATAGGAATATGAGACAGATGTAAGCGAAATATGACCAATGGATGCACAAAGTGTTTTATTGGCATCAGTACCCGATGTACCCTAGAACAAATGGACGGCATTATTGGAGCCGCTTACTTAAAAAACCTGTTATTCACGTATATTGCCATTGTTGAAACAAAGTTGCACAATTTCAGTGATTTTAGAGAGTTCTATCTCATCTTAGAAATCGATTGACACTAGGCAGCAGTGGCTGTGCTCCTTCAATTCAGACTTTTGAGTTCCAATTCATCTTTGATATTATTGTAGAGCATTGCACCATCGGAATTCATAGTAAATATATGGATGAGCGCTAGAATGACATCTGTGCGTACTAGAAATAGGTTGAATTTGCTTCGTCATCTTAGCTGTCCTAGTGTTTTCGAGAGAAGAATTAAATATTTGGAAAGTTACTTCCTCACGAGTAATTCCTCTGAAATTTACTTCATTAATGATTGACTGCAATTGGGAGTTTGTATTGTTTATAAGTCTTCAGAGATAAGTCTGAATTCGCGCAGTATCGCACAAAGGCTTTGTTCTTATCTTAATGAGCAGTAACCCCGTCAAGTGGCTCCGTGTAACCTACTAATCTGCTCCTCTTAAAAGTGTTTATGCATATAAGTGCTATTTTAACTATCGAATAGAAACTATCGGTAAGAAATATCGTGAGACGCACTTCAGTTCATGACTTATCGCTTTTGCAATGAAAAATCTAACATTGTATAGTGATTAGCGGTTCAATACGACTTCAACACAATGTCTATGTCACAGATACATCTTCTTTGTCTTTTTTTTTTTTTTATTCTAGGAAGACGTAACCGACACCGGTTTCGTTTGTGCAGGAGATGGTGAACTAATTTTCACCTCGGAACGTCCAGTGATTGCATGGTTACTCCTCGGCTCATTGAAAGCCCTCACAAGGATGCTGTACAATCTCAATGTAAATATTAAAATCGAGCCAGTTGAAGGGGACTCACGTCGTTATCGATATCTTTTCTCGGTGGTACCCGATGCTGCTACCCGTCGGGCTGAGGTAATAGCAGCTCGAAAGATATCTGTGCAGAGAAATAATTCTACAAATGCCGCTGATCTCTCAATGAACTCTAGTACATTCTGCAAGGCTTTTCCATGGCATTTCATCATGAATGAAAATCTTGAATTAGTTCAGTTAGGTAAGCCTTCGATGGACGCTTCATATGCCTGAATGTGTTAAATGCGTTAAATAATTTCTAGGTCGCGGCTTCAGTAAGCTATACAAACCTTACCTGAACAGTAATGGTCACTTAGCTTCGACTTATTTCAACTTTACAAGGCCTAAAGGTCTGTCATTGAAGTTCCGAGATATCGTCCGACGCACATATACTCCATTTTTGATAGCACTCAAGACACCTCCTGATGTTAAGGACTTTCCTGCAGAGGTAAGTATGACTTTGAGTCGATAAAACATTTCTAAGATATGGTTTTTCGTTTTTTTTTGTTTTCTTAGGGGCTCGAGATCAAAGGACAGATGGTCTTTTGTCCCGAATCCAATTCATTGCTCTTTATCGGTTCTCCGTTCTTGGACGGTCTGGACGGCCTAACTTGCAATGGACTTTTTATATCCGATATTCCCCTGCACGATGCAACTCGTGAGGTGATCCTAGTCGGTGAACAAGCTCGTGCCCAGGATGGCCTACGTAGACGCATGGATAAATTGAAGAGTTCCATTGAGGAAGCAAATACTGCTGTGGCCAAGGAACGAAAGAAGAATGTCAGTTTGCTTCATTTGATCTTTCCGGCTGAAATTGCCGAAAGGTTGTGGTTGGGTGCTAGTATCGATTCTAAAACTTACCCAGATGTGACGATTCTCTTCAGCGATATTGTCGGCTTCACAAGCATTTGCTCCAGGGCAACACCATTTATGGTAATTAGTATGCTGGAAGCCCTCTACAAAGACTTTGATGAATTCTGTGACATGTTCGACGTCTATAAGATTGAGACCATTGGAGATGCGTATTGTGTGGCAAGTGGTCTACACCGGGCGAGCATCTACGATGCTCACAAGGTAGCATGGATGGCCATGAAGATGATTGATGCGTGTTCTAAACGGATAACTCATGATGGAGAGCAAATCAAGATGAGGATTGGTTTGCACACTGGAACTGTTTTGGCTGGAGTTGTTGGCCGGAAGATGCCACGGTATTGTCTCTTTGGACATAATGTCACCATCGCCAATAAGTTCGAGTCCGGCAGTGAGGCGTGTAGAATCAACGTCAGTCCAACCACAAGGGAGTAAGTATATGATTATGATACAAATAAAACTCATTGACAATTCTCTTTTTTCGTAGATGGCTCATTAAGCATCCTGGATTCGAATTTGATCTACAGCCTCGTGATCCCTCATGCTTGCCAAAGGAATTTGGAAAAGCTGGCGATAACACTTGTTACTTTTTGGAAGGCTATCGTGATCCTTCGATGGATGCTTCTTTACCATTGGAAGATCACATAGCCAAGGCAATGAAGACCATATCGATTGAGAATTAAACAAAAACGAAATGCAAAGGGACAATGGAATTACTGTCGTAAACAACCTTTTTCAGCTTTTAATTGTTTGTTCTTCCGAACGATATGAATTTATAGAACGATGTTCAGATGCTCCTGCTCTTATATAAGCTTACACTATAGATATTTTTGAACATGTACTTGTGATGGCACTATTGGAACTCTTTATACGTGTATGGTGTTTTACTTAAATGTGATTGATATAACGATCAAAATAAAAGTTTTGAACTCAAGCTTTTCCTTAATTATTTCAAAGCAGTACTGAGAACCTACAGGATAAGGCAGATAACCCTAAAACAATTATTGAATATAATTGTACAAAATCCCATAGTTTAGAGTCTAAAATTAGGGCGCTGATCATACATGTGTCTTCCCGAACAACCATTTGGAATTCCGAAGCCATTCAATGAAAGATTCCGTCTTAGCATAAGCCTATGGCTTGTCCTCTTCACCTGGTAGCTTAATTGACATTAAAATTATAAACTGTTCTAAAGCGTACGCTCAGGAATATGAAGATGATGTATCTGCTCTGTCTGAAGGATAATGATGAGCTTGCTCTAAATCACATGAAAGACTAGTTGTTTTCGATGACTGGCATTCTAGAAATGGCTTTCCATTCAAAAAAAGGTTACTATTTGTAGCAAAATATCTGGGCATCGCACGTCAAAATTTTCCAAAGTACTCGTAGCTTTCCTGCCAGGATAAGGCGATCTTTGGAAACGAACTTGACAATAAACAGGATTTTTCAGACTAAACAGTCTATGAATAGATCAATCCTATCCCCTACTTCTGTCGTTTTATGAATCAAACTTTCATGTATTCTAAGCATCATTTTCAGTTTAAAACGGTCATTCGTACGAGTGCAACCGGCACTGTAGTTTCGATGACTCTGCGAACAGACTGTGATTTGACTCTGGTATCATTACCATGCCTACCAGAGAAAATTCACCAGAACTGGTGTTACTGCTGCAAAACGAAGTCGATTTCCACTGCATACATGAACTGCTCCTGTTGAAATCAAATCCAGAAAAGAAAGAGAACTTCCAAGGAGCTGAACTCGCGCAAAAACTGTTTCCTTCAGCAGTTTGGGCTTCCACTGACACCGGGTTTTAGGCGAATATTAGGTAAAATGACTCAATATATTGCTCGGAGGTCGAAAGAATGCCTTCCAACATTTGTCTTTCAGTGTAAAGGACCCATATTATACTTATTGGCACCTTAATGGGGAAAAATGCTTTTGCGAAGCATCTACACCTGATACAAGAAAGTGATGAGATCCACTGAAATACAGGATTTAAGCGTGTAAAGTCCTTGACTAGTCTATGCAGTGGTTAACTTATATTTCTGTATGTATGTAATCCTTTCAATAATTTGGCAATAAAGTCAATATCTTCGAGTTGCTTTTTACATACTTCGAACACATCGTAGTAGACTTTTAAAGATTTAAGATCTATCAATGCGCACCTAGATTTATATGACGGTAAACCTTCTGACCAACACAAATTTTTCAACGCAAAGCGCGTGAATCTTCTTTGAATCAATTGCCTTCTTAGCCCGAAGAAACAGCGCTTGGCAAAAGTTATTCTTCGTTTGATCTCAGCGCTGGTGACGTTGTCTGTACTTATAGCAGAGCCTAGGGAGACAATGTCCTTAACTACCTCGAAGTTATATCTGTCGAAGGTGACGTTCTGCCCGAGACGTCGGTGTTGGTTGTTCTTTTTGCTTGACAGCATATACTTGGTCTTGCCCTCATTGACCGCTAAACCCATTTTCGTCGCTTCCGTCTCAATACTCGCGAAAGCGCCACTGACATCACGCTGCTTTCTTCCGATTATGTCAATATCGTCGGCGTATGCGAGTAGTTGGACGGACTTTTGAAAAATAGTGCCTCTTGTGTTTGCTCGTGAGTTTTGCACTATTCTTTCAAGAACGATGTTGAAAAAATCGCATGACAGCGCATCGCCTTGTCTAAATCCTTTCTGGACATCAAAGGTCTCGGTGAGATCTTTACCGACCTCGTTGGAGCAGCGTGCATTCTCCATCGTCATCCTGCACACACGGACGAGTTTGGCATGGATGCCGAAACTACACATTGCTCTGTATAGCTCGTTTCTATAAATGCTGTCATACGCAGCCTTAAAATCGATGAATAGGTGGTGTGTATCGGTCTGAAGCTCATGGGTCCCCCCCAAGATCTACCGTAGGGTGAATATTTGGACATTGGTGGACTTTCCTGGCCTGAAGCCACACTGATATGGACCTACCAGGTTGTTGACGAACGACTTTCAGGCGTTCACACAGTATGGCAGAGTAGATGTAGTATGCGATGTTAAGGAGACTGATGCCTCTGTAGTTGGCGCAGTTCAGTCTCCTTTCTTGAGAATCGGACAAACAATGCTGATGTTCCATTCATCGGGCATACTTTCGTCCGACCATATTTTACAGATGAGTTGGTGTATCCTCCTTACAAAGTCATCGCCTGCCGCTTTGAAGAGCTCGACAGTCGGGCCGTCCGCTCCAGCAGCTTTTTTGGACTTAAGCTTCGATATAGCTATCTTCACTTCGTCCATGTCGGGTGGACGGAATTGTTGGTCATCATCGTCCAAGTTGATTCGGTTGATTCTACCTGACAGCGGTATTTGGTTCGGCATCGCCGTTATACAGTCTGCAAATCCAAATCCTCAGTATCGACTGTGACTCTACTACCATATTCCCAAAGATGCCCTCTCTTCCTGGCTTTGCATTAAAATCGCGAGGGACAATTTTAATTTCATAGCTAGAAGGCATCGTTGGTGTCGTCATCTTTTTCTTCTGTGGGGTCGTGCGCACGTATCAGGCTAATGTTGGTAAATTTAGCCTTGTTGCGGATGGCTACGAGGTGCTCGCTCACATGCCGGTGTTGTCTGCCTCCGACAACAAATCCGCATCCAAATAAGCGCTGCTTTTGCCGTCGATAGCAATCGCCGTAGTAGTGTCGCAGTTTTTCATCCTCTTTTTGTCCGGCCCATCCCATCGCATTTCTTGGATGGCGGGTATTTCTGCTTTGCAGCAGTCTAGGGCGTCCGCTAGTTTTTCGGCTGCACGTGGTCTATTAAGGGACCTAACATTCCACGTGCATATCCGAAGCTCATTGTCCTTAAATCCTTTGCGTGGGTTGTCCGCCCATATCCAAGGCTTGTCGATGCTTCGTAACATTTTGTTTTTTTTAAATGGCCGGACAATTACCCCGGCGGCACAACCCTCAACCTGGAGGACCAGTTGCATTTCTTAATGCCCCTAGTACGAGGGGTCGGTTATACCGAAGCCAGTAACCCGTTCTGGGATGTGAGCGCTGCCGTTGGCCCATATAGGGCTCGTCCGCCACCATCTCTGACTCTGACTAAGTCCTGGAAATCCCTACCCGCCTGAGCTTCAAATATGTCGCAGTAGCCCGGATAAGGTCTTGTTTTGTTTTACAAACACTAATCCTGATTTATGGCGCAGGAAACTCGCCTTTTGGCGATCTGGTGAGATTCCCAGATGGCGCCACAGGGAGGCGTGAAGTAGAACTTATTAGCAGAGCTGCAAGATGTTCGGCTGCAGAGGCTCATTCTCGTTATTTAAAGAACTAGCACTTGTTGGAAGATGCTACTTCTACGAGGCCTTATACTAATCGTTGCCATCTGACAATACATCAAATAAAATTTAGTGATCACTTCCAGTTTTCACAACCTATTTCCGATTCGACAAATAAGATTCCAGCCATTTAAAAAAACTAAACTTGAAACCCATTCTCTCGAGTTTTTTAATTAGAAGCTTATGATGAACTCTATTGAACGCTTTTACTAAGTCTGTGTACAGGACATCCACCTGCATTTTATTCTTTAAAATGACACAAATTAGTTGTAGTAGCCTGACCCCTGCAAAATCCGTGCCGCCTTGAGGAAATAATGCCTTTAACTGCAAAGTTGAGCCTATCGTATACCAGTTTTTCAAACAATTTTGCTAGAACCAAAAGTTTCGGTACTTGTCTGTAATTGTTTATTAAATGTTCAAGGCCACTTTTGCAAATAGCCTCATCTTCGAAAAAGAACGGGCCAACGATACCGCCAACCTATAATCCGCACCATACAGAGACTTTTTTGGGATGGATTGGTTTTCCGGTCTCAAGAAATGACAATTCTGTTTATTTACGTACCCATCCATCCAGAAATGGGCTTCGTCGGGAAAGATCAAATTCGATGACAAATTTTCTTGGCGATCCAAAATCCAGCAAAGAAATCGGCGACGTCGTAGATAGTGCAAAGGCTTCAATCGTTGTGTAATTTGGATTTTATAGACGTACAAATGAAGATCAGGTGATATGGAGTTTGACTCGATACCGAACCGCATAACCATTGCATGAATTCCGGACTCACTAGGGTTATTATGTTGACCGAAAAATTCACGAATTTTACGAAATGTTACTTTTACAGATCGCCCATTTTCGTAAGAAGATTGAATAACAAAAATGTCTTGTTGTGTGGTTAACGACCTCATGTACTAAAATTGCCAACGATTGTATGACATCTGTAAAAAGATCAACCACATTGATTTTAGTAAATGACAGTAATTGATAGCCAACATCCACACCATCTGTTGGCTCAACCTATATATTCAGTTTAAGTCATTAATTGAAACATTAGGCAAATTTCTGTGACTTTTATCTAATTCACTTAAAGGGAGAGCTCTACCGATCAGTTATATTCTGTCTTTTTACTTTTTTAACTTGTCTGTAATTTGTCCTTTATTCCAGTAGAATATAAAATATCAAAACCCATAGGAGAATAGGATTTAAAGTTCTTTTAATCAGGTAGTTATTGGTCGCACCCCTTTCGCCTTATTATTTTTTTTCTAAACGTAGTAGCACTCATTCAAATTTGTATGTATCTGCGATGATACTACAGCAGAATTAACAAACAAATTATTTTTGTTCAATGTGATTCAGCAGTTGCTAAAGTTTCAGATGCACAATCTCAATTGACGTAGTAAATAACATCAGTACCTGATCTTGATGCATCTGTCTGGAAATTGCCTCTTTACGTATTCCCCTAGAAAGGTAGTTCGTCGATGGACACACAGGTTTCACATGAGCTGCTGAATGTGATGAAATATTCTTTACTGGTGATTTAATAAGGAACTACATAATATGTTTCTGGTCAAACAGGTTAAAATTTCCTACTCCGGATGAACTTAAGTGCTCCAATTCATAGTTCAAGTCATGGTTTGAAAGTTAGCATTAAACTTGTACTAATCCTTCATAAAGCTGTGATTTTTATTGATTTATGTAAGAAGTTCCAGTCAATGAATCAAAATTTTTTCAGGTTTACGAACTACAATGTAGGATCTGATGGAATATTTGGCCGAAAACTGACCATTTCAGCATTTTAACGAACACAAAACAAATCAAATCGTCACAATAATGTCAAAGCTGTAGTAGAACATAGCCAGATCAGATAGCTTTCGAGTTCGTACCGGCTGAAAACATGTAAATGACAAGCAAATGATTAATTTATCTAGATTTTAAAAGTTGGATTTCCCGATCTTTTCACTAACCTGTGTTGACTGAGCCGCTGCAAGATACTTAGTTCATTGGATGGTCGATTTTAACGAGTAAATTACTTTCAAGAAAACTCAGAACCAGTGGAGATATTGCCTTTAAGCTTTCAGAAGACGTACCTGTTGTTTATCAAGTAATATCGTGCCAATTAAATACTGATTCGATGAGGAATGCTGCCTTGCAATGGAAGTGGATTTAACCTCATGTTCCGTATAAAATCGTAGGATACCTTTAACTAATAGTTAGTTGAAACTGGAGGTAGCCTGGAAATCAGCAAGCCATACACAATGCGCATCCAACTTCGACAGTGTCATCTCCAAGTCGTATTCTATATGTAGGCAATACATATATAACTGAGAAGGGTAACGATATTTCTGTATTCATGAAACATCATCGCATTAACAACTCATGATGTGAGGATCACATTCAAATTGGGAAATTACTCGTATACTGCATTATTTCCAATTAAAAAATCTACATCAACTGATAAGACGAAAGGAAAAAGTGCCCAACAGTCAACAGCCATCATGTCATACTAGTTCTACAAAATTGTGGCTGAGGTACATAAAAAAGAATTCTTCATAACGTGTTAAAACAGAAATGGAGTCGGACATTCGGAAATTCTACTGAGTCCGTGGCAGCTCGCTTATCTCTGAAGAGAGTTGCTGGGGTTGCAGTAAGATTCAATACAAAAATACGTACTCTTCCTTCCTGCCCTGGTCGCATTTGATAAGGCGTTTTTGTAACAAACTCTCTCCTTTGTTTTGGCCTTATTTTCTGAGTGCATAAGCCATTGGCGTTCTATCCATTTATGGTAAGGACATTTCAAATAAAGAAGCAGTTGTAGGTCTGTATGGAGGAGTCAGTCGCTCACTCTAAAAACTTTACGTACTACCCTAACAGAGGTCTTCATTCAAGTAGTCGGCTCTTAACCCCAGTATTGTTTTACCTCATCCATCGTATAGTTTCATTGGGCTTAGTAGAAAAAGATATTTATGGTCAGGTCCAACCGTTCCTTTAACTTGTCGCTTCGATTACTTCCGTTTTCTTCTTTGACAAACACCTTAGCGAGACCCATTGGGGAGTTCCAAAAACGTATCCTTCGGCATTTATGATACTCAGATGAGACAGCCTGTAGGTTGTAGAAGTGACCGTCGGTCATTTTCTTCCCAATATCTTACTTTGAACTGAACTGTTGAAACGCGCAGCCAAATTCTTAAAAATGAACGAATTGTGCCCAACTCTTTACCAATCAACGAAAGGTGCCAAGAGCCAGGTGGAACAACAATGTTGGCAAGGGAAAATCGAACGTAGGTGTCAAAAGAAGTAGATGAAGATATCTTTTGCCGTTTAACGCGCTAATTTCTTTGAACGATTTGACCCCATTTGCGTTGAGAAGCCTTAGAGGAGAAGATAAACAACGAGCTCGTCCAGTTCCGCACAATTTTTTCAAGTATAATATGTTAGCACATCACCTTGTCTAAAACCATTTGATATCAGAGGTCTCGGTTAAGTCGTTACCGACTATGACGATGCAGCAGGCGTTCGCAATCATCTTTCTGTACAGACAACCGCGTTTGGTAAAGATGCTGAACCAGGTCTTGGCTCCATATAGCTCATTTATATAAATGCTGTCATATGCGACATTAAGGCGGATGAAAAAATAGTGAATATCGATTTGGACTACTTGATATTTTTCAAGTTCAGCCGGAATATGAAGAATTGGTCGCTTGTGAACAGCTTTGAAAACCTTTTCATGTAAGCCATCAGGTCCAGCTGCTTCCTCGTTTTTCAGCTTAGATATTGTTGTCCTCACTTCTTGTTAGTCAGATGGATGGTAGTTGTGGTTCTCATCGTCTGAGTTGAATAATCTATTCTGCATGACGGCAAGGTGTTGGGCTCCTACAATATAATCTGCAGAGGAATTTTTCAATAATCTCAGCACCGACTATGACTCTACAACATGGTTTCGATCTATCATACATATCTACAGTTTCCTGTACGTTTTTTTTTTACCCTGTCACGTGCCTTTTACCTGCTGTAAAACTCCCGTACGTTCTTCGTAGAGAGCAAATTCGCAATATTTTCGATCACGCGCCCTTCAATATATGTTTTCTTCTTTTGAAGAAGCCGATGTTCTTCCCGTCTCTTATGCGGGTCTCGTCCATTGTTGAAGCGCCACTATGTAAGCCTTTTGTTAAGCTGCATGTGTTTGGCGACACTTATCATGAAATCAGACGTTTCTTGGTGGTGGCCGTTGCTATCCAGCATATCAATTCCGGTGTCTCTAAAGGCTTTGCCACTTGAATACTAAAATCTGGTGACATAAAAATTTTCAAAGGTTTTCAGCATAAACGAACATACTATATGCTGGCGGTTACAGCTTATCTATGCTATATTTTCTTACAGTAGTTCCTCCTTATTGTAGCGCTTGGAGTATCCCCATTGATACCTTGTAACAAGGTGAGCATCCCAGTCAATATTGGGTGCCCGGATAGTTCGGAGGTCCAGAATACTAGAGGCATGCCTTTCGTCGAGCCTAAAAGTCTCGTCGAAGAATTTTTGGAAATACTCTTCGGTCGCGTCCTTCCTGTCTTATATGGGTGTAATGGCGCATATTAGGTTTATGTTATCGAACTTAACCTTATTGGTAGTGGCTCACGACTTGGCAGTGTAAAATTTTTTGCCTAAATCTGTCGTGTTTATACAATTCGCACTCGAATAAAAGCTGATTCTGTTCCATAAAGCTATCACCATAGTAAAAATCGCAATTGTTCATTCTCCTTCTAGCGATATCTGCATAATAGTAGTCAATGGCGCCTTCTTATTGTTTAGCTGCATGTGACCAGTTAAGGATCCGAACATTTCACGTGGAGAGTCGAAGATCGCTGTTCTTTTATCGTTTGAAAGGTCCGTCAATGGATCTGTTCATCGCATTTATTTATCTCCTCTGTAAAGGGTTGTGAACCCTATAACGACGTATGATAGAAGTTTCCGGATCAATCAGGTCTGCGATGTTAAAGAAGTCGGATGACAGAATAGCAACCCTTTGTAATATTTCACATAAGAAGTATTGTTGAGCTTGATTTCGAGCTCTACTAGCGAGAGAGGATGTCGATATCATTTGCGGACTCCAAGCTTGTCAAATAGAAAAACTTTACACTCAAGTGGGTATAACATACGATGCCAAAGATATTGGCATTTAATTAAGCTATACAGATCCAATGAAATATTGGTCTTCTCCATCGTCTGCATGTCGAGATTTTAAGTGTAAATAACGCTCATATAACTCTGTGAGTACCTTCCTATTTTTATTAGGAATTCGCTAGTATTTAAAGCTTTTTGTATTTCTGCTAAAACTGCAGTACATTGACTGATGTTTTCCTATTGGTGTTGGTAACATTGTTGGTTTAAAGCAAGTTAGCGTTGGCATTTGAAGCCATAATGCAGATGGTAACCAGACGTTCAGCCTGAAACCTGAAATTCAAGATTTCTGATTGAAGCTTAGTCTGATGGCTTATCCACAGAAAGAGATCCAAAATGCCACTATTTCAGGCAATAGATGTCGCAGTTTTTCATCCTTCTACTACGGTTCTTTCCAGGTTTTTTTCTAGTTTTTTCCAGGTGATCGTCTAAGCTATCTAACTAGATTCAAGTTGGCAAAATTATGAACTTCAAGCTTAGTTTTGACTGAGCAGGGAGTGAAATAATAACTGTCAGCCCACGGGGTAAGCTTGCGTTAAAACAAGCGCTTAGCCAAGTCTTTTCCATCGTTCAAATGATATCAGTCTTGAAGGTTAAGACAACAAACCGATCTACTTTCTGCTATCATATAACAAATAATTGTTAGGGTTATCTCAATGACATTTAGTTCAGCCATAAAGATAAAAATTCCTACTAAGAGCATGAGAATTAGCCATATCATTCGAATCAAAAAAGATAAAGGGTAAACTTTATGAATCCCGAAATGTTCCCTTTGATTTTAAAGTTGCTACAGGTTCCCAAAAAGATACTGTGAACTAAGAGCCAAACGATATACCTATAACAAGAGGGAAAAAAAGAACCAATAGAGTTCAGTTAACTATCTCTAATTCCCGATGTTTATGGGAAATCAAAATAGACATAAAACAACAACAATTCGCCATGTTTCGGCATTCTTTACCTTCACAAATTGGTAATTCATTTATCACAAGTGGGTAAAGTTACCCATCAATTGCCAAATAATTGTGTTTCGTAGACTTTTTCTTTCTGAATCAAAGTTAATTGCCTGATATGGATTTTTCGGTCTTATCAACTTTTGCACTTTTTAATTAAAAACCGACAAGGAATTACCTTACTTAGAACAAGCTAATCATAAACTCGTTACCGATTGATTAGATATACACAGTGTGGTACATAATATCCCGGACACGAGCCATATCTCAGCAACCAAGAGCATTATTGATTTGTTCAAACATGCATTTTAAAGCATCAGAAACATTACGATTGATGCAGCAAATGCACCCTGATGATTGTTTGAGAGGAATAGTTGTTTTCGAGTGACATAATAGTTTTTTGGGCAACAGAGAGACACTAGAGAATGGCAAACACACAGGGAGGCCAATTTCAGTTCGGGCGCCTAAAACGATCCAAAATGTATGTGATTTCGTTGCAGAAGACCACAATGCTTCACTGGGAATAATGAAAGAGACCTTCAACATATACAAAGAGACTTTTTGAACCGTTCCTGTACCTACTCACATAGCACTCGTTGTTCGTCAATTTTTTCTCGAAATGAAGTGTGTGAGTGTTAAATTCTATTCACCTGATTTGGTACTGTGCGACTTCTTTTTGTTCCCGAAATTGAAATCAAAATTGAAAGGATGCATTTCTGATGACATTCCGATCATTTAAACAGCTTTGACAAGGGCACTGAATCACTATTTCGAATGAAAACATGGAAAAATAAACAGAAATCGTGTTTTAATTATGTTTTCTAGAGCCAGTCGGAGATATTATTTACCACACTGTATATGTACATAAAGATACCTAAGGCACCGATACAATTCCTCTGATAGTTCTGTCACTAACTCAAAAATCCTATAATCGATTTGGTGTTAACTTGATGACAAACAAAACGTTTATAATCACAACTTTCCAGCTGACAAAAAAAAAATCCCCCACTCGCATTTGAATGTAATACATGTACTCGTAGCTGCACGAACAAACAGTAGAACAACATTCCTACAACTCCATGTTCTCCAAGTCCACTCCAATAATATCCGCTTTTTTGTTTGTTTGTTTGTAATCAAAACACACATATCCTTATCTTGTATTTTATCATTACATTTACTTACAAGCGATAGTACAAGTATACAGGTAACTCATACTCCTATATCTATGTAGAATCACAATTTTATCAGCACAGCAAATGTCTGTTCTGTACCATACTATTCGTACGTAGTCGTAGATATTTCTTCTTATCTTGTCACCCCCTTTCTGTCAGTAGTAACGGCTTATCTTATCACGCTGCGTATAAATTTCCCTAAAATTAGTCAATTTCTTCAATAAACACTGATACAGCTCGTATGCCATTTGGCAGGGACCCAGCGCAAATAGAGCATTTGATCTGTGTACACAGGTTGAGAGAGCTTTGAAATTGGATTCTGACTCGGAATTGGCTTCTCGGAAGCTAAGTTGCATCTCCTTTTCCTGGAATTAACTGAAATTCACACTAATCTGGGAGGCACTTGAATAATTCAATAACTCACATCAACTCGTCCATAGGCATCGAAGTAGCGAATGTGTCGAAAAACACACTCCATCTCACATTTAAACACGCTCAGGATGTCATCTTGTTGGGCTTGTTCTGAAGTTAATTCCTTGCTCTCTGTATTTGGTGCATATCGGCTGCAGTACTCCGATGCAGATTCACCTAGTTTCTTCGTCTCTGAAAGCTATCAATGAAGACACCATTTAGCAGTGGACTTAGGACACAAATTCTACTTACTCACATTCTTCTTCTCGAATCGATCAATCTCTCGAGGGTCTTCGAACAGTGTGACATAGAAAAAATGAGGACAGGTCTTCCGCAGTACCATCCATTTTGTGTAGTACACTTGACATGTTCCACTGAGTATATCTTCCAAATTTGAATAGCACTCTTCACTGATTTCCATATCTCGATTCTCCAGAGGTTGCGTCAATTTATTTCCCTAGAATGGAAATTGGATTCTTCATAGATCAAAGGTTCCCCACTTATGCTCGAATGTACATCCAAAAGTGCACTGATTACATCAAGTCCCCTATACTTGAGATTAATTAGCCCTAATTTGCTTAGAAGGCACTTTACATAGCAATGAGTCTCATGGTTGTCCGGAAACATCCGCATTGACCATTGTAATCGCATCGCTGGATCCTCACTAGAATCGTTTTGACAGCGACTAGTCGCAAATCGAACGTCTTCGGGTGTAATGGAGGAGGTCACCTACAATCAATCACATCGATCGATCGATGCAATGAATTAAGATCAAAGATCAATTAAAAGGGATCGATTGGGCATTCCAGATCATTTACCTCGTCCATCAGCAGTAGCAGTAGCAGCAGCAGCAGAATTGAAAGAAATGCAATCAACGCGGATGACTGTTTCGAAGTTATAACTCGTATCATCGTTGCGGTGGCTGTGGTTGTTGTTTTTATTTTTGTTTTGGTTGTTTATGATGTTGTCGTCATTTAGAACGTCGTGTTAGTGGTACTTTTGATGGAACGAGTTCCATGCCGGTCGCGGTACTACTGACATCGTTGTGTTGGCTAAGCTTTTACCAGCTTCAAATACAATATGTAGATACGTGTACGTGCACCGCTGTAGAACTGGTGAACTGCTCAACTGAACTTGGCGAGGATAGAGCTACGCATGTGTTCTGCTTGTAAAGCGTGTTCCCGATAAGACTATTCGACTATTCGACTATTCGTAGACCGATCGAGCCCATGGCGTTTACTTTCGTATACTCGTATTCATATGACGACGAGTAAACAAGTATCTTTTGTAAAATAGCTATCCGAACGAACTCGTAATTAATGCACACAGACTTTATTCAGTTTTTTTTTTTTTAGTCATTTGTGTGCTTTATGTGATAACAACAAATAGTGGGTGGATGCAGGGAGAGATACCTAATTAAGTGGACTCTAACCGAGTTACTCTAACCGAAAGCTGAAACTGTTAGCGCACAGATAATTGCGTTGGAACTGGTTTAAATCGATCCGATTACAACTTGAATTAATAGCGCACAACTGAGATACAATTTTTTTAATATTTTTGTTTCTAAATTTTTTTTTGTTTACATGTTGAAAGGTAAACAACACCTGAGAATGAAAACTAGTGGTGGCAGGAGGGTTGTTAGTTAGCATTTTGCGTTGGAGTCTTATCGGTGAACTTCCATCGGTCTTACGCTATACTAATCGTAGAACTTTAGTGGATACGGTTTGAAAATTATTCAGTATTTCTGGGAGATCCATCGTTTGGCATACAAATGAGAAAATATCTCGAAGGCAGGCATAATGACTAATTGAGATTATTTGCAGACTTTGCTTTTATTAGATAGATGAGTTGAGATTCAGTTTAGTGTGCCGGTGATGTAGCGAATGGGATGTTACTTTTTTTTCCTGTTTTTATGATGATGACGATCGTGGCAGGTACTTGGGAAGTACTGCGATAATTAATTGTGCAAACAACTGGGTTAGTTTTTAGAATAATAATTTATACGTAAACAGACTTGAGGTCATCAGATTTTGTTTTTAGAATTTGCACAATTTAGAACTGTGAGGAATTGAATAGGAGGCAAAGATAATTGTGCCCAGGTGGCAGTCCCGTTGGCTTACGATATGTAAAGTGAATACAGGAAAACTTATCGGCGAAACTACTTGTAAATATTTGGTTTGCAATTGTAGCTAGTCAACAGGTTGAACGGATTGATATTCTCTCGTTCATTTACAACACCCTTGTTATGAAAATAAAGCTGTCCTCGGGGTTTTTAATTCAAATATAGGAAGAGCGGACGTCTTTATTAGTAGGGCCGGAAGATATAGCCCGCACGATACCACCTCCGATAACGGATTCAGGCTAATAATTTTGTGGCTGTGCGAAATATTGTCGTATCGCCGACGTCAGACAACCAATCATTGGGGCCGAGCTTATTCACCACTTTGATTTAGCAATCTGGTTAAGTCACAGAATTCTGAGCAATAACATTACCAACCCCCGCGTTCGAGGCAACATTGTTAATAGTTCGCAGCCAACACTCAAGACAATTGACGAATAAACCGTTTTGCAGACATCCTCAAGGATTTCGTGGGTATCACACTCGACAAGAATCCAAGTGCCCACGACTGGATGCTGTCCAGCATCATAGCATCGTCAGGGTTCATCCCGTAGCGGAACGAGCTCGCCGGCTTGCCGGCTTGCCGGCGAAAAACTCAAAGCGGCAAAAGAAGAGCTCCGGGATATAATGCAATGAGGAGTCTGTCAACCATACAAAAGCGAGTGGGCATCTCCTCCTTAAATGGTGCAAAAGAAATCCGGAGGCTGTGGTGACTACCGACGCGACGCCTCAACCGCATTACGTTTCCAGATAGGTCCAATACCACATCTCCGAGATTTCAGTCAACAACTCGCCAACTGTACCATTTTTACCACATTAGAGCTGAAGGGAGCTTACCACCAGATACCACTGCACCAGAGGATCGACTAAAGACGGCGGTCAAAAAATCTTTCGGTCTCTTTGAGTTCAACGTCATGACGTTTGGCTTGTGTTATGGTGCTCAGACAAGGCAACGCTTCATGGAGACAGACTAAGAGGACTTGAATTATGCTTCGTCTTCATTGAAGATATCAGTCGTGTTTTTTTGCTATCCGCTTAAAAAGCAATTTGCATGTTAATTACAACAATAACATGGCGATGAACGCTAAGTCAATTTATCCCCGCTATCTATTAAGCGGAGGCGATGGCGATGGCGCGATAGTTAGCTCATTGGACTATCACGCAGACAGTCTGGGTTCGATTCCTGACTGGATCACCAACAATTTTTCAAAATCCCCATCCCCTTTCGGCGGGCAATGGCAAACTCCCGAAAGTAAAATTGCCTACGAAAAAGCTTCTAAAGAGTGCCGTTCGGACTCGGCGATAAACCGTAGGCCCCGCTCAGATGTGACAAAAAAAAATGAAAACATGAGCAACACAAATGAGTGTCAAGAAGCTAGGCCATGACTCATACCGGGCTGCCAGCGCCACCGTTTTTTTTTTTTTTTTTTTTTTTTATCTATTAAGCGGATATAAAACAGTGCTCTCAAATCATATTTTCTTCGTTACGGATGAATATTTCCGATAAATTAGCAAAAATGTCAACCATTCGCCTACAAATTTTCTTCAAAACAATTTAAGTTCGTTCATCAACCGTCAAATGAGCCACCACTAAATGCCACATAAATGTCTGTGCTACCAAGTTTTTATGATGAACTCTTAAGCGGGCATGGATCGTTTTTTTGCGATCTTAGCTAATATGCGTGCAAAAAAACGCAGCTATCCTCATTGCGTCAAGTGAAGAACCCCATCGACAACACCTGCGTATAATCATCGATGAGCTACAGCAATTCGATCTAGTCTTGAACGTATCCAAGTGCTTCTTTGGACACCCTGAGGTAAGTTACTTGGGATACAAAGTCAACAAAACGGGCGTAAAACCTCCCACATTAATCAACCGTCGGCAATGGACAAGCTGAGAAGATTCCTATTTATATGCCCTGCGCTTCAGAAACCCAAGCTCCTCTCATCAGTTTAACAGTGAGAGCGAAAAAAGGCGATACAAAACAAGTTCTGTGGATACCCGAAGCAACTCGAGCTTTCGAAGAATGTAAAGAAGAGTTGAGAGATATACTTCCGCTAGCTCATTCAAAATCTGGTGTACCACTGGTGCTGCGATGTGACGCATTAGACCGTGCAGTTGGAGCTGCTCTGAACCAACGGTTAGGAGACCAACTCCAACCACTTGGTTTCTTCTCTAAAAAGCTAAGTCGAAGAGAAGGTAGATACAAAGGTTACTATCGAAAGCTATTAGCCATCTATAGAGCAGTACGACATTTTCGACACCTGATAGAAAAAGTGAAGTCATCATCCTCACCGACCACAAACCACTGGTGCACGCATTTGACCAGAAATCAGACCACGCTTGTAACCACGTAGCCTGTCAGTCAGAGGAAATCTGGGTATGAAAAACGTTGTGGCAGATGCGTATTCTCTCATCGACACCATCTACATGCACGTCATGGTCAGCCCTGTAGATTTGGCTGAGATGCAGAGAGACGACGACGAGCTGAAGCTTCTACTGATAACTCCAGAAGTGTTCATTCTAGCTTCGAGGACTGCGCATCGACAACACAGACGTCATTGTTTACTGCGACGGTGGAGGCATCGACATCCTCCCATATGTGCCAACAGATTTGCAAGATCTTCGCGTGGCCATCCGTGTGGACATACTCGCAGGGGCAAGGTCATGCATACAATGCCAATGAAGCAAAGTCGGCACATGTTAAAAACATCCGAAAACATACTATATTCCGATTCCGAGTAACAGATTCCAGCACGTCCACATCAATATCATCATAATGCCACTGATACACGACTATAGGTATCTTTAAACGATGATCGATCGCACCGACAGAGGATCCCAACTTGAACCTTCTTTGTTCGACGCACTTGTCAAACTTATCGGGAGCACACACATCAGGACAACGGCCTACCATCCAGCCTCTAACGGAATGATTGATCATTGGCACAGGTCCCTTAAATCATCCATCAAGTTGCAATAAACAACAGACTGGATGAGTGTTCTCTACTGTTTTATTGGAACTGCGTACCAGCTTCAAGGAAGATATAAAATCAACCGCTGCAGAACCCGTCTACGGAACAACGCTGAGATTACCTGAGGAATTCTTTATGCATGAAGAAGTGTCACTGGAGCCACAAATCTTTGTTGAAAAGTTCCGAGAGCATATGCGACAACTGAAGTAAACTCCATCAGCTCATCACTGCAAAACAAAACCATTTGCACACAAAACACTTTTCGAGTGCACACATGATTTTGTTTTGTTTGTAAAGAATAAATCCGCAAAATATTCTTTTTCAAATTTAAATGTTTAAAATTTATGCACGCTGTCACTTTGGGGCGCAGTGCTTTGGTAGCCGTCAGCGGTTGTTAGTACATCTAATATCCGTAGGGATGAAAATTGGCACTGTTCGACAAGTACAGTTTTCGATACAAAAGACAGAGTGCTTACGATCTCCTTAAGAGATACAGTAACTTTTTCATCTGTATGATATTGTTTATTAGTGAAATAAAAGGTATAGTTAATAAATTAAATAAAAACGTCTTTTCATTTTAGTTGGATATATGTGTATATAGTGAAGGTGACAACCATCGCTATAGAACTGGCAAAGCAGAGCAATCTGTTAGCGAATAGCACGGACAAAATATAAAAGCGTAACATCTTCACGGGACGGTTTAGTAATTCACTTAGTAAGGACACTTACAAAATACAAGAGTATTCTTCATTATGTGTTTTATACAATATTTTACCATATCTCATTTTATAGGTCAGAGACGGTCGAAAATAAGGTCAAAATGGCTATGTGGTAACAACTAATAGACGTTGCAAGGCAAGGGTAGAAACCGGGCGGCGTTAACCCGGAAATGCTAATCTGAAAGAAGCGCGAGCGTTGAGCAAAAGAAAGAGGCAATATTTGAGAAAATTGTGGTCAACATCAGGATAACAGATTGTATAAAAGTATGAGCTACTTTCACCTATTTGTTGCTGTGGTAGCAGGCCAACACTGTAGCAAAATAATTCGCTTATGAAGCGACACAGCATAATAGTATGTTAAAGCCGCTCTAAAAACGAAGGAGAAGTAAAGAATATAAGCTTCTTCGAAGACAAAAGAGGGAGCAATCGTACAATCGTAGAATCGAAAAACGTTCGGAAGTTTAACCAAAGGGTAAAGAAATCGTGTCAATCTCACAAGATATGAAAACAAATTTGTACAGATGACCAATAAAATATAGTAGTCGGTGCTAAGAATATGAGGACGAGGGGCGACCCAAATTCCTCTGTCAGGCAAAAATAACAATGCAACTTGGGCGATGAAAGCCAAGAGGTGGGCTACCCACCAAGCTATTATAGTCAACTTTTTATTGGATGACCAGATGCCATATTTGGCCGATTAATGGCTCTATTTCCTATAGATGCATCGGTAACTTAAATGCCGCCTACAAGTTTACAAGTTCTTGTCCCCCATAATCTGTGAATGCCTGAAACAAATTAAAACCCATTTGATTGACATTTTTCATTGGTTATAGGCCAAGTTTATATATATATTCACTCTACGGCAGATGCTTGAAAATGAAAAACCCGTAGAAATCAAGACTTATGCTTACCATCTATTTTAAACTCGCTTATTTAAGAATTTATTAACACGAGCTTTACGAAGGTGGCCTTGTCCAGTTTTGCTATGCGTGTTCAAATCATCGGATTTCGGAGAATGTTGATTTAGGTCAATCTAACCGATATCTTTGATATCAAAAAGACAAGGTGTCGTAATTTGATCGTGAGAAAATTGCGCAAGGACAAGGCATTTTCTTTTCAATATCAATTTAACTATCTATTTAGCAAAAATATATTGGTATTAAAATTTGAATATTTTTAGCTAGTATTTGTACTTTCGCGCCTATGACCAAATTTCAATTGAATTTCGCACCTTTTTGTTATCGAAGAAAATCCGATGCTGCGAGTATAAATGTTTGATGTCAGTTCACAATTTTCTGATGAAAGTAGGTGGATATTAGGTAGATCTCTAAATGCAATTTCATTTGAAATATTCGTGGGCATGTATCTACCTACCAAAAAGAATGTAAGTCATTAGGAAAAACTTCTCTAGATAGGAGTCAGGAAAGCCTGTCGTAAGAGACGACTAAAATCCACTCTTGTATACAGAGCGTGTAGAGTATACAAATAATGTAGGGGACAAATCGAACGATTTTATTACCCCAGGTGGCAGACCTGGTTTGCTGGAGGTTAGCACCTAAGGGTTCTGAGGAAGGAAAGTCATTTATTGGATAAAAAAAACACATTCAACATCAATAAACGTCTCTAGCTAGCTCGATATTCTGCAAGCCCCCAGTTACGCACGGCAAGTTCGTCGAGGTGCGCCTCCTGAGTCTCGATCTTCCTCCCCTACAAAGCTGTCCCTCGGGGACGAATTTAAAGACTTTTCAGGACGGAGCGTTTGTATCCATCTGCTCTACATGACTCTGCCATCTTGTACGTTGGATCTTCACTCTTTTGGCCAGGTTCATGTCCCTCTACAGTCCATATAGTTCGTCATTGGATCTCCTCCTCCACTCACCGTACAGATTATAGACGTAACCGAAGATCCCTCGAGGAATATTTTTCTCAAAGCAACCAAGAGCACCCACATTCATTTTTAATACTGTCCATGCCTCTTTACGACTGCAATTAATTAGGTCTTATATAGGCTCGAGAGAGGGCTTCTTAGCGCAAAGAAGCAGCGGTTGTTAAGAGTTATATTTCGTTTGATCTTACCGCTCGCGCTGGTGTCGTTGTTTGAATTTTTAGCGGACCGTAGGTAGACAAAGTCCTCCACTACCACAAAGTTATTTCTGTCGAAGGTGATATTCTATCCGAGATGTCAGCGTTGAGTGTCCTTTACGTTTGACAGCAGACTTGATCTTGCCCTCGTTGACCTATGAACCCATTTTAGCCGCTTCCGTCCCAATATTCGCAATAGCCCCACTGACATCTCGCTGCTTTCTTCCGATTATGTCAATATCATCAGCGTATGCGAATAATTAGTCGAACTTTTAGATGCGGGGTAATATAAACATTAACATTGTAGTGAGGTGTTTCTAGTGAGTAAGATTCTCACACTACAATCAGCACGCATTTCTGATCCTCATAGTGTTTAATGGAAGATGTTCACCTGCCCTCGCCCGAAAAATAAAATTCGTAAAAACAGAACCCAAAATCTTATACTTAGACCTAAACGGATAATAGAATTAACAAAAAGGAAAATTACGAGTATGGAAGGGCTGAATAAGAATACTACACATGTACATGTGCACGGATGACCTCTGTTAAAAATAAAGAACTTCGAAGGACCCTAAACCAAAATACTTTTGAAATATATTCACAGAGAAGTTTAACACTGCTAACTGATTAATATATGTAAGTTTGTAATTGCGATCCTTCGCAAGTGCCTGTGTCGATTTATATAGGCTTTGAAAAATATCTGGAACCTCAAATAACTTTTTCAAATATTTCAACATTTTATTTGAAAAGCATTGTCATGATCATGTTGAGTTAGATTCCGTTGAACACCCATATTTTAAAAGAATAGATTTGTTTCGGAGCAATCAAAGATACGAGTACTTTAATCCATTTGGTTATCCGAGGCGTTTGATGTCAAAAAATATTTTTGACAAGGTGATGCGCCATCATGAGATTTTCTTACCATAATATAGGATCATCCGATTGGTGGGGCAGATTTGACATTCCTGCTTCAATTGCATACGTCCAACCGAACTGTCATCCGAGGCTGCATGTGTTTAGCTAAGGGATTGTCAATCTACGATTGTGAAAACTTACTACAACGTTGATGTCAAATCTTCCATCAGACTGACTCTGTTACAGATGTCTTAAGGCTTATCTATCATCGAAATACACGCTCTGCTGCAAATATGGCTACCGAAGTTAAAATCTATTGATTTCACAGAGATCACAGAGTTCAGATTTCTCTTGCGACACATTATGGCGTATTTTGCATTTAGATTTGTCTCTACACCCTTATAAATTTCGACTCACTCAAGAATTGAAGAACAGAACGCGTAGAACATACGCCGATTGTTTGCTGGCCAATTTTTACATAAAATTTTCTGCAGCGATGAGCCTCACACAACACGACCCGTTTTGCCTAAATTGCAAAACAAAAATTCACTAGACTAGAGTTAATTCGCTATTTGGTGATGTGAACTGCCATTAAGATCGTGTCATTTATCGCCGTTGCATTTCTTTTTGTGTGGTTATGCAAAAGATCGTGTTTGCGCACAAAATCCACAAACTTTTGACTGTTTGAAAATGAGTATTCATCAAGCTATAGCCGAGTTATTGTCCGATATGTGTTGAAAAGTCAGAATTATGTCCTGCAATTAATCTCGTGGAGGACATTTCAATATAATACTATTCCATTCATAATGGCAAGGTCCAAGTAATATATTTAGATGAAAATTTAATCGAAACCTAAATCAGAAATGTGTTTTATTAAACTTTACTTTCGGAAGCACGAAGTGGATGATCTTGTACTCGTACTTGAAAGAAGAAAAAAAAACACTGTGGCGCTGGCAGCCCGGTGTGGGCCATGGCCTAGTTTCCTGACACTCATTTGTGTTGCCGGTTGATTGTTGACCTACGGTTTATCGCCGAGTCCGAACGGCACTCCTTAGAAGCCTTTTCTTAGGCAATTTTACTTTCGAGAGTTTGCCATTGCCCGCCGAAAGGGTGATGGCGATTTGAAAAATTGTTGCTGACCCAGGCAGAAATCGAACCCAGACTCTCTGCGTGATAGCCCAATGAGCTAACTATCGCGCCATCGCCATCGCCCGTACTTGAAAGAACTGTACGAAATTCACAATCAAACTCCTTTAGGCACGGCGATAATATTGACAAAATTTACAGAACAAAGCGATCTGCAATCGGTCTGTTCGCGGTAAGTAAAGGCAAAACCAAGTATATGTTGTCAACAAGAAGGTACACACAACCTTGGCGAATTGAACAGAACGTCATAGTCAACAGCTAGTAAAAGACTTTGTCTACCTTGACACTGGTATATAGTAAATTCTGCCAACAACACCATAGCAAAGATGAAAGAAGGATCACTCTTGCCAATCGCTATTTCTTTGGGTTAAGAAGTAAGGCCTTATTTCGAGAAACTAAGGGGGCTTTGTTAGAAATCTTCGCCTCAGTTGCTTGTGATGGAAAGGATATGTATAGGGAATGGATACCAAGGGATAACGCAGTATATGTATAGGAAGAGCTCACCTTGGGTGGTGCGCTCAAGTCACATAGAATGGGACCCCAACCGATTTGAAGTGCGTAATTGGAGTCGATTAGCTGAAGAACGCTCTAACTCGGGCGTCTTGTTTGTTAAGACCCTTTAACTGTACCTTTAACTGTACCGCCAGCTTACTAAGTAAATAAGTAAGTAATTGACCTCCCGAATTGGGACAATATTTATTAAGGTCAGGGGAATGTGATGTCCAGATAAGAACTAATGGTTACAATGCCATGTTTATATGTATGTAAAACACATACTTTTAACGATTTCCGATACTTTGGATGCGTCTGGTAAGGACTTAGCGGGAAGTAAAATATCTTGGACTTATGTGTTTACTAGGTCGGATGAAAAGTAACCTCCTTGGGAATGAAAATACATTTTTTTTATTTTATTCAATATAGTCCCCTTTTAGCTTGATACACTTATTCCAGCGATTTTCCAACTTCTTGATCCCGTCCGAAAAGTAATTTTCCGGAAAGTCTGCAAAATACTCCTCCGTGGCGTCGATGATTTCCTCGCGTGAGCTGAATTTTTTATTGATGAGCCATCTTTTGAGGTTTGAGAAGAGGTAATAGTCCGAGGGAGCCAAATCGGGCGAATACGGTGGATGCGACAGCAATTGGAGCCGTAAGTCATTGATTTTAGCCGTGGTTGCGATGCTCTTATGCGCCAGCGCATTGTCTTGCAAAACAAAATTTTTTTTCGCTTCATGTGAGGCCGTTTTGTGGCGATTTCGGCCTTCAATCGCTTCAATAATGCACAGTAATACTCGCTGTTGATGGTTTTTCCTTTTTCGAGGTTGTCCATGAAGAGTATGCCATGACAATCCCAGAAAACCGACGCCATAACCTTTCCGACCCATTGAGCCTCCCTTGGCCGCTTCGGAGCACTCGTGCCGGCTTCAGTCCGTTGCCGGGCACTCATTCTGTTCTCTGGTGTGTAATAGTGGATACAGGTTTCATCAACAGTTACCAATCGACGCCAAAAGTCCGCCCGATTCCGCATTAGCAAGTCCAAACACTCTTTCGAAGTGCTCTCGCGTTCGTGTTTTTGGTCAGGAGTGAGCATGCGCGGCACCCAGCGGCAGGATAACTTTTTCATATGCAGAATATTGCCCAAAATATGGCGTGTGCACTCATTACTAATCTTTGTGGTATCTGCTAGCTCGCGCACCTTCACTTTCTGATCAGCCAACACTATTTCATGTATTTTTTTGACATTGTCCTCTGTAACCGCATCGGAGGGCCTGCCGCTGCGGACTTGATCGGTAGTGGAGTTGCGGCCACCACGAAACTCTCGAAACCAATATTTGACGGTGTAATCTTACGAAGCATTAGCCTCATAATATTTATCCAACTTTTCTTTTGTTTCCTTCGCCGTTTTGCCTCTCAAAAAAATAATGTTTTATGAAAGAACGTAAATCGTTTTTGTCCATACTCAACAAGATGCCAAACACGTCAACAACAATCAGCTGTCAAAACAAAACTAAAGACAGTATCGCACTGAAATTTGGCATGGCTGCCTAAATATGAACGGACTTCTATTACGTTCTATTATTTAGAGCGATCTCGTGTGGTTACTTTTATTATTTGAGGTCCAGTTGTATGTTTTATGTTGATAAATAGGGTATTTTGTAGATCGATCGTTTGAATGCGTCTGGCAAGGACTTAGCGACAAATAAGACCTTCATATTTGTATCCACCTTGTTCTATTTTATGATTCACCCAAAATTGATGCGGTTGCATGAATTATTCAAAATTTGAAATTTTTACTCACATCTGCCACGTCTAACAGAGTCTTGGCTACACCTTAAACGTCTTGGATACGTGTATATGTACTGAGGAGGTCAGATTTTATTGCTTACTAATCGTTTCAAGTGGTTGCACCAATTATTCCTGTTTTATAAAAATAGCGACTTTTGATATACAGATACACCCTTTAGCTGCCATTATGTACTACCAGATGACCATATTTGAAATCTTTGGCATTAGAGCAACATGTTCCCTTTCGCATCCAAAATTTACTGCGGCCTCTTAGACTATGTAGTTTGTTCGGAACGAACACAAATACTCCTATTTATAAGTAACAGTGCGCATTGCGAACTCCGGTTATTGTCCCTCAATATAACCAAGATCTCGTCTACTATAAGGAGCCATGTAGATGCAATCCAATGAAAAAACCAATGGCTAGCTGAGATCTTAGGAGGCTGTGTAGAATAGCTGAAAGGATCTTTCTATTGTTGAAACTCTCATATGTTTGATTTGAGATAGATATTTGTCGCCAAGTTATCTTTAGCGTACACTTTTGCAAACCGTTCGGGAATCTTTTAAACAAAATACAACAAACACATATGAATTGTCACTGCAAGGTTCTTCCGTGCCTCTAATAAACAATGTTGTCGGCGATGAGCAAAGGCCTGTTAAATGTTTTGTTCGGATGCTGACCCCGTCAGCACATCTTTGGTTGTTATTCCTTTGGCCAGGGCAAGAGACTTATATTTCTCTGCGGTTAATAAAGACCTCCAGGGCATTGCAAGTCTCCTTATTTGTTCTGTCAAAACGTCCCTAATTTATCTTCGTCACTTAAAACTGACCTACCTCAGACATGAAACCGCACAGTGGTAGTATTGCAAGCCTTTGTGATAGTTCTCATGAGAATCTCGAAATGAAGTCCTCTATCGGACTAAGGAATCTCGCATGTTTGCATAGTTCACTCTTTCATTGACACTGGCGTGACTAGAAATTGGCCGCTTCCAAGTAGTGGAAGGTATGGAGCCTGCTTGCCGAACAAAATGTCACTATAAATAGCACCGACGTCGATGTAGCCTAGGGCCAAGAACTGAAACAACTTAAGACCACCAAACCTTTTGGCTATCATGGATGCCAGGTTGCTAGTCTTCGATAGGTGGGGCCAGCACTTTCTTTAATTACAACTAATCTAATCTAAGATACTACCTACGTTTCGACATAGATCTGGAGACAAGAGATCAAATATCTCGACACAAGTGAGATGTGGCAGCGATGTCCATATTTTGTGTTCTCTTTAAGAGGAGATTTAGTTCAATTGACTGATCGTATGCTATTAATATTTAAAGCTGAGTGAACTTACAAACATTCAGGCGGCTCAATTTCATCCGTATAAGGTCAGTAATCCCAGATAACTGGTGGCCATACGATGACTGTACAGGTGATTTCAGGACAACCTTTCCTCAGGAGCTTTCATTTTATTTTACCAACAAATATACCGGCATCAGCAGAATGTCTTTTTTGGCCATTTTGTGATCTTAATAAACCGTGGAGGCAGAAAGATTATGATTAGGGGCAATGTTGGGGGCCAACATGACTTGATTCGCAAGTACTATACTAGAGTCTAAGGCAAACATTATTAAACAAAAGCGGTTTCTTTGGGAGTTATAATTTTCGCTAGAAAATGCCTTCATTCGGATAACCCACTATACTCGTAAGTAATAAATGTGAATCCTTAAACTTAGATACTCGTATAACAACGTCAGCGATACTGTGTGGGAAAAAAAATCAAAGAATCCAAAAGATCAGTACCTGCCATAATGTTTACTATCCTTTGCAGGTATCAGAGCTGTAGAAGTTAAATTTTCCACTTGACAATGCATATCTCTCAGAAACATCTGTTCCTACAGAAACTACACCAGCGATTTACAAAAAAAAATCTCAAATGACAATGCGTAAGACCACTCTAACGAAACGAAACGAATCGCTGTGGAAAATTCCATCAAAGCAAATCAATGCCACCAACCTGGGACTCTTTTCTTGGGAATTTTCCAGGAATACTATCATCAATCCCACTCTATAATTTCATAAGTATATAAATAGACAACTTAAGAGTCAAGGCATCGAATATACCTACAAATGTGTTAAGGGTATACCTTCAGATGATATTTGAACAACCATTTTCACATATACAGATGCAGGGAGTTGCTTCCAGGTTATGTTCAAATTAAAATACATCCCCTAGAGCTCTTCGTATCTATTGAATATTGTGAGTGATACGAGCATTTGCAAATGTATTCGTATCTTATCACAATCACCAAACATAACACAACTACCCGGATTAAAAGGTTGACCCTTATTTTAGTTTTTTTTTTCAAGGAGAGGTATACGAGTACTTTGTTATCTTCATTGCTCAATGCCAAGACTGACCTGCCTCCATGAATCTATTGATACTTCTGCTTATGCATTTGGAGTTATAGGCAATAGAAACGCGGGACTACGGGTATAAATAGTGCGATGCAAACTGAGGATGGCATTAGTCGAATCTTGTCGTCTGAATATATCACACATTCACCATGAAACTCTTCATTGCTGTTCTTGCCCTTGCTGCATTTGTAAGTATACTCAAATCGGGAACTCATCTGATATTTCAGTTGTCCTAACCATTGACTCTTTCTACTCCGTAGGTTGCTGCCGAAGTTGAATGGATACCCAAAACTAAGGATGAAATTAAAGCCATTCGTGCTGGGTGCCTTTCTGAAAATCCAATTCCCGATGAATACGTGGAAAAGATGAAGATGTTCGATTATCCCGATGTGGAGCCAGTTAGGAAGTATGTTCAGTGCGCACTTACTAAGACTGGACTCTTCTGCGAACACGAAGGACTACACGTTGATCGTTTAGTCAAGCAATTCGAATTGAAGTTCGGTGAAGAGGAGGGAGTTAAGGAGATTGTAGAAAAATGTGCCGACAGAAACGAGGAAAAGAGCAGCGCTGACGTATGGGCATACCGCAACTTTGTATGCATTATCAATTCTAAGTTGGGAGAAGCTATTCGAGAGTATCTTAAGGCAGCTATTAAAAATGCTTAGAGTGTGTGATATGAGTTTTTTTTTTCTATGAAAATAATAAATATGAAAAATTTAAATTTGAGTTTATATGAGTATTTTGGGAGTTATTCCTGTGAGTGGCAAGATCGATGTTGGTGAGGCTTCTTCTATTGCTCATGCTTCACATAAGGCAAAGAGTGGCTTCATAAAAGACAGAATTCTTAACTAAGTACAACCGCAGATCTTTCCTCGTAGGTTTTTCAACGCATTACTGCGCAGATCTTTCTTAAACAATCGACATTCGTTTTAGAGCTCTTGCAGCAGATTCTATTTCATTTGGTATTTCAACCAGCGACAATCCACCCGTGATATTCTCATGCTCGATCGCGTCCAGGACATGGACTTTAGGTGAACCTTGGCTGTAGTCAACAAGTGTCTTCAGCCAACTTGAACTTTTGCACGCTAAGTTGGCTGAGATCTATTTCGACTTGCGTGCCCCACCCCAGTTTCCCTCTTCCTCTACTGCGCTAGCCATTGCGGTCGCACCCGAAGACTATTCCGACCGGAACGTTTTTGTCCATCCACTATCTAAGTCGTTGGATTTTAACTCTTCTGGCTAGATCGATATCCCTGTAGAGTTCATACTGATATTGACATATCAGGTTGGTGTAGGTGCAGGTGCAGGTTTTCACACAATATGGCAGGTAGGAACTTCTAGGCGATTTTAAAAAGACTGAGATGTCAACCTGGTGTAATCCAGTTTAGCAACTGTTCTATGCATCAAGTAGAGGTAATATCCACGTGTTTACCGTCTAGTACTGGTGAGTGCTCCACTTACAGCGCTAGTGCTGACCAGCATACAAGATTAACAGCACTATAAAACGGACTGCGGATAAATTCGCTAGATATTATCAATGATGAAGTAAATTCCCGGAGTTGATGAAACCTTAATTAGTACGGTGTAAACATTGTATTGTAACTGAATTCTTAGAGTAAGTGCATCTCGCAATAAGCTCCTGAAAGTCTTAGCAGCTCTATGCTTAAACCGAAACTAACGCATCATATAACTAACGAAACTATAATCAAATCCTGGAAGTTTTAAAACCTGACAAAGACTAAGTCAAAGCTTCTGTTGAGACAGATAAATCTGGTTATAACTCACGTTCCTACTTGAACCTTTATTGTATTTAGTTATATCACAAGCTGCGATGTTTATTCTCAGAAATCTTTTTGGAGCAGCGCACATGCAACGTTGAATGCAATAATCTTCTGGATTTTATACCATAGTCTGACGTTGTCAACAATATTACGAAAAGAAAACGGCAAATTATGGACTAACGCTATCCAACAGGAGATTCTAAGGGGATCAGAGGCTAGAAAGCACTATCGTTGGTCTCCATGTCAGTCAGGTACATCAAATAAGTCGGATGAGACGTTTCCATGAAGCCAAGGAAACCATCAGGATACACTCCCCGTACTGGTAATGTTCCCCGCACAGTCAAATTAAAACAACAACAAGGAAAAGCTTTTCAAAAAGTGAATATTGGCCTGAACAAGTATTAAGAGCACGTTGTGAAACCAGTAGATTAATCAAAATCCTCAAAGCGAGGCATAACGTGATTAGAGTGACCTAGAAAACCTGATGGCATATACTCGTACACCAAATGTAGAGCAGAGTCAAACCTCTATCACTAAAGTTACAAGTGAGATGAGTAACACATCACGTCGCGCCTGGTATTTTTTATCGATTGCAGTGTTGGATCAGGTGATAAACTAGCAGTTGCCAGCACGCGCTGTAGTTATAGAACCATGAGATATCAATCAACCAATGACCCTAAATTGCTAGACTGGCATTCATACCCTTGAAGAATAGTACTGAAAGCCTTTCCTGGCAAGAGCTTCAGACATATAAGTCCGTTTTTCTTCACGTTGAACAGCATCGTGAAAATAGTCTGTCCAAGATGGAACATGCTTACCAATGCAGAAGGGAAGATTTGGCGCGCACTTGAAAAGAGGAAGTACGATCTGTGCAATGCCATCACATTGAAGATTAGTCTTCTGGATTACAGAAAACATTTTGATTGCGGATACTGGGTGCAGCCAAAGTGCGTCTTCATAGCTGTGGTGCATGTTGATCGATTCACAACTTGATTATCACAGGATCAAGCATATGAAGATCATTTCAGCTAACTATCGGCTCCTAACCGCAGGCAGGCCCAGATGATCAATCGTTTCAAAACTGAAGTGGTTCTCTTTACTAGAACAGGAAGCTAACTGATCTAACTCATTTAGTCCTGGAAGGCATCAAAATCTTTTTACTGGCGATGACAAGTATTTGGGTGCAATTCTGGGAAACACATCGGGCTTGTCACATAGAAGAGTCGTTTGGATCTGAATGGTGTTTTAGTGAGAAAAAGGGGTCCTTACCAGACTCCAAGAAACAGTCTGTAAAGAGTGGTCCATCTGTTGATATCTTTTTTAAATCATAAGTTATTTTAATTTGGCGATGGCGTGATAGTTAGCTCATTAGACTATCATGCAGAGAGTCTGGGTTCGATTCCAGGCTGTGGGTCACCAACAATTTTTCAAATCGCCATCACCCTTTCGGCGGGCAATGGTAAACTCCCGAAAGTAAAATTGCCTACGAAAAAGCTTCTAAAGAGTGCCGTTCGAACTCGGCGATAAACCGTAGGCCCCACTCAGATGTGACAAAAATGACAACATGAGCAACACAAATGAGCGTCAAGAAGCTAGGCCATGACCCATACCGGGCGCCACAGTGTTTTTTTTTTTTTTTTTTTTTCAAGTTATTTTAAGACTGACAGCTCTTATGCGTTCAAAATATTGACAGAAACACAGTATTATATATTCGCTGTACGAAATAGATCAATTTTTGTTTGGTCAACGTTAGGAAATATTGCAAAGTTACTTCAAAAATGAATACTGTGTTGCCAAAACAGTGCTAATTTTGAAAAGAGTTATGCACCAACTACAGCTGGTTACGCAAATCTGTGACGAAAGTTCGTCGATTGTTTTGCTGAACTATAACCGAACACATTCTCAATAGAAAAAAGGCAGATGTAGTCGAAAGTTTGGGCCTAAACCCCAGAACATCAGCGCGCCAAAGATTTCAGCAACTGAACATCAGACGCACTAGCCTGAGGAGAATTTTGCATAAAGATCTTAGGTAATCACTTACAAGGTTCAATTGAAGCATTAGCTTCGAAAGCGATTCTCTGTTTGGGTCCACTAAGATGGGGCTTTGTGCCAAGCAAACCGTTCAGCAATCGATTTATACAGGATGACCTTCTGCCAAGCCGGCCGAGGCAGACATTTGAATGAAATAATATTCCACAGTTAGTCGGAAACAACATTCGTTGTCATAGTCAGGTCTTCATGGATGACTCGAATCCAATTGAGGATCCTGTGCTGGGGTATTTTCCTGACATACGCAATCGTGGAGGCAATGATCTATGTTGTAAAGAAGAATCAATATCCATGGCGCCAGCCATACTGTGTTTAAAATCTGTCTCAACTCCGTCGAAAGGTTAATTCTTTTAGTCTTGTTTGTGTTCCAGGTCACAATGGGATGCCAAGAAGTGAGCTCGCCATTTGGCTCATTAGCAAGGGCTTAGAGAAGACTTTTTCAGGCCCCGACTCTCTGTAAAGACTGCCTGCGTCGGCCAGTGCTTCCAT
This sequence comes from Volucella inflata, assembly GCA_928272305.1. Lineage (NCBI taxonomy): Eukaryota > Metazoa > Arthropoda > Insecta > Diptera > Syrphidae > Volucella > Volucella inflata. The sequence continues at coordinate 207,717,537 of OV743716.1, forward strand.
TGATAATTGCGTTACTTTCAACCAAATTTCATGTTTCCCCAAGGACAGCGATTTTCCTGCTTTCGGCTACGCATCCTAACAGGCGTTTTAGGCTTTTTTTAAGATACTTTAAATGTGACACCAACTCCTGTGATTCTTGCTGTGAGGATTCAGCGGAGTACTTTTTTCGCAAGTTCCAGGTGGTGGTACAGTTTTCCTTTAGTTCCGACAGGAACACAATCTGATATTATTTAAGATTCCGTCTAGTGGACTGGGATATCAAGAGGTACATTAACATACTACTTAACTACTGCAAAAAAGGGGCTATCCACTGATTTGAGTTTAGCAAGCATTTGGACACAGTTGATGACTGACGTAGAGAGAAATTATAGCCACTATTAGTGGATGCACTGCAATTGTAATGGCAGCCTCACACACATGCCATCAAACTGTCAGAGACTTCCTAGCAAAGCCACCAACCGCTAACCACTTTACGATGAAAAATATTTCCCATAAATGTGGAACTTGAACGTTCTCCAACAACTTCCACTATACTCGTATGCGTCATTGGCATTCTGACTCGATTTAACGCTTTCACCCACCGCCCTGTATGCGATGAAACTGACAGATTTTCTTCCCTTCGAGCGAGCTTATCAGTATCTGAAACGACCCACAAGTCACATTTGCTCTTTTTTAATTTTTTTAAAAACGCGCTTTGATAAGAGAAACAAAGGTGTATGACCATCAGGGAACCGATGCAAAACAACTTACAGATAAGCCCCATCAGCTTTCATAATCATAAGGTCACACATACTATCTAACTTTTGATTTGAATCCGAAATACATAAGTCTACTTCAGTTAGACTTGGCATTTCACAATTTCAGCAGTTCAACGTTATCTCAGGAGCTTGAGAAGAATCATCACACCAAGCTACCACGGCGGGAAACGAAACTGAAAAACGACACGAACACGTACTCATTTACTGAGCTTCGCTTCGGAGTATAAAATAGCAGTGTCCCGTCCAATCCGTGCACATTTCAAAAGTGTAATTTCCACGATCAGTTTTGGATTTCTCTATAATCGACGAAAATGAAATTTCTTATTCCACTTATGCTGCTGGTGGCTTTGGTAAGAGTTTTCAACGATTTTCCAAAGGACAATGGGTTTCTAAAAAAATGTTTTTTTTTTTTTTTTTACTAAATAGGCTTCCGCCGAGTTCACACTGAAGACCCCTGAAGATTTTAATAAATATTCAAAGGCATGCTCTATTCAACATAATTTATCAACCGAGCAATTGCAGTTGATCGGGAAGGGGGAAATTACCGATGATGAGTCTGTCCATTGCTACGTCATGTGCTTGGGCGAAAAGCTGGAAGTCTTCGACAAGGTCAATGGCTATAATGTCCATAATTTTCACACTCAAATACATGACAGTTTGCATAAGGATAAAGAGCATGCACATCACGTTGATCACAACGACGAACTCCATGTAAAACTCCAAAATTGTGTCAATGAAAATCCAAAGAAATCCAATGACTGCGAATGGGCCTATAGGGCTGGCATGTGTTTACAAAAGGTTCATAGTGATGCGAGCAAGACAGGTTCTCACCATCACAATCACCATCATCATTAATCATCTAACGAGGAATGTGAATAAAAATTTTGCAAAGTGAAGAGATTGTGTTTGATACGTTCTCTCAATGAAGACCAATTTCATTTTTTTGTGAAAGAAGTGTGGAAAATTTGTATTATGTTAGTCATTGCAGGAAGCGTGGTACCGACGATGTTTTCAGATCTTCCATGATGTGTCCACCTGGTTCTAATGGTAAAACTTAAGTGGATTTAACAGATGTCAACAGCTTTGTCAGAAACTAAACACAAGGGTCCAGTCAAGAGCTGAGTACCCCCAAACAACGGTGCAAAAGGCACATAAAAATGTATGACTTACTCGTAGTCAATCATTTTTGAAGTTTAGTTCATCGAATCCGTCGTGTGGCATATTACTCCCTATACCCTGCGCCATCATGTTCTCTGTTCTTTGTTCTGTATTCTGCAATACACTTAAGCTTCCTCCAGCATAACTCTAGTCGTCGTGATTCCTTCTAACATCTATGCCTTAATTTTCTGAGACCTTTCCTAAGCGGTAGTTGCCTTATCGACCTGTCCGGCAATTTTGAACTGAGCGTTGGTGTTACCGCTTACCACCTTCAAATTGAAAGTATTCATTAGGATGGTTAGGCACTAAATTGGTTGCGACACGGAAGTCTAGTTTTCCGTAGAAAAGTTACTTAATCTAGTCGTCAGCATAGTTATGAATGGACGATGGTGGTGTTGCTCAATTTACCCTTACACCTAAGGGTCAATGTGTCCTATCACCAAGTGACAAATACGAAATGAGGACACCTCATTTTTTTGAGTCAGTACTTATCCGTGTTGTATTATGCGGAACTTCTTATCTCGCAAACACTTATAATGTAAAATTTGTAATATGAACTGCAGACCTATTTAAAAAATTGTTGGGCCCTTACAGTATCCGTATTTCTCTGAATGTTTCATATCCATTTTGGACCTTTTATGGTTGGTGCTGGCTAAGCCATGAAATAACCAATACATGTCCTCTTCTAATGAAACTCTCCACCGGCATTTCCACGGGATCGAACGGGAAAGCCTTAAAAGCTGGACTTTCACTGAGGTTTGTTGCTGAGGTCTTGGTGTGCAAAAGAATCATCTCTTTATTTAGGAAACTGTTAGTCACTACTTCTTCTATGAGGTCTGTCATTCGTCATTAGTCATTCCGTCCCCCAAAACACAGATGTGTTATTTGGAGCTAAGGTTTTAATAAGGGTATTCAAATGGAAATGGTAAGCTTTCATATCCCTGAAGCCAGTTATTGGCTTTGGAATATCCAGATCCAGATCCTTTTGATCATCCTATCGCAGATTTCTGGACATCAAAGGTCTCGGTGAGAACTTTACCGACCTTGATGGAGCAGCGTGCATTATCCATAATCATCCTGCGCAGACGGACGAGTTTGGCAGGGTTGTAGACATTGTTCCGTATAACTCGTCTCTATAGATGTCATACGCGGCCTTAAAATCGATCAAAAGGTGGTGTGTATCGATCTGAAGGTCAGGGGTCTTCTCCAAGATCTGCCGTAGTGTGAATATTTGGTCGATGGTGGATTTCCTTGGCTGAAGCCACATTGATATGGATCTATCAGGTTGTTGACAAACGGCTTCAGGCGTTCACACAATACCGCAGATAAGATCCTGTATGCGATGTTAAGGAGACTAATGCCTCTGTAGTTGGCGCAGTTCAGAGGGTCTCCTTTCTTGAGAATCGGACAAACAATGCTGAGGTTTCATTCATCGGGCATACTTTCTTCCGACCATATTTTACAGATGAGTTGGTGTATGCTCCTTACCAAGTCATCGCCTGCCGCTTTGAAGAGCTCGACAGTCAGGCCATCCGCTCTAGCAGCTTTGTTGGACTTAAGCTTCGATATGGCTATCTTCACTTCATCCAGGTCGGGTGGACGGAATTGTTGGTCATCGTCGTCCAAGTTGAAAGGTTGATTCTGCCTGACAGCGGTATTTGGTCCGTCATCGCCGTTATACAGTCTGCAAAAATGGTCTTTCCAAATCCTCAGCATAGACTGCGATTCTACTACGATGTTCCCTTGTTCATCTCTACAGGCTTCGGTTCGGGGTTTGTTTCCGTGGCATGTTATTTTTGCCTTTTGGTAAAACTTCCGAACCTCATTCCTGGAGTAGCATCTCTCAATTTTCTCGATCGCGCGCTTCTCATGCTCTTTCTTTTTCCTCCTGAGAAGCCGGTGTTCGTCTCTCCTCTTCCGCTCATAGAGCTCATGAGCAGCTCTGGTCTTTTTTTGCAGTGCCGCATTGCATGCTTTTTGCTTAGCTGCATGTGCTTGCCGTCATTCGTCATCGAACCAGGGGTTTCGTTGTGGTGGACGAATGAAACCCAGCACATCAGAAGCGGCATCTCTGATGGCGTTTTGGCAGTGTTTCCAGTGGTCTTCGATGCTTGATGCTGGCGGCATTGGACCACTTAAGAGATTAAGAGACACTCGATCGGAAAAGGACTTGGCGATCTCTTGCGATTGTAGCCGTCTGACGTCGAATTTTCTCACAGCATTAGTTTGTCTTGGCGTAGTTTGGGATATCCGCAACCGGACCTTGGCTGCAAAATGGTAATGGTTCGAGTACGGACATCCATAATACTGGAGGAGTGTCTTGCGTCGATCGCGATGTGATCAATCTGGTTGCCTGTTGATTGATCAGGAGTTCTCCAAGTTCCCTTGTGTATGTCGAGATGTGGGAACCGCGTGCTAGCCACGACAATGTTTGGCCCCACCGCAAAGTCGATTAGCCTGAATCCGTTATCGGAGGTGTTGTTGTGCAGGCTATATTTTCCGATTGTTCCACCAAAGATACCCTCTCTTCCTAGCTTTGCACTAAAATCACCGAGGACAATTTTAATGTCATAGCTAGGGCATTGCTTGTAGGTCTTGTTAAGGAGCTCGTAGAAGGCATCCTTGGTGTCGTCATCTTTCTCCTCTGTGGGGGCATTCGCGCATATGAGGCCAATGTTAGCGAATTTAGCCTTGATGCGGATTGCTACGAGGCGCTCGCTCACATGCCGGAAGCTGAGGACTTCTTGTCTTAGTCTGCCTCCGACAACAAATCCGCCTCCAAATAAGCGCTGCTTTTGCCGTCGATAGCAATTGCTGCAGTAGATGTCGCAGTTTTTCATCCTCTTTTTGTTCGGCCCATCCCATCGCATTTCTTGGATGGCGGTTATGTCTGCTTTGCAGCAGTCTAGAGCCTCCGCTAGTTGCTCGGCTGCACGTGGTCTATTAAGGGATCTCACATTCCACGTGCATATCCGAAGCTCATTGTCCTGAAATCGTTTGCGTGGGTTGTCAACAGTAGATCCGTCCATATCCGAGGCTTGTTGATGCTTCGTAACTTATGTTTTTTGAATGGCCGGGCAGTTATCCCGGCGGCACAACCCCCAACCTGGAGGACCAGTTCCATTTTTAATGCCCCTAGGACGAGGGGTCGGTTACACCGAAGCCAGTAACCCGTTCCGGGATGTGAGCACTGCCGTTGGCCCATTTAGGGCTCGTCCGCCACCATCTCTTTTCCAAGATCCTGACTAAGTCCTGGAAATCCTTACCGGCGTGGGCTCCAAATATGTCGGAGTAGCCCGGAAAAGGTATTTTTTTTTATTTTTCCCACACTAATCCTGATTTATGGCGCAGGAAGTTCGCGATTTGTACCCTTCACTTCGCAATCTCTAGTGAGATTCCCAGATGGCGCCACGGAGAGGCGTGAAGTAGGGCTTATTAGCAGAGCTGCAAGATGTTCGGCTGCAGAGGCTCATTCCCGTTATTTAAAGAATCATCACCTGTCGGAATATGCTACTTCTACGAGGCCTTATACTAATCATTGCCATTAATGCAGGACGCCATGACCTTTAAATTGGCGAACGGTTTAGATACGAGTATGCCTTACTCTACACAAAAAGGGAAAATTATAACTACGAGTATATACATATGTTTTCGGTTTCGTACTGATCTCAATGAGGTTTTACAAGAATGGTCTAAAGATCGACAAACAGGGAGCTGATTAACACGTAGTTGGAATCATCATATGGAATTTTCGGACCTTAAACAGCAGATCCCATAGATTGTTATGTATACTACGGCTATTCGGATGGTATTTTGTTGTTATCTGCAGATTATTTCTATATTTTCGGCACATTCTTGTAAGTGAACGCCTTGTGACAACTCAAGACTAAATTCGTCAATATTAGTAAGATCGACAAAGTGGAGAGGTCATACTCCAGCAAAACCTTCATACATTTTATACAGAGGCAAATGTCGAACTAGCAACACCCGAATCGAAAGCTGTAGAAATATGCAATGATGCATAATAATAGAATCATAGTCGGTGCTAAAGATATAGAACAAATATTTTTGCAGTTTGTTTAACAGCATGGACGACCTAAACTCCAAAATCAGGTGGATTGTACGAGTACTAATTAATTGACAATATCCAAGCTAAAGTTTTACATGAACATAAGTTGCTGATGTAGTTGGTAACAAGTTTTAGGCAATATTATTCTGATCAATCGGTAATTCGGTGTGTCACCGTCAGACCAATTTGTTTTTGCTTTCCCCTCAGTACTTTGGAAAGCTTCATCGACGGTTCGCTGGGTTTTTCCAAAATATAATTGAGCTGCTAGATTTTTTCATAGTCGTCATCCACAACCTGACAAGTTTGGCAGGGATGTCACACCTAGATATGATCGTTCCTATACACTCTGTCATATTCAGAGATTCTTAGTCTTTTCCAAGAATAATTTATCAATGATCAGGACTTTACTGACCTGAAAAGGCATTGCTAAGAATCAACTAGGTTGTTCATTAGTGATTTAAGATGCTCACGTAATAGAAGCGACTTATTCCAAAATTGTAGCAGTCAAAATATCCTTTCTGGTGCATCGGACCAACGATTTTGAAACTCCATGCTTCTAGCACGCTTCACACTCAGCATGTCCTACAGATGAGCTAATTCAAATAGCTCAGCATGCGTACGTCAGCGCTGGCAACTTTATATTTTGACTAACTCATGTGATGAAACTTTATACTGGGTGACAGCGGTGTTTTGATTGTCATCGCTGCATTACAGTCTGCAAGAAGAACTATTTCTACGTTTCAGCACCAAGTGCTACTTTAATACTAGTTGCTTATGTTCATCATGGAGGACAACGCTCCGGTCCGAAAAGTCTTCGAATCCGACCCCGAGGGACAACGCAGTAGAGGAAGACCGAGACTCAGATGGCGCAGGCAGATGGAATGGGACCTCAGCCAACTTAGCGTGTGAAACTGGAGGCAGCTAGCAAAAGATCGAGCTAGCTGGAGACGCTTTTTGACTGAGGCCCAGGTCAACACTGGACTGTAGCGTCACCTAAAAAGTTTACGTTTGTAGCCCTGACATGTTCGCTGTCTTCTCCAAAAAGAACATTTCAACGTCCTTAAGGCAGGAGCATTTCCTGACTTCCTTGCGCGCTTCTTGTTCCCTTTTTTTCTTACTTAGATGCCTGTATTCTTTCTATCTTTTCTGTTCTCGGAGCTTTCGAAAAGATCTCATATTCAATACAGCGGAGCTTTATATAGTTTTCCCTCCATTCATCGTCAAATCTGCTACATTTGTGTAAGCGCTTTGAAATCAATCACATCAAAAGCAGCTTTCTGAAGGGTCGTTGACAAGATACCCAATGGTATTCTACAGTTTGTGTATAGGTGCTAGGATCTGTCGGAAACGTGGTCTTGACTTTGTTGTGCCTCTGATACCAGAATTTATACTCTACTTTGGACTAGGTAATATTCCAAAGATGTTGGTTGCTCGAAAAGTTCAGAAATCCAGAATGATGGAAGAGTGACTTGCGTCGACCGCAGTATGACTAATATGCTTGCCGATTGAGATATCTTCCTTTTAAATGTTGAGATTTGGAAAGCGTGTTACAAACTGTGAAAAACTAGATCCATTGTGGGAAGTGGTAGTATGCAGGGCATGATTTCCGATGACCCGCATAAAGACGATTTCTCACCCAGACTTGCGGTAGGATCTCCTCGAATAATTTTGGTGTCAAGCCTTGTCAATTTGAAGTCACAGTAAGTACCATTTCGACATCTCCGAAAGCTAACAACATTCTAGGTCTAGCTAGTAGCTACTTACTACCTATACAGTTTTATTAAGCTGCGTACAAAGGAAAGGAAATACTACCGTTGCAGTGAATTAGTTGGAATTATTCTTTGTTCTGTCTTTGTTTTGGTAGATACTAGGTAGATATAACCCTTTCTAACTCAAAGTTCTTCTTTGATACTTGCTTCACTATGGCCTAGAAAGGGAAGATTGACAACGGACTCCTGTGGATGCCGTCTGAGATTAATTTTATGTCAGTTATATCAAATACGATTTATCCACAGTTGCAGATACCCCAGTGGTGTTAATATTTTAGTAATTGAGAGACAAAATTCAATTCTCAGTGTGCAATATAGACAACGATGTCATTATCGATGGAAATACTTGCTAGGGTCTCGATGAAAAACTTACCAAGTCAGCGGGAACTCGAGCTAAAAATCTTTTGCCTGAAAAAGAAAATACTAGTTTCCTGCAGATGCCTCTAAATTAGAACATGTTATATCAAATGGATCAATGAACGTCGAACCTGGAGCTTTTCCTCCAAAGTCAACATATAAAAAAATATCCGGACAGCCTGATCCAAGGTAAAAGAAAAATTGAAGTCGTAGATATAGAACAATAAGTACCTATCTAGAGCAGCCTTTATTGACTTCTATCAAGGCTACTGATCACAATTCATTTCTCTATCTTTCGTGGATGTCGTCACGACACACACCTTTGGCCTTCTTGACTTAAAATCTCTCTGTCTGTTGAACGTCCTGGCTAGTGGTCAGCTTACTATATACAAAAGCGTGTAAATGTGTTCAGATCCTTATATCAGTTCGGGCTGACTAAATTTACTTCACTGTTACTTCCTTTTTGGGGGAAGGAATTGCATTTTTCTACACTTACATACGTGGTTTTTCATCACCAGATGTGCTTAACTACTTATCTAACTTGGCACTACAAAAAATCAAACTGTGTTGAAGATACAATAAACTAGCAAAGACAACAACCAAATACTTACCATAAAAGTGGAACCTAATTCGAATAGAGGGCACTCGAGTTCCTTCTCCTTTTAAAGGTTAGACATTCGCTTAGGAACAAATTTAAAACATTTCCATCTGTCCAGACAATAAGCAAATGCATTCAGCTTCCTTATCGGCATTGCACGACCTACAAGTCCTTTTTTCTTATTGTTACTCAAATGCAAATATCGATAAGGAAAACAAAGATAGATGAAAATAGTCATTGTGCAGTCAAAACAACTAAGAGATAAGAAATCTTCCACCTTATTCATACTCATAGATGACAACCGTTTAAGTTTAGTTTTGTTGAAACTCTTTGAAACCATTTAACAATCCAGCGAAATCGGATGCAACTGTGGAGTAAAATCCAGAAAGATATGACCGAAGTTAGGTCGAGCTTCTTTAACTCTCAAACAGTTAACAGTATGTGAAATTTATTAATTGCAGGAAACATCAGATACGCATGGAGGCAGTGATTCATACCATTCTTAGAAACTCGATGAGTTTAAGTTAATTCGTTAAAGAGTTCGACACATGGTGAAACCAAAAAACGCGCTAAATAATGGAAACGTAAGGCATCCTTGAAAATCACCAACACCGGCTTAACAATGACGACTATAAGCTATTCCAGACTATCACATAGTTCTTAGTCGTATTGCCGTGAGTTATAGGAACAAGACTTAAGGTAGAGTCAGATGGAGACGGTTAGATGTTTAGACTTAGACGCTCTAAACGTGGGTAGATATGGTCCGATCTTGCACTGAAAACCCCTACACACGAATGAAGAACTACAAACTTCTGATATGCACGTGGAATTTGAGGTACCCTATAAGGTCACGGCGGAATAACTAGCGGATGCCCTAGACTGCTATAAAGCAGATATTACCGCCATTCAAAAACTGCTATGGAATGGGCCGGACAAAATCAGGATGAAAAACTGCGACATCTACTACGGCGATCATTATCGACGGCAAAAGTAGCACTATCCAAATGATGTGGATTTGTTGTTGGAGGCAGACTTAGGTCTTGAGAAGTCTTGAGACTCTGACATGTGAACGAGCGCCTTACAGCAGTCCGTATCAAGGCTTAATTTGCCTTGTATGCGTGCACGCCCCCACATAGGAGAAAGATGACTACACCAAAGTTGCTTTCACAAGTTCTTGAACAGAACCTACAAGCAATGCCCTAACTATGATATTAAAATTGTTCTCGGGAATTTTAATACAAATCTGGAATGAGAGAGAACCTTGGGTAGTATAGCTCGCACGATACTATGTCTGATTACTGATCCAAGCTATTCAACTTCAGGGCAGAGGCGAAACGCTACCGCATCTCGATATTCACAAAGGGCTTCGAGAACTCTTGATCAATAAGCCGTCAACCAGATTGGATATCCAAACGTTTAAAGGAACCAATATCGAATTTCGACTTCAGACGGCTACAATCGAAATAGATTGCCAAATCCTTTTTCGATCGAGTGTCTCTTAATCTTCCAAGAGGTCGACTGCCGCCAGCACCAAGCAGTGAAGACTAGCTGTAGTACCGCTTCCAATGTACTGGCTTTCGCTCGACGAAACCCCTGGTATGACGGCTAAAACATACTCGTATATGCATACAAATATGCATACAAAGCGGCATACGCTGTATAGAAGGACCACAGCTGTCCAAGAGCCCTACGCGCAAAAGCAGAGAGACGAAAGCCGGCTTCTGAGGAAAAAAAAAGAAACAGAAGAAGCGGGAACAAGGAATGCTAAGGACCAAGAAAGAGAATTCCATTAACCCGACCTGGATGAAGTGAATATAGCCGTATTTAGGCTTAAGTCCAACAAAGCTACTGGAGCAGACGGCCTAACTACCGAGCTCTTCGAAGCCGAAGGCGTTGACTTGGTAAAGAGCATACACCTACTCATCTATAAGATCTGTGCGGCTTCAAACCAGGAAAGTCCACCATCTACGAAAGATCTTGTAGAAAACCCATAAACTTCAGGGTTCAATACACACCACCTACTCATTGATTTTAAGGCCGCGTATGACAGCATTTATAGAGACGAGCTATACAAAGCAATAATCGTATATGCAGTGTGACGATGCAGAATACACGCTGCTCCATCACGATCGCTAAAGATCTCACCGAGGCCTTTGATGTCAAAAAGGATTTAGACAAGACGATGTCATGTGATTCCTTCAACATCATAGTTAAAAGAATAGTGCAAAACTCAAGCGCTCACACAAGCGGGACAATCTTTCAAACCTCTGTGCAACTACTTATAACTGCGCAAATAAAATAAATTGTTGCAATTGAATAAAATAATCAAAAAGTAGAAAATATGATAGCCGGAACGCGAATAATCGCCCTTTTATAGATTGTTATTGTGAATAGTTTTGAATTGTTTATAAATAGTATTTGACACAATATGATCCCTGCTTCGATGGAAAAAAAATCGACCACGTATCAGATAATGTCTCGATCACGTGATCCAAGGTTTATAAAGCGGCAGATTCTACTCCCAATAAGTATTAAGGAATTGTAAACGAAGCATTCAAGTCGCGTAATCATTATGAAAGTTCCACTCGGAATAATTTTGATGGCCACTGTGGTAAGATATATGTCGATGTAGATTTGATTGGTGGAATTTATTCAGTACCTTGTATTTTTTAGGCTACATATAGTCTGCCGATAGATCAGGACTCTTCTGGAATTTCGTTCGATTGTGACCGAAGCACAATTAATATAAACGGACCCGCACCAAATACATTTGACTGCGTTATCATGTGCTTAGCTGAGAACCTTAAAGGATTTGACAGAGAGACCGGGTTCAAGGTAGACGAAGTGTATAATCGTACCATTAGAATTGAAAAAGAAGAATATACTGTGAAACAAAAAAAAGAATTTCAACGTAGAATACAAAAATGCATTGACGACAACCCTAAGCAATGGAATCGGTGTGCGTGGGCTTCTAACACATTCGATTGCATCAATCAAGCGTCATCTGAAGTTAGAAGAAGCCAAATGTTTTGACATTTCTAATTAAATTTTGTTTATAGGAAATTTGAAATAAAAAAGATTCCTCTGTTCCTAACACCAAGGAATCTGTTCGAACCTTCGTTAAGAAAATAATTTAATTTTCCTTTAGAACACACCAGCTGATCTGCGTTCCACAATGAAACGAGCGACTATTAAAAGAAATCAGACCGATTGAAAAGAATTGGTGATCTTTTGTGAAGCCTAGTGCCTTAGCAATCAATGGTCCTTCGATGCAAGAATATATATTTCTCATCCTTGATCAAGGATTCCATCATCTTCAAATACTGAATCTTGGTGAGGTTTTCAGTTTCTAGTTTGAATCTAAACGATTTCCGATTCGCTGATAGCTTACTAATTCCGATTTTAATTATGTCCCGTAAGAGTGACATAACTTGTTTACTAGCACTCGGTTTCACTCATTAATGTTGTGTACTTATTGTCATGGACAATATTATCGAGATAGTTTATTTAACTTAAGAAAAAATTGACAAAAAGAATGAAACTAAAAAAGGCGAAAGAATGTGTCAAGCATTCTAAAAAAAATTGTCTTAAACTTCGATCACATAGTGCCCCACGTTTGAAGGCACGTTCACCACAACCTACGCAGCAAAGAAAATCTGCTCAACTACACGCACACACCACCAACGCAGCAATTGAAACTGCCTAATAAGCTACCGACACAAAGAATAATCAACCACCACAGAAGAAGGTTGCAAAGATGTCTTGAAGGTGTAACATTTCAATCAGGCCATTTTCGTAATATGTTTCATGAAAAAGTACCAAACATTATCGAAACTTTTAAAACACCCTTTTCACCCGGTATGGACCATGGCCTAGCTTCTTGTCACATCTGCGCGGGGCCCACGGCAGCAACTCTCTACCGCCCTACTGAACCGGAGACGCTCCGTACTGCCGTGTGCGACGTCTCTGTCGTAGTTCAGTCGCCTGTCCGCAGCTGTTCGAACGATGTGGAAGATTAACAGTACCGGTAATCTATCTTGGATCAGACCTTTCATGTCGAGGTAAAGAATTGCTTCTGGAGGAATAAAACCGTCAAAGCGCGCTCTCTCGTGATACATATAGTTGAAATAGTAAGCCCTGGAGATCAGGTTATTCGACGAGGTCATTGCTCCTGTAATGTGCCTTCGAATCAACTTAATACGAGAGCGGGTCAATAAGTCCGTGACTTTTGGATTAAAACACAGATTTTTTGATAAAAAAATAATTTTAGTTTTCAACGTAGTCTCCCTTGAGCTCTATACACTTTGTCCAACGCTTCTCCAATTTTTTTATCCCTTCCAAAAAGATGATTTGTCGAGGTCCTCAAAATAGGCCTTTGTTTGCGAGATGACTTCATCATTGGAGTCAAATCTTTTTCCACCAAGCCATTTCTTCAGGTTTGGGAACAAGAAGTAGTCGCTCGGAGCCAAATCTGGAGAATAGGGTGGATGAGGGAGCAATTCATAGCCCAATTCATGGATTTTTGCCATGGCAACTGCACATGCGTTTGTGGTCGATTGTGAGCAAACGCGGCACCCATCTTGCGGAAAGCTTTCTCATGCCCAAGTGATCATTCAAAATTGAAACCACTGAGCCATGCGAGATCCCTACGGCTTCCACAATCTCTCGCACTTTCAATCTTCGGTCGGCCAACACCATATCGTGAATTTTTTCGATTGTTTCGGGTGTAGAGACCTCAACTGGGCGTCCAGGACGTTCGGCATCTTCAGTGCTTGTACGGCCACAACGAAATTCAGTAAACCACTTTTTTACCATTGAAATCGATGGTGCAGAGTCCCCATAGTATTTATCAAGCTTAGCCTTGGTCTCGGTAATGGTTTTTTTTCGCAAGAAATAATGCTTAATAAGCACACGAAATTCACTTTTTTTCCATTTTCTCCTCAAATTAGTGTGTAGTCTGATAAAAATAGCTGTCAAACACAAACTAACTGACGCAGCAAGTTTAAATTTTGACAGGAGTCAACTGACAGATGCCTGTTGACAGGAGCAGTGTTGCTGTTTCAGTAAAGAGGTCAGAAATTCAAAAAGTCACGGACTTATTGACCCGCCCTCGTAATAAACTTGTCCACTCTTATTAGGTTCGCTCTATTGTACAAGACCTCGTTAGGATAGAATTTTATGTACTCAGACTCTGGTGAAGACAAGCCGTCAGACAAGTCCACTCAAACACCCGGATCTTTTCCATAAGATTTGCTCTCACATTAAGCCACACGGGACAACCAAATACAAGCATAGGCCAAATAAGAGCCATGTAATAGATCACCTTTACTCTCGTATCGAGTTGCCTGCTTTAAAACAGTCTCTTTGCAAGGGCAAAAGCACATTTATATGATTGTTAAAATACAGATACTCGTATTTATCTAGGCAGATCCCAAGATATCTGACTACATTTCGACAAGCAAGTTGTTGCCCGTGTTGTCCCACGATCTGAAACTTTCGCCAATTCTTCTGGTAAAGAGAATGGTTTCCGACTTCTGAAAGTTGATCTTCAACTTCCAGTCGTCGCAATATCGCTTAATTCTATCGAAGTCACGTTGCAAAAAAATGTTTATAACCTCAATCTTTGGACCTGATCTGTACGCGATTAAGTCGTCTGCAAATGTTGAAAAGGATTGGCGAATTGACCGCACCTTGTTGCAGACCTGTAGAAGTCACATTGCCATTTTTCACGATGAACTGTCTATATGTGAGCATATTGAAAAGAATATACAGCAGTGGTTTACTAATGCCCAGTCTGTTCAACTTGTAGAAGAGTCCCTCTAACCATACGGTATCGAAGGCCTATTCCAAATCAATCAGGCACGCACCCGTGCACTGTTTCTTGGCTTTGTTTTATTTGATATCAGAAACCAGCTAAGACGCGGCATGAATAGCGTCATGCCCCGCCTTGAAACCGAATTGATTATCCGCAACTATATTTCTGTCCTCAACCCACTTAGTCAGGACTTTTTCGAAAACATTACTGATGTTTGGAAGGAGACTGATCGACCGGAGATTCGCCGGATTGAAGGTGTCTTTATCCCTTTTGGGGATAGAATGTACCACCGCAGTTTTCTAATGCGCTGGATAATGTGCATTATTCATTGCATTGTTAAACAGGGTGGTATAAATGTCCAACGCTTCTAGTGGGAGATGTCGAAGCACAATGTTGGGTATTCCATCGGTTCTCACTGATTTCTTACTTCTAATTGTGTCGAAGATCCTTTAAAGCTCTTCCTTAGAAATTGACGGGGGTTTTTCCCTTTCATTGGCGATGACATTATTTGCCATATTCTCGTCACTGAACTGGGTCACTATTTCATTTCGAACGTAGAAATTGTGCTCAAGGACACGATTTTCCAGGTCGTGGTTTGAGTCAATTGCAATGGTGTCATTCTTATAAAGTCGCTCCTATAGGCTCGACCTCGAATTTGTCATCATCAACAGCCTCATTTGGATCTATGCCTGGTGGTGAAAGTACGAGTATGCTTTCATTGTCTGTCGTTCGGGCGATTTTAAGACATGAAAGGAAAAATATTCGGATTGCCGGTGTTTATAGCCTGAATTCTGTTGTTCCAATACAAACTTACAGAAGCCCTGTAATTTTCTTTTATTTATGTTTGGAGGTTTCTGATCGACGACTTTAATGTCAAGATCTCCGGGTTATGTCTGTCAGTAAACTGTCTGTACAAGGTCCTCAGTCTTGAGAGTAGTCTACTTTTATGTCGGTGCAGTGCGTCTATAGTTGAATTGCGGAACAAGTCTTCGTTGTCAGTGTATTGATACCGAGGTATCGTTTTGTCCATAGTCCGTTTAATTGTCTCGTCCATTAGTTTTAAATACCTGTCAATCTCCTCGTTTGACAGATTTCTGTTGGACGGTGGGTAGAGCGAATTCGAGGATAGTGCTCTAGTCAGTGTCCTGAAGAAGTGTGTTCAACGCACCTTACTATAGTTGTAAGAATGCCTTTGAACAAACTCATCCAATTCCGAATTTTCATTCGAAACTTTTATTTAGGTACTAAGACCGCAATGATCACTGTCATACAAAAAGGTGCGAAGACAGTTCATAGTTTGTTGGTTCGTACCTGTCTTCCAAATAGAAGCCGTGTCTAGGAAACGACGGACTATTCGTCACCTTTAGGCCGAGTCGGTACATCACACTGTACTCACCAACTGAATAGTAGGTTCCCTCTAGTATTTGGAGTTCAATTAGCTAACCATCGCGCCATCGCCGCCACCTTTGAAAAGCCGAAAACAAATCGAGTCTTAATGGCAAAGGTCAGAAGTAACCCACCACCCAAAGCTGCCAAATTCGAAACTATTGTAACATTTGCCTTAGAATGCAACAATCTGTGCCTACTCCAAACATATCCTTATTCCAGCAATAGCGTGTCGAATGTTCGCATCCAGCTCGTCCAAATTGGTTGGCTTGTTAGTATAGACTAAGGACTTAACGTAGCACCAGAGCAAATAGTCGAGTGGTGTCAAATCGCATAATCGCGGTGACATATTGATGAACGTTTGCTATAAGATGACCCAGTCGCCGAATTTCTCCTTCACAACTTTTAGCGTTGCACCGCTTGTATGGCACATAGCGCTGTCTTGTTGGAACCACACCTCGGATAAATCGATGCTACCGAGCTCTGACCACAGAAGGTCGGTTAACGTCGCTCTATACCTATATATTGGATCATTGAGGTCCGTTGATGCCGCCATGCCATAAATCTCAGCAAACAGTCAATCTTTGTGGATACATTGATGCTTAACCGAAAACTTGTGGAATGTGTTCGCTCCAATAGTGGCAATTTCGCTGGCCCAAAAACGGGCCTCGTCTGAAAAGATGATTTTTTGGCCAAAATTTAGATCTCCGGCCAACATTTCCAGTGCCCAATTAGCGAACTCATAGCGATTTCGATGGTCTTCAATTTTTGCGTCTGCACAATCTTATACGACGTATAATATTTGAAACTGGCAAACCTTACTAAATATTTTAACAGCTATCAAATGAAACATATCATTGCTATCTCGTCACCCTTTACTTTATCAAGAGCGCTTTGCAATTTCACAGTTGGGTTTTCAATAGTTTTACCTACTGCAATGACTTTAAGAACGGCTTGCTCGCCTTTGAGTATGACTCGGGTGTATAGAAGATTCAGAATTGGGTGATTCGGAATACGATTTTCTCGGTCAATAATAACGTCTTGGAATTATCCTCATAAAGTTTTCGACAAAATCAAATGAATTGAAATCGGTCTATAAGACGTCTTTTCATTCGAGGGTTTTCCTGATATTAGGACCATTATTACTTCAGACCCGGAACCTTTTCTAAAATTAGTGTGGCGTTAATACTATAAAGAAGCTTAGCCAATCCTGTTCTAGCCAGCGAAGATTTCCGCTTTAACCTTATTTCCCATCGCCCATTTATTGTTTGTTATGTTTTAATTGGTAGCGCGGAGGCTTTAGGTCTTTTAGTACCTTTTAAAGCTTTCTAAAGTGAATAGATAGATTTTGCTTTCAATATATTGTACGTGTCTCCTGCATGGTTTTTGAAATTTTTAATGGTCTCTCTCAGCAGGTAATACAGATTATTTAAACGTGTTTCATGATGTGGTTGGCGATGGCGATGGCGCGATAGTTAGCTCATTGGACTATCACGCATACAGTCTGGGTTCGATTCCTGGCTGGGTCACCAACAGTTTTTCAAATCGCCATCCCCTTTCGGCGGGCAATGGCAAACTCCCGAAAGTAAAATTGCCTACGAAAAAGCTTCTAAAGAGTGCCGTTCGGACTCGGCGATAAACCGTAGGCCCCACTCAGATGTGACAAAAATGACAACATGAGCAACACAAATGAGTGTCAAGGAGCTAGGCCATGGCCCATACCGGGCTGCCAGCGCCACAGTGTTTTTGTTTGTTTTGCATGATGTGGTTAATTCTATTTCTTACGGTTGTTGTTTTCTTTCTTATCCTTTCTTTAATTCCCGGCGGATAACTTAGACCGTAGCTTGTTGGTTTCTCACAGCGTATTGAACGATTTCAATGAAGTGATCAACCTCAACTTCTAGTTTAAACGTTTTGTTCTACGTTTTCTTTAATTTCTTTCTTGAAGCCTTTCCAAATTAGTATTTCTACCAGTCAGTCTTGCAATTTTCCATAGCACCTTCAAAGAGCATTCCACCTTTCTGTGGGATACATCCTGAGCCCCACACTGTGTATTTTGCATTATAATCACGGCCAATAAAAAAACTAGATGGAAGTGATTTAAATATATTTTTGAAGACACCCTTTTCGAAAGCGGATCTCTGTGGGCAGTTAATGGCGCACGCAAGTAGAAGGAAAGCTTAGCTAGCAAAAGATCGAGCTGGATGGAGACTCTTGTTGACTGAGGCCTAGGTTGACCCCGGACTGTGGCGCCACCTAATGTAAAAAAGACAACACCGATCTAAATAATATAATAACATCAGATATAAACAAAACAGGAGGGATACCTAAGGAGTTAGAAATATTAAGATCAAGGTCATGCTGCGTTACAATGTAGATGTGTCCAATGAGGATCCGCCTCTGGCATTTTTTGATGGGTGGTATCCCTTTAGTTCCACACGAGGTCCTTTCCTCAAGTGAGTTTCAGAAATCAAGCAAATGTCAATATTGGCTTTTTGTAAGAACACTACCAGTTCGTCGAGTTTTTTAATAATGCCGTTTGCGTTCCACGTCAATATTTTAACCACTTGTTTCATATTCATGCTTGGAATTGAGTTTTACGTATTTCTTTCTCGAGATTTCACAATTTTTCAACTAGAAGTTTATTTGTTCTGCCTTGCTCCTCAAGAGTCGTGAGAATTAGGGAGAAAACGCGAGCCACTGGATCTGGCGTAACACCGCTTTTTTTATTTCCTTGCAACGCAGCTTGTGCATACGTTAGCGCGTCAATCGGTGGCGGATTTTCCTTTGCGGTCTTTTTTTGTATATCCTTCGACTTTACCGCGACGGATTTTCTTTCTTTCACTGCCTGTTCTTTAGCAATATTAGGTTTATTTGTGGTTGCGTTTGGGTTTGTACGTTTTTAAAGGTTTTTTTAAGCGTATCGCGCCTTTTTTGGAGTTCTTTCGCCACTTCACATATAGCGATAGTTTGCTGGGTGCTTTCCTTGGCAATTTATGCAAGAAGGTGGAAGTTCTTTATTTAAGTTGCACTCTTCTGAGAGATGTTTACCGGCACATTTTACGCAACGCGGTTCTTTTTGGCAGTAAGTCTGCGTATGATTGAAGCCTTGGCAACGCTTACATTGCGGGATCGATCTTGTGTTCCTTCGCACAGGTTCAATTTTGACTACGATATTTAAAATAGTTTTGATACCATAGATATCTTCTTTATTTTCGGACTTATCGAAACTAAGCATAAACAGTGGAAGTCCCCGCTTAACCAGTATTTCCTCGTTTTCCTCTGTTTTTCTCTTTTCTTTTTTAATAATATTTACGACGTCTAGAACCGTAAAGCCCTTTGCATGGAGGTCGCCTACAATATCGTTTTTAGTACACGAAGGGTGAAGTCCTCTCGCTACTACACGTAATGGTCTTTCTGACTTGTTTGTACCATTGGATCTTCTCGGTGTTTAATTTTTCGGACAATTCTCGGTAGTCATCGGAGTTGTCGACGTTAACTTTCCACACATTGTTGCGCAGTGATGTAACCTTATACTTAAATTTAAGCGTATCTTTGAGAAAGCAATGCAACTTGCTATAGTCTGAGACCCCAACAACGTTGATTGGAGGTGGAAGACGTAATTTTGTTGGGAGTTTTTTGTGACTCCTGGCTCTTTTCTGGAACGACTTCAGGTGAGGAACCAGCTTTACGTTTCTTAGACGGTATTTTCTTTAGGGTCCAATTTGTTTCGCGCGTAAGCTCTTCTTCGTCCGTATGGTATTCGCGACTAGTTGAGCGGAGTGGACTGCTTTCTTGGGCTTCGTTTATATGATTTGTTTTCAGAGCCTTGTTTTCCTCTCGAAGTATGTCTACTTCTTTTTTAAGCTCTTGAAAAAGTAGCTCCATTTGCTTAAGCTTCGTACGGAGTGCGTTGTTTTTGTCCTCCAAGCTTTTATTTGTCACTGAGTCCGTTTTTTCGCGCGTAGGCGCTTCGGGCGGACTTCTTTTCCCGGAGAAATTCGATCTTGGTGGTGGAGATCGTGATACCCTTGAACTTTTAGAGAAGGGATCAAACGACTGCGGTAAATTCGTTGAATTTACTGCGTTATTTGCGTTGCTTGTATTATTTGTTTTGTTTTTGTCTAGGTTTATATTTAGATCCCACGAGTCTGGGGGAAGGGAGGTCCACCGCATCAGAGACCCCTGTAATGCGGTAAGGCTACGTTACAACCAGAGGACGCCAGGTATCCGGAGGGCTCCGTTTGCGGTGCTCTATTGATTTTACATCCCGAGCACCATTCAGGCCTTGGCACGGGTCGCATAACACCTTGCCTTGAGGATGGGATACTTATTTGAGTGGCAGCGCCCCCTCACGGATCTGGGAATCCGGCCCAGATGGATTTTAGTCGCCTCTTACGACAGGCATTCCTACCGCGGGTATATTCTAACCCCTGCCCGAAGGGGGTACCTTCATGTATTTTAAGGTAAATATTTTTATATAATAGAAATGTTTACACGAAAATCTTGCGAGACTTTATACATATTGGGTTTTCCAATAAGGACTTGACAACTTTTTTTTAAATAAAACGCAAACCATCTGATATATTTCAAAAACTTTATTATCGGCTTGAAGTACAATCAAAACATTTATGAATAAAACTCGACTTCGCTTATATGGCCACCGCAGGCAAGTTTGCAGCGGTCGATTCGTTGGACCCAATTTTCACTGACTCGGCCACACATTTCGGCCGAAACTGCTGAGCTCTTCCAACGTCGTCGGCTTGATGGCATAAACCAATGACTTAATGCAGCTCCACAGAAAATAACCAAGCTGCGTTAAATCGCGCGAACGAGGCGGAGAATCGACTGGCCTATTTCTTGAGATAACACGCTCACCATACTTACTCTTCAATAAATCGATTGTAACGTGTGGTGTGTGGCTTGTGTCGCCATCCTGGTTTAAATTCAAGAGTCAGCTTGATCTGGTATGGGTGTAAACTAAGATCCTTACGCAAAATATACCATAATTTGGTCTGAGCGATGCCCAATTCTTGAGAACGCCGTGGAATTGACTGATTTGGATCGTTTGCTACGGACCCCTGAACGGCAGCTATATTTTAGAAACTTCGACCAACCCGTTGTCTCACTGACACGACAACACCACACAACGAATATGTAGACTCAAATTTTTGCACTAAACTTGTTATTGCCTATCTACTAGGGCGAGAATTACGACCGAAAATTGAAATTTACGCTCTTAAAGTTGCAGTCACCGACTCCGAATTTCGGTAGAAAATTTTTATAATATACAGACGTTGCTCGTTCGTGTTCTTTTCCATGATGAAAATGTTGAGTTTACTGAATTAATTGACAGTGACAGTTTGATGTTTGATTTTCCTATTGGAAAACCCGATATATCAAACAAATTGTATTTTCACCCGACTACGGCGAAGCAAAAAAATTTGACAAATGGGGTATCGTTGGAAGCCTTTTCTTCGTCCGCTGCTTAAAGGCTATATGACATCACATAAAATTAAACATGGTGCCCTCTAGTTGACATAACACTTCACACAACATCATCTGCTGGTAAAACAGTATAAAAACAAGAAACTAATTTGAAGATCACCTATCACTGACACACACCAAAAATAATCTAATCAGAAGACAGAGACATCACATCCCAACTGTCCCTTCCAGATCAAAGAATAGCAATAACAAGAAGGATGAGTAAAACATCCACCCAACCTAGAAAAAACCAACAACAACGTCTCATTAGATCAATTAGCGCAGATCTTTTGCTTTTGTTCAAATTCCAAATCCCATTCAATTTTGCCTAATTTAAGGCCAAGGCCCATAGAATTTGTTGCGTCCGTTGTATCGACGTTATCGAGTGACAGCTGGATAGAATATACACTTTGTTATGGAAGCAGGCCCATAAACAAAAGATATGACGGAACGGATGGATAAAGTAGATTTACTTTCTACTTTTCAATCCGTTGGCAAGCACTTTCATTGGTGGAGACATTGAGAGACTGAAGAGAAATTGTCATAGCTTGAAAAGAAAACGCTATAAGCAATAACAAAACGTACGGATTCTATGGGACTGTCATTTCTGTCAAATGCGTCAAGGTCAACCTATCCGGCATCGTAAAGGACGCAACGGATTCTATGCGCCGAAGCCTTTAGAATGCATACTCGTAAAATTGTCTACCTGGCATTTTTCCATTATGGAAATTTACTTGCGATCCAGAGATATCGCCAAATACAATGAAAAATATTTTAGAAAACCTGCGAGTAATTTCGAGCTCCAAAATTCAAGATATTGCAACGAGATTTAGAAGTTAATAATATAAGTTATATCCTTATAAGAAATATTAATTAGGATGCATTTTAAACATATTTTCCATATCCAGATTATTGAGGAAGAGAGATGGGAATAATAAACATATTACTTCGTACCGTGCGTTCAAAAGATCATTCTCAGTTAAGTACATGGAAAAAAGTCAGTACGTTTGGCAACTGTAAAACAACCAAAATTTGTGGCAAAAAGAATTGTTTTAAGTTGGACACTGATAATAAATCAATGGACTCTGAGGAAGTTAAAGCTTTCTACTATTTTTGATGTTGGATTTTTAAAAAAATATAGAGAGCAACTGGCTGTGAATTGAAATTAGCTGACGAAGAAGGTGCTTCTCTGACTTTCATCGACTTTAAGTAATATGATGATGCACATTTATTCAGACATCAACATTTATTCAAACATTTTAACTTTGTACATTTATTAAAAAAAATGTTTTTTTTTTAATTTTACTTAACTAACGCCCTGTTGCAATATTTTAGTTTCCGACATGTATTTCACCGTGTTTTGTATCCTTTTGTTGCTTTTTGGCGTGTGTTGCTATTAACTTTGCTTTGGTCACAAAAATATAAGGAAAAATGTGCACAATGAACTTAATGTTTTATTAACCTAGTGGTTACATAGGTGAGTTAAACTAGTAGGATTTATAGTTGTGATAGTTTGTTTTTACAACGTGTGTGTTGTTAGAAAATCATTTTGCGTTTTGTCAACTAGCAGACTGTTCCTTCTGTAAATGTCGGCTGAAAAAAAAAATGGTAAAAATGAAAACCATTCTGCTGTTGAAAGTATTGGAAGCAATTCTAAATGCTGAAAAGGAAGCAAATAGATAAAAACAGATAAATGGGAGCTTCGTGGACAAATTCATTTCAATTAAAAAAAAAAAAACAAAAAAATTCGGTTTTGACATCTTCTATGCCACTTTTTTTTAAGGTCCAACCAATTATGTGTTCCATAAACATTCGTTTTTAAGATACTCGTATAAATGTATGATTTGAAGTGTTTCTTTGCGATCATAAATTCTCGACTTATTCGTAAAATTACAATAATACAAACCACTTCTCACGGCAAACAAAATGTGTTTGAAAACAATTTTGAATGGGCAACATAATACGAGGGAGGGTCAATAAGTCCGTGACTTTTTGAATTTCTGACCTCTTTACTGAAACAGCAACACTGCTCCTGTCAACAGGCATCTGTTAGTTGACTCCTGTCAAAATTTAAACTTGCTGCGTCAGTTAGTTTGTGTTTGACAGCTATTTTTATCAGACTACTCACTAATTTGAGGAGAAAATGGAAAAAAGTGAATTTCGTGTGCTTATTAAGCATTATTTCTTGCGAAAAAATACCATTACCGAGACCAAGGCTAAGCTTAATAAATACTATGGGGACTCTGCACCATCGATTTCAATGGTAAAAAAGTGGTTTACTGAATTTCGTTGTGGCCGTACAAGCACTTAAGATGCCGAACGTCCTGGACGCTTAGTTGAGGTCTCTACACCCGAAACAATCGAAAAAATTCACGATATGGTGTTGGCCGACCGAAGATTGAAAGTGCGAGAGATTGTGGAAGCCGTAGGGATCTCGCATGGCTCAGTGGTTTCAATTTTGAATGATCACTTGGGCATGAGAAAGCTTTCCGCAAGATGGGTGCCGCGTTTGCTCACAGTCGACCACAAACACATGTGCAGTTGCCATGGCAAAAATCCATGAATTGGGCTATGAATTGCTCCCTCATCCACCCTATTCTCCAGATTTGGCTCCGAGCGACTACTTCTTGTTCCCAAACCTGAAGAAATGGCTTGGTGGAAAAAGATTTGACTCCAATGATGAAGTCATCTCGCAAACAAAGGCCTATTTTGAGGACCTCGACAAATCATTTGTTTTGGAAGGGATAAAAAAATTGGAGAAGCGTTGGACAAAGTGTATAGAGCTCAAGGGAGACTACGTTGAAAAATAAAATTATTTTTTTATCAAAAAATTTGTGTTTTAATCCAAAAGTCACTGACTTATTGACCCGCCCTCGTACATCCTGCAAGAAGTATTTATCGTTTGAAAAAATAGAATCCTAAAATGAGGCAGAAGAAGATATGAAACAGAAATAATGTGAAAGCAACACAGAAAACTTCAAATTTTAATTGCAGCGTAACTTACAAACAAAATATCTGTACCATTGAAGCTACCACTTGACTACAAGTTCGCTTTCTCGTGTACAGATACTTAACGCATGTAAGCTCTTCGAGTTAAGATCGCCTGTGTAAACGCCAGGTCAGTAAATAAGCCAGCGGTTTTTGCTTTTTTTCTTTTTCAAGGTGTCACATTATTTGGGAACAAAACTGTAAGAGCGCATCTTCTGTCGATAAGCCTTTTAAGAAATCAAACTATACAAGATTGAAAAAAAAAACTCACAATTTTACTTTTCATAAGTTTTTCGAAGATGACATCTGAACATTTCAGACAACAATTAGATTGAAGGCTGCACACAATATTAGCGAAAAAACAGTTAAAAGCATCACCAATAGCGAGTTTGTCATAGACTTCGGCATTATTAATATGCAAGACAGTAGATACACAGAGTTTTGTGCATCTAAAAGCGCTATGATTTTCACGCTAGCTAGGCCGATACTTTGCGGAGAGGTTTCAGAAATAACTCCTCATCCACTAGGAACAAGTTTAGTCCTCTTTTCGCTTTTATATTTGAAAGGTTCTCCTCAGCCATTCAACTATGAGTTGATGGTAAAGTTTGAGAGTTAACAAAGCCAGTCCATTACATCCTGAAGCCCAATCGAAAAATTGATACCACCCTGCCGTATTAAAGCCGCGTGCTCAACACTAGGGGAGTTAAAACTCAATAACTACCGCTACCCGGCGTTAACACGTGAACCCTACGACATTACCCTCCAAGTAGTCACCTGGCCACCTGAAATTTGGTAAACATAGGGTGTTCATTTTAATAGAGGAAATCAACACATGTCTACGACGTAGAAGTAGACATAGATCGTATGAGACCCGTTTGACTACGCAAACATGACGTTTATCCATTCTTTAGGTCTCAAATTTAAATCGGCGAAGCTGATGTAAGTCTCGTATCTTTAACTTGAGAAACTCGCATAGCAGTCTTGGACGCCGTCTATTTTTTGAATCAGTGGACAAAAACATAAATTCCATATTCCAGTGTAGAGAAAAAAGTTACAATTTAAAAAAAAAAAAAATTGGCAACACTGCCATGAGACAGGTTGGTGGGTTATCAGAGAAAAATAATTTCGAAAACGAAAAGACTCACATCTTCGTCTAACCTTTTCATTCATTTATAGCATTAACTCCATCCATAAAATAAATTTTTGCACACATTTGCAATTGAATAAAACACTCAAAAATAACAAAAAATTAGATCGCCAAATTATCGCCAATGAATAGATTGTTTTGAAATATTTTTTTAATAATATTTGGCGCAGTGCTGTTATAAACAAATCTGTATGAGATAATACACTAAAAGTAGCTCAAGGTATATAAAACGGGATACTTCTACCCACGCCCGGCAGTTAGGAATTGTAAACTCAGAACTCAAGTCGCAAATTCATTATGAAAGTTCTATTCGGAATAACTGTGATGGCCACATTGGTAAGATACATATATCGGTATGGATTTGTCTGGTGGAATTGATTCAGTGACTTGTACCTTTTCAGGCTGCATGCAGTCTGGCGATACCTATAGATCATGACTCTTCTCGACTTACATGGGACTGTGACAATGTTCATTACATCTTTGATAAAAACCGATCAATACCAGATCTACAAATTTGCCATTTAATGTGCACAGTTGAGGCATTACACTTATTTGATAGAGAGGCCGGTTTCAGTGTGGACCCAGTGTATAATGAATTCATTCGCGATCCAGAAAACAAATCTCGTCTACAAGACAAGGAAGAATTAAAACGTAGAATTAAAAAATGCATTGACGACAATCCAAAGCAAACAAATCGATGTGTGTGGGCTTCTAATACATTCAACTGCATCACCAAATTGTCAGATGATTAAAGCAAAAACATTTCGGAAAAGGTCTCAAAAAATTTTCATTCATACGGAATTTGAATAAAACAAAACTATCGCTTCTCAGTGTTGTGACATTTGATATGCATTCACGCATACTTTATTATACTATTGTATTTATATTTAACTCTCTATGATGTTTTATCATCTATGTACTATGCTAATACTATCCTAATACATAAAATCTATACACATATACATACATCATTCTTATACTTGATTTATACACACTATCTAGCCATTAGACATTTCTTGATTTTAAGTCAGTCTTGATACAGCAAAAGTGAAATAAAGACCTGCACTTAAGAAAGAGTTCTATTGCTTATGAACACTCAGAAGGTCAAATAACCTTGTTAATCTGAGCAGGATCAACAACCCACTCGACGGCGTCATACAGGAATCTGGTGTTCTTAATCGAGGAAAGTTTTGACGTTCCAAATTCCGATCTGACATCTGTGCAGAGTGAGTACTTTTTATTGAATTTTTTTTTTTGATTAGCGAACGGGTAGGTCAAGGTTCGAATCCAAAAAAATGCCAGTGCGTTTATCACTGAAACTGACATTGTATATCATACAGGGCTCCCAATTAATAAGGCATCTTCCATCAATAATAAGAAGCGGGGGAGAGAAAAAATTGACTTATCATAACCATCATCAGAACTTTAAGCCACTGATGGTTGCCATGATTTGTCCAGTTACAAGCTACCGGTCATAGGTCTTGTTTAGTGGCAGTCCACACCAGGACTTAAAAAAGCGGTACCATGGGAGTTAGGAGCCCCCCGGACTTCGGTCCAGACCTAACTTGTAGAAGTAGGCTCCCTTGTGGGAGGGTAACGGTGGCTGTGGTTTAAACCTAAAACGCAGTGAGGGTGGCCCTGTTGGGCTCATACCCGGAGTGGAGTATCCCACTATAAGTAGTGGGTACTAAGACACTAAGATCAGTAAAAGATTTTGGGTAGGCCTCGACTCATACCAAGTGTGGAGCTATGCCCTCAACATAGTTCCGCATTGGTATCGAGTTTTCCAATAGGGACTTGACAACTTTGAATTTAATTTGTAACGCACTCTTTCACTAATCATCAACATGTCACTGTCAATTTATTCAGTAAACTCAACATGTTCATCATGGAAAAGAGCACGAACGAGCAACGTCTGCAAATTATAAAAATTTTCTACCGAAATTCGGAGTCTGTGACTGCAACTTTAAGAGCGTTAATTCCAATTTTCATCGCAAAATCAACTTCAGTGACGAAGCTCATTTTTAGCTCAATGGGTTCGTCAATAAGCAAAATATGCGTTATTGGTCGGGTGAAAATCCACATGTGCTTCTTGAATCACCACTTCATCCACAAAAAATAACTGTTTGGTGCGGTTTGGATGCCGGCGGCGTTATTGGACCATATTTTTTCGTCGACGATAACGATCGTCGCGTTACTGTGAATGGTCAGCGTTATCGCGCCATGATCACCGACTATTTTTGGCCCGAATTGGAAGACGACGTTGGAAGAACTCCGAGGCAACATTGAAAGCGAAGTAGCGGCCGTTTCGGCCGAAGTGTGTGGCCGAGTCGTTAAAAATTGGGTTCAACGAATCGACCGCTGCAAAGGTACCCGCGGTGGCCATGTGAACGAAGTCGAGTTCCATTCATAAATGTTTTGATTGTACTTCAAGCCGATAATAAAGGTTTTGAAATATCTCAGATGCTTTGCGTTTTATTTAAAAAAAAGTTGTCAAGTCCTTATTGGAAAACCCTTCATAGGTAGGTTGCGATGGCAAGGCGTATCCTTGCTCCCATGGATGTATGGGCATTCCGTGAACTTAAGTCTCCACGACAGGAATTCACGCAAAACACAAGACATATCTGTATATCATACAAATAACTTAAGGGTCAAAAAATGCAATTGTCTTGACAATATTAAAAATACTTACTTAAAAAATGTGTCAAAAATTGTATTACCTATCCTAATGCCTAGCATTTTTAATAAGCCCTTGTTTAAAAAAGCAATATTTTCCACCTATTTGGAAGGTTGCTAAGGCAGTGCCAATTTACAAAGCAGGTGAACTAGCAATAAACCCAAAAGCTATAGACCAATTAGTTTGCTAAGCAGTTTAACCAAAATTTGTGAAACGGTATTGACGGAAAAGCTCATGAAAATTATTGATGAGAGAAATATCTTACCTAATGAGCAATATTCCTTCAGGCACTCACATAGTACCTGCAACCAAATTTGTAGAGTAAATAATAACATAAAGGCCAACTGTGATATAGGGAAATCGACAGGAATGATACTGTTCGACATCGAGATGGCATTTGATTCTATTTGGGATGATGGGCTTTTACACAAACTGCTAGTCTTTAATTTTCCAGTAGTTTTTGTAAAATAGTCCAAAGCTTTTTGCCCAGTCGTTGCTTTAAAGTGTATGTAAATAACAGCCATTCGAATCTGGTGAACATAACCACAGGTGTTCCACCAGGTTCAGTTCTTGGCCCAATATTGTACAATTTGTATTCATCAGACTTCCCACAGTTGCCGGAATGCACATTTTCGGTATACCATATACTGATGATCTTTTTTTACAAGAAAGAGAAAGTCTTGCTTTCTTTCATCTAGCCAAATGACACTTAATGGTCTGCAAGTTAAATGACAGACTTCGGTGAAATATGTAGGAGTTCATTTAGATTCCAAATTAATCTATAAGTAATTACAAGGACATTACATTGAATAGGTTCTGCTATCAAAATGCTATATCCTAGTAGTAGAAAGCATTCTAGTCCAGCTCGGTGCTTTTAGCTCGCCCTATTGAGGGTAGATCTTGCTATGCCTCACCGAACTGTGTTACATTTTCTCATTCCTACTCAACCATGTTGATTGAGAGAAATATTACGTATATGTAAGGCCCGGAAATGTCCTGTAGGTAATTGAATCATGTCTAAGCTCTAATTTACCCTACCATTCCTCTGGCTGTGTAAACCCTCCCCTTCGCTAGTAAGGACAGTGCCTTACTCAACACCGTGCTGTTTTTTTTCTGAAGTTTTCTCAGAAATTTAAGGTCACCTAGCCCTTTATTAGTTACGCGACTAAGTCCTCAAATCGTTGCCCAACTAATGTTTTCTCGCCCACATCACTCTAAGATTTTAATGTAGCATTCTTTGAGGGCAAACTTGCTGACCCTGAATAAAAAACAAAAAACAATATTTGAAGGATTGCCTTTCCATGACAACTTTCTACCTACCAGTCTTGCTGTAGTAAGTGTCTAAATAATCTTCCCTAAACGAATCAGAATGGATGACCATATAAGGAACAAACCAGGTAAAGTATTTTGAAGGGTCTTTTTACATGGTATTACTTTTTTTCACTGGTAAGAAAAATAAAGGATTTCCCGTGTTATAACTAGTACACCATAACTATACATTTCAGGATGCTGCGCTCACTCGCTGTTCACTCCAACTTCTTTTGATTCCTGCTTCGAACTTGCTGGCTTACTGTCCTGGACCCTTTCGCTTTATCCCACCGACTGCTTCACTCTTGTCTGCTTGACTTTCTTCTCCAGGCTGCTTGGCACTCTTCTTCAAACTCAGTGGCTTTCTTCCATAGACTGTTGGTTTTTGACTGCCTTTCTGTTTTTCAGAAAACCTCAGACAAAAGTACCGAATTTTAGATAATCACCTAATTGCTCCTTTTTTTATCTGGCTCTGCTTTTTTTTGCATTTTCCCATTATAGTTTCTTTGTTCGTTATTTCTCTGTTGCCGCCTGGCTGCAACTTTGCACATACTGAGCCTGTTTCAAACGCTGCTAAAAAATGCATGAACCGTATTCAAATAGAATAGATTAGAACTGCGAACAGACGTGTCGGCTGAATAAAAAAAAAGATTGTTGTGGTTGCTAAGTGTTATACTCTGATTTATATAACATTTGCGATGGTAGTTAATACATATACTACAAATACGCATATAAACGGATGTATAGATACATCTATAAATGCCGTTTCCCACAACCTAGCGGAGGCTCTAGGCAGGTAAATAGGTACAGGCGCACATGAACTCTTGCAATCTATTCCATTGAGATATTTCAATTAGATATCTGGTGATAAATCCTGGAATGAAAAGATATTCAATTAAGGAACAGAATCTCCTCGGGCAGATTGCAATTTTCCCTCGCTTTTATTCAGATAAAAAACATTACCTTCAATTGCACAAGGAACTTGAGACGTCCTAAGTCGATATCCTCTCTTGCGCAGCGTTGGTTGAATTTGTACGAGGCACCATAAGTGCGGTTCAGGTTTCTCCGCTGATACTTTGCGGAGAGGTTTCACAAATAAATCTTCATCCACTAGGAACACTTGGATTTTAATGACTCGTTTACAGAATCTATTGCTACTCGTACTTTTGTCCTATCGGATGATGCACATACCATATCCGATAGCATGCTGACTGTGTCATTGCATAAAATGTCGTCTGATTCTGAGTCGCTCAGAAGGAACACATTCCCTTTCTCGCTTCACATATCGGCAACAGGCAACAGTCAGAGATAACAACAACAGTTCATTCGACAGTTTCTCTGCAGGGAGTAAAAGTGGGTGCCTAGAGATTGTTGCTATTATTAAAAGGGCATGAGGCATCACAAGTGCACTAATTTTAGTGCTTAGTGTTGGCACCATACGACTAGAAGATACTCTGAGACTCTCCTGCGATTGTAGCAGCTCGATACTTTATCCTTTTACAATTGTTCTTAATATTTTTGGTCAGACTAATATAAGTACTACACAGGCTTGCCGCCTTGTTATTTGCAAAAAATATACACACTACCTATATTCGAGCGACACATTTTAATGTAAAATTCATTAATTAAAGAAAGCCTAAATTTAAAAAAATTGGCAACACTGCCACGAGACAGATTGATGGGTTATCAAAGCAAAATAAATCCAGAAATGGAAAGACTCACATCTTCGTCTAACCTTTTCATTAATTTATAGCAATAACTCCATCCATAAACTAAATTTTTGCACACATTTGCAATTGAATAAAACACTCAAAAATAACAAAAAATTAGATCGCCAAATTATCGCCATTGAATAGATTGTTTTGAAACATTTTTGAATAATATTTGACGCAGTATAATCCCTCTCTTGTTTTGAATAGTGCTGTTATAAACACATCTACCCTGTATGAGATAATACACTAAAAGAAGCTCAAGGTACGTGCTCCAAAGTATATAAAACGGAAATTTTCTACCTACGCCAGGCAGTTAGGAATTGTAAACTCAGCATTCAAGTCGTGTAGTCATTATGAAAGTTCTAATCGGAATAACTGTGATGGCCACATTGGTAAGATACATATATCGGTGTAGATTTGGCTGGTGGAATTGATTCAGTGACTTGTTTCTTTAAAGGGTGCATTCTGTCTGGCGATAGATCAGGACTTTTCTGGATTTACATGGGACTGTAACAATGCTCGTTACATGTTTGATAAAGACCGAGCCGTACCGGATCCACATAATTGCTATTTCATGTGCATAGCTGAGTCGTTACACTTGTTTGATAGAGAGACCGGTTTCAGGGTGGACGGATTATATAAAGAAATCGCTATCGATACAAAAAAGAGATACACTCTAGAAGAAAAGGAAGAATTACCACGTAAAATTCAAAAATGCATTGACGACAATCCAAAGCAAACCAATCGATGTGTGTGGGCTTCTAATACATACAACTGCATCACCAAATTGTCAAATGATTTAAGCAAAAACAAATCGGAAAAGGTTTCAAAATAATTTTCATTTATAAGGAATTTTGAATAAAACAAAAATATCGCTTCTTAGTGTTATGATATGCATTTACGCATTTATATTTATATTTCTATTTCTTTTCTCTATTTCTCTATGATACTTTATTATCTAATATGCTAATACTATCGTAATACTTGAAATCTATACACCTATACATACATTATACATATACTTGATTTACGGGCTATTGATACCCTCAGAGGAGGACGAGGTGGTTTGGTCGGTGAAGTTCTAAGGACGGTAGGGAGATTCGCGACGAACCAGGAGCCCAAGGTGCGACAGGAGGTCCACCAGTAGCACTGTTGTCGGAGCCCGTAGGCTAGACGGGAGATTCGCAACGGGCAGCATCAGACAGGATGTCTGAAAGTCGCCGACGGGTGGGGACGGACTGTACTTTCTAGCCAGACACCCCAACACGATGATGACGGGTGGGGGGAGGACGATCCCTGGAGCTTACAGCCCAACGAAAGCCAAGAAAACAAGGCTTTAGTATTACCGGCATCACATCACGCAATCGATGTGGATGCAGAAATGTCTAAAGGGGGAAGATATGACCATCTCTTTTGTAGCTTCACCTCCAACTAGGGAGCTATGGAGTAGCGACGGCGTATCAACTCTCAAAGTTCGGTTCGATGGGTGAAGGGACTACAACCCCTTTGAAGCCAGCATCCCACCAATGGAGCACCAAGGGAGCAGCAGAGGCTGTAGGCGGACAGCCAAGTCACGAGATAGCGTCCAACGTGGGAACATATAAATATAAATAACAACAATAACGCACAACAACAATAATAGAAACAATAACAATAATATCATAAAAACAAAAAGCACAACAACATACCATACGGGCAGAAAGGCCCGCAGCATAACGAACAAACGAAACAAAAACAAAAAAACCCCAAATAAATAATTATAAGGAATGACCCGCTATTGGTCAGTCGCCCCATTTCCAGCAAATCTGAACGCCGATCCACCGGAGTAAGTAGGGACCCGGAGTAAAATCAGATTAGGATTATACCAACACAACCTTCCTCCTTCGTCCTAACACTCCATTTACCTTCGATCAGACTTTCTTTCTCCTTCGTGTTTTTTTTTGTTTTGCAATTTTGAGCAGTGCGATAGGGGAAAATTACCCGGGGATCAGCAATGAGAGAAACATTGTCTAGATACCTAGATATCAAACATTTCTAAATTTTAAGTCAGTCTTGATACAGCTAAAGTGAAATAAAGGCCTACACTTAAGGAACAGTTCTATTGCTTATGAACACTCAGAAAGTCGAATAACCTTGTTAATCTGAGCAGGATCAACAACCCACTCGACGGCGTCATACAGGAATCTGATGTTCTTAATCGAGGAAAGTTTTAACGTTCCAAATTCTGATCTGACATCTGTGAAGAATGAGACATTTTCTTCTTTGATTAGCGAATCAAGAGTTGTACTGATCGAACACGTGCCGAAAGATTGGCTAGATCAATATCTATATATTTAACAAACTTGTCTTCGCTTGTACAGAACACCAGAATCGGAGTACATAAAATATTATCCTAACTAGGTCCTGTACAACAGGGAGAACCTAGTTAGAGTGGACAATTTCGTCATTAAGCTGACTCGAAGGCACATTGCGAGAGCAATCTGATCTGCGGGGCTTATTACCCTAGCTACCTATATCACGAGAGTGTGCGCTTTAGAGGCGACTCAACTACGACAGAGACGTCGCCACGGTAGTGCGGAGCGTCTCCGGTGCAGTAGGGCGGTAGGGAGTCGCGATTTGAGAGACGTTGCTCGGCAGCACCAAGAATTTTGGTGGCTTATTGAAAGAGAGGAAGCTCCTTTGTCGTTTCCTTCTAATTCGAGGAGGCAAAGTCGGTTTACTTACATTTTAAGTCATAGCCGGCTTACATAGTTTAGGTAAGTTAATGTAGTGTTAAGCTAAATTTAAAAAAGAAAAATCATAAAAAAAATAAAAAATAAAAAAAAAAAAATTGAAAAAAAGTACGTATTTAATAACGTATCGCAGTTTAAGATAATCTAAGTGGTCTAAGAATTATTTTATAAGTAGTAAGTGTAGTTTCATGTAAACAAAGTGTCCTTTCACTAGGTTTTTGCTAAAACAATTTATATTTTCTTAGTTCTAAGTATAATGTACATGAAATAATAAATATATAAAAAAAAAAATCAGTTAGGTAACGTCGAAAGACATAGTCAAGTTTTATGTTTAGCTTAGAGCGCTCTTATAGGGCCAGTAAGTAAAAATAAGATGAATTGAAGTAAATTAAGCTAGTTTTTACGCGTTTTTTTGTTTAGCAGTTAAGTATTAAAGACCTTATCCGGGCTACTCCGACATATTTGGAGCTCAGGCCGGTAAGGATTTCCAGGACTTAGTCAGGGTCTTGGAAAAAAGATGGTGGCGGACGAGCCCTATATGAGCCAACGGCAGCGCTCACATCCCGGAACGGGTTACTGTCTTCGGTGTAACCGACCCCTCGTCAGAGGGGCACTCAAAATGGAACTGGTCCTCCAGGTTGGGGGTTGTGCCGCCGGGGTAACTGCCCGGCCATTTACAAAAAAGGGAGTTACGAAGCATCAAAAAGCCTCGGATATGGACGGATTTACTGTTGATAACCCACGCAAACGATTTAAGGACAATGAGCTTCGGATATGCACGTGGAAAGTTAGATACCTTAATAGACCACGAGCAGCCGAGCAACTAGCGGAGGCCCTAAACTGCTGCAAAGCAGACATAACCGCCATTCAAGACATGCGATGGGATGGGCCGGACAAAACGAAGATGAAAAACTGCGATATCTATTACGGCAATTGCTATCGACGGCAAAAGCAGCGCTTATTTGGATGCGGATTTGTTGTCGGAGGCAGACTAAGACAAGAAGTCCTCAGCTTCCGGCATGTGAGCGAGGGCCTCGTAGCAATCCGCATCAAGGCTAAATTCGCCAACATCAGCCTTATATGCGCGCATGCCCCCACAGAGGAGAAAGATGACGACACCAAGGATGCCTTCTACGAGCTCCTTAACAACACCTACGAGCAATGCCCTAGCTATGACATTAAAATTGTCCTCGGTGATTTGAAACCCCTGGTTCGATGACGAATGCCGGCAAGCACATGCAGCTAAGCAAAAAGCACGCAATGCGGCACTGCAAAAAAAGACCAGAGCTGCTCATGAGCTCTATGAGCGGAAGAGGAGAGACAAACACCTGCTTCTCAGGAGGAAAAGCATGAGAAGCCCGCGATAGAGGAAATTGAGAGATGCTACTCCAGGAATGAGGTTCGGAAGTTTTACCAAAAGGTAAAAATAACATGCCGCGGAAACAAACCCCGAACCGAAGCCTGTAGAGATGAACAAGGGAACATCGTAGTAGAATCGCAGTCGATGCTGAGGATTTGGAAAGATCATTTCTGCAGACTGTATAACGGCGATGACGGACCAAATACCGCTGTCAGGCAGAATCAACCTTTCAACTAAGACGATGATGCCCAACAATTCCGTCCACCCGACCTGGATGAAGTGAAGATAGCTATATCGAAGCTTAAGTCCAACAAAGCTGCTGGAGCGGATGGCCTGACTGCCGAGCTCTTCAAAGCGGCAGGCGATGACTTGGTAAGGAGCATACACCAACTCATCTATAAAATATGGTCGGACGAGAGTATGCCCGATGAATGGAACCTCAGCATTGTTTGTCCAATGCTCAAGAAAGGAGACCCTCTGAACTGCGCCAACTACAGAGGCATCAGTCTCCTTAACATCGCATATAAGATCTTATCCGCCGTATTGTGTGAACGAACTTTGAGGTAGTTAAGGACTTTGTCTACCTAGGCTCTGCTATAAACACAGACAACGACACCAGCGCTGAGATCAAGCGAAGAATAACTCTTGCCAACCGCTGTTTCTTTGGGCTTAGAAGGCATTTGATTAGCAAAGCCCTCTCTCGGACAACAAAAGCCACCCTTTATAAGGCTTTAATAATCCCGGTCCTGCTCTATGGCGCAGAGGCATGGACATTATCAAAAATGGATGAGGGTGTTCTTGGTTGCTTCGAGAGAAAAATTCTTCGGGCGATCTTCGGTCCCGTCTGCATTGACGGTGCGTGGAGGAGGAGATACAACGACGAACTGTACGGACTGTACAGCGACATGGACCTAGCCACAAGAGTGAAAATCCAAAGACTGAGATGGCTGGGTCATGTAGAGCACATGGACACCAATGCTCCGGTCCGAAAAGTCTTCGAACCCGCTCCCGAGGGACGGCGCAGTAGAGGAAGGCCAAGACTCAGGTGGCGCACGCAAGTGGAAGAGGACCTCAGCCAACTTAGCATGCGAAACTGGAGACAGCTAGCCAGGGATCGAGCTGGCTGGAGAAGCTTGTTGACTGAGGCCCAGGTCCACCCCGGACTGTAGCGCCACTTAAAGTAAGTAAGTAATTGTTTTTTTGTTTATGAGGACTTAGATGGCGATTAAAAAAAATTTAATTTAAAACAAAGCACTAACCTTTTACATATATATATATATATATATATATATATATATACCCACAATTTTTTTTTCTTTTTTTTTTTCTTGCCAAGTGATAAGGATTAAGATTAGGAATGAGGGGGACATATGGTTCTGCTTCTTGCTTCCTACTTCACTCCTTCCGAGTTTGGGTCGAACTTGTTTTTTGTCTGGCATAATCGTTAAGTCTGAGTTTTCGTTGCAAACCTGCATTTATTATTTACCTGGATGTTATAAATAGAAAAAATTATTGGTCCTAAATCAGCGGCTTACCAGGAGAAGATATTCCGAATGAAGGCAAACTATGTTTTTTTTTTTGTTCTTTCAGCTTGCGGTTTCGGCATACACTTGACAACATAGAAAAATTGATCTTTTGCTTTAGTTTAATTCATTTCAATTGCAGCACATTTGATCGGCACGATTAGTCGTGTTTTTTTGCGAATCCGCTATCCGCTTAGAAAGCAATTTGCATGTTAATTACAACAATAATATAGCGCTGCCATTTTATCCCCGCTGTCTATTAAGCGGATATAAAGCAGTGCTCCCAAATCGTATTTTCTTCGTTGCGGATGAATTTTTCCGATAAATTAGCAAAAATGTCAACCATTCGCCTACAAATTTTCTTCAAAACAATTTAAGTTCGTTCATCAACCGTCAAATGAGCCACCACTAAATGCCATATAAATGTCTGTGCTACCAAGTTTTTATGATGAACTCTTAAGCGGGCATGGATCGTTTTTTTGCGAACTTAGCTAAAATGCGTGCAAAAAAACGCTGCTAGCTTATGGTATCGTGGTGGACACATCCACATAATGAAATTACGTATTTGGCACCATCATTTTTGTTCTTTGCCTGCTGACGAGAAACGCCAAGAGGCCATTTTAGTTTTATAGAATAAATTTAAAAAACTAGATTCAACGGACACTTGCGTTTTAGTGGTTCAAAAAATATTTTTTTCTTTGCTTTTTTCCTTGAATGTATACTCAGTTTGTAATAATTTTTCTTTGTTCTTCATTAAATTATATATTAGACAACTTAAAATCAGTGTTTGTTATTTCATATTCCAAAATCGATAGCTTTCTTCTTCAAACTCCCTAGCTTTCTGCCACAGACTGTTAGTTTTTGATTGTCTGGCACTTAGCTAATCGAAGGAAAAAGTTAAACAAGATCCCTTTTCCAGAAAATTTCCAAAAAAAGTATCGAATTTTGGACAATCGCCTAATTACTCGGATTTTTATCTCTTGTGCATTTTCTCCTTATAGTTTTCTTGTTCTTTATTTCTCTGTTTCCGCCAGACGGCAATTTTCCACATATCGAACTGTTTCGATCGATTGGGATTGGGAACAGATAACAGATTGCCGATTGGATAAAGAACAAAGATACTAAATAAAAAATAGGTTGTTGTGATTGCTAAGTTTTATACTCTCATTAATGTATCACTTACAATTGTTCTGGTAGTGAATAGTGAAACTATCGAAGGCCTTAGACAGCTGCAAAGCAGATATTACCGCTATCCAAGGAATGCGATGGAATGGACATCAAGACTAAGTTTACCGACATTTGCAATCAGCTTTAACACCAAGCCAAGACTGTTCCGCCCCAACGTCATATCCGACCTGTTATATGGATGTAGAACGTGGAGAGTGAACATCTACATAACAACAAAGTTGCAAACGTTCTGTATAACACCTCTACTAGAGAACGGGTCAGGAACCTATAGGTTCGATCATCCAAATTTACAGATCCATAGCAGGATGGATGGCAGAATACCCGGCGGTCCGAGTTGGGGAGAACTGAGGCACATTGTCGGTAAACGTACACAACGGCGCGTAGGCATCATAGAAGCCCTAGGTCCTACAAGGGAATACAGGATTTAAGTAAGTAAGTATCTTAAATCAGTACCTTATGTCAGTATCTTAGATATAATGAGCCAAATATAGGCCGTTAAAAGTATTAAAATGTCTATGAATTCTGTTAGGCGATGTCTAGGTACCATAGAGATGGTAAAAATTCAAAAACATTGGGAACTCTGCTACGAGATAAGCCTACGCCTTATCAGAATAAAAAGAAAACAACCCACAATACGCACATCTTGGAATAGCCTTTTTAATTAACTAAAATAAATAGCTCCGTTCGTAGATAGTAAAATTAAATTTGCAACTATCAAGGACATTTGAAAGTGAGCAAATAAGATAGACAGCTAAATAATCAGTTACTGATTCGGCATTGAACAGATTTCGATTTCATATCTGGCGAGTAGTTCGCAGCCTCGGTCTTAATCAAAAAATGCCTAAATTCATCTTGAATATAAAGGTGCATCAAGGGTCACTATGGTGTGTCTATGTACTTCAAAGATTATAAAATGGAATTCTTCCAATAACCAATTGGCAGTTTGGAATCGTACCTTCAAGTGCAATTTATTTACAATGAAAAATTTATTCGAAATCGCTGTGCTGATCACATTGGTAAGATGTTTCAATACAATCTTGGCCGGTGAAAATTTGTTGGGTAAATTTCCTTCACCTTCCACAGGTATCGATTGCATTCAGTTTGGCAATTATTCGGCATTTTTCTGGACTTCAAATGAATGCAACAAAGTCTATGACTTTTTTGTTGCACATCAAAATATTCTGATCCAAAATCCAGAAGATATCAGACCAAAAACCAGATAATTGCTACATACATACGAGTACATCATGTGCTTAACTGAGGGACTTGAATTGTTTGATAGAGAAAAAGTCGAGTCTGCTATATTTAATGAGATTTCGATCAAATTTCTATTTCAAAATATCGTTTAGATCTTGCCATTATGAATGGAGTACAACATTATTCAAATGTCGTCCACGGGAGTTCTTGCAGGACTTGATTCTGACAAGGTAATTTTCGATGACTTTTTGACACATACTGGGCAAAAACTCAGCCATATCTTGCCGAATATTTGTTTTCAAAGCGTCAAGAGTTTGCGATCTTTTGCATAGCCCAACAAAAAGAAATCCAAATGCGATAAATCACACGATTCTGGTAATGGCTAGTTCATATCACCCGAGAATTTTTCTGACAATAAAGCCAAAACAGGTCGTGTTTTGTGAGATGTGGCACCGTCTTGATGAAACTTCATATTATCGACACTTACTCGTATATCTCCGATATGGGGTCAACAAAATTCGGTTTACATTTGGCTATAACGATAAGAAATAACAGTGACGGTTTCAGATTCCTCATTTTCTGGGAACGCCAGACCAAATTGCACACCATACAGTGATTCTTTGTGGAGGCAATGGTCTTTTGAAAGTTACATGTTGATTTTCATTTCACCATTTGCTACAATTTTGTTAGTTAACGTATCCACCGATCGAAAAATTAACCACATCGTTGAAGAAAATCTGTCGTTCAAACGCTGAGGTTCAAGCACCAGGTTGGCGTATGTTCTACGCATTGCGTGGTCAGCAGGCTTAAATTTTTATGAGCTGAACCTTAGAAATGCAAATCTAAAATCAAAACATGCCATTATGTGCTGTAAGACAAGCCCAAATGCTGTGCTCGCCGTAGAATCGATAGATTTGGATCTTCTTCAGCACTTTCACTAATGACAGCCATATTTTTTTTTGAGCATGCATTTTGGCGAATTTATTTACAGTTTTGCCTATAGTACACTCAGATTGGCGATTATGTCGACCATGCCCTGATTGTTATACATAAAACGTACCTGCTGCAGAATCACCATTTTTGTACAAAGTTTTGACAATTGTTGAACGATCCATATGCTAGGTTGGCAGTCTTTAAACTGAACACATCCAGTCTCCGATGACAGTTCGGTTTGACGTATAGTATGTGATTGAAGCAGGGATGTCAAACCCTAACCACGAATTGGATGAACAAATTCAATTTTGTTTTTGGACTACATTTTTACTAAATTAAAAAAAAAGATTTTAAGTGATGGAAATCTTTATTTGGACTTTTACAAGTCCTTAAGGGCTGCGACTGTATGTGGCTTGTTGGCATGAGCTCGCGACTTCAAGTAGCCACAAAAAAAGAAGCCTGGGTTGGTTAAATCGGGCGATCTTGCTTGCCATGCCAAATCGCCAAAACGGGATATTATACGACCAGGAAACGCTTCCTTCATAATATCCATTGTGGCTCGTGCTGGGTGTGCGGTTGCACAGTCTTGTTGAAACCACATGTTCACCAAGCCCCCGCTCATTCAATTCCGGTAGTAAGAAGTCGTTTATTATGGCCCGATGGCGTCCTCAAAAAACTACGGCCCTGCATGAAGGAAGAAGCTTTTGCTTATTGATGTAACCGCTTAAGTGGATATGCGCCTCGTCGCTCATGATGATTTTCGACAAAAAATCGTCCTCTTCGTTGTTGAGATTGAGGATGGCTTGATAGTAATTCACACGCGACTGACGGTCAGGAGGCATTAACTGATGCACTGTTTGCACTTTGTACGAGAACAAGTGTAAGTCTTTCACTAAAATTCGCTGTAAGGTCCGCCTGGTGATGCCAAATTGCGTGGCCCGTCGTCTGGTTGATGTTTCTTCGTTCTCAGCAATATCGGAAGCCACAATCGCGATATTCCCGGCTAAACGACCAGTCCGGTGGCGGCCACGGCCTGCATGGTCTTATGTGGTTCCAATCTGTTCGAATCGAGTAGCTAAGCGCCGGAATGTTTGCCCAGTTGCCGCGACACGATTAGGAAATCGACGTCGAAATTCACGCTGCCCTAACACCACCGTCCGATTATTGGTCAACAAAAAACGCTCCATTGCTTGTCTGTTTGTATACTGTAGCTGTCTTGTTCACAAATGTCAAATATGATTGACGTACGACGCCGTTTGCAAAAATTATAACATCTTCCGAAAGGTTGATTAATATTGCGTCACCTTGTATTGGTCCATGTTAACAAACATTTTTTTGGTTTATTAAAACTTGAAGGCTTGGAGGATATATGGTTTTACCAGGATAGAGCGACTTGCCACACAGCGCGTTCTGATATTCGCTTGATGTATTCTGCCAAGTTCATCTTATCGTCTTATCGTCAAAAATTATCCTGTCTACTAATACGAGTATAACGAAAATACGCAACTCTAGTAAGGCTGGGATACTAAGCATCATCTTCGACGATACATACGTATGCACTGTCATCGAAATGGTAGACAAAGAGGTATAGTACATAGGTGCTGAGAATAGTGATGTCAGTGTCAGTGATCTGTTTGATTAAATAAAATGTTTTCTTGATTATCATTTCGAAGAGTCCTTGAAGCAGACATCGAAGGGCTATACTGAATGGGATGTGTCATTTCTACTATTAGAATAGAACATTAGTGTGCTAAGTTTGTGGTTTTAAAAACAGTATATTACTCAGCGTGATTGCCAACGGCCGATAGAATGCAACTTTGTGCAAGTACCAATATCTTTTGGGATTAGGATCATCAATAACAATGGCTAAACTCTTGGGCTGGAGCTACTATTGAACTACAATTCTTTATATTCTAAGGCGAAAATGCAAGCCCATAGGATCGTTAAAACATTAGATATATTAGAAACGTCGTATTGGCATTGGTTCCCAACGAAATTGACGGAAGCATTACACTTTGAACTCGTTGCACTTTAAAAGAGGAAAAATATTCCGAACACTAGCGCACTTCAAAACAGAGTCTGTTTCTACATAATGCCAACTTAGGCTACTTTATTAGAACAAACGCCCTAACTATGAACGGGGTAGCCGTTGGCACTACAGGATTCTCCTCATTAGAAGAGAACTCGGGAACGTAAAAAATGGAAATCAGGCCAACAATATCAATTTTGATAAAATTGAGTCACGGGGGTCATTCATTTGCCCGTTCACTTACACGGAATCCCATGATAGTGGAAGACTAAAAATCAGCTGGAAAAAGTGCATTCTCGAGTAATTGACAGTGTTAACTAAGTAACCCCACTCAAACCAGGCGACCTAATCTAAGTACGTATCTGACGCCCAGGCAAAAGCAGAGTTACGAGTATAAGAAAATGTAAGTACCTGCTAAAAATCGAATCAAAGAAATGCGACGCAACGGTCAAAAGACATTTATTAATTGAATTTACAGCGATTACCAGCTGGGCGTTGGCTACGACACATTGACGTAAGGTCAAGCTTTCTTCTTTGACTTGATGTTCGCGCAATTGATCTCCAGATCTTCCTTATAGTCATTGACGGCCTTTTCGTATTTACTTACTTTTACCATATCTGCAAAGAAGTAGTTATGCGGACTTAAAATATTTAACTTTTCCTGCGCTGAAGAAATCCCATTCACTCCAAAGGACAAACCAATGGCTCATAGGCCTCGTCAGGAGACCAATCGTCCATTATGACCGGATCGGTGTTGGTTGCCCCACATTACCAGGGCTATGATCTGGGATCCTTAATCCCACACTCTGATTAACTACATAAAGATTTACATATATTAACGAGGTGGAACTATGCATCGTTACCACTAGAAGATCCCGGAGTGTTCTGCTTAGGCTGTTACTGTGGCAAATTGCTGTTTCTTCTTGGCTCCCAAGAGAAGTGGGTTTCGTTTGCAAAGTAACGACTTCTGCAAGAGCTCCTGCGTTGATGAGTATTCGCTTGTTAACACGAACACATTCCAAACTCCGTTTTTTCCTATTTTCTATGCAATATTTAGATGCGTTGGCGACTCACCATATATCTTAAAATTGAAAACTAAGAGACATTGTTTCTTTAAGGAACAGGAAGAGTGCTTCAAGACAGAATTACTTCGATGAAATGTAATTAAAGCTGCCATTACCCTGACCACTAGTAGCTTTCCATCTAATTTGAGGAATGATGAGAACGCCTGCTTCTGAATGTAGTCGCGTTTGATACTGACTTATGGCAGAGTAATATGTTCCGCCCTGTCCTTATACATAAGTTCGAGAGTTCCTTAGTAATTTAATATTTTTTGGGAAAACAAATTGAATTGAAAATGAAATGGCTACACTGGGTATAGATAAGCCGGGCGTTATTATCATGCAACACAAATACGAAAAGTCGCACGTCTAACTCTAATTTTGTTTTTATAAATAACAATAAACAGTAAATAATCCAAGCAAACAATTTCGTCAAAATATCAATGTCAAGGACAACTTGGGCGTGATACAAGAAAAAATAAATCAGTTTGATGCGATTCAAATCATTCTTGTTTGGTTAAATTATGATATCTTAACTGTAGGCTTGCGAATTTTGATTGAATTTCATATTATTTTCAGTCTCGACGTTTGATTAACCCATCGACCATAAGAGACCATGCAGCTTATGTCCAAAAATAGAATGTGTATGTCTCGTAGATATGGTGCCTTGAAGGTGACACTCTAGTCTAGTGCTTCCAAATTTTTGGTTTGCCGATTAGAAAACGAAAGACCTATGTCAACCGGCAGATAATTTAAAAATAGTAGCTTTGAACTTTGGTCGATGTTTCATGCTTACTATGAATCTTTTGATAACAATTCGTGTTCTGTTCACGAATAAGCTTCGCTGGAAGTTGTGTCACTTACGCGTGCCACACTCAGGTGGTAAGCAAAGCATAATACTCGTAACAATACCGGTAAGTAATGAAAGTCTTTTTTTTTTGAAGGACTGCAACTCGATGAATTCATTTCCCATAATCCCAATGTAAGCTGCAACCCAACAAGGCCTTCGAAACTAACATCATGCAATCGTGCGATACGCCCTGAAATAGTTGCAAAAATGGTTAAAATTTGGACCTACAAGATGCAATTCCTGAGATCCACGTCGATGCGATTACTCCTTCTTAACTGATGTCATATAAGTAAAATCTGCGGATTTAGGAAAATGACAGTATAGATATTCGGTATTTGAATGACTTACTAGAGGCAGCTCTAAATAATTGAATAGCTCTCCCAGCACAATATGCCTGTAGAGCATCGGGCATCGATGAAAAGAAGAGTTTCGGCCTCATTAAAGAGCTGGTCCAATGGAATCTCACGCTCAACAATTTTCATTGCAAACCATTTTCGTATGTTTCTAGAGTGTTCTCCAACTTTAATGTCGAGTTGTCCGGTTATTCCTG
Source organism: Volucella inflata (assembly GCA_928272305.1). Classification (NCBI taxonomy): domain Eukaryota; kingdom Metazoa; phylum Arthropoda; class Insecta; order Diptera; family Syrphidae; genus Volucella; species Volucella inflata. Next base: position 207,762,189 of record OV743716.1, read on the forward strand.
CTGTTCCGTTTTTATATCTTACTACGTATCATGAACCATTCTTTTATATGCCTCGGATAGGCATTGGGGATTGGGCCTGCAGCCGTATAAATTCCAACTGACTCAGGAACTTAAGGTAAAGGATCATAGACAATGACGTATATTCTCGGATTGGGCTGTGGAGCAGCTTGAAATTGGCCTAAATTTTGCCAAAAAATCATCTTTAGCGACAAAGCCCACTTTTGGGTGAATGGATGAACGAGCAAAATTATCGGATAAGGGACAATACCAATCAACACCAGATAAATTAGCACAAAATACATTCAGAGATAGTCATCGTTTAGTGCGAATTTTGGTCTGGCGGAATCATCTGTCCGTAGTTCTTCCGAAATGAAACTAGCATTACCACAACCGTCAATGGGGAGCGCTACAGATTTATAATGAGGAACTTCTTGTGGCTTATACTAATTGATATCGATACCTACGACATGTGGTTTCAACAAACATTGACTGTTATAGAGTCTAATAATCTTGCGTAGTTGACTTTACCGAATATCGTCGGTGTTGGGTGTCCTTTCTGCTTGAAGGGACTTGACCTTGGTCTTGCTCTCATTAATCGTTAAGGTCATTATCGCCCTGCTTTTTTCCAATAATGTGAATATCGTCGGCGTATGCGAGTAATTGGACGGGCTTTTGAAAGATTGTGCTTCTTGTATTTGCGCGTGAGTTGGCCACTATTCTTTGATGTTGAAGAAATCGCATGACAGTGCATCGCCTCTTTTTTATCAGCAAAGATTTCGGCTATCTTGCATAGACAGACGAGTTAAGCAGAGATGCCTAAACTCTGCGCAGTTCATCTCTGCAGATACTTTCACACGCTGGCTTAAAATTGATAAATGGGTGGTGTGTATCGGTCTGAATCTCATGGATTTTCTCCAAGATCTGCCATAGTGTGAATATTTAGTCAATGGTGGACTTTTCTGGCCTGGAGCCACATTGATTTGGACCAATCAGATTTTTGAGGAACAACTTGAGGCATTCACACAATATGGCAGATAAGATCCTGTAGGCTGTGTTAGAAGAACAAAATATTTATTCGAGTATCTGAGAATTTATCTATTCGTCGAATTCATTTTGGGTAATCGATAACATTGTGGCCCATTAGCTCAGTTGGTTAGAGCGTCGTGCTAATAACGCGAAGGTCGTGGGTTCGATCCCCCCATGGGCCAGTAAATTTTTTGATTTATTCGAAATTGGTTCACTTTTTGAAAGATTTAATTTATAGGCCCAGTTAGACTGGACTCACCCTGGGCTGGTTCAAGATGTCATACGACCCGTTTAAACATTTTTTTTAAAATAGCTCAGTTGTGAACGTAATATCGAGATACTATGCGACCTCTGGATAAGCTAGCTTTATGTTTAAAGAGCGGATCTTTTAACAGATGTACATTAATTTCAAAAACAAAATTCGAAACCAGACGGTACTACAGTGTCAATTCCAAATACCGACAGGCTCCTACAATACAGAGCAAATTAAAACAAGGGCATTGTGCGCAAAATCCCAAGCCCCAAACTCTTAAGGAGTAGCAATAATCGGTGGCAGCAAGTTTTGCAGATATATCTGCTGTTTCTCAAACTCCTGCCTCGAAAGAGTTATCTGAGCTTCAGCCCGTCGGCAAGCGAATGAAAAGTCATTTATATTTGCGCGTTAATTGTGATCAATAAGGAATCGCTTAGTTCCCTGGCTTAGACAAATGCATGATTTGGTTCGGTTTCGATTCCAAATCCCAAACAGTTCACAAAAAGGATGAGCTGGATACTAATAAGATCGATTTCTACCTACGCGGCACTGGATATTCTGCTTCACTTGGCACCCCTTGATATTTTTTTTTAGCTGGCCGCCATTCTCTTTTAGAGGACTATACAGTACCCATGCAAAACACATCGAGTACATTGGTTTAACAATTACTCTTATGTAAGCATCCCCTCTAGATCGTTACTGTTCCAAATTTTGGCCATTAAAAAAAATCGTGATATCTGCAAAGGATATCCGCGTCTTTTTGGATAGTTATCGCTGGACTCAATCCTACCAAATTCAAAACCCGTCTCTGACTACGGAGCATCTCTCATAAACATGGCAGAACAATTCAACATTCACCTACTATATGTTGGGTGCCAAGGCGTAAATAAATCCAAAGGATTTGTAGGGCCGGCGAACTAGCTAAAATAAGAAACATAACAATCGTTACGTGCAAACTATTGCAATACTAAAGGTGGATGATTATAGAAGAACAAATCTTAGGTGGACTGTTGGATCATCATGAATAGCAACCACTCAAATCTGGCCTAAACTGTTTCTGTAGAAAACATCTCAATGCCATCGTAGATATAATCGCTCGACACTGTGTTATAAGCAAGCATGCAAGAAGGTTTGGCATTCTTACAGATGACTTCATGCCCTCCTCCTCGGCCATGGAGAAAATCCTCCACCAAATCAACACTTGCCTAGCCCTCTCTAAAAGAAGAAAATTTCACTTAGGAGCTGAGCATCGATTGATGATCGGCTGATGAAAGTCCGTTGACAATCTTTAAATTTAAGAATTCTGTCTTTATGCAAGGAAAAAAAGTTTATTTGCCATTCGCCTAAATACAGCAAATGGTGAATATGCTTTACACTGATAAACAAACAAAGAACAACAACATAAAGAAAATTAAATGATTTACATTAAAAAGAACTCAGGACGCTCAGGAACTTTAGATAACCTGAGTCGTATCTGCAATCGTTATTTCCTACTCAACCTTCTTCATCAGTCGCATGAAGACATCTCTCATCTTGCTTGTCATCACACATTTGTGAGTGCGATAACACCAATCTTCCATTGAGCTGCCTTGACTATTTTTATCCATACAGCTATCAAGAATTGCTTTCATTTCATCCATACTCATACTCTTTTCGTCCTTCAACAGAACCATAATACGATCGGTCATCCAGCCCATCGAGTCCATCCATAATTCCGAACCGCGAGCACCACACATAACGTATTGCTTCATCATATCAGTTTCGGGATATTCAAGACTATTGATTGTGTCCGTCATTTCCTTGGTCATGTGAAGTTTCTTCATACAGCTAAGTCGAACTTCCTTCATTTCATCGCGTGATTTTGGCTTCCAATCAGCTGCAACCTAAGGAGGGCAATTTTTTTTTTAAATTCGAGAAATGTGTCAAATTTTTCGAAACTTACAAGGGTAACCAGAGCAAGGATGATTAAAGTCTTCATGTTGAATAAGCTTTTGTCTGTTTGACTGTTTAACTGGTAAAACTGTGAAAGCGGACTGTGATGTGGACAGCTTGGAACGCTCACCTTTTATACGAACAAATATCCTACTCACATCAATCTAAATACGATTGCAGTTCTTATCAATGATTGCAAAAACAAAAACAATTTGGGGGCTATTAGCTTTCGTGGTAATTTTTGTTTTTTGAAAATTCGGAATAAATTGAGGTCGCAACCAACGATAACGCTGTTTGTTTTTGGAGCAGGAAAATACATTTTTGATTAACCGTGCAACTGTAGTAGATAGATGATTGAATTCGCGTCATATACATTGTTATGAGTCCAACGACTATCTCTCAAGATCAACTTCATAGATGTGAATGTTTTTGTTTTCGATTTTGATCCTAGGAACCTTGATTGATTAGGGACCGCAAACAATCCCAATTCCATCAAAGCCTTCTGCAAATGGGAACATTTGCTTGGAGCTCTTCTCTGTCAAATTCTCGCCTCAACTTCTTACAACTTCCGCTACCTAGATAAAAAACAGTTGAGACAACCAATAACCTTGGATAAATACTAACTTAATTGCTTGATGTGGTATTACAGCTCGGTGTGCGCTTCAGCTAATGAGGGTGTCCCACCAACTAGATACTTTCAGTTTCGCACGCTAAATTGGCAGAGGTCCCCTTCGACTTGCGTATGCCAACTAAGTCGCAGTCCTCCTATATTGCGGATTCGAAGACTTTTCAGACCGGTGCATCCAGCCACCTCTGTCGTTGGATCTTCACTCTTCTGAACGATGTACAGTTCGTTGTTGTATCTCCTCCTCTACTCGGCGTCAATGCAGACAGGACCCAAGGAATTTACCTCTCAATGCAGCCAAGAGCACCCTCATCCATTTTTGATAATGTCCATGCCTCTGCGCCATAAAGCAGGACCGGCATAATAAGTGTCTTATACAGAGTTCACATACAATACGGCAGATAAAGTGATGTTAAAAAGACAGGGGGTCCGCTTTCTTCAAGATCGGACAAAGGACAATATTTTGAAAATGAGTTGGCGTATGCTCCTTACAAAATCATCGCCTGCCGGTTTGAAGAGCTCGGAAATTGCCCTAGTATTTGTAGATGTCGCAGCCAGCACGCAGTTCTCATGTTTGTGGAACAAGGGCCAAGGCTGTCCTCTGATCGATCGACTATCAACTAGATTGCTAATGTTGCTATCGACTCATGTCACTCCAGCATTTTGAAGGTCCGTACATTTCTGGTCAAATAAGACCACCAAAGTTCCACGTTGAAAAAGTGTAATCGAAATAGGTCGCTAGACTCATTACCGATCGCGTTTGCCTTAAGCTTTGCCGAAATCCCAGCTTTCATATCTACAAAAACTATAAAACACCAACTACAAATCGGAGAAGTTACTTTTTGACTTTGCGCCAAACATGTACGTCAAGCCAAGTATAAAACAAATATATAAAGCAAAGCTACTCTAAAGGACGAGAATTGCTCGTGGACTGGAGATGACCTGACTGGGAATATATTGTAAATCTGATTATTTCTAAGATATGGATAGTAGTTTTGCCAAATGTGAATTATTTGGGATCAGGTGGCAAAGCCCTATCTCGTAACACCAAACTGGTCTTTTGCAAACCCTCTATTATCGGGGTCCTGCTCAACGAAAAACCCATAGTACCAAGATTAGAAAATATTCTGGGCAAGATTATCAAAACTAAAGTGCTACTATTGCAGAAGACAGCAGCCTCCCACTCTCTTCAATCCCGAAGGCCCCAGTTCCAATTGTTAAGCTCAACTGATCTGGCATACGCAATGGCTTGATCCTTAAAAGAAGGTTCAGTATTTCTTATCGCCTCCAACCTGGGTATTGAGATGTGGACAACCATTGTTCAGTCGCTCAATGGCGCCAACCCAGTATTGTTAACCTGTTTTAGCTTTTTTGACTAAATCTCATAGATTTCACGGTAGTATCTTCTCCTCCATTCGCCCTTGTCGCATACGGTATCAAATATCCGACGAACAATTTTCTCTAAAAATTTTTCAATGTCTGCACTGCCTTCTTGCTCATCGTCCAATACCCGGTTTCATAGAGTAGAACTGTCAGAACCGATATTTTGTCTTCCAAGTTAGTGGCTTCGTATTCATTTGTTTCGTCAAACCAAAGTACCAGCGGTTTCCAAGCGTAAGTCTTCCCAGAATCTCAGTGTTAACTCTGAGTTTGGTAAGCTTCTTAGCCACTTCGAAGTAACCATGTCAACAGTGACGTTTTGTCCAAGGCATTTATGCTTCTTTGTTTGAAGACAAAATGTACTTGATTTTGTCCTCATCTACTGCAAGGCCAACAGGTTTCGACTCTTCCTCGATGTTTCCACATTGCACATTGCAACGCGTGTTTTCCAGCATCCGTTAATTTTTTTATCGTGGAACACTCTAATATCCTTGATCTGGGAGACTGCGTAGGTCCTTTCTATCTACGTTAGATTATCTTCTCCCTGATTTTTCTGGTTCGATACTATTTCCTCACTGCCTATACCAAGAGGTCCCTGGTCCCTACCAGTTCGGTGACTGGTAGCCTCCGATGGCCTTGGCTACCTTTATGATGATATCGCACCGCAATCAATTTCAAGCTCAGACGATCTCTTTAGGCTGTAGGGAAAGAATGTAGTCCCATCTTCACACAAGGTTCCAAAACTAATAAGCAATACGTTGCTGGTATCTCAACGTCAGATTTCACTCCTCATTAGGAAAACTGAAGTCTGTCACCCAAGCGGACATATACGCGACCCTGATGCAAAGAACTATAGTATAATGTGAAAAATGTAAGCGCGAGCGAATCATTTGCATATGTAGCGACAACTATGCTTCGCCTTCAGCCTTGCAGAACCGTCTTACGATTTCCTAACTTATTCAAGGAAGCAAGGCATTACTGACTGAACGCAGTCATTCTATGAGTCTGGGAAACACCCACGCCTGCTTGCATCCTTGGTCAAGGCTAAGTGACACAACATCCTGAAGCAGTTGCTCTAAAAATGCTAACAATAACGTGGCGCTTTACCTCTTTCTGTTTCCAGCCTACCCTCACAACAGGCGAAAGATACTAGGCCCTTATGTGGGTGCTGCCTCTGCAGGTAATAAAAATCTACAACAGAATACGCAGTATTTTCTACGATTATTAAAGTACATCCGATAAGTTTGTCAACAAATATGCTCAGGTGACACAGCAGCATATCAAATTTACACGAAGTGACCTCTATAGAACATCGTAGATAACCACCAAACCTAGCCTTACTTAACCAAGGCTGTATAGTCAAATACGTATTGACTCAATTCAATGAAAACAAAGTAGTAAAAAAATTCCATTACTCAGAAATATTTGTCATATTATAATCTGACAGTAGGAGTCGATTCACATACATCAGCACCAGACAAAATGATAATTGCATTAACATTTCAACATTTCAACAATACTGAGAATTATTATTGCGAATAAAATTGTTTGCCATTAGCATTTGCTTAAAGAACATATCTACATAATACATACATACTGGTATATTCGCTCAAAAATATCTTTAGGGTGCTGGAAAAACAAGAGAAAAGAGAGAAGGGCAATGTGCTTGTAAAACACGACCAAATCCATATTTGTATCAACTTACAAACCAAATTCATGTTCACTACCGCACGGACAGCATTTAATTATGATGAATACTGCAATACAAGAAAATCTAGATTAATCTGGATTATCTTCTAACACCAGCTTGAAGTGTGATTGCTCACTAGGGTCACAAGCTTTCGCTGGATAACATTCCTGGTAGTGCAACCTTTTATAGGCCAAATTTTGAAAACAATTAGATCTCTCAAAAATTCCATACCATTTTCTAGAGATGGTATTTCAAACTTTGTGTTGAAAGAACCGCATTTAATATAGTTGACTTCAAAGGAAGATGCTTCGTTGGACCTTTGTTCCTTCATACATAAAGGTTTAGGTAGCAGGACATACTGTGGTGCACTTTACGTTGATAAAACCAAAGCTTTCGGAATCATAGTTTGTTTTTTTAAAGAAGCTTTACAATGCTAGTTTTTGTAGTTGTAATTACAAATGGTTCGAATCTTATTTATGTAATCAAAGTAAAAAAGTAAAAGTAAATGATGTTCTAAGCAACTCGAAAGATATTCATTTGGGTATACCTCAAGGATCTGTCCTTGATCCAATTGTCTTTATAATTTAAGTAAATTCCTTATTCGAGCAAACTCTTGTTGGGAAAGTTAAAGCCTTCGCGGATGATCTTGCGATTGGGTATGATGCAGTAAATCCTCTAATCAATTATGATGTCCGTATACGAGTACTAAGGTTATGTTGTGCGGAACACAAACTTATAGTCAGCGATAAAACTGAACTAATCAGTTATGTTTGATTTTTTATTTATTTACTAACTTACTTTAAGTGGCGCTTCAGTCCGGGGTGGACCTGGGCCTCAGTCAACATACGGACAAATTTGGCAGGGATGCCAAAACTAGACATTGCTCTGTATAGCTTGTCTCCAACGGTCATCTTTGAAAAAATACGGTCCAATGACTCCGCCGGACCATAAGCCGCACCAAAAAGTGCATTTATTCAGGTGCATCGACAGCCCTTGATAGCCAGAGTTTGCTCCTCGGACCAAATACGGTAGATTTGTTCATCGATTTTCCCATTCAACCAGAAATAAGCTTCGTCAGTCAATTTCTCGATAAAAACGGCTCTTCCAGTTTTTCTAAGGCCCACTTACCGAATATTCGACGCTGTGTCGGATCGTTCGGCTTCAGTACTTGCACGAGCTCTATTTTGTAGGGTTTAAGCCCAAGATCCTTGTGTAAAATCTGCCAGGTAGTCGAGTAACACAATCCCAATTGGTGTGAACGGCGACGAATGGGCAAATCTGAACACTGGCGGATACAGCAGCATTATTTTCCTATTTACTCATACGGCGGATGCGAAATTTGGTCAGTACAGCTAGAGTTGCCTGCTCCGTAGACTGTAAGAGCATGAATTGAATGATAATGAAATTCAATAATTTGTGAGCATTATTTCGATGTTAGTCTTTCCATGATGAAATGGCAATGCTACCTGACCATCTCTAACTTTGACACATGTCACGAATCATGCGTGAGCTGTCAAAAATAGAACACTGAAAAACCAAACAGCAAAAGATATCACGGGTACATGCAGGTCAGAAGAATGGAATTTTGTATCTTCTTCATCCAAGGTGAATGTTTCAATCTCTTTTACAGCGGTATTTTGACTTTAAACGTCGTTATACAGTATACAGAAGTAATCTTTCCATATTTTAGCACAAACTGCGACTCTACTACTAGTTGTGCTCTTTCCTTCTTTTCTGCTCGTAGAGCCCACCAGCAACTCTTGTCCTTCAAAGGAGATTTATATGTAAATGCTTAGCTTAATGGACCTGCCTACATTTATAGTCAAGAAGCGGCTTCTCCGATGTCTAGTTGACAACATTTCCATTGGTGTTTTATAATTTGTTTATGGAGGGCAGGAGTTCGACAAAGCTTGAGGCAAACGCGATCGTTAATGATTCCAGCGATCTATTGCCATCGCAGCTTGGGCGAGCTTACTTGACCCCATTTTACGTACAATGATTCGAGTAAATATTGGCCCCTCGGACTTTCAGATTGCCAGGGTCTTTCAATGTCATCGATCTAGTTGAAGCCTGAACGACTACGGCATGTTCTTTTATGGATGCACAGATGTGAAATCTCCGCCATATCTGATAACGCCCTATTACAAATTCTAAAGACATGAGTCCATTGAAGTAGGACGTTTTTTTATGCGAGCTGTGTTTTCCGAAGACCCACTCAAAGACGACTTAATTTCTCGGTCCGGTGATAGGATATTGATGTAATAGCTAAGTCACTTAGCACATATTCGGTTTAGGAGTTCATTAAAGTTGGTTTTGATGCTTGTCCTCCTTATCTGCTTTCGGGGCATGACAACACAGCGCACTCCACAGTAATTTTTGTGAAAGTAACTATATCGCGCGCGATTTAGCCATCAATGAAATTAACTTTCGGAGATCATTTATGTGACAGATTGAATTAAGGCAACATGTCCCGTATCGGACCTCAATGAAGTGCCAAGCCTACTAAACACAACAGACAAACAAAAGTATCGACGAAAAGATATTCCTCAATGCCTGGTGCATCTTGTGCATCTTTCCTATATTACAGAACAAAAATACGAGTATCTCAATCGCAGTCACATGATGCACCTCAAGTAATGAATGCTGAACTTCAAAACATGAAAAAAACAATTTTCAATTTCACCCAAAACCTTTATTTTGTTATTCCTTTTCCAAAAGTTAATTATGATTTTTGAATAGAAATTTTGTATATTGCATCATTGATTCCAGATACTGCGAACGGCCATTGAACCATCAACCGACGAGATCATCTAAGAGCTACTGATGAACTTGACGATATCTGATCTAAACATTTCACCCACTTCGGTATCCAGCATGCAGTTGAATCCACGATGTAACCATTTTAGAGGTGAATCGTTTTGAGTACTCTGATTGCATTCGTTTACCATAGAAATTATTGCTTCGGGCTTTGCTCTATGCTTGTACATATCAGCTATGTGCTCAGCATTGTACCCATCCTTATCGGACCATACTCCCAAATCTAGGGAAACGCACTGTTGATATCTATGAACAATCGGTTCATCCGGGAAATCAAAATTACTGAACTTGGGTGCATAGCTCAGGGGAACATTCAGTTCTTTGAAACATTTTCCACTTGCTTTCACGAAATCTTCTATGATCTTATTCTCTGATTCACCTAAAACCTATTGAATACATGTGAGTACAGAAGAGTTATAGATTTGTAACACCTAAACTTACCAGGGCTATGGCCAGCAACAAGACTACTGCAACTAGTTTCATATTGTATCTCCGTGATGTGGTTTACTCGCTTCGACAGACGCTCCCGATTAGATGTTGATTCAAATTTAAACTGATCTTTTGTACCTTATCTTACAGGTGTTCCTTGGAGGGGATAAACAATGAACAACAACAACAACGACGAAAACAGTTGTAATAAAATTACAAAGAGAATCTAGAAGCTATGTGATAGTTCCTAGAGTTGAACTACTCGTAGTTTTACTCTATTCGACTTGGGGACTAAACAAATACACTACTCGTACTATACCTATACTATCATTTCGTAGTGACTCATGTCATTAAAAGTGTTATCAACATGAAGGTCAAGTGAAGTGGTCAACGGTTATCTTGTAAACCTTTGATAATGGCATGTCTTGGGAAGGGATTAATTCTGGTGCAACCAAACTCGTTTTGCTCTTTGTTAAAGTAATTTTTGAGACGTACTACTCATATAGAGATATAGTGATGCGAAAGAATGAAAGGCAAGACCTGACAGGCTGTTGTTTTCCATTTCCTCTGATTCTAGGCAGGCTATTTCCACTTCCAGTACCACCCCAAGCTAAGCGCTCTGAAACAACCGACGTCTAGAATTCGAAAAGACTCTTGGCTGAGACATCACTACCTACATATTTGCTGAATGTGTCTGTATCTTCTCGTTAATTCGTCCCCTTTGCATACAGAACGATATATTAAAATTAGGTGCTGCTTTTCTACTTATCATCTACAAAAGGAAGCGGCACCGAATGATAGGCCCGGAAGTAGGTGTTAAGAGCTCATATATTATGCCAAAAAGCAGCAGCAGAGGTTTGTTGGATTTCCTAGTCTTTATCAAGTCTTCAGTCGCTTGTGGATTTTATGTTTAGCTCGATGTAACGAAACTTTGCAGCAACCTTGAATATATTGTAAATAGTGACTTTTCAAAGAGTGATCGTTCTGTGTTTTGTTTTTTTAACATGCACCTAGACTTGTCCACATTAACTTTAAGTCACACTCGTTTCTTTCTACCAGTAATTCGATAGCAACGATAAAATTGATGTCACTTGCATATCCAGTTCGAACTGTCAAAGATACTGCCTTCGGCATTGCATTGAGAAAGTCACATGACATCGATTCTATTTGCCAAATCTCGGTCGATTTCTGGAACATTATGTTTTGCTTTCAATTTGTGCAATGGATCGCTTATTTTCGGACGTTGCGCAGCGCTACCGGATCAATTTTTTGGGTCTTTAAATTTACAGGAATGATTAGTAAGTTAGTTTCGAAATGAAATGAAAATAACTCTGAACTTATCTTTAAGCGAACGCCGAGATATGTCAAAATCAAACAATTTTATACAGTGTTGAAAATACATATAGAGTGGACTAAACAGAAGAATGATTGCAATAAATTGGCGCTAAGGCTTATTTACATATTTTCTTACGGTAGCGTTACAGTTGGGGTTGGACCTAGATCTCAACCAATATGACTCTCCAGTCAGCGGTACAGTCAGAGCTGCAGTCTGCTAGTCGATACCAATATAGCACGCTAGGTTGGTTAAGCTTTCTTTCCACTTTCGCCAACTTCGAGTACTCCTCGATGTTGGTTTCGATTGCTTTCTGGTCCAAGGCGCTTGTGTCCAACCACTCTGCAGATACCTGGCATATAAGCCGATCAATTCCCCAACTTCATGTTTCTATACATCTCGTGGTAAAACTTCACCTACACTCAAATCACTTTTCTCTTGAAATTGCCAAGTGACTGACTGTCCTATAGAGGAGAACAAAGGTTGATCACCTACTTTGGTAGGCCGCACTTTGGTTGTCTAAGGGATCATTTTGATACTCAATTACCTAGTTGAAAAAATGTGAAAGTTTGATAAGAGCTAATCTACAAAAGGTGGTGTCGTTGCTTATATTAACTGCAGAGCCTAGGTGGACAAACCCCTTGACTGTTTTGAAGTTATTAAGGGAATTAATTTTAAAGGCCGAGAACTTTAAATTGGCAGCACTGTTTCGTGTGACATCCGACTTGACAGCTCTCTGTAGTTTTTAAGTGAGTTTAGTTTGGCAATACATCGTGAAGAGTCATACTAGAACAACGTTTGTATACCACCCTGATCCCGGAATAACCACCGTGTGGCGCTCCTTTGAGTTCTGTTAACAACAACATCTGTTGTTGATATTCCCTCTAAATCTTAGCGTCATAGCTTGACATTTGCAAAAATCACGTACCCAGGGGAACATCTATCTCTGTCTGTGCTGGCGATTTTTTTCACTTCTAGAAACGAATTTAAATTTGCAACAACGAACCTGTATTAAAATTTGCGTGAAAAACAGATTTATTGGTGCGCGAACGTTGGAAATGTTGGAAAAGTGTTTTGGCAACGATTCTCTAAAGAAAACGGTCGTTTACCACGGCACGAACGGTTCAAAAGTGGTCGTGAGTCAATCGAAGATCATGAACGCAGTGGCAGACCATCAGCATCTAAAACCGACGAAAACATTAATGAAGTAAAAGAAATGTCAGTCAATAACCGCAAATTAACCACCGGAGAGATAGCGGAGGACTTGAACATTGCCTATGGATCCGTCCGTAGTGTAGCTGCAAAGTTGGTGCCAAAAGACCTCAATTTCATGCAAAAACGAGACCGTGTTGACGCCGCAAAAGAAATTATTTGCGAGGCTGAATCCGATCCCACATTCATCAAAAGGAACATTACTGGAGACGAGAGGCAATCCAGGCATCAGACAAGTGAATGGCGTTCACCAAATGAGCCGAGACCAAAAAACCACGTCGTTCTCAATCAAAAAGGGAGACAATGCTCATGGTTTTCATGGGTAACAACGGTGTAGTGCATCATGAATTTTTGCCAGAATCCCAGACAGTGAACAAAGAGTATTGTTTGGGAGTTATGAGACATTTTAGAGAAGCAATTCGCCGAAATAGAACAGAATTGTGGGCAGAAAACTCGTGGATTTTGCACCATGATAACGCACCGTCGCACAGTGCTATCATTATTCGTAATTTTTTGACGAAAAATGCAACAAATACCATCCAACAGCCACCAAATTCACCTGATTTGGCTCCTTGTGACTTCTTTCTGTTCAATCGAGTTGAAAAACCACTTCGGGGAACGCGTTTCAGCAGCCGAGAGGAAGTAATGGAAAAATCGCAGGAAGCACTGATGGACATACCGAAAACCGAATATAAAAAAATTTTCGAGGATTGGATCAAGCGCTGGCATAAGTGTGTTCCAGTCGATGGAGAACCGTACATTTCACGAATCGGCCAAAAGAAATATTCTAATTGACTCATAATTTCATTTGGAAATTTTGTTCACATGACGCACACTTTTGGTTGAATGGTTATGTCAATAAACAGAATTGGCGAATTTGCGATGATAATCCGCAAGCAAGCTCTCGACTCATTACATCCAGAAAAAGTCACTGCTTGGTGCAACGATTGGTCCATATGTCTTCGATTCAAGAATGATTATGGTTGGAACGTTACAGTCAATCGTGAACGGTATAGAGGCATGATTACTAACTTTTTCGTGCCTCAATTGGAAGGCATTAATGTTGCAGATATGTGGTTTCAGCAAGATGGCGCCACATGCCAAACAACGCGCTATACAATTAATTTATTAAAGAAACTTTTGATGAAGGATCAATTGCACAGAATGAACATGTTAACTGGCCACCTCGTTCTTGCAATTTGACGGCACTAGATTATTTTCTCTGAGCATATTTTAAGTCATATGTCTACACTGATAAATCAGAAACAATTGAACACTTGGAAGCAAGTACTCGATGCGTTTTAGCTAAAATACAGCCTGATTTATGGCGAAGAATATGTGAAAATTAGACCTTCAGATTACCCCATGTAAGAGCCGGCCGGGTGAAGCCCCTATTTCTATCTTACCTTCTCCTGGATTAGACATTCAATGCTCTGCACTTCTGGCATAAGTCCACCTCTAATGACAAATCCTCATCCAAATTTTGGCTGCTTTTCTTCTCGGCAGAAATCAATTTAGTAAATTTCGCAATTCATTTAGCTGTCTATGGTTTCGACGAGTTTTTCGTCTGCATGTGGTCTGTCAAAGGCCTTAACATTCCACACACAGTGGCGAAAAACGTTTGTCTTTTTCATTGAATATCGGTTGTCAACAATGATATCCATCATATCCGAGGTTTGTGTATATTTCAAAGCCATTTCAAAGTATCCCCAAGTCAAGAGTCTAGATAACCAGATGAAGGGACTGAATGCAGACAAAACTGTTAATTTAATCTGGAGAGTCCTTTGTTCCTTTACCCAAAGTTAAGTTGTATCTATTGCTTTGAATTTAAGACCACATATACATATATGGTGCTACACATACAGTTTTCAGGGTTCACCATGGCGAGCCCTTGACATCAATCACTCTATCGTCATCTATATTACCAACTTGCTTTATAGCGAATAAATAACAGAGAAATGCGATGAGCGGTAACAGCTTTAAGAGGCATGGTTCGAATACATTTTTCTCGTAGCGACAAAGATTTGTAGGGTGAAGTCCAATTCTTCTGAATGGGCTCTGTAGTTAGTAATCGAAAACAAGACGAAAGGTTGGCATCCACTCTATCTACATTGCGAACTTCTATAACCAAGTCGGTGACACTAAATTGTATGTACGAGTATTGCTTACTGCCATTTCTCCTTTTCCATAACCATCAAAAAGGACTAAAAATAACTCGAACAATAAGTCATTCGAAACAAGTAACAATATTATTATTCGCTTGCGTTAACTACTGTACTTTTGCAATGCATAGCAGGACTCTTATCACTAAACTCTTATAAGGAGTCCTTTCCGTGCTTTTGCAAGATTTTATTACCCAAGTGTATAAGCCAAAGAAACAGCGAATAGCAAGTGTAGCTTTGCTTGATTCCTGATAAGACGTCATTATCAGACCTAAGGTAAACAAAAATTATTTCTATTGACCTTTTTTCCAATGACAACATGTACCCGGTTTGACGCTAATTCATAGTATAAATCATTCATTTTGCCAACTCTAGCAAAATATTGCCTTGCGAGATTTGTACAATTTACAATTAACATGATGTTAAAAGAGTCACTTGATAGCGCATCACGTTTTCTAAATGATTTCCGACATTTAAAAACTCTGTGAGATTGCTTCCGACCTTTACCGAGCAACGAAGGATCGATCTAAATAATTTTGGAAAAAATCCCAAATTTGGACATGGGTTTGCTTCATTGGATACACTTTTCTACCGTCTAATTTTGGAAATGAGCTCGTGTTAGCTCTCCGTCAAGTCATAGCAAGCAACTAATGGGAAGTTTTGTCGAGAGGTTTGCTGAAATAATCTTTGATGGGGCTGTCTATCATGCTGTGGACGACTACAATGCGCTTGATGTGGATGATAAAGTTAACACATGGGCTGAAAAGTCTGTGCCGTTTTATAGTAAAACACAAAATTTTTGCAAAATTCAACATTTTTTATCAATATAGTTGCCTTCGAGGGCGATACACTGATTGAAACGATTTTTCAATCTTTCGATACCAGTTTTGTAGTACGATTTTGGTTTAGCCTCAAAATAGGCCTCTGTTTCGGCGATTACTTCTTCATCGGTCTTAAATCTCTTTCTGGCGAGCATTCTTTTGAGGTCTGCGAACAGGAAATAGTCGCTGGGGGCCAAATCTGGAGAAAACGGTGGGTTGGGAAGCAATTCGTAGCCGAATTCATTCAATTTTGCCATCGTTTTCATCGACTTGTGACCGTTTTTCTGCGATTTCGTCATTCAAACGCTCCAACAACGCAATGTAATAGTCGCTGTTGATAGTCTGCCCCTTTTGGAGATAGTCAATGAAAATTATTCCATGTGCATCCCAAAATACGGATGCCATAACATTGCCAGCCGACTGTTGAGTTTTTGGTCGTTTTGGACGAGGTTCGTCGCCTGCTCGCCACTCGGCTAACTGCCGACTTGACTCTAGTGTGAAGTGATGGAGCCAAGTTTAATCCATTGTCACATACCGACGCAAAAATTCGGCTTTATTGCGGTTGAACAGCTTTCATCACTCCTCTGAATCATCAACACGTTGTTGTTTTTGGTCCACTGTGAGCAAACGCGGCACCCACTTTGAACAGAGCTTTCGCATGTCCAAATATTCGTGTATGATATATCCAACACGCTCTTCTGATAACCTTCAGAGCCTCAGCTATCTCGATCAACTTCACTTTACGGTCATTCGTAATCATTTTGTGGACTTTTTTGATGTTTTCATCTGAAACGGACGTCCTCTGCGTGCATCATCTTCGGTGCTTGTATGACCACTTTTAAATTTTTCAATCCACTTGCGAATGGTTCGTTCGGCTGGTGCAGAGTCCGGGTAACACTTATCAAGCCATTTCTTTGCATCGGCTGCATTTTTTCCCATCAGAAAGTAATGACAAATCAACACACGAAATTGCTTTGAATCCATTTTTTTTTTCACAATAACAAAAGTTGCTTCACTCACAACGCTATATCTCGAGAACTAATCGCCCGACAGCTGTCAAATTTATACACGTATCTTTTGAAGGTTGGTACTAACTGAAAATGGTATGGATTTAATTCAAGTGGTGCCCTCTCTTAGAAACGGCACGGACTTTTCAGTCCAATGTTACAAGTCGTTCATTCATATAGTGAAATATCAACACATTTTTCCTTTGGTCTGTCAGTTACAACAAATCCGTATTCAAAAAGATAAAACATCTGCATCATCATAGTATATTCAATAGATTTTCGTTTCCCTTTATCTGATCCATCACAATGCACTGCCTAAGGCCTCCCTTAGTTGTTCGGCTCCATTTGCAGTTTTGACATGCTTGCCAAACTCTTTCGTTTTTGCAAAATGATGATTGAAAATGCCCGCTGCGTCATCGAGGTCGATAATGA
Source organism: Volucella inflata (assembly GCA_928272305.1). Classification (NCBI taxonomy): domain Eukaryota; kingdom Metazoa; phylum Arthropoda; class Insecta; order Diptera; family Syrphidae; genus Volucella; species Volucella inflata. The sequence goes on from OV743716.1 coordinate 207,779,308, forward strand.
CTTCAGCGAGCCATTTGATAACAAAAAAAAGTTTAAAACAAGTTGACGCGCTGACATGTGGCTTCTATAACAACATATCATAAGCGAACACAGGAGAAATAATCTATCAAAAATCTATGCAACAGCTAGCGTACGCCAATGTTAGATATATTTAGGAGAATACAGAAGGCTCTCACCGGTGTGTTCTCTAGTATTGAAACAAAGACTGCCACAATGGTTTTAGCGGTAAATGAGGGAGAAGCTGATATCAACAAGAAGGAACATACAACATCAACGAATTGACAGAACATCACAGTAGGCAGCTATAATTTCGAGGTCGTAAAGAACTATGTCTATATCCCAGAAATAGGGCAAAGAATCGCTCTTGCCAGCCTTTATTCTTTTCGACTAAAGCTAAGGCCACGCAGTAAGCGGCAGAGCTGCAGAAACCTAAGCGGCAAAAAAAAAATAAAACAAATTAATTTATATGGTTATGGCCACGCAGTCTCTGAGCCGCAAGCGAGGTTTCTGAGCGGTAGAGCGGCATCGCTCAGCTTTCAATTCTATTCTATTATTTTATTGTAGTGCTGAACGGCAAGAAGTTATCCTATCGAAGATTGATATTGAAAGTTTAATTTCAGAAGTACAAAGCCGTCCTGCATTATGGCAGGATAAACTTAAAGATTTTAAAAATAAAAATTTAACAGACAAACTGTGGAGTAAAGTGGGAGAAAAATGTTATTGTTCAGGTGAGTTTCAATTTATTTATTTTAGTCTTGGTTTATGGTCCAAAATCCCATAAATATTTTGTGAGTTCTGTTCTGATATTCAATGCTGTTTGACTGCTTGACTGTAGTTTCTAGTGTTTCGTCATTGTTCAGTTGCATTGTAACCTGGATGTAATCAAGTTCACTATCGCCATCTCGCTCTGGTACAAAATTGTATAATATGCAGCCACATTTAATTAAATTAATTGCAGTGCTTGGCTTTGTCTCGATACTTTTTTTGCAGAAATCGCCATTTTTGGGGTAAAATTCCAAATGCGAGTTCAATGCATTTCCTTGCCGTTGAAAGTCGGGTATTGTCTGCGCATTTAAATTTCTGCGTGGATATGGCCTTAACAGATAAGTTTTAAGTGGGAAAGCTTCGTCACCAATCAAGAGGCCAATCCTTCAAATATTGTTGACGATTTGTTAAGCGAGAACATTTATTTTACCGATAGCCCGGCGGCCGCCACCAGCTCTCCTTACTCAACCACTAATTCAGGTAGTTTCTTCCCAAGTAAGAACCGAAAACGGCCAAAAATAGCAGATGTGGGCGAACAATTGCTTAATATAGAGAGAGAAATATTATCTCGAAATATTAAAAGAGGACATGAAAAGGACGGAAGACATTCAGACATGAAATTTTTCCAAAGCTTATCACCATTTATGGAAAAATTTAATGAAATAGAAAAACTCGAGCTCAGAGGAGAGTTTCAAAAAATTATTTAAAACAAACTAAAAGCCAAGGAACAATGAACAATCAAATACAAACGTGCGGTTTTTTTTTAATTAACCGTAATGTTAAGACAAGCCTCTGTTCTGCAGAAACTGGTTTCCTTCGTTTTGTAATTTTAGAACGAACTTTGTCCAACAGAAAACCAAAGAATTGTTTTGACATACGTGGATATTGCCTGAATCGGTCTTCATGTTGGCGAAGATTATTATACAAATGGCGAAATTCGCCATAAACTGATCTTTTTCGGTTTATTGGATATACACCACATCTTCTCTTTTTAAACTTAATGACTTTCTTGCTAAGCACTGCGGCGAGCAGCACTCGATAACGACATTTTCACAACTAATCACTCGAGAATTGTCGCTCAGTAAATGGCCACTTGCCGCTTATACTTAAGCAGAGCGGCAGCTGTTTGATAAATAAAAATTCTTCGAAAAATATTCGGTCTGGTTTGCGTTGATTGTTTTAATAGGAGTTCTATTCAACAACCAACAATACAAGTAGAATTCACTAATCAAGTAAGTTTACCTCTTGCTCAGTACTCTCGCTGTTGTTTCAAATCCAACCAGGAAAAATATTAAAAACGAAAAGATCCCACTTTATGTGGAGCGCAAAACTAAAAGAGGACCGCAACCCACTTAAGGTTCACAACTGGAGGTAGCTAATTCAGGCCCAAAGCTCACCCCAAACACTGTAGAGTCCACTAACCAAGAAAGTATACCCCTTGCTCAGTTCTCGAGCTAATAAGTCTGTCAAGTCTAATCCGATTGGAAGAGTTTAGAGCCGGTGACTGACACAGGGAGTGGTTACAGGTAGACGGTCTGTTCATAACCATTGTATGATAGCAACGATGAAATATTGCCCCCAAAGTCACCTTCCTCAAAAGAAGTATACCTAGTATTCAGTTAATAGGTTGTTTGGATTTCGAAATAAAAAGACTTTTGAGAGTCTAATTGATGGAAGAATGCTCAACAAACTGAGCCACGAAGTATGAATAATGTTTGAGAGAGAGGTCGCAACATTCAAACTCATTGGAACTCGTAGAAAGTGAACATACTCGTAGTAAGAACGTTACACAACAAAGAGCGCTGGGGCCAAGTACTTTCGCGCTAATTACATAAGTATATGACTATCACCACTTAATTGAAACTTGTGGAGGTCCAATGTTCAAACTGAAATCAAATTGCTATCTCATTCGGTACATCAAAACAAAATGACGCAATTCCGTAGACAGTTGCATTTCACGCAAAAATTTATTCATTCGCTTAGCCTAACCTTTGTCCAATCGACGAAAAGAAGAAGAAGAAAATTAATCGAAAATCTCAATTTCCAGCGTCAATAACCATCCTACAGATACTTGTACGTTCTCGCACATATTCATCGCTACTTGATCCGAAATACCACTCCCTTCACAGCTCTCTTGAGAGTAAAACTCCGAACCGAAACAAAGCAAGAAATTCTTCGTTCGAAAAAGAAAAAAAAAAACCCTTAAGAGGATATTTGTTTTCCCATAGAATGCGTCAAATCGAGCAGCAGAATATTTTTCCAATCAGAAATCGAAAATTTTTCTCCTTTTTTGTTGAAGAGGTGCCCCTCCGACCCATCATGCCACATCAAGATGGCGCAAAAATGAAACCAACAACAGCTTTACAGGTTAGCAAAGTCATCAGCTCCCCAAAACAAATGAAATACATCAATCATAACCTCTATGACGAGGTTTTGTCCTTATCCCTGGCGCACAAATTCATGGAATCCTCCTGCATTCGAGTAAGTGTAGAATTCTAGTCAATATCACCATAACCATCACCATGTGATTGCATCAAAACTGATTGCGAGAGATTAATTTTACCCCATTCCACCCTCTCGACAATGCCACCGACTTATCCGTATCCACTCCAAATCCGGTATACTCGAACCATTTGTCCTGGCAACTATACCTAAGCTACGATCCCCTATTAGGATTCTAAAACAACAATAATGCAAAAGTGAAAAAAAGAAAAAGGATTCTGAAAAAAATCTAGAACCGCTAAAAAGATTTATTCGGATTGGATTCTGTGCTGGAAAGCTTACGATTTGCCGGAGTTTCCAGTTTTTTTTCTTTTTTCTTATTGCTATTCAGAGTTGAATAGTTTTTTATCCATTCGTGTGGTGCACACAAGTCCTTCAAGGATATGTGTGATTTGTTGTTGTGTACTCTGCCCTAGCCATGTGCTTAACAAATTGATTTCGATCCTTTTAATGGTTTCACCGATAGCAGGGGGCGGCTGACACGGGAGTCAAACTACCTTTGCCTTTGCTACTTGCACCAAGCCGATTAATACTGAATGACAAATGGATTACGAAGCTTGATATGGCACCAGAGGTTTCTATTCAAAGAATTAAGAGTTCCAAACAAACAATTCAGTCGCTTGTGTCAAGTGTTTTTTGCATTTTGTTCCTAATGGCAGTGGCAGCATAGGCTCCAATACACCCGCTCCTATTCCAAATTCTAGGCACCCTTTCACCTGAGGAAAACAATTATATTTTCCTTAACCCGACCGAATGGAGTTTGGAATTGGATTTGCTTTTTTTTTTTCAAAAATTAATGACGTGTGTATTTCGCTAAGAACAAGGTGTAAAGACTGAAGCATTCAATTCATAGATACACCTCGACTAGGATTGCTGTTGTGATGTGGATTACGAGTACAATCGCAGTAGGATTGGATTTCCTGCGACGGAAGTAATTTTCAAATTTTCATTCCGCCTTGGTGGAGTGAATAGGGAAGTGTGCAACAATTAGGAAAGGAACGCCCTTTCCGGTCTGAGGATTTAAGATCGATTACAGCCGTTGACAAAAGGTCAAAAACAGTGATCTTTTAGTTTGTGGTGTTTTTTTTTTTTTTGTTCGGAGGGAGGGATAATCTCATTTGGGTGAACAGTTCTGTAATTACTCGATTTATTGGGATGCGGTTTCCTTGGTCATTTTGGAAAATATCGAATTACTCTGTGGGCTAACAATTAACATGAAATGAGATCTATCTTCCAGTTGGAAGCCTGCTAGTCATACGAATTTATGCGTTTATCCCTAAGACCTAGGATGCCCTGCTCTACGGTCAAAATGATAAATCTGAAAGGGGCGCAGAAGTCCTCATTCTACGACAAAACACATGAACATAGGGAATTGGTGGCTCTAATACAATATCTCTAAGTATGAATTAATCTAATTTGAAATTCGTTATAAACAAAAAAGCTCGTTAAGACCAACAGACGGGGGAAACATCCCCATTAAAGAAGGTAAAACACAGCAAATACCATGTAAAGTCATCCAGAAACTAGTAATTGACTGAAGATTTGACGATCGAATAACTTTAGGACTGTTTCAACTAATGCGAGATTCCTTTAGAGGTACTTTTTTCTAGTGCAGATTTTACGAGAGATCATGCATGCGACGTGTCACATTGATATGGTACTTTTGTTTAGTGTTGTTTGACATTTTATTGTGGAAAGATTTAGCCGGTATAGCGTCGGCTTAGAGCATCATCGAAAACAAAATTTGCTACACCATCGATATATGCGACCAAATGGGCAACTTCTAGAATGCAGTGAAAGAATATATAGCGGCTGTAGCAAAAAATGTACACGATGAACGTGATGAATTAATTTGTCAAGGTTTTCAACAACTTCGCTTGTCGTATTTTACGTAAGGACGGTGGTTTAAAAGCATACAACATTCAACTCGTGCAAGAACCGAAGCCGGCCAACCTACCGAAGCGTCTCCGTTTGTGTCGTTGGGCTCTTGAAAATCTTTAGACAATACACTGTTTTCGACTAAGATTTTGTTCGGCGATGAGGACCAATTCTGGCTGAATGGCTATGTCAATTAGCAAAATAGTCATATTTGAGGTGCGAAGAACCCGAAAAGGTTCAAGAAGCGCCATCACATCCCCACAATGCAACGGTTTGGTGTGGTTTATGGATTTGTGGAATTATAGGTCCATATTTCTTGAAAACTGAGGCCGCCCGGATCGTAACTGTGAATAGCGCACGTAGTCGCCCAACGGAATATATGCTTCGTAAAATCCAAGCCCATGATCTCGATGATATTTGGTTCCAATAAAGTGCGTTACTTACGACACAGCCAGAGAAACAATGGCTTAATTGTCGACACAATTCCGTGAAGGGTTAATTTCACACTTTGGACCTTTGATTTGGTCGCCCAGTTCATGTGAAAACACGTCTGTTTTTTAAAGTCTTCATGGAACATTCATTGGTCATAAAAGGTCCAATCTGTCCATGCGTCCATGCGTCCATGCGTCCTTCTCACAGAACGCAGGCAGTCCTAACGCATTTTAAGGTAATGGGAAGTCCAGCTGTGGTCTGGATCCCAAGCAAGGCTTATCCAAAATTGCATTTCAACTGCTTTCAAAGATACCTAGGAAGGCTATAAAGTTAGTTTGGGTGTTGCTTCAAAATCGAATAATTTGTTCCAATATAACTGCCTCATTGCCATCAGGATTACGTATGCCTCCCCATTGAAGACAGGTGTAAATTTTATCAAATTGGGCAAAGGCTCGTGAGCCAACGACTTATCTTTTCTCTGTCCGCAATTGCGGAACTAAAACGGAAGAGCTCCTGAGCATTGACGTCGTACCCGTCGAAGGTGTGACGCTTTTTCCTCGCACCTCGGTGGCGGTGGTACGTATACTACAAGGATACTATTCCTACTTTGTACTAACCCTTTAGAATCTATATAGAGGAATGCCTCTGGCGGAGTAAAGCCGGATCAGAGTGTATTCTGATGATTCATAAAATTGGGATAGTAAGCCCCAAAGATCAGGTTATTGTTGCTATTCATCGCTCTTGCAGTGTGTCTTCGAATTACCTTGATCAGGAAATTATCAATCCTGTTCAGTCGTGCCCCATCGTAAAGGGCCTTGTTGGGAAGATATTTAATGAACGCAGATTCTGGTGTTCTGTACAATCTCAGACAAGTCCTGAGACATTGCCTTTCAAACACCCGAATTGTCTCGATATAATACGGTTCGACGTTGCACCACGTAGCCACGTAGCAAATCACTTTCACCCTTGAGTCAAATTGATTACTATAAACCTCCTCGATATTGACCTGGAGACGGATGTTGATCTCACACACTTTTGGAATTACATTTCCTTTTCTTTATTAGATGAAGGTTTTTCAGCTAATGGGATAAACGTGCAGAGGCTTCGAGCTGTACAGAGACTGTCAGGGTTAAATGACTGTTTTTTATCTCACTAGTCCATTTCGACAAAGATGGACTGAAAGAAGTTTAAATGAGCCAGGAATGACTCCACCGCCTTTCTAAAGCATGTGAAATTTGAAAATGACTAAAACCAGAGGCAAAATACTACAACGTTTCAAAGCTAGTGAGAGATTTTCGCCGTTCGACCTCATTCTAGTCGCTGCACTTCTTCTTATCCTTTTATTAACCCTTTCCTCGTAATACGAACTTATGCGTAACGAGTTTGCCATTTTTACTGCATCGCTGCTGCTCCGCTTATGGGGTTGGCTAATGTCGCAGACCGCAGAACGCGTCTACATAATGCTCGGTCCTGGATCGCTTCAGTGGTAAGCCCCAGGCGTTTTTGCGCCTTTGCCATCTGAAAAATCCAGGAATTCTTTTTCCGACCTCGTTTTCTTACAGTTGGAGTGACCGTAGTTGATAGTGCCTTTTTAACCGGATTTTCCGCAGATCTTCTTTGAACGTGGCAATACCAGCTTATTCTATTCGCCTCAAGCTGTTCGGTTACCGAATTCTTTATATGTAGACTTCCTCTTATACGCGTAGATCTAATGCAATTGCGTTTAGTGGCTCCACTAGACATCCTTAACATTTTCATTTAATTTAAGTGGAAATTTTCGGTCGCAAAAGATTCCCGAATTTTCTCGCCATTTCATCCATCCCACACTCACTCTGTGGTTTACGTCGTCGTCACATTTCGCTTCCATGTTAACGATTGATCCTAAGTGCTTAAAGATAGTGCTTTTCGGAAGAACTATTCCGTCTAACATTATATCCGGAACAGGCCGCAACGGATGCGCAAATGGGCACGTCAAATGCTCCGTCTTTGAACGACTTATTTTAAACCCGTTTCTCTCTAGCGCATTTCTCCATGAATCTAAGGCGTTCTGTAAATCTTCGACGTTATCGCTAAGTATAACTGCGTCGTCAGCGAAGAGAATTGGCGTTACATTTGGTTCGCGCATGCAGTCTTTTAAAAGATAGTCGAATACTACATTAAAGAGGAAAGGGCTAAGTACGCTTCTTTGGAGCACTCCGACATTAACTGGAAACCGCAGCTTTCACTTCGCACATGTCTTGTATTATTCTAACATACGTTTCCGGTACGTTTTGAGACCTCAGCGCGGCCCATATGAGATCCCTAGGCACTCGATCGAATGCTTTCTCGAGGTCGATAGATACCATGTGCAAATCCTTAGACGAATCTCGGTGCTTTTCCATAATTATTCGTAGGCTTCGGATAGCGTCCACCGTCAACCTTCCTTCAACAAATCCACACTGGCTATTATCGTGCTTTATTATTTGCCGAAGACGTTCGTTTAAGACTCTTTGGACGATTTTCATCGTGTGTCACATCAGCTTGATTGAACGGTAGTTGTTGCATACTCGAGTGTCGCCTTTTCCTTTGTATAATGGAACCAAGAAGCTACTTCTCCATTGATTCGGCATAGGTTGTCCACATTTTAATTTATTTAAAAGTTTCGATAGCCATTCGCTGCCGATTCCCTCCATCTTCAACCAAAACTCTGATGGAATGCTGTCTGGTCCCGCCGCTTTCCCCGGCTTCATTTTTCCAATTGCTATACTTATTTCTTCGATTGAAAAGTCCGAAACTTCCTCCTCGAATAGACCAGCTGTCGGCACGATATCACGTGGAAATTGTTTGTTAAGCAACTCCTTGCAGTATTCAAGCCACCGATCACAAATTTCCTTTTCATTTGTTAGTAAACGACCGTTATTTCCATTGAATTTTTGCGCCTCTGTGCAGCGAGCTTAAAAATATTTGGCGCTTTAGTATTGTACGACGTTTGAATTTCTTGTATAGCTTGTCTTCTATCTGCCGATCGTGAGAATATTATATATATTATTCAAGAGCCAGTCGAGCTTTTCCGATATCGTCGCTCCGATCGCATTTTGTCCACGCTTGGAATGCACTCTTCTTGTCGGCCACAGCTCGTTTGGTTTCGTCATTCCACCACCATGTTTCTTTGCCGACGTGATGGTATTTCGATATAGTCCCCAGATGGGACTTTGCGAGTGTTATGCATTCCTCGTGCATGCTGTTCCAAATTTCTTGCGGGCTAAGTGAGTCTGCGATATCGTTTATATTGTGAAGTACTTCTTTAGCCAGTGCGATGAATCTTGAGCCTCGTTCCTTCGATAGATTATACCACCGGATTTTTGGCTTTCCAAACGATGCCCGTGTTTTCGGTGGTTCCGCTGTGAAAAATTCTGTAATGAGCAGACGGTGTTGACTTACTAGCGATTCTCCAAGTATTACTTTATAGTCCTTAACACGGTTTCTCATCGACATTTTGCAGAGGTGATAATCTATTTGCGTTTCGTGGCCTCCGCTGCTATAGGTGATAAGATGTCGTTGATGTTTAATAAACATTGTATTTAAGACGGTTAAGCCGTAAGCCCTACACGCTACAAGGATGTCTTCGCCAGCTGAATTTCTGGTTCCAAAGCCTTTACCGCCGTGGCTGTCCTCATAATCAACATTTGTTGCTCCGACGTGGCCATTTAAATCTCCGCCTACGAAGAGCATCTCATCGATAGGTATATTTCTAAGAAAATTACCGAACTCTGACCAAAATGTATCTTTTTCTGATTGGTCGCATCCATTTTGTGGAGCGTACGCGCTAACAATGTTCCACGTTTCATTGTGTATGACGAGTTTAACACTCATCAAGCGGTCGCTTATTTTCAAGATACCAACGATGTTGTTTAGAAGATCCGCTGCAACAACGATTCCAACACCGTTTCGTCCATTGACCGTTCCATGGTAGAACATCTCTAAAAGGAAATAATTCTGCTCTTCATTATTTTTTCCAGGCATTTACTCAGACAACTAAGCAAGCTAATTGGTCTATAGCTACAGGTTAAATTGGGATCGTTGGCAGGCTTCAAAATGGGAATTATCTTGGCAGTTTTCAAATATATCGGGAAATATTCGAATCTAAGGCAGCAGTCAAATAGTTCTGTTAATTTCGTAAGAGCAAAAGGTGGTAGGCTCTTAAGACATACATACATTCAAAGCCAGTAGATTTCCTAGTTTTTAGTCTACTTATAAGATCTTTTAGTTCTTTAATAGGTATGCGATTAAAAACATTAGCTAGAGTTTGAGAATTAACGAAATCTAAGGACTGTTTGACGGAAGCTTCAATGTGCATAGGTGGGGTTATATTGTTGGTAATCGAATGATTGAGTGAAAAATTGTTTGCTAGCGCATTAGCCTTATCAGCATAAGAAAGCATTACAGAATTCCCTGTTCTAAGGGGATGAATTTAGATATGTATTTTCTTAATTACCTTGATTATATTCCAGAATGCCTAAACTTTGAAGCTTTTCGTTCCACGATTGGTTTTTGAAATTACCAATAGCGAATTTGACTAAAGAATTAATTTTCTTATATTCGGTAAAGATAGTTTATTTGATCAATTTGAGTTGGACTGTTATTTTGAACCCAAGCATTTTCTAGTTTTGATCGCATTAACTTTTTAAATACAAGTAACTTCCAATTGGGGTTTCTGACGTCGTATATACGATTGGAGCACTTAACTGGAGAAAGAATAACACTACATTTAACACGTAAATGGTCATAACTGAGTTCATTAAGTGTTATGGGAGGAGTGAAAAGGCCGAAATGATTCCCATCGATATACTTGCGGAGTCTATAATATGAGAGCTTCTAGTACCCTAGAGGCTACAATCGTTAAAAGAATCAAGGAAGAAGAAAGAGCGGCTTCAATGATGGACCTGGAGATTGATCCTATCCGGTCACGATGGGTATCGAAAACATTTACAGCGCTTTGAGCATGGCAGGTCAACATTTTCCCCAGTATTCTCAATGAGCAAAAGGTGAGTTGATGACATGCCTCCCTATAAATTTGAACAGCTGCACTAGATTTTTTTTTAAATACTAGACAGACTTTGGCATCAGGCGATTTTTGTCAAAAATGGGAGCATTCGAGAATGAATCTCTTCTTCAATGGATTGTTAACTGCCTTCTGTGCTTTCAATTCCAATTATCTTGAGTGGTTTGAAGTCAGATATTCACAAAATAAGCGCTGGTCTACCCCAGGGTTCCATCCCGTTTCCGATACTATTTCTATTTCGTAATACATATTCGTACATATTCCTCTCCTGGCCATAGTATTTTCTGCTTTTCGTACTCGATTCCGAACTCAGGTGCTTCTTTTTCGGCTGCAGAACTGGAATGGCAAGATATGCTTAGCTCATTGAATACTGATGTTAACAGAGCGGAATTTAATGTCTCGAAACACTAGTCTGTCTGCTGTTTTTTTAAGCGAAACTTTACTACTCAGCCATATCCATGAATGGCATTTTCATCGTTGAAATCGAATCATCCCCGAATGTTTGTCAATTTTGTCGCCAAAAATGCTGCGAAATATCTAGGTTTCCTGAAGCTGAGTATGAAATACTTTTCCCCCTCTAACCTTGATTCAATTGATAAGGCATTTATGTGCCCGAAATTGGAAAAAAAGAAACTAATCAGGTGCTCCCTAATTTTTTCAGCGCTTGCTAGATGATACCCAAAATCGTGCGATCAAACTCATAGGTTTATAGAGTCAACTGATACCCTCAAACACCGGCAGAATGCCTTCCCGCGAATGCACATCACTCCAATTTCCAGTACTACTTTAGAATGATGCCTAAAATAACATGATTCTTTCCTAAACCGTAGAACTCGCTCATAGATTACATCACCGAGCTTTGTTTTTTCCTAGTTATTATGACCTGCAAACATTTACGACCAACATTCATCGGTATCTGTCTTTGTTTCCACCCTAACTTTCCGAGCGACCGAGATGTAAGCAAGCTTCATATGCGCCAATTTTGATTTGAAAAACAAACCCAAAAAACTTTTAACTTTTGCATTTCCCCATTCGTTGCAAAGCCTATGATTGCAGTAGTCCTGGTTAACAAATGCCTAATCTTAGGTTAACTCTCTGCTAAACATCTCCTACAGTTTGGACTCCCACAGTTGAATTTCGGAATTTTTTTGTTAGGCCTAATTTTGGCTGCTAGAGTAAGTTTCCGTGGTATCGAAATTTTATTGTTGCACCAACGCTTTAGTTCGTACTTGCGCGAAGAGAGAACTATCTACAATGTTGGACCCACTTTTATCCCTGACAATAAATTGCAGACATCCGGGCGTCGTGTACAACAATAAAATGCCAGAAATGTGTTGCACTTCATCACAAAGTTATAATGTGGCAAGGGACGACTTCTTTAAAAGCTGTGTATTCTGGAGACATTTATCGAAAAATAGCGTTAAGTGGAGGACAATGTCTGATCGATCAAAGTTAAAGAAAGTTAACAGCTTTAAACTGTCTACTCAGCGAACAGTGCGTTTAGTGTAGAAAAAGTCTTAAAGTCTTATGTAAGGCTATACCATTGTAGGACACCTTTCTACAGCTTTCTCCCTACTTTCTTAAGGTTCAGCTGGAATGGATTATAGGAAAATCTGTCCATCGATTCTCTGAGAGTCATATACTCATATACATGAAGAAGAGTTAAACAAACGACGGGGTTTGACTTTGCTCATTTTTTCATTCCATACAACGTTTTTCAAAAAACGGGTCAGTTCTTGACGACGTCAGTAACCAAAGCCAACAATTGTTGACAGGAAAATTGGCAGGTAAACGCTCTTAAAACCATCTCAATGATCAAATAAAAAAAGCATTAGCCCCCAAAGAAAACAAATAACGAAACCCCATTAAGAGATAACCAACTTCGAAGCAATTAAAAACGATGCAGGTATTCAAACCGCTATCAATAGATCATTCAACTTCTAATCTATTTTTGCAGCTATTTTTGCAACCACAAATTCCATAAACGATGACTGCAATGACTACAATCAGCATAAAATTAACAGTTTATTGCTTTTGTTGGTAGAGTCACAAGGAGGCTCGATCTATAAAGACCACCAAACTCACAGATTCAGTTAGTAGATACAACCCGTAGCTCGAAAATGAAGTTCCTCGTCATTCTAACTCTAGTTTTCGTCGGAGTTCCGGTAATACATTAACCTTATCCCTTATTGCAATCTCTAATGTGACTTTTTTCTAGGCCGAATACAACTTTCCAACAATTGAAAAATTGGACAATGCCTGCAAGATCTGTTTCGACAAGCCCCATTCGATATTGAAGTCCATGAGTGCCAACTCGTCGATTATCGAAGAGAATGAAATTCTTGCCTATCTACAGTGTATTTTGGAAAATCTTGGATTTTGGGATAAAAAGATGGGTTTCCAAGTCGACCACATAGGAGAAGTTTTGCGCGACCATAAGCAACGGGACGACATCTTGAAGGAAATCAAATTCTGTAACAAAAGTTCAAAATCGAACGATCCATGGCTGTGGTTTAGCCGAACTGTGAAATGTGTTTCGAAGAGATCAATTGAAATAATGGATGTCATAAAGCAGTTGCTACGTTATGAGCTAAACCCGGTGGAAAAACCTAAGGCTAATCCAAAGATAAGTACACAGCAGAGCTTGGATGCTCAGACCATCACGAATTTGAAGAGACTCGGCTCAAGGATCCAGGATTATCTGATCAATACCGATGTTTTGTAAGATCTCAAACAATTTTCGAATAAAATTTTCTTCCTGCATTTTAGAACAAATGTGAGTTTTTCTGCCATTGAAGAATTCGACGATGTAAAAGGCTCATAAAAAGCGATTCGGATTTGGGTTAAATTGAAGTACAATAGTTTGAGTGTTAGATTGTTTCCCTAAGATACTATAGATAGCAAAAGAGTTGACGACTGCTTAGAGGCGATAAGGTCGCGTGTAACATGGAGAATAATAACACCTCGAGATATGCTCTTAGGATCCCCAACTATCAATGAAAGCCCTATCCGGGGACTTAAGGATTTACTAAGAAATTCTCCTCTGAGCATTGCCTAGCTGGTTTTTTTTGGCTCAATTCCGTGTTTCCATTTCGATCAACAAATTCAGCCTTAGAATTGCGGTCATGGAAGATTGCAGTTTAAACCTTTTTGAAGCTGGTGAAGAGGTTAGGGATGGTCTTAAGTCTCGCCTGGCTGTCACTATAGACGTAGAATGCATGTACCTCCCGTTGAAGACCAAAGCAAGTTTGTCTAGCTATAAGTGAAGTTTGACATTGCAGTCCACAAGAAACTAGCACTTCATTCCAAACCAATTCTAAAGCTATCGACGAACATCCGACTGCTTTCTTTTCTTACACCGGACTCTAGTTGCAAACCATAACATAAAAGTGCTAAAGACTAGTTCTCGATACATGGAAGATGATCTTAAAAGTATAGTCAATGCGTCTAAAGAAGAGTTGGGCATACCAGGTAAAGCTCTCAAACGGCGGAGAATGCAGCAACACTCTATAGCTTGTTTATCTAATTGTTGTGTTCACGTAGACGAATCGTTTTTTGGATAAAAGCAATGGTGGTGGACATGACATTGATTCCGAGTGCTGATTGTGGCCAATATGTAAAGACGAGTTGTTCGCATGGTAACACCAATGCACCAAATAGCTTAGACATCAATCCGCTGTCGCTGTCGGTCTTCTGGACTGATATGGACTGACCCATAGAACGGATGGATGGATCTACATGGTTATGACAAAGCCAATTATATCCTGTGCAGCGGTTATCTGATGGAATAAGCTTACTCGATAAAACGACATTACTGCTTTTATCAGACTCCAAAGAGCGGTCTCTCTTGCCTAAAATGTCTGGCTACAACCAACCATCTGAACTCGTCATTTAGAAGGAAGTCGACTTGCTTTTTAAATATGTTTTTACTCTAGTCTTATAGACATGTCGGCTTATGCAATGACTCCAGGACTTCCGCTGCAGAAAAAATACAAAATCGAATTTCCCTATGCCCAAGACTGGTTTCGGCCAGAATTGAAGCCAGGAAATGAATGCAGTCAGGTCTTTATTTATAGTTTTAAAATCGGTATGGTATGCGGCACTGGTATTTTCTGGAGGCCGACAACGTTAGATGTCACTCCTCTTTAGGAAAACTTGCGCCTTTCTTTTGAACATTGATAGCAAAGCAACAGCCAAGCTGCACTTAGAACCTTTCTCCGGTCCGGTTTCCGCTCATATTAGGCTACAAGTACCAGGCATTGACTTGTTGGGTGCTGGTCTGTAGGCACTATATCACGGAATGCTAACTTATCTTTCTTCGAAAGACTCAAAGTTTCCATTGAAAGGAACTTCAATATGTACTATGGAATAGTTATTTGCCTGAGTGTTTTGTACCCACAACAAAAAAAATGTGCTCTAACAAATATTATGCCAATTATCTAGGCCATTCAATAGTTTGCTGCGTGGTAAACTTAACCCTAAGAATTTTGGTTTTTATATCCTTTTTTTCGCTGAACATTCACTGTCGTTGTCAGGACGCTAGAATTGGGATCTCCCTTTTGGCGTTTCGGGGTTTTTCTCTTTATCGAATTGAAGTCCTTACAGTCTACGGCACTAGTTTAAGACAGACCTTATGCGCGAAACTTTATTAGGTTAGGTGAAGGTAAACCGTCAATCTCAGCTTCACATATGTGGCATCGGTGCATGCCATTTGATTCTTCTAACATTCGCTGTTGGAAACGTATTAGCACTTGACTTTTTGACTGCATCTGTAGGGTCGTTGTGTTTGCTTCATCTTTAGGACTTTTTTTCTATTCACACTTGAAAGCTCCGGCCGTTTTAGTCCAATCTTCTAAATGTATCACCGTAAGAGCCACAGAAAAAACAGATATTGAATTATCTAGCAACTCTTGGAGCAGCGCTTAAGTGGCCCGAGGATTTGGTAGTACATTTGTTGACACCTTCGGAATCTAAACGATGATCTGTGTTTAGAGGTACTTTTTCAAGTACGGGATTAATGGGAGATCATGCTTGCATCCTTTTATACTGATATGGTATTTCTGTTCAGTTTTTCGGCAGTATAAGGAAAATTAGCGCTTTACGAGGAATGTGTTTCGTGCGCCTAGAGCAACTTGTGATCATCATAATCGGCACAATTTGCTAATCGTCGAAGAGTAGTGGAGGTACGACAACTTGGCTTGTCGTATGCAACAACTTGGCGTATTTACGTTACTGAAGCTGGCCTACCTTCCGAATCGTGTCCATTTAAGTGGTAGGCCCTTGAAAATCTTTAAGAAGATCCACTTTTTAGACCACATTTTGGTTCAATGGTTCAATGGTTACGTTAATAACCAAAATAGTCATTTTTGAGGTTCGGAACTACCCGAAGAGGTTCAAGAACGGCCATTATATCCAGACAAAACAACGGTATGGAGTAGTTATGGTGGAATCATAGTCCATATTTCTTCAAAACTGAGGCTGGCCGAAACGTATCTGTAAATGGGCCTATTATTGCGCCATAATAATGGACTATTTGCTGCCTTTAGTCTCGACGACATTTGGTACCGAAAAGACACAAATCCAGCAGCCACGGCCTAATTGCGAAAACGTTGTGATGAACACTTAATTTCACGCTTTGGACAGTGGATTTGGCCGTCTAAATCACTCATGCTCAGAAGGATCTTCGAAAATTTGAACTTCAGAACAGATCAACTTAGCAACAGTTACGACCATCATTTGAAAGAAATAATCTTTAAAAAATAAATGTAAGGAATAGGTCCTCTGTATGACAGTAAAGGTTACCAAATAAAAAGAACCTTTTCAATTGCTTCTTAGTTCTTAATAAAGTACTTCTAAAAGAATCACCCTGTTTGTCCCGACTGCGATTGGTGAATGCACTGACATTATTGCTTGTCCTACTTAGCGTTCATCACCCGATTATGTCACATTAGAATTTTTAAACAGTTTAACGTGTTTTAAGAAGTCTGTGACGCTGATAGCCGTATCACCTGTTTTCCTTTTTTTCAAAAACCTAATGATCATTATTTCACGGGCCTTCCTGCCATATAGTACATTGGAAAGTAGGCCAAATACTAGCATGTTGTACTATTTACATATATCTAGCACACTTGGGTGCTTAACGAAAACGTAGTGACACGTCGAAATGGTAGTCTTTCTTACTTAGCGAGTGCAAGAAAAACGCTTACATCCCAGACCACAGCAGGCATTCATGTGGTCTGTCGGCAACTTGGAGAGCTATGTCATCCGTAGTTATGCTCACATGAAACCCAGATGTAGTGGATGCCCTAATCGAGAACGCAAGCAGTCCGGTATCTGAAAAACTGTTTTCTGGGCTTCGCCAAGCAAGATCATCGGCGGATTCGTTTGAAATGATGTGAGATCAAGTCAATAAAATCACTGCATTCAGTGCAGTTTTGTATTATCGAACTATAAGTCAAGGAAGAGTTTAAAGTGCAGGGCTTTAAGAGCAGCTTTACTGTCGCTACAGAAATAGACGCTTCCCCGTCTCCACCAATTCCTTACAATTTAAAAAAAACTCTTTGCCATTAGCATCGCGTAAATTTAAACTTAAAAGACAGACAGCGAGGAAAGAATTTCTGCTTTGTCGTCCTCCAGTAAAACAATTGCACCGCTTCCCAAATCGTTTTTGGAACTGTCCACGACGGCACAAAGAACGTCGATATCGTATTTTTTCAACAAGAGAATCGGATGCCTGTCCATAAAACCACAGTAAGGTGCTGTTGTAAGACCAATTGTCTCTAAACAGAAGATGACTTAGGAAGTGAAGGCTACGATATGATTACTAAGAATGGAAGTTAATCCCTCCAGCTAGAACAGCGGCATGCAGCGTTGACAGACCAAAGTCTGGTAAAAGCATCAGTTACGTATTTTCATAAAAATTTGTTTCACTTGACAGCCGACGCATGGGGTGTGATTGGTCATATCAAAGCCATGTAGCTTCAAAGGACGCTCCTGATTGACAAAATCCATATTTTGCCGTAAGCTTCTTCACACTGCCAGAAAATCAACAAAACTTTAGGATGACATCCCAATACTTAGGTGAGTTGGAGACATTGGTCTGTCTAAACTTTGGTTAAATTAGAGCTGTTAGCTTCCTCGTTATCGTAAATAAAACAACATCAGCCTTGAGCGGATTGACTGAAAGCCTGTCATCAATTGTTGATCACCAGAGCCTCGGTATTTGTACCTTCGCTGGGCTAGAAGTGAAGATTCTCATCAGTGTTACCAGCAGCTGAGTCTATATTTTTTGTAACATAACTGGGTATAAACCATCAGTGCCGGGTGACTTCAAGGCATTGAACGAAGCAGCAGCGTGTTTTATGGCCTCCGTGCCTTCTCCAAGGTATTCCGATTTTTCTTTTCTTCAAGCAGCGTCTTCACCTACCATCACTTTTCTTATTTCCATCCTCACGATTACTTTTAAAAAGTAATTGCAAGTAAAACCACCCCCAGTGAACCAAGCGAAATAGCCTTAATTAATAGCAATTACTTCTTAAATGAGGGGGTGTGCACCGGCTATTTACTTTGCCACATTACCACCAAGTGAGGTGAACATTTCTCCCTTTCGGTCAACCATTAAGTGGTCACTTTGTAATAAACCGCAGAGTGGTTGGAGTTTTTCTGCATTCTCCAACCCCCCAACCAGTCCACCGATTTTTTACTTTTTTTCAGGTTATGTTCTTCTTTTGTGTATGCAGGTGCACTCAACAAATGTGTGTACGTGTGGGGGTGGCAAAGGACTCGTATATAAATACTTATTAACTTTCCACCACTCACTCACTTTGCATTCAATTTAAAATTGTAAAATACTACCCGTAACAGCCCCTTGGCAGCATCCCCTTCAGAAGGCATTCATTCCGTCAAGAGGGCATCGGGCTTCAATTTTACAATTTCGTTTTATTTATGAAAGCGGAAAATACGTTGGTCAGTTTGGTTTGCTATAAGAGGCCGTTAAAATAAAAACTGTACTCAAAAACAACGAAAAAAAAACCATAAATTCATAAAAATCAAGTGAAACCAATTTCTGTTGAATTGAAAGTTGGCAACCACTTTGGTGGATGTTGTTTTTTTTTTGTAAGCGCGCGGATTTTACATTGCAACCCCAAGTCAGGGGGTTGGTTTGAAGGATAAATAACTTAACCTCTAGATGGTGAGGTGGGTGAGCTGTTGGGTGCTGTTTTTTTTTTTTTTTTGTAAGTGACCACATTCATGATCCGACAACTACACAGCCCATAATGGGCTTGAAAAAAGAATGTCAGAATTATTTAACTGTCGGCCCTGAACATTGTGTGCAAAAATATGAAAACTGTTTGAATTGGCCACTTGAGATGAGAAAAACACTGGCCATTCAGAAATTGTGAATTGTGAATTGTGAATTGTGAATTGAATTCTCCATTCAATAACATTTTTCCAAATGAACCATTTTAGAAGTGTGCACCCACCCTTCATAACTGGGATATGAGTAGCTCCTAACTCTTACCATTTGTAAGTTGTTGTAGATTGAATACTTTGTGTGTAGCCCATTCAAATGGCAACTTTGCCGTTCATAAGCTGGCAAATATGTGCTTTGTAATTCCGTATATAGCCATACGCCAACCATTTGAAAACTCCTGTACAAGGGTATTCTTCCTGTTTCACTAATTTGGCCGGCTACAGGTTCACAGGTCATCTAGGAAAAGAGTGGATCATTCCGGCAAACCCATAGACTGCTTCGTCCGTGACAGTACCACAGCTGCTGATAATTCCGACTACACCGACGATAGCTTTCTTCTATTATCTGTCAATGCGAACGCACCCATTCATACCGAAACTAACTACTCTGAGCAGCTACTCGTAAATGAGGGCGGGTTAATTGTTGAGGCTTATGCCTTGAAGCTTCTTCATAACTATTCTATGGGGTGTCAGAGTCGGTCTTGTCCCAAAGGGTTCTGAAGATGTAACTCAGTTTAATTCCACTATGAAGACTCCTGAAAATCTGGTCAGTCCTGGAAGTCTGCACTAGAAATTGGCCTTTCGTCAATTTGTTCAAAACTAATGTTCTTCCATTTAAAAGAAAGGAGAAGCTTTCGTATACAATGGGATCGTCATAAAAAACTTTTCTGAACTCCAAAATGTCGAGATCCGCATTTTAAAGAAACCTCGTGGGCTCAATTTTACTTACTTAGGCGCTACAGCCCGAGATAGTCCTGTTCCTTAGTCAACAAGCGTCTCCTGCTAACTCGATCCTTCGCTAGCTACCTTCAGTTTCTCACGTTCAGTTGGCTTTGGTCAACTTCCACTTGCGTGGGCCACCAAAGTTGCGGTATGTGTCCGCTTGCCGATTTGCAGCAACTTTATTTTACCTTAGACATGGCTTTCTTCCCTGTATTCAGGTCAGGTGGTCTGCTTCGTCGAAGTTGAAAGGTTCATTCTGCCTGAGTGTGGAATTTGGTTCGTCATTGCCGCTATACTTACTTACTTACTTTACTAAGTGGCGCTACAGTCCGGGTAGGACCTGGGCCTCAGTCAACAAGCTTCTCCAGCCAGTTCGATCCCTAGCTAGCTGCCTCCAGTTTCGCACGCTAAGTTGGCTGAGGTCCTCTTCCACTTGCGTGCGCCACCTGAGTCTTGGCCTTCCTCTACTGCGCTGTCCCTCGGGAGCGGATTCGAAGACTTTTCGGACTGGATCTTCACTCTTCTCCCTAGGTCAAGTCGCTGTACAGTTCGTACAGTTCGCCGTTGTATCCCCTCCTCCACTCACCGTCAATGCAACCAAGAACACACTCATCCATTTTTGATAATGTCCATGCCTCTGCGCCATAGAGCAGGACCGGGATTATTAAAGTCTTCTATAGGGTGACTTTTGTTGTCCGAGAAAGGGATTTGCTACTCAATTGCCTTCTTAGCCCAAAGAAACAGCGGTTGGCAAGAGTTATTCTTCGCTTGATCTCGGCGCTGGTGTCGTTGTCTGTATTTATAGCAGAGCCTTGGTAGACAAAGTCCTTAACTACCTCAAAGTTATATCTATCGAGGGTGACGTTCTGCCCGAGACGTCGGTGCTAGTTGTCCGTTTTGCTTGACAGCATATACTTGGTCTTGCCCTCGTTGACCGCTAAACCCAATTTAGACAGCGCATCGCCTTGTCTAAATCCTTTCTGGACGGACGAGTTTGGCAGGGATGCCGAAACTAGACATTGCTCTATATAGCTTGTCTCTATAGATGCTGTCATACGCGGCCTTAAAATCGATGAATAGGTGGTGGATATCGATCTGAAGCTCATGGCTCATGGGATATGCCGTAGCGTGAATATTTGGTCGATGGTGGTCTTTCCTGGACTAAAGCCACACTGATATGGACCTATCAAGTTGTTGATGAACGATGAACGGCTTCAGGCGTTCACACAATACGGCAGATAAGATCTTTTATGCGATGTTAAGGAGACTGATGCCTCTGTAGTTGGGGCAGTTCAGAGGTTCTCCTTTCTTGAGGGTCGGACAAACAACGGGCTTACTTTCGTCCGACCATATTTTACAGATGAGTTGGTGTATAATCCTCACCAAGTCATCGCCTGACGCTTTGAAGAGCTCGGCGTTCAGGCCATCTGCTCCAGCGGCTTTGTTGGACTTGAGCTTCGATATGGCTATCTTCACTTCATCCAGGTCGGGTGGACAGAATTGTTGGTCATCATCGTCCAAGTTGATTCGGTTGATTCTGCCTGACAGCGGTATTTGGTTCGTCGTCGCCGCTATAGAGTCTACTGAAATGCTCTTTCAAAAGTCGCAGTACCGAATACGTCTCTTCCGGCCTCGGTTTGGGATTTGTGTTCGAATCTCGTTCCTGGAGTAGCATCGTTCAATTTCCTCAACCGCGCGCTTCTCACACTCCTTCTTTTTCTTCCTAAGAAGCAGGTCTTCGCGTCTCCTCCTTTGCTCATTGGGCTCGTAAGCTGTACTACTCCTTCTTTGCAGCACCACTTTGTATGCATCTTCCTAATATGCCTGCGATTGCCGGCATTCGTCAACAAATCAGGGGTTTCGTTGTGGTTATCGAATGAAACCCAGGACATCAGAAGCGACATCTCTGATGGCTTTTTAGCAATGTTGCCATTGATCTGCGGTACATAGTCCTGACGACAGTAAACTATACCTTTCAACAGTGTAAGCTCAGATGCCCTCTCTTCCTAGTTTTGCATTAAAATCGCTGAGTACAATTTGAATGTCATAGCTAGGCATTCCTCATGGGTGCTATTCAAGAGGTCATAGAAGCTATCCTTGATGCCGTGAGATGTGAGATACTTTCTTCAGGGGATCGTCTACAAAAAATAAACTATTGCCCTATCTGGTATCGGCCTCAAGACTAAACTCCTCCATGGACTCATTCTGTGACAATGTAGTGAAACACTCTGGGTAATATTGCTGATATGAATGTGCTCCCATTCTTTGCAGAGCTTTTTGAATATATTTCCAGGTCGCGTCTTTTGGGTCTCAAGAACTTTTTTGATATTATTCGAAAACTAATCTGATGTTCTGGTAATTTATGCGCTTCTTAGAAAGTAGCTGCTTATTATCTATTAGAGGTGATGCGCAAAACGTTCCCCTTCATATCCACCCAGCAAATACCCCGGTGGGCTGAATGATCTACCTTGGTTGATAATGCGTTTCTGTTTCCTGCATTGGAAAATACCTTTTAACCAAAAGAGCATTATAATGGTCATGAAGCAGTGACGGAGAGACGTACCATACCCTCGGACCACGGCACTTTATTGTTTATTTACAATTTGTTTCCAGTTTTCTACAGTCCTGAAATTCATTATCGCTGAATCCAACACCTTTACAGATGCCTGGCTGAATGAGGAGATATCAATTTTTCTCCATATAAAACCTTCTTCATTATTGAAATACGTAAACCCACCTAGCTACTCATCATGTTTCGATATTTTTAATATCAAGACGTACAACAGGAATGAGGGACAACACGAATGAGTGTCCTGAGACACATTCCTTTCATAATAATAACCAATTTTCCGAAGTCATTGTGCCAAAGACGGCTTAATCCTCTAAAGAAAAAAGTTTAAATCTGCTTTAGGATCACTTTTATTTTCCGAGCAATCTAAAGGCTAGACAACCATCGTTGACTCCAATATGTGGAGATTTTCCTAGGTAGCAACTTAAAATGTTTTCATTGTCTCAGTTCAACAAAAGATCAAATATCTAACAAACCCGCTGCAAGACCATATCTATACAGATTCGCATAATTACTTTGTGACGCCTTCTATTCTTCTCCAAATGAATCCTTTCAGATTTCCTTCCCAGTTTCGTTGACGACTTTCCGTCATTCTTTCACATTTATTTTGTAGAAAAACGACTTTGTCCTTTGAAATTAAAACTGAATAACGAATTTTTCAATAAACTTCACCTTTTACCCGTTGAACAAGCACACAGTTCCAATTTTACTATTTGTCTCTTCTCCGGGCAAGCTCACAGATCTGCCTTCTACAAGAACACTGTGCCACTCGACTCGAAGAATGTTATCAAGTTGGAAAACTAAGAAAAGAATTCCATTCCATGCCACAGCGTTCTGTTCTTTTTCTTTATTTTCTACCCTCCCCCACCAACAGATACGGATATAACCTTCTTTAAATGGAAAAACTAGAAACTCATTGCAGGATTCTGCATACATTCTAAAAGCAGAAACAAAAGCCCAGGAATCGAGTGCACAGGAGTCGAGGAGACGAGGAAACGACGACGAGGCAGGAAATTATCAGAGACAAATTACAGAAGTTTCAGTATTCATAAAGAATTGCCAAAGTTACTCCTCGCTACTAGCAACGATAGCGACAACGACTACCAAGGCAGTGGTAGTGCTCCTAGATTCTCAGTTCTCGTATCTGTATCTAGAACCTCTGCACATAATGTTGGCAACAACTTCCAAGTCGATTGGGGTACGACAAGGTGGACAGGGTGTAAAAGGGTTTCATCGAATAAAATTCTCTCTCTCTCTCTCTCTCTCTTTCTCTCTCCGGATGAATGCGATAAATTTAATTAAATTACATCTGCAGATACTGAACTTGTCCTCTGGATACCACTATGCCACTTCCACCATCGCTAACATAGCCCACAATGACGATCATCCCCAGCTCCGGCATTAGTACAGGCCCTGGCACTATAGATACATATTGTATCTGGAATTGTATTCATTGGTCTTGGCAGTATGTATAGTACTCGTATCCATTGAAGCTGGGAGTCGTGTTTTTTTGCCGCATGCATGTTTCTATTGTAAACATCCGTAAATGACCCCTGTGCGGCGGCGTTGTTTTAAGCGCTAACGTTGTTCCACTGCGGATTGTTGGGGGAGCAGATTGTACTCGTATATCCGCCCGTAGGTAGTGTGCGGTCTTCACATGCTATTGTATTGTTTTCCACTTGATTGTGTTGCTACCCCACGGATCGACGGGTTGCTGTTGTTGTCGAGTCGAGTGGGGGAGTGTATTTGACCTATGAGCTAGTTATTAACTCTATCCACTAGGAATGCACACACTTGGTTGATTTAACATTTGGAGGACGAGTAGGAGTACAAATATAGTATAGAGTGAATTTCTGCCATGACCTGGAATGAGGGCACTTAATAATCTGCTATTGTGTTGTGTCGAAGTACGCTTGCCAGCGACGTTACCCGGTCTTGACAGCAAACAATACCAATGAATACAATAACGAAGCGACCGGTGGTATGAGTTACTACATAGAGGCGATATGGAGGCAATTAGTCGCAATGAATAACAATCCCATGCTTGAAGGGGATTAGGTGGAACATGTAAAATGAATGCATCAAGAGAAGGGTTTGTGGTAGTTTTTTTTAAAAAGGGTTTATTCCGAGAATCTCTTCCAAATATCTTTCTTAAGCCTTTCACCCACACTGCTATTCAGAATGCAGATAAAGCTCCGGTGAACCCTTACCTGGGGTCTGTTGCCCTGAGATGCTACATTGCACTTTTGAATATTTGACATCAACTCTTCCCTGTATGGTGCTGTCTTAAGGAGATTTCTGAAGGAACTCTGATCAAAGCCAGTGTTGTCATTCCAAAAGCCCAAAGTTGACCAGAAACAGTGTAAGTAATTGTAAACGCGATCTTCATCTGGATACTGAAAGCGAATAAATTTTGCGATATAAATCTTAGGTACATTGGTGCGGCGAAAGCAATTTGACCCCACAGCTGTAACCCTCTTCTTCAAGTTAACGTTTTCTGCATTAAGGGAGATCTGGAAATGAGTTAGAATTAAAAGTGATCATAAAACTCGAAAAGAACCTTACCGTTCCCACCAGAAGTAGCACCAACAATTTAAGCATGTTCGATGGCGAAAAATTCTATAAAAAGTAATCACAAGATGTACGTTACTGGCTTCTTTATCAAAATCAGTAACAATAGGTGCTTACGGGTTATCGAACTGAAATTGTTTACAAAGTGACAGATGGCTTATTGTGTAATACTTGGAAGTAGGCTGAAATAAAAAAAAGACAGTCTGTTGGGAAAATTAAAATACGAAAACAATTATACGAATATTTTGAGTGTCGTGGTCACAATTTAGGCAAAACAAGACTATTGGTCCAATGTGGCTCCCCTGAGGAACTTCGCTTTATAGTTAATGTAATCTATGTGCATAAAAGGAAGAAGTGTCCCACATCATCCCAGAAATATTATGTCTTACCACAATTGGCCCGTCGGGCTGCTTAAGATCTATCTTCCGCTAGCTTGAAATTGCCTATAAATTGTTGTTGCAGATGATGCTAAACTTGGAAAGTACTTTGCTCTACGTCAATAAAAGTGGCAGACATTGTTCAAACATACCGTCAATTTCTACACAATTATACGGCATTTACTAAGTTTTATCTTAAAACTACCGAGCCGTCCCGGCTTCGTACGGGTGTAACTCAGAAAACAAAAGACATGAAGAATACGAAGTACTGCCTTTGATTATAGAATTTCTTTATAAACAATGTTTGTAGCTGACAATAGCTGACAATGGTTACACAATACGAACAAATTTTTTTGGAAGTGACGCGCGAAAGAGCTACGTATAGCTGCCCATGAGAAAAACACTCAACGCTTACGTCTAAGACGCAACGTTGAATGTCTGACCTTGTTTATTTAATTGAAGGCTGCAAGCAATTGAGAAATTCTGTTGGGAAATGTACAGCCTCTTCCTGGTCCAGCACGGTGTCTTCAGAGTAGTAGTTTGAGCCTGTATATTAAATTTAAAAATAATCAAGTCGTTCACTTTACCTACTTGATTGTTAGTAGGCGACCAGATAGCTCTCTCCTTGAACCAAGGTATCATTCTCTCTTGTTACCACTGGTAAGATTTGACGATAGTCGTCAGAGAACAATATCATGCATCCACTGATGGGTAAATCCGTACTGCGCAAATTGAAAACTTGTTCGACATGGTAGCTTCGTCCCAAATATATATAAGAACCCCGATGAACTGCAAAGAGTAGCCTCCCCTAATGTGCTGCCCCATTGAGAGCCGTCTTCTAAGAGACCCATCGCTTTGCATGCTGCTTTATTGGTATTATTAGTTACTCCTTGTATAGGTCTGAGGTGTGAGAAGTATGATTGGCCCTTAACAATGCGAAGAAGCATTTCTCCAGCCAAAACATTCACTGTTCTTGGGATGAACCAGATAACATCAGTTTTTTCTAACTCCAGGGAAACCTTCAACTTGAGTCCTTTCTTTCCTCCGTTGAAAGGTTTTGATCCGGCCTAATTTTGTTCACTTACCATACCAGCAGATGGACGGAAGGAAGGAATGGAAGGAAATAAGACCCAAATTAAGTTGAGGATGAACTGAAATAGTAAATCTCAACTGCTTCTGTTAGAGGAAGTTTAGACGGAACCAGGTAAATCAAAAGGAGTGAAGAAGATGCATATAAATTCTTTCGTATGATTTTGAATCCCATTTCGAGTATCATTCTAATGTTGTTTGTCGTTTGTACACAAATACCGAAATAGGCAGCTTTTTTATTGTGCATAAATAATGGCTGGGTGTTAAAATTTCACATTGTGACTCCGAAGCACTAAATTCGTCACTATTTGTGATTTGTGATACATACTCTGCCGATCCCACTTCAAAACCTACGTGCAGGGACGAATACTGTCGTGAACAAATAATATACCTACTACAGTGAATAAGAAGAAACAGAGTAGAGATCATAAATAAAAGTCCAGGCAGAAGGGAACCGTAAGACGCCCATCATTTTATTTTTGTGGTTAAGAGGCAAGAAACGGTCTAAAACAACTTGAAAATATCACCCCGAACACCAATTTTTAACCAGTGAAAAGAGATTCGTCATTCCGAGAAACAAGAGGCATTTTCCAGAAAAGATCCTCATGCCAAACTCTGCCTCCAATTTGGAGAAAATTCTGATTTCACTATTCAGTGAGGAATGCCATAAAACCACCAGTATTTCTGTTGATAGGAGAATGTTGCAATATCTGTCATTTATTAGTTATCATGGCTCGTCATAAGTCATAATTTACTCATTTGATCATGTAGCACTATAGTCTGAGGTGGACTTGGTCAACCAACAGAGCAATCCAGTTAGCGCGGTATGTGGCTATCTG
The DNA here is from genome assembly GCA_928272305.1 of Volucella inflata. NCBI lineage: Eukaryota > Metazoa > Arthropoda > Insecta > Diptera > Syrphidae > Volucella > Volucella inflata. Next base: position 207,806,566 of record OV743716.1, read on the forward strand.
TGCCCATATTGGTTTGATTTCTGATCACTGCTCTCTGTTATGATATGATGTGTCACTCAAAATTCGAAAGTTTATTTAAGAAAAACATGTACAATAGTATTATTCAAAGTATTGCCCATCTGAAGCTATGACTTTTTCCCATCTTTCTGGCAATTTGTGGATGCCATCCCAAAAGAACTGCGCTGGCTTGCTTGGCAGCCAAGAATGAATCAAGCCAATTTTTGATATTCTGCTCTGATGTGAACCGTATTCCAGTGAGGGCGTTCTGCATCGACCCGAACAAATGGTAGTCAGAAGGGGCAAGGTCTGGGCTATAAGGCGGGTGGGGTAAGACTTCCCATCCACTGTTTTCCAAATAGTTCATAACCTGAATAGCAACGTGGGGCCGAGCGTTGTCATGATGGAAAATTATTGGCTCGTGTCTGGTCGTATATTCCGGTCGTTTTTCGACTACTGCTCTCTTCAAACGGATTAATTGTGTTTGGTAGCGTTGGCCATTGATGGTTTCACCCGGTTTTAGCAGCTCATAATACAGCACACCCATCTGATCCCACCAAATACAGAGCATTACCTTCGCGCCATGGATATTCGCCTTTGCCGTTGATTTGGCTGGTTGGCCGGGTTTCACATATGATTTTTTGCGCTTGGGGTTGTCGTAATGAATCCATTTTTCATCACCAGTAACAATCCGATGCAAAAATGACTTCCTTTTCTGGCGTTCCTTCATAGAGTAATGCCTCCAGTTCTTCATCTTCAAACTTTTTTGGCTGCCCAGGACGTTCATCGTCTTCCAAGCTAAAATCAAGCAAACCACTTTTGGCACATTCGCTCAGCTAGCGCATGTTCACCATAAGCTTCCACCAAAATACGATGACTTTCGGCAGCAGTTTTCTTCATATTAAAGTAATGAAGAAGAACTCCCCGCAAAAACACTTTTTCAGGCACAAAGTTCGACATATTTGAGTGAAAAAAAATTATTGTTATTTACGCTTCAAATGAATGACATATACTGAAATGACGTACAATGATAGTAGCTTTCCAACGCATGTTTCAATGGAATAATACAAGTTACGCCATCTCTTAGTAAACCGCACGAGTTATAAACCCAATAGTTGCACAGACTATTGAAAGATTGTTCCTCCAGTGTTCGCTTCTGAGTTCTGCATAATTCCGTCAAGTATGATGTTGATTAAGTCACATAACAGCGCCTCACCTTGTGTTAAACCTTTTTTGAAATTTTCTGTACATTCTGTACAGACGGAGGAGTTAAGTAACCATGCCAAACCTATACTTCGCTCTGTATAGTTCGTCTCTATAAATGCTGTCGCATGCGGCATGCGGGTCCGGCGCCCGAAAGACTCTTTCTACAGGCAACTAAAATCAAGTTAAATGAATGGTTGCTTAGAATACAACAACAAGTTAATTTACACAAAAAATTAGTCTCGCTATTAAATGTTGGATGCCACCCACAGAGCGAAATAACCACAAAGCCCAAAGGTCCTTCTCTTCCTCCCTATCCCATTTTCCGAAAAACTTACCACGTATTCCCGCATTTTAAGAGTACTCGTATCCGCTTGAAATCCGCTTAAGTTCTTTTAAAAAAAACAAATAAATTCCAGAATTCTCCAAGTCTCCAAGTGAATATCGAGAATTGAGAACTGCGCGCTTGCTACGACAATTTTTCGTCCAGCCGCAAAGTCGATTAGCTTGAATCCGTTATCGGAGGTGGTATCCTGCCGGCCATATTTTTTAAAAGTTCTACCAAAGATACTCCCTCTTCCTAGCTTTACCGAGGATAATTTTAATATCATAACTTGGGCATTGCTCCTAGGTCTTCTATGAATCATGAACCACCAAAGTAAGGTAAGACAAACACATCGCTTGATTGTGACGCTGCTGACCCAGGACAGTCAATAATTTCCTGATCAATAACCGCATAGCATGACTCCATGCTAAACAATAACATAACCCTCCGGATCAAAATGTGATAAAGTCAAATTGGGTTTTCAAGACTAAGTACAGACCAGAAACACAACTGAAAGGAGACAGGCACGTCTTGTGGCAAAGGGTTTTGATAAAATTCATGGTGTCGAGTCGACTACCAAGACACTTACTTGGCAGTAGCAAAAATCAACATCACATAGTACATAGAAGTATCCTCAACCTACCTAAATAGAGAGCAGCCGGCGGGTTTTGCAGTAACAGGAAATCGTGTACACAAACTCAAGAAGCTATTTATGGACTTAAAATGGTGATCGTCAGTAGAACTTTAAGTAAGATGTGATTCTTGCGGTACTTGGTTTTACTGCTCACAGTTTCGATTTATGAATTCATCAAAAAATGAAAATAATTAAATAACGTGGATCACTGTGTACGTGTAGCAACAAATGATTTGGAGCATGTTAAAACGACACTTAAGAGAAAATTTTGAGATAAGAGCTCGGAGATGTAATGAATTTTGTGTCGAACTTAAGACTAAAAGTCTTCCAAACAGCCTTCGTATCAGTTAAGATGGGTTTATTCTAACTATTTCAATAAATCTGAACTACGAGGGCGGGTCAATAAGTCCGTGACTTTTTGAATTTCTGACCTCTTTACTGAAACAGCAACACTACTCCTGTCAACAGGCATCTGTCAGTTGACTCCTGTCAAAATTTAAATTTGCTGCGTCAGTTAGTTTGTGTTTGACAGCTATTTTTATCAGACTACTCACTAATTTGAGGAGAAAATGGAAAAAAGTGAATTTCGTGTGCTTATTAAGCATTATTTCTTGCGAAAAAATACCATTACCGAGACCAAGGCTAAGCTTAATAAATACTATGGGGACTCTGCACCATCGATTTCAATGGTAAAAAAGTGGTTTACTGAATTTCGTTGTGGCCGTACAAGCACTGAAGATGCCGAACGTCCTGGACGCCCAGTTGAGGTCGCTACACCCGAAACAATCGAAAAAATTCACGATATGGTGTTGGCCGACCGAAGATTGAAAGTGCGAGAGATTGTGGAAGCCGTAGGGATCTCGCATGGCTTAGTGGTTTCAATTTTGAATGATCACTTGGGCATGAGAAAGCCTTCCGCAAGATGGGTGCCGCGTTTGCTCACAGTCGACCACAAACACATGTGCAGTTGCCATGGCAAAAATCCATGAATTGGGCTATGAATTGCTCCCTCATCCACCCTATTCTCCAGATTTGGCTCCGAGCGACTACTTCTTGTTCCCAAACCTGAAGAAATGGCTTGGTAGAAAAAGATTTAACTCCAATGATGAAGTCATCTCGCAAACAAAGGCCTATTTTGAGGACCTCGACAAATCATTTTTTTTGGAAGGGATAAAAAAATTGGAGAAGCGTTGGACAAAGTGTATAGAGCTCAAGGGAGACTACGTTGAAAAATAAAATTATTTTTTTTTTCAAAAAATCTGTGTTTTAATCCAAAAGTCACGGACTTATTGACCTGCCCTCGTAAAAGGGCCAAGTGTCTTAGGAGAACGAAAAGAAGTAAATCAAATCGAATACTGTCATTTGATCTCTTGGATCTTTCAACATTAAGTAGGCTCAATATACTGTATGCAGTCAACATATTATCACGATTCAACTGTGATCCTCGGCGGCAATAATGGAATGCAGCAATGCACGTCCCCCAATATCACCAAACCGTACGTCTTTCATGTCAAAGAGTGCAAAAGGACAGGTGAAGATCTTTACACGTTAACTGACGCTAGTTGAAAGAATCACTATAACGTTCGGAAATCGTAATGTGGGTATGCATTCGTCTATGGAGGTGGAGAAATTATTTTACCTCGTCTAGCACAGCAGCCAAATGCACAAACCAAAAGACTTGTTGCAAAGGAAGCTGCATTTTTACGAATTTAGTGTAAGAGTTGGGTTTTCACCAAAGACCAGTGATAATCTTTAGTGGCAACTGTAAATTAATTGTGAATCCAAGGAAAAAACGAAATCAATCCTTAAGCATTTTGACATTACCATAGATAGGGAATTCATGTCTTTACAGAGAGTTCTTCTTAAAGAATTCGTCTGAGTTCAGAACTCGGAACCATGCATCATTGAAGCTCTACTAACTAGTTGATGATCCAGAAGGATTGTTTCTTGACTTAGCCGTCGCAATAATAGAGGATTTCCAATCCGCACTAGAAAGACTTGGAAAACTAATTTACGCTGAATCTCCATTTATTAGACCAAACTTGTATGGATTCCAGTCTTTTTAATCTGAATAACTTAAATAACTTTATAATCATTGTACGACTAAATCGCCACTTCAAATAGTTCAAAGTTCAATGCTGCGTACTACAAAGGAGCCTCCAACAACGATACCTTACCATACCACCCATGTTGCGTCACAAAAAATAAACCACTTCACCTCACTTTCTCAACAATGCAACAGAATACAATCGAATTAAATTTTAATTGTTTGCAATCAACATTTTATTGCCAAAAAAGGCAACTTGACCCTCGGAACATCATTTCGAGCAAGGGGCCCCAAATCAAGACAACTACGAGTATACGCACAATAATGAAACGATCATCATCACAGGACTCATCTCACGAAACTTGAAACGCTTCGCAGGCGATTCATTCAAGTGGAAAACTTATCCTCAGACAAGTGCAATATGTTTTTTCGTACCTCGCATCCCTGCCAGCTACTGCTGCTCGTATCATTCAGCATCTTTCTGTGGTCTGTTGAACCACAATAACCAGGATAATACTTTTATTGACGAAGAAACACTCAAATATCCTTTTCAATTGATAAATATTAAAACATACATACTCGTATACTGCTACTGGCCAAATTGTATCTTGGGAAGTCTATTATACATAGTATTCACCGTCCACCACTTGAAAGATCCTTTCAATCACATCGCCCAGTTTTCCTCTCATCGTTTCTGAGTTGTTTTTTTTTTTGCTTTATAACAAATCATTTGCTTTGATAGTACAACGAAACGACCTCCAAACGGTTAAGAACGAAAATTCTCATGCCCAGTTGGGATACTTTGAGATGAGATGAAATGATGAGATACTGATGATGACTCCTCGGGGGTGATTTATCGAAAAAATAAATAAATATCATACTTCAAGGACATCATGGTACGGCTACGGATACTTGTACAAAATTTTCATTGAAGGGGGAGAAGCCATTACACATCAGTACGCAGTACGAGTGCTCATACATTCAAGGGAGGAAAGTATTTATCTCAAAAAGGATTCTCATAATCGAAGAGCACACAAAAGCCAAAAGCAAATTCGTAGCATATCCCTTTTGGTGGCACTTATGAGATACTCCATATGCAAGAACGAATTAATCAGTAATTGGAATACCTTCGCATCCATCTATTATAATTGTTCAACGCTTGATTAATTTCACTTTCGAATATAGTAATTTCCATCGCTCATTTTCCACAGCGCTCACACAGAAATGACACATGTGTGCTCAAACGATACGAGCGAGCGAGGTCTGAGTCCTTTTACTGACATGTATTCATATTCGAATTCGTATTCGTATTCGTATCCGTATCTATTTACAATCGAGAAATCGAAATCATTACCATTATGGTGAGTTCGTCATTATTGTGGAGATTGATGTCAATTCAAAGTCCTTGAAGCGAAAAAGTGTCAAAACAAGATTTTTGTTATATTGTACTGCTGTTTCTGCTTCGCTGATGTCCTTATAAGGATACCACATCTATCATTGGTGGAGCAATGCGACTGAATCACTCCGTCCGTGTGACAGCAAAAAAAATTAAAAATGAAGTGGATGTCCTTGTGATCAAATTCAGTTTTTCTTCTTTCTTTTTTTTTCTGTGTAATTTTCTACTGTGAACGTTACTTGATGGCAATTCTATCGTGCGCACGTCCTTAACGCGAAATTGTATTTTATACGAAGCATACTCTTATCCTGAGAGGAAGGTTATTTTGTTGTCATCAGACACTCTCCACCTACGCTGGTTGGATGGATTACTCTGCATGGTATTTCGGGGTCCTTGTTTTTTTTTGGTTTTTTTTTTTGAGTCCTTGATGGGCGAATGGGAAACAATAATGGAAGATCCCTGCCTTGGTAATGGTGACACTAGCACCGTTTTTTATTTTTAAGCAAAAATCATTTTCATTTGTTCATTCATCGTTAAGGACTTGTGCAAATGGAGAAGTGACATTTGTGTAACGCGACAGTTGTACAAATACAATATAATCTAATTTAAATATGAAAATGAACCCTCTGCGCTAAGGGAATTTGTAAACGTTAGACATGAGGTGAGACAGTTTGCTGTCGAACAGATTGGTTGACATCGGTTCCATCATTTTGGATCTACTATGAGGAGAGTCTTTTTTTTTTGTGTTTGATACAAGTAACGCAGTTGTACCAATCCGATTCGCACATATTTTTTGGTTCTGGGAGACGAAATATTTCTTAAAAAGAACGATGATGTGCAATAGGCCTTCAATGCAAACTATCAGCCACTTGATGTACATTCCTATGTCAGCTTTATTTTTTTTCCCAGATATATTCTATGTTACTCGCTTTTTCACCTGTGTGACTCTAGAAAGTGGAGGACTTCCGACTTCTTCCTGACCTGACAGATACAGCAGCTTACCAGACAATTCAATCTTTCGCTAGATGCTTCCAGTTTCACACGATGAGTTAGTTAGCTCCACTTGCGTGAGCCACCTGAGTCAAAGTTTTCCTCTACAGCTCTGTCACTTGGGGGCGGATTCGAAAACTTTTTAGACTGGGTCGTATTGAAAATTCCTGCTTTTTCTCCAAGATCTGCCGTAATGTGAATATTTGGACGATTGTGGCATTTTCTGGCCCGAAGCCACACTGATATGGACCAGTCAGGTTGTTGACGATTAGCCTCAGGCAGGTAGGATCTTCTAGGCGATGTTAAGAAGATAGATGCCTCTGTAGATGGCGCAGTTTAGAGGATCACTTTTCTTAAGGATCGTCTAAATTTTTATACACGTGGCCTATTAAAGGACAATGGACTAACATTCCAAGTGCATATCCGAGGTTCGTTGCCCTTGTTTCACTTGTAGGGATTGTCAGTAGTAAATCTGTCCATAGCAACAGCTCCCAAACTATAGTACTAGTTCCAATTTGGATTTTCCTAGAACAATGGGTCGGTTAGACCGAAGCCAGTAACCCTTTCTGAAATGTGTGCACTGCTCTTGGTTCATTAAGGGCTTATCCGCATCTTCATTATTTTTAAAGCAAGCAGCCACGCAGTGTCTTTTACACAAAACTGTTATAAACGAAGGTCTTAAACCCAAGAGACATGTTCACGTCCTGATAGGTCCTGTTTAGTAAATGTATCCAATCTTGTACGAAATCTTAGACATCTTTGGAAAAAAAGAAGTCAGATTGATGGGTCTGCAGCTCTTAGTGAAGGCGTTGTCACTTTTCCCGAATCAGTTTGTCTCATTGCTTGCCAGGAATTAAGTACATCGTAGAAAATTGTTTGTATAGTAAGCCACGCTAGTAGAGAATATTGTTTTCAGGGTTGGCAACAGTTGAAGATGGAAGTATGGGCCACTTACTTAGATGGCGATACAGTTCGGCGAGTTCAGGCTTTAACTGAAAGGCAAATAGGGTATGCACCCGAAGACAATTTAGATCCTCTGCCAATTTTAAATGGCATTTCATGCAGTATTATCTCACGTTTTCTTGTCAACCAGTAACAACCCGCTGCATTCTTCCAAATTTTGGGAAAATATATTTCTGTCTAGTACTAACTTTTCTCCATTTTAATATTACAACACATGACAGTGTGACATCAACAGTCTTAATGAGTCTCTACCATATTATGTTGGCATAATCTGACAACTTTGCAAGGTATGAACAAATTAGAGAGGCATCTGCATTGCTGGTCTGTATAGATGCGGTAGTATACAATCTTGAAATCGATAGTTACGTAGTTTTGAACGATTTAGATTTCTTGGGTTTTTTAAGTTAATGTAGACCTTTCATCATGTTATCTCCTGCTATCGGCGGGTAGTCCGTCGATCCAGCTTGTTATTGTTATTAGTAGATATTTCAGAGCTTACCATTACCATACCATTACCATGACTAGACCTACAACAACATCCTTACTGACCTCAGCCCCAAATATATTGCAGTGGCTTATACAAACAACCTGCCATTCATGACGTCATAACATCAAACTAACTCTTGTTAAGATTAAACCCTTTTTATTAAACTCAGAAACATTTCCATTTCCTTGTCCAGTATAATAGCAATACCATCCTTATCATGTTTCAATGCATCAAGAACTTTCTAGTGAGGATTTTCGCATCCGGGTATCCTTTTGTCAATGGGCACTTCAGCAAAATGAACTAGACCCCCTTTTCTTCGCCAAGGTGTTATTCTCGGATGAGTCGACTTTCACCAATCACGGTACAGTCAATCGACATAATATGCATTGCTGGGCTACCGAAAACCCTTTTTGGTTGCAACAAGTTGAACGCCAGCACTCTTGGAATGTTAATGTTTGGGCGGGAATTATTGGGGATAAATTAATAAGTCCATATTTTATTGAAGGCAACTTGAATGGTGAAAAGTATGCAAACTTCTTGCGGTACAATCTTCCAGTATTAATAGAAGAACTGCCATAGGAGTTGCGACAAACAATGTGGTTTCAACATGATGGTTGTCCAGCCCATTATTCCCAAGTAGCCCGGGGCGTATTAAACAATGTTTTCCATCAACGATGGATCGGACGAGGGGGTCCGAGGCAATGGTCTGCTAGATCACCTGATCTTACGTCACTTGATTTCTTCTTGTGGGGCTACTTAAAAAGTGAGGTTTACAGAGAAAAGCCAACAACAACATGAGGACATGAAAAGACGAATAACTGAACCTTGCCGGAAGATTACGCCAAAAATACTTCTCAGTTCTGTTGGTTCATTTAGAGCGCGGATAGACCAGTGTTTTTAAGTAAATGGTCATATTTTCGAGCATTTGTTGAAATAGTCTCGGGATGTAAACGTCGAAATGGGAAGAATTCAATGATCCAACAGTGGGAAGCAAGGGGACCCACTCTAATAATTGTTTCTGGGTTATGCTAAACGCAGTATGTAAAAACAAATGACAAGCCTACGAGCAATACGACTGAGCAATGAAAATCAGGAATTGTCATTTGAAAAATCAAAAGTGACCTTCGTTTGACCTTGAAAATGGGTCTCAAGGTCAAACTCATGGTCACCATATTATGTCCCCTTCAGAACCTTGTGACTTTTGTCCGAAAGTAATTTCGAGTAATTTGGATGTCCCAAGTTAAAAAACTCACCCTGTATACTATGGTGACTCTTATAAGGAAAACAAGCATCGCTTACTCCGATACAGATTTTTCATACGAAGCGCAAAGGTCTTGAGCTTCCGATACGTAAATATGTGTCTTATGACAATATGAATTAAGCCTAAATTCGCTTACACAAGCCTGGTATGCGCCCATGGCCCTACAGTACACAATAACGTTATGCCCAAAGAAAGCTTCTATGACCTCCTCGACCAGAAATATAAGCAATGTCCCAAGTATGACGTAAAGAAAAGGAGGACATTTTTGATAGCACAATTGGTAAGCATAGCCTACACGGAGAACTGCTGTGAGTAGCTATGAAGGAAACGTGGAATCGCAAATATCGCCAAAGTATTCGCTTAACATTTATCCCGAAATCTCTCAACAAATCCTACGTACAATCAGAGACAACCCAACTGATTTACTGGGCTGAGATCGATAACGAAGAAATCTCTGGTCAGATGAAGAATGACGGCAAGCACATGTAGCTAGACAATAGGCATCGAATATTTTGCTGCTACTAAGTACAAATGCCGCTCCTTAGCTCTACGAGCAGAAGAGACGAGAAGAGTCATACTTTACGGTTCTAAAGTTTTTTGGTGGAATGATCGTAAAATATAAACTGCACCTCCGATAACGGATTCAGACTAATCGACTTTGCGGCGGGGCGAAACATTGCCGTGGCTAGCAAGGGGTTCCCACATCTCGACATAAACAAGGGGACTTGGAGAACTCCTGATCAATCAACAGTCAACCAGATTGATCACATTGCGATCGACGCAAGACACTTCTCCAGAAGGAAGAAGAAAGAGCATGAAAAGCTCGCGATCGAGGAAATTGAGAGATGCTACTCCAGGAATGAGGTTCGGAAGATTTACCAAAAGGTAAAAATAGTCCCACGGAAACAAACCGCGAACCGAAGCCTGTATAGACAAACAAGGGAACATCTTATTCGAATCGCAGTCGATGCTGAGGATTCGGAAAGACCATTTCCGCAGACTGTTTAACAGCGACAACGGACCAAATACCGCTTTCAGATAGAATCAACCGAATCAACCGTTCAACCTGGACGATGATGACCAACGTGATGATGACGGCCTGCCTGCCGAGCTCTTCAAAGCGGCAGGCGATGACTTGGTAAGGAGCATACACCAACTCATCTGTAAAATATGGTCAGACGAAAGTATGCCCGATGAATAGAACCTCAGCATTGTTTGTCCGATTCTCAGCAAAGGAGACCCTATGATCTGCGCCAACTACATTGGCATGAGTCTCCTTAACACCGCTTACAATATCTTATCTGCCCCGAGCATTATGTAGACGCGTTCTGCGGTCTGCGACATTAGCCAAACCCATAAGCGGAGCAGCAGCGATGCAGTAAAATTGGGAAACTCGTTACGCATAAGTTCGTATAACGAGGAAAGGGTCAATAAAAGGATAAGAAGAAGAAGAAGACAATATCTTATCTGCCGTATTGTGTGAACGCTTGAAGACGTTCGTCAACAACCTGATAGGTCCATATCAATGTGGCTTCAGGCCAGGAAATCTACCATCGACCAGATATTCACATTACGGCAGATCTTGAAGAAGACCCATGAGCTTCAGATCGATACCCACCAGTTATTCATTGATTTTTAAACCGCGCATGACAACATCTATAGACACGAGCTATACAGAGCAATGCCTAGTTTCGGCATCCCTGCCAAACTCATCCGTCTGTACAGGAGGACAATGGAGAATGCACGCTACTCCATCAAGGTCGGTAAAGATCTCACTGAGAACTTTGATGTCCAGAAAGGATTTAGACAAGGCGATGCGCTGTCGTGCGATTTTTCGAACTTGAAAGAATAGTGCAAAACTCACGAGCAAACACAAGAGGCACTATCAAGGACAACCAACACCGACGTCTCGGGCAGAACGTCACCCTCGACAGATATAACTTTGAGGTAGTTACGGACTTTGTCTACCTAGGCTCTGCTATAAATACAGACAACGACACCAGCGCTGAGATAAAGCGAAGAAAACTCCTGCCAACCGCTGTTTCCTTGGGCTAAGAAGGCAATTGAGTATTAATAATACCGGTCCTGCTCTATGGCGCAGAGGCATGGACATTATCAAAAATGGATGAGAGTCCCGTCTGCATTGACGGTGAGTGGAGGAGGAGATACATTTACGAACTGTATGGACTGTACAGCGACATGGACCTAGCCAGAAGAGTGAAGATCCAAAGACTGAGATGGCTGGGTCATGTAGAGGGCATGGACACCAATGCTCCGGTCCGAAAAGTCTTCTAATCCGCTCCCGAGGGACAGCGCAGTAGAGGAAGGCCAAGACTCAGTTGGCGCACGCAAGTGGAAGAGGACCTCAGCCAATTTAGCGTGCGAAACTGGAGGCAGCTAGTCAGGGATCGAGCTGGCTGAAGAAGCTTGTTGACTGAGGCCCAGGTCCACCACGGTCTTAGTAACTGCTTGAATATTATAGTTGACTGAGTGTTCCATTTTCTACAACGCAGCCCTTTGTTTATATGCAAATATTTTCTAGTTTAGCTTGCAACCTATAGTCTTCTTCACTGTCAGCCCTCTTAGATTTGAGTGACAATTTAACCCCTTTAGATTCACCATATTATTCTTCTTTATTACCGTACCGTACCGTACCGTTTTTTTTTTCATTTTGTCGACAGATTTAAAAGCTTCGACGGATTTCCTTTCACTGTTTCAAACTGCGTTCTTTTACCGGTTGCAACGCTGGCTTCATCAAGTGCTGATGACTCTGTACCTACAACCCAACATGACTTGTCCGCCAAAGTCGTATTCCATAACTATCAAGTCAAGGTATGGTTACTCCAGGAACACTTTTTACTTTCCGTTTTTGGCATATTTAGCTCATGTTAAAAAATGTAAACTTTATGCTCCGGTGCCCACTTTTAAACATTTAGTCTGTGGAACTTCACGTAGTATATATGAAATGTCCCCCAAATATAATGTCTGGTCGAGACTCTGATAAAATGCATTGATTAGATACTAAATCTAAACAGAGCCAGTTTCTTCCATTAAAATAATCCAGAGCTCTAAGACCGAAAGTGTCCTCTGTTTCAAAGACTACTTTTAGGTCAGAAACCCCCAGTACCACTACGCTATCAAGGAAGATTTTAACCTAAATAAACCCAAAAACTTGGAAATCTTCTTTTGAAACTTGGACTCACCCATACCAAGTCATTATCTGACAAAAGTAATATAGTACTCTTGGCTGCACTAACAAGACAACAACAAAAACGAAGCTAAACCACACTACGTGCTCTTCTTCTATTTTTGTGTTGAATGTTGATAACCAAAGGACCAAAGGCTCTCAGTTCAGTTTATGAGTCTAGAAAACGAAAAAAAATACGGTACACTGATTAAAAAAGCAAGTACATGTTTGTTTTTTCTGTTCGTTTCCGTTTCCGTTTCTACAATTTATTTTTTTTGATTTTTTTTTTTTTTTTCCGCCATGAAATGCACCATACTTTCGCCCCTACAAAGGATATTTTATTTAACGAAAGCTAGAAAACACTTAAAAGTCCTTTTTGCAAAAAATCTTTTCTTTCATTCTTTGATGCTTTGTTTCTATGTATGTCAATCCATTTGTAATGCACAAGTGGTACAGTTCTTTTGAATAAAAAGCGCAGTTTTGTATATAATATATTTTTTCTCGGTTTTGGAAAAGAATTTTTCTTTTTCCCTAATTGCTTTGGCGGATAAGACGAGAATTACAAAATGTGCGTAGTATCATGACTGAGACTATCTGTATAAACACACTATAGGCCTGCCGGCTTCAGTCAAATTCTTGACGGCATTTATGGCAGGATACACTCTATCTTTCCAGTGTCAAAGAAAAATTCGATTAACAAAATTCCGGCACTGTTCCAAATGTACATACAAAATTCAGATACGAGTAAAGTCGTTATCCTCGGAGGGTAGGCGAAAGGGTTCGAAGATTTCAGGAAAGTAATCATTCATCGTTGCACGTAGGTGGTAGGTGTGGAGAAATTTGCACTCTAATTATGCATATTAATTGAGTCTAATGTCGATTTAATTAAATTGGAAATTACTTTTAGTAAGGGTAGTAGGGGTGGCACGATTTTAATTAATCGCACAGTGAACTGCTACCTGTTCACGCGGTTGATTCATGTTGAAAAGTTCCTCCAGGACATGGAAACATGGCTTACAGGTGGATTGTTTCACGCGTTAATCAGTTATTCATCACATGAGTTAGTTGCGAATCGTATAACTGTGGGAATACTTGGAATTTAAATTTCCACAAAAATTTTCGCTTCAGTTAGCTCGCAGAGTGGAAATGAAGAGTTAAGTTGATGAAAAGTTGGGGAGAAATGTTGTTAATTTCAATTAAACTTAGTCGAGTAGAGTTCATTTGTAAGAATACGCCTCCGCTCCATAAAGAAAAAGTGGAACTTCAATGCCTTATTCAGTAAGGGAAGTCCTCGTTTTTAAGTAACAAATCCTTGCCAATACAAAGACCAGCACAAACCCACCAAATGTCGATATCTCCCAAAAATAAGTGAATGCCGAATCTTTCCTGCCGATGGTTTTTTGTCATTTTAAAGTCGGTAGTTGATTTGGAGCTCTTACAAAATCGGTATCCCCAGTAAGGGACTCATTGGCATCTGTATGACGATCTTCACAAAGTCATGCCACCGAAGACAGTCGGTTTACACTCATAATAGTCAACATTTTCTAGACACTGATATGATGAATGGTGGCTCGCTCCTCTTGATAATCTTAGAACAACACATATGTTTACTGAGAAAGAACAAGTCAAGTTTCACTAAAATACAAGATTTCCAACAATTAATGGAACCTTGTCCGATTCCCAAGAACAATGACCAAGTGCCGCACAGAGCGCAACTCTAAGCCATTTGTACGTACGGTTTTAACTCCAAAAATGTTCTTCTAAGCTACTTTTAGCACACAACCAATAGTCTTCTTCAGTAAGTCTTCGATAATTCGAGGCCAGTACTGCATTGCAACATTCCCCTTCAAAGTTAATACTACCATGCAAGTAGAAGAACAATCTATTGCGGACTGCATTATTACCAAGTGGCAACTATTAATTTTTTATTAAAACCTTCTTGAACGCATCTGGATCGTTGGAAGTCACATTAACAGGACCAGGAATTGTGCCCATTAAAACTATTCATGTCTCATACTCGGTATAAGAGTATATCTTCAGTAAGGATACCTTTAATTATATGTTAACAACGAATATCTTACTATTATTTCAACCATTGTTACCATAGTCTCAAGAGCAATATGTGTAAAAACCACCTTCAACCGACGCGATAGTTCAAAACAGCAAGCATGATCCGCAAATCGATTAATATTTCGCAGGGTGAAAGATTGGCCATTGATTTCTTGGTGCTCAATCAAATGTCTTGACGATTTTTAGCCACTTCTAGAGTTCTGTGTTTTGCCCGCTAAATGGTTGAACCCCATTGAATAATCTGAGACGGTTCTCTGAATGAATGTAATGAAGATTCTGACGGTAGATACTTTTACTGAACTCATGTGCGGTTTCGCTCTGGTTTTCCTTTGAATCTCGTGAATTTGGTTAGATAATGGAATTCTTTTCACACATTGCCCTGCCAGGACCATAGAAACCAAGGCACGCTACCCATCACAGTCAAGATAATGGTGATAGAGAGAACGTTCGTGAACAACCTGCTTGGCTCATATCAGTGTGGCTTCATACCAGGAAGATCCGTCATCGACCTAATATTCACACTAAAGCAGATCTTGGAGAAGATCCAAATCAAATCGATACACATCACCTTTTCACATATTGTAAGGCTACGTATCTACAATATCTTCAGAAAAGAACTATACATAGCATTGTGCACTTTTGGTATCCTCGCCAAACTCGTCCATCACATGACATGCTCGAAAATGCATGCTGCTCCATCGGCAAGGAATTCACCTCTCGAAGTTAACAACCTCAAATCGTTACGCCATCATACGATGAGCAGAACATGCAGAACAGTTTTTGTATGATATGACAGACAGACAGACAGACAATTGCTCCAGTCTGAAAAGTATTCGAACCCATCCCCGAGGGGAAACGGTGTAGACGAATACTACAGCTAAGGTGGGTTGCCCAAGTGAAAGGGGACTTCAACCAACCTAGCGTGCGAAACTGGAAGCATCTAGCTAATGATCAAGCTGGCTGGAGATGTTTTTTGGTTAAGTGATAGGGGCCAATTTTCATCTATTTTCCTAAATTACCCTAAAACTATTCATTTCACAATTATTTTTGAGACCCTTACAACTAGCCCATTCATTTGATACGTCCCACGACACAGTTTGTTTTAATTTCCTAATTAAACAACCAAGAATGACCCCCATGTTCAAAATCCATTTATTTGCATTTTGCGTCCGTGTTTGGGTCACAGAAATGCATATGTGCACCACATTTCAACTTAATCAGTCGAGAAGCTTCGGAGCAAATTGGCTGTGACAGACAGACATGCGAGTTCCGTAGACAAAGTCCTAAACTAGCTAAAAGCTATATCTGTCGAAGGTGACATTCTGTCCGAGACGTTGGTGTTGAATGTCCTTCCTGCTTAACAACATATATAGGGTTTTCCAATAAGGACTTGATAACTTTTTGAGATATTTCAAAAACTTTATTATCGGCTTGAAGGACAATCAAAACATTTATGAAGGGAACTCGACTTCGTTCATATGGCCACATGCAGCGGTCGATTCGTTGGACCCAATTTTCAACAACTCGGCCACACATTTCGGCCGAAACGGCTGCTATTTCACGTTCAATGTTGGCTCTGAGCTCTTCCAACATCGTCGGCTTTTTGGCATAAGCCAATGACTTAACTTAAGGCAGCCAATCGACTGGCCCATTTCTTGAGATGACACGCTCATCATACTTACTCTTCAATAAATCGATTGTAACGTGTGCTGTGTAGCTTGTGGCACCATTCTGTCGTCCAAGTCCAAATCTTCCAATTCGGGCCAAAAATAGTTGGTGATCATGGCGCGATAACGCTGATCATTCTTGAGAACACCGGGCAATTAACTGATTTGGATCGTTTGCTACGGACGCCTGAACGGCAGCGATATTTTCGACACTTCGACCAACCCGTTGTCTCACTGACACGGCACCACCACACAACGAATATGTAGACTCAAATTTTGCACTAAACATGTTATTGCCTGTCTACTAGGGCGAGAATTACGACCGAAAATTTGAGTAACTAGACGTACTTTTGTGTTGGTGCCACTTGTGTTTGCGCCTGAGTTTTACACCATACTTTCAAGTATGATGTTGAACAAATCGCATGATAGCGCATCGCCTTGTCTAAATTCTTTCTGGGCATCAAAGGTCTCGGTGAGATCTTTACCGACCTTGATGGAGTAGCGTGCGTTATCCATTGTCCTCCTGTCCCCCCGCGATGCAAGCTAAAAAAGAATGACTTTAAAGGTATCTTTGATTCACTCGGACCGAATTTTATAATTGGTGGTGACTTTAATTCGAAACATACCTTCTGGGGCTCCAGATGTAATTCAACGAAAGGCAGACAACTCTATGAAGCCGGAATGCAATGTAAAGTTGACTTTTTCTCGACAGGAAAACCAACATATTGGCCTTCGGATATAACAAAGACCCCTGATCTTGTAGACTTCTTTGTCACAAAGGGAGCAGCCAAAATTTCTACAAACATCGAGGAAAGTTATGATCTCTCCTCAGATCACTCACCAGTCATTTTGACACTAAGCATACTCTTAATTAAGGAAGAATTGGCGCCTTGATTAACTAACAACAAAACTAACTGGGACGGTTTTAGAAATTACTACAATGAACATATTGTTCTAAACGTGTCGCTAAAAACACAAAACGAAATAGAAGACGTAGTCGACAGATTCATCAAAGTCCTGCAGAATGCTGCCTGGAACAACACTCCAACTCCAAAAAGAAAAGAGAAAGCAAGTAATGAAATAAAATATCCGCCAGAAATAAAATAAATGGTGAGAGAAAAGAGGAGAGCGCGCAAAAGATGGCAACAATTCCGTGCTCTCCAGTATAAAACATACTTAAACCACTTATGCAACTAATTGAAAGAAGCAATACGAGATACAAAAATCGGAATATCTCTACATATATCAAAGGTCCGACTGCCGAAAGAAGTTCAAATTACTCCCTCTGGAAAGCCATGAAGGGAATCAAAAAGCCTCAAATGCAATTTCCTCCCGTAAGAAAAAATAATGGCGAATGGGCAAAAGGAGATAAAGAAAAGGCGGATCTATTTGCCGAGCACCTAGAAGAAACGTTTAAGCCTTTTGATGGACAGGCGTTAACAGGAGGTTCTAATTATATAATTACGGCACCGGACAATTAACCAAGCAACTAATAAATTGAAAAATAACAAAGCCCATGGTTATGATTTGATAACAGGTCAAATTCTCAAGGAGTTGCCAAAGAAAGCCCTGATCAAACTGCTCCAACTTATAAATGCCGCGCTAAGATTATTAAACGTTCCAAGCCAATGGAAAGTTGCCGAAGTTATAATGGTCCCGAAACCAGGCAAATCTCTAAATGAAAAAAAGTCCTACAGACCGATATCGCTTCTCCCGATAATATCTAAAATATTTGAAAAACTTCTATTCAAGCGCTTGCAACCGATCATTGAAGAAAGGCGTCTAATTCCTGATCATCAATTCAGTTTAAGAACTAAGCACTCCACAATTGACCAGGTCTTTAGAATTACGAAAGAAATTGAGAAAGCCCTAGAGGGGAAAAGATATGTTCTAGCGTGTTTCTTGACGTGTCTCAAGCCTTCGATAAGGTATGGCATGAAGGCTTAAATTTTAAGCTAAGTCAGGTTCTTCTGAGAGAGCTGCATACGATTCTGAAATCGTACCTGGAAAACAGAATTTTTCGTGTTAAACATGGCACCGAATACTCGGAATTTAAAGAGATCGCTGCTGGAGTTCCGCAAGGAAGTGTACTTGGTCCGTTATTGTTTTTACTCTATACTCGAAACATACCGGAAGAATCAGGTACCATAGTAGCCACGTTCGCGGACGACACGGCGATCCTAGCTACAGATACTTCAGTCGAGTTAGCTACTGGAAAGCTACAAATGGCTTTGGATAAAATCTATGAATGGACAAAGATATGGCGAATTGTTCTCAACGAGACCAAATTTACTCATGTTAATTTTACTTACCGGAAAATAAACAACCTTCCCATTTTCATTAACTCGGTACAAATACCATATGCAAATGAAGCAAAGTATCTAGGAATGACACTAGATGTTAAACTGAAATGGAAGCCGCATGTTAAGAAGAAACGTGATGAACTTGAAAATAAATTCAGACAAATGTACTCGCTACTAGGAAGACATTCCAAATTAAGCATACATAACAAACTGCTCATCTATAAGCAAGTGCTTAAACCCGTTTGGACGTACGGTATACAACTTTGGGGTTGTACTAAACCAAGCAACCGAAATATTCTCCAAGGCTATCAAAACAAAGTTCTAAGACAAATCGTGAACGCCCCATGGTATATCAGAAACAGTGATATGCACAGAGACTTAGGAATAGTTACCGTCGAGGACGAAATAATGAACTTTGCTCGCAAACTCCATATTCGTCTTCATGGTCATTGTAATAATAAAATACTCCAAATTCTGGACGAAACAAACTTAGTGCATCGATTACAAAGAATTTGACCATTCGATCTGGCGCGATAAGGACTATCCGCATATAATAGCGGTACTAACAGGTGCTTTTGCTGGAAAGCTACCTGCCCCACGCGAACGTTATTTGAAACGGAAACTACTTGATAAGGTTACTTAGTAGTAGTCGATAAGAAGGGAGGTGTGTTTTTAGTGAGTAAGAATCTCACACTACTATGAGCAACGGGTTCATAGTGTCTATGAAGATTTTCACACCTACCCACCAAAAAAACAAAAACAAAATTGTCCTCCTGTACAGACGGATGAGTTTGGCAGGGATGCCGAAACTAGACATTGCTCTGTATAGCTCGTCTCTATAGATGTTGTCATACGCAGTTTAAAAATCAATGAATAGGTGGTGTGTATTGATCTGAAGCTCATGGGTCTTCTCCAAGATTTGCTGTAGTCGATGGTGGACTTTCCTGGCCTGATGCCACACTGATATGGACCTATCAGGTTGTTGACAAACGACTTCAAGCGTTCACACAATACGGCAGAGAAGATCTTGCATACGATGTAAAGGAGACTGATGCTTCTTTTATAAGTGCAGTTCAGAGGGTCTCCTTTCTTAAGGATCTATTCATCGGACATACTTTTGGTTAAAAGTTCATTCTGCCCGACAGCGGTAATTAGTTCGTCATTGCCGTTATACAGTGTGCAGATATGATCTTTCCGAATCCTGGGCATCCACTGCGACTCTACTAAGATGTTCCCCTGTTTGTCTCCGCAGGCGTTGGTTCGGGTTCGGCTCTTTTTTTCATACTCGTACTTCAGCATTTCTCAATTTTCTCAATCGCGCGCTTCTCCAGATCTTTTTTGTTTCCCTCTGAGAAGCCGTTATTCGTCACTCCTCTTCTGCTCATAGAGCTCGTAAGCAACTCTAATCTTACTTTGCAGGCCAGCATAGCCTGCGTCTTTCTTGTTGCATGTGCTTGACGGTATTCATCACCAAACCAGGAATTTCGTTGTGGTGGTCGAATTAAACCCACACAAGGGACCACTTAAGAGATTAAGAAAACCTCGATCGGAAAAGGTGCTGGCGATCTCTTGCGACTGCAGCCGTCTGACCTCGAAATTTCTCACGGTACAAGCATGTGTTTGCACTTTTTGAGATATTCGAAATGGTAGCTTGGCTACAGCAAGGTATTGTTTTGATTCGATGCTGGGAATTTTCAGGCTATACATCCCATCAGTATCTACTTCCAATGATGCCCTCTGTTCCTAGCTTTGCCGAGCTATTTTAATGTCATAGCTAGGGCATTTCTCGTAGGTCTTGTTCAAGAGCTCATTAAAGGTATCTTTGGTGTCGTCATTTTTTTCCTTTGTGGGGGCGTGTACGCATATCAGGCTAATGTTGCCAAATTTAGCCTTGATGTGGATTATAGATTGCTATTACGATTTTGTATACCACCCTGATCAAAAAGTTCCCGGAATTTATTCAGAACATTAAAAATACAAGTTTAATCGTCTAAATATATATTGTCCCCTTCAAAATAGTCCCCATCGACTGCAACACACTTGCGAGTATGCCAGCGCTAGATCCAATCCTCGAAACGGCTGCTGAAACGCGTTCCCCGTAGTGGTTTTTCAACTGGATTGAATAGAAAGAAACCACAAGGAGCCAAATCAGGTGAATTCGGTAGCTGTTGGATGGTATTTGTTGCATTTTTCGTCAAAAAATTACGAATAATGATGGCACTGTGCGACGGTGCGTTATCATTGTGCAAAATCCACGAGTTTTCTGCCCACAATGCTGGCCTCTTTCGGCGAATTGCTTCACGCAAATGTCTCATAACGCCCACATAATACTCTTTGTTGACTGTCTGGTTTTCTGGCAAAAATTCATGATGCACTACACCGTTGTTATCCATGAAAACCGTGAGCATTGCCTTCTTTTTTGACTGAAAACGACGTGATTTTTTTGGTCTCGGCTCATTTGGTGAACGCCATTCACTTGTCTGATGCCTGGATTGCGTCTCGTCTCCAGTAATGATCCTTTTGATGAATGTGGGATCGGATTCAGCCTCGCAAATCATCTCTTTTGCGACGTCAACACGGTCTCTTTTTTGCATGAAATTGAGGTCTTTTGGCACCAACTTTGCTGCTACACGACGGAAACCCAAATCAATAACCAAAATGTCTTGGACGGATCCATAGGCAATGTTCCAGTCCTCTGCTATCTCTCCGATGGTTAATTTGCGGTTATTGACCAACATTTCTTTTACTTCATTAATGTTTTCGTCGGTTTTCGATGTCGATGGTCTGCCATTGCGTTCATAATCTTCTATTGGCTCACGTCGACTTTTGAACCGCTCGTACCACTGGTAAACGACCGTTATCTTAAGAAACCATCTTATGTAGACCCAACTTATTACTTTCCCTCTCAGGAATACTAGTGTCGTAACATCTAAGAGTCACAATTCATTAAACGGAAAATGGATAATATGGGTGTTCATGGAAGAGAGATTCACCAATGCGCTAAGTATACTAGAAAAACCCCTCATGCAGGAGAGGCAAAACGTTCTTTAGAGTCAGGGTTGATAAAACACAAGGATTGACTAGAACACCAATCGTCGACCACGTCTAGCCATGATCCAACAGACAGTACAGATACAAAATTTGCTTGTGGTTAAGCATAGACATTAGAACTATTGAAGTGTCTAAGCAGTCGCAACCTTTCTTTCCATCCTCTCTAACATGAAAGAAGTCAACTTAACTAGTCTAAAGTTCGTGGCGTAGGTTTAGTCTTCTTTACTTGTATGACATGGGTGCCAGGCAACTTGACCCATTGAGGGAAGCAACAGTGTATTCAGTGGGTTTTTAGTCACCACAACTGAATTAAATCCGAGCTACGGTTGTTGTGCTACTAACCTCACTTAAAGCTTCGCAAAAGTGTCCATTAAAAGCATGTGCAGTTGGTTTTTTGTAGATTCCTCCACATAAAATACTCATGTTCCTGTCTGCAGCACATTCAGCATGTTCATCCACATTCACATTGGTTAAGTTTGACCACCGCCGCTGTTGTTTCAAACTAAATGGTGCGCGAACCTTGGAAATGGAATGAGACTTTAGTAAAATCTAGTTTAAACTAGTTTGAACTCACCCATTGTACTTCGATTACGAACGGGATCATCGATTCAGTGGATTACCTTCGATCATCATAGGATACGATCTAGGTATCTACATAGGAAGCATATCGCGCATCTTCCAGGAGACTTCTTTAGCAACCTACTCAAAACAAAACAGAATCAATGACCGACTTACAATGAGCAGCTTGAACAACTCTTTGTTGTTCACTATGATTTAACTTTCAAAAACAACATATGTACCTATCTGTCTTGCCTCTGTTGCAGAGATTCATAATTTTCTTAGATAACCATCCAATCAGCAAGAAGTTATCAACAATCGTAATGTCAGAACTGATAAATGTAATCTCCCATCGAAATCGCAACATATGCCATCACCAGCACTAAGCACATCCAAACGGCATTAGCCGGCATTGTTAAAACATTCGTCCTGTTGTCCTCTTTAAAAATAAAAATCCACAATTCAATTTAGATTTCAACTTCGAAATTTAATCCAACCCCAACAAGTTAAAAAAAAAAACCAAACGACAAATTTGTTACTCTCTTAAATGACATGCACGTGCTTAAAACCAGAAAAACAGATCGAAATCTCAAAACCTCATCCTCGCACCATTGCCATTTCCACTTAATTCCACACCAAGAAGATTACTGTCACTAAAATACATTGACCTACCTCTATCACCCCATTCACCCCATTCACCCCTACGTAACTAGGAAACAATTCGAAAAATGAAAAATTACAAAAAAGTTTCACATTATTAAAAATTTCGACAGGCGCCCCGGCAAGGACTAAAAGGATTTCATATTCCTCCGATTCAAGTAAACGAGAAACAATCGACTCTGTCCTCTCGGTCATTGTCAAAGCCAGCCAAAGACATGTGCCATAAATAATTCCAATAAATTAAGTACATCCGAGCTATCTGTGCTCACCCCCTCGATTTGCCAAACAAATTACCACCCCAAGTGATACAAATTCTTTAGAAGATACAGATACAGTTCATATGCCTAACTTCACAGCATACTCAAACAATCCAAAAAAAAGGAAATTGTCCCGACTTCAAATGAGTTTCCTGTGACCATTGTTGTAATAATGAAATTAAATTAATTTCTTTATTATGATCCTTACAGATACACACATACACAGCGACAACGCATGGATGGACTCAATGATAATTTGAAAATTTATTAAAACTCCAATTTGAAGGAAAGTACGAGTCCTCACATCTGAGAAGAAGAGCAAAGTTAAGCGAGTTCGAGTTCATTGCTTTTGAATGTGGGTACGCATCTTTATTAATTCGATTCCATGGCATTGCCATTCTTTAATTTCATCCCTTTGACAGAGGGTATACTCGTAAGTGCAGTTCACCCCCTTTGGGTTCATTGTTTACGTGTTTTGTTTTCGGTTGGTTACAAATACCAACGTTCCGACGGGTCATTGATATATGTATACAGATACCGAATACGGATACATCATTTAATAAGATGATGACAATGATGGTAAACATCCATCATCTGCCATGCGAACATTCATCACCCTACCGTCTATTACTTTAAACGTTCAACATGATGCTAATCCGTTTTTAATATCATCGAAGCAGGCAGCTCTAGCTCTGCTGGGGTTGATTTTTGCCACGACAATTGGTTTGCTCTGTGCGGTGATAGAAAAGAAAATTGCAAATGTGTAAGATTCTTAAGTAAATCTAAGATGAGGTGAGAAATTTTTAGGGTTAATGTGGTGTGGCACATTTCAAAACATTAGAAACATGAGATTTAGATGTGTCGGATAAGTACTTGGATAGGTTAGCACAAAAAATCAGGAATCAATAGCAAAGAGCCAAATGATCTTAAACGAACACAAGTTTTCCAATATTTTCAGGTACCCTCAGGAGTTGTGTTTTTTTGAAAATTCATTGCTAAGACTTAATTCGACTGTAGAGTAGATTGTCTTAGTCGTCAGCAATGCTGAAATGCGTATCAGGAAGTGAGAAACAGATTCCTACCTTTCATAACCCCAAGAGACCTTTCAAAAATCTTTAAACGGAGGGGCCAGTTGTTCTTGTATCTGTTTTTGGGAGGCCGACTGCACTTGGAGTTCTCTTAGCTGATCCTTAGTTGTTAATCGTCAAATTTAGCTTTGGCTATATCAATGGCAGTGGCAACGATTAGTAATAGGCCACGTAGAAGTAGCATCTTCCGACAGGTGCTGGTTCTTTAAATAACGAGAATGAGCCTCTGCAGCCGAACATCTTGTAACTCTGCTAATAAACCCTACTTCACGCCTCCCTACTTCAGATTCGCGATAGATCTCACTGGAGAACGCGAAGTGAAGGGGACGAATGGCGAGTTTCCTGGGTCCTAAATTAGGATTAGTGTCGGAAAAACAAAACAAGACCTTATCCGGGCTACTCCGATATATTTGGAGCTCAGGCCCGTAAGGATTTCCAGGACTTAGTCAGGGTCTTGGAAAAAAGATGGTGGCGGACGAGCCCTATATGAGCCAACGGCAGCGCTTACATCCCGGAGCGAGTTACTGCCTTCGGTGTAACCGACGCTTCGTTCTAGGGGCATTAAAGATGGAACTGGTCCTCCAGGTTGGGGGTAATGTCGCCAGGGTAGCAGCCATTTAACAAAAAAGAGGTTACGAAGCATCAACGAGCCTCAGATATGGACTGATCTACTGTTGACAACCCACGCAAACGATTACAGGACAACGAGCTTCGGATGTGCATGTGGAATGTTTGATCCCTTAATGTACCACGTCCGGCCGAACACCTTACGGAGGCCCCAGACTGCTGCAAAGCACATACCGTCATCTAAGTAAAACGGTGGGGTGGACCGGACAAAAAGAGGATGATATTCTGCGATATTTATCATATATCTAAAGGCGAAAGATGACGGCACCACAGATAGCTTCTACATGTTCTTGAATAAGACCAACCGCGCGAGCAATGCCCTAGCTACCTATAACAAAGCTAGGAAGAGAGGGTATCTTTGGTGGAACGATAGGAAAATATAGCCTGCACAACACCACCTCCGATAACGGATTCAGGCTACTCGACTTTGCGGCGGGGCGAAACATTGTCATGGCTAGCACGCGGGTCCCACATCTCGATATACACAAGGGGACCTGGAGTACTCCTGATCAATCAACAGTCAACCAGATTGATCATATTGCGATCGACGCAAGACACTCTTCCAGTATTATGGATGTCCGTACGTTCCGAGGAGCCAACATCGACTCGGACCATTACCTTGTTGTAGCCAATGTACGGTTGCGGATATCCCAAACTAATGCTGAGAGGAAATTCGACGTCAGACGGCTACAATCGCAAGAGATCGCCAAGTACTTTTCCGATCGAGTGTCTCTTAATATCTTAAGAGATCCATTACCGACAGCATCAAGCATCGAACACCATTGGAAACACTGCCAAATAGCTATCAGAGATGCCGCTTCTGAGGTGCTGGGTTTCACTCGTCCACCACAACGAAAACCCCTGGTTCGATGATGAATGCCGGCAAGCACATGCAGCTAAGCAAGATGCATTTAAAGCGGCGCTGCTTAGAAAGACCAGAGCTGCTCATGAGCTCTATGAGCGGAAGAGGAGAGACGAACACCGGCTTCTCAGGAGGAAGAAGCAAGAGCATGAGAAGCGCGCGATCGAGGAAATTGAGAGATGCTACTCCAGGAATGAGGTTCGGAAGTCTTACCAAAAGGTAAAAATAACATGCCGCGGAAACAAACCCCGAACCGGAGCCTGTAGAGATGAACAAGGGAACATCGTAGTAGAATCGCAGTCGATGCTGAGGATTTGGAAAGACCATTTTTGCAGACTGTATAACGGCGATGAATACCGCTGTCAGGCAGAATCAACCTTTCAACTTGGACGATGATGACCAACAATTCCGTCCACCCAACCTGGATGAAGTGAAGATAGCTATATCGAAGCTTAAGTCCAACAAAGCTGCTGGAGCGGATGGCCTGACTGCCGAGCTCTTCAAAGCGGCAGGCGATGACTTGGTAAGGAGCATACACCAACTCATCTGTAAATTATGGTCGAACGAAAGTATGCCCGATGAATGGAACCTCAGCATTGTTTGTCCGATTCTCAACAAAGGAGACCCTCTGAACTGCGCCAACTACAGAGGCATCAGTCTCCTTAACATCGCATACAAGATCTTATCTGCCATATTACGTGAACGCCTGAAGCCGTTCGTCAACAACCTGTTAGGTCCACATCAGTGTGGTCACCATCGACCAAATATCCACACTAAATCTTGGAGAAGACCCATGAGCTTCAGATTGATACCCACCACCTATTCATCGATTTTAAGGCCGCGTATGACAGCATCTATAGAGACGAGCTATACAGAGTAATGTCTAGTTTTGGCATCCCTGCCAAACTCATCCGTCTGTGCAGGATGACGATGGAGAATGCACGCTGCTTCATCAAGGTCGGTAAAGATCTCACCGAGACCTTTGATGTCCAGAAAGGTTTTAGACAAGGCGATGCGCTGTCATGCGATTTTTTCAACATCGTACTTGAAAGAATAGTGCAAAACTCACGAGCAAACACAAGAGGCACTATCTTTCAAAAGTCCGTCCAACTACTCGCATACGCCGACGATATTGACATAATCGGGAGAAAGCAGCGTGATGTCAGTGGCGCTTTCGCGAGTATTGAGACGGAAGCGGCGAAAATGGGTTTAGCGGTCATTGAGGGCAAGACCAAGTATATGCTGTCAAGCAAAAAGGACAACCAACACCGACGTCTCGGGCAGAACGTCACCTTAGACAGATATAACTTTGAGGTAGTTAAGGACTTTGTCTACCTAGGCTCCGCTATAAATACAGACAACGACACCAGCGCTGAGATCAAGCGAAGAATAACTCTTGCCAACCGCTGTTTCTTTGGGTTAAGAAGGCAATTGAGTAGCAAAGCCCTCTCTCGGACAACAAAAGTCACCCTTTATAAGACTTTAATAATCCCGGTCCTGCTCTATGGCGCAGAGGCATGGACATTATCAAAAATGGATGAGGGCGTTCTTGGTTGCTTCGAGGGAAAAATTCTTCGGGCGATCTTCGGTCCCGTCTGCATTGACGGTGAGTGAAGGAGGAGATACAACGACGAACTGCATGGACTGTATAGCGACATGGACCTAGCCAGAAGAGTGAAGATCCAAAGACTGAGATGGCTGGGTAGAGCATGTAGAGCGTATGGACACCAATGCTCCGGTCCGAAAAGTCTTCTTATCCGCTCCCGACGGACAGCGCAGAAGAGGGAGGCCAAGACTCAGGTGGCTCACGCTTATGGATAAGGACCTTAGCCAAATCAGCGTGCGAAACTTGCACCTGTCATGTAGCGTCCAGGGAAAAACATTGCGGCTTAGCACCAGAGAGCAGACGACTGGCTCTGAAACATTCGCTCGGTCGGGAATTTCGCCCCTAGCCTGCGAAAGAAAATGGATCGCTTACAAATCGAGCAACGCGTTACAATAATTAAAACTTACTACAAAATAGTTGATTCAAGTGTAGCCACTTTTCGCGCATTACGCGTCATCGTCAATCGGTAAAATTGTGAAGAAATTCGAAGTGAGTGGAAGCTATGGCGTATTTAGCATTTGAGTTTGCATCTTTATCCTAGAAAGTTCAACTTACGCAACAATTGAAGCCTGCTGACCATTCACAACGACGTAGATACGCTTCTCGGGTGTTGGAACAGCAGACAATAAACACCGATTTTTCGAACAACATTTTCTTCCGTGATGAGGCACCCTTCTCAGTCGGTGGGTATGTAAGCAAACAAAATTGCCGCATATGGTGCTCGGAAAACCCACAAGTGATCGAAGAGGTGCCGTTGCATCCAGACAAAGTGACTGTTTGGTGTGCTCTATGGTCGAAAGGTGTCATTGGTCCGTATTTCTACGAAGATGCCAATGGGCAGCATGGGCATGCTGCGAATCTTCCGGAGGCGGCCATTTAAATGATATTGTTTTTCACACTAAATAGCAAAGTCCAAACTTTATAATGAATTAAAATTTTCATCAAAGATGTATCGCTGTGTGTGTTTTATTTAGCTTTACTTTCGAAATCGAAAAATGAATGACCCTTATCTACTCTTATCTACACTTCAGAGTTCTCACGTCAGTGCACAGTTCCCCGGGGAGAATAGTTGAAGTCTATATCGACTTACAACGGAATACCAGGACGAAGTATATTAATCGTGCAAGCCAATAGCTCGATCTACCCTTTAAGATCTTTATGAGAAAAGAAGAACGTTTTCTTGCACACTATCAATTGACGTAGATGACACTAGAATCTGTCCCCGTCTTCACGAAGGGACAAACAATGATTAGGTTCCATTCGTCGGGCATATTTTCTTCGACACAGACTTTAGAGATGAGTTGATGTATGCTCCGTATCCAATCATCACCGGTTGCTTAAACCAGTTCATAGATTCATTGATTCATTTCTGCTGAACCGCTCTGAAAATCGTGCTTGTCTGTCTTCATTGGTCATCGAACTATAGTCTTCCTTGTTGCGGTGGGCTGAGAGACAGCATTCCTGATTCATATGTTCCAGTGGTGGTCTTCTTATCTTTTACGGTGGAGCCATGAGACTTCTCGGGAGTCTTGATCAGAAATGGCCCTGGAGGTATAAGCTGTAGAAATGTTCAAACATCTGAAACACTACAGGACTCCCTCTCTTCGATCGCAATATGATTAATTTGCTTAAGCGTTTGTTGATCTGAAGTCAGCCAGGCTCCTTAATGGATACCAATGTGTAATAACTGGTTGCGGTGCGCCTATTGTTATATTACGTCCAGCTACAAAACCAATGAGCCTGCACTTTTCTAATTTATTACCAAAGATACTCCTCTTACCAACCTCTTGCCCCACGTCATACTTAGGTCATTGTTCGTAGATATTGTCAAGGAACCCGTATACGAGCAACCGTATTCAGACATTGACCTACATCCCAGCAATGACAGCAAATCTGCATCTGAATTATTGCTGCGGTTTTTTTTCATCATATTCTTATCCAGCCCATCCTGTCCAAATTTTTCTGCTTTCACCAGTTGTTCGACTGCACGTGGTCTGTCAAGCCAAAAAATTGTTGCAGGTGCCAGTTAACCTGCTCTATTTGTTGCCCCCTGGTCGATCACGCACTTGCCAACAAGACCTTACTTGGAAAGTAGAGCGAACTTAGTTATTCTGTGCTGGCCCTATCAAAGTGAAAGGATAGTCGGAAGTTTCCCAATTAATTGCTGCGCAGATCTGCGTGTGTTATGCGTTAAGGATAAGTGATTTAGCCTCGTAGCATCGCACATATAGAACAGGCGGCACTGAATATTTGAGAGAAAACGGCCTCTCAATACGCCAGATGAAGCTGCATTGGTCACTCGTATGATGTAGTTGAACACTAGGATCAGTATCTTTTACAAATTACTAGGCCTTCTTACTAATCTGATCTCAGCATTTGGTACAGCATGGCCTGCTAAAACAAAAAAAAACTTAGGCAGCAGCAGCCAAAAAATCGTTAAGACGAACATGCGCGAATCTCAGTAAGAAGAGTATACACTCTGGTGTCACAAACAACTATAACGCCTACAAGTATACACCGAAAGTGACGACGATCTATCTACGTCAATCACACAGCACATTTTCCATCAGCACCAACTTTCCCAAATGTGCTAAAAGAGATAAAAGAAATTTTTTCAATTGCAATACTTCGATGGAATTCGGCTGAAAAATTTCGATAAAAAAAAAATGCAAATAACTTTCTATACAAAAGAGTGACAATCCGCACATTCATGCCCACAAAAAAATATATAAATAAAAAGGTCGACGACAAATCGACATTTCGCCACCCCCATTCCAACCCCCAAAAATACTGATATTATAATTTTATCAAGGGTTGTAACCGTATGCTTTCGAGATATTGAAATCACCAGCCTCATTTACGGGCACTTCACCACCCATCCAGGCACCCACTCACCGCAGGCCAACAACCCGTCAACCAGTCAGCCCAGCCACCCTCCAACACTACCGCCAAATGAGATATCCGTATAATAAAATTTGTTTGGTGTTTGGAATGTCACCCGCAGACATTTAGACACTCTTTGGCTTTTTCGCTACTCTTTGCCGCACCCTGTTGAAGGCATTTCCAGAGGGTGATGATGCGCTGACGCTGGGTGTTTTTGGAATTGATTTTTGGGGTTGAATAGACTAAACACCAAACGGTAACTAGAGGGATGCAAATCATGTGGGTGGGTTTTTGCCTCTGACCTGGATTTAACTGGATTCTGTGTCTGTGTCTTTGACCTTTAATTGCTAGAAGAAGGCTATCGCATCGATTCCACTAATAGGCCATTGGGAACAGATATTGAAACTAAATTGCTTTCGAAAACTTGTCCAAGAAAAAGAAAAATAACAAAAAAGCGCTGCTAAATGGAAAAAAAACGTCCTAACAACCCCTTTATTCAAATTTTATTACTCTGAGGCGTCATCGTCATTCGGGAGATAGTCTTTCGGTGGATTTGGTGGCATCTTGAGGAGGGAATTTTTCTTCTTGTTGCGAAATGTGTTCCAACACTTAACTCGTTTTTTATGCCCCTCAAACATTTACGGATAGGGGCAAGGATAGCAAGGATATAAAATATTTTACTTTATACACTTTTTATGCTCATGCTGGTGGGTGGAAGGCAACTTAGAGTGCGTGAAGGAATTCAGTGAGTAGCAGATATGTGTATATCTAAAGACGACATTAATAATAGAGATATTATTGTAGTCGTAGAACAGTAAGATGCAAGAATTTGTCAGGGCTACGAGTATCATGGGAGAGGAATATGTTTGTGGCTTATGGAAAAATTTTGCACATTTCGTGTAGTGATGTCAAAAACATGAGGCCCATTACTTGTTAATGTATGGAGGCGTGTTTCATTCGGCTTACTTATTGGAACGAATAGGTTATTAAGTGAATTCGATAGTCATCTTTGAATATTGGCACATTAATCAATGTTATCCTTGTTAACAGAGTGAATAACAACATTTGATGGGACGAGAAACAATTTTCTGGAGGCAGTTAGTTTTTTGTCTGTGGTGTAAGGACCTACAACTCCACAATCCATAATGAAGGCGAAGGTTAACTGGAAGCATACATTTATGGTATGGAGACGACCCGTCGGTGGAAAGACATCTTTAACCGAACAGTATTCTAGCTGCCGATGATGGATACTTACTTAACTTAATGCATTTCAATGGGGAATAAACTTGGCCCTCAAGGAACAGCTCCCTGCATTTAGCGCGATCATGAGCTATTCATATTTAGTTGAGAAGGCCACGTTAACTGAGGTCTGTACCACCCGAGCACACCATCATAGAGAGGTACTCTCTTTATCGAACTCCAGAATCGATTCCAAGGCATTGTGGGTCAGCTCACGCTGGGACCATCATCGGGACCAATGAATTACAGTCAGTTTTGGCAACCTTATGCCACTGTAAGTCCCGCGTTTAGTAAATTTTCCGAAATTCTTTTGAAAATCTTTTTCTTCTAAGCAACTCAGGCATTTGGATCTGCCTTAGATAAAGTAGGACTGAAACGATAGGGTGTTCAGCAGTGATTTCTTTGTTGCTCTTAAAAGGGATTTATTTATGAGTGGCCTTCCTACTCCTATGATTCTTGTTTCTTGAAGTTCTAAGATGGTGCCACTGATCGAACTCAAGGCAAAGTCTTATTAGAGACAGTCGTTTGCCACGACAAAGTTATACATTTTTTCGTTATCGCCGCTTTTTGTTTTTGTACATTCGCGTATATTAAGTTGCCGCCGGAAAATGTAGCATTCCAACGAGTTACCATTAAACGGTTGTTCTGGTCTTGAAATTTCAAGACTTCTTGCCTTAGACTCATTTCAGTGACAAATCTGCTTCTAAATGTGTGCTGCTTTCTTCATCGGTAGCAATCGCCGTAGCAAGTTTACGAGGGTTGTCTGAAAAGTTTCCGACCGCAACGTAAAGCGGCACTCGTCAATAAAAGCTAGTGAATGCTAGTTGTGCATCTTTTGACAGTTACCTACCGAAGTTTCAATCATTTTGGACGCGCAGTTTTTAGTTGACAGTCGTTTGAGTGAGTCGATGTGAATGTTTTTTGTGAAAATGGAAAAAATTTAGTACCGAGTTGTTGAATTCTTGTTTTTGAAATGCAATACGCCTCCGCAAATGAAAAATAAGTTGGACTCTGTGTATGGGGACTCTGCACCATCTTTTACCACAGTGAAATTTTGGGCAGCTGAATTTAAACGTGGCCGTAAGAGCTTGGGAGACGTCCAAAAACTGCAACCACTGACGATAACATTGCTAAAGTTCATCAAATGGTGTTAGGCGACCGCCGAATTAAAGAGAGATAGATAGTAAAGGTTATGAAAATGTCCAAAGAATGTGTTTGTTACATATTAAATCAAGATTTAGGCATGAGAAAGCTCTCCGCGCATTGGGTGCCACGTTTGCTTACGTTAGACCAAAAAACAGTTGGAATGAACATTTCCAACGCTCTGTTGGCGCAGTTTAGGCACAATAAATCCGGCTAATGGCTAATTACTGTAGATGAAACTTGGATACACCATTATACGCCCGAAACAAGAATTCAGTCAAAACAGTGTACTGCAAACGGCGAGCCGGCTCCAAAAAAAGCAAAAACTGTTTTTTCGGCTGGGAAAGTGATGGCGACTGTTTTTTGGGATAGTAAAGGAGTTATCTTAATCGATTATCTTCAAAAGGAAAAACCATTACAGGAGCATACTACGCATCATGAGTTGCCAAGCTGAAGGCTGAAATTGCGGAAAAACGGTCACATTTGCAGAAAAAAATCCTGTTTCACCAAGACAACGCGCCGTCTCACACCTCAGCGGTTGCCGTCCATGAATTATGGTTTGAAGTGCTTGACCATCCACCTTATTCACCAGATCTAGCGCCAAGCGACTTCTTTTTGTTCCCTCATCCAAAAACTGCGCTCGGAGGACAAAGATTTTCGTCAAATGAAGAGGCAATCACCTTCGTGAACAATTATTTTGCAGAGAAAAACGCAAAGTACTATTTGGACGGGTTAGAGAGATGGGAGCATCGCTGGGAGAAGTGTGTAGAGTTACAAGGAGACTATGTAGAAAAATAAAAAAAAAATTTGAGAAAAAATGTCTTGTATCATTGTTCGGTCGGAAACTTTTCAGATAACCCTCGTATATCACAACTATCATACTTTAATCCCTGACCCATCCCATCAAAATATTCTGAAGGCAGTTATTGTTCCTATGCAGCAGTCTAAATCTAGTCTCCGCTACTTGTTTGACTACACACAGTCTTGAATGGGTCGTCTTAGATTGTAGTCATCCTAGGATTTGTAAGCTTTGCAGCAGTGCGAAATTTTGATGATAACCCCACCGTTTAGGGCCAGTCTCATTCTGTAATGTAACTGAACTCAGATTTTCAACAAATACGTATCGAAGGCAGCCCGCAAAATTATAAGCAAGTCTCTTAAGATCGAAGCAAACGTAGTTTCGATTTAAAGATAAATTAAGAATGCGGCCAGACTGAAACTACTCCGAAAACCAGATGGAATTTACAATAAATCAAAAGTAGAGAATCTCTGTCTCATCTTTGGACCAGCCCATAATCCACTCCTCTTATGGAAGCTACAGCTGAGCAACACGGATGCCAATCATCGGATATGGCGACGAATGTGGCCACCAAGGACAATGTTGTTTCTTTTGATGTTGTTTCCAGTCGCCGAGAACCAATGGCAAATACCCAGTTATGCTATCTAATTTTGAATGCGAATGAGCCATAAGACGGTTTAAGGAAGAAATCCTTCGCGAAATGATACTTGACAAAGAGTCTCAAGCAAGTCTTCGAGAAGATGCTGTACTACCCTTAAGCAACTTTGTCAAAGATACAATCAAATACAGGAACACAAGGATTTTGGTTTAAAAAAACGAATTTCAAATCTCTGAGCTATGTGTCTTTGAGCCAGAAGAAAAAGCCAGCTATCGTTGGGGAGGCCAGGCTACTAATGTAAAAATAAGAACGTAAGCGACTGTAAAGATAATTTCGCGGCGAAATCAGAAAAAGTAAGAGAAGGAGCGGACACAATACCATGGAACTGCTTATACAGGATGCTAATGGCAAAAATAAAGGGTCACAAGATGCCACAAGAGAAATGCTTGGAGCTGATAAAGAAAATTGTTGCAATATTATTTCCCCAAGCCACACTACGGGAAATGTAGCACACTACTGACATATCAACGACACCGCAAGCCACAGTGGATGAAATATTGAAAGCCCGGTAAAACATTGGCGACAAAAAATATCCAGGACTAGAAGGACAAGGCCCTTAAAGCAGCAAAAAGGTGTAATCCTGCAATATTCGTCAAAGCAATGCAGCTATGCCTACAAAATGTAACTTCTCCTCAATATGAAAGAAGCGGAGGGTAGTTTTACTACCAAAAACAGGAAAAGGTCCAGGCGTCCAAGGCGATCCTACCGTCCAATCTGTTTGCTCAATACAACGGAAAATATACTTGAACGCTTTCTATTCAATAGATTACTCCGAGTCATTGAATCTGAAGAAGGTCTCTCGAACCAAAAGTATGAATTTCGTAAAGCACGATCAGCAATAGAACCTATTAGTAAGGTGGTGCTATGGGCCAAGCACGTTTTCCAAGGCTCTAGATGCAGACGAGGATAAAAAAAGTACCGCGGAGGGATTACACTTGATGGACAAAACGCATTCAATATAGTATATTGGGCGCATACACCAGGACATATCGCTCGAATAATAGATAATAGAAAACTATCTCCACCAAAGGGTGTTGCTATGCGATACCATAATGGGGATAAAGGGGTACACAATAACCGCTGGCGTTCCGTAGGGTTGCGTTCTCGGACCAATTCTCCGGAATATAATGTACGATAGCATCATGAAACTGAGAGTTCCCGATAGTGTTCAAGTCATAGGTTTGCAGGTGACATATCTGCGAAACATATAAACGAGCTGGAGCTAAAAGCAAACGTAAACATCGATTCTGTCAAGCAATACCTAGAGTCAAAGAGTTTAGCTCTGGTAGAACATTAAACGGAGGCATAAAATCAAAAGGCATCAAATGTATACACGGCGCCTTCAATGATGCTCCCAAATGTTGGGGGCCCAAGAAGCACCACATTAATGCATCTGTCTAGATTCATGAGCTCAACAATACTCTACGCATCTCCAATATAGTCGGGGGCGCTTAAAATTAAGAAATATTGGTTGCGGATAAATGGTATCTACAGACTTATGGGACTATTTCGGATGTCGCGGCGTTCGTCATGGCAGGCATGATCCCCATAGATATCCGGGCTGATGAAGCAAGGATAATTCGGGATGGAATTATTGGAAACCCGCACTCTACCGAATAAAGAAGACAAAAAAAAAAAAATATTAATAAGAATGTTGCCACAAAGATGGGACGCCTCACACAAAGGAATGTGGGCATAAAATCCTCTTCCGTGGATAGAATCATAGCACAGAGAAGCCACGGGGAGCTTAGGTACCAGCTGACACAATTCCTATCATGCCATGGTAGGTATCGCTGATGTCTTCACCGCTTTAGGCTTGACGACTTACCAGAATGCCCAGTATGTTCCGCAACGAAAACCCGGAACATAACCAAAGTCCCACGAGAAAAAACGAAAACTGTTGAACTTAATACCACACTCGATGTTTCAAATACAACAGCGGAGCGCTGAACTGCTTAGCGAATGCATTCTCTGTTTAAGATGAAATATGTTTACCAACGCGGAAAATGCTTCAAGACCATGCACTGTGTATTTTAACCGACAGCATGTATAACACGGCTGACCACACTGTATGCATGGATCTGTAGTGTTATGGATAAAAGCAATGCCCACATACTTAAAACTGCTCTACATTCCAGGCTGGATCTAGGCCTCCAATTTCGCACGTTAAGTTGGTTGAGGTCCTCTTCCACTTCCGTGCGCCACCTAAGTCCCGGTTTTCCATTACTGTGATGTCTGGCTTTGGTCTTCATTCGCTCTGCATGACATCATAAATAAAAATAAAAAAAAATAAAAAAAATTCTGGCTAATTCGATGTCACTGGACTGATCAGTACAGTTGTTCATTGTATCTCCTGCTCCACTGAACGTCTTTGCACGACCGAAAATCACCAGATGAACTTTCTTTTTCAAGAAGCCCTCATCCATTGTTAATAAAGTCCATGTTGCTGTACCTCAAGAGCAGAATATTTTTTTATAATTAGCCCGCACTTAAAGGGTTATTAGCACCTTTTAAACGTTTACACATGGTACGAGCAAACGAAAGTTAGGGATGAAAGTAAGAGAAGTTGCTACTTATGTACGTTGGTTTTGAATGTTTGTGGGTCATAATGACTAAAGAATTAAGAGTTTGGCAGGGCTTTCGATTATAGAGTTGTTAGGGTTGGGAAAAAATAACCATACTTCGGAGAATGTCCAAAAGTGGGCTTGAGCGAAACAACCAAACACAAACGAAACATGCTACTGCTAATTTCGGTGGAGCACTGGTGGTAAAAATAACAACACAACAAGAAGATACAGCGACTGTTTCAAGACCTCGTTTGCAGGGTCTGTCCACAGTGAATCCATCCATGTCCGAGGCTTGTTCTTGCTCCGTAACTGAAGATGTTTTCCCATGCCCGTTGGGAGATATGGGTACTGCATTGGTCTGAGCTCTAAGCATATACATATGTCATCGTTTATTCCATCTGGAGTATTAATTCGCTGAACTGTTTATAGTGCTGCATTTTTTGTCTAGTGATCAGCAGTTATCCTTAAAGGTTTGACAATTTGACTCCAGCTTAACATCGACCTGCACCCGATGGTTACCATAGAGGTGAGAGTAGCACAATTTATGTGTAGAAATGGTTACAACACTGTCCATCGCCACCTCCCAGTACCTACCCTTTTCTACAGTACCCAACCACTCGAGCATAAGGGCAACACAGGAGCTGCCTTGACGCAATGTCCTGTGTTCACTGCTATAGTGCAGTGATTTACATTTTCATAGGCTGTTAGACGATGTCTTGTGACTAGCTACTCTAAAACGCAAGCAGCCTTAGACATGATCGACGCTTGGTGCAGTAGAAATTTGCATTCAATCAATCCCCACATAAGTCTAGTGTTTAAAGACATCATCATCCGTTCCAACAACGAAATTAGGTTTTAGGTGTCGCCCTCGATAACAAGCTTCTTTGGACATATACGAGTACATATACAATATGTCTCGTCGAAAACCACTAAAACATCTGGTATTACCGCCTTGAAGTCGTTGTTGCTTGTAGATGCGGAGTCAAGGTAGATGAAGTCCTTAACTACCTCGAAGCTACAACTAGGTACCAATTCTGGCCAAGCCGTCGGTGGTGAGCATTCTTTCCTGATCTCAATACTTACGACGCACCACTGTATTGATTCAATCACACCAATTATACCCATGGCCGCAAGTAATTGGTCTTAAAACATCTCGTGCCTCTTTTGTTGACCAGTGAGTTTTGCACGATTATTTCACGCTCGCTATTCAAAAAATCAAACAAAACCTGACGAGTTGGGCAGCAACGTAGACATAGTCGCACGGCTCATCCTCATGCAATCTGGCTTTGAAGTCGAGAATTAGGTGGTGCTGATACTAATGGCTTTTTGTCAATGACGACAAGACCAGAACGAAGGCTACAACTAATATTGCGCCTATTCTTATTTGAATACCGTAGGGATATCTACATATAGTATAATGAATGATTGTATACGAACAAAACTGATGCAAGCCCCGACATTTAAACATCTTTGTTCTATTTTTCCTTGCAAAGGCTATTTTCAGCCCAAGAATCTATAAAAAGTAGTTTTGCCATCCACCATACTGACACAATTCGTTCGCCTTCCCATACAAAACTCAACAAATACAACAGCAAAAGTATCTTTTTTAGTGTAGTCATAGCTCCACCCAAAAGAATTGAATACGAAATGTTACATTGAAGAGGATTGGTTGGCTGAACTGACAGGCGCAAAAATTGAAACATTGTACATAGAATGTATCTAAACATTTTCCTTACACATACATACTCGTGTAAACATAAATAGGGTTGCGCTTGCCTTACGAGGATAGGTAACATTTGCTGGCGTTAGTGAAATGAGATTTTTTTTTCAAATTTCAAAACTAATTTTAGAACAGAGTAGGTATAAACCATTGAATGGAGCAAATTTCAAAAGCTACAAACAGATGCTCAACTCTTGGCTTATCGTCTAAATAACAATTTTGAGGCGCACAAACAACAACATTTATGTGTTTATTTTTTATGAATATAAATCCTTTGGCTGTTATAATCAGTATAATCAAAAAAACCGTGGATTCCAAATAGAAAAATCTAGAAGTATTACCCACAAGACTTTACTTGCAACAAAGCGTAGCAAAAATGTTTTAAAATCACCTGTACAAAGTCCCTTTTTGGGCTATTTATTGACTGCTTTGACAGGATCAGGAAAACATTAAGCCCATTTACACAGTATAGCAACCACCTCACAGACGATGGTAGCCATGTTTCTTTTTCGGCTATAAACGGTGTGTTTTTTAACTCAGTACTAACTTCAGACGTTTAGACTAGATTGCGCAAAAGTCATCACCCCATCAGAATATGCTTCAATGCTTCAATGCAAATGGCGGCAAATGTCAATTCTACTTTGACATTTGGGAAGTAAACTGATGCAAAATACACTGTGGTTTGAGACGTCGTAATATCAGACCAGACGACGTGCCTTGCAATTGGGCATCAATCGGCGGCGGACAGTCCATCAGGTGTTAGCTGTTGACCGCCAAGCCATCCTGAACCTCGACTACGAGGGAGAAAACTTTTCATCGAAAATCATCATGAGCCGACTACTGTAGACGGCGAGCACTACAGAGCCATGCTTAACGACTTTCTCCTTCCTCAATTGTATGAATCGGGACTGGAGAACATGTGGTTCCAACAGAATGAAGCAACGGCGCATACTGCATGAGCCGCAACCTAAATTCTGAGGGCTGCATTTACAGGTCGCCTAACCTCGCGTTTTGACAATTTGCACTGGCCGGCAAGATCGCCTGATTTAACCGTTCTAGTCTTCGTTTTGTGGGGTTTTTTGAAATCATAAGTCTATGTCAACAAGCCTCAGACTCTTGAAACCCTCAAAAAGAATATCCGTCCAGAATGCGAGGACCCATCGCCGGATGTTCTGGCAAAAGTAATGGAAAATGTCATAAATCGGTCCCGAATGGTCATCAATTCTGGCGGCTGCCACTTAGCCGATATCATTTTCTGGACTTAATGCAAACAAATTCAGAAATTGGGTTCCAAAATTATGGTTATGTGGGTCATCTGAGACCACAATTCGCTGTATTGTTGACCATTTTCGTAAAACATTTTCTTTGGAATATGCAGTAGCACCGAGATGTATAACAAGAGTGCGCATTTAATCTATCGTTTAGAGGTCGTTCACAACGCCGCTTGGTCTTTGTCCATCCACTTTGTGGACAATTTTACGCAAAGATCTTGGTTTGAAGACTTACAAGATCCAGCTCGTGCAAGAATTGAAGCCGAATGATCGCTTTCGTTAAAATTATGGTGAATGGGCCCAAATCAACTGGCATACGCTGTTGTATTGAAAAATTGTGTTCATCGATGAGGCTCATTTTTAGCTCAACAAGAACTAAAATTGTCACATTTGGAGCAAAGATAGTTCACATGGGATTATCAAAACGCCCCTACATCCCAGAAAAATGCACAGTTTGATGCTGCCTGAGGGCTTTTGGATTCATCGGCCAATATTTTTTAAAAAATAATACTAATCAGCCATCTACGGTCTGAGTTATTCGCTATGGAGCCATGATTAATGACTTTTTCGTCCCCTGATTGAATGGCATGAATGTGAAATAAATGTGGATGGCGCTACGAACCATACACCAAGTCAACTTTTTGAAGGAAACATTGGATAACCAGCAAATTTGTCTCCAAGTTCTTGTGATTTGACGCATCTTGATTATTTCCTTTGGGGATACTAAGGTCCCTATTCTAAGTTGACAAGCCAACAACAATTGGCGGATTGGAAGCCAACATAATTCATGTTTTTCAGGACAAATGGCCACAAAAGCTGGCAAAAAAACTGTCGAAAACTTTGTCTCTCGGATGATGACACTCATCAGATCCAGCCTGCCTACCATACTATACGGACTTCACATCACATCACTGGAACCCTGAAAGTAGGTGAGAATGCCCAGCGCGTATTCCTTTTTGTCGAATGCACAGTCCCGCAGATACTTTCCTGTTGGTAAGATAGTTGCATCTTGAACAGAAAATGCAATCACAAAGTAGATTTTGGTACATGTTCAGTGATTGGAGCTGGTTGTCCCCATATTCCTAGGTGCCAACATTGATCTGCATACGTAGCAGTGGCCTAGGTTCAGATGTGGATATAAGGCAGTACAGCATCAAGAAAATGTTGTGATGAACTTTAACATCGTTTGGCTACTATCGCAAGATATTGCGATGGCCTTTTCTGATCGCTTCTCTCTCAACTTCGCTCATAACGACTCCTCAAAAAACCACAAACAAGGTTCGAAATGGTTTGACGATGAATACCGCGAGAGGAATAGACTAAATGAGTGCTTCTATCGATACTTACCAACAGAAGAGAAAAATCGAAGGAAAAGAGGAAGTTCTAAAAACTTGAAGTAAAAGAGATTCAGAGATGCTACTCTGGGAATGTACTCGTATGTCGAACCAAAGCCTGCAAAAGAAACCAAGGTGGTGACGACGGAGGAAATTACCGCCGACAAGTGGGAGGGATAAGAGAGGCCGCGAAAATGTCCGTTCGCTTAACCAAAACGAAGTTAAGTCGCCTATCTCTTTAAACAGGAAGGAAATGATCTGGGAAGGAGCATGCACCAGCCTATATGTGCAATATAATTTGGTCAGTTAAACAGAATCTGTGCATCGTCTGTCGAGTTCTGAAGAAAGGAGATCCCCTGAACTACGCCGACGACAGAGGCATAGGTATCTATTATATATTGAACGCCGCAAACAATATCATTGCCACCGCATTCATTGAACCTCTGAAGCTAATTGTCAAAAACCTGATAGATTCAATCATATGCGATTTTATACCGAATGAATCCACCTTCGATCAAAATTTCATTCTGTGGCAGCGCTTTTAGAAAATCCGATAAAAGCAAGTAGATACCTGATCCCTCTTCATCGATGTTAAGGTTTCATATCACAGGCTCTATAGACGAGATATACAGAGCCAAATCTGATCCTGGCATCCCGGCCAAACTCGGTCTGGCATAGCTGTTAATGAAAAACTTCTACTGCTCTGTCAAAGTCCGAAAAAATATTTTGATGTTAAAAAGTGTCTCAGATAGACCGACGCACTATCGTGCTCAATTCACATGCTAGCACCAGAAACACAGTTTTTCAAAAATCTGTCAGTGGAGCTTTTGCCACTCACAAGGCAGAACTGCGTCAGGTTAAAGCCGTAGACTGCTGCAAAGCAGATATAACCGCCATCAAAATAATACTATTGGATGGGCCAGACAAAAAGAGGATGAAGAACTATGACATTTATTATGGCCATTGTTATCGACCGGAAAAGCGGCGCCTACTTGGACGCCGATTTGTTGTTGGAGGCCGACTAGGCTTGAAGTCTTGAGTTTCCGGCATATGAACGAACGCCTCATAGCAATTCGCTTCAAGGCTAAATTTGCCAACATTAGGTTGTATGCGCGAACACCAATGATAGCTTCTACAAGCTCTTGAACAATGCCCTAACTATCGGGTTTTCCAATAGGGACTTGACAACTTTGAATTTCATTTCTGAACGCACTCTTTCATTAATCATCAAATTGTCACTGTCAATTAATTCAGTAAACTCAACATTTTCATCATGGTAAAGTACACGAACGAGCAACAAGTGTCTGCAAATTATAAAAATTTTCTACCGAAATTCGAACGCAACTTTAAGAGCGTTAATTCCAATTTTCGGTCGTATTTCTCGCCCTAGTAGATAGGCAACAACAAGTTTAGTGCAAACATTTGAGTCTACATATTCGTTGTGTGGTGTTGCCGTGTCAGTGAGACAACGGGTTGGTCGAAGTTTCTAAAATATAGCTGCCGTTCAGGGGTCCGTAGCAAACGATCCAAATCAGTCAATTCCACGGCGTTCTCAAGAATTGGGCATCGCTCAGACCACATTATGGTGTATTTTGCGTAAGGATCTTGGTTTACACCCATACAAGATCAAGCTCACTCATGAATTGAAGCCGATAAACCATTTGAAGCAACGTGCGTTCTCCAATTGGGTTCGTTACAATCGATTTATTGAAGAGTAAGTATGGTGAGTGTGTTATCTCAAGAAATGGGCCAGTCGATTGGCGCCTCGTTCGTGCAATTTAACGCCGCCTGACTATTTTCTGTGGGGCTACGTTAAGTTATTGGTTTATGCCAACAAGCCGACGACGTTAGAAGAGCTCAGAACTAACATTGAACGCGAAATAGCGGCCGTTTCGGCCGAAATGTGTTGCCGAGTTGTTGAAATTGGGTCCAACGAATCGATCGCTGCAAACGTGCCCGCGGTGGCCATATGAACGAAGTCGAGTTCCATTCATAAATGTTTTGATTGTACTTCAAGCCGATAATAAAGTTTTTGAAATATCTCAAATGGTTTGCGTTTTATTTAAAAAAAAAGTTGGCAAGTCCTTATTGGAAAACCCTGCTCATGTTGTCATTTTTGTCACATCTGAGCTGGGCCTACGGTTTAACGCCGAATCCGAACGGCACTCCTTAGAACCTTTTTCGTAGGCAATTTT
This sequence comes from Volucella inflata, assembly GCA_928272305.1. Taxonomy (NCBI): domain Eukaryota; kingdom Metazoa; phylum Arthropoda; class Insecta; order Diptera; family Syrphidae; genus Volucella; species Volucella inflata. Next base: position 207,849,614 of record OV743716.1, read on the forward strand.
ACTTTCGGGAGTTTGCCATTGCCCGCAGAAAGGGTGATGGCGATTTGAATAATGTTTCTGACCCAGCCAGGAATCGAACCCAGACTCTCTGCGTGATAGTCCGATGAGCTAACTACCACATTGAAATTGTTGTCGGCGATTTTAATGCAAAATAGGAAGAGAGGAAATATTTAGTATAGCACTGTCGGAAGGTATAGCCTGTATGACTCCATCTTCGACAGCGAATTCAGGCTAATCGATTTACAGCGGGACGAAACATTGTTGTAGCTAGCTCGCAGTTTCCACATCTCGATATTCACAAGGGGACATGAAGAATTCCTGATCAATCAACCGTCAAGCGGATTGCCCACATTGCGGTCGACGCAAGACAGTCCTTCAGTATTATGGAACCAAAATCGACTCGGACCATTACCTTTGACGTCACATGGCTACAATCTCTTAAGACGTCCACTGCCGCCAGCATAAAGTACCGAAAACAGTGGCAAGACTGGCAAAAAGTCATCAGAGATATCATTTCTGATGTTCATACGGCTAGAGTTGCTCGCGATCTCTACATGCAGAAGAGGAGAGACGAACACTGGTTGTTCGGGAGGAAAAGGAAGGAGCATGAGAAGCGCCCCGTAGAGAAAATTGAGAGATGCTACTTCAGGAACGAGTTTCGGAAGCTTTACCCATAAAAAAAACATGCAATAGATACATCCGTGTTTCGCCATAGCAGCAACTTTGTAACATAGCTACTTATCTGAATAAAGTTATCAGAAAATTTATCGTCAAGCATGATTTCTGAAATACAGTTCTAAAGAGGTCTCATAGGCAAATCAAATCTGAGACGGCATCTCCTGCAACTTATTTGCTTTCGATGATTTGGTCTTGGCGCCTGGCTGCGAAGGAAGGTTAAATTTATCAAACTACGGGTACCTTACCCTATTTTGTTTTAAGGACAAGATATTGATGATGAGATTATTTGGAAACAAAGGTATTTTCCCCCTAAGCTGTACCTATGTACATGTGCATTACTGCATCAAGCAGCTTTAAACACTTTTTTGATAACATCACTGTGTTGTGCAACATAAAGATTTCCCAAGAGATACCTGCATAAATAAGTGGATATGTACATACATATGTTGCCCATTAAATAAACTACCAGCTATGACATAAATCTCTATTAATTCCCCATGAGATACATCGCATATGGACAAGGACAAACAAATCTAAAATCCTCTCCATTGCCTTGCTTATTTATTTAAGTTTTTTTTAATAACTCTGATCGCGATGCGGTGATTACGCAACCGCCCTCCATTGGTAGCGATGCCATTGTGCAAACAATCGAATAAATTTTATCTGTATCTGCGAATACAAAGCAGAAAGGAATTTTTTAATGGCGGATGTGAAACAATAAAACAAAAACCATTCTCAACTCTGAGTAGGTACACTGCCGTGATTCTCCTATTTGGATCTTGTGTATCCGTAGCCATACTGACTGATGCACGAAATGGTTGAAGTAGAAAATAGTTTGTCAATCGGAGCAACCAAAGGGATCGCATCCAATTTAACCCTTTTCATTCACAATTGTGAATGTTACCTTTGCCATTCACGTACTATAAGTGTGTTCTTTACTCAGGCAGGGCTAGGTATTTGTTTTATTTTATTTTTTTTTATATACATACGAGTATCTCTGCATTATTGTACAATGGCAGATGAAGGACACATACAACTGGATCAATTGAAAACTACTAATTCAGGACCTGGTATCCAGGGTGGAAGGAATCATCATCAAGTCTATTGAAATTTCAATCAAATTGAAATAAAGGATGAATCTAAAAATGAAACGTAATTATAAATTTTGTCCACAGATACACACTTATACATATGTAAATATATAGACAGAGAAAGGCAGTTACAAATAGTAAGAAGCAAAAGCAATGACGAAGCGGCAGTAATGATGAACGAACGAACGAACGAACTATGAGGATAAACGATATCCAGAGATCTTTTGTAATTTTGAAGTTGAAGTGAACTACATACCTACGAAGTACGAATACATAAATGGAAGATGATACCGTGCCGCGCTTTCATTCAATTCAATTGAAATGAAATAAAATAATAACGAAAAGGGAATGGAATTCCAAATGCCAACCCTACAAGAGGGGTGGAAAGTGGAATACCTAAGTACAGAAAGAGACACAAAAGGAATCAAACCAAAAGAGGAGTAACGCTTTTGTTATTACTTTTTTTTCTCTCCCCCTTCATTTATTTCCACCCTTTTGTAGTGTTGAGATGGATGAAGTAAATGGGCGGAGATACAAGTGAGGATACTCTTTCTCAGGCTTGAAAGGACATTTCAATACCTACCAATGCCTACTTTATAGTTGGTGGAAGTTTTGTTTCCTGTTAGATAGAATAGTAATGCTGAAAGGACCTACTTAGATCCGGGTGTCGATGAGATGTAAATGCAATTTTCTTGAAGATTTAGATGTCGATATCTTGTGGACAGTGATGAACACTATGTTCTTGAGCTTTATTCCAGTCTAACCATTAATCTCATCCTATTGTTATGGATCTGAATAAAATGAATAAAAATAGAAGCTTTGGTGAGCTTGGTAGCGGTTATTTTAAGCGTAGATACTTTGATGATCTTATGCAATCTTATGCTCTAGAATTGTAACCACTGTCTTTTGGAATTTTGTTGTAGAAACGACTCATGCGTTCGGATCTTGACTGTCCACTGTCCCAAACTACCTTTCCAAATAGCACCGATAAGAATTCGAAGCCTCTACGGCTTTCGGCAGTTTATCACGTTCGCGGGCACATGATTTTCGGTGGAGAACGCTAGAATGACACACGCACATCTCCGACATGTTTGTGCAAGTTTTTTTAAAAAGATAAAAATGATTCCAGGTCACAGTGAAGTGAAAATTGAACTCCTGTAGGACAAATAACGCTAGTGTATGGACATATACTGTATTTCTAGACGGGATATCCTGTCTTGTCATAGCAGAACTAAAATTCTTTGACGGCATATGCCGTCCTTCAAATCCTCAGCATCGACTGCGATTCTACTACGATGTTCCCTGGTTCATCTCTACAGGCTTCGGTTCGGGGTTTGTTTCCGTGGCATGTTATTTTTACCTTTTGGTAAAACTTCCGAACCTCATTCCTGGAGTAGCATCTCTCAATTTCCTCGATCGCGCGCTTCTCATGCTCTTTCTTCTTCCTCCTGAGAAGCCGGTGCTCGTCTCTCCTCTTCCACTCATAGAGCTCACGAGCAGCTCTGGTCCCTCTAAGCAGCGCCGCGTTATATGCATCTTGCTTAGCTGCTTGCCGGCATTCATCATCGACTCAGGGGTTTCGTTATGGTTATGGTGGAGTGAAACCCAGCACATCAGAAGCGGCATCTCTGATGGCATTTTGGCAGTGTTTCCAATGGTATTTGATGTTTGATGCTGGCGGTATTGGACCTCTTAAGAAAGCATTTAGGCAAGGCGATGTGCTTGAATGAAAAGTGCAAGGCTTACTCGCAAACACAAGAGGCACTATCTTTCAAAAGTCCGTCCAACTACTCGCATACGCCGACGATATTGACATAATCGGGAGAAAGCAGCGTGATGGCAATGGCGCTTTCGCGAGTGTAGAGACGGAAGCGGCGAAAATGGATTTAGCGGTCAATGAGGGCAAGACCAAGTATATGCTGTCAAGCAAAAAGGACAACCAACACCGACGTTTCGGGCAGAACGTCACCTTAGACAGATATAACTTTGAGGTACTTTGTCTACCTAGGCTCTGCTATAAATACAGACAACGACACCAGCGCTGAGATCAAGCGAAGAATAACTCTTGCCAACCGCTGTTTCTTTGGGCTAAGAAGGCAATTGACTAGCAAAGCCCTCTCTCGGACAACAAAAGTCACCCTTTATAAGACCTTAATAGTCCCGGTCCTGCTCCATGGCGCAGAGGCATGGACATTATCAAAAATGGATGTGGGAGCTCTTGGTTGCTTCGAGAGAAAAATTCTTCGGGCGATCTTCGGTTCCATCTGCATTGACGGTGAGTGGAGGAGGAGATGCAAGACAAACTGTACCGACTCTACAGCGACATGGACCTAGCCAAAAGAGTGATGATCCAACGACTGAGATGGCTGGGTCATGTCGGGCGTATGGACACCAATGCTCCGGTCCGAACAGTCTTCGAATCCGCTCCCGAGGGACAGCGCATTAGGGGAAGGCCAACACTCAGGTGGCGCACACAAACTGGCAGCTAGCCAGGGATCGAGCAGGCTGGAGACCTTTGTTGACTGAGGCCCAGGTCCACTCCGGACTGTAGCGCCACTTATAGAAGAAGTTTTCATTCCTCCCGTCTGACAAACTTAAGTCGTTTGTCACGGGTAATATCCACAGTCATGATGATACTAACTTAAATTGATGGAAGTGTCTACGACGGCAGCTGTAGCCAGCATGACCCGAACCCTCTCACCAACTTCAATCTAGGTCGAGAAGGCAAGAAACTTCAGAATACGTCGTTAACGATTATTTCATCAATTCATGCTTGGGTTCCATGAAAACGAGATCCTGGAAAAATTGGATTACCGATGCATGCTTAGATAATACATTCTAGGACTCGACTCCATTTTAGGATTACCTGCGTCCTCAGATAGGACTTTTATTGACAACAGGATTCCTTGTGAACTTAATTGCAGATTGGATGGCGAATCCCATAAATAGATTGTATTCTGCCTACTGGACACTACCCGCTCCAAAGAGTGCAACGTGTACACAGCACTACACTGTTATGCTTGCTTTGAGAGTGAAGATGCATCCCAGAAGCATCCTCAGTGAGATAAAGCCGACACTGCTGTGTTGGTACCATGGGAATTTTAGGACTGAAGCGTTTACTCTTTGTGCTAAACAGGCTACGACATTTCAATAAAAAGACGTAGATGGCGTTACACCCCGGGTTGGATCCAGACTTTAATTTACAAGGCTCTCTAGCTAACGCGATGGTTCCCAATAACCTACAGGTGTGTCCGCACAGCTCATTGCAATGTCCATCACTTTTGTCAGTGTCCAAGCTTCTACGTCACAAACCAGGACTAGGAGGAACGGTGTCTTGTATTACTTGTGAGTGGACTTTACCTCACAATTGTTTTCTTAGCTTAGGGAAGCAGCAAGTAATAAGAGTGATCCTTTGCGTTATTTTCACGCTGGTGTCATTGCCGGAATTGATAGCGGAGCCGAGGTAGATAAAGCCCTTTGCTACTTCAACATTGTTGCTGCTGTTGTAGCCAGGACGGTATGTCGAAACTAGACATTGCTCTGTCTCATTTATCTCTATAGATACTAATAGGTGGTTTCTAACGATGTAGACTTCTTGGGCTTATTGCAGCCTCAATGTGAATATTTGACCTTGCCTGGCCTGAAACAACACTAATAGGGTCAGTCAAGTAGTTGACGAAGGATTTAACGGCCGTTTTTGAAGGTGACTTAGTGTTGATGCCATTCGCCGACCTTGATTTCTAAGATAAGTTGATGAGTTGTTGTATTTCACATTTGCCTTTTCATATATAAAATAGCGACGTTTGGAAGTGTAGGCATCTAGTACAGACAATGAAAGTATTAATGAGTTGGTGAGTTGGTGAGAAACCGGCGATGCTACGGGATTCATTGGTCATCCTTCCCATCAAAGTTCAGCAGTGACGATGGGTCTTGACACGTGATGTACATATTGTATTTGGAATTATTAGTTTGCTCTGAGTTTGCACTGCTGCGAATTTCGAAAATGCTGCAGGAACGAGGATGAAAGAGAACTCCGTTTTAGCTAACAAACTGCTACGTGAGAGAAGACCGTCTTAAGATGTGACGTGATACTACACTTGTCTATCGTAACGTGTTGAAAAATACCTCCCTTCCGCGGAAAGAAAAATTCTCAGGCGGACAGTGTTGATGGTCGGAGGAAGGATATTTTCTATGTCGGTGTGGGTGTCGTCTTGGAAAATGTATGCTGGCCTCAAGCGGAAGTTGTTGCCATTGAAACAGACGATGAAATACCTACTTCTCTCATTTTCCACCTCTGAAAGGTTCATCAGAGGGTGTCGTTCGAGATTTTAGAAAACGAATGTCTACGACACATCAATTGTCTAAAGTGATCACGAGGTGCACGCATTTGTTCCGATTCTGAGGTAGTTCTGGAAGAACGATGAAGGAACTCACGTGAAACTCGAATCGGCTCACCATATATTATACAAGTTCCGCTAGGGTTGCCCCAAGGTCTTCTTTTTCAAGCCGCGCGCAGCCCCAAGAAAACGGTTACACAAAAGAGCTAACCTCACATTCCAATTCAACAATTATCCTGAAACGTATCAAGCGTAAAGTTAACATTCAATACCAAAAAAGCGGGCTGGAGCTACAGACTTCTTGCGCCGAGTACCTAAGATCTGCAGATCACAATAGAATAGAGATTTATGTGCTATTTTTCTCTTTCAGCAGAGCATTCGTCAGCCTTTGGATTCACCCGGAAAGAAAATAACGTATCAAAGTAAATTGTCGTAGTGCTCTGACGTTCGCAGCGCAGTGCGACTACGCTGTACTTACATTTTGAAAATTGCTTTTGCTGATTGTAATAAGCGACGGAGCAGCGCTGACAAGACAAAGTCGCTGGCTAAATTTTCCAATTTTTTTTTTCTCCGTGGGTAGGTAACAACCTTCATAGGCACTATAAGCACGTGTAAATAAGAGGACCACCACACCATCACAGCAGGCACCTGATCACAAGAACCTACTGCCTACCAAAGTGGTATAGCAGCGCCCACCATGCCATAAGACCACGACTAAGTTTTCTTAACAAGTAGCTCAAGCTTCTGTAGTTTATCGCGTTTGGTAGTGGCTTTCCAGCGAAGGCACCTACTATTACCTTTATTTCATGCGGTTTCTTCTTAAGGCGCTAAGTCGAACGGACTTGTTCCTTGAAGAATTTACAATTGCTCTAAGTGCTTTGTTCTGGAATGTCTGTAGGACAATCCCTTAGTTCCCATAAGTCCACGAAGGTCTTAGCACTTGCTTATATATGTACAAGCAGCTTGTTATATGTGTTTAGCTTAGAGTATCTTCCGATAAGCCAATTCATTTCTCTTAGCCTGATTTCGAGCTCTTCACGTTTCTTTTTTACGTGTGCGTTCCACTTCAGTTTGCATCTAGGGTCATTCCCAAATATTCTGCCCCGTTTGCATACGGTATTTGTACCGAAATTGTTTATCTTTCTGTATGTGAAATTGACGTGTGTTGACTTAGTCTCGTTTAGCACGATTCGCCAGCTCTTCGTCCACTCAAATATTTTGTTCAGGGCTCGCTGAAGTTTTGCAGTTGAGGATTCAACTGTCTGTTCTGTGGCGAAGATCGCCGTGTCATCCGCGAATGTGGCTACCAAAGTCTCTTCATCTAGAGGTATGTCTCTAGTGTACAATAAGTATATGTATGGCCCCAGAACACTTCCTTGTGGAACGCCACCTTGAATTTCCTTAAATTCAGAGTATTCAATCCCATATCTAGCCCGAAACAGTCTATTTTCAAGATACGATTCGAGTATTCCATTCATTTCTCCCGGTAAAATTTGTTGTAGCTTATACTTCAAGCCCTCGTGCCATACCTTGTCGAAGGCTTGCGATACATCGAGAAAAACGTTTGAATATATCTTTTTTCCCTATAGCGCATTTTCAATTACGAGTACATTTGCTATCCGATAGACCTGATCGATTGTGGAATGTTTGACCTTAAGGCCGAACTGGTGATCCGGGAACAATCAGTTATCAGTCTTTCTTCAGTTATCGTTTAAGCAGGAGAATTTCAAAGACTTTCGCAGGAGCGAAATGGGTCTGTATGATATTTGTCGTTGGAACTTTTCCTCGGTTTTGGAACCATTATGACTTCTGCGACTTTCCATTGGCTTGGAACGTATAAGAGTCTCATGGAAGCATTTATAATGTGGAGGAGCTTGGCAAACACTTTTCGAGGTATCTTCTTTAGAATTTCACTTGTAATCAAGTCGTATCCTGGAGCTTTATTAACTTTTTAGTTTTTTGTTGTTTGCTTTAGCTCAGACAGTGATACGGATTTTATATTGTTGTTGTTGGATCCTGTTCTGGGATTAAGTTCTTGGGCCAATTGACGTCCTTCGAACGGTTTGAATGTTTCTTCCAAGTGGTCAGCGTACAAATTCGCTTTCTCTTTGTCTCATTTTGCACATTCGCCGTTGGCTGTTTTTATCGGTGGCAAGTGCATAACAGGTTTCTTAGTTGACTTCACGGCTTACCAGAGCGAATCATTAGAACTCTTGTCCGCAGTCAACCCTTCGAGGTAATTAGAAGTCTCACGGTTCTTACATTCTTGCAGTATTTGCTTTAGCTTATTTGATAGGCGGTTCAAATAGGTTTTATGCAGAGGCGCACGTGATTGATGTCATCTCCTCCGTGCTTTCCTTTTTTCTCGTAGGAGGCCTTCTATATCGGACGCGTATATTTGCCTTCCCTGTTTTATTCCCCTTGTTCGAAAGGAAGTGTTGTTCCGCGCTGGTGTTGTTTGGATAATTCCACGAACTTGTCAACTTCGTTGGCTTTGTGACGCGACCTTAGCGTATGAACTCGCGCAGACCGGTACAGGTTTTTTCATTGCACTTGATTCGGCAACGTTTTTTTGAGCAAATTTATGCTTTTGCTTTACCGGTTGTTTCATTGTGAATCTTTTAGCTGTCTTGGGCTCACCGATTTTAAGATATTGCGCGGTTCATGCCCAATGACATCTGTTTTCAAAACCTGTACTCCATTGATGATGTCTGTCTACTTCGCTGTGGAATAAAATGATGAACCGCTGCACTAAACGGCTTATAGTTTAGAAGCTGAAGCAATTTTGATGCCTCAAGTTGAGGTAACCTTATGGCCAAAACCAAACTTCATAAAGCACGACCCATTGACCTGAAAGACACCATTAAAGATGTCTTTTCATTTACATTCAAGCGTCTCTGATTGTGGTGAGATTTTGTAACTCAATCCTCCAAAAAGCTCTGACTCCTTATAAAACCGGTAAAACACCAATTATCTAACCACCAAGGAATCTTTAATTTCCCCCTAAGTGGGTTTTCATTAAATTACTCATTAAAAAGGCGTTAAGCAATAAACTCGTAAACATCCTGTCACAATTGAACAGCTAAACACTGAAACAGCTTAGCAATTGAGCAATTGAGCAATACGAGCATCCTTGCAATTTTGCCAGCCGCCCTTTTTAAAACTCAAAACAAAATACTGAAAACTGAAAACTGAAAAACCCTTCATTATTCATTTGAAGACGTGTATCCGTAATCCCCCACAAATAAATACACCACACAGATACTGATGAACAGTCGCATCGACAAGAGCCGGGAAACCCCTTTTAGATAAGATTAACATGCCAAACAATTGGCTCTTCATGAAGTCATCCTTCCCTCAGGGTAATGTGAGTTTTCACTTAATTCTCCCTGAAAAATTGCTCTTCTTCGTCCTTGCAATCAAATCAGCAAGGAGATGAGGTAAAAAAAAACGCAATTTTCTGTCAATCCATCCTAAGGGGATGCTTATACGAGAGTAAAGCCATTCGTTTCCAACTCGAGGGTGGTCTAAACTCGGCAATCGGTGTTATTATCTTAAGCCATCGCCATTAACGAAAACAAATTTTCAAAAATGTTCAATCTCAAGGAAAACACTCTGAAGTACGTGCGGCAAGTTCTTTGCATCTGATCTCTCTTGGTTTTCGAGTTCTTAAGAGCCAGTTACTCGTATCTTCATACTCCAGCTAAACAGCTACAGATACTCGAATCTCGATTGAAACTGTTTTGAGATACGAGTACCTACCTACTACAGAAAGACATGGGAGACCGCCTGGCACAGAGGCATACTCGTAAACGTACACTTGACAGCGGAAGCCACTTAATTTGTGAGATTCTCTCCCTTTAGCCGGCTGCATGTCTTGTTGTTCAGGGCTACTCATACCTATTAATGTCGCGCGGCCGGAGGAAGTGAAGGAGGCCAATGGCATCTCCGAAAACGTTCAATGCTCCTACCCAATGTACCCTACCTTGGCTGGCATTGCATGGTAATGGGAGGTCATCGGTGGCATTGTTTACACTGTCATTCAAAAAAATATTGACGCTTTCGAGTACAAGCATTGAAGCGGCCGCGGCCGCGGCCGGTGGCGGTCCTGTGTATCTAGTGTATGTTGAGCGGGCCCGAAAAAGAAGATGCACGCTCTAAGCAAATAATGCGACAAATGTGGCAGCTCAGAAAATATTTCGTTTTTGACAGTCTCCGTCGGGTGAAGTTACGCTGCCATTTGAAGTCTATTTTCGTTTCATCGACACATGACGATGATGGATATGACGAAGAACAACTACAAGATGCATGGTCCGTACGATATTGTTACGCTAATTTGCCGTATATACCTTGTTAGCAGGCGGGACAGGAATCACCACTACCATCAGTACCGGGGCCTAATGGGATCCAAAGAAAAGAAAACATTTGTTGCCTTTCAGGGACTCGAACCGGTCCGTATGACTGGTATACGAGTACATGCATATAATGCTTCGTATCTAGATATTTGTTTACTTTGGTTAATTTTGTTTTTTTTTTTTCTTGTTTGGGTGTGGGGGGAATTGATTTCAGAGGAAAATATCTCATGCGGCAGTTGGTGATGCTGTGATGCTGATGTGCATTAAGTTCGTTTCGGCTAGGAAAAAATTTGTCTTTGTGATTGAGGAATTCTCGAGCAAATGCGTTTGGTAAAAGCGGTCTTTGATCTGTGTTTGGTGTCAGCAATTAATGCAACTGGTTGCAGTTGGTATTGCAGTACATTAATACGTGGGATGATGAATGTGAATTGGAATTATCGATAGTGTTTATGTAGCAAAGTTGTTTGTTTGATTTTGAAACAAAATATGAATTTCGAATTATGCAAGGAAAATTGAAATATTGTAGTTATCCCGCCGGAGAATGAACCACGCAAATTTGAATCTGTTTCTTCTGCGGGTTTCATCGGAAGCAGGGCGTTATTGTCTATTTTGTAGATGTGGCTTAGTAATATCGAAACACAGCTTGTACTGCATCATCTAGTGCATCAGTACCTATATTTACTTATGAATCCTTTCGTTATTCTGACATTACTGTCCGTCATCGTTGACACAAGGTTTATGTATCGCCTTGCCTTCGACGCGGCTTTTTTCTTTTTGCTGGTTTTCGCAGGATATGGGATCAGTTCTCTAATGAGCTTAGTAGGTTCTCAACATGTACATGAATAGAGCTCCTCATCTGCTACCTTAATTGATTCTGCCAGAACCTACAACCCCATATTTATTATTTTTGCAGCTGGTCTCTTGAAACTTCGAAAGTTACAGTGCTTATTGGGTCAACTTCTTCGGTGGGGGATTCCTAATACCGTCTGGCGTTGGTATTATTGACAGCTTTTAGCAAGTTGGGTTGTTCGACTAAATAATGCAAGCTTCTGTTTTGAAATCATAAGCGAGTTGACTGGCCTGTTTCGAAACATCTCGTTCAAATTATTTTCTGGCAAATCTTGCTCACCTACTTTAGGTGGTGCTACAGACTGAGGTGGACCTGGGCGTCAGTCAACAGGCCAGCTCGATCTTTTGCTAGATGCCTCCAGTTTCACGTGCTAAGTTGGCTGAGGTCCCCTTTAAATTGCATCCATCACCTGAGTCTTGGGAGGCGGATTTGAAGCGCTTTCGGACCGGAGCATTAGTCTATCAGTTCTACATGACACAGAGTCTTCAGGCATTGCATCTTCATTCTTCTGGCTAAGTCGATGTCGCATTTCGTCATTGTATCTCTTTCTCCACTCATCGTCAATGCAGTCAGGACCATAAATGACTTGAAGAATTTTCCTCATCATCAAAGGTCCGTCATCCTGCACAGGCGGACGAGTTTAGCAGTTGGCATCCCTGGATTACACTGTATAGCTCGTCTCTATAGATGCTGTCATACGCGACCTTAAAATCGACAAATAGATGGTGCGTATCGGTCTGAAGCTTATGAGTTTTCCCCAAGATCTGCCGCGTTGTGTGAATACATGGTCGGTGCCCTTTATAAAGGGTGTTTTTTTTAGCTGCATGAGAAGTTTCGATGATTGTTGTCTATGGTTTGACAGCTGTCAATGTCAAATTGTGTTAAAATTTCTATTCAGTAAGGTTTGACAATTCATCATGAATCGCTTAATGCCAAAACAACGGTTCCGAATTGTAGAAATTTACTTTGAAAAAAATAAATCTGCTCGTGAAGTTTAAAGAGGCCTTCGTCAATTTTACGGTCAACATAATCGGCCTAGTGAGCAAGCAGTTATTGATCGTTTTGGCAAAGAATCGCAAACTATTAACGAATCACCATAACACCATTAAAATCAGTCCTTATTACTTTCGAAGTGGAAAGGAACTGCCGTTACTGGGAATGGCAAACGCTATCGAGCCATGCTTACTGATTTTATGTTTCCAAAAATTAATCAGCTAAACATCGACGACATTGGGTTCCAACAAGACGGCAAAACTTGCCATACAGCGTGCCTAACCATCAATTTATTGCAAAATCAATCTGATGTCAACTTTATTTCCAAAACTGGCCCCGTCGTTCGTGCGACTTAACGTCTCTCGATTACTTTTTATGGGGCTTTGTTAAGTCATTGGTTTATGCCGACAAACCAGCAACTCTAGAAGCTTTGGAAACCAATATTCAAGCCACCATTGACGCCATATGACCAGTTTTATTGGAAAAGGAAGTGGAAAATTAGACTGATCGAACGGACTATGTAACTCGTAACAGCGGCTGGCATATGCCGAAAATCATATTTAAAAAACAAATGAAATGAAATTATCTACTAAATTATAATAATAAAAAATTCATTTCAATCATATTTCTGTCTTGTATTATTATTTAAGGTTTTGAAGCTCTTAAAAAAACACCCTCTACAGTCTACAAAAATTCTCTTTCCAAATTCTCAGTATTGAATGCGTCTCTACAAGCTTCGGTTCGGGGCTAGTGTCCGTGGCATGTTTATTTTTACTTTTTAAGGAAACTTCCGAATCCCATTCCTGTTGTGGCGTCTCTCAGCTTCCTCTACCGCACGCTTCTCATGCATCTTGTTTTTCCTCCTGAGAAGTCGGCTTTCGACTCTTCTCTTCGTGATCTTGAGATCGTGAGTAGCTCTAGTCCTTCTTTGTAGCGCTGCTTTGTATACATCCTGCTTAGCTGCATGTGCTTGCCGGTATTCGCCATTAAACCAGGGAAATCGTTTTATAGTAGTCGAGTGTGGCGGTATTGCCACAGCTTTTCGATACGTGATGCTGGTGGCAGTGTACTTACTGAGAGATTAGGAGAGACTCAATCTGAAAGGAATGTGGCGACCTACTCGATTTTATCCGTTCGAAGTAAACTTCCACACAGCAATTTCTTGCTTTTGCGATGTTCGCAATATCCGTACTCGTGCCTTGACTACAACAAGGTAATGATTTGAGTCGATGTTGGCTCCTCGGAACGATAAGCTTGAATCCGTTATCGGAGGTGGTGTCGCGCAGGCTATACCTTCCGACAGTACAACCAAAGATGCCCTCTCTTTCTTGCTTTGTTATAGGTAACTAGGGCATTGCTCATGCGGTTGGTCTTGTTCAAGAGATTGTAGAGCTATTATTGGTGCCGTCATCTTCCCCCTTTAGATAAAAGATAGATTTGGCAGAATATCATCCTCTTTTTGTCCGGTCCAACTTATCGTATTGCTCAGATGGCGTTATGTGCTTTGCAGCGGTTTAGGACCTCCGCTAGTTGTTTGACTGTGACGTGGTTTATTAATGGATCTAACATTCCATGTTGTCGTTGTCCCTTGCATGGGTTATCATGGGTTAGATTCATTTGTATCCGAGGCTTAAGTTTTCTTCCATGGCCGGCTAGTTACCCCAGCAGTACAGCCTCCAGCCTAGAGGCCTGATAGATACTTTTAGAACAAGGTGTCTATTAAACCGAAGCCAATAATTCACTAGGGAATGTGAGAATGTTAAGGTTAAGTAAGCACTATTGTAGAGACAGTTACAACACTGGGTATCCCCAAGTTAAGACTTTTCAGTGTATAACCAGGCATTGGCTAAAGATCAAAGAAATCTTTCAATAGATTCATTGTTCTGTCATGATCGAATAAACGAATCATAAATCTTAGAAAATCGACCACATATTTACATACATAGGTACATACACATACAAGTTTGTACATCATTGCAAAAACGTACCTCCTACGGAGGAAGAAAATTACCAAAGTTATCCCTAAAACAGTCATCCGCCCACCAAACTCTCAACTAAACATCTGGCATACCCTTCAGAATGCACCCACCTTCCTTCACCCTCTTAGTTTTCAAATTAAAAACCGTAATTTAATTTCCATTGAATAGTGGCCCGTCTTCCTGTTCGCATTGGCATCCTTTTGCTACACACCACTTTACTTCTCAAAACTAAACGCTCTAACAAATATCAATTACAATACAATACCCAACGACACAACGACGAATTGAATCGAATCAACAAAAGGATTTCATTTTCAGCAAAAAAAAAAAAAACAATGAATCCAAAAACGATGAAAAAATATCCTTCAACTGCATAGAGAGGAGTATATTGTAACTCACCCCGTCACAGAGGGTGATGTGATGATTGTACTAATACAATAATTTGTCCGATCTTGAATTGCACACAATTACCGTTGAATACATAAAAAAGAAGGGCTCGCCAAGCAAATAAAAAATTTAAAAAATAAAAAAAAACGTTTAACCGCCCAAAACTACAACTCAATACTTAAGTTTCCACCATTGTACCACTGTGGCCATTGTGTGGCACATAATACCAAACAAAAGGATCAATTCAGTTTGTTTCAGGACTCCATACAGTACCCAATCATCATCAACATCATCAGCATCATCAGAATCAGCTCGTCAGGTCTTCTAACAAAAGCCATGGTCGGATCGTTGATCCTTAATCGTGTCGAATCCTCAAGCGATTGTTATGAAATCTCCAGGACAATCGGAAAATACGTACTCAACTCACAAAAAACGCGCAATAGTTTGTAATCACTTCCAGGAAATTAACCGACAACTATGTACTTGCCACACACAAACAAGAACCGAGTGATTCGTCCATTTATGAGGACTCGTGTAAGTGAGTCCCACCAGGAGCCTGTGGATTTGCGGGGATTCCATTCGAATTAAGCAAACGGCACCCCCTGAAGCCAACAAAAACATTTGCCTACCAATTGATCAGAGGTTAATCCCTTTCGTTCCATTCGATCGGAATAAAATTGTAATTCATGGGCCCGAAGAAGCGAATTCAAATAGGCACTAAACCCTTTACATTGTGCACAATGTCCTTATTGGTTGAGTTGAGATGCAGTAGCAATAGCAATGGCAACCCTCCCTTTGGCGAAATTTGAAACAAAGGATCAAGTATAGTTGTATAGTTCGTCCTTATTTTTCAGCTTCTCTTTTGATTTATTGTTTCAACTGTCACCAGTTACAATGGCTGGGTGTACTTAACGAATTGTTTGCAGTTGAATGCAGTTGGTGTTTGCTTTGTTCCCCTTTTTGTTCCTGTTTCTCACTTAAACTCATATCCTTCCTTATTCATGGATATTCGTTGTTTTTTTTTTTTTTTTTTTAAATTGTTTCAAAGTACATTCGAATACTGTCGTCACGAGATGACATTTCAGCTGAAGTCCCTTTTTAGAGAAGAGCGAAAAAGAGCTCTGTTCGATGGTGGAAACTTAATGTGCACTTAACTTTTGTTGTTCCTTGATGGGCTCTTTACGTGTATTGCCACAAGGACCTTACCGTTTGCTTCTTGTTTAAAAAAAAAAACAACTCTTTTGGGGCAAAATGCACAAAGTTAAGATGAGACAAGAGGCGATTTAATGAAAGTGCCACGATAAGAGCTTGTGGTTGAGGTGTTATTTAAGTTGAAGTAGAATTCAACGGCTTGGACCGGACATGGAGTGCTCCAGTTCAGGAACTGTATTCTATTGAGCAGATTATTTCCACATGCATACGACTGGAAACATGTGTTGAATAGGTTGACAAAGTCAGCGGATATTTGACGGACCGAAGAAGCTGAAGTTGACGGAGTAGTTTCAACAAAGCGCTCGGACTACTGCGTTTTGTTACAAGTTAATCTATATACATACCTTCCGAAGCAATGTCTTACTATAAACCAGGAAAAGTTTCTGATCAAAACAAGAGAAATCAACGCATATTAAGAAGAACAATCTCTTATCGCAACAGGAGGGCGTGAGATTTAAAAATACTATGGTCATCCGTTCATATTGACCATAAACCCCGGCGAACTCGGACAAACACCGCCAGT
This sequence comes from Volucella inflata, assembly GCA_928272305.1. Classification (NCBI taxonomy): domain Eukaryota; kingdom Metazoa; phylum Arthropoda; class Insecta; order Diptera; family Syrphidae; genus Volucella; species Volucella inflata. Next base: position 207,866,019 of record OV743716.1, read on the forward strand.
AAATATCCTCCAGCGTGACCCAACGGCAACTTAACCTCGGTCGTATATCAATCTTTCTCAACGGAAGATCCCCCATCCAGCCATAGTGAAAGGCAACGAGGCGGGGAAAAGTATTTTCGGAGAAAAAGTGCAATAACACAACGAAGACTAAACTTCTTACTAGATACATAGGTACTACTATGGTGACTGTGACTCAACTATCTTCAATAATCTATACAGACGGCTTGCAAGAAACGAGTGTGATGTCTTTCATCTGCCGGTCTATGCCAGTGATTAGAAAGGTTGCCTTTCATTGACAAACTCCTTGGCAAGCAGAACCTATTTGGGTGCAGATGTGTTGTTAGAAGCAGACTTTTTCAAGAAGTCTTGCGTTTCCGGCATGTGAACGAACGCCTCCTAGTAAACCGAATCAAAGTTTAATTTGCCTTATATGTACGCACGCCCCAACAATGGAGAAAAATAACGTTTACGAGCTCTTAAACACGACTTACGCGCAGTGCCCTAGCTATGACATTAAAATTGTCCTCGTGGGTTTCCCTTGACTACTACAACAAAATCCCTGGTTTAATGACGAATGCTGGCAAGTACATGCAGCTAAGAATAGGTCCACTTCTGTGGGACCTAATGTACGACGGAGTGTTGCGACTAAGGTTGCCAAAAGGAGTCAATATCATCGGCTTCGCAGATAGTGCATAGGAGTGATATTGGACAACCGGCTACGATTCAAACAACATGTGGACTACGTGAGGAAAAAAGCGTCAACACTGCAAGCAGTACTCTCCGGAATACTGCCGAATATTAGCGGACCTGTATACGCAAAAAGGATCCTCCTTGCAAAGGTGGTCAGCTCGGTTATTCTATAATAAGCGGCTATAGAACGATCTCGGACGAAGCCGCATTTGTCATCGCTGGAATGATTCCGATCGACATCTTCACAGACGAAGCAGAATTCACCCCAGGAAAACCTCAATGCCAACTGAAACCAGGGCAGTAAGGAGAATGAAACAGGAAGAAAGGATTCGTTCAATAACAAAGGGCAGGTGGACTCATACCTTGATTCCAAAAATCGAGGCCAAGGAAACTGCAACTACCACCTCTAACGCAGTTCCTCTCTCGTCATGGCGGATACCGAAAGTATCTATATAGATTTGGACATAACAACTCCCCCATTGTCCCGAGCGCCCCAACCAAGAGGAGGACGGGAAGCAAGCAATTTTCTTTTGCGGACGCTTCGCGGAATGGAAAACAAATCTGCCAGACAGTCCAGATGTAATTAAGAGAATGGTGGAGTCGGAGGAATACTGGCTAGATATCTGCGGACTTGTAAAAGCCATGCAGATCGAGTTACGGAGAATAGAAGCTGAAAGAAGAGCGACAGAACCAACGGACCAAACACGAACACCGAAGTAGCATAAATTACTTGTCAGCCCCGCGAAGTAATACCTAGGGGCAGTTCCGCGAGGAGGGTGGTAGAAGAGTGCAGGGTGTGGGTTAGTACGTAGGCGTATTTCTAAAATCGAGTAATTGGGCTTGCGAATCGTGCTTGCTAAAGGCACGGGCTATTAGTATCCTACGAAGACTACCACATCCTTGGATGTAACAGAAAAAAAAAGGAAGCTAAGAAAGAGGCAAAGAAAGCGGCTCTGCATAGAAAAACGAGTGCTGTCCACGAACTCTATGAGCAGAAGAGGAGAGATGCCCACCAGCGTCCTAGGAGGAAAAAGAAGGAGCATGAGAAGCGTGCTTCGAACTTCACGAACGGGTTCCGGAGGCTTTACCAACAAAAATAACATACAATGGATCAGTACGTACCCAGAACCGAAACCTGTAGAAACGAACAAGAGAACATCGTGGTAGAGCCGCAATCGATGCTGAGGATTTGGAAAGACCATTTATGTAGACTGTATAACAACGATGACGAAAGAAATACCGCTGTCAGGCAAAACGAATCGTTTAACCTGAACGATCTTGACCAACAATTCCGTCCACCCGACCTGGATGAAAAGAAGTTGGCAATATCTAAGCTGTAGTCCAACGAAGCTGCTAGAGCGGACTGCCGCCCGATGACTTGATAGGAGCATACACCAACTCTTCTCTAAAATATGGTCAGAAGAAAGTATGCCCGATGAATGGAATAGAATGTCCGATCCTCAAGAATTGTGACATCTAAAGAAGCATCAGTCTTCTTAACATCGCATCCAAGATCCCATCTGCCGTATTCTGTGAAATCCTGAAACCCTTTTTCAAAAACCAGATTGGTTCATATCAGTGGAACTTCATGCCAGGAAAATCCACCATCGGCCAAATATTCCCACTATGGCAGATCTTAGAGAAAACTCATTATATTCAGATCGATACACACCACCTTTTCATCGATTTTAAGGCCGCGCATGATAGCATATACGGATACGAGCTATACAGAGCAATGTCTAATCCGTGTGTGCAGGATGACGATGTGGAATTCTCGCTGTTCCATCAAGGTCGGTGAAGATCTTACCGAGACCTTTGATGTCGAATGAGGATTAGGACAAGGCAATGCGCTGTCTTGCGATTTCATCAACAGCATTCTTGAAAGAATTGTTCAAAACTAACGCGTCAATCTTTCAAAAGTCTGTTCAATTACTCGCATAAGCAGCGTGATATCAGTGGTGCTTTTCAATAATTGGGATGGAAGCGGCGAAAATGGGTTTAACGCTCATATCAAACGAAGAATAACACTTGCCGATCGCTGGTTCTTTGGGTAAAGAATGCAATTGACCAACAAAGTCAGCCTATATAAACCTTGATAGTCCCAGTCCTGTTCTATGGCGCACAGGCATAGAATTTATAAAAAATGGTTGAGTCTTGTCTGCTTTAGAAGGAAAATTCTTCGAATGGAGACAAAAAACAACGCCGAACTGTACCGGCTGCACAGCGACATAGACCTAATTAGAACTACATTCACCAATGCGTGTCGGTCCAAAAAGTTCTCGAATGTGCCCCCGAGGGACATCGCAGTAGAGAAATGCCGCAATAGCATGTGAAAGAGGAGTTCCGCCAACTTTGCATGAGAGTCTAAAGGCACCTAGGCCCAGGTAGGTCCATCCCGGACTGTATCGCCATCTTAGGTAAGTAAGTATTTACCTTAACTCTTTCCCTATGGCTTGGAATCATTGACGGCAGCTAAGAAGCATGAAGGTATCCTTAGTCATTTCAAACGCAAAATCTTTCGAACGATTTTTGTTTTTGTCTATGTTGGTGAGCTTTGAGGAGGATGTAGAACATGCTACTCTAAGTATACAACGAACCCTACAAAATATAAGGCGACGGTGACTTGGTCAAAAAAATGAGTACCTCAAAAAGTCAGTGAACTTAGTGGAAGAACTGGAACTCTTATTCGAAGAGTTAGATTTGAAGCAGTTGGTCAAAAATCAAGTTAACTGGAGAAGTTTGTTGGTTTAGGCATTTTTTTTTGATCCAAAACCCCTTATTTATTTTATAGCCAAGTGCCTAGATAACAGTAATATTGCGACAAATCTAGCCTGAGTTTGGACATAGTATGATAGCCTCAGAGATTATTACTACCAAAATGCAAAAGATTGAGCATTAAAATCATATACCAATTAATTTACCCAAAATACGAAACGAAAAATAGCAAACAGCAAAGCAGCAAACTATGTTTACAGTCAACAAGCAGGCACAAGCTAATTTGCTTAAATAACCAAAGTATCTGTACTTAATGACATACATATTAATGTATGAATTTCACATATTTTTATTGCAAAAACTGGTTATCAAATAGCCGATACAAAAAAAGATTATTTATCTTCACATTAAGATACACATACGAGTATTTGCTCAATTTTTTGGTGAAAATGTTTTGTCTAAGTTGACGGCTTCTATCGGATAATAAGGTTCATACGAATATCTGTACGAATATGTGGAAAGGTGTAATACTTTCTATTCGCTTTGAAAAGAATAGAAATAAATGGATAAACCTATTTATAATCCACAATCTATGAAGGCAAAAATCCCCGAAACAGTCGTTCAAATGATGTATCGCACTGGAAGAATAAAATCGCACGAACATGGCTGCAAGCACGTTGTATAAGTCAGTGCGAATATGACGAAAACACAAACCGAATGACAAAGAAAGCCAAATTTTATATTTTTCTTTGTTTGTTTTTCTATTTTTGAGACTTTATTTACTCTTTTCCAAGTTTACAAAATGTTGTATCGTTTTTATTTGTTGCCTCGTCATGCCGTGTCAAAACAATTCGACGGAGCGTTTGTTTTTACCACTGGGCTAATAAAGAAAGTGGCACATTGATATGTACCTACTCGTATGTTTAAAAAGAAAATATGTTTACTTACTTTTTTTTACTAGAAGCGATACAAAAATAAAGTACTTGCACATAGGTTTTTTAATTCACTGATTGTAAGCAATTTTGTCACATTTTTGTCTTCAAAAACTCATTTCACAAGACAGTGTACAGCTGAAAACTCAGAATTCTTCACTGTTGAGCAACAGAATCATCTTTAGTGATGTTCGACGCATGTCCATCTTAGTGGGGTTGTTTATAAACGAATTCGTTGTCCAATTTTGATGCAAATCTGGGCTAGAAGTATCGTCGGACCATTCTTTTTTGGAACTACGTTTGGTCAGACAATACCATTGAAGTGCTCGCAATTGCGACATGATAATCCAGTTGTTTTTTTTTATGTCTGACTTTAAGGTTTTTTTGAAGTCTAGGACAAGCTCACGATCATCCACGTCTTGAGCGCTTTATCAACGAAAGACTTCGTTACTTAGGTGGCCCTACAGTACTCTCCTCGCCCTGATAAGTACACATCCGATGTTCGCTTCTCTGTAGGCATGTAGGAACATTGTATTATATCAGCTAATTTTGCCATATAGCAGACGAGAGAAGCAATTAGAGTGAACTTAACATCCTCTTAATGAATTTTAATTCCTCGTTTTCATCAATCCTACTCTTCAGCAGAGCAGAGGAATAGTCCAATCTTCTTCTCTCTCCTCTTAGAGATCCATTTCACTTACATCACTTCTTTCCATGGTCATAGAAACACTGGTAAACCATAAGCTTATGAAATACGAGTATCTCGAAGCACGAAAACTCCTTACTGACTAGCAGTACGATTTTCATAGCAATCGGCCCACGATTGATTTGATGATAAACCTTCCTGAAAAGGCATCTATCTGGTGAAAGCAATTTATGTATAGTAAAATTTATGTAGGATGGCAACGATTAGTATAAGGCCTCGTAGAAAAAGCACCTTCCGACAGGTGCTGGTTCCTTAAATGACGAGAATGAGCCTCTGCAGCCGAACATCTTGCAGCTCTGCTAATAAGTCCTACTTCATGCCTCCCCGTGGCGCCATCTGGTAATCTCACTAGAGGTTGCGAAGTGAAGGGGGCAAATGGCGAGTTTCCTGCGCCATTAACCAGGATTAGTGTCGGAAAAACAAAACAAGACCTTATCCGGGCTACTCCGACATATTTGGAGCTCAGGCCGGAAAGGACTTCCAGGACTTAGTCAGGGTCTTGGAAAAGAGATGGTGGCGGACGAGCCCTATAAGGGCCAACGGCAGCGCTCACATCCCGGAACGTGTTACTGGCTTCGGTGTAACCGACCCCTCGTCTTAGGGGCACTCAAAATGGAACTGGTCCTCCAGGTTGGGGGTTGTGCCGCCGGAGTAACTGCCCGGCCATTTAAAAAAGATTAAGTTACGAAGCATCAACAAGCCTCGGATATGGACGGATCTACTGTTGACAACCCACGCAAACGATTTCAGGACAATGAGCTTCGGATATGCACGTGGAATGTTAGATCCCTTAATAGACCACGTGCAGCCGAGCAACTAGCGGAGGCCCTAGACTGCTGCAAAGCACATTCCGCCATCTAAGTAATACGGTAGGGTGGACCGGAAAAAAAGAGGATGATATTCTGCCAAATCTATCTTATATCTAAAGGCGAAAGATGACGGCACCACAGATAGCTTCTACAAGTTCTTGAACAAGACCAACCGCACGAGCAATGCCCTAGCTACCTATAACAAAGCTAGGAAGAGAGGGTATCTTTGGTGGAACGATAGGAATATATAGCCTGCACAACACCACCTCCGATAACGGATTCAGGCTACTCGACTTTGCGGCGGGGCGAAACATTGTCGTAGCTAGCACGCGGTTCTCACATCTCGACATACACACAAGGGGACTTGGAGAACTCCTGATCAATCAACAGTCAACCAGATTGATCACATTGCGATCGACGCAAGACACTCCTCCAGTATTATGGATGTCCATACATTCCGAGGAGCCAACATCTACTCGGACCATTGCCTTGTTGTAGCCAAGGTACGGTTGCGGACATCCCAAACTACGCCAAGACAAACTAATGCTGAGAGGAAATTCGACGTCAGACGGCTACAATCGCAAGAGATCGCCAAGTCCTTTGCCGATCGAGTGTCTCCTTATCTCTTAAGAGGTTCATTACCGACAGCATCAAGCATCGAACACCATTGGAAACACTGCCAAATAGCTATCAGAGATGCCGCTTCTGAGGTGCTGGGTTTCACTCGTCCACCACAACGAAACCCCTGGTTCGATGATGAATGCCGGCAGCACATGCAGCTAAGCAAGATGCATATAAAGCGGCGCTGCTTAGAAGGACCAGAGCTGCTCATGAGCTCTATGAGCGGAAAAGGAGAGACGAACACCGGCTTCTCAGGAGGAAGAAGAAAGAGCATGAGAAGCGCACGGCGGAGGAAATTGAAGGATGCTACTCCAGGAATGAGGTTCAGAAGTTTTACCAAAAGGTAAAAATAACATCCCACGGAAACAAACCCCGAACCGAAGCCTGTAGAGATGAACAAGGGAACATCGTAGTAGAATCGCAGTCGATGCTGAGGATTTGGAAAGACCATTTCTGCAGACTGTATAACGGCGATGGCTGCCCGAATACCGCTGTCAGGCAGAATCAACCTTTCAACCTGGACGATGATGACCAACAATTCCGTCCACGCGACCTGGATGAAGTGAAGATAGCCATATCGAAGCTTAAGTCCAATAAAGCTGCTGGAGCGGATGGCGATGACTTGGTAAGGAGCATACACCAACTCATCTGTAAAATATGGTCGGACGAAAGTATGCCCGATGAATGGAACCTCAGCATTGTTTGTCCAATTCTCAAGAAAGGAGACCCTCTGAATTGCGCCAACTACAGAGGCATCAGTCTCCTTAACATCGCATATAAGATCTTATCCGCCGTATTGTGTGAACGCCTGAAGCCGTTCGTCAAGAACCTTATAGGTCCATATCAGTGTGGCTTCAGGACAGGAAAGTCCACCATCGACCAAATATTCACACTACGGCAGATCTTGGAGAAGACCCATGAGCTTCAGATCGATACTCACCACCTATTCATCAATTTTAAGGCCGCGTTTGACAGCATCTATAGAGACGAGCTATACAGAGCTATGTCTAGTTTCGGCATCCCCGTTCATCTGTGCAGGATGACGATGGAGAATGCACGCTGCTCCATCAAGGTCGGTAAAAATCTCACCGAGACCTTTGATGTCCAGAAAGGATTTAGACAAGGCGATGCGCTGTCGTGCGATTTTTCAACATCGTACTTGAAAGAATAGTGCAAAACTCACGAGCAAACACAAGAGGCACTATCTTTCAAAAGTCCGTCCAACTACTCGCATACGCCGACGATATTGACATAATCGGGAGAAAGCAGCGTGATGTCAGTGGCGCTTTCGCGAGTATTGAGACGGAAGCGGCGAAAATGGGTTTTGCGGTCAATGAGGGCAAGACCAAGTATATGCTGTCAAGCAAAAAGGACAACCAACACCGACGTCTCGGACAGAACGTCACCCTCGACAGATATAACTTTGAGGTAGTTAAGGACTTTGTCTACCTAGGCTCCGCTATAAATACAGACAACAACACCAGCGCTGAGATCAAGCGAAGAATAACTCTTGCGAACCGCTGTTTCTTTGGGTTAAGAAGGCAATTGAGTAGCAAAGCCCTCTCTCGGACAACAAAAGTCACCCTTTATAAGACTTTAATAATCCCGGTCCTGCTCTATGGCGCAGAGCCATGGACATTATCAAAAATGGATGAGGGTGTTCTTGGTTGCTTCGAGAGAAAAATTCTTCGGGCGATCTTCGGTCCCGTCTGCATTGACGGTAAGTGGAGGAGGAGATACAACGACGAACTCTATGGACTGTACAGCGACATGGACCTAGCCAGAAGAGTGAAGATCCAAAGACTGAGATGGCTGGGTCATGTAGAGCGCATGGACACCAATGCTCCGGTCCGAAAAGTCTTCGAATCCGCCCCCGAGGGACAGCGCAGTAGAGGAAGGCCAAGACTCAGGTGGCGCACGCAAGTGGAAGAGGATCTCAGCCAACTTAGCGTGCGAAACTGGAGGCAGCTAGCCAGGGATCGAGCTGACTGGAGAAGCTTGTTGACTGAGGCCCAGGTCCACCCCGGACTGTAGCGCCACCTAAAGAAAGTAAAGTAAGTTGCAATTGATATTTCTAAGGCATTTGACAGAGTTTGGCATCAGGCTCTTTCTCGAAAATGTGTGCAGTTGGGGACAACTTTCTTTTTCAATGGTTAAAAAATTATCATTCGAACGTTCAATTCAAGTTGCTTTAGATAGTTTCAAGTCCTAGGTTTACAAAATAAATAATGAGCCCCAAGGCTCCGTTCTGTCTCTGATATTTTTTTAATTTTTGAATTTTCATCAATCGTCTCTTATATGCTTCTTCTAGTCCGACATATTCTCTTGCTGCTTTTCAGATACGTTCCCGCACTCATGTCTCTGCTCTTCGGCTGTAGAATGGGAACGCCAGTGTATGTTAAGGTCATTTATTTCTGATATTAACAAAACACAATGCTGTCTGCTATCGCTAAAGCGAAATTCAAACACCTAGCTATTAGCCATGAATCAGACTTGCATCATCAAAATCGAAAAACTTGTCACTTTTCTCAAATTGTTAAAACACCACCAGTGCAGCGCTCCATTGAAATCGCTAGTAGCGTTCTGCCCTTTCAAAGCCACTTTCGGATGTACTCTAAAAAATTGTGAATCGTTCTTAATGCTTACTCACTTATGGGATGCCCTGTCGAGCTCTTTATTTCGTAGTGATTATAACCTTCAAACATTTAAAACCAGCGTGCATTTGTATCTCTCTTTTCTTCCTCCTTCTTTCGCCCGCGCTATGTGCAGGCATTTATTTGAAGAATAAACAAAATCCCTTTTGCGCACGCCATAACCCCAACTAAAAAGCTTCTTTAGTTAGCGAGGTCTTTAACTAACTGGACCCAGCTACGCACTCCAAATCGGTTTTGGTCCTCTTTCTCTTATGCCCGCTACCTACAGATGTTCATCCGGTTTAGTTTAGATTTGGAGCCTCTACATCTCAAGCGACTGATGAGAAGTTTTCTGACTTGATCCCTGGCACTGTGGATTCTTTGTTTGATTTCTGCTGAGGTTTTGTTGGGAGAACTAATAGCATAGCCCAGATAAACAAAGTCCTTTACAATGCACTCATATACCCCTAAACCGATTCTGGTTACTTCCATTTCAATACTAGTTCTTTGCTACACCAGGTTATGGATTTGGTCGATTGTGGAATTTCCTTGCCTGTCTGCAACGTTCAATAAACTTTTCGTCCTGTAGTTGGCGCAGGTCGGGGAATCTCTTTTTTTTTCAGAATGGGACAGATTTTGCACAGATTTCACTTAAGTGACGAGCGTCACACTGACCAACTTATAAATATGAGCTGGCGCTTGGTCCTTACCAAATCTTTCTTCCAGCATCAAAGAGCACGGAGTCTCTTTTATAATTTACGCGCGCCTAAGGGGGTTATGATACCCTTTTACCACAGACAATCAATCTATAATAAATCTATAAAAAAATAACCAGTCAACATGTTGCGGTAACGTTCTTCATTCACTGTAGCTGTCACTCCAGCCTCATCTTCGAAAAAGTACCCATAATCCGCACCATAAAGTGAATTTTTTGGGATGCATTGGCTTTTTTTTGTGAATATCGTATGGGTTTTTCATTCCCCAGAAATGACAATTTAGTTTATTAACCTATACATACCCATCCTTCCAAAAATGAGCTTCACCGGAAAAGATCAAATTCGATGTCAAATTGTCCTGGCGATCCAACATCCAGTTAGCAATTCGGCGACGTCGTAGATGGTCCTAAGGCTTCAATTGCGGGATAATTTGGATTTGATAGCCGTGCAAATGAATATTAGTTTTCAACATTTGCCGTAAAGTGCCACAAGTGAGGCTCAATTGTTGACTTCAGCGAGATTTTTTTTGTCGAGCAATGAAAATTTTTTTATTGTCAAAAAAACGATGCTATTTTTTTAAATAAGTCACACAGATTACGTACATGTATAATTTGTTGATGAAAGACCAGGATTGAGGTGCCTGGTTGGTTTGGAATACTTTCGATCACAGTGGTGATGTTTTGGGGCGTACGTGCTGGCAGAGCATGATGATATGGAGTTCGACCCAATACCGAACCAGTTTCTTCAGAAAGCTTCACTAAAGCACGAATTCCGGACTCACTGATCACTAGGGCGATTATGTTGGCCGAAAAACACACTTTAATAGGTAAATATGGTAATATACATGGTGGAATAACAAGCGCGCTAGTCGACTCCATTATTAAAGTTGGCAAAGATGGTATAAGATTCGTCAAAAAGATCAACCACATTGAATTCAGTAAATGACAGTGAGCCAGTGACAGCCAACATCCACACCACACTTTGATATCTTATTTTATTACTATATTGAAGGTGCTTGTGCAATGTGCACATATGAAATACGAGTAATGTATATATGATAGCGCTGTACTACCTTTTATATCCACATTTGTACTTGGGCTAATACGTTGTAGGGACCTGGATCAAAATTGGCACCTTCGGAATGTCCGAACTACAACATTTACTTACGCATTAAACTCTTGGCGAACATAAAATAGTCTTAGGAGCGAAAGTCAAAGAGATAACTATATTATCAACAAAGCCTTGGAGCCTTCAACATGTTGAAAATTATGGGGAAAATAGTTGCCACTTCTTGTGAAAAGAAACTGCTTTGCGAACACATCTTCTGTTGAAGATGGAAATTACGCACTAAGTGCGAAGAACGTAAGGGCAATGGCAAACTCCCGAAAGTAAAATTTTCCTACGAAAAAGCTTCTAAAGAGTGCCGTTCGGACTCGGCGATAAACCGTAGGCCCAGCGCAGATGTGACAAAAATGACAACATGAGCAACACAAATGAGTGTCAAGAAGCTAGGCCATGGCCCACACCGGGTTGCCAGCGCCACAGTGTTTTAAGTAAGTTTTCTCCATATTTTATGGACGTCAAGACTTATGGAAAGTATTCTGAAAGTAGATGATAATGTCCAGCCCGAACTCCTTTTTGTCGAGTGCATCGCGATGAGAAGACTCACTTTTTTCGTAAATAAAAGCAATGCTGGCAAGTGGGACCCTGAAGCAGGTGCTGAATGCGGATAGTTCGAACGTCTATGCAACGAAGATAATGCGGATAATCTACGAGTATATTTTCACGACTTTGATAAGGACATGTACGAGTATAGGTATATGTATATTGGTTGTTGAGCTATATGATGAAGAAGACTTTCATAAAAATAAGTTTTTTATGTGCAAAGATGGCTCTACAATCCGGAATGGACCTGGAACTCAACCGGTAGGTCTCTTGCTCTTCAATTAGCTCGGTCGCTGGGTAACTCTTACAATTATGCAATCCATAAGCATTGGGTTTGATTTCCTCTATGTCTCCTACCCATCTAAGGTGACTTATGTGTAGTTTTCTGACAGGACCTGATGACTTGCGAATTTCGCTCAATTTTTCCAGTTATGATGTTGGAAAACTTGCATGTATCTTTCTATTTTTTCCTGCCCTTACGAGCAGCGAACCTTTCCCAACGTCATTCGGCACAATCGGCAGATACAAGAAGGCATGACATGATATTCTATAGAAGCTGTTATATGCGGCTTTAAAATCGATAAAGAGGTGGTGCGCATTGTGGACTTCTTGGGATTATCTTCAGCATCTGCATAGTGAGAATATTTCGTCGAATATGAACTAACCGGGTCTATAACCGCACTGGAAACAGCCAAACACATAGCTGATAAGCGACTTCAAGCATTTATGACAAGATGACAGCTTAGATCATATGCTTTTGTAATCAGCGCAGTTAACACGGTCTCCTTTCATGTGAATCGGCAAAACGTTTTAAAGATATGTTTTTGGCTAATCAAATCTTTATTAAGAGTTGGTATATACTCTCCACCAAGTCATTTCGTGCTGCCTTAAATTGCTCGGTTGAGGTGAAAGGATGGACATTTAGGTTAGAGATTTTGGTTTCAACTGAAGATGTGAAGGTTTTTCGGTTTACGAGCATCGCTTTACCCCATCAGTTAGTGAGATGGTTCATCTTCTGTTGGACATGGATTTATATCCGAAATAATCTAAGGCACCTTCAATATCTATGAAGGCCATATTGTAATTTTCTTCTGTCGTTAGACCTCTTTAATCTGCGTTACCAGATTTAGCAGGGCACCTTCCGTGCATCATTCATTCCTGTAAGCATATTGGTGAGGGTGCAGAAACGAGTTTCTGTTAAGAAATTCCCTGATGTGTAGTTCGATATGTCTTTTCATGGATGGTTACCAGAAAAGACGATGTAAGACTTATGGGTCACCAAGTTTGTCTGGTTTTGGTGTAAGGACTACGTCTATCTTTCGCCAGTTTCCCCAGTTAAAAATATAACTAACTCAGGCGATTAAAGTGGAAGACCTTTTTGAATCGATGCTGGGACGGGTTTGTCTAGTCTAGGTGGCTCTTATGGTTTAAATGAGTTTATGGCCCCTTTGGCTTTGTCTATGCTGAAAATATTTTCAGATAGGCTGTTAATTCTGTTGCTGCAGGGAAAACCTGTGGCTTAGGAACAACTAGCTGTGAAGGTATGCTCTTCTTTTATTAACAGACCTGAACTATTTGAAGAGCCTTTTGAAAGACGCGAGATTACTGAACATTTTTTCAGTTTCCCTTAATTTTTCGGCCCATCTACTGGTGTGTTTGGATTTATTAAAAAATCGTTTGACCATTTTACACAATTTTTCAAGTTGAGGATTCCAACATGGTACACACCTTTTGCCATATGGCGTCTCAATTTGCAATTGCATTTGAAAGATGAGATAATGGCATCATTTAGTTAGCGAGCCAAAACATTTAGTTCGCTAATGGACTGTAGAGGTAAAGACTGTGAATCAGCTTTGTTAACAAGATTGTCTTGAAAATGAATGCCTTTTATCACCGAAGTACATACTCTTCATCCTACGAAAGATTGCGAAATTGCATTGAAAGAAAGCTACTGGGAGTGCAATATGGACTAGGTTTTTGTCTGAATGCTCTGTTCCGACACAAAAAATTAGGAAAGGGTTCTTATGGTCGCAATCTTTTTATTTATACGAGGGTTGTCTGAAAAGTTTCCGACCGCAACGTAAAGATAGCGGCACTCGTCAATAAAAGCTAGTGAATGCTAATTGTGCATCTTTTGACAGTTACTTATCGAAGTTTCAGTCATTTTGGACGCGCAGTTTTAGTTGACAGTCATTTGAGTGAGTCGATGTGAGTGTTTTTTGTGAAAATGGAAAAAATTTAGTATCGTGTTGTTGAATTCTTGTTTTTGAAATGCAATACGCCTCCGCAAATCAAAAATAAGTTGGACTCTGTGTATGGGGACTCTGCAACATCTTTTACCACAGTGAAATTTTGGGCAGCTGAATTTAAACGTGGCCGTAAGAGCTTGGGAGACGTCCAAAAACTGCAACCACTGACTATAGCATTGCTAAAGTTCACCAAATGGTGTTGGACGACCGCCGAATTAAAGTGAAAGTGATAGTAGAGGTTATGAAAATGTCCAAAGAATGTGTTTGTTACATATTAAATCAAGATTTAGGCATGAGAAAGCTGTCCGCGCGTTGGGTGCCGCGTTTGCTTATGTTAGACCAAAAACGTGTTGGAATGAACATTTCCAACGCTCTGTTGGCGCAGTTTAGGCACAATAAATACGAGTTTTGGCCGCCGATCAATTACTGTAGATGAAACTTGCTTAAACCATTAAACGCCCGAAACAAAAATTCAGTCAAAACAGTGGACTGCAAAGGGCGAGCCGGTTCCAAAAAAAGCAAAAACTGTTTTTTCGGCTGGGAAAGTGATGGCGACTGTTTTTTGGGATAGTAAAGGAGTTATCTTAATCGATAATCTTCAAAAGGAAAAACCATTACAGGAGCATACTACGCATCATTACTTGCCAAGCTGTAGGCAGAAATTGCGGAAAAACGGCCACATTTGCAGAAAAAAAATCCTGTTTCACCAAGACAAGGCGCCGTCTCACACCTCAGCGGTTGCCATGGCGAAAATCCATGAATTTCATCCATCCGCCTTTTTCACCAGATCTAGCGCCAAGCGACTTCTTTTTGTTCCCTCATCCAAAATCTGCGCTCGGAGGACAAAGATTTGCGTCAAATGAGGAGGCAATCACCTTCGTGAACAATTATTTTGCAGAGAAAAACGCAAAGTACTATTTGGACGGGTTAGAGAGATGGGAGCATCGCTGGGAGAAGTGTGTAGAGTTACAAGGAGACTACGTATAAAAATATAAAAAAAAGTCAAGCCTTTTTTCTGCAAATCCAAACAGTTTTGCTATTGTCTCTCTATTTCTGCAACAATAAATTAAGTGTAAGCCGTTGCAAAAAACGATCTCCATTAACCAAATATATCCATCTGAATTCCAACTAAAATTCTCGTGCAATTAATTCCTTTTATTTTCCACGAACTATCTGAATAGATGCCCACTCCATTCAAATGGCTGCATTCAGATTAATCCTTTGTTTTCCAATAAATAATAAATTTTCTCCGAATTATTGTAATAAAATGTGTGCAATTGCACATATTCCATATTCCCATTGTTACTCATTAATTGTTGTCGCGTTAAATCGGCATGCCGTCACCCCTCTTATTCACGTTAGTAAATCAAAAATACCATCATAAAGTCAGATCCTTTATTTGCCACCATTTATCAATAAAATCCTTATGGCTCAACACCCCCACCACTCAATAACAAATAACAATTATAACGAAACTGACAGCATTATTAATTGGTAATATGTTTCGTCAAACTTTCCCATTACTAGGTACGTTTGTATGTTTGCATGGGGTTGTGTGTTATTGTGTCCGAAACTAAACTAAATAGCAAACCCATTCAGGATGATAATGACCGGCGTAAGGCAAAGGATTACAAGCCGCAATCTATAGGTATTGTCCCGCATTGAATGGCTCAATGGGAACCAATAGCTTTCGAATTGGAACACTCTCCTTAGTGCTCAATATCGGCAAAACAATAAGCGGAACAATAGTTTCAGGATAATGGCGATGAGAGTCAGAAAATATTTATACATGAACATCCTTCGATGGCACGCACATACTCTTAAGATACAGGATACAGCTCACATATCTCTGATGAAAATGATTTCGCACTATTAGGCTCTAACTCGACCATCATCACCACCCCATTTGAACTGTATGTCTATTCTGGGACCATTCTCAGGGTATTCTTCGGATATTCGTATCTATGATGAAACTTAACCACATATCAAATTCAAAACCCATTGTCCTGGCGATGGAATTAGAAAATATTGCTCACAAGTCAATGAATTGGACATTGTCATCAAAAGGAACACCATACGAGTACGAGGACTTATATTGAACAACAATGACGTGGTAAGCGACCAACACTGGTACATTGGTTACGATGCGACCAGTACCAACGACATGACTTAGAAATCGAGGACGATTAACGAAATTCCCTTGGCAGCACCACATACTCGTACTCGTAGTATTCGTAGGAAAACATCTTTCGTTCGCATCCGTATTGTTGTGTGCATTGAAAAGGGAGTCGATTTGTACTACTCGTACTACACTTTGAACTGTCTCGAACATAGTTTCGTCCTTTGTAATCTCTGGAAACATGGGCTGAAGAAAACAAAAAAAAAAATCAACAAAACAGGACAAAAAGTAGAACGATTCTCCATTCTTGTACAAGTATACGTACCTCTAGTATGCTGGCTTGCATTTTCGTAACGTAATCCCTGAACTGAACTGAACTGAATGCATAACGACTTATGTATCTGTCCGATGCAAGTCTCTCCTTTCCATTCCAACAAGGACACACAACACAACAAAACAAAGCAAAACAAACCTCGAGGACATAAGTTCTCGTTCGCTCTTGTTTTGTGTATAGAAGTAATTTCCTTTTGTTTTCCGCCCATTGACTGGACATTTTACCTGAACATTTGAACAAAAATGCCTGACCATCTTTTCAACAATAGCCACCATCATTTCGTCATCGTCGTCAATACATACGAGTATGTGTAGGGCAACTACCCCCATTGAATTGAATTGGGGAATGTCCTTTTTAAAAACTTTACACTGCACAGATCACAGTAATGGATGGAGAGAGCGCAACTCTTGATTTTAATCCATCTTACTTGTCAAACCGCGCACGGGTCGAAACGACAATCTTCCGAATTTCCAACAAAATCATCAAAATGCAAAATAGTTGCCATTCGATAAGGATTATGCAGGACCTATGTGCATAGATAGGTACACAGAGTTTGGAACCAGACTAGGGATCAGAATTTATCATTTCAAAGAATCTCCCCGCTTCCCAGGATCAAATAGAGTTTACTCGTTTGCATTCGGGTTTGTTGCGGTTTTCGCTTGAGTGTCTACTATTGTTCGTTCAAACGAGTCATGTCACGTGGATCTGTTTGTGACATCGAACGACGCTACGAATACAGCCTCTCACATGATTCACTGGAAATTCTTGACAAATTCGAACACAATTGACAAAAGAGGGTGGCAAAGGAATTCTTTTCGAAGCTCGGTGTGTCCTAATTTAAAATTAAATTCTTAATTGTTCAGAAATAGAATTAACGTCTCGGAGTATTCGTACAACGCTGGGTCTTTCATCCCGCTAAGCCGTGTGAACAAACAATATTCGATCTCATTCCGTGCTCATCCAGTACAGGATGACTTTCATTACTTTTGGTTTTTGAATTTTTCTTTTCTGCATTCGGTATTGTCCTGTGGTGTTTTTGTTTTATTTATTCAACGTGCGGCAATACGAGTACATAAACAATAATAATGTTTACAGTTGATTACTATAAAAGTTGACAGCTAAATCGGGACAAATGATTGCAGGTAATTGGGCACGAACTTCCCTTGGGGGTTGGTATGCATATGGAATCACAACAATGGATGAAAGATTGTTTTGTTGAAAATACACGTATATTCGTATGTACTCGTATAATTGAACGCTGACAGAATTCCATATATAACTAACTTTGACATCATACACTGATGTCCTATTCCTTTACGGACGTATTCAGGGCAAAAGTTCATGACATGTTGAATTCAGGCTCTTTTTAGGCTTACAATCAGTTCCGAAACAAAATGGAATATTTCTACTACCCTAGATAGCCACTCATTGTCTTATGATACCAAGTGATGCTATCCTAGGTCTAACGAACATTCCAAATCATGATATCAAAGTGGTTGAACCTGGCGATATCTACAAGTTTAGGTAGCGGTAACCATCTGGTATTGGTCAATGTCCATCCGGACTCGACTTGCCAAACTCATAAGCGCGAGTGCTGTTAAATTGCGAAACAAAACAAATGAAACCATATCCGGGCTACTCCGACATATTTGGGGCTCAGGCCGGTAACGATTTCTAAGAAAAGAGATGAACGCGAATGATGTCTTAATGGACCAACGGTAAAGAGGTATCTAAGCCTCCATGTTGGACGGTGCACCATCGGGGTAACCGCCTGGCCATGGAAAAAAGACGATAGTTACGAAGCAAAAACATGTTTCTGTTGGATGGATCTGCTCTAGACAAAACGTGCAAACGAATCAAGGACAACAAACTTCCGATGTGTATGCACATGGAATGTTAGGTGTTAATAGGCCACGCACAGCCGAAAAACTAGAGGGGGCCCTTGATTGCTGGAAAACAGATACGCCATCCAAGAAATGGGATTAGATAGGCCAGGCGAAAACAGGATGAAAAACTGGAACATCTACTACGGCGATATCGAGTGCAAAAGCAGCGCCTATTTGGATATGGGTTTCTTGTTGGAGGCAGACTTAGACAAGAAGTCTTAAGTTTCCGGCATGTGAATGAGGGCCTCGTAGCAATCCGTATAAAGACAAACTTTGCCAACATTAGCCTCAAATGTGAGAGACAGATGACGACACCAAAGACGGCCCCTACGACATCTTGAACAAGACCTACTAGCAATGCCAAAGCTATGACATTAAAATTGTCCTCGGCGATTCTAATGCAAAGTTGGAAAGAGAGGGCATCGTTGGTAGTACTGTCAAAATACATGTATAGCCTGCAGTACAACACCTCTGATAACAGATTCAGGCTAAGCACGCGTTTCCCACATCTCGATATTCACAAGAGGAGTTGTCAATCAAACTGACCACATTGCAATCGATTCAGTATGATGGATGTACGAGCGTTCCGAGGAACCAACACACACTCGGACCACTGCTTTATTGTAACCATGCTGTGATTGCGGATATCCCGAAAATCGCAAAACCAAGCAAATTCTGTGAGGAAGTTTGACGTCGGACGTATACAATCGAAGAGATCGCCAAATCCCTTTCCGAGCAGAAGGCAGCTAGAAGGACTAGAGCTACTCACGAGCCTTATGAGCAGAAGGGGAGACGGGAACACAGGCTTTTCAGAAGGAACATTGAGATATGCTGCTCCAGGAATGAGATTTGTAAGTTTTATTAAAGGATGCGACGGACACAAACCCCGAACCGAAGCCTGTAGAGATGAACAAGGGAACATCGTAGTACAGTCGCATTCGATGCTGAGAATTTGAAAAGAGCATTTCTTCAGACTATATAAAGGCTATGACGAACTAAATACCACTGTCAGGCAAAACGATATTTTTTGGAGAAAACCCAGTAAAGAGAGACTGCCACTCAGGTGGCGCACTCAAGTGGAAGGGAACCTCAGCCAACTAAGCGTGACAAACTGGGGGCAGCTAGCGAAAGATCAAGCTAGTTGGATACACTTGTTCGCTGAGAACCAGGTCCACCCCGGATTGTAGCGTCTCCTAAAGTCTGTAAGACACGTCAAGATAGAGACAATTAAATTCCCCTGCCTTGTCTGTGACCGCTCTGACGGCACAATATTCGAAATTGCATATTCTTTTCGACAATATAGGAACATAGTTTTAAAGCTATGAAACTGTTGTCTTTGCTTTAATTTATAAGCTATGCAGCAATTGACAACACGGTGAGAAGAAGCAAAGGAGTATCCGTCCGAGTGAACTTCTGTCAGTTCTCCAATTGTACGCGCCTCCAACCGAGCATTCGTATACAAGCAGTGTTCACAGTGTTCATACTCTCAGAGCAGATCGAAATTAAAAATTCCATTCGAGGGTCAAAATCTGACAAAGCCGGACACTTTTAAAAAAATCTACATTGAAAGTAAGAAGACAAACGAAGTTCAGATGGCAGACAGTCCCAGAACTGGGCACGGAGAACGTTTATGCTGTAGACAATAATGATCAAAGAAAGGGCATAGGAAGAGGAAGAGCACTCGCCTACTAAGGAGACTTCCCTCAGCGATAATATGGGCTTGCATTCGATGCAATATAACCTGCTAATCGTAGTTACAGCTGCTGAAACAAGCATGAGACGACGAAAATGTTACAACTCGAAGCTTATTTACTTCCACAGGAATAAGTACGACATCCACGCTGAGTTGAAATTCAAAAAGGGCTAAATGCCAAAACTGATTTTTGTTATGTAAAACCACCATAACGGGCTATGTACATGCCATGGCTTACGATATTCAAAGCGAGCAAGAGTGCAGTCTTTCCTTATTATGACATTAGTCACAAGAAAATATTTTAGAAATTATTTTTGAAGAGTCAAGTGAATCTCGAATTTAAAACCTTGACAATTAAGAACGTGAGAAAAGCCTATGGTGGAATGCAAACAGCTACCTTGTGCCTTCACTCGAAAATCGCAAACAAGTTGCTTGAGACCTTCTAGAATAAACGAAGGGTGATCTCAAAATTGACATAGAGATTCTCTGTGAGCAATACGAAAACCTAACTGGCTCATTGACGCAACAAAAAAATCACCGATTCAGGTTTCTGAAAACGCTTCCATTCAGAGAACTTGGAACAACCTAAGAAATATCTTTTGCATGCATGCATAATCGGTATTAACTCTGACGCTCTTGAAAACAGTCCTTTCAAAATTGCAGACGATTTCAACGCATGGGCCTCAAAATTGAGGAGTTCATATATAAATGGCGAAGGGATGGCTGTTCTTTAAGCATTTTCTTGTCCGGATATTGTTTTAGTTATGATCAGAACTATAAATACGTCCAGCACCTCAAGACTAGGTTCCATCATTAATACCACTTTTGAACGCAGTAGTCAGGTGAGAGGTAATAACTGGCGCTCCTGTTTCCTAGAGGACTCTTGAAAGCGTGGAACTAAAATCAGTATGTCACCGCCTTCGGACTCGGGATGCTGATGACCAGAAAGTGCCATATACATATACTCAGAGCATTAAAAGAAGCTAGAATCCCACTAAAAAAGCGAATAAGTCTAGCAAACCTAAAAGATCTTTTGCAAACAACAACAAAAGATTATCAATTTTTAACAAGGCTGAAAAACCCCCTCATTCAATTTCCAACATGTTCAGTAAAGTTACGACCCTATTTTTTCACCAAGAGAGAAGAGTGTCCATTGATCAAATTTATCCCAAGAATACCCCACCAACATTTCTCAAAACATGTAAAAAGATGCGCGAAAAAAACTTACCGGAAAGTGCTTCTAAAGCACGACCGGATTTATTGCCGAAATGTTCAGTGCTTGTTTTTAAGAGGACGTTGCATAAGCCAACGACTTTTGCTTTTGCTACAGAGTAAAGAGAATCCCAACGATCCATTGATTCGTCATCTCAGTTGTTTGTTTAACACAATCCGGATCTATTGTAATAGGCCCCTTCCAATAATTGAAACAACAACGCAATTTTACCAAAATGATCAACAGTTGTGTAATAACTAAAGCTCGAAACGTAGCATGGGGCATACACCAGTATTGAGCCACTATAAACCTGGACATGATGAAAGCATTTAACTAGATGAACTGGAAACGGATTATGAACTGTCTTTATGGGATTGATATACTGAGCTATATCCATAATATATTTAGCTATTTAGCTATTTGTCGAATAGATTTCTTCGAAATGGTCACGACGTTGGAGTAAAAACCAATAAAATGGCTAGTGTAGTGCCACAAGATTCAGTCGTAGGTCCCCTACTATCAAACATTATTTACAATGTAATGTTATGCTTGTAGATTGCATACCAAGCGTGCTGATTCGCTGATGACATTCATGTGGTAGTTGTAGCAAAAATGTCTGAAAAATCTTTCTTTACTTGATCTTCGACGAGGCAATTGCAACTGTTTTTCAAACTCGACAATCATAACACAGAAGCGGTACTTATTAAGTGTAGACAAATTCACGAAATGATAACGATTAGAGTTAGAGGGGATGAAATTGTCTCCCAACCTTATTCAAGTAACTCAGAGATGAAATTGACAGACGTGTAAGTTCTGAACATCAGCTACGGTAGAGATGTAAAAAATCATCCAAAACTGTCAGTTCACTTACTTCTTTCTGAAGGTGCGAGTTCAATACTCCTGTTGGTACCGGAAGTATGCTCAAGTTCTGCCAATATTAAGTCCTACGTAAGGGGAAACAGATCCGTGCACGACTTCAGCGCACAGAGTCACCAGTGCATTTAGAACGAATCCAAAATGACTGTGTAAGCGACGAAAAAAAAAGTCGAAAGAACCCGTAGTATCGCAGCCGTTATATAACAATGGAACACATCCTTTTAGGAAACACATCGTCTTATACCTGTGATCGATGTATGGTAACCCGAATCACGGCGAAACGAACTTCTATTAGGCCCAGTTTTCGAAGGAACATGGCCGTTTTAGAGCATATCTGTTTAGGTGTTCCCACGAAAACATCCCAAGCTGTCCATATGGTGAGATTGTCCCCAAATATGCGGAACAGGTGTGTTTTCATTTCATTATTTACATTGTCCAAGATATGAAGCCGAAAGGATAGCTCTACGGAATAAATTTAGACCAGCTATATAGTTTAACTTTTCGCAACATTTGTCGATTTCATTAATGTTATTCCAGGACAGGTAATGCACATCGCAAGAGCCCAGGTGTTGAGATAAGTTCTCGTATACTTCACCCTCACAAATTCATGGTGATACATAAGCCTCGCACGGAAACAGCTTGACTGAAGGTCTAGCTTGAGAAGAAAAACGTACCAAATGGGATTTTTGAACAATTGGCGGCCATCGAATAAACTAGTCTTATCTGCACTCAGCCAAAGAACCACTCCGTTGTACTCCTTGTAAGTTACTTTTAGTGAAATGTCTCAGTCTTTAGAAGATACATAAGTCCATACAGTACCATCACCCACTATGTTAGCGTCAGGTACCTGCAGCCTAATGCAAGCCCAGGCCGAAGAAAGCATCGCAGGATGTTGTATCACCTACGCCCAGTAGGCTTAATTGCATTGCAGAAGGGAAGTGTCTCGTAAAGATGCCAGTTAGCAGCCAGTAGTTTTCCTACTGAGGGACAGCAGAAAAGCCGCGGAACTCTTAGAGACGTCAGGAACCAGTACTCAATGAACTAACCCTTCGGGCTGTGTTCAGTGAATTTCTGAATTCTCCAAAGAGCTTAAAAATCGTGAATGATTTTCCAACTCCACTGATACTTTACAACATGTGCAATTCGTTGCCATCAGGACCGCGTTTACCTCCGCTTTTAAGACAGAGGAAGGTTTATCTAACGATGAACAAAATCTAACGCTGTCGTCATCTAGAAAAACGGCTGCGCCTCATCCAAAAGTTTAAGAGCTATCCGTGAAAACGCTTTCTGGATGAAACCACTGCATTCCACATGGAATTTGCATTTCGTATTTTTCCAGGAACAGGAGTTTTGGGGTCATTGCATCAGACCGAGAGATATCGTTATTTCGATCCTAGTAGGAGGAAACCCTCCTTGGTGACATGCCCGAAGGCTTATCGAAATTATTTTTACTGTCATAAAGCCCATAGTGCCTTGGAAATTGTTGACGTGATATATTAAGTCCAAATAAGTGTATCCAGGATGACACTTAAAAACCAACCTAAGTCGAACCATTAAACTAGGTGCAAAGAGAAAAACAACAGTTTTGATATATTGACTGCAAGCCCTTTGTTTTCTGACCCACCATTCGATCATGTCCAGGGTTGCCTGAGTTTTAGATCAGGATCTTCGGCGATGGTAGGCATGTTACATCTGAGACATAGAACCACTCCTTTTATGCTCATCGACATAAACTGAATCAGACTTACAGGTCTGAAGTTCTTGGTAAGCGTGTAGCCCTCTTTTCGATTTTCGGTATAAAGGCTACTCTCACCGTTTGCCAGTGTTTCGGTATACATGACAGTGCTGGGTTGGCATTGAAGATTCTCTTCAAAGATATCAATAATGCATGGGGAAATTGTCCACTGCATGGACAAGGGCTCGCTTCAACGACTCAATATTTGAGTGTCGTCGTGAGTGAGAGCAAGCCATGTCCTCTAATACGGACTAAAACTTGTAATCCAACGAGCTTTGGTCTGGACTACCAATCCGTTGATATGGCCAATCATTCCGTTGATATAAAGTCCGGAACGTTGTTTTTGAGCCACAGTTGAGTCGTTTTTGCTTTGTGAGCTGGAGCAGAGTCTTGCTGGAAAGTCCATGGCTTGTTGTTGAATATTGATTGGTTGAGAGACTTCACAATGGGTTCCAAGACGGTCGATTGATATACTTTGGCCGATGTATATCAATGGAGCTTAGTAACGCCATCGTAGCACTCTCACTACCATACTATTACAGACGCGGGATGGTGGCCTCTTTGAACCCTCGGGATAAGTTGGAATGCTTCTCTGGGTGACCGAGCATATATACGATCCTTCTGCTTATTGAACGATTCTTCTACGGCGAAGATTTTCTCGTCAGTAAACAGAATTTGTCTGTGAGCGTTCTTCGCGTAGCGGCTGAGTAACGCTTTCGATCTTCGCTTGTGTTTTTCCTTCAATGCGGCGGTGAACAGGTGTCCAGTGTACCCGCAGAGTCCTAAATCTTCTTTGATAATGCGAGACACGGATTTTTGCGAAATTTGCATTTCTCGCGACAAGATTTTCTGTTTTCGCAGCGGTTTTCGTTCGAATCGTTTCTTCACGGCCTTGATCGCTTTCGGAGTTCTCACGGTGCGCGGACGGCCGTATCTTTGACGGTCTTTTACTCCACCGGTATCCTCAAACAACTTCACAGCACGATACACACAAAATTGCGAGTGATTCCAAGCGGTCGCAACGTCCTAAAGATATCGCATTTTTCCATGTTGCATTTAAGTAGGCCAACTACAACAATAAGATGAATGTCAAAAACTTTTTACGTCACAATGAAGCATAAATATCAACTGTCAAATCGCAATCAATACGAAATGGATGCGCCCAGTGTTGCATTCGTAATGAGTGAGTTCAGTTGTGTAGCATGACTTGACTAGGTATATCTCATAAACCGATGAGAGATAGCATCGACGGATTGTCGTGTTTTTCAAGTCAATTACTACTTCATTCATGGCAGCTAGTTGTGGACTGGTTCTGATGTAAGCCTCGAGAATGAGCTGAAGATTCTCTGGCTTCGACTCAGTTTAGGTTTTATCAGATTTCCCGAGTGTTTCCTGGCTGGACATGAGAGTTCAAAGCACTATTCAGGGCAGTCGCATCCCTTTGTGAATTTGATGTACCTATGGTCTGACATGGAGACCTCCGATGCTACTTTACAGCCTGTAGTTTGCCTTGTGTGTCTGTTTAATAGTTGAACATATATTTATGATAATTTTAAACAGCGCAAGTGCGATGAAATGGCAGGTGTTTGCAAACTAACAGTTGGATAAAACTTCCAAACCAGGATCAATGAGAAAGTAAGGGCATTGTCAAAGTCGAAGTTAAGCAGCACACTTCCTTCGGAACAGGCTTGCACCTGGCTGTAAGGGAATAAACAAAATCCAAAGTCTGTCTCATGTTTGTGTGTATATAGTTTATTGTTTCAATAATAATCATTAACACGTTACTCTTAAATGTCATTGTGTACATATAGATACATCATCTAGATTCCTAACATACTATAATCCCGAAAGTATCTTTTCTCTTTCGAAATCTCACACTACACTATTTTTCTCTCCTTAAAGATACAAATCGCAATTCAAGTACACTTATATTATACATCATTTATCATCGTCTATGTTACATTTAGCCTAGATTCAGTGAACATTCAACATAACTGTGCCCTTACAAGCCCAACAACTAAATATTATTTACACGTCTGCACCAGCGAATCAGGGTGCCGATGCGTAACAAGTTCGCCAACGAGCATCAGTTCAATCCTGCGAATCACCAGTGTTGCTATTTCGGTCGGTATTGGCACTATTGGATTCGGATTGATCGGCATCGGGCTGCAAGACACCGGGTAAATAACCTGTCCCAGAGTATGGAGCAGTCAGAAATCTCTTCGCATGAGCTTGCATGAAAGGATATCGATGGGTGGGTGATCCGAATACACCTGGTGGCACCAATGGTGAAAATGCTGATTTAATAGGAAACGGTGGTGAAGGTGGAATATTGGTGCCAGTCAACGCCTGCGTCATATCCTCCCCAGAGAGAATGGCTTCCATTGCTTGGAGGACATCTCCTCTATAACGCTGCAACAGTTGTTCCACTTCGCTGCGTCGTCGATTTGGGAATACACGTAGTAGAACATCTACTGGGGATCTCTGTTGGTGCTGTTGCTGTTGATGTTGATGTTGATGTTGATGTGTGGGCATAGCTGCTGGCATGAATTGAGAATGGTGGTGGTAGGGAATGAATCCTTGGCCATTGTTACTAAAACTGCGCAGGATATGTAAACTATCTGATGGTGTTGATGGTGGTGAGGTGGAGTCATCTTTCTTCAAACTAAGGTTCTCTGGTGTCGCTTCATCGGGAGCTGAGTCGACATCTAAATCGGATTCGGGCGAGCTTGGTGGGCCAGTACGTGCTGGAGAAAGATTCGCTGAGTGGTTGTACGTTTGGCTTTTGTGCCGTGGGCTACTAGGTGAAGATTCCGAACCAGTGTCCTGGTCTGTTTCATTCGAGAGACGGGCACGTTTCGATCCTGAAAAGAAGAAAAGAAAATGAAAAATTAATAAAAAAAAAACATGAAAACATCCTAATCCCCAATTAAGGAGCAGCAATTATAGGTTTCATTCGAACGTGTGCACTCATACATAATACTCGTACGTCAAGCCCAAATTGGTAAATTTTTCTTACATTTCATTCCCCTCACACACACCCTTCCATAACCACAAAGCCTAAACACAGCAGTTTAGATTTTGAAGAGGATATTAAATTGATTTTTACTCTCCTGAAAAAGGATACACTTTCGCTTTTGGTGCGGATTCTTTCTAATTATCGTGCTGCTGGGGTTGCAAGTGCACTTGAGTGAGGATTGTTTGTTGTTGTTTGTTGGTTTTTGGTTTTTTTTCTTTTCAATTTCCTTTCGTGTGTCCTTTTTTGAAACATTTTTGATTTAATTGACTCAATGCTTATCCCTTAATAGTGCACAAACAAACAAACTTAGGGCGAATCAAGGACCACCTTGATTTCACGATATTAAAGTATTTACAATAGCAACAGAACCATATGGATCCCATTGATATTCGATACCTTTTTCAAAAGGGCCAGGCTTCAAATCAGAATCAAAATCAGGAATGTGACATGAGATCCTTGTTGTTTGCATTTCAGTAATGGAGAGATGGAGTGGAGGGAGAGCGAGCCTGTGTGTGGCTTCTGTTTGGCATGGTAACATATGGATGTTTACTTTGTGTCCGATTTAAATTATGCGGTAGCAGGACAGTTCTTTTTCTATTTCCAATGGTAATCAAGGATAATTGATTTTTTTCTGATTTTTCAAAATGAGTGTGAGAAATTTTTTTTAATGAAAGTTTGATGTGATTTTAATAGATTTGTAGATAGAGAGAGTGACACCTGTGTCTGATGGCGGAAATTGAGAATCCTTGGGAAAGGTCAACAAATTCGAGAGTCTGATTGAGACATCTTGTGTCGGTAAAAAAGCTAAGGCGACGCTCAAAGTATTTATAATGATTTATGAAGATAAAGTCCTTTGGCACAATGCCCGTCAAGAGTTAAAAATTTTGCTAAGTTTAATGACGAAAAGATGACAAGTAATTTCATCATCTTTGAATCACTGAGAAGTAAAAAGCAGTAGAACCCAGAGTATACCGAATATTGAGTCTGAATGCCTTCCATTAGTAGGGGCAGGCAAATACACCAGTTTGTTTAGTAATTTCGAATAATCGGCATTCCATTGCAATGGAAGACAGCGGCCCATTATATCTCCCATGCTGCATCTATGCTAGTATCTGATATCCAAAGAGAAAACAATCCACAGTTGGCTGCGTGAAGAAAGCCTTTGACACGATATGATTGCAGGAAGTGTTTTTCAAGCTCTACAGTCTATATATTTGTTCTTAATAAGCGAATAGTAGACAGTTGAAAGTGGTCCTGTGACGGCCTGCAACAAGATGCGATTGATTAACTGACCCAATTTTGACACTTCACTGCACCAAAACGTTCGTAGACGAATTTGTCGCGCATGGCAATCAGATCGTGAGCTTACTCTTGCAACTTACTAATGGAGAGTTGAGGATGAATTCGTAAATCATTCTTTCAAGGACGCTCTTGTATACGGCTTTACATACACAATTGACATACGTTTTAAGTCTATCCTAATGAAATCCTGTTGAAGAGGGCGAAATTATTCAGAGTCGTCTTCAAACTAATGCGAAGGCAAGAATGATGACCTCGATGGCCAATCTCAAGTTTGTCACTCCAATTATAGACTTATATCTTGAGTGCATTTCCTTTAAGGACTTCACTTTCCTATACAACGAAATGTAATGATTGATCTAGAATAGACGCTAAACTTCCACGTCGCTTGATCAGCTGCTGCCAGGAGTCTCAACCACGATTAAGAGGTCTCACATGCCAGTAGGTTTAGCAGAAAGTCCCGTCATGATGTATATTAGGACACACCCAGCATTTTAGTAATTTACTGAGGAAGCATTATTTTCTCCATTTGCATCTTGCTGTGTTAAGATAAGCTCGACTCACATATTTTGAGTAACAAACATTTTTAAATGGGTCATCTGTTGGTATCTTTTCAAAAAGTCTATAAAAAATATTGTTTAAAACTTTCCAACGATTGTTGTTTTATTGAAAAGAGTAAACGTTCCAACTGATTATGAAATATATAATAACTTCATTGAAATGCCTGCCTTAGCTGGCTTGGCACTAGGCCATCCAGTAGACTCTATTTTTTCAATGCACTTTCCATGGCTTCGGTCCCTATTTCACGAATAGTTTGACCAATATAGTCTTTGAGTACCTGAATCGTTTGTAGATGATTCGAAAAGTATCGATCTTAAGTGGCACTCCACAAAAAAAAAGTACAACGGAGTCAAATCCGAGCTTTGTGGCGGCCAAGCAAAACTACTGATTACACGATTATAGAACTTAGACTGCAATAAATCGATTATTCGAAGGCTTGTGTGGCACATAGCCCCATCTTGCTAGATCTATATCTTGCCCAAGTTCAAATCCTTAATTTCTAGGCACAAAAAAACTGTTATCATACCTCGATAGAGCTCTCCATTGACTCCAACGATTCTTTGTATTGAATGAAAAATGTACCAATAATGCTCGCATTCCAAAAACCAAACTAAACAATGCTGGTTGCATTGGTTTCCCTATGACTACTTGTGAATTTTCGGAGCCCCAAATATGGGAATGCCCTTTATCTAAAAGGATGACTTTTCGAACAAAATTATCATCAATTTGGAGGTGCTCTTAAGCCCAAACAGAGAAGCGATAAGGTCAGTTGGACCTTGTAAGCAAATAATTGTCCTCAGGCGTCTGATGTTCAGGTGCTGAGATATTTGGCGAGTACAAATTCTCGTGTTTAGGCGCACATTTTCGACAAGATATGAAAAATTCTCCGTTGAATGCACAGGATGAACACGGGAATATGTTCGGTTATCAATCAGCAAATCAGTCTCATGAACTTTCTTCGCAAACTTGCTTAGACCAGCCCCAGTTAGTGCATTATTTCGACCCCAAAATTGCTTTTTAAAATGCGCAATGTTTCTGCAAAACAATATCGACTTTGAATAACAGCTTTGCAATATTTTTCAACATTTTCCAAGCGTAAATCGATTCATTTCGTACACAGCGAAAATATTTGACTGAGTTTCTGTCAATTTCGAATAGGAGCTGTCAGTGTCAAAGCAATGTGTAGCTTCAAATAACTTTCTTTAGTATTGATCTGTGTATTAGCCAGTTACTTGCCTATTTTTTCACCTCAATCTGTAGTTACGAAGCATAGATTGCACACTTTAAATGACGACACCTGCCTTTATTGTTATGCGATCCAATGAAATCCTTTTACGCATGAAAACGGCGAAAGGAAAAGAAGTTTTGTAAAACATTCTTGCCACAGTACGGATGAAGAAAGTCCCTTCAAGGGACATCCCACAAAGTAGATGGCTAACGTAGCAGATTTGAGAGCCTGCAAAAGCCAAATCGAAAAACATTGTTTTTCTGACTAACCATGGCACTAAGCCGTCAGATAATCAAACTCTTTCAACAAAATACGTAAGTCTTCGCTTTAGTTTTTAAGGCTGGAGGATATAAGTTCAATTCTGGAACCAACATATGCTTCGCTTCGAGAAGACTAAGTCAAGACTGGAAAAAGTCACTTGTAGCTGGCGTGAGATGACTTGTTCAATCGCGAGTATAGCTGATTTGCTTTCAGATGACCATTAGTACCGTCAAGCAACAATAATAATAAATGACGCAGAGATTTTGATTTAAAGTCGTTAACTTCCCCTGTAGCCATAGTTTGTTGCGGCATCTACGGTGGAAAGATAATTGCTCCATGAACATTCTCCAGGAATTACTCTCCCGCAAGATCGAGTTGTAGAGCTTTTGCTTTGGGGTTGCTTCTCAGATCATCAAGATAGGGTTTTTGCATATTAACGGGCATATTAAAGACTATACTACTGTCATTCAACAGACAAATTTAAGGCAGCTTTAAACACTTGCACTACATCTTAGGTCTTACTTGTCATTACTATTGAAAAGTGATGTTACTAGACAAAACTGCAGTCATACTATTTTCGGACCGTACAAAGCTGCTCAATTACAAGAAAGAAGATTTTTGCAAAAAAAAAAAAAATAAAAACACTTCTGCGAATAACTCAAGATATATCGAATGGCAGGAGCTTTGTCGTAGCTTGATGACTTATATTCCAAATTATAGAGTGTCTGAATGACAGAGTGACGTCTTTACAATATTAAAACGTTAACATTGTTGCTAGCAATACAAATGGAGTATATTGAAGCTTACACAACATAACGCTTTAAGGAAATTGTCTGTTTTTTTGTTTGAACTCCAGAACTGTGGGTTCGCAATTCCCAAGCGATATATGAAAATTGAAATCCAGCAAAACTACCTTTATGACAGGCAACATCATGAAGAGGTCTTTCATTTCACTTCCTCTGTTGACGAGGTAGATGTTGATGCATACTAGACCTTGGCAAAGTAATGATCTAATTGTGTGTTGCAAGTGGATAACAATTTTCACCAAAAAATCATTTTGAGCGATGAGGCACATTACCCCCTTCAAGACCTTGTTAATAAGCAGAGTATCATAGATAATCTAAAAGTGATAAAGAATGTATCAGGCGGGACTGTTTCAGTAAGTGGATGAATTATTTTGGAAAATAGCAAAGTTTTTTTCCAAAATGATGGCGATACATGCCACATGGGCTGCGATTCCAATGCTCTTTTGCAAGAAAGGTTTACTGGCCAAGTGATTGGTGATCAAAATTAGCCACGTTCACACGATTTAATAATATGCGACTTCTTTCTCTGGGGTCATATTGAGAAGAGAGGGCTTATGCCGGTCAATGGAATTACTCGTAGGAAACATTCGTACTGTTCAAGATTAAGAAGAACCACAGATGTAAGAATTCACATCATTTATTATGAGAATGTGAGTTCTGTGAAAGATACTCGTACTTTCGCATGATTCGTGATTTTTTCAGGCAGAACAATCGCCCTTCCAAGTTCGGGATTTGCGCAATTGTTAAACGTTTCGAACGTCAGACAACATATCAGCAAGGCAAAACATCACTACTACACGCAAAGGTGCTTAGAATTGACCAAATGCCTTAATTTTTCTCCAAAGTAAACAACTGGACATTGTTTATATAGGTTTACTCCGGATTGTGGCTGTTGATCTGGATAAGTTGATTTGCCATCAAGATCATACAGTTTAGCATTTGTAAGGTAGGTCTACGCTAGCAATCCAAAAAGAAGTCAGGATCTTAAATACAACATTGGAACTCAGATTGAGAACGCACACAATCCGCTGCTTTGCAAAAGTCATCAAAGATGTTGACTTTCGTATGCTGTCCTGTAAACGAAGCCGTGGTAGTCACATGAATAATACTTTGCTGCATTGCCATAAGTTGTGAGTTCCGCACAAATTTTTTCAAGTCACCTTGCCTAAAACTTTTTTCGACTTCAAAGGTTTCGGCTAAGTCATTACCGCCCTAGACAGTGCAGCGAGCGATCCCAATCGGTAGCCCTAAAGAAAGAAGTCGGCGAAGGTTAAATCGGGCGATCTTGCTGGCCATGCCAAATCGCCAAAACGGGAGATTATGCTACCAGGAAACCCTTCCTTCACAATATCCATTGTGGCTCATGCTGTGTGGGGTTGCACCGTCTTGTTGAAACCACATGGTCACCAAGCTCCGCTCATCCAATTCCGGCAGTAGGAAGTCGTTTATCATGGCATTGTAGCGTTCGCCAGTAAAAGTGACCGTATTGCCGATGGCGTACTCAAAAAAAAATACGGCCCAATCACTCCTCCCGCGTGAACGCCGCACCACACAGTCGCTTTGAGTGGATGAAATGGCTCTTCGTGCATCACACGCGGATTTTCAGTTCTTCAGAAACAAAGGTTTTGCTTATTGACGTAACCGCTTAGGTGGAAATGCGCCTCGTCGCTCATGATGATTTTCGACACAAAATCGTCCTCTTCGTTGTTGAGATTGAGGATGGCTTGACAGTAATTCACACGCGACTGACGGTCAGGAGGCATTAATTGATGCACTATTTGCACTTTGTAAGGGAACATGGGTAAGTCTTTCACTAAAATTCGCCGTAAGTTCCGTCTGGTGATGCCCAATTGCGTGGCCCGTTACAGCCGCGATATTCTCAGCCGAACGACCAGTCCGGTGACGGCCACACCCTGCACGGTCTCCTGTGGTTCCAGTCTGTTCAAGTCGAGTAGCTAAGCGCCGGAATGTTTGCCCAGTTGGCGCAACACGATTAGGAAATCGACGTCGAAATTCACGCTGCGCTAACACCACCAACCGATTATTGGTCGAAAAAAATCAACACAATTATTTCACGCTCTTGCGGAGCATAGCACTGCATTGCTTGTCTGTTTGTATACTGCAGCTGTATAGAACGCAAATGTCAATTTGTAAAAATTATAACACCTTCCGATAGGATGATCAATTCTGCGCCGCCTTGTACATACATAGCCCTTTCCTTATGAATGCTGTGTGAAAATTTGGTCGATTGTGGACCTTTCTGTCCTTAAAATCCTTTATAGGGGCCAATTAGATTGTACACAAAAGATTTCAGGCGTTAACATAATATGCGGATAAAATCTTGTATCCAATGTTGAGGAGACTTATACCTCTATAGTTGGCGCAGTTGAGGAGGTCTCTTGTTTTGTGGATAGGACAGACTGCAATGAGGCTCCATTCATTGGGCATTCTGCTGACCAGACCTTGGAAGTTGGTGTATTCTCTCCACAAAGTCATTTACAGCAGCTTTGAATGCTTAGATCATTGGTGCGTCAGCTCCAGCTGCTTTGATTGATGTCAACTGATATTGTTATCCGTATTCCGTTTTGGCCATGTGGGTGGAAGCTTTGGCTATCATCGCCTTGGTTTAATGGTGTATTCTGTCTGCCGGTGGAATATTTGACTTATTCGGCGTTATACAATCTACAGAAATGGTTTTCCACTTTCTCAGCATCGATTTCAGTGTTGCCACTGAACTTCGTTACTTTATGCGAGTGGCATTCTTACGATTGTCGCTTTTGTTTGTTATATCTTCTCGCAGAAGATCTTATTTGTTGTGGTGCTGGGTAGGTCCGCACTCGTATCTTGGCAGCAACAGAGCAGTAACCCGAAACAATGTGTGCTGATCGGACATTCATCTAATTGGAGCTATGTTTGCTAGTTTTGCGATCTGTAAAGGGCACGAACATTCCAAGTGTAGATCTGAAGATCGTTGTCTTTTAATCGTTCTCAGTAACTCGGTCCTTATCTGAGGCTAGTTAAATTTTTGTCTCCTCCGTGTAGGGATGTAAGCCGCAGTAGGCCAATATTACGCTGCTGGCTGAGTCTGCATTTCTTGTTGCTTTTACCGAGAACCACCAGTAGGAGGTAGGCCAAGCACTTTACTACGAACTCGATTGTTTCGTTGCTAATTCAAGTTATAGAACCCTCAGTAGTTACCCGATCACTCACCACGAAGATCCCCTCCAACAAGCTTTGATAAAAATAATTCAACTGCTAAACCAAGTGGCACAATACTTTTGGAATCCAATCAAAGCGAACATTCCTTCTGTGGAATTTGCCCACAAATCTTTGTACATGTTTGTATATATATATGAATTTCTGAGCTTAAGCTAGTTCGAAACCTTTTTCTACGACCAGAACTCCATATTTTCTGGGTTCAAAACATTTTTCCAAACTGTTGACTTTTTCGCCTCAGTTATTGTGCCTCCATTTGAAAGACAAAATCACCCCTACGCATTGTACTCGTAATCACCCCCATTAGGCCTCTCTCTGAATTCTTTGCGAAAATTTCAAACTTAATCTTGTTTAAGGAAACAATATCGTTTACCCCTGTAGATTGTGGGATACCTATGCAACAGAGTTCCTTTTTCCTGCGTTCAGTTGAAAATCGGTTTTTGTTTATGCAAACATATCTACTTCTGATCCGTGTCCCCCTTAAAACCAACTCTCGCCTACGTGCATGTGGCAAAAGAAACACTCATGCGTGTTTGTCGTGTGTTTTTATTTTTTTTTTAACAAAATTTCATCTTTGAACAACAGAACACATACAACGCACCGTCAAAAAGGGTAACCGCTCGTTAAAAATGTCCATTGTGTGAAAAATTTTTTATTTTTCTACTTACTCGTAACATGACTTGGCTTTTCGATGACAGTAGACCGAGTTGGGTGGCCACAATGTTAACACTTCAAAAGCTACTTCGTCTCGTGGAGTTATTTGTTTAGCTGGGGTGTCAAACTCGAAGCCTTCATGCAATGGAATATGCAAAGTCGGAGTTTGTTCTTTTTGTGATTTTTGCAAATTCCTCAACTACCTAAAGGAATCGCATATTCGACCAACAGTGAATAAATTTCACGCTTCACAATAATGCAACAAGAATATCAAACGGAATCTTGCAGACTCGGGGAATGTAACAGGCGACAGCTCATGTGCCTCACTTTTCCTGCAAATTATATAGAATTGACATAGGATTATGCACATAGGTTTCGGCCTTCAAAGCTCCGATACTACTACACGCCCTGACTGGCTAATCCAACATCCCGAAAAAAGTGCATTAAGAACTCTAAGTCAGAACCTATGGAGTATAGTGGTGTCAAAGTCGTAGTCGGGTCTCTAATCCATGCGTTTGTGAGACAAAGATCTTTAGCAGCATAACTAAGTTCTAAAAAGTGTACTCCACAAAGGAGTTCAATTACAACGTCACTAGATAATGGATACATTACCACAGAAATCGCTGATATCTCAACGACCCTCCCAATTCAAATGGTAATTCTGGTGCCTCTTGACCATTCCACGAGAAAAACTTCTGACACTATTAGGTGCCGTCAGAAAAACAAAACACTTTCAACACAATAGCTGCGCGAGAGGTTGCTAGAATGAAAACTCGTAAAAAAAAGGTCCATTCAGTGTTCGAAGTCAACGAATTGTAGGTGTTTGAAATGCTAGTGTGATTTGCAGGAACAGGATCCTACATCCTTCAATCGGACTTTCACAGCCCACGTATTTTAATCATCAACATGCATAAAATCGAATTTGCCTACAGGATGTTGTGAAAGCACCGAGTGGATTGATGGACATCAGATTGGAACTCATAGAATTTCTGCTAAGTAACATACTCACTTACAGGGGTCCTGGGAATCTGCTGACTGTTCTATAAGTTAAAGCACAACAACCAACTTCGTAGCGAAGGGCTTGCCTTAGCTTCCAGTGGTGGACCGCATTACTTGGATGAGTAAACCCTAGTTCAGATTAAAATGGCAAGGAAATGCTTACCCAGCATCATAATACTGGCATACGTCATCACAAGGCTGACAACTTTATGGAGAAGAGATGAAATGTAACGAACCAAGTAATAGCATCGAATAATAATAGATTCACTATTGTACTACATGAATAAAGCACGAAAGTTTCGCCAACAGGTGAAATAAACGTGTCAAGGGAAGAGAAACGTACAGAGTCCTGTAGAAATAAACACTGAAACTCCGTAGTAGAATCACAGTAGGTACTAAGAATATATTACATCATACTCAAAATAATTACGCCGAACTCACAAGCTAAAACCGGAGCCAAATTCTTTCAAAAGTCTGTACAACTACTAGCGTACGCCGATGATATCGACGTTATTGGCAGAACACAGCTGGCTGTCACCGACTCGTTCGCTTGAATTGGAACGGAAGCTACCAGAATTGGTTTAAGGATATATATCTACCTTGACTCTACTAAAAGTTCTGCCAAGAACACCTGAATAAGATCAAAACGAAGAATTATTCTTGCCAATCGTTGTAAGGTGCTATCCGGAAAAACTTAAGAGACTCGACATAAGACTTAAGTTATAGCAGTCCTATTTTATGGCGCTAAAGGATGCGATCTATCGAAAGCGGTTAAGATGACTTCCATCATTTTGATATAAAAATCCTTCGAAAAATATTTGGACTAGCGTCATCGGCCTAGTCGGAAAACTGCGCATTTGTCGCCTGAGATGGTTCGAACATATAGACACCACAGAACATTCGAATCTTACCCGGAGGGAAAGAAAACATACTAAAGAAAGGTGACGAGCACAAGCAGAAGGAGACTTTTACCGACTTAGTTTAGTTTAAGTTTTAAGTGACTTTTATTTCGATTTTAAATTCATTTCATTAATTATATTATCTAGGTCTATTATCGTTTGGCCTATGGCCGTCTACCAGATTGACATTACATTTAATACATCTCTATTTCCAAAATATACGAATTCAAGAGTCTCACTCGAATTTCTTTTAAAACTGGGCATACTGCGAGGAAGTGAAATACATCTTCTCGCGTCTTCATATTGCAAAGATTGTACAAGATAGGCAGCTCTGGACGGTGGGGATGAAATTCAGATTCATTAGCTCTCCTCTGATTTCAAAAATCATGTTCATTTTTTCTATTGAGTTGCAGTTTAAAAAGTAAGTTTTTTCTGCTAGATGGTATTTCAGCTTACTGTAATATATCCTATACTGGGAAGACTGTGCATCCGTTACAAATTGATCATACATATTTCGACCTACTCTTTCCAATAGGATGTTGAAATGTGCTCTTAGATGTTTAGAATGTACATCAGGTGTTATCCTTATGGTTTCTCCACAGTTTAATGCAAGGTGTTCCCATTCTTGAATGAAACTTACTCTTCTTTTATGACACTCTATCGTCACTCATTGCCATAACTTTAACTATGTAGTCAAAATGTAGTCTCAATGTTTCCAAGAACATAGGCGGTGCACCAGTCTCTAGGTGCAGCATATAATTAGGCGTAGCACTTGGTAAACGGAATATTCGTTTTAAGAAATAGCGAGGAAACTTCTCAACTTCAACATAGTAACAGTATGCCCACACCTGCGCTCCATATAAATGAACTGAAACTGCAGTTGAGCGAAAGAGTTTTTGCTTCGAGCTATGGTCTATATACTTGTTGTTAATGCAGCGACGCCATACCGATGAGATTGCTCGTTTGGCTTCAGATAGTTTGGCTTCTAGATGTTTCTTCATATTCAGGTTCTAAGACACCAAAATTCCTAAGCATTTGTACTCGCGAACAACTTCCACGTTTTCTCCTTGATACGTCCATCTTTGGCTATGAGAATATCTGCCACAGCCACCTCTGAACACCATTATCTTCGATTTATTCAAGCTTACACTCAGGTTCCAGTGTTTACAGTAAACGCTTAGCCTATTCATCATAAGTTGCAGCCCATCCACAGTGTCGGAAAGGAAAACGATGTCATCCGCATACTTAAGAGCCGGAATTTGTATGATGCCGGAATCGATTCCACCCTTTACAGTGTCTGATATATCATTGATAAATAAAATAAACAGTAAAGCACTCAAAATACATCCTTGCTTCACACCCATCGTTGTTGTAAACTCTTCAGATATGGACTCCCCATCCCATACATACGTCACATTATTTGCATACATTGATTTTAAGATGTTAATTATTTTCGATGAGAGGCCAATATTGTATAATTAACCGACTTAAAGTGCGTAACTCTAGGAATTTCAATAAAGACAGGGCTTACTGGAAAAGCTTGTTAGTGGAGGCTCAGGTTCACTCCGGCTTGTGGCGCCACCTTTATTCCTATTTTGGTGAAAGCCTGTTCAATCAGACATCCTGAAACACATGATATAAATGTGTCATAAGCGTGTCCAAACCCTTTATTAGGAAAGGAAGGAGATAGTCGCTGAAAAAATATCATATTGCAGTATGCTTAATGTAACTGTGCAAATAAAACTGAATACTCGGACATGCGCAAACGCAACTGTGCCAACATCAATGCAGAAGTATGACCAAGACTAAGCACAAAACAGAAGTTCCCAGATGGAGTCAACGGCAAAGTCAGGCGCAGTTCAAGGTCTAACCCGATTTAAGTTTCTTCAACATATGTGGAGTTCAGGCAACTTAAGGATTTAACCAGGATGTCGAAATGACGAAAGAAATTCTAGCCAACCAACGGCAGTGCTCATATCCACGTAGTGAAATAGTTGCTCGAATGGATCTGGCCCCCCGTTTTAGAGTTGTGACGTCGGGTTCTGAAACACTCAATGTTATGAAGCAAAAACAAGCCTCGGATATGCATGGGGCTATCGTTAGCGACCTGCGAACGAAAAATGGAAATGGAATTTCTTCTACGGTACGCTGGATCTGTGGCATGTTCGATTCAAATCAAATGTAGAGTACCAGTAGCACTCGTGATCAAAACTCTATCAGAGTGACCACATCTAGTTTATTAGGTTTCAAGCGGAAATTGATTTGAAATAATGAAATCCTGATTTGATGAAAACTATCTGCAAGTACTGGCGATAGCAATGGCGCGATAGTTAGCTCATTGGACTATCACACAGAGAGCCTAGGTTCGATTCCTGACTGGGGTCACCAACAATTTACCAAATCGCCGTCACCTTTTCGGCGGGCGATGGCAAGCTCCCGAAAGTGAAATTGCCCACGAAAAAGCTTCAAAGGAGTGCCGTTCAGACTCGGCGATAAACCGTAGGCCCTGCTCAGATGTGACAAAAATAACAACAAGAGCAACACAAATAAGTGTCAAGAAACTAGGCCATGGCCAGTACCGGGCTGCCAGTGCCACAGTGTTTTTTGTTGTTTTTTTATGTTATCTGCAAGTATGAGTACATACAGCGAAACAGAAAATATACTACTACTATACAGGGACACGACGCCCGACTAGTGGCAAAAAACTTAAGAACGTAATAGTTGAGCAACAGCCGATGTAGAAAATCTGGAAAGATTACTTCTACAGACAGAATGAATCAACAAATTCAGTCGATAACCGATGACAACTCCATTAACTCGACCAAGAAGAGGTTTGGATAGTGATGCTTGACTTTATAAAGAGAATACACCACCTAATCTGTAGAATCTGGTCGAATGAAAGTATTTAAGTCCGCTGAATGGAGCTACAGCAAGACTACACTGACCTTAACACTTCGGAAATCTGTTCTAGTTCAAATGAGCACTCGTATGTCACAAGTTGGCTCGAGATCCATCAATTGCCCTTGATCGCCGATGCAGGAAGTTCCTACCCAAAGAGTCGCCAAAAATAAAGTTAAACTGGAGCTGAGAGTCTTTAACAACGAGCACCTCAAAACACTCCGGGTCATCGTCTACTTCACTCTCCCAATACATAAACTGTATACTGATATTGGACTATGTAAACTATGATAACAATTCGTACTAGATCAATGCATCATATGTAGGTAATGATATAATGGTAACAAACAGTTTCTCATA
The DNA here is from genome assembly GCA_928272305.1 of Volucella inflata. Lineage (NCBI taxonomy): Eukaryota > Metazoa > Arthropoda > Insecta > Diptera > Syrphidae > Volucella > Volucella inflata. The sequence goes on from OV743716.1 coordinate 207,905,811, forward strand.
AATGCTTATCAAACACTCAAACTCCAACTGTTGCAAGATGTAGAGTGAACTGCAAATTCAACCAGGGAACACACTCCCCAAGGTCGATATTTAGCAACACCAAATACCAAAAAAAAAAGAAGAAAATAAATTCTCAACTTACCAGGACTATCCACATCCGTTCGATCTGGTGAGTATCCCATTGACAATCTATCCGAACGTATTCTATCCGTATCCGGTTCGCTGCCATTAAACTGCACTCGCTGATTAGCATCCATATCACTGGGCGGTGATGGTATTCCCGAATGGAATACACCTGGCGGTACTGGTGCTGCTACATTGCCATCACCACCATTACCATTACCATTATTACCACCATTTTGCTGAGCACTTGGTACCGTCGAGTAGAGTAGTCCCAATTCTCGAGCTTCATTCTCCTCTTGAGCCTGTTGTCGGCGTAGTGCCACCTGTGGTGTAAGAAAATACTTTAAATCATTAAAAAATCTTATGTAAAGATTTACTAATGCTTTGTGGATGTAAGAATTTCATGCAGGAATTTCATAGAAGCATGTAACTAAAGTGGATACGATTAATTAAACATACCTGAGCTGCCATAACACGTTGTCGTTCCGCAATTAATGTGCATTTAGCACAAACACAGTCACGCCAACGGCAGTATCGTTTGTGACCTTTTAAGGCGCTTACCTAAAATGAAAATATTAAAAAAACAAAAAAAAAAATAAATTAGACAAGTTGGAAGATACAAAAAGCGGAAATTCGAAGAATTTTATCGAATAAATTGAAATGTAAAATACGAGAAAAAATAGTGAGTAAAGTGGTTGTGGCAAGACTCCTCTTGATGCCAAAGAAATTTTACTATGGACATAAGGTTTGGTACTTTCTCCTGAAGGCATACACTGTGTCACACTGATATAGTATTTTTGTTCATTAAAAGACTTAGACCGGTCCAGAGCCTACAAATTTTTCAACTGTTTTACGAATCCTACTCGTAGCATTCTATCAGCGAATGCACAAATCGACATACCATCGAAAAGTTTGACCACATCTAGCACGTAGAGTGGAAAACATAGCGACGGTAATGGAGAGTGTAAGCGATGTCCTTAATAAATCTATTTGTTGCCATTCTCAACAACTAGGCATGTCATATGCAACTAGTTGGCATATTTTATGTGAAGATTTTGGCGTAAAGACATACAAAATTCAATTATTGTAAGAAGTGGACCTTCCGAATCTTTTCCGCTTCCTTCATTGGGCTCTTGAAGAGCTTCAAAAAGATCCACTGTTTTGATCAAAATTTTGTTCAGAGATGAGGGCTATTTCTGGCTTAGTGGCTACATCTATAAGCAAAATATCAATATTTGAGATGGAGAGCAATACCAGGCGGTTCAATTACATCCAGATAAAACAACGGTATGGTGTTGCTTATGCGCTGGTCGAATCATCGGTGCATATTTCTTCAAAACCGAGGCCAGTTACTGTGAATTGTGCCCATTATCGCGCTATGATAACAGACTATTTGCTGCCTGAAATTAAAGACCCTGGTTTCACAGGTCATGAAACCATGGCTTTATTTTAAGAACAACTTGGTGAACAGATTATTTCGCGCTTTGGATCCGTGAATTGGCCGCCTAGACATGTGACATCACTCCTTTGGGTGCTACGTTAAGTTCAAAGTCTCCATAGATAAGCCAAATTACTCCAGTTATTAATCAAACAATCGTGCATAGTTCCCTTTTTAACTGCTTTTCAATCAGCACATCGAAAATCCTTACCGACCATAGTGCTGCGCTACAATCAATGACAGGAACAGCCTAGCGCAATGCCTAGGAAACGAAATATTCTAGCTCCTCGCTCTTAATTTGGAAGAGGAACAACTGTGTGCCCAAGGTTTATGGAACAACTTCGAAGAAGAATCGAAGAGCGTTTCTGAAACTTTGCTCGTTGCTTTAGAAGGATGTCTCCATACAAATAAAGAAATGTGGTCATATGATGATAGGATGAAAATAGCGGTGATGACAAAAAGACGAGCAGATAACTCATCTCAAGTAGACTACTAAAGTGTTTTTTACACAAAAGTCGCAAAAACACCGTAGCCGAGGCAGGCACAATAGTAGTAGACCCATAATATCGGGAATTAGATGAAGTACTCCCGCAACCCATAGCCAGACAACAAGCTCTAAAGGATGTACCACAAAGAATACGATACTTTAATATTTGCGACATAAGAAAAAATATATGCCAGCGACGAATAACGAAATTTGCAAAAGATGGACACACTGCGTTCTGAAGAATTTCCGCACAGGACCTCACAGAAGTTTTAAATCTGGTCCCAACCCGAGTTAGGCTTCGGAGAAGAGGCGAAAATAAATCAAGTGACTATGTCAGCTTACTCTTGCTTTCACGAACGTGGTAAACTCAAATAAAGCGCCCTGTAGAATTCTTCTCAAGTCCCCAAATGATATCTTTTTTATGTATTTTTAATTGCCAGTTCAGGACGCCATCTTTCTGAACGTTTGTGCTTGGCAGAAGAACTGTAAGCATTATTTGTAATGATTTAGAAATTTTGAAATTTTACTTTCTATTCTGGCTAGAGCTTGGTTCTAGTCCGATTGTCAGCCACTCCACTTATTTCTTCTCATATGATGGATAAATAATGAATTTTTGAATTATGACCCACTGCCAATGCTTTGTGGACTGCAAATGGCGCAATAACATAAAAAGATACAGATTTACTGCATCACTGCAATTTGAGATCAAGACGAGATTCCTGTAATGTCAAGTGGGCATCATTGATGTATCTTTGCGATCATGGATGACATTGATATAGACTATCCGGTATCCGAGATTTTGACTTTGATTTTGAATGCAAGGACCATTATTTCCAGTATTAATCCAGGATAAATCATCTTGGACACTAACATTGTTATCTTAGACAAGCAGGATACACCAACCGTGTAAAAGACCTTGTGGCATAGAGAACTTGTTTAGTTTAAGTTAAAGGGCGTTCCAAGATGAATGCTTTACCTGATTGGTTGTAAAAATAATACCAGGAGACTCTATGTCCAATATGTGAAACAAGGGACTCAACTGGAAGTCCTATGTAGAACAGTGGCCGGTCAGTCACTTCATTCAACGTACTTCTAACTATACTGATTAGATAGGCAGATATGTATAAAGAAGCAACAACCCTGAGGCTAAACCGTAAATAAAATGTTTATCGACTTAGAAATTTGAAAGGGAACTTCAAGCTTGAACTATTCCCTTCGAGTTTACCTCTGGACTCAAACGAAAGCAAAAGTTCGTTTGGGCTGGTTTGGTTCGGACCATTCGGTTAAGATTTTGGTGAGGCCAAACGTGAAGTTTTGTAAACATCGCAGTCCGCGAAACATTAAATCTCACTTTAAACTAGAATATGGTGCGAAGAAGTAACGAGAAAACCAGTATCCAGATCAATTATTCTCCCACAATTTATAAGTAGGTTAAGTGGGAGATCATCATCGTTCCATTATATAAAGGCAAAGGCGACACGTAAAACTGTAACATCCTAAAGAGGTAGTGTTTTTGTTTCTTTTTTGTTTTTTGTTAGTCGGATGGGGAAGCTGCATCGTGAAGGTGCCAAGGTGAGTCTCCTACTCGCTAAACATTACTACCGCAAAGAATCATTTTCCCTATCTGTGCCCCAAGAAGCCGCCATAAGGCATAACTTCATGGGGCAGGGGGGTTTTGCTAGAAATCATGGGCTAGTTAGACGAGTTGGCGTATTTCGTGATATTGTTGGCTTGCAAGGCTGACAACGCACGGTTTAATGTGTTTCTGTTCTGCATGGGTGTGTTGCGAATGTTGGGATGGATTTGTGTGACAGTTTTTTTTGTATATATATAGCGCATAGCTGCGATTTTTATTCGTGTATGGGTTTGGGTCCGTCAGTATTTGCGTGTGATCGCGTTGCTTCGCAGTTCTTGATCCTTACCACTCTTCCCGAGAACCTGCCTTATTTCGCGAGTCTGGTTAGCAGATTCTTTCTTGCCTACGCCTTCTGTCTCAGGGAATATTATTTTCTTCATCATTTTTCCTTCTTTGACGTTCGAGTCTTCTCAGTTCGATCACAATGGCCGTCACTAACTGGCTTATGTTACTCAAATTTGGCTCGCATGTGAAAAGCAACTCGATCTTCTGAAGCGTGGGCAATTCAAAAATGCATGATCCGCATCCTTTTCCTGATTTGGAGGGATTATGTCCGAACTTGTGCACTATGGTCGGTTTGAAACTGTTTGATGTAGGAATTTAGTTCTCCAGTTCCCCTTGTCAACCAGAGTTGTATGTTGGGGATAAGTCTGTATGTTTGGTGAAATTGTCCAATCGATTCTGCGATTTTAGTACTGATAATTTATTTCCTCTTTATGGATCTCTCCAATTGAGCCGTTGGGTGGACTAGAGTGAATCCTCGGTCATTATGAGTATATCTATGGGCCTCAAGACAGCTAAAACGCCAGCGGCTTCCTCTGAGACGGTCCGGAGAGCGCAGATTGTTCTCAAAGGGTTTTGTTTATAAATTTGCGATTATACCGATTACCGGCTCCAACATATTGTGTGAATGGACAATCTACTGTAGTGGCGGACCCTACGTGATGGTTGATATGGTCATGGCCTCTTTGAAATAGCATTTATAACACTTCAAATGATTTCGAAAGATGACTGAAATTGCCTTCATATCTCGTGAAGAATGTGACTTACTTCTGCTCCTTGTTTTCCCAATCTTCTATCACCTTTTTGTAAAAGCTTTTGAGAATTACATTGCATCAGAAATGCGGGACTTTTTTTTAAAAAGGATTAGTTGACTTTGGAAAAGAGTCATAGATGCTGAAGGATCATATTTTAATAAAATCAACATTTAAAAACAAATTATATTCTCTTTTCAATTTTTAGTTGTTCGTGTGAGACAACCTAGTACAAACAAGCTGATGATCTCATCGTACAACTAAGTGGTTATTGTCTTACCCTTTCACGGAAGAAAAGCTACTGACCTATCTCTGATGATAGTTTGAAAAGCGCCAGAGAGATAAAATGGCATAGGAGTCACGGTCTTCTCCGGTTTGAGAATCAAGCAACTAGAAAGCAAATTTAAGGCTTCATCACAAGCACTAAATAGACTAAAGTCGACACAATGTGAGACGTACAACTTAAGCAAATTGAGAGCTCCATTCGTAAGTTGTTCTTTCACCTCAACTCATTAAGCAATATGTGAGCCTTGTGCATAACCACGAATTTTAGACAATAATAAGGATCGAGTCAATCTCAAGACCCCGACCCACGAAATACCTTCCCAAGACATGAAATTGAAAACTCTGGACATTTTCTGAGGCTACCTTGTTGGCGTTGTTTTAAGTAGAGTGTATGATGTATAAAATTTATCCATAGCACAACAAACAGCGAACTACTATCCTCCTATAGAACATATGTAACTAGGTATAATAGCTTTGAACTTGTCAAAGGATCATCTAATTACACATGGCAATACACACAGACATAGTGATGTTCCGTCGGTACCTTTAACTCGAGAAGTTAGCCACTAAATACAATAAAAAAAACAAGATTTAAGTGTAAGGAAGCAACGAGTATCCTTACGATACGATGGCATTTCCTAGCTGCCGATCATGTCCGAATAAATCTGGAGAAACCTTAAACATTCAACTTAACATTCAACGAGCTGGAAAAATCCTTTAGTTATGCCAAGGAAGATTCATGTCTTTTGCATTTAGCATTCAACGGCTTTTTGGACTCAGTTACTTAGATTTCAGCAAGGTAACTTGACCCTGATACTACCTACTTCGATTATAGCAAAATTCAACTACACAGCGAAAATGCCTCGAGTGAACTGGGTTACTATGAATTCATTTTAAAAATAGTTTTAAATGACGAAATGAAAAGATACTTTTAGAACTTTGTTCTAGGAACATATAAAATAAAACACTTTTTATGTATGAATTTTCTAAATGAAAGTCTTCAAGTTTTCGTAAAACCAAAACGTATAACACTGCAGAAAGTAGTGAAGCACACTATTGACAATGTATCTGAGAAGGTTAGATCTGTTCTCCACGAATTGTTTTGCAGGCCGACGGCCTACATAAAGCACTCAAAATATCACTCATTTATAAAACTTGATGGATTTGTCTTAGAATAATAGAAAGATACTCACAACTCCATGATTTCGGCATCGTGCACACTTTGGTGTCCTTTGGTAGCGTTCTGAGGCGGCACGTAGAAAGAACGCTGGTGGAAGGGCACCCAAAACCGGATGTTGTGACATTAAATTCTGCATATCAACGCCACTGGGTAAACTCATTATTTTCACTATCTCACAGAGTATCTCAAAGATATTCACAGGTAATTTATCACTGGTTTTTAGTATCTTTTTTCTTATTAATCCCTGTGCGATCAAAGTGCGGTTTTGTATTTTTTTGAATTTTCACAATTACACCTCACTAAGTTGTCAAAGAGACATTTCCAAGGGAGGGTTGTTACGTCACTGAAAAGGAATAGTAGAACACAACTCACACGTCATAACCCGACAATATTCCAATTGCAACTGATTCGAAAAGTCTCAGGATAATATTCAATAGTTTCCTAGTTTCCACCCGGATTCTGAGATACACTTCCTAAGGGTTGAAACACGAGATGTATTTGCTGTTGCTATTGGTATTGCTTTTACAATTGCCTCCACCTCCACATCGTTTAAGCTGAACCAGCTGCTATGACTTGCTACCTTTCCACTGCCACTGCCAACTGCCTTTGGCAACAATATTTCACCAACACACAATGAGAGAGGAAAAGTTCAAGTGAAAATGTCACACACTAACGAAAGAACGAAAGCAGCCAAACAGTGAGCCAGAGAGAGAAGAGAAAAAATTGGAAGAAACAAAAAAACAAGAAAAAAAAAACAAATCTATCTTGAAATTTGGTACTGTATCTGTACGCTTCGGGGGAAAACACATCCAAAACCCTAGGCCAGATGTGTCGACCAACCAAAAGCGAATCGACGGATGTGTGTGCGCAAGTAGGAATATGAAATGAGAGTGTAGTAAAGGTGATTGAAATAACCGTCGGCAGGAGGGATGAAAAGAAAAAAAAAATTGTTTTTATTTTTTTGGATTTTGTATCTTGTTCTTCGGATACTTTACATTTTGCAAATGGGGGATGAATTGCTGTGCATTTGCTACGAACATCGCCTGTCAAACGTCGACCGTCAACCGACGGCCGGTATGTGGTGTTGTGTGAGTAGTGAGTAAGTTCAGTCAGTGTATCCTTGCGAGATACTTTCGGTCAAATGGCGCAGGCTTTGTGCTAGTAGTTGTGAGGGGATTTTGCCTTCTGAGCCTTCTGATAGGTGGTGTGGTTTTTTTTTTATTTTGTTCTCCTAGTAGTGCCATCAAGATTGCATTTCAGTCTTTCTGGGGCAGTGAAAGAAGGATAACAGGATGTGGTTGCGATTGTGTTCGGATTCGGATTCGGGTTCGGCACATAGTAGTGGTGTGTAATGTATAGATACAATAGAAATTGGAAACAGTTTTTCTGGCGTAAGTGAATTTTCAAGTGGGACGGGAGTAAAATGTGCGTTCTACTTTCATTCAGTTGGTCTACAACTTGATACAGATAACGTGATTATATTGAGAAGTGAAAAACGGAGAAATTATCACATAAAGTGACTATAGATACATATAGAATAGGTACTACGAGAGTAAAAGCTTTTCTTCTCGTTGTTTTTCATTTCTATTGGCTGTGTGTGAGTAGTGAGTTCCTACCTTTATGTGCTCCTTTATGGTTTGATATCTAAAGGAAGTTGAGTTGATAATTAAAAGTTTTCTTACTTTTCTTACTTCTTGGGACTTTTGGTATTTTGTAATAAAAATTTATACACTCTTGACTTTTTACAATGCCATACGACTTGAATTTAAAAAAGGACACTAAAGGATTTTTAAAGTCTGAACCCAATGACGGGATATAAAGTTTGTACTTGAAGTGCTCTTGATTTTGAAAATGTTTCTCAAAGTCTTCTTTTCTAGAAGATACCTTGTTAAAGGTTGCTCAGATCTTTCTTAAATACTTACATTGCATCTATACCTATGTTGGAATGCTGAAACGAAGGCACTTATTTTTTTCCCACTTGAACATCAGTGTAGATAAACATCGAACTTGAGACAATCTTCGTCGAAAACCCTTATGTTTATAGATTTCCAAATATGATAGAGGTAGCAAGGAGAGTGCACTTCCTATTAATAAACTTTGACAACGAAAAACATAGGAAATGTCTTAAAGGCGGCTCGCTTTAATAGAAGCTGTGGGTGCACATCAGAAAAAGAATTAAATCTTTAGTCCTTCGGATCCTTGTAGACTTTGCTTATGAAACTAAGCCTCACATCTACTAAGCTGGGTCCAATCATCATCTAGTTGATCATGGCAAAGAGGACATCTACATATGTATGTATTTCTTCCACAGCGATCAATAGTCGATCAAGTCGTTTAGAAGTTATGTAGCTCTTCCATGGCTGCAACAAACATATTCCTGACGATTCTGCTTAAGAAATTTCAAGCCCAGTTGTTTCATTGAAACTTAAATTTAAGGTTGAGACAGTCTGAGACCTCAAAGATTGCCTGTCCTTTCTTTTGATGCATATAGTTGGTTTTGCCCTCATCCATTTGAACTCTTTCGCTTCAATATTGGCACAAGCCAGCCTGTCTCATTAGTCTATCTTTGCAGACACTTTTAGAAAACTGTGCTGTTGATATTGGCTTGCGATTTTTATAAAATTTTCTCTTGTGGTACTTGTGTAACTTTTTTTTAAAAATCAAAAGTGTCGATGAGAAAGGGTCCAGCGCTTACAGAGAAGTGAGCTTTCTTTTTATGGTCGTTCTGCATACCCGAACGAATTTGGTAGGGATGTACGAGTAGAAACAACTCGTAAGCTTGACTCTGTATTTCTACACAAGATGCTACGATGTACTGCTTTGAAACCCATGACGAGATAGTGTGTATCAATCTGGATGTTTTGGTTTTTTTTAGGATCTATGGTTGTGTGACCAAGTAGATGGTATACTTATCAGATCTGAAACTCCACTGATAGGCGCAGAACTTTGAAAAGAACTTAATGAGTGTTTAGGTCGTCCGGTTTGGCTTCTTGTTATGTCTGAATTTGTATATTGCTATCCTTTCCTCATCCTTGATCAGTGTATTATTCGGGTTGGCCGAAGAGTTTGACAACCTGCAGAAAGCACCAAAGTTGTTTTTTTTTCTGTACTGGTATCTGTTATAATTTAAGTAAAACCTCTTAGAGTAATTTCTATAGTAGAAACTCTCGACATCGAACTTCACTTGTTTCCCATGCCCATTCCCTCAGAATGATAAGTCATAGTAGAGTTATACCATCACATCAGTTGCGGCCTTTCTGATAGTTCGTTGCTTTCGAAGAAAAGGTTCTAAGGGTTTGTTGTTGTTTGTTGCCGTCTTTCAACGTTCTTCCATTTACGTTTATCCAAGATTGTTGCATCCGAGATATAAATGTCATTTTAAGGGCATTGCTAGGAGTCTTTGCCAAAGAGCATATCAGGCAGATGTTGGTTGATTGAAATTTGGCGTTGATGAGGATTATATGAATACTTCAACAAGCTCAACTTTTTTTGTCTAAGTCTGTCACTTGCCACCAAACTTTGATTCTGACCAGTAAATCAAAACCTCTTATTTGACGAAATCACGAGTATCAGTAAGCGCATGCAGCAAAAGACGTTCAAAGTGATAAGTAAGAACACTGGCTTCTCAGACAAAATCGAATAGAAGCACGATTGAACGACAAAAAAATTTTCAGGTTGGATGCCCAGGATGAATAGAATTTTAGCATTGTCTGCGTAATCCTCAACAAGGGCGACCCTCTTAACTACGCCGACTATAGTATAATCACATTTCATACGAAAGGTTACCTATGGTACCATGGTATATCTGAGAGGCTCTTCGGCTGGTCGTCAGGAAAGGACAACCAGCACTTAGAGCTCAATCAGCATATTACAACAAAACTCTGAAAATTTGTGGTGATTACAGACTTTATTCAGTTGGTCCTTGCTGCAAATTACAACAACGGCACCACCGAATAGATCAAGCTAGGATCACTAATACCAAACGCTGTGCCTTTCAAGAAAGAAAGAGAGCAACTGAAACAACTGTCGTACCTAATAACCAGACAAATTGAAATTGTGTTAAGAACTATCCAGGAATGTAAGCTTGCCAGTTGTCGCAATGTCAATGACTATTTCACTCATTCAACAGTAGTCAAACTCAGATGAGAGTTTGAATCAATCTGACACCTGTAAAAAAAATCAACTGGACCTTCACCAATCAATTCTTTGTTTTTGTCGGGAGGCGAATGCCGCCGGCACAAATGCTTCAGGAAAACTCCTACTACAGCAGACAGGTGTCGCGGTTTGACTTCAAGTCATTAATTTCGAACAATCTGATGTAGACCGGTTTTTTATATCATATACACGCCTGCAAACAAATTTTAGACTGATCACGAGCTCCTTTAGATTGTTGTAAGAATTGTATGTCTTTTGATACAGTTAAACCCAGCAAGACAGGCCAAACTGGTCTTTTATATCTGACGAAGACTCAATTAATTTTTTCTTACAAAATTGTTCATCCAAAAAATCTCTCGAAGACCTATTCCTTTAAAAAATTGGCTTATGATAATTTTGTATTTTACAGTATTCTGGCGCAAATAGGTGGCAATAATCGCCTTGATCGCTCTTTGTAATTTTATTGGATGAAATCGATTTAGGGTATGGCAACGATTAGTATAAGGCCTCGCAGAAGTAGCATCTTCCGACAGGTGCTGGTTCCTTAAATGACGAGAATGAGCCTCTGCAGCCGAACATCTTGCAGCTCTGCTAATAAGCACCATCTGGGAATCTCACTAGAGGTTGCGAAGTGAAGGGGGCAAATGGCGAGTTTCCTGCGCCATTAACCAGGATTAGTGTCGGAAAAACAAAACAAGACCTTATCCGGGATACTCCGACATATTTGGAGCTCAGGCCGGAAAGGATTTCCAGGACTTAGTCAGGGTCTTGGAAAAGAGATGGTGGCGGACGAGCCCTATAAGGGCCAACGGCAGCGCTCACATCCCGGAACGGGTTACTGGCTTCGGTGTAACCGACCCCTCGTCCTAGGGGCATTAAAAATGGAAATGGTATTCCAAGTTGGGGGTTGTGCCGCCGGGGTAACGGCCATTTAAAAAAAAATTAAGTTACGAAGCATCAACAAGCCTCGGATATGGACGGATCTACTGTTGACAACCCACGCAAACGATTTAAGGACAATGAGCTTCGGATATGCACGTGGAATGTTAGATCTCTTAATAGACTACGTGCAGCCGAGCAACTAGCGGAGGCCCTAGACTGCTGCAAAGCAGACATAACAGCCATCCAAGAAATGCGATGGGATGGGCTGGACAAAAAGAAGATGAAAAACTGCGACATCTACTACGGCAATTGCTATCGACGGCAAAAGCAGCGCTTATTTGGATGCGGATTTGTTGTCGGAGGCAGACTAAGACAAGAAGTCCTCAGCTCATGTGAGCGAGCGCCTCGTAGCAATCCGCATCAAGGCTAAATTCGCTAACATTAGCCTCATATGCGCGAATGCCCCCACAGAGGAGAAAGATGACGACACCAAGGATGCCTTCTACGAGCTCCTTAAAAAGACCTACAAGCAATGCCCTAGCTATGACATTAAAATTGTCCTCGGTGATTTTAGTGCAAAGCTAGGAAGAGAGGGTATCTTTGGTGGAACAATCGGAAAATATAGCCTGCACAACAACACCTCCGATAACGGATTCAGGCTAATCGACTTTGCGGCGGGGCGAAACATTGTCGTGGCTAGCACGCGGTTCCCACATCTCGACATACACAAGGGAACTTGGAGAACTCCTGATCAATCAACAGGCAACCAGATTGATCACATCACGATCGACGCAAGACACTCCTCCAGTATTATGGATGTCCGTACTCGGACCATTACCTTGTTGCAGCCAAGGTCCGGTTGCGGATATCCCAAACTACGCCAAGACAAACTAATGCTGTAAGAAAATTCGACGTCAGACGGCTACAATCGCAAGAGATCGCCAAGTCCATTTCCGATCGAGTGTCTCTTAATCTCTTAAGAGGTCCAATGCCGCCAGCATCAAGCATCGAAGACCATTGGAAACACTGCCAAAACGCCATCAGAAATGTCGCTTCTGATGTGCTGGGTTTCACTCGTCCACCACAACGAAACCCCTGGTTCGATGATGAATGCAGGCAAGCACATGCAGCTAAGCAAGAAGCATATAACGCGGCGCTGCTTAGAAAGACCAGAGCTGCTCATGAGCTCTATGAGCGGAAGAGAAGAGACGATCACCGGTTTCTCAGGAGGAAGAAGAAAGAGCATGAGAAGCGCACGGCCGAGGAAATTGAAGGATGCTACTCCAGGAATGAGGTTCAGAAGTTTTACCAAAAGGTAAAAATAACATGCCGCGGAAACAAACCCCGAACCGAAGCCTGTAGAGATGAACAAGGGAACATCGTAGTAGAATCGCAGTCGATGCTGAGGATTTGGAAAGATCATTTCTGCAGACTGTATAACGGCGATGACGGACCAAATACCGCTGTCATACAGAATCAACCTTTCAATTTGGACGATGATGACCAACAATTCCGTCCACCCGATCTGGATCAAGTGAAGATAGCTATATCGAAGCTTAAGTCCAACAAAGCTGTTCAAAACGGCAGGCGATGACTCGGTGAGGAGCATACACAAACTCATCTGTAAAATATGGTCGGACGAAAGTATGCCCGATGAATGGAACCTCAGCATTGTTAGTCCGATTCTCAAGAAAGGAGACCCTCTGAACTGCGCCAACTACAGAGGCATCAGTCTCCTTAACATCGCACATAAGATCTTCTCTACCGTATTATGTGGACGCCTGAAGCCGTTCGTCAACAACCTGATAGGTCCATATCAGTGTGGCTTCAGGCCAGGAAAGTCCACCATCGACCAGATATTCACACTACGGCAGATCTTGGAGAAGACCCATGAGCTTCAGATCAATACCCACCACCTATTCATCGATTTTAAGGCCGCGTATGACAGCATCTATAGAGACGAGCTATATAGAGCAATGTCTAGTTTTGGCATCCCTGCCAAACTCGTCCGTCTGTGCAGGATGACGATGGAGAATGCACGCTGCTCCATCAAGGTCGGTAAAGATCTCACCGAGACCTTTGATGTCCAGAAAGGATTTAGACAAGGCGATGCGCTGTCATGCGATTTTTTCAACATCGTACTTGAAAGAATAGTGCAAAACTCACGAGCAAACACAAGAGGCACTATCTTTCAAAAGTCCGTCCAACTACTCGCATACGCCAACGATATTGACATAATCGGGAGAAAGCAGCGTGATGTCAGTGGCGCTTTCGCGAGTATTGAGACGGAAGCGGCGAAAATGGGTTTTGCGGTCAATGAGGGCAAGACCAAGTATATGCTGTCAAGCAAAAAGGACAACCAACACCGACGTCTCGGGCAGAACGTCACCCTCGACAGATATAACTTTGAGGTAGTTAAGGACTTTGTCTACCTAGGCTCCGCTATAAATACAGACAATGACATCAGCGCTGAGATCAAGCGAAGAATAACTCTTGCCAACCGCTGTTTCTTTGGGTTAAGAAGGCAATTGAGTAGCAAAGCCCTCTCTCGGACAACAAAAGTCACCCTTTATAAGACTTTAATAATCCCGGTCCTGCTCTATGGCGCAGAGGCATGGACATTATCAAAAATGGATGAGGGTGTTCTTGGTTGCTTCGAGAGAAAAATTCTTCGGGCGATCTTCGGTCCCGTCTGCATTAATGGTGAGTGGAGGAGGAGATACAACGACGAACTGTATGGACTGTACAGCGACATGGACCTAGCCAGAAGAGTGAAGATCCAAAGACTGAGATGGTTGGGTTATGTAGAGCGCATGGACACCAATGCTCCGGTTCGAAAAGTCTAGTGGAAGAGGACCTCAGCCAACTTAGCGTGCGAAACTGGAGACAGCTAGCCAGGGATCGAGCTGGCTGGAGAAGCTTGTTGACTGAGGCCCAGGTCCACCCCGGACTGTAGCGCCACCTAAAGTAAGAAATCGATTTAGGACCAACATTTCGAATTGTCCCCCAAAGATCAGAGATGTGATTTTATCCGACGGATGTCCTTAGGTATCTGTTCATCCGTTAACAGACGTCTTTGCTATTGGGCACGATGTTTTTTTCTTAATTTTACCACACAACCTTAAAAATACATGTAAAGAGTGTTTTCTTTTTTAACCCAGTACTAACTTCACACATTTATATCTGTCAAACCAATTGTCAGAATGCAAACTCTTAGTGTCATTTTAACTCAGTAGTCCTTGCGATATTATTGTGAGGACGTACCCTACACGCATTAACAATGCAACCATATTTTAGAAATTTAATTTCAAACTTATGATTCTGTGCGGCAAATTTATAAACCATTTTCACCATATTATATCCGACATAATCGACGTTCTGAGATCGCTATTCGCCGTATTGCAGAACATTTTCTTTGGAATATACAGTGGCACCGAGATGCATAAGAAAAGTGCATACTAAAGAGAATATTATATCAGGTCAAGAGGGTGCTAAAGAAGATCCAACTTTAGCGCTTGGAAAAGACTTACAAAATCGTCAAATAATCATCGTTTGCGTCGAAATTTCGGTAAATGAGTCCAAAATCAACTGGCTTTGAATCCACTATTTTATAGAAAAATTGTCGCTTTTGGAACGAACAAAGCCCATTTGAGATTATCGTAATGCCATTTCATCGCTGCACAGTTTGGTACGTACTGTGGGCTGTGTGGTGGAGTCATCGGACCAAATTTTTCCAAAAATTAATCTAATCAGCGAGTTATGGTCAAGGGTATTCGATACAAAGCCAAGATTAATGACTTTTTCCTCCCACAATTGATTGGCATAACAGTAAGAGAGATGTGGTTCCAGCAGAATGGCGCTACGTACCATACAGCAAACGAAATAATCAACTTATTAAAAGAGACATTCGATAGACTCATAATTTCGCGTAATAGACCTGTAAATTGGTCTCCAATCTTGGATTTGGAGACTCTAGATTATTTTATTTTGAGATACACAAAGCTAGAATTATTCGTGTTATTGAGAACGTACCGGAACAAATGCTTGCATAAGTGGCCAACAATTTTGTATCTCGGATGAGATTCATAAAATCCAGCCGTGGTGGGCATACGACTGAAGTTGTTTTTATAATTTGATTTGAAAATGGTTCGACAATGAATTTCTTCTTGCACTACTGTCAACTTAGTAGTACGGAAATTCGTAAATATGAACAGTTAATGGTGATAATCGAAACTAGTCCTCAGTAGCCAAAGAAGCTCTCGAATAAAGATGGCTCCAATAGCATTTCGAAATTGAAGTGCAGTAGTTGCTTAATGAACAGCGAATTGGATAAATTTTGTCATTTGCATAACCGAAGTACTTATGAAACCCTGGCCACCAAAACCTTTTTTTCACGGCAAAAATTTTAAGGTAACATTGCTTCTTCGATCATAGATCCTTTTCAATGGCTGGTACACAGATATTTCGCAACGGTCTATCAATCCTTAGACGTTGAGAAGTGCAAAGATATAAAAAATATAAAAAATATAATGAAGACCTGTAACAAGTCAACGAACGGCTTTGCAGAAGAGAAACGAAAAAAACACGAGAACCACTCTAGTCCGAGAGGTTCTACCAGAAGAATAAAGTTCGGAATTTTTAACAAAAAATAAGGGAACCACAATCAGTTCTGAGAATTTAGAAAGATTAGTTCTGCAGACTATTAAATCCCAACGTTAGACATTCAACTTGAACGGAGACAACTGTCTTTTTCTTTAACTCGGCCAAGCCAAGCTTAAATCCAAAAAAAGGTGCCGATGGTTGAGCTCCTGAGCTGTTAAATACAGTAAGAGATTGATGGATGGATTGGAACAACCATCAACTCACTTTGGTATCTGGATCGGCGAATTTATGCCCGAGGAATGGGCGTACAATGTTGTGGTTTTCAACATCGTCCTTGGAGGATTTACTCCAAACTCACCATCTTTCAAAAAAACACGTCAGTTGCTTGGAGGTGCAGACCATATTGACATAATGGAAAGAACACACGGGAAGCTATTAATGAAGGGGCAACAAGCTCAACAAAGGAAATACACTGGAAAATGTTGCCAACAAAGAAGAACATAACATCGATACATTCGACAAAACGTCACGACAGGCAGGCAAAACGCTGAAACGCTTTATGGCGCAGGAACTTATACACTGACATAAGCGGATTTGAATGCTTTCGGGCGCTTTAAACGAAAAGTTTTTTGGATAATTTTTGTATCCGATTGTATTGATTGAGATCGAAGGCTATCGAGGTCTTCAAACTATTCGAAACCCGTGAATGTGACCCAGTTTCAGCTTTTTCAAATCGAAGTAGGTATAGATCTGAATTGGGTCGAAACAGGAAATGTGACGACGATCTTTCAAAGACAAACAATAAATCTGTCTTTCATGTAACTGTCTTCGGTGGTAGCTTTGCCTTTAAGGTAGGCACTGCACTCTGAATTTTTATTCTCAAAGCTGATAGAGATGTCCTAGGTAAGTCACCGGTTCACTTGCACTCTGTTCTGGGCTTGAGGTATCCGACGAAATTGAATCTACGTATTCTGAAAAATTATATTGATGAGCTCATTTCGAAATCAATTATCAAACTAAGCTTCACATTTTCTTCTCCTCGAATTCACTCATCATTAAAACTGCGAGTAGGTAGATACATCTATCACAGTAGGTAACTTAAACCTCATTATTGGAAAGGACCTACTTACATACAATTTATCGAGCTTTAATTGAATTTTCATTTGAGTAATCCATAAGTTACCGCTGCCATAGGCTTATACAACGGTAATTGTTCCATTTTAACCCACTCATATACTGAACGCTCAAAAGACGAACTGATGTTACACACCCATTGAGGAGCAATGCCAATGCACCTATGTATGTAGTTCCAGTTCAACGAATAGTGAAACGACAAAACGTATCCCAGAAGATACAATTCGAAACAGAAATGAATAATTCTCATAAGTTTGCGTATCCATGAGAACTAGATACGATGATACTCCGCCTTTTTTAAAGGAGGAGCTGTCAACATGAAATGAGTATCAACCTCACCAACACTACCAAAACCGGTTTGAAACTGTGTTTCAAAGGTGGGGAAGTTGGTTAAGATGAATTTCCTAGAAAGAGAAAGGGAATATGCACACAAACACACATACAGTATTAAAATGGATGCTGTATCTAGTGCAGTGGGAAATGGATCTCTGCTCGGCAATAAGAAGAGAAATAGTTGCTTTCAGATATGTATAGATGCTTAGTTAAAAAAAATTGTATGTATATATTCTACTCTGGAAGGTAGGATATGGATTCTGTTGCATTCTGTGTAGAGTACAGATGAGAACTCCAAACAAAATGGACAATTTAATAAGATACTTACGTCACAGTGCTGAAATTGAAAATACATTTGGATGGACGGGTATGTAGTTAGATCCTTCTATGCTGTGGTTGCTCAATATCCAATTTATATGTGATCAGTGGGTACCTAGTTAGAGCTTGAAGATTTTCATCCGAAATTTATAAAATAATTTTTCGAGTTGTTATCGCAACAATGCTTTTGTTACAAATAAGATTGTTTCTATCACAAGGAGTCAGTTTTCAAATACAGACTCTCTGTTCGTGCACCTATAGACATTCTTGTTAATGTGAGGGCAGACAAAAGTCTGTCACATGTAGAAAGGATGTGACACCAACAAAATAGTGCATATTAGTGAAAATATCCAATCTTTTCCTTAAATAACAGCCTACGGCGGCCGTAGAGTATCAATTTTTGCGACGGGCAACGAAACAGAAACCAGTGGGACTGGATGGAACCTTGATCCAGATGGTTAAACTTGTTAGGCAGTTAGGTATGCACTTCTAAATTGAGATGTATGAGACAATACTTTATAGCCATTGAACGTTCGGGCTGGATTTAAAGCTTTTTGGAGTGGAGCCATACAAGCGATTTGAGAGACCAAAAACTTGTCTTTTTGAAATCAAAATTCAAAAGCTACAAACGCTACCTACGAAACAAACAGAAAATGACACAAATTCTTCTCTGTAACAACTCATTTTCTCTAGGATTCCCATCATACAGCATGCAACACACTTTTGGAGCAGTAGCAAATTTAACATGAAAGGCAATCATCTCCTGGATTTCATACTATCTTCTGACCAGGTTAGATAGCAACCCATCAGCTTATCCAAAAGATATGCTAAGGAGTTTACCAGGGGGAGAGTTCAACGACAGAACAAAGTAACTTCAAACTCATTATCGAATGCGGGGACTCGATCTTGTTGAAGAAGAAAAAACACGCGGAAAATAAACTGAACAGGATTTAAGGAGAAGCTTGGAAAGCCCCACAATGCCCTCCTCCCCCCAACCACAGAACAAAACAAACGAAAGAAGAAACTGTTGGTACCCGGTAACCTCATCATATGGTTCAAATGGATGTGGAGAAGTACATGCAGATCGCCCGTTCCTCGCAGATGTACGAGTAAACGACCTTGATTTTGGATGCTGGTTGCCACCAATAAACTGTAACAGGTGTCATTCGGACAGGGTAGTGTATCGTCAAAACTGCTATAGTGCACGCTGGTTGAATCACTTATTGTTCTATCGTTTAATAATGTCCATATACTCCAAAGCGCAACTCTTGATTACGAGAAGTCACAGGACTAAGCTATCTAGAGCTGGATGGCATCACAATTCGTACATATTTGTGTGTCATTCTGGATAACACTTTATTGAAAGTAACATGTCTCGTGGTAAGTCTCAAAAGCAATATCAGATTTTTAGGAGTGTAAACGAGCTTTCGACAAGATATTGGGCTTGTTTTATGGTACAAAGCACCACAATTATACTTTTACCAGATCTTAAAGAACGAACTGTCTCGGTTGATGCGGCACGGGGGAATCTTGTCTAAATATTGTACAATTATGAATTTTCCTCCGCCTGATGATCACGTCATGGGCTGCACTCTCAAAGCCATCTATCTTTTAAAAAAATATCATAACAAGCGCTGGAAACATGATGATGTGGGGTTGAATACAGTGGTCCATATAGTCCTCTGTTTCAACTCACCACTTCAATCTTTCCACTGCTGCACCACTTTCTAGCAGCTGTCACAAGTCTATAAAATACTTAGAGGACGTTATTATTCTATTTTGCTTTTGCAAGTCCTACAAACTTTGGCCTTACTCGTGTTCAGTTACGGACTAAGGTTTAAAGCCTTAAACATTAAGTATTAAGCACTCCCTTGCTATCAAGGATAATGTTTTCAGCGGTGAATGTAGGATCAGACCCATTTTCAGTCAAAGTATGTCTACAGATATCTGATATCCGTTAACAGATCTCATCGCAAAATCCGTCAGTCACCTTAGTCACTCGACAACCTGAATCATGTTATGAAAATGTGTACCATCGATGGCAAGAAATTACTGGATTAATAAAGAGTACAGGCAAGCACATGCAGCAAAAAAAAACCTAGCCTACGAAGCAGTCCTGTATAGAAGAGAAGGTGACCTTCTTATGCGCACTATAAACAAGAGAAGAGTTGAGGATAACAGTTTCTTTGAAGGTTAATTAGAGATGCTACTGTAGAAAATCCAACATTTTTTACTTTGGCATACTGCTCGACAGAAACCTGTGAAGATTAACAGTGATATTTAGTACAAGAGTTGTCAACCTACGTCATGAAAGCTAACATCTTCGTCAACCCGTCAATTTAAGTTAAACATATATGCCTGACCATTCGACCTACCTGACGAGCTTTTTAAGGCAACAGAAAATGACTAGGTTAAGAGCATACAACATACAACAACTAGGATTTAGTTGAAGACAGTATGCCTGATAAATAGAAACTTAACATACACTATACGAACTACAAGAGGAGGAACCCTCTAAACTGCGTTAACTACTGAAGCATGACTATTCGTAAATGGTCTGATTAGGCCCTATGAGTACTTCAATTGATTTCGTTGAAGTCAGTAAAGTCTTTTGAAGTCACATAGACTACAATTGACTTTGTTATGATTTCAATGAGTGACTTAAATACTCGTATACTGATTTCATGAATCGCTCAATTCACTGCAATAGGTAGAAATTGCCTGTGTTGCTGGATACAGAAGTTGGTGCTGAAACACCAAACCAATTTTACAACAAATTCGTAGTCAATATCCGTGTGGATTACTGATATGGCTTTACCGGTACCAAGTTCTTTCGAAGATTTCCAAGTATTATAAGTCGGAGAGGAATGACCCAGCTTGTTTGCAGTATGCCAATTTAGAGCCTCTAGTTTGGTATACAACTCCATATCGTTTGAATCGTTTTCAGCGGGGGTATGTGATATCTCGTAGTTGCATGATTGAGGCATTAACCACGGAGGCAGCGTATAGTTCACAGTTCGTGTGTTAAGTGAGCCATTGCAAATTGTATCTAGTACTAGCAGATGTTTTGGTACACGAAATAAAGACATTGATTCTAAAGAAGTAACGAACGCATCCGCCTTTATTTGACGGCTATTTGACAAAATGTGGCTACGAAAACGGCGAAAGCTTTCAGATGGGAAACTTTGTGTATCGTGGTGTGAAGTTATTTGAGGATACTGGTGGGACGATTTTTTAATAAGAACCGTTCAGCAAACAGAGCGATAGAGTATGTGCTATGTCTCGCCACGAAATGATTCTGAACTTAATCCATAAGTTCAGCATGGCTACCACCTAGCTTCTGTGATGGTTTGGTGGGGAGTCCTTAACGTTGGGATCATTGAGTCCCATTTCTGTAAGAAAGATGTCAAAACCTTAGTGAAAGTGTATTAGACGGACATTTTAGAGAACGTTGTGGAGCCCCTTAATTTGCAAATGAACCGTGGACCTTGTCAAGAAGATTTCTCTCTAGCTCGAAAAGCTAAAATGCCTTAAACTTGGCTCAAAAACTACGTTCCGTACTTCATTTCCAGGGAATATTGGCCATCTTGTAGCCCAGTCCTCAATCCATCAGAATAAACCACATATGTTCCAGTTTAAGAAGCTATTGTTTGCGCTACTCGACATCCCAGTATTGAGTTTTTGAAGTGCGCTTTTGTCCATGTTGAGGAAAATTGTCTAATGTATGAGGCGCGTACCGCAGTCAATGAGTAGCCAGACCGACTTCGCCGTTGCTGTATTTCATATGAGAGTTATTTCGAATAAGTTTTTCTACAATTTGCAGCAATAAGTGGGTCAATAAATAAAAATAAAAGTATTAAAAAAGAATCATTCGTTTTCATTTTATTAAACCACCAAAACATTTGCTAGTACATACTAGGTAGGTTATTTTCTAAGAAGTTTCATAACTGGAGAACAGAAATTGCATTTTGTTCTATTCCGTCTGGTTATTATTCTGTAACAAAAGCTTGAGATCTATTGATTTTTCTATAATAATCCTTCGCTTCACAGCACTTACATTTTTGATTCAAAGTGGATCATTACTTAAACTAGGTTCTGTGAAGTAGTAGTAGCTACGAGTATGTAGAATTTATTGTATGAAAGCCGAGTGATGAGAAGCTCCTTTGGAAAGGAGAAAAACTCTCATGCTAAAGAAGGTTGTAGTCACGGTCACTATATTGAAGGGCATAAAGTTCACATATCATACAGTGATTCGAAAATCAGATGGCACTTCAATGAATCTTGTATCTACACAGGTTGCTGACCCTCCACCCTCATAACTTTTCTATCATTACAAAAGGGTTACCTATACGCTTCATCGTTCACGCTCGTTTAAAGCTATGTTACGCTAACACACAAAATACCAACCTCAGGTTCAGCAAACAAATACTTGAATTCATTCAATTTTTGTTCTAGACTTTGGGTGATTGGGTAAAAAATTGCAGACCATTAGTCTGCGAACATAATATGCGCATCATCCGGTACAATTTCCCTTTCAATCGTCTACCTGACGAAATCCCATCTTAAGCATCTAGTCCCGTAAGCATAGATTGAAAATTAATTAAAATTTAAATTTTAAAAATTTTATCGTCTGACGTTCTATTAGCGATATTCAGATCCTTAACGTTGCAAACCAGTAAGAAGTTTGATAGCGCAGAAGGTTTAACGTACGCTAAGCCCAATTTAGTCCGCATCTGAGGCGATTTGTTAACCCGCCAGGGTTATCAATGGGTATACCGCTTACATATGCCGCATTACTTACTTTACTTTTTACTTTAGGTGGCGCTACAGTCCGGGGTGGACCTGGGCCTCAGTCAACAGGCTTCTCCAGCCAGCTCGATCCCTGGCTAGCTGCCTCCAGTTTCGCACGCTAAGTTGTCTGAGGTCCCCTTCCACTTGTGTGCGCCACTTGAGACTTGGCCTTCCTCTACTGCGCTGAATCTCGGGAGCGGATTCGAAGACTTTTCGGACCGGAGCATTGGTGTCCATGCGCTCTACATGACCCAGCCATCTCAGTCTTTGGATCTTCACTCTTCTGGCTAGGTCCATGTCGCTGTACAGTCCATACAGTTCGTCGTTGTATCTCCTCCTCCACTCACCGAAGATCGCCCGAAGAATTTTTCTCTCGAAGCAACCAAGAACACCCTCATCCATTTTTGATAATGTCCATGCCTCTGCGCCATAGAGCAGGACCGGGATTATTAAAGTCTTATAAAGGGTGACTTTTGTTGTCCGAGAGAGGGCTTTGCTACTCAATTGCCTTCTTAACCCAATGAAACAGCGGTTGGCAAGAGTTATTCTTCGCTTGATCTCAGCGCTGGTGTCGTTGTCTGTATTTATAGCGGAGCCTAGGTAGACAAAGTCCTTAACTACCTCAAAGTTATATCTGTCGAGGGTGACGTTCTGCCCGAGACGTCGGTGTTGGTTGTCCTTTTTGACCGCTAAACCCATTTTCGCCGCTTCCGTCTCAATACTCGCGAAAGCGCCACTGACATCACGCTGCTTTCTCCCGATTATGTCAATATCGTCGGCGTATGCGAGTAGTTGGACGGACTTTTGAAAGATAGTGCCTCTTGCGTTTGCTCGTGAGTTTTGCACTATTCTTTCAAGTACGATGTTGAAAAAATCGCATGACAGCGCATCGCCTTGTCTAAATCCTTTCTGGACATCAAAGGTCTCGGTGAGATCTTTACCGACCTTGATGGAGCAGCGTGCATTCTCCATCGTCATCCTGCACAGACGGACGAGTTTGGCAGGGATGCCAAAACTAGACATTGCTCTATATAGCTCGTCTCTATAGATGATGTCATACGCGACATTAAAATCGATGAATAGTTTGTGGGTATCGATCTGAAGCTCATGGGTCTTCTCCAAGATCTGCAGTAGTGTGAATATCTGGTCGATGGTGGACTTTCCTGGCCTGAAGCCAGACTGATATGGACCTATCAGGTTGTTGACGAACGGCTTCAGGCGTTCACACAATACGGCGGATAAGATCTTATATGCGATGTTAAGGAGACTGATGCCTCTGTAGTTGGCGCAGTTCATAGGGTCTCCTTTCTTGAGAATTGGACAAACAATGCTGAGGTTCCATTCATCGGGCATAGTTTCGTCCGACCATATTTTACAAATGAGTTGGTGTATGCTCTTTACCAAGTCATCGCCTGCCGCTTTGAAGAGCTCGACAGTCAGGCCATCCGCTCCAGCAGCTTTGTTGGACTTAAGCTTCGATATGGCTATCTTCACTTCATCCAGGTCGGGTGGACGGAATTGTTGGTCATCATCGTCCAGGTTGAAAGATTGATTCTGCCTGACAGCGGTATTCGGGCAGCCATCGCCGTTATACAGTGTGCAGAAATGGTCTTTCCAAATCCTCAGCATCGACTGCGATTCGACTACGATGTTCCCTTGTTCATCTCTACAGGCTTCAGTTCGTGGTTTGCTTCCGTGGCATGTTATTTTTACCTTTTGGTAAGACTTCCGAACCTCATTCCTGGAATATCATCTCTCAATTTCCCCGATCGCGCGCTTCTCATGCTCTTTCTTCTTCCTCCTGAGAAGCCGGTGTTCGTCTTTCCTTTTCCGCTCAAGGAGCTCATGAGCAGCTCTGGCCCTTCTAAGCAGCACCGCTTTATATGCATCTTGCTTAGCTGCATGTGCTTGCCGGCATTCATTATCGAACCAGGGGTTTCGTTGTGGTGGACGAGTGAAACCCAGCACCTCAGAAGCGGCATCTCTGATACCTATTTGGCAGTGTTTCCAATGGTGTTCGATGCTTGATGCTGTCGGTAATGAACCTCCTAAGAGATAAGGAGACACTCGATCGGCAAAGGACTTGGCGATCTCTTGCGTTGTAGCCGTCTCACGTCGAATTTCCTCTCAGCATTAGTTTGTCTTGGCGTAGTTTGGGATGTCCGCAACCGTACCTTGGCTACAACAAGGTAATGGTCCGAGTCGATGTTGGCTCCTCGGAACGTACGGACATCCATAATACTGGAGAAGTGTCTTACGTCGATCGCAATGTGATCAATCTGGTTGACTGTTGATTGATCAGGAGTTCTCCAAGTCCCATTGTGTGTATGTCGAGATGTGAGAACCGCGTGCTAGCTACGACAATGTTTCGCCCCGCCGCAAAGTCGAGTAGCCTGAATCCGTTATCGGTGGTGGTGTTGTGCAGGCTATATTTTCCGATCGTTTCACCAAAGATACCTTCTCTTCCTAGCTTTGTTATAGGTAGCTAGGGCATTGCTCGTGCGGTTGGTCTTGTTCAAGAACTTGTAGAAGCTATCTGTGGTGCCGTCATCTTTCGCCTTTAGATATATGATAAATATCGCAGAATATCATCCTCTTTTTGTCCGGTCCACCCTACCGTATTACTTAGATGGCGGTATGTGCTTTGCAGCGGTCTAGGGCCTCCGCTAGTTGCTCGGCTGCACGTGGTCTATTAAGGGATCTCACATTCCACGTGCATATCCGAAGCTCATTGTCCTTAAATCGTTTGCGTGGGTTGTCAACAGTAGATCCGTCCATATCCGAGGCTTGTTGATGCTTCGTAACTTAATTTTTTTTTAAATGGCCGTTACCTCGGCGGCACAACCCCCAACTTGGAATACCATTTCCATTTTTAATGCCCCTAGGACGAGGGGTCGGTTACACCGAAGCCAGTAACCCGTTCCGGGATGTGAGCGCTACCGTTGGCCCATATAGGGCTCGTCCGCCACCATCTCTTTTCCAAGACCCTGACTACGTCCTGGAAATCCTTACCGGTCTGAGCTCCAAATATGTCGGAGTAGCCCGGATAAGGTCTTGTTTTGTTTTTCCGACACTAATCCTGGTTAATGGCGCAGGAAACTCACCATTTGCCCCCTTCACTTCGCAACCTCTAGTGAGATTCCCAGATGGCGCCACGGGGAGGCGTGAAGTAGGACTTATTAGCAGAGCTGCAAGATGTTCGGCTGCAGAGGCTCATTCTCGTCATTTAAGGAACCAGCACCTGTCGGAAGATGCTACTTCTACGAAGCCTTATACTAATCGTTGCCGCATTAATCCAAAGAAAACCTGTCACCAGACAGACCCACGTAGACCAACTGCCTAGTTTATTGAAAAATCGTAGTTGACACAAACTTTTGATCCATGCTTTCTCTCAAAAAAAATCTAGGTCGCCGATGGAAAGAACATCAAATTCCGGCTCATAAAAGATATAAAACTTGTTGCGATACCACGATCCTATTTCCCCCTATTGGATTACCGTATTCTGAAGCCTTGAGGTACAAATGGAAAATTATAGGAAGCAGTGATATTTGATGCACCTGACAAGTGAGGTCCAATGAATAGGATAACATCATTCAAATCAAAACGAGAAATCCCAATTCCTGAACTCACAACATTTTTTCTTGGCATAGCCAATTTGCCAGTGAACAACTTAAGAGTGCATACTCGTAATTTGTTTGAATATTTCACAGAGAATAAACTTAGGTTGACCGATCATTTGGGCAAGAATTTCGATAAGTCATGGATGATTTCTTTATCACTGGTACTCCAATTGAAAACACACAACCGCAGAGACCACTAACAGTGCATATCGAAGAAACGAGCTTAAAAGTCAGGTGGATCCAATGAATAAATTGAAGCTGTGTCTCATGTAAGAACTAAAGCCGCATAACCATCGTATGCGTTTTCTTTTTCAAAAATATTTTTTTCCTCGATTTTTGGTTGAACAACTATATACTTCAAGAAGCTGAATTGCCGCAGTTCTAGTCAAACAAATGGCGCACGACCTACTACAAGTCACTGTCTGTTGTGCCATATTTTCCTCCGCACGAAAAACAATATTCTAAATGTTCGTCCGTTTGTACTTGAATGGGATATAACCGATCACTATGGTACAGGTGTATCGTTCGTCAATCTCTTGGGAAAATCATTAAACAATGATGATGAACCAAAATCGAAAAAAGTGGGTGAGTTTTCACATGTTGATTTTCGTAAGTTGAAGGAATATTTGTCACAGGAAACATGGCATAGTGTGTATAACAATAGTTGTTCTTCAGAGGCTTTTAGCGTATTTGTGAAGATTCTTTCTACCTATATGGCTCTGAGTCTGTGTTCAAATCCTAAACGTAGACCACAAAAAATTAAGCCATGGATGACTGACCAACTCTGCGAAAAAATTAAAGAAAAAAACAAGTTTTATATTAAAAATAAAAATAAAATGCATATGTCTTCAATAAAAAAAAGTTTATCAAAGAATGCGGAATGACATACTGCAGTACATAAATATCTAAAAGGAATCCCACTATATACATAAGTTTAACGAATGCAGATGTAATCAAAAATAGCAATGGAACATTGTTAATGATCTGTTTGGTAAAAATTAATGTTGACAAAGCCATAAGATGTCTAAGATTTTCTAATAGTACGACCACACTTAAATTGATTCAGAAATGGCCGACAATTTAAACTCGTTCTTTAGAAATATTGCCGAAAATTTCAGAACAATTCTTGCAATGTTAATGCAGTAAGCGCTTCGGAATATCTTCCAGACAACGAAGTCCTTTCAACGTTCTTTTTCGGTACTGTATCTGTAGATGAAGTGTCTCTTGTTGTATCCAACTTAAAGTTGAAAAATTGATGTGGGATTGATGGTATTAGTAGCTGGTAGTAGTAGAAGATGCCATATTGTCGTTCTGAGAAGATATTCACGATGGACTCGACAAGAGTAAAAGAAACTGCTGCTCTTTTTCTTGATTTAGCAAGGTCATTTGATCTAGTCAATCATCAGCTCTTAATAAAAATTCTTCATAGAATTGGATTTAAAAGCAACATTAATAAATGGTTCGCCTTGCACCTTGAAAATCGTAAGCAGCTTCTACGTGCAAAACTACGCTAAGCGCGTCTTTAGATAGCCCCGGGCTTGGCGTTCCCCAAGGATCGGTCCTTGGTCCGTTGCTCTTTATAATTTATATAAACTCTATTTTTAAATTAACACTAAAGGGAAATATTAGAGCATTTGGTGATGATTTGATTCTCTCCTACGTCACTAATTGTGCGGACACCATCAAAACAGAATTGATTACTGACCTCTCCATACTAAAGAACTGGTTTACACTCCACCAAATGGTTTTAAGCGGCAAATTCAACCCCTATGCTAAAAACCTACAACCTGTTATCACCGCCCAAAAGAAGGTAGTTCGTTTAATGATGTTTCAAACCAAAACGGGAGCCATCATTTCCATTGTTTCAATCTCTTAATATCGGGTTTTCCAATAGGGACTTGACAACTTTGAATTTAATTTGTGAATGCACTCTTTTACTAATCATCAATCTGTCTCCGTCAATTTATTCAGTATACTCAACATTTTCATCATGGTAAGGTACATGAACGAGCAACGTCTGCAGATTATAAAAATTTTCCACCGAAATTCGGAGTCGGTGACTATAACTTTAAGAGCGTTAATTCCAATTTTCGGTCGTAATTCTCGCCCTAGTAGACAGGCAATAACAAGTTTAGTGCAAAAATTTGAGTCTTCCTATTCTTTGTGTTATGTTGCCGTGTCAGTGAGACAACGGGTTAGTCGAAGTGTCGAAAATATCGCTGCCGTTCAGGCGTCCGTAGTAAACGATCCAAATCAGTCAATTCCACGGCGTTCTCATGAATTGGCATCGCTCAGACCACATTATGGCGTATTTTGCATAAGGATCTTGGTTTACACCCAATCAAGATCAAGCTGACTCAAGAATTGAAGCCGATGGACCATTTGAAGCGACGTACGTTCTCCGATTGAATTCTGGAGAAGATGCGCCAAGATGGTGAATTTCGTCGCAAAATGATCTTCAGGGACGAAGCTCATTTTTGGCTCAATGGGTTCGTCAATAAGCAAAATATGCGTTATTGGTCGGGTGAAAATCCACATGTGCTTCATGAATCACCACTTCATTCACAAAAAATAGCTGTTTGGCGCAGTTAGCTTGCCGGCGGCGTTATTGGGCCATATTTTTTCGTAGACGATAGCGATCGTCAAGTTACTGTGAATGGTCAGCGTTATCGCGCCATGATAACCGATTATTTTTGGCCTGAATTGGTTTCAACAGGATGGAGCCACAAGCCACACAGCACAAGTTACAATCGATTTATTGAAGAGTAAGTATGGTGAGCGTGTTATCTCAACAAATGGGCCAGTCGAATGGCCGCCTCGTTTGCGCGATTTAACACCACTGGACTCTTTTCTGTGGGGCTTCGTTAAGTCATTAGTTTATGCCAACAAGCCGACGACGTTGGAAGAGCTCAAAGCCAACATTGAACGCGAAATAGCGGCCGTTTCGGCCGAAATGTGTTGCCGAGTCGTTGAAAATTGGGTCCAACGAATCGACCACTGCAAACATGCCCTAGGTGGCCATTCATAAATGTTTTGATTGCACTTCAAGCCAATAATAAAGTTATTGAAATATCTCATATGGTTTGCGTTTTATTTAAAAAAAAAACTTGTCAAGTCCTTATGGGAAAACCCTTTATATTGACGTTCAGACACCTATTTGTTTATAAAGTGCTGAGAATGTTTTATTGCGAGACATGTACTTTTAGGCAACCGACTGCAGACAGCGCCAAGAGTGATAAAAGAGAACTACAGACAATTTGCAACCATTATAGTGGGGTGAAATGTAACCTCCTTGACCGCCAGAATGCGCTGCTACTGCAAAAAAGGTTATGGTGCCTTGAAGTCCGTTCATATTTAGGAAGACATGCCAAATTTCAGTGCGATACTGTCTTAGTTTTGTTTTGACAGTTGATTGTTGTTGACGTGTTTGGCATCATGTTGAGTATGGACAAAAACGATTTTCGTTCTCTCATAAAACATAAGTTTTTGAGACGCAAAACGGCAAAGGAAACAAAAGTTGGATAAATATCATGGTGCTAATGCTCCGTCAGATTGCACCGTCAAATATTGGTTTCGAGAGTTTCGTGGTGGCCGCAACTCCACTACCGATCAAGTTACAGATGACAATGTCAAAAAAATACATGAAATGGTGTTGGCTGATCGGAAAGTGAAGGTGCGCGATCTAGCAGATACCACAAAGATTAGTACTGAGTGCACACGCCATATTTTGGGCAATATTCTGCAAATGAAAAAGTTATCCTGCAGCTAGGTGCCGCGCATGCTCACTCCTGACCAAAAACACGAACGCGAGAGCACTTCGAAAGAGTGTTTGGACTTGATGATGCGGAATCGGGCGGACTTTTGGTGACGATTGGTAACTGTTGATGAAACCTGGATCCACTATTACACACCAGAGAACAGAATGAGTGCCCGGCAATGGACTGAAGCCGGCACGAGTGCTCCGAAGCGGCTGAGGGAGTCGTAATGGGTCGGAAAGGTTATGGCGTCGGTTTTCTGGAATTGTCAGGGCATACTTTCGTGGACTACCTCGAAAAAGAAAAAAACCATCAGCAGCGAGTATTACTGTGCATTATTGGAGCGATTGAAGGCCGAAATCGTAGCAAAACGGCCTCACATGAAGCGAAAAAAATTTTGTTTTTGAAAGACAATGCGCCGGCGCATAAGAGCATCGCAACCACGGCTAAAAACAATGACTTACGGCTCCAATTGCTGTCACATCCACCGTATTCGCCCGATTTGACTCCCTCGGACTATTATCTATTCCCAAACCTCAAAAGATGGCTCATCAATAGAAAATTCAGCTCACGCGAGTAAATCATCGACGCCACGGAGGAGTATTTTGCAGACCTTCCGGAAAACTACTTTTCGAGCGGGATCAAGAAGTTGGAAAATCGCTGGAATAAGTGTATCAAGCTAAAGGGGACTATATTGAATAAAATAAGAAATAAGGCCATGGTTTTTTACATCAAAATTTAACAATAGCCCTGCCAGTCCAAAAACATATTCTATTCGAATTGTTCGGTAATGCACGCTTTTTTATTTTTTAAACACCAAAGTACCAACATTTTTCATCCCTTAATCCTTCAAAACATAAATATACGAGTACACATACATGGACAAATGTGAATTCACTCAAACCAAGTAACAATGAATGCTACTTACATTTAACAGTGTTCAATATTTGCATAAAGATACTTCACGTCACCTTTAATTAAAAAAAATAAAATTCTTTACAATTATTCCATCAAACCTCTTGCATTATTCACTCTTTTGGACAAATCCATCCTCAACCCACCCTTTCTTAACCAATGATTGCTTTAAATCATACGCACAGCTGGTTTTCCCAAAACAGATATCCTCCGGGCACTCAAATACTCACATCACCACATCACCATTATCGAACTGAACTCCGAATATCCGTAGTATCTATGCGAGTGCTCATACCTTAAACAACCCCAGCCGAAGAAGAAGTTTATCAAATTAAGTAACCAGCATGTCAAATCCACCGAAAACGAGTCCTTAAATCATTGCTCTGTCGTATTATTATTCATTTATAGATCTCCCTCTCTTATTCAAAATCTATATGATGGCAAACTAATAACAGTATCGTCATTCCAACCCTCAGGACCAAGGGGTGACAGAAAGGCGTTTTGAAAACATCGGAAACTGTATTTACCCAAAACAATCACCCGATTAGCATCAAAAGTGTGCTCGTATGCGAGATCCTTTCCCTGGACGACGTCGAACACCGACACTATAATTTCAATTTCGACACTCGTTTCTCAACAAAGAAAAAAATCTTAAAAAATTATTTGCCATAAGGTTACACTGTTATTTCTGAATATTCCTGACAAACACATAAAAGGCGTCCAATTACAGCCTAAATGAATAAGGATATCCCTATTCGTACTCTCGTATACCATCTACTTATGGAAGGTATTCGTAATAACTATAGGAACAACTATGGGTGCAAGGATATTCGCCACTCCTCGAGTATTGTGTCAAATTGCTCAGTCAATGAAGATTACGAGTATTTAATTTTTATTTTTATTTTTTTTTTTTTTCCATCACAAGGATATTAAAAAAGTGCTGAGGAATGATTTACAGTAGTCGTTGCGTGAGGTGTCAAGTTTTAAGGATACAAAGAAAGGAAATTCTAAAACCGGAAACATTTCTACTTACGAGTACTTCAACAACTTCGGGTGTTCGATTTTTGTATGATCCCTGAAATATGACCTTGGCTTCGATTGAATAATATTGATACGAATGTTTACTTTATTGTTAACCTTTAATCGAAGTGTTACCATCTATTGAAATCGGGAGCTGTTTTCTGATCTGTGAGTACCTCGTACTCTTTCGAAGGCGTAAGGTGTCAGTGTTGTGCGAATATATTGGATTTTCGAGATTATCCTTGTAATTTGATTAGCCCGATGATGCCGATGATGAAGTGAGATGATTTGTATGAGTTGTGTCCTGGGAATGTGGGCTCGGAATTATAACATGTTGACGTACGAGTAAGTTCTATGACAACAGGTTTAGTAAGGAATGAAATCGTGTTTTTGTTTCTTTGTTCATGCAGAAAGTATCCCTGACCAAAATATTGTACGAACTACCTACCCTGACTTGGTTAAAAACTGTTTCATTCGCTTGGCACTGATTGCATGCATCCAATTATGTTACAATGGCTTGCACACCATACTAGCGAATAGTAAGAGGAACATTTATACCGCTAAACGCTTCATGCCAATCACCCTGACGTCTTAATGTGGAAGATCACGGAGAGAATATTTGAGCTTCTTGTGCATAAATATCCTTTGCGAATGCAAGATTCTTCCCCAGTTCGGGTCACTCGTCAGCAATTTGTCCACTATGTTTTCTGGGTTGAAGGCGCCAATACTGTTTCCCAGTGTTGTGCGTTGGGCTTCCTATCTTCTGCAGGCAAAAGATGTGTGATGTAAGTCGTCTGTTGGGGAGTCACCGTACTGGCAGGCTGGGCTCTCCGTTTTGCCGATCCCATGTAAAAAAGGCTTTGAAATTTCCGTATCCGGTGAGAAACTGGGTGACGAAGTAGTTGACCTCACCGTGTTTCCAGTCTTTTCACTCAGCCACATTTCTTATCAGCCTCACTGTCCACCTTCCTCTGCTTTCCGAGATCCAGCTCTCTTGCCACTTCCCTATTTTTTGCTGCTCTGCTTGGTCGATTGCCGCTTCCAACTGGATTTCCACCTTGTTTTCGTGGACGTACTTCTTTTGTGCCGCTATGAGATTGATGGGAGTCACTCCTGCGACTATAAGGCCGACTGGTTCCGACACCGTTCGGTAAGAGCTAGCTACGCGTAGAGCTCCACGTGTTTGCACTGCCCCTATCTGCTATCGGTACTTTTCTTGTCGAAGCGCGTCTGCCCAGACCTCACTTCCATATAGGAGAATGGCATACGTTGTCGACATTAAAAGCCGGCGCTTACTTGGCGTTGGACCACCTATGTTCGCCATTAACCTACTGAGTGATGTTGTATCTCTAGAGGCTCTTTCCGCTGCGTACTTTATCTGTTGCCAGAAAGTTAGTTTTGTGTTAAGCCTCAATCCCAAATACATCACCGCGTCCTTGCTCTTGATGACTTCAGAGCCAATTTAGAAGTCTAATTGTGTCGGGATTTTCTTCTTCGTCAGAAGGACTATCTCAGTTTTCTCTGTTTCCAAACTTAGACCGTGCTCATCCATCCAGAAGGTTGTTCGTCGCATGATTTGGGTCAACTTTCTTCGCGCGTTTTCAGTGTCTCTTGCCGTTGTCACTGCCGCGATGTCGTCTGCGTATCCAACGAGAAAGGTGTCTTCGGGCATCTCCATCCTCAGTATATCATCATAAGAGATGTTCCGGAGGTCTGGTCTCAGGATCGATCCCTGTGCTGCTCCAGATGTTACTTCCTTCCTTCGTAGGCCTTCTGTGGTCTCGTAGACTAGCTCCCGATGCCTGAGTTAGTCCTTCATCATATGTAATAGATAGACTGGGATGTTGAATTTATTTTCTAGCGCATTTAGTATATCACTCCACCTGGCTGAGTTGAATGCATTTCTTACGTACATGGTTGCTAGCAAAACGGTATTCTTAGAGCGGCAACTTCCTTGTTGGGCGATTTGAACAGACTTCACCACTTCTTCAATAGCTCCGACCGTGGAGCGTCCTTTCCTGAACCCATACTGCCTCCCTGTCAAGTGTCCCGCTCTTTGCACTGTATCTGTGAGCCGTGATTTGAGCAGCTTTTCCATCAGTTTTCCCGCAGTGTCTAGCATACATAAGGGTCTGTACTCTGATGGGGAGTCTGGGTCTCCTTTTCCTTTGCTGGTTAGTACATGTTGAGCAGCAGGTTAGGGCATGCTTGGGCAGTTACTTTTATTACTTCTGCTGGAATTCCATCTGGACCGGGTGCTCTTCTGTTTTTCATTGTCTGCACGGCTAATCCTAACTCTTCTTTGCTGAAACCTGGAGTTGCCTGTTGTCGGGCGGGTGTGTTGTCGGAAGGCCTGATGGGATGAGTTGGGAAAAGGGTGCCGATTGGGCTTCCAGTCTAGCCCCCAGGGGTCGCTGTTTATGTCTCGGCGGAGATCCTCCCACTTCCGTTTTTTGCTCGAATTGATAGCCCTCTTGAGCTCGGATCTTTTGGTTCTGAACTCCGCTAGAGATTCCTCTATGTTTTCAGCGTGTCTTCTCCTTCCCCTGGTGACTATGCGCCTATGTTGTAGGCATCTCCTGCGGAGCTCGGCTACCTTGTCTGTCCACCAGTACACTGGATTTCTCCGTTTGTTGTTATTGAAGGTGTTTTCAACTATACTATTGACGGCATGTGTATCTCGAGCTAGTTTTGATGGGGAGGACCCTGATTATACATGCCTACACTTTATGCGCAAAGGCACAAGTTAGAAAAACCAATCGCTTTCACGATCTTAACAACGTAGACCCAGGTGTTCCTTACTGCAAGGCACTTTCAGTGTCTATTCATATTCACCTGGTCAACCCTTATATGAGCCGAATACTTATTCCTCTGAACGTTGGGTTGTATGGGATGAGCAATAAAAGACAAAAGCTAAGAGCATGGAAAATTTTTCGAAAACGTTTAGAAATTGATTTTCTTACAAGATTTTGAACAATTAAACACTGGTAGGAAATCTTATAGCTTATTTGGTACCCTGATCCGTTTATAAAAGTGTTGCAGAATGCTAATGGAATGAAAGTGTAAATTATCTCTAATAAGAGCCTTACACAAGATTAAGTTAACCTTCTATGAGAAATATTCCTTGCCCAATTGAAGAAGCTAAACTGCTTCGCTAGCTGCCTTCACTTTCGCAAACTAAGTCGGCCTTGGTCCACTTCCATTTGCGTGGACCACCTGAGTCGCGGTCCATCGTTGTTGACCATCCGCTCAACATGACTCAACCATCTCGGTCATTGGACCTTCAATACGCTTCGTCGCTGTATCTCCTCCTTCACTCAGGAATTATCCGAAGAAATTCCCCCTCAAAGCAGCTTCATCCATTTTTGATGAAGTCCATCTCTCTGCGTCATAGATTGGGACTGGGATTATTAAGGTGTTAAAGAGTCACTTTTGTTGTTCAAAATGATAGCGCATCGCCTTGTCTATATCCTTTTTTAACATCAAAGGTCTCGGTGAGGAACGGACAAACAAAGCTGAGGTTCCACTCAACGGGCACACTTTCACCCGACCACATTTAAGAGATGAGTTGGCATATGCTTCTCATGCTCCTTCCTTTTCCTCCTGAGAAGTCAGTGTTTGTCTCTCATCTTCTGCTCATGAGCTCGCGAGCAGCTCTAGTCTTGCGTCGATCGCAATGTGGTCAATATTTAGATGTGGGGACCGGGTGCTAACAACGACAATGTTTCGCCGCAGGTTGATTGGCCTGAACTCGTTATCGGATGTAGCATTATGCAAGCAATACTCCGACAGTACTATCAAAGATGCCCCCTCCTTTAGCTTTGAATAAAAATCGCCGAGGACAATTTA
This sequence comes from Volucella inflata, assembly GCA_928272305.1. NCBI lineage: Eukaryota > Metazoa > Arthropoda > Insecta > Diptera > Syrphidae > Volucella > Volucella inflata. The sequence continues at coordinate 207,941,368 of OV743716.1, forward strand.
AATGTCATAACTGGGGCATTGGTCGTAGGTCTTGTTCAAGAGCTTGTAGGGGCTGTCTTTGGTGTCGTCATCGCTCTCCTCTGTGGGGGCTTGCGCGCATATAAGGCAAATGTTGGCAAATTGCTACCAGGCGCTCTTTCCTATGTCGGAAACTCAAGACTTTTTCCGAAAGTCTGCCTCCAACAACAAATTTTATTTAAATTCATATTCTTCTATGTAGTTGTTTTCGGATATGATCAACTGCTTCAAAGTTACTAGTTTCGAAGTTACTCGCTTCTTTCGAACTCCACAAGTCCAACGAAATTCAAGTGTTCAATTGTAAAGCATGTTACTGCAGAGAAATCCCTACGAGCGTTGCCTGTACACTTAATATGATGATCCACATATTTACGAATGAATTGGTTGTATCTCAGTATTTCGTGCATACTGTAGGCTACCTACTGAAGAAATACTTCATCTATGACTGAATTCTTTCAACACTTACTGGGAATTAGATTTCGAAGGACAATTGGCATGGGATACGACGTCGAGTTTCTCTGCATTTATGGGCTTCAGTTTGAATTTAGATTTATTTTAGATTTATCCTCGGATTTGCCCCTTAATTTAGCCCCTTTTTGATGGATGTACTGGTTAAACGTTCAACTCATCTTCGTCGATTTCTGTGAAGAATCTCTCTTTAGATTCTGTATTCAAGCTACGGTAAGAAGTGTTTTTCCTTGTGAACTTTGGACCGGTAGGGTCACATGAATGAGTTGGTTTATTCATTTATATATACACAGTGTGGCAAATAATATCCTGGACACGAGCCATATCTGAGCAACACAAATGTCAAAATTTTATGATATTAAGTTGACATTTAACAAGTATACAAATTATATTTCTTTTGATGTAAAAATTTAACACGGAACAATAAGCGGTCATTAAATTCCACGTAAGACTTGGTAAAAATGCATCAGAAACATTTGCAACAAGTGTACCGTGATGATTGTTTGAAGAGAACAGTTATTTTCGAGTGGCATAACCGATTTTGGGCGACAGAGAGACTTCGGAGGATGACAAACTCACAGGAAGGCCAGTTCAGTTCCGACGCCTGAAATGATCCAAAAAGTAAGTTTCAAAAGACCGCAATGCTTCACTGAGAATGATGAAAGAGGCCTTAAACATCAATAAAAGAGATTATTCGAAGCATTCTTCATGGATGACTTTGGCAAAAAAAAGTTGCACTATAATGCACCGAGTCACACAGCACTCATTGTTTCTTAAATTTCTGGATGGAAGTCAAGTATTCACCTGATTTGGCAGCGTGCGACTTCTCGTTATTCCCGAAATTCAAATTGAAGTTGAAAGGATGGTTTTTTTGACGACGTTCCGACCATTCGAGCAGCTTCTACACGGGCACTGGAGCCAATTCGGCAGGCATTTGAATTACTATTAAAACGCTGTAGCAAACCATTGAATCGGGTGGTTAATATTTCAAATAAAAACAGCGAAAAATAAACAGAAATCGTCTTTTAATTATGTTTTCTAGAGCCAGTCCGGGTTATTATTTGTTACACTGTGTCAACTATTGCTTAAAAAGCCATCGGGTCTACCACTGCACCAAACTTTCAATACAAAATGTGTATTCGGGACACAGCTTCAATTAACCAGAGCAAATGATAAGAAAATTTACATCTGTACATACATGAGGCGATTTCAAGATTAAAAGAAGAAACAGATAAGCTCATTTTAAATGGTTGCTTGTATCTGTTAAGTTCGATTGAGGTTAAATTTACCTTAAAAGCCCTGAAATTTCTGTCACCGATCCAGATTGTATTTACTTCTGAGTGTGTAAAGATGAGGAACCCTATCCAGATTTTTTATCTGCTCTTAGCTCTGAGCATTACCGTTGCGGATATTTTAGGTATTTCTTTTTATACACTAAATATACATATAAGAGATTAACAAGGCAATTTCAACTTAAGACTACCAAATATCAAAAGACGACAATCCGGTTCGTATTGTTAATGGAGCTGCCACTAAAGCTCCCATCACTTATCAGTGTTCTCTCCAAATCAGTAGCGGCAGTTCGTACAGACATATCTGCAGTGCGGTAATCATTTCACCAGATTTTGCATTAACCGCTGCCCATTGTATCGACAGGAAAGATGTCAATCGATTCTCAATTCAAGCTGGAGTCTCTGATTTGACATCAACTCTAGGAAGCCGCTATTGGCTAGATGGATACAAAACCCATGAGAAATTCTTGTGGGGTGAAAGCAATGATATTGCCATTATAAAAGTGAATCCCCAATTTGCTCTTAGTGATAAGCTGACGGCGATAAACCTCGACAAGTCAACGGCAGCAAGCAATGAGAGTTCAGTGCAACTAAGTGGCTGGGGTGCAGTTGATATCGCTGGAATCTTTTTCTCTCCGAGGTTACAGAGGCTACAAGCATCATTGCTTCCATATAGTAGGTGTCAATATTACTACCCAAAAGTTGTCAATTCGCAGATGTGTACGTTAAGGTCGATACTCAGAGGAGCATGTGCGGTAAGTCCGCTTTTAATTCGTCAGGATTTCTTATTTATTTTATCTATCCATCTTCATATGATTGACTGAAGTCTTCAAAAATAAAACAGCTTACCTTAAGCATTAGCAGCAAGAATAGAGAAATTTCTCGAGGCTCCTTACTACCCACTAATTGACATATTGGGTACCACAGATCGAACATCCTAGTTTCTGTTTCCAGGTCTCTTGATGCAAGTTGATATAACCGTACTTCATCTTTGGTCAAAAGACAATGTTGACTTAGAATTCTAGTTCGTGTTTACCCTACCATAGATCATTTTCTTTTTCCAGCCGAAGATGGCTTTGAGAGTGTAGGTTGTGATATGAACTTCAAGAGGAGGGAGATTCATCAGCGCCCCAGGAGCATAGGCAGGACGCATGCAGCGTAGATAGGCCGTTTGGTGAAGTCAGTATTGATGTGAAAGCTTGTTCAGCCGGATAACCGACTCAAGGAACGGAATCTCATAGCGCTATAGTTTGTAGGGAAAGATGCTACCCAAATACTGAGCTACGTTACGGAGACGCATTATGGGGCTCTACGGACTAGATAAGTCACAAAATAGCCAATTTCTTCTTGTACACTTTTTTTTTTTTCTTTTATCACTCCACTTGGGAGATTAGGGCTTCCACTTGGCACCTCCATCTCACTCGGTTGGTTGCAGTTATCTTTATACTGTTTCAAGTGAGGTTGAGTTTTCCTAGTTGCAGGACTATCGATCTTGGGACGGCCTCTGGATCTTTTGCCTTGAGGGTTCCACTCTAACGCCATTCTGGTAATACTGTCGGCTTTTTTCCTGATGGTATGTCCGATCCATTTCCATTTGCGTCTCTTAATCTGTATCGCAATTGCTTCCTCTCTTGTCATTTCCAACAGATCTACGTTCCTGATGATGTTTGGCCAGAATATTCGACATATGGTACGGAGACGTTTGTTGATGAATACCTGAAGTCTGTGTATGATGTTGTTGGAAATCAACCCGGTTTCGCTACCATGTATCAGTACTGACTTGACACATGAGTTGAATATTCTGAGCTTCGTGCTTCTGGAAATTTAAGAACTCCTTCATATAGGTCGTAACTGGCCGAATGCTGCTCTTGCTTTTCGAAGCCTGTTATCAACGTTTGCTTCTGCCCCGCCGTCTGCTGTTATTATTCTACCTAGATAGCAGAAGCTATCACATATTCGACGGGGTTTCCTTTGATAATAATGTCTCCTCTGTAGATGTTGATCCTCATGGCCTAAGTCTTCTGGATATTTATCTTCAATCCATCGCATCGTGCTAGTCTTGCGAGGTGTTCTTATTTGGCTTGGATGTCATTGAGCTTCTGTGATAGAAGACAAATATCGTCCGCATAGTTTAAGTCCTCGAGTTGTTGTGTGGGACTCCAAGTTATTCCACGTCTCTGCGCGCAGATTTCTCTCATAATTTCATCCAGGACAAATGTGAACAGTTGCGGTGAGAGTGGGCATCCTTGCTTTACTCCTGTATTTGCAGTGATCCGAATCTTCGTACATTGCTCTTTCTTACTTAGTGCTCTCAATATTGCAACTCTTTCGATGATGTCAAAGAGGTGAACGCCATTCTATAGACTGCTCAACCATTATGCGCAGAGTGTTGGCTTGGTCTACGCAGTTTCTCTGTGGGCGGAAACCAGCCTGTTCATCTCGTAGATTTTGTTTTGAAGCCTCCCTTGAATGAGTGTTGAAAGTATCTTGTATATGGAGTTAAGTAGAGTTATTCCTCTTCAGTTGCTGCATTCTTTCAGGTCGCCCTTCTGTGGTAGCTTCACGATTATGCCTTGCTTCCAAGATGAGGGTAGCCTTTCTTCTTCCCATGTCTTTCTGATGTGAGGATATAGAAGTTCTGCTGATGTTCTGCTGAACAACAACAATAATCGTCGAATACGCCTAGTGATACTAGCATTGATCGAAAGTAAGACGTTAAAGCTGTTCAAGGTCCGATTCATCAACATTGCTTCCCAAACTAGAGTTGAAAATGCATAATTTTCTACTCCTTGTTGCTGTCAGCATGTATGTGAGCCTCTATGCGATTTTTTTGGAAAGTATGAATCCTTGCCATCTCGCTTACGTAATTGCTTAAGAAATTTTATGTTAGGACGTCTGAATGGCATATAAGCTAGTGCGCAGCTACCAGCTCAGTTGAAGAACTTCTCAAGCTAGACCTTTTCTGCTGTATGTCACATAGGTACATATGTGATGAGACGAGCTGACTCACTGGCATGAAACTCTTGTAAAAGATACAAAACTGTTGTGAGGAATATTTTAATTTGTTCGTAAACAAAAAAAAAAACAATTTAGATGCAACCATTCCATCGTTCACATTCGAATTCTCTCTCTAACATAAAACACAATTTTACAACACTACTCTTTCCTTACAGGGTGATGCCGGTGGACCAGTTACAACAATTGATGGAAACAATGTGATTGGGATCATTTCGTATGGCACAAAACCATGTGGCAATGGTACACCTGATGTTCACACAAAAATTGCTCCATATGTCGACTGGATCAAAGCTCAAATGACTGTAAATTGGACTGCTACAAGCAGTTAATAGAAACACCGGCTCTATGTATTACTTCTTGATAAAAATAAATTCTCTTGGAAATTCTCCTTGAGTGAATCTTTTACTTCATTCTTCCGACACCATCATCTCTGCATTTGACAAATTACAAATGTACCAACCGCCAGAAGCATGACAAATATAATCAAGGCAAAACAACAACAATGACAACCACCACCATATCTGCTGCGACACAAGAAACAAGAAACAAGAAAAGAAACAAAAAGGATTCAACAGCCAAAACACAATTTCACGCCATGTTTCACATCCACAATTCGTCGTTATCCCTGAATAGGAAGTTTCCTTCTTTGCCACTTTTTCTTTATTTCTTTCGTTGCTTTCGCTTGGAGTTTCTCTGACTTGGTTTAGGTACTCGTACTTTGCTTTTGCTGTTTCGGGTGTTACTAAATCTTCTCTCGAGCTTTAGCAGACGACTTTTCTTTTGTATTCATTCTTTGAAAAGACAACACAAAGGTTAAAGAAGAAGTTTCCTCCTCATGGCTTTACAATCGGGAGCCAGTCAAGCGTGTTGCAGCTTCACCACCCACTTGACATGGTCCAACCTCTGTAGTGTTGTTGCGATTGCCTTGATCAGATCTCTGGATGGTACTGAGCAAGTGTTTCTTTGGGAAGACTCTTCCAAGTCACCTCCCTTCCTCCTGAAATACCTACTCGTAAAGGACATTTTCTTTCTCTCAACCAAAGATGTAATCTAAAAGAAGAATAAAACCAAAAAATTTTAGTCAAAGTTTCATCCCTTACCTTGCATGGGGATGGGGGAACAACCATGGAATCGGCATCTCAAGACTTTTTGGTTGTTCCGCTTGACTTGCCGGAAATTAAAACAATCAAAGGAAGAATAAGAAGAAACCATGAAGGAGGATTTTGCTAAAGTATCCGCTGCTTCGGATGTGAGAGTGAGGCAGGGTGGACATGCTCTTCCTTCGTTGCGGGTATCTTTTGTGGTTTCTTATTGGCGAAGTGCTACTGGAAAATGAAAAGGATATTTTCAAGGATACTCCTGAGTAAATTAACTTTAAATAAGATGAACTCCGGATTGAAGTAAAGTGAAGAGATTTGTGGTTGACAGTTTTTGTGATAAGATCGAAGAAACTGTTTGTCCTTCAAGAAGACAACGTAAAATTTACAGTGATCAATGAAAACGGTCACATGGGGTGGGTCCACTCAACTTCTATTTTTAAATTGGAATCGATTTGTTTTGATTTTTGTTTTTTCTTTTGCCTCTTGCAACACCTCACAACTGTATCTATATTCTGGAAGGATATCGAAAAATTTTTCCGGCTTACGAGTAGATACCGAAATTAAATATTTTGGAATTCTAAGGAGCTATCCACAGAAGAATGAAACTTAAAATGTATAATATGCGAGGGTGGGGCAATAAGTCCCTGGAAAAAAAAAAGATTGCGTTGCCACCTCAAATTCAACATTTTGCTTGCCATGAACTACAAAATCTTTTAAAAGAACACACCTAAATTTTCAGACAGATCTGTCAAATAGGTTTGTTGTGACAGCCATTTGAAACAGACGTCAGCGAGAATTTTTGTAAAAATGGAAAAATTTGAATTTGTGTGCCCAAAAAACCATCACGGAAGCCAAAAAAACGCTTGGAAATTAATATGAGGACTTTTCACCTTTGATTGGGACCATCCACCACTGGTTCACTCAATTTTGTTGCGGTCGTACCAGTAAAAGTGATGCCGAACGTTTGAAGTCACCATAACAGAAATAATCGATAAAATCCGCGGTATGATGTTAAATGATTGGCGCAGACTTGAAGAGGCTTATAACATGGATCACTAAATTCAGTTTTCCAAAAGTATTTGGATATGAAAAAGGTATACGCCAGATTGGTGCCGTGTTTGCTCACAATTGACAACAGACGCAATTGTTTGACAACTTCAAAGGAGTGTTTGACGATGTTCAACCACAATCCGAACGAATTTTTGCGCTGTTTTGTAACCGTGGACGAAATATGGATTCATTTCAACACTTCTTCTAATGAATCGAGGCTGAAGAAGGCCCAAGTGCGTCTGTCTGCCAACAAGGTAATGAAAATAATTTTTTGGAATGGCCGCGGTGTTATTCACATCCCTCACCTTGAAAAGATTAAAAGGATCATCGGCGTCTATTATGCAGAGCTGTATCGATACGACGCCGATTTGAAGCATCCCTCATCCAGCATATTATCCAGACGGACCCCCGTGTTTCCTATAAGAACAAATAGCTCGGCGGTAAGAGATTTGATTCGAAAGAAGTGGTCATCGTTAAAGGCCTCGAGAACTGATCCCATCCTCGTAGATTTGTTTTCTGTAAATGTTGCAGCACTTGGCACAACTATGGCACCTCAAAATGTGCTAGCATGGATAAGTTAAAAGTCCATGAAGAAAAAGTGAGTCTCGATTTTATATCTAGGATTCTTCTCCGGATTGTACCTAAATTACTTTAAACAAGAACTCGAAATTGTCCTGGACTATTCTGTCAGCTTAAGGTTATTTAGTTTTCTTTGCACTGACAGTGACAAAGAAATTGCAACATGAGCAACACGAATGAGTGTCAAGGAGCTAGGTCATGGCCCATACCGTGCTGCCAACGCCACAGTATTTTTTTTGTTGTTCACATTTAAGGTAAACGAATTTACTTCGCTAGTAAAGTAGTCGCGCCAGGGCATGAAATATTAATATGTAACTAGTTTCTCCTGATCAATCAACAGTCAACCAGATTGATCATATTGCGATCGACGCAAGACACTCCTCCAGTATTATGGATGTCCGTACGTTCCGAGGAGCCAATATCGACTCAGACCATTATCTTGTTGTAGCCAAGGTACGGTACGGTTGCGGATATCCCAAACTACGCCAAGACAAACTAATGCTGTAAGGAAATTCGACGTCAGACAGTTACAAGAGATCGAGTGTCTCTTAATCTCTTAAGAGGTCCAATACCTCCAGCATCAAGCATCGAAGACCATTGGAAACACTGCCAAAACTCCATCAGGGATGCCGCTTCTGATGTGCTGGGTTTCACTTTTCCACCACAACGAAACCCCTGGTTGGATAATAAATGCCGGCAAGCACATGCAGCTAAGCAAGATGCATATAAATCGGCGAGCGGAACAGGACAGACGAACACCGGCTTCTCAGGAGGAAGAAGAAAGAGCATGAGAAGCGCGCGATCGAGGAAATGGAGAAATGCTCCTCTAGGAATGAGGTTCGGAAGTTTTACCAAAAGGTAAAAATAACATGCCGCGGAAACAAACCCCGAACCGAAGCCTGTAGAGATGAACAAGGGAACATCGTGGTAGAATCGCAGTCGATGCTGAGGATTTGGAGACATCATTTCTGCAGACTGTGTAACGGCGATGACGGACCAAATACCGCTCTCAAGCAGAATTAACCATTCAACTTGGACGACGATGACCAAAAATTCCGTCCACCCGACCTAGATGAAGTGAAGATAGCTATATTGAAGCTTAAGTCCAACAAAAGAACTTGAGCAGACGGTCTGACTGCCGAGCTCTTTTAAACGGCAGGCGATGACTTGGTAAGGAGCATACACCAACTCATCTGTAAAATATGGTCGGACGAAAGTATGCTCGATGAATGGAACCTCAGCATTGTTTGTCCGATTCTTAAGAAAGGAGACCCTCTGAACTGCGCCAACTACAGAGGCATCAGTCTCCTTGACATCGCATCCAAGATCTTATCCGCCGTTTTGTGTGAACGCCGGAAGCCATCGATTCATCGATTTTAAGGCCACGTCTATAGAGACGAGCTATGTCTAGTTTTGGCATCCCTGCCAAACTCGTCCGTCTGTGCAGGATGACGATGGAGAACGCACGCTGCTCCATCAAGGTCGGTAAAGATCTCACCGAGACCTTTGATGTCCAGAAAGGATTTAGACAAGGCGATGCGCTGTTATGCGATATCGACCTAACCAGAAGAGTGAAGATCCAAAGACTGAGATGCTGGGCCATGTGGAGCGTATGGACCCCAATGTCCGAAAAGTCTTCGAATCCGCTCCCGAGGGACAGCGCAGTAGAGGAAGGCTAAGACTCAGGTGGCGCACGCAAGTGGAAGTGGACCTCAGCCAACTAAGCGTGCGAAACTGGAGGCAGCTAGCCAGGGATCGAGCTGGCCGAAGATGCTTGTTGACTGAGGTCCAGGCCCAGGAAGAAGAAGTTTCTCGAAAGGTCAGTGTACCAAAACTGCACAAAGGATGCAATACCGATAGACAATTCTCTCTACTTAATTTATTCTCCACAGCCTTAGCCCATCAAACCATTGTGAGTTCCAAGTCGAATGGCTACAAGTCGAGTCTTTCTTAACCTCCGAAGCCCCAGATCAATCAAAGAAAATGCTTCTGATGCAGTGTGAGATCCTCCGTCAAGGTCCCTTCTTATCCTTTTATTAACCCTTTCCTCGTTATACCAACTTATGCGTAACGAGTTTGCCATTTTTACTGCATCGCTGCTGCTCCGCTTATGGGGTTGGTTCATGTCGCAGACCGCATAACGCGTATACATACTGCTCGGTCCTGGATCGCTTCAGTGATGAGCCCCAGGCGTTGTTGCGCATTTGCCATCTGAGAAATCCAGGAATTCTTTTTCCGACCTCGTTTTCTTACAGTTGGAGTGACCGTAGTTGATAGTGCCTTTTTAACCGGATTTTCCGCAGATCTTCTTTGAACGTGGCAATACCAACTTATTCTATTCGCCTCAAGCTGTTCGGTTACCGAGTTCTTTATATGTAGACTTCCTCTTATACGCGTAGATCTAATACAATCGCGTTTAGTGACTCCACTAGACATCCTTAACATTTTCATTTCCGCTGCCGTCATTTTGTTTTTAAACGCTTCGTACATTGTCCAGCACTGTGAACCGTATATAAGAGCGAGCTGGTCTAACAACCGTGGTGTTGAGATTCCCCTTTAATTTAAGTGGAAATTTTCGGTCGCAAAAGATTCCCGAATTTTCCCGCCATTTCATCCATCCCACACTCACTCTGTGGTTTACGACGTCGTCACATTTCGCTTCCATGTTAACGATTGATCCTAAGTACTTAAAGATAGTGCTTTTCGGAAGAACTATTCCGTCTAACATTATATCCGGAACAGGACGCAACGGATGCGCAAATGGGCACGTCAAATGCTCCGTCTTTGAACGACTTATTTAAAACCCGTTTATCTCTAGCGCATTTTTCCATGAATCTAAGGCGTTCTGCCAACCTTCGACGTTATCGCTTAGTATAACTGCGTCGCCAGCGAAGAGAATTGGATTTACATTTGCTTCGCGCATGCAGTGTTTTAAAAGATAGTCGAATACTACGTTAAAGAGGAAAGGGCTAAGTACGCCTCCTTGGTGCACTCCGACATTAACTGGAAACCGCAGCTTGTATTATTCTTACATACGTTTTCGGTACATTTTGAGACCTCAGCGCGGCCCGTATTAGATTCCTAGGCACTCGATCAAATGCTTTCTCGAGGTCGATAAATATCATGTGTGATTCCTTAGACGAATCTTGGTGCTTTTCCATTTCTATTTGTAGGCTTTGGATAGCGTCCACCGTCGATCTTTCTTCGATTAAAAAGTCCGAAACTTCCTCCTCGAATAGACCAGCTGTCGGCACGATATCACGTGGAAACTGTTTGTTAAGCAACTCCTTGCAGTATTCAAGCCACCGGTCACAAATTTCCTTTTCATTTGTTAATAAGCGACCGTCTGCAGTTTTGATGTATTTCGGCGAGGTTATTTCCATCGAATTTTTGCGCCTCTCTGCAGCGAACTTTAAAATATTTGGCGCTTTAGTATTGTACGACGTTTGAATTTCTTGTATAGCTTGTCTTCTATCTGCCGATCGTGAGGATATTTGTTCCAACTCCTGGTACAGGCTTTCCGCTGCTGCCGCTCGAGTTCGAGCCAGGACTTTCTTTGCGACGTTTTTAAGATGCTCGTATTCAAGAGCCAGTCGAGCTTTTTCGATATTGTCGCCACGATCGCATTTTGTCCACGCTTGAAATGCATTCTTTTTGTCGGCCACAGCTCGCTTGGTTTCGTCATTCCACCAGCATGTTTCTTTTCCGACGCGATGGTATCCCGATATAATCCCCAGAGAGGACTTTGCATTCCTCGTGGATGGTGTTGCACATTTCTTGCGGGCTAAGTGAGTCTGCGATACCGTTTATATTTCAAAGTGCTTCTTAAACCAGTGCGTTAAGTCTTGCGCCTCGTTCCTTCGAAAGATTACACCACCGAATTTTTGGCTTTCCAAACGATGCCCGTGTTTTCGGTGGTTCCGCTGTGAACAATTCTGTAATGAGCAGACGGTGTTGGCTTACTAGCGTCAAGGTCGGTAATAACAATGTCAAGAAAGGACTTAAGCAAGGCGATACGTTGTTGTGTGATTTTTCGACGTATTTCTTTAAAGAATTGTAAAAGACTTACAAACGCATCATCTTCCAAAAATAGGTTAATTTACATGCATACGAGTATGCCATCGACATTGATATAATGAGAAGAACATTGCGAACGATCAACGTAGGCTAAGCGAATATTGAAGCAGAATTGGTAAGGATTGGTTCAGCTGTCAACAAAGGAAAAACCAAGTATACGAGTGTGCTGTCATCAAAAAGGAAGACACAATGTCATGATAGGAAGCTACAACATTGAAGATGTAGTAAGGGACCCTATCTACCTCGGCTACTAGCGCGGAGACAATGCGAAGAATCACTTTCGCTGATCGCTTGGAGTCTCCCTACTCATAAGCTAGATTAATTATGCAAATTGTCTTACTTACATACTTTAAGTGGCGCTACAGTCCGGAGTGGACCTGGGCCTCAGTCAACAATCTTCTCCAGCCAGCTCGATCCCTGACTAGCTGCCTCCAGTTTCGCACGCTAAGTTCGTTAGCTGAGGTCCACTTCTACTTGCGTGCGCCACCTGAGTCTTGGCCTTCCTCTACTGCGCTGTGCCTCGGGGGCGCATTCGAAGACTTTTCGGACCGGAGCATTGGTGTCCATGCGCTCTACATGACCCAGCCATCTCAGTCTTTGGATCTTCACTCTTGTGGCTAGGTCCATGTCGCTGTACAGTCCATACAGTTCGTCGTTGTATCTCCTCCTCCACTCACCGTCAATGCAGACGGGACCGAAGATCGCCCGAAGAATTTTTCTCTCGAAGCATCCAAGAACACCCTCATCCATTTTTGATAATGTCCATGCCTCTGCGCCATAGAGCAGGACCGGGATTATTAAAGTCTTATAAAGGGTGACTTTTGTTGTCCGAGAGAGGGCTTTGCTACTCAATTGCCTTCTTAACCCAAAGAAACAGCGGTTGGCAAGAGTTATTCTTCACTTGATCTCAGCGCTGGTGTCGCTGTCTGTATTTATAGCAAAGCCTAGGTACACAAAGTCCTTAACTACCTCAAAGTTATATCTGTCGAGGGTGACGTTGTGTCCGAGACGTCGGTGTTGGTTGTCCTTTTTGCTTGACTGCATAAACTTGGTCTTGCCCTCATTGACCGCTAAACCCATTTTCGCCGCTTCCGTCTCAATACTCGCGAAAGCGCCACTGACATCACGCTGCTTTCTCCCGATTATGTCAATATCGTCGGCGTATGCGAGTAGTTGGACGGACTTTTGAAAGATAGTGCCTCTTGTGTTTGCTCGTGAGTTTTGCACTATTCTTTCAAGTACGATGTTGAAAAAATCGCATGACAGCGCATCGCCTTGTCTAAATCCTTTCTGGACATCAAAGGTTTCTTTAAGATTTTTACCGACCTTGATGGAGCAGCGTGCATTCTCCATCGTCATCCTGCACAGATGGACGGGGATGCCGAAACTAGACATAGCTCTGTATAGCTCGTCTCTATAGATGCTGTCATACGCGGCCTTAAAATCGATGAATAGGTGGTGTGTATCGGTCTGAATCTCATGGGTCTTCTCCAAGATCTGCCGTAGTGTGAATATTTGAGGGATGGTGGACTTCCATGGCCTGGAGCCGCACTGATATGGACCTATCGGGTTGTCGACCAAGGGCTTCAGGCGTTCACACAAAACGGCAGATAAGATCTTGTGTGCGATGTTAAGAAGACTGATGCCTCTGTAGTTGGCGCAGTTCAGAGGGTCTCCTTTCTTGAGAATCGGACAAACAATGCTGAGGTTCCATACATCAGGCATACTTTCGTCCGACCATATTTTACAGATGAGTTGGTGTATGCTCCTTACCAAGTCATCGCCTGCCGCTTTGAAGAGCTCGGCAGTCAGGCCATCCGCTCCCGACCAGTCAGGTCGGGTAGACGGAATTGTTGGTCATCATCGTCCAAGTTGAAAGGTTGATTCTGCCTGACAGCGGTTTTCGGTCCGTCATCGCCGTTATACAGTCTGCAGAAATGGTCTTTCCAAATCCTCAGCATCGACTGCGATTCTACTACAATGTTCCCTTGTTCATCTCTACAGGCTTCGGTTCGGGGTAGTTTCTGCGGCATGTTTTTTTTACCGGCCACGCGCTTCTCATGCTCTTTCTTCTTCCTCCTGAGAAACCGGTGATCGTCTCTTCTCTTCCGCTCATAGAGCTCATGAGCAGCTCTGGTCTTTCTAAGCAGCGCCGCGTTATATGCTTCTTGCTTAGCTGCATGTGCTTGCCGGCATTCATCATCGAACCAGGGGTTTCTTTGTGGTGGACGAGTGAAACCCAGCACATCAGAAGCGGCATCTCTGATGGCAGTGTTTCCAATTTTACAGATGAGTTGGTGTATGCTCCTTACCAAGTCATCGCCTGCCGCTTTGAAGAGATCTGGTCTTTCTAAGCAGCGCCGCGTTATATGCATCTTGCTTAGCTGCATGTACTTGCCGGCATTCATCATCGAACCAGGGATTTCGTTGTGGTGGACAAGTGAAACCCATCACATCAGAAGCGGCATCTCTGATGCTTCGTAACTTCTTGTTTTTTAAATGGCCGGGCAGTTACCCCGGCGGCACAACCCCCAACCTTCAGGATCAGTTCCATTTATAATGCCCCTAGGACGAGGGGTCGGTTACACCGCAGCCAGTAACTCGTTCCGGGATGTGAGCGCTGCCGTTGGTCCATATAGGGCTCATACACCACCATCTCTGACCCCGACTAAGTCCTGGAAATCCTTACCGGCCTGAGCTCCAAGTATGTCGGAGTAGCCCGGATAAGGTCTTGTTTTGTTTTTCCGACACTAATCCTGGTTTATGGCGCAGGAAACTCGCCATTTGTCCCCTTCACTTCGCAATCTCTAGTGAGATTCCCAGATGGCGCCACGGGGAGGCGTGAAGTAGGGCTTATTAGCAACAAATTACCTATTTAAAAAAAACAGGAGTGTGCATCTGTAGGTAGTTAAAGATCTTAATGAAGACATCACGTCAACACTCGGCCAATACCAATCAAATCAAGATGCAATATCTGATGAGTCATTCGTATAAAGTAACGCGCAGCTTTTATTTAAACAAACTTAACGGAATAAATAGATAACACACTTCACATGTAGGTATGTAGATAACAAATAAAAAAGCATTTCACATTTAAAGCTCCATAATTGCTCTTAGAATCCATCCAACAAACTGAGATACTCTGGTGTAAAAGTCTGGAAATCCACTTGCGCATCTAGTTGTTCCAAAGGTAATAATTCCCCACAGATTTTTCCCCGGATAGTCTACAAGTGGACCACCGGAATCACCCTAAAAGATTTTAATTCAGCTACTTTAGAACTTCAAATAGAATTGATTCAACTTACATTACAAGCACCCCTTACTCTAGATCTGAATGTACACAACTCAGTATCCCTCATGTTCGGCAACACCGGCAGACATTGTGAATTCCTTAAAACGGTTGTGGTCAATGTATGTAAGTCATCTGGAAAGGGTCCAGTTCCAAGTTGTCCCATTGATCCCCAACCAGTAAGAACGGCAGTCGCACCTCCAGGAACCATACTGGTGTCAGTAAAGCTTATTGCTTCTATAGTCACTCCATTAAGAACAAATGGATTGCTGACCTTTACAACAGCAATGTCACATTTCAATAGTGGCACAAATTCTTCGTGTATCTTAAGGCTTTGTATAAAATGACGAGATCCCTGGGATTGAAGATTTGTCACTCCAGCCAGAACTGAGAGGTTAGTGATATTTTGCCGAACCACGCAATGAGCTGCTGTTAGGAAGAAATTTGGCGAAATGATTGATCCACTGCAGAAATGTCTCCATTGGCCGTTAAACAATCTTTGAAATGATATTTGGTATGGGACGGGCCGAAAGATAGGATCACCGCCAATGATTCGTCCTTGAATATAATCGCTGGCCTCCGTTGTCGCATCTGGAAGTTGTTTTCATTAGATAAAATACAAATGGGTAGGTTCTGTTTAAAGTTACTGTTCAAATTTGCCGCACAGCTAACGAATAGAACTGGGTAAATGATGAAAACAAAATTGAAATACTTCATCTTGTCGTTTGAGGGAGGAAATACGATATGTCTTACTGACTGGAAAACTTCAGCTTTAATACCAAAAATGTGAACGTCTACATTCCATTGTAGGAAGTTGGTTACTTAAGGTTATGTAAAGTGACGTAATTCGATAACGTCATGAACTTGAATTCGTACGAGGATGATGGAATGCCATAAAATGCATCAAGGTTCTGTTTGCAAGATTTTCTGTAAATATTTGATCTCCGTCAAGAGATGTTGTAGCTGATAAGCAGAATCTGTTTCGAATTTTATAAGGATTTGCAATTGAAAATATCTGATTACCTGATCACTTTAGATAATCAGGGGGAATATCTCTGTCTCTTTAAGAGTGCTCCGCTGCAATATGTGGATAGATGCTCTCAAAGCATGTGTATAAGCGCTCATGTTCTCACGAAACATCATACGAGTACATTATTTACTTTAGACAGCGCAAAGAGACCTGGGCCTCATCACAAAGTTCTGGCGCTAATCGATCCACCTCTACCGTGTTGTTCCTTTGGAATAGATTTGAGGACATTCCGGCCGGAGCGATGATGTTTTTTGAGCAATGTGTCTTAGATGTGGTGGCGATGGCGCGATGGTTAGCTCATTGGACTATCACGCATAAGGTCCGTGGTTCGATGCCCGGCATCGACGTTAACTTAACTATTACGAATGGAGTCTTTCTTCTGCCCTTTTCACGATCGGTCAGTTCTTTCTGATAGAAGATGTTCCTTCGTGTTCTTTACTAATAGAGTTCGTGCACGAGTTCGTCTAAGTCTTCTTTGTATGATTTGAGACAAGGCCTCAGCAGTCTCTAGCGAATGTAGCACTTCGACGTAAAACTAATTCTTAGGGCTTCTTTTGTGGTCTTCATTTGATCTTGTGGACTGTTGAAAGAGTGGCGTATCTAACGATCGCAATATCACAAGAGGACTGTAAGATTCCATTGAATATCTTAAAGTATGCGAAATGTGTACAAAATATCATGACATTTCGTCTCACCTTGCATACTTAATTAAGCTTTGTCAATATTTGGTGATGGTTGTGTGAAAGCTATTTCCCAACTGTACAGCAAACATGTTCGCATCGCCTTATTTAACCTTATAGTCGCCAAGAACGTGCGTCGTACTTTGGATATTGCTTATGCGTTCAGTTTAGAAAAAAATTTAGAAGCAAACCTTGAATCGTCATACTTTTCCGCTCAATTACGAGTATCAAGGCTTCGTCCATCAATGACGACCATCATCGCCACTGATGGTTGCTATGATTTTTCCAGTCAAAGGTCTTGTTGAGTGGCATGACCAGCGGTAGTCCGTACCAGGACTTAAAACACGATACCATGGGAGTTAGGACTTCGGCCCGGGCCTAACTTCTTGAGGTACGCCCCCTTGGAGCGTCACGGTGGTTGTGGTTTAAACCTAGATCGCAGGATGGGTGACCCTGCTAGCTATAAGTGCTGAGTATTGAGACTCTAAGATCAGTAAGAGGTTTTAGGCAGGCTTCGACTCATACCAAGGGTTGCGCTGTGCCCTCAACATAGTTCCGCATTGGTATTATATTGTTAAGTAGCAACTAAAATAAGCGATGACATGGCTTATCCTTGGTCCCATGGATGAATGGGCATCCCGTGAACTTAAATCTTCACGACAGTCATTCGCGCTAAATACAAGACACATCTGTCATAGCTTTTCTCGGTGGTGGTGATGTGAGTGCATAGATTTGCGAACTCAGCCTCGATGCGGACTTGTATACTACTACGGACTACTATCTTACCTATTCGGTAAGATGCCTAATGCTAAAGGCTCTTTGCCAACGCCTTCTGCTGAATGATAAATTCACATTCAAATGAATGCTGCTATTGTAGACAATGCACTGTTCCATCTTTCTTTTGTCCGACCCACCCCGTCGCACTTCTTGGATGGTCGTGATATCTGCTTTCTTTGCTGGGGTTATCACTTGTTAGACCATTAATATATTAAGGGGTTTGTTGCTCCTCCACTTTGAATTGTCCAAAGCACAGTTGCCACGGATAACTCTCAAGATGATCATGCAGTAATACTATATATGGAAGTTTTGGCGAAGGAATTCGCATGATGGAGTCAATGGCGACGTTAGATCCAGCGATGATCTCATTTGAGCCTCTTTGACACATTTGTTCGTATAGAGATTGTGACTATATCTGTCGTATTCAGGGGCTTACGCCCACGAGGTCGCAAAATGGGTTCAAGATCTCATTTTGGATGTTGTGTTTTTGCACAACTACAAAACTGCCCGACTGCGTAAAAACCCTTTCATAGTTCTTATCCAAGGTCAAAGACAGATTCATTGGATTCAGATTTATTGGCTACACTACAAAATGAAAAAGGAACAACCACGTTCGGATTTGTATATTGATACATAACCCTTCTGGTAGTACATGGGTATAGACTACAAAAAAGGATGACTAAAACTGTGACATACACAGAAACTACGGTGACTGTAATTGAGTATCTACCTGAGTACATGCTAATAGTAAGTGGCAACGAAGCCGGGAGGAATATGAGTAAATCTAACGTACAGTTTCCTCTTTGAAACATTTATACAGGAATACGGTGGCAATCTGGTCATAGAACAATCCATGAAGTATGTCATATTATAGTTGACGCAAGGCACTTATACTGTATACGGATGTCCAATAAAGGAATTCCCTTCGATGGGCGCAACAGTGACATCCAAACGCAGACTAGCTGAAGTTTTATTTGGATTACTTTGATATTTTTAAAGTTCAGGCGAATAAGGAACTTTGAAGGCTGGATGCGCTCGCATCGCTGAATTGAGTTGCTAGTATCGACTTATCCGGTCCATTGGTCAAGGGATTAAAATCAACACCGAATTCGGATTTTCCAAGCGCCACACCAAAGAAAAACTACTGTGGGAAGCTATAAATTAAAAAAGTTGTAATCCGCGTTAACCGAAATCTCTCAAAATTCCTATGCCACCAGAATCAAGTAACATAACCAGTTGGCAACGCCGATGTGATAAGTTCCACTCGGCCTAAAAATTCCTGGTTTGTTGAAGAATGCCGGCATGTATATTTTTGTCATTTCTTACAAACCCGTCCAATGACGAGCTGTCATGTGACTTTTTTAACATTATATTTGAAGGCGTTGTGTGAAACTCACAAGCAACACCGAAAGAAGAACCTTTTTAAAAGTCGTTGCAACTACTGGCGAACTCCGATCATATTGACATAATTGGCAGAACTCAGGGCCTGCCACGCACCGGTGCATTCACTAGTGTTGATATAGAAGCTGCCAAAATTGGTTAAGTGTGTAATTAAATGGCAACGATGAGTATAAGGCCTCGTAATAGTAGCATCTTCCGATAGGTGCTGGTTCCTTAAATGACGAGAATGAGCCTCTGCAGCCGAACATCTTGCAGCTCTGCTAATAAGCGCCATCTGGGAATCTCACTAGAGGTTGCGAAGTGAAGGGGGCAAATGGCGAGATTCCTGCGCCATTAACCAGGATTAGTGTCGGAAAAACAAAACAAGACCTTATCCGGGCTACTCCGACATATTTGGAGCTCGGGCTGGAAAGGATTTCCAGGACTTAGTCAGGGTCTTGGAAAAGAGATGGTGACGGACGAGCCCTATATAGACCAACGGCAGCGCTCACATCCCGGAACGGGTTACGAAGCATCAACAAGCCTCGGATATGGACGGATCTACTGTTGACAACCCACGCAAACGATTTAAGGACAATGAGCTTCGGATATGCACGTGGAATGTTAGATCTCTTAATAGACCACGTGCAGCCGAGAAACTAGCGGAGGCCCTAGACTGCTGCAAAGCAGACATAACCGCCATTTAAGAAATGCGATGGGATGGGCCGGACAAAAAGAAGATGAAAAACTGCGATATCTACTACGGCAATTGCTATCGACGGCAAAAGTAGCGCTTATTTGGATGCGGATTTGTTGTCGGAGGCAGACTAAGACAAGTAGTCCTCAGCTTCCGGCATATGAGCGAACGCCTCGTAGCAATCCACATCAAGGCTAAATTCGCCAACATTAGCCTTAGATGCGCGCATGCCCCCACAGAGGAGAAAGATGACGACGCCAAGGATACCTTGTGTGAGTTCCTTAACAAAACCTACGAGCAATACCCTAGCTATGACATTTAAATTGTCCTCTGTGATTTTTATGCAAAGCTAGGGAGAGGTTATCTTTGGTGGAACGATAGGAAAATATAGCCTGCACGACACCACCTCCGATAATGGAGACAGGCTAATCGACTTTGCGGCGGGCGAAACATTCTCGTAGCTAGCATGCGGTTCCCACATCTCGATATACACAAGGGGACTTGGAGAACTCCTGATCAATCAACAGTCAATCAGATTGATCACATTGCGATCGACGCAAGACACTCCTCCAGTATTATGGATGTCCATACGTTCCGAGGAGCCAACATCGACTCGGACCATTACCTTGTTGTACCTAAGTTACGGTTGCGGACATCCCAAACTACGTCAAGACAAACTAATGCTGAGAGGAAATTCGACGGCTACAATCGCAACAGATCGCCAAGTCCTTTTCCGATCGAGTGTCTCTTAATCTCTTAAGAGGTCCAATGCCGCCAGCATCAAGCATCGAAAACCACTGGAAACACTGCCAAAACGCCATCAGAAATGTCGCTTCTGATGTGCTGGGTTTCACTCGTCCACCACAACGAAACCCCTGGTTCGATGATGAATGCAGGCAAGCACATGCAGCTAAGCAAGAAGCATATAACGCGGCGCTGCTTAGAAAGACCAGAGCTGCTCATGAGCTCTATGAGCGGAAGAGAAGAGACGATCACCGGTTTCTCAGGAGGAAGAAGAAAGAGCATGAGAAGCGCACGGCGGAGGAAATTGAAGGATGCTACTCCAGGAATGAGGTTCAGAAGTTTTACCAAAAGGTAAAAATAACATGCCACGGAAACAAACCCCGAACCGAAGCCTGTAGAGATGAACAAGGGAACATCGTAGTAGAATCGCAGTCGATGCTGAGGATTTGGAAAGACCATTTCTGCAGACTGTATAACGGCGATGACGGACCAAATACCGCTGTCAGACAGAATCAACCTTTCAATTTGGACGATGATGACCAACAATTCCGTCCACCCGACCTGGATCAAGTGAAGATAGCTATATCGAAGCTTAAGTCCAACAAAGCTGTTCAAAGCGGCAGGCGATCACTCGGTGAGGAGCATGAACAAACTCATCTATTAAATATGGTCGGACGAAAGTATGCCTGATGAATGGAACCTCAGCATTGTTTGTCCGATTCTCAAGAAAGGAGACCCTCTGAACTGCGCCAACTACAGAGGCATCAGTCTTCTTAACATCGCACACAAGATCTTATCTGCCGTTTTGTGTGAACGCCTGAAACCGTTCGTCAACAACCTGATAGGTCCATATCAGTGTGGCTTCAGGCCAGGAAAGTCCACCATCGATCAGATATTCACACTACGGCAGATCTTGCAGAAGACCCATGAGCTTCAGATCGATACCCACCACCTATTCTTCGATTTTAAGGCTGCGTATGACAGCATCTATAGAGAGAAGCTATACAGAGCAATGTCTAGTTTCGGCATTCCTGTCAAACTTGTCCGTGTGTGAAGGATGAGGATGGAGAATGTACGCTGCTCCAACAGGGTCTGTAAAGTTCTCACCGAGACCCTTGATTTCCAGAAAGGATTTAGATAAGGCGATGCGCTGTCGTGCGATTTTTTCAACATCGTACTTGAAAGAATAGTGCAAAACTCACGAGCAAACACAAGAGGCACTATCTTTCAAAAGTCCGTCCAACTACTCGCATACGCCGACGATATTGACATAATCGGGAGAAAGCAGCGTGATGTCAGTGGCGCTTTCGCGAGTATTGAGACGGAAGCGGCGAAAATGGGTTTAGCGGTCAATGAGGGCAAGACCAAGTATATGCAGTCAAGCAAAAAGGACAACCAACACCGACGTCTCGGACAGAACGTCACCCTCGACAGATATAACTTTGAGGTAGTTAAGGACTTTGTCTACCTAGGCTCCGCTATAAATACAGACAACAACACCAGCGCTGAGATCAAGCGAAGAATAACTCTTGCCAACCGCTGTTTCTTTGGGTTAAGAAGGCAATTGAGTAGCAAAGCCCTCTCTCGGACAACAAAAGTCACCCTTTATAAGACTTTAATAATCCCGGTCCTGCTCTATGGCGCAGAGGCATGGACATTATCAAAAATGGATGAGGGTGTTCTTGGTTGCTTCGAGAGAAAAATTCTTCGGGCGATCTTCGGTCCCGTCTGCATTGACGGTGAGTGGAGGAGGAGATACAACGACGAACTGTATGGACCTAGCCAGAAAAGTGAAGATCCAAAGACTGAGATGGCTGGGTCATGTGGAGCGTATGGACACCAATGCTCCGGTTCGAAAAGTCTTCGAATCCGCTTCTGAGGGACAGCGCAGTAGAGGAAGGCCAAGACTTAGGTGGCGCACGCAAGTTGGACCTCAGCCAACTAACTTAGCGTGCGAAACTGGAGGCAGCTAGCCAGGGATCGAGCTGGCTGGAGAAGCTTGTTGACTGAAGCCCAGGTCCACCCCGGACTGTAGTAAGGGTAATGAAAGCAAAACTAAGTACATAGTATCAAGAAGAAGGCACACACCACATCGACGAATTGAAATTGGACAATGTCACAGTCGACAGCTACATATAACTTCGAGATAGTAAGGTACTTTGTCAACTTTGGGTTTGATATTGATTTCGCCCATAAGAGATCAGTTGGAATAAGTTGAAGACTTACTCTTGTCAATCGCGGTTGCTTTGGGCTAAGAAGGCAATGAAGGACTCTATATACGACCTCGATCATCTCAGATGCTGAAGCATGGGCTTTATCGAAATTGGATGCAGATATTCGGTGCAATGATGGACCTTGAAAGACTGGATTCATTGACGAAGTATACAAGCTGTCCAACGACATCTATTTAGCCAGAAAACTGCCCATCAATAGCCTGAGAACTGCAAGTAGATAAGTAGTTTAAGAATATATAGTAACAACTGAATTGCGAGCCCTCCAAATCCCAAAACTTCCAACCTAAACCATTACGTCTAATCCCAAAATGAAACACCACTGTCGGCCTCAGTGTTCAGAATTTCAAGTGTTTTCCCCCTCTCGGTTGGATGTAATTTATTTACAAAAACAAAAAAAAAAGTATCTCCACCATCTCTCATACATCCAAGTCATCCAAATGATTAATGACTTTCCAGAATCGCTTATTACCCATCATCAACCAGTGTCGTACCCCCCATAACGAATGATTTCATTTCGAATGTCATCGGTAATGTCAAACACTTTTCTTTTTTTTTTCGTTTTTCTTTGTGAAGCCAAAAATTGGAGAAACAAAAAAAAAAAAAAAAAAAACAGAGGAGAACTTCAATCCCAATCAAGAGACTGAATCCAAAAAATTGTCTTCAGTTTCTTTTAAGCAAAATCAAACAAAAGTGTGAGCACAAATATTGACCATCGTTTTAAAATTTTGAAATTCAACTCAAAGTCGGTGCCTCCCATTCCATCCGCAAAGTGACACAACACACTATCACAATGCAGTTGACAATAAATTATTCCGTTTCGACTACTGTTTGGTGGTCTACTGTACAGTGTACAGTGTACTGTGGTCATAATGGCCTGTCTGTCTGTCTGACTGTCTGTCGGTGTGGTTTACTTTTTTTTTTGTTTTATGAAACACGAGTAGCTGCTCGGTTGGTACCCGTATCTTTTTTGTATACATTTTGACCGGCAGCGTCTGCTTATCCGCCCAACTGTTGAGCGGTTTTTCTGTCATAGCCATGGGCCATTGTTGACATCTCGATGAGTGTGTCACCGTGACTTTGGGTGGCTATATAGTACTCGTATACTCGTAAGTAGTAATGTACCTTCGCCCCATCTCTCCAAGCTTTAACTGTCGGATTGTTATTGTATCTGAAGATTGAGGTACGAGTACCAATACTCGTACGAGTATTCTTCTTCTCTGTGTATTCAGGGTGTAATACGAGGGAGATATTGTACTTGGCTACTGAACCAATTGAATTGTACCTACAGTGAAGCCCGGTGGCCGAACTTGATGCAAAGTAAACACATTGACACCTGTTTACTCATAATGGCCACAAAATATATTCAAGGATAAGTGCCACTGTCGGTGGGCAATCAATGCTGTTAAGTACGAGTATCTATGGAGCAAGACTTAAACATATGTACGAGTACCTACCTATGTATGAGGTTTTAAGATTTAACGGTAAGTGCCTGAATTTGGTGAATCTTGAGAGATTTGGTAATGAACGTCGGTGTATAGTAGTGATGCCATTTGATTAGGCCAACTGTTTTCTATTTGAACTTTTTCCGAAATTGCGCAAGCGTTCCACCTGACAGGAGCTGATCGACTCCTCATTTCAAATGAAATAAGATTCGTTGCACTCAGTTATTTTATTTGGTTAACAGAAGTTTCTTGGACCCATATCTAGTATCGAGCACATTAGTGTTTCCACCTGCAGAGCTATCAAATCTCCATGTATCTTCGCATGTTCACAGGATACGGACAACTTACATATTCCCACGCTAAGGACAATTCAATCAAACAAAACAGGTAAAGTTCATTCGATATTTATCTAACCAATGCATCTTGGGATATCCTCACCCCGCCGCGCCAGTGAGAGTGGGTTAAATGTGTGGCAATAAGGATCTCTAGCATACCACCAGTACAGTAAAGCCATACTAATGGTGATCAATTGTTGCAATCGTCGATTGATTGATTTACCGGTGAATTGAAACCACGATGTAATCTTGTTCAAGAAAAATATCAAATGTTCCCCCTGGCGGTATGGTGTGTGTTCTTTGCTTGCGTTTTCCATTGTACTCGTATCTGCGCACTTGTTGGAAGGAGGGGGTTTGGTTTGCTTAAACATCCTCCCTTCGAGTGTTTGTTTTTCTATCTATGTAGAAGAAGAAGAAACTCAGGGAATCCGAGATGATGATGATGATGATGAGGTAAACACAAATAAAAACCAGACAATGCAATGTATCTAGTTCTTTTTGTATTTTTTTTTCCTTTTTTGTGCAGACTATGGCTTCAATTGATTAGATTTTTTGTTTTTTTCCTGCTTCGTGAGAGATTTTTTTTTTTTGCCGATGTATCTAGGATATCTGAGATTGGGTTTAATTACATTGTTTAGATACTGACATTTATTGTCGGTTTAATTGGTATGAAAACCTTAAATTTGGTTGTTTGTTTTTATTTCGCTTTATTGGGCCTTGGGGCTTCATTGGAATCATCGAAGTGCAAAAATTTGAAATGTAATTACAGTGAGAGAGTGTTTTATGTATTTTGTGTGTTCTCGTCAAAAGAATTCGGTTTGTTTGCTTTGTTGGTCAATCTTGCCTTGGCTACCTCTCATGGCAAGAAAACTTCAGGCCAGAGACCATAAAGTTCTGAAAAAAAGAGCCAAAAGGCGGCCGTGACCTCATAGAATTACACTCTAGGTGGTAGATACTCGTAATAGCGATAATTCACCCTTAGCTTTTTGACCGCTGTCGAAACAGGAATTCTAAAGGCACTAAAGTAAAATTTACAGAAAATCTCCTGTTGAGATATGTAGGTGCTGACCCAGAAATTGCAAGATCTTTCGTTAAACAACGGAGAGAGTGCCGAAAAAGCCCGGACTGTTATGGTTAAACCCCCTCGGAGTAAGTAGGACGTTGTTGTGTTCGTAGTTCTTTCGGACGGAGTCAAATATTTTCTCAAAAACAGAGGTTTTGAGGTTTTCAGGACACTAAAATGCTATTTTTTTGTTTTTGGATTCCTGGGAAACGCAGGATTTGTTCCCGAGTCTTCAGACCCAATATTCTAGACTTGATCCTGGAAATCAGGTAATCTAGGATGCTCTGTCTCTTTTTGTAATCTTAGATAAAACTTTCCCCAAAGCTTATGGTGATTCTAACAAATGTTTTGAGTGAGTACATCATTCAATAGTGGATCTCAGATATTAATTAGGATTTCAGTGTCTTACAAAGGCTTTTGTTTCGTAAAACCAGCGGGCTGGTTAAAGTCTTCCAAAGTCGCAAAGTAGCTAAACTAGCTACTAGCAGAACCAGCTCAAAATCAGCTGCTATTACCAAACCTGCAAATGAAATAATTAACACAACACGTAGATGTTATCTGTCATAACTTTTGATAAATTCAAGTCGCCTGACATCGATGGGATATACCCAACTAAGCTATAAAAATGCATAAACCAACCATCCCCAGCTCTTAACAGAATCTTGAGCATAAAACCGAGCCCCTAGCGAACCGCAAAAGGAGCCTCTATGCCGAAATCGGAAAGAGGATGTCTTGCTCGTCAAGGGCTTAAGGCCTATCAGCCTTTCTTCTTTCACAGTGAAGAACTTGAAAAGAATAGTTAAGCTTGGGGGGCAAAACGCCTTGCAAATGCATCCATTCTCGAAGATAAGAATTGCCTACCAAAGCGGTGTACGCTGGTCAAGTCACTGGCTAAGGACGTTAATGGTTTCCATATCAACGTTTGCAGATAATGTAGGTGCACTCTATGTTGGATCATGTCTGGCGAAAGTCTCCTTGAAAGAGCAGCTCTTGGCTTAATCGACGACTGGTGCAGTAGAAATGGGCTTACTACAAGAACGACAGAGGTTGTTTTCTATACGAACAGAAGAAAACCTACTAGATTGAGGCACCTACTGCTTTAAGGCATCGCCATCCAATTTTTCCACGAAGCTAAGTATTTGCGTGTCATCTCAGAAAGCGAACTTCTGAGTTAAGCTTAACATTTAGCTTCGAAACTTCTGCTGGCGGTGTAAACGAACTTCAGTAAGCCATGTCGCTTGTCACCGATGGAAGTCTTTTGGATATATGTACATACATGGGTATGGTAAAGGCAAACATGTACCATGCGTCGGTCAACTGATGGAAGAAGCTTTTAAGAAAAAATGTCACTGCTGGCTTAACCAGTCAACGAAGATTGATCCTCTCGGCTGGTCTTTGGTACAACTCGTACTGGACGTATGATGACTTTGTGCACTTACTCTCTTTTGTCTCTGACCTTATTACCACGCCGTCTGATGCAATGACACTGATGCAACAACTCCTGCTGCAAAATATACGAAATCGACTTCTCCTGTGCTTAAAACTGGTTTCGGCCAGAATCTGATTCAGAAAAGAGATGTAGTTAGGATGGCTCCAAAACTGATATAGGATGCGGCGCTGATCTTTCTAAAGGACCACAACATTCGATTTCGTTCTTCGTTAGCAAAACTTGCGTCTGTTTTGCAAGCGGGGATATACGCAATCCAGATGGCAGCGAACTATATTTTGAAAAACCATAGGCATTCGCATCTGGAGCGATAGCTTAGATCCTTGCTGGTGTTATGACTTTCAAGTTAGGTCGAGAATGCAAGGCCCTACCAAACGTAGTCGGACGGGTGAAAACTGGGTCTCAGGATACAATGGATTCGTGCGAAACGAGATTGCCGATGAGATGTTGCTTGGCAAGGCTGATGGAGGAAAGTCGTTAAATCCCGAACCTACGTTAGGTGTGTACGTCGGCGGTAAGGAGTTCAATTGACAGCTGGGTTTTATATGAGCACAGCTGTAAATGGCAGACCAATCAAGTACTTGTCCCTTAGTAGGAAAGGACTGGCTTCGTGACGGGGAACTATACTTTTGCTAAGCACTTAAACATGCTGGGCCTAAGTGATACAAAAACAATGAGAAACGCTACTCTATGAATGTCCGACTTACCCTCGTATTAGGCTGCAGGTACTCTGCGTTAAAGTTGTGGGTGCTGGAACTGTAAGCAATTTCCCAATAAAGCGCTTACTCATTTTCCTTCAAAAGACTAAGAAATTTCAATAGAGGAACTACGAGGGCGGGTCAATAAGTCCGTGACTTTTGGATTAAAACACAGATTTTTTGATAAAAAAATAATTTTATTTTTCAACGTAGTCTCCCTTGAGCTCTATACACTTTGTCCAACGCTTCTCCAATTTTTTTATCCCTTCCAAAAAAAATGATTTGTCGAGGTCCTCAAAATAGGCCTTTGTTTGCGAGATGACTTCATCATTGGAGTCAAATCTTTTTCCACCAAGCCATTTCTTCAGGTTTGCGAACAAGAAGTAGTCGCTCGGAGCCAAATCTGGAGAATAGGGTGGATGAGGGAGCAATTCATAGCCCAATTCATGGATTTTTGCCATTTTTGCCACGATTGCGTTTGTGGTCGACTGTGAGCAAACGCGGCACCCATCTTGCGGAAAGCTTTCTCATGCCCAAGTGATCATTCAAAATTGAAACCACTCTCGCACTTTCAATCTTCGGTCGACCAACACCATATCGTGAATTTTTTCGATTGTTTCGGGTGTAGAGACCTCAAATGGGCGTCCAGGACGCTCGGCATCTTCAGTGCTTGTACGGCCACAACGAAATTCAGTAAACCACTTTTTTACCATTGAAATTGATGGTGCAGAGTCCCCATAGTATTTATCAAGCTTAGCCTTGGTCTCGGTAACAGCAGTGTTGCTGTTTCAGTAAAGAGGTCAGAAATTCAAAAAGTCACGGACTTATTGACCCGCCCTCGTACAATAGACTAGTTCTTGGTCTGGGTGCTCTGTTCCGATAGAAAAGAAAAAAAATAACCCCAAATTGATAATTCGATGTTTTGCCTCACACTTGGACTTGCCTTGTTGACTTTGCATCCTGTAAAACATGGTACAAAGTTTATTCACAAAATGGCATACAGAAGGTTCAGTTGGTCGTTGGTTCCAAGCCGACAACTTTACAAAAATATTTCGCGACTTGAAGACTGATGAGTAATCGGATCATTCTTCTGATCTAAGTACATTCATCTATGCCTCATTGCTCAAAAGCTTATTCGAGTTCTCTGTTGACGATTCATGCAAACGCGACAAGAACTACGACAGCACATTGAATGCGAGGGCAGACCTGGTGCTCCTGAACAGCAAGTGAATGAATTGAAAGCCTACAAGTCTTCGCTGGTTTTGTAACTCAACTTAAGGTTAGCCCACTTGATTCTTCGTAATCGGTTTTTTCTGCTTTTCACGTCCCGTACCAAGAGAATGACACCAATCCAACCATGGACAAACAATCTACAAATCTCAGCTCCGATGTTTCAATTCAAATATAAATCAAACCAACTTAAAAAAGAAAATAAATAATTAAATAAATAAACAAATAAATATCCACTCTTAGTGTACGCACATTCATTTATTTCATATGCCACAACCAGTATTTTCAATGCATCTCAAACTTTCAGCTTTTACTGCCACCTAGTGGAGGCTAGGGTTTCAGAATGTTTTCAAAGCTAGTAAGCTTCACAACCTAAGATGTTTCGAAGAGGAATATTGTTCCCCAGTTTCCATTGGCAGTTAAGTGGTCCAAAAACTTCTTGAATTTCAATTTATTAAATAATATCGTTGTTCAGTAAAATGTTCTATTACTAAAGGGTGTTTCTTTTAGTCAGTACTAACCTCGATTATAAACAAAATACATGGAATTTCATTACATAGCCTATGATTTGTGATAAATCGAGAGAATACATTCTGCGATTGATTTTTCCAGCCCACTACGGCTAGATCTGATGAGTGTCATTCGAGTGACAAAGATTTCCAACAATATGGATAATGTTGCTCCAATGTGTCGATTATTGTTGATTTGTCAGCGTAGACTAGCGTCTTTACGTATCCCCCTAAAAAAAATAATCAAGACGCGTCAAACCAAAAGATCTTGGAGGCCAATTACAGGTCTGTTACGACAAATTATGCGTTCATCGAGATTGTTTCGTTTGCAGTATCTCACGCATCGCTATCGTGGTAGATCCATATTCTTTCCACATTCATGCTACCATTAAATCGAGGGACGAAAAAGTCATTATTCAAGTTTCTATAGCGAATTCCTCTGCCCGTAACACACTGATTAGCTTAATTTTTGACAAAATATGGTCCGATGACGGTGGCGTTTCGATAATCATCTCGGATCATCTTCAACACTTTTCTGAACGGATATACATATATACTTATGTGTGAAATTCTCTGTAATACGCATTCTTTTTATGCGTCTGGATGCCACTGCATCTTCCAAAGAAAATGCTGTGCTAAAGAAAGACCCAAATCCGATTAAGAGTTCATCACAAAAACTTAGTAGCGCAGATACAAACATATGTCTATGACGTTTAGTGGCAGTTCATCTGTAGGTTGGTGAATAAATTTTAATTTGACATTTCTGAAAATTCATTGGAAAAATTCGTCCCAAGCGAAGAAAATATTGTAGTACTTGGAACGCTTGCTTTATATCCGCTAAGTATTGTATTAGCGTATATAAATTGACTAAGCGCGCATCGCTTTTGATTGTTGTATCCACGGATAACGGATGAGCAAAAAAACGACTGATATGGCCAATAACAGTATCGGATGGTCCGCTATGTCGAGTCTAAACATGGGGCAAGTGGCCTATAAGTTTAGCACTTAGAACCATAATTTTGTAACCAAATTTCTAAATTTGGTAACGTTCTTACAGCGTGTTTATCATCACGATAAAGAGACTACTGAATAAAAATGACACTGACAGTTTGCAATCTGACAATTGGTTTGACAGATATAAATGTCTGCGGTTATTAGTGGGCTAAAAAGCACCTTTTAGATCGACGGGTAGTTCATCTGGTCCAGCAGCTTTACTTACTTACTTTAGGTGGCGCTACAGTCCGGGGTGGACCTGGGCCTCAGTCAACAAGCTTCTCCAGCCAGCTCGATCCCTGGCTAGCTGCCTCCAGTTTCGCACGCTAAGTTGGCTGAGGTCCTCTTCCACTTGCGTGCGCCACCTGAGTCTTGGCCTTCCTCTACTGCGCTGTCCCTCGGGGGCGGATTTGAAGACTTTTCGGACCGGAGCATTGGTGTCCAAACACTCTATATGACCCAGCCATCTCAGTCTTTGGATCTTCACTCTTCTGGCTAGGTCCATGTCGCTGTACAGCCCATACAGTTCGTCGTTGTATCTCCTCCTCCACTCACCATCAATGCAGACGGGACCGAAGATCGCCCGAAGAATTTTTCTCTCGAAGCAACCAAGAACACCCTCATCCATTTTTGATAATGTCCATGCCTCTGCGCCATAGAGCAGGACCGGGATTATTAAAGTCTTATAAAGGGTGATTTTTGTTGTCCGAGAGAGAGGGCTTTGCTACTCAATTGCCTTCTTAACCCAAAGAAACAGCGGTTGGCAAGAGTTATTCTTCGCTTGATCTCAGCGCTGTTGTCGTTGTCTGTATTTATAGCGGAGCCTAGGTAGACAAAGTCCTTAACTACCTCAAAGATATATCTGTCGAGGGTGACGTTCTGTCCAAGACGTCGGTCTTGGTTGTCCTTTTTGCTTGACAGCATATACTTGGTCTTGCTCTCATTGACCGCTTAACCCATTTTCGCCGCTTCCGTCTCAATACTCGCGAAAGCGCCACTGACATCACGCTGCTTTCTCCCGATTATGTCAATATCGTCGGTGTATGCGAGTAGTTAGACGGACTTTTGAAAGATAGTGCCTCTTGTGTTTGCTCGTGAGTTTTGCACTATTCTTTCAAGTACGATGTTGAAAAAATCGCATGACAGCGCATCGCCTTGTCTAAATCCTTTCTGGACATCAAAGGTCTGGGTGAGATCTTTACCGACCTTGATGGAGCAGCGTGCATTCTCCATCGTCATCCTGCACAGAAGGACGAGTTTGGCAGGGATGCCAAAACTAGACATTGCTCTGTATAGCTTCTCTCTATAGATGCTGTCATACGCAGCCTTAAAATCGATGAATAGGTGGTGTGTAATGATTTGAAGCTCATGAGTCTTCTCCAAGATCTGGTGGACTGTCCTGAAGCCACACTGATATGGACCTATCAGGTTGTTGACGAACGGCTTCAGGCGTTCACACAATACGGCGGATAAGATCTTATATGCGATGTTAAGGGGACTGATGCCTCTGTAGTTGGCGCAGTTCAGAGGGTCTCCTTTCTTGAGAATTGGACAAACAATGCTGAGGTTCCATTCATCGGGCATACTTTCGTCCGACCATATTTTACAGATGAGTTGGTGTATGCCCCTTACCAAGTCATCGCCTGCCGCTTTGAAGAGCTCGGCAGTCAGGCCATTCGCTCCAGCAGCTTTGTTGGACTTAAGCTTCGATATGGCTGTCTTCACTTCATCCAGGTCGGGTGGACGGAATTGTTGGTCATCATCGTCCAGGTTGAAATGTTGATTCTGCCTGACAGCGGTATTTGGTCCGTCATCGCCGTTATACAGTCTGCAGAAATGATCTTTCCAAATCCTCAGCATCGACTGCGATTCTGCTACGATGTTCCCTTGTTCATCTCTACAGGCTTCGGTTCGGGGTTTGTTTCCGTGGCATGTTATTTTTACCTTTTGGTAAAACTTCCGAACCTCATTCCTGGAGTAGCATCTCTCAATTTCCTCGATCGCGCGCTTCTCATGCTCTTTCTTCTTCCCCTTGAGAAGCCGGTGCTCGTCTCTCCTCTTCCGCTCATAGAGCTCATGAGCAGCTCTGGTCTTTCTAAGCAGCGCCGCGTTATATGCTTCTTGCTTACCTGCATGTGCTTGCCGGCATTCATCATCGAACCAGGGGTTTCGTTGTGGTGGACGAGTGAAACCCAGCACATCAGAAGCGACATTTCTGATGGCGTTTTGGCAGTGTTTCCAGTGGTCTTCGATGCTTGATGCTGGCGGCATTGGACCTCTTAAGAGATTAAGACACACTCGATCGGAAAAGGACTTGGCGATCTCTTGCGATTGTAGCCGTCTGACGTCGAATTTTCTCACAGCATTACTTTGTCTTGGCGAAGTTTGGGATATCCGTACCCGTACCTTGGCTACAACAAGGTAATGGTCCGAGTCGATGTTGGCTCCTCGGAACGTACGGACATCCATAATGCTGGAGGAGTGTCTTGCGTCGATCGCAATGTTATCAATCTGGTTGACTGTTGATTGATCAGGAGTTCTCCAAGTCCCCTTGTGTATGTCGAGATGTGGGAACCGCGTGCTAGCCATGACAATGTTTCGCCCCGCCGCAAAGTCGATGAGCCTGAATCCGTTATCGGAGGTGGTGTTGTGCAGGCTATATTTTCCGATTGTTCCACCAAAGATGCCCTCTCTTCCTAGCTTTGCATTAAAATCACCGAGGACAATTTTAATGTCATAGCTAGGGCATTGCTCGTAGGTCTTGTTGAGGAGCTCGTAGAAGGCATCCTTGGTGTCGTCATCTTTCTCCTCTGTGGGGGCATGCGCGCATATAAGGCTTATGTTGGCGAATTTAGCCTTAATGCGGATTGCTACGAGGCGCTCGCTCACATGCCGGAAGCTGAGGACTTCTCGTCTTAGTCTGCCTCCGACAACAAATCCGCATCCAAATAAGCGCTGCTTTTGCCGTCGATAGTAATTGCCGTAGTAGATGTCGCAGTTTTCCATCTTCTTTTTGTCCGGCCCATCCCATCGCATTTCTTAAATGGCGGTTATGTCTGCTTTGCAGCAGTCTAGGGCCTCCGCTAGTTGCTCGGCTGCACGTGGTCTATTAAGGGATCTAACATTCCACGTGCATATCCGAAGCTCATTGTCCTTAAATCGTTTGCGTGGGTTGTCAACAGTAAATCCGTCCAAATTCGAGGCTTGTTGATGCTTCGTAACTTCCTTTTTTTTAAATGGCCGGGCAGTTACCCCGGCGGCACAACCCCCAACCTGGAGGACCAGTTCCATTTTTAATGCCCCTAGGACGAGGGGTCGGTTACACCGAAGCCAGTAACCCGTTCCGGGATGTGAGCGCTGCCGTTGGCCCATATAGGGCTCGTCCGCCACCATCTCTTTTCCAAGACCCTGACTAAGTCCTGGAAATCCTTTCCGGCCTGAGCTCCAAATATGTCGGAGTAGCCCGGATAAGGTCTTGTTTTGTTTTTCCGACACTAATCCTGGTTAATGGCGCAGGAAACTCGCCATTTGCCCCCTTCACTTCGCAACCTCTAGTGAGATTCCCAGATGGCGCGACGGGGAGGCGTGAAGTAGGACTTATTAGCAGAGCTGCAAGATATTCGGCTGCAGAGGCTCATTCTCGTCATTTAAGGAACCAGCACCTGTCGGAAGATGCTACTTCTACGAGGCCTTATACGTAATCGGTCCAGCAGCTTTGCTATTTCTAATTTTTGATATTGCTTTCTTGATTTCATTTTAGTCAGGGCGAACGCTAACTGGCCCTCTATCATCCAAGTTCAGTGGCCTTGTGAAAACTTCCTACTGTATTGTTTCAGTGATAAGAAAATCTTTCCTTGTCCCTCGGAGTCCCGCTTTCGTCCTGTTTGTCGCTTATCTGTGGCGTTGTTTTACTACAAGCGCTCGCCTTTCTTACGTCTTTTTCTTTACCATCCAAGTCAATGCATAGGATTGGTCAATAGTTGCGGCTGCAGTAGTTTATATTTAAATGTCGTAACTACGCTGCATTTGTGCACTGGTCCAAAGGTATATCAGTCCCCCGGAATGGCATCAATAATACTGTACCTCCTATCGATTGTTATTCATCATTTTGGTTGAC
The DNA here is from genome assembly GCA_928272305.1 of Volucella inflata. Taxonomy (NCBI): domain Eukaryota; kingdom Metazoa; phylum Arthropoda; class Insecta; order Diptera; family Syrphidae; genus Volucella; species Volucella inflata. Next base: position 207,975,635 of record OV743716.1, read on the forward strand.
TTTTTTCTAATCAGGAACTGTGTGCTGCCTAGAGGGAGCAGCAATATCAATACTCCTAGGTTCGTTTTCAAACTCGATGTCGTGTATGTTTTGTTTTTCAATTGTGCTACCAAAGACGTCCTTTTCGTTTGTCTGAGCTTTCGAGATATTCGTAGAAAAGCACTTTGATAGCACCATCCTTTCCTTTTCTAATAACATAAGTATATTTAGATATAATGAGCCCAAGATTCACTGCCTAAGTCTACTGCCTGCAACAATTCAGCACTGTTCTCTTCTATGTACAAGTCGCCTTATTATATCTCTTTTTCCTTAGTCCAACTCCAACGAAGCTATTGCAGGAGGTTTTTATTGACCGAATAATGAACTTCGCTAACAACTGTAGTGCAAACGGTCTTGAATATTCTAGAGCTAAGTGCACGGCGATGGCGATGGCACGATAGTTAGCTCATTGGACTATCACGTAGAGAGTCTGAGTTTGATTCCTGGCTGGGTCACCAACAATTTTTCAAAATCGCCATCACTTTCGGCGGACAATGGCAAACTCCCGAAAGTAAAATTGCCTACGAAAAAGCTTCTAAGGAGTGCCGTTCGGACTCGGCGATAAACCATAGGCCTCGCTCAGATGTGACAAAAATGACAACATGAGCAACGCAAATAAGTGTCAAGAAGCTAGGCCACGGCCCATACCGGGCTGCCAGCGCAACAGTTTTTTTTTTTTTTTTTTTTTTAATGCACACTTCGGTACATGCGAGTTTCCGTTGTTTATTTTGGCACCCCAACAACCCATAAGCCGTTTGTGTCAAAGTCACGTGAACTAATCAGCCATACGACCTGATGTTTAGTCATTTCAAACGGGATATTAAATAGTACCCAGAATCCTTGAAAACAAACGTAAACGGTTCAATTATTTATCGATATTCATTTCACTCCCTTTAAAGTAATCTCCATTACAAGCAATAAACGTATTCCAACACTGCCCTCAATCTTCTAAGCGCTTTTCATACTTTCAGCTCCTTCTGCGAATTCTCCTTTATCGCCTAAATCGTCTCAAAACGCGAGGTAGTAACTGGAGTCGAGGGAATAGAAAAAAAGTGACAAGGAGCAATGTCATGTGAACACGGAGTTTGAGGAACCGTACGAACGTTGTTTTTGATCAAATAGTTGCGTACAAGATGAGATGTGTGAGCCGGTGCGTTGTTGTGGTGAAGAAACCACGAGTTGTTCCTATACAATTCTGGCCTCTTGCGACGAACATTTTCCCTTAAACGCTTTGATACGCTCACGTTATACTCCTTATTTACTGTCTGGTCAGGCGGAAGAAATTCGAAATGAACCACACCAAAGCAATCGAAGACTCGTCTGAAAAGCGCTATTCCGACGCTGTTGGTTAGTTTCGATGTCATATTTATAGACACATGCCTCTTTACCTGTAGTGCTGTCGTTGATAACATTTCAGCCTAAAGAAAGAATTTCTTTAGCGACATCAATGTGATGCTGTTTCTGCAACAAATTGAGCACTCTCGGCACAAGCCACGCTTCAGCTTGTCCCATGCCCAAAATATTGTGCATAACGCTCTACACCGAATCGAACGAGACACCAAGATCGGCTGCCATCTCCCTGATGCCCTCACGACGATCTGCGAGGACAGTTTTCTTAACTTTCTCGATGTTTACGTCAATCATACTGTGACATACTTGATGACAAATGTCCGGGTACTTTTTGATCAGAACGTATAGTGTTCCTTTATCGTTCTCCTCAACATACGCGCTTATTAGTTTGAAAAATCAAGCCCGTTTCGGTGAGACAAGTGCCCGTCGGCTACGACTAAATGGTAAAATATACAATTGGTCTGTAGTTAAGGTGCTGCTGAGTTTATATTAAGCTCACAATATAAAGTCACTAGCTAGGATAAGTCTTTACCCTAAGCAGTGCAAAATCTATCTAAGCAATGTAATTTGTGACAAGTATATTGGCCACAGTTCGCGGCTTCGTTTAGATAGAAAATATACCTACCCAACACGAGTGCCTTTTAGTTGATTAGGCTAGATTACCGAATAGAGAAAATAGTGTCCAAGTAATGTTGTAACTAAATGAAACCGAACTACTTCCCTCTTCCATTTATTGTCGTGCAATACCTCACTAAAAAATATTTCTTTTGTTGACATTAACATTTAACATTCCAGAATATTGCATCAAAGTGAAACACATGCAAATAAACAAATCAAAAGTATCTGCCAGCAAAAAAATGAAGAAGAAATGTAAACAGCGATTACCATTGTTACCGTAAGAATTGACACATTCGAACCGAACAAGGTTTACGCAAATTTCATTACCTACCGTTAAGCTTCATTAGGCCACATTCGTATCTGGAATTCCATTGAGCTCGATACTGAAAATCATCGTCTTTTCATCTTCTTGTTTGATTCTTAAATCTGGAACTGAAGTCAGTGCCCTGATATTCGAGATACTCATACGAATGTAGGGCAAGATACTAACAATGTCCACTATACAACCAGGGACAGAAAGTGCGGCCTTTTTAAATGTCAATTATTAGAATTGTCCCAATTGTCCTATTGTCAGAGTTACACAAAGACTACCGAACAGAAGTGTGCGGTTGAATAGATGAATACGTCTCAGTGAAATGAAAGTGAAAACGTCAATGGAAATTGGATTAAAAGAAGTCCAAGTCATAGAGAACCGAGTCATGAAAGACAGATAATTTCAAGAGTAAATATGAGATAGAAATGAATCAGTGATTTCGGAGAAATTGTACGACAATAATCACTTGGAAATGAGTACTTAGATACTTTCTGATGAAATTGATTTTATTTCACAGAAGATACGTAAGCAGGAGTATGAAGGGCATTCACATTGCATTGTACCCGAAAACAACATTTATGTAAACTTGGCCAATATCGGTTTGAATATTCGTAATTTTCATCCTTTTAGGTAAATGTGAAAATAACTCTGTCTGTCTGTTACCCTTTCACGCCTAAACCACTTAACTAATTTTGATGAATTTTGGTGTACACATAGATTGGGCCTTGGAGAAGGACATAGGCTATAGTATTGATTACTTAGTAGGTAGGTAGGTATAGCACTTAGTAATTTTTTATTCTGATTCTTACTAAGTAGTTACTAAGCGAGTAGGCCAGAGATTTCTCTCAAACGTTTATCAAATTTACCTTGGGAACAAATATTCTTTTGCTTATTTTTCTTCTTATTAGGTAACTACTTATTATTTATGCTGGCGATATGCCTCGTAAGTATAAATCTTAAGTAGCGCGTAAGAAGCTTCAACTCAAAGATCTGAGGAGCAGACTCGGACCCTGCAGATTTTAGATGCCAAGCTTCATGCGTCATCGTTAGCTATAGATAGAGACGCCTAAAGAATCCCAAAATGCTGAACAACAATCAGAAAGAAGGGATGCGTTTACAGTGGGTACATAGGAGGCGTTTCACTATATATATTAACTAGCGATTAGTTTTCATAGAGCTTCCGTGCGGCATCGGATAAAGAATAGTGCCGCAGTGAGTCCCAGCTTGTCGTAAGAGGCGACTAAATGGGACACCAATCATATACAGGCAACTATGACACCAAAAATGAGCCTGTGAAACTTTAACACCTTAAAACTTTCCCACAAGTTTGTATGCAATCAGTGGGTTCCCACGTCTGGAGACTACCGGTGGGGTAAAAGAACAGTCAATCAATTCGAAATGAGCATACAAATGTCAAACCACTCAAACTTTAGATACACTTCATGGAAATGATCGCAATAAATAGCATTACTCCGCTGGGCACGCACTCGGGTGATCCCAGAGCAAGCAGAAGTGCTTGTGTCAGAGCCCGATGGATTCCGGGGGCGGGCAAAATGAAGTTTCCAAAAACTTCGGTTTGCAAGTTGGAACGTCGGATCGATGACCTCAAAAAGTTTAGAACTGGAAGCAATTATGCGTCGCAGAACTCTAGAAATCCTGTGCGTACAGGAAACGAAGTGGTGTAATACAGGAAATAAAGCGCGTTTTCTAGATTTAAAAACTAAGGCATTTAAGATGTTCTACCATTGAACGGTCAATGGACGAAACGGTGTTGGAATCGTTGTTGCAGCGGATCTTCTAAACAACATCGTTGGTATCTTGAAAATAAGCGACCGCTTGATGAGTATTAAACTCGTCATACACAATGAAACGTGGAACGTGGAACGTACGCTCCACAAAATGGATGCGACCAATCGGAAAAAGATACATTTTGGTCAGAGTTCGGTAATTTTCTTAGAAATATACCTATCGATGAGATGCTCTTCGTAGGCGGAGATTTAAATGGCCACGTCGGAGAAACAAATGTTGATTATGAGGACTGCCACGGCGGTAAAGGCTTTGGAACCAGAAATTCAGCTGGCGAAGACATCCTTGTAGCGTGTAGGGCGTACGGCTTAACCGTCTTAAATACAACGTTTATTAAACATCAACGACATCTTATCACCTATAGCAGCGGAGGCCACGAAACGCAAATAGATTATCACCTCTCCAAAATGTCGATGATAAACTGTGTTAAGGACAGTAAAGTAATACTTGGAGAATCGCTAGTAAGCCAACCCCGTCTACTCATTACAGAATTTTTCACAGCGGGACCACCGAAAACACGGGCATCGTTTGGAAAGCCAAAAATCCGGTGGTATAATCTATCGAAGGAACGAAACGCAAGATTTATCGCACTGGCTAAAGAAGTACTTCAAAATATAAATGGTATAGCAGACTCACTTAGCCCGCAAGAAATGTGGAACAGCATGCACGAGGAATGCATAACCCTCGCAAAGTCCCATCTGGGGACTATATCGAAATACCATCACGTCGGCAAAGAAACATGGTGGTGGAATGACGAAACCAAACGAGCTATGGCCGACAAGAAGAGTGCATTCCAAGCGTGGACAAAATGCGATCGGAGCGCCGATATCGAAAAAGCTCGACTGGCTCTTGAATACGAGCATCTTAAAAACGTCGCAAAGAAAGTCCTGACTCGAACTCGAGCCACAGCAGCGGAAAACCTGTACCAGGAGTTGGAACAAATATCCTCACGATCGGCAGATAGAAGACAAGCTATACAAGAAATTCAAACGTCGTACAGTACCAAAATGCCAAATATTTTTAAGCTCGCTGCACAGAGGAGAAAAAATTCATTGGAAATAACCTCGCCGAAATACATCAAAAACGCAGACGGTCGTTTACTAACAAATGAAAAGGAAATTTGTGATCGGTGGCTTGAATACTGCAAGGAGTTGCTTAACAAACAGTTTCCACGTGATAGACAGCTGGTCTATTCGAGGAGGAAGTTTCGGACTTTTTAATTGAAGAAATAAGTATAGCAATTGGAAAAATGAAGCCGGGGAAAGCGGCGGGACCAGACAGCATTCCATCAGAGTTTTGGTTGAAGATGGAGGGAATCGGCAGCGAATGGCTATCGAAACTTTTAAATAAATTAAAATGTGGACAATCTATGCCGAATCAATGGAGAAGTAGCTTCTTGGTTCCATTATACAAAGGAAAAGGCGACACTCGAGAATGCAACAACTACCGTTCAATCAAGCTGATGTGACACACGATGAAAATCGTCCAAAGAGTCTTAAACGAACGTCTTCGGCAAATAATAAAGCACGATAATAGCCAGTGTGGATTTGTTGAAGGAAGATCGACCGTGGACGCTATCCAAAGCCTACAATTACAAATAGAAAAGCACCGAGATTCGTCTAAGGAATCACACATGATATTTATCGACCTCGAGAAAGCATTTGATCGAGTGTCTAGGAATCTAATATGGGCCGCTCTGAGGTTTCAAAATGTACCGGAAACGTATGTAAGAATAATACAAGACATGTGCGAAGTGAAAGCTGCGGTTTCCAGTTAATGTCGGAGTGCACCAAGGAAGCGTACTTAGCCCTTTCCTCTTTAACGTAGCATTCGACTATCCTTTAAAAGACTGCATGCGCGAAGCAAATGTAAATCCAATTCTCTTCGCTGGCGACGCAGTTATACTAAGCGATAACGTCGAAGGTTGGCAGAGCGCCTTAGATTCATGGAATAATGCGCTAGAGAGAAACGGGTTTAAAATAAGTCGTTCAAAGACGGAGACGGAGCGTCCTTTTCCGGGTATCATGTTAGACGGAATAGTTCTTCCGAAAAGCACTATCTTTAAGTACTTAGGATCAATCGTTAACATGGAAGCGAAATGTGACGACTACGTAAACCACAGAGTGAGTGTGGGATGGATGAAATGGCGAGAAAATTCGGGAATCTTTTGCGACCGAAAATTTCCACTTAAATTAAAGGGGAAACTCTACACCACGGTTGTTAGACCAGCTCTTATATACGGTTCACAGTGCTGGACAATGTACGAAGCGTTTAAAAACAAAATGACGGCAGCGGAAATGAAAATGTTAAGGATGTCTAGTGGAGTCACTAAACGCGATTGCATTAGATCTACGCGTATAAGAGGAAGTCCACATATAAAGAATTCGGCTGTTCGGTTAAGCTTGAGGCGAATAGAATAAGCTGGTATTGCCACGTTCAAAGAAGATCTGCGGAAAATCCGGTTAAAAAGGCACTATCAACTACGGTCACTCCAACTGTAAGAAAACGAGGTCGGAAAAACAACTGAAGCGATCCAGGACCGAGCATTATGTAGACGCGTTCTGCGGTCTGCGACATTAGCCAACCCCATAAGCGGAGCAGCAGCGATGCAGTAAAAATGGGAAACTCGTTACGCATAAGTTCGTATAACGAGGAAAGGGTTAATAAAAGGATAAGAAGAAGAAGCGATTAGTTTACATAGAGAGAATGGATAAAAATTGTAGACATTGTGAAGCACTCAAGTGAAAGGAAAACTTCGGGTATGTGTTTTTCTGGTGGAAAAGTTTTAGTACCAACACTTGGTGAGCCAGAGGAACCGCTTAAATCTTTACTTTTATATGATAGCAATAAATCTCACGGTTTTTTTTTAACAGAATAAGAAATTATAGCTCCTGCTTTTAAATGACATCATTTGGTGTAGGTAAAGAGCAAGTTATGCCTGAGTTTTCACCCACTTTTTTAATCCAGGAGCAAAAATTATCATGGTAATACGCCAGGAGACGCTGCAAAATATTTCTTTTAAATTTGCTTTAAGCCCAAATCCGCAAAGATAAGGGTGTTGCTGTTGCTGTTGCTGTAGCCTCCTCCGGAATAGCTGCCACGCTGGTCATGTGCCAACCGGCACATTCAGCACTAAAACTGCTATTGTATTTAACTCATGAGGAAATACCACTTTGTAACAACAGTAATGTAAGCTGTTGGTTTGAGATGAATGTACGATGTCCCACAAAAGAGCAATTAAAGCACTAAATCGGACTATAAGGCTGAACTGTGATACACAATCAGGGTAATATGCGGTTGCTCTTGTACAACAGTGTATTTTGTAATATTGTCCATAACACAAATGATATAAAAAACGACGTCTATCCCAATCCAAACGCTAATGAATAACAGAGAATAGCTGTGTAAAAGAGCAATTTAATCACTGACGAATAAAATTGTGGAATCGACAAACAAATCATGTCACATGTGGAAGATGATGTTGTCGATCTGTCCGTTGAAAAAATTTTGGACACTGACCAAGTGACGTCGTACCCTGCAGAAACTCTTTGGAATTGTGATGGGTGCCTTCTTTTAAGTCGAGGCTGAAAGTTGGTGTTCCAATTCTGTTAATCTTGACGCACCAAGACTATGTAATGACACATGGCTTCGAATTACACACCTACAAAAGCAATAATTATGACAAGAACAACAAAGGGAGAAGATGTATTAATTCCCTGTAATTATTTAATTATGGAGATTTGAGAAAAAAATTGGCAATTCGCAGTACTAATTCTACCCAATAGTTCTCAATATATGTCAAATGTATACCTACTTCGTCATCAAGTCTCCTTTTTAAAACACAGTTTATGACAAAAACCAAGTCCCTTTCGATGTTTAAGTATAGAAACACCCAAGGATACTCCTATTAGCTTGTAATAGGAATGATGGGATACACATGTTCTCTTATTTTTTGTCGTTGGCAGAGTTCGTTAGTAGTAATTTTCCTTGTCGCTAGCGCGCTATATACGGTGAAATCCTTGTAGATTACCCGTATTCAACGAATCCAACGAATCCGAATGCAACTTCAACTTATTTAGGGATCCATCGTAATTTCGGAACCCTGGTTCTAAATAGACAAACGGCAGATCTCATAACCATAAGAAGGCTTCTGACTGAACCCTTTGTCCAAAGGTTTTATTAAGGACCGAGCCACCCAGGTTTGGGGTTTCGCGTATGAGCAACTTTCTCACTGTGACGACGACGTCTAAGGAAAACGAATTATGGCCCTACACATGGTATGTTAACAGTGTACTCGTCGCCAAAGAACTCGCAGAGGCCCTAGACTGCAGAAATAAAACGGATTTTACCGCAACCTATGCAAAGGGAAGAATCGAGTGAAGAACGGATAAGAAACTACTACATCTATTGCAGCGACAAGCATAAATAAGCAAAACGACTCTTATTTGGATTTTGCTTTACTTTCCAGGAAAAAAATAGGCATTTGGTCATCATGGTCTGAAATATAAGCCTTTCAAATGATAGTAGTGCCAACATTTAAGGCGAATTCTACGAACTCCTGGGCCGAACATATGCTCAGAGTCCTAGATACGACATTTGTACTGTTCTAAGAAGCCTTTACGCAAGGCTGAACTGGGATGCCGTCTTTGAGCGGGCCATCGGAAAACAGAGCCTGTATTGAGGCTTGGCTATACCCTGATTAATTTACCATCAACAAGACTGGTCATAATCTCTCTAGCATTCTGAATGCTCAAATTTTTTTGGAAGCCTTGATACTCGGATCATTTTGAGGAACGAATACGGAAATGACAAGCACGACGGAGTCAAGTAAGGCTTCTATAGAATGATAGAATCTTTGTCAATGAATAAACTAGAACTCCTTGACGAAGGCAAGAAAGGATTCCGTACATTCACACTACAGCAGATCTCGGAAAAGGTTTGAGAATTTCAACCGACGCTAATCAGACAGACAGAGGCGTTAAAAAATTTATCAAATGCAGCTCAGTTCTTACTTTGTTTGCAAATAAAGAAAATCGTTTCTGCTCATTAAGTATGTTTCAGACGCTTTTCTCCATTTACGTTTGGGCTCGTTCCATCAAATTTTCATGGCTTCTCTTTGGCGATTTAATCTGAACTTCTATTTGGATGTTCCCATTCAGGGACACGAAGATTTATCAAACTCTTCGTCTGAAGCGGCCAAATCAGGCAATCCTGTGCGACACCTCTAATCGCTAAAACTAAAAAGGTAGTCGAGAAACACACAGCATACCACTGTCATTGAAGAGCTAATCAGTCACTGTTGCCGATGCCATTCCTTCAAAAAAGGCCTATCGCCTTTTCTTCATAACTGTGAGAAAATGGAATGGCTCTCCGGATACATAAGGCATGTTTTGGCCTTCGCAGTAATATCCGATGGCTGCTCTAAGGCAGATCATTTTCGGAGTTTCATTTTTAAAGATAATTAACCAGAGGGAATCGGGATGTCTTTCAAGACCGGGAAGGTACGAGTACCAATCAACGTTTGCGAGAATCTGTCTGAGTGCGCGTCACGATGATGATATTTTTGAATTTCAGTTAAAGCTTAGCAAATAAGATTAATAATTAGCTGCCTTCGGGGAAATTTCCCGTCAAAATCAATGAAAGCTGCAGCGTTGAAGACCAAGTTAGATAAATGGAATTCCCCAGGGGTCTTAGCTTGGTCATCTACTTTTCATATTGTACATTCGATAACCATTATACCATATGAATTCACGTCGTCTTATTCCCGATTTGACTCAGTATTCCAGCAATGGATCCATGTTTCACATATTGTCACATACTAAATAAAAAAAGGGCTCCAAACAGCGCTCTGAATCATGAACACGTTGTAGTTTCTGGTCAACTGTGAGCAAACTAGTTTCCCCTTAGAACAGAGCTTTCACATACCCAAGTACCTACAAGTGCAAAATATGACGTTCACAGTCTGGTGACATCTTAAAGGTTGTTTAAAACGACTTTCTAAATTTCTTTATGTTTTCAATCGTAACACCCTCCTTTGGGCGCACAAAGCCTCCGCATCATTTGCGGCTGTGCGAGCGCTTTTGAATTCAGCAAACCTGACACAAATTTCTGCTTTAGACGGAGCAGATGCCTTGTAATACTTTTCAAGGAATTCTTCGGTCACAGCGGTATTGCGGTATTTTGTCCATATAATAAAGTGTTATACAGTAACAAGACAAAATATTAAGCTTGTTGGTACTAATAAATACTCGTAACAAGGCATTACTATTGGACGTCACTTTTTTTGCTGACAACATACAATTATTCCTAGGATCAAGCTTAGAGGATATTTATTTAAAATAGCATCTCTTCTATTCAAGTCGTCGACCTAATTCTAAAATCGTATCAATCACGCAATTACAGAATCAAGGTTTAGGTTTGGAAGCTTGGTGTGGGAATAGCAGCACAAACGAGTATTGAAAAGATGAAAAATATACACGATAGAGCGAAGAAGTCAATACAAAGAAAAAGCAGATATACGAAATGAGTGTAGCATCGTAGAACTTAGGTGATCTAAGTCTTTAAATACAAATCAATCGCCAGATTCACACAAGGAAATGCCTCAAATTCAAACTTTACACTGTGCAGAATACAGTCTTGAGCAAAACCTAAGAAACATTCGTCAAACCAAATAAAGAAAACGGAATTAAGAAATTTTCTTGAAGCCTAGTTGATATCCTTTAATTTTTATTTGCAAACACAACTTATTCACGCTTAGAGCTCCGTTTTGCATATCGTAGGGCTCTGCTTGCGTGCAAATGCTTTCTGCTTTAGCTAGCTTCCACAGTTGTTTGACGTAGTGTTTGTGTTCAGCGTCATTCACACTGTTGTCCTTGCTAACCTTCACGATTCGGAGCTTCACAGAGGAGACAGCGGCATCCTTATAAGTACACCGGTCTCGTCCCCATTGACGTTTTTAGGTTAGTGTTTTAGAGGCATTTAAGTTTCATCCACCCGAACTGAAACTGGTGCTGATAACAGCAACGATTTCAACCAGATTTTGTGTACATAATGGGAAATCCAACACCAGACTCGTTGCTTAACGAAAATTAACGCGCATTAGCGGACCGTCGTCCAAAAGTACGACCTTTGCTGGTTGTAGTACTGGCCTAATCCGGAAATCGTTTGCATGTAACACCACCGCTGGTTTTGTTCTCGTCGATTGGTTTAACTGCAACTGAAGGCTTTATTTATTACAGCACCGATTTCATCCAACCATTGTGCATGGAAAGATCCATCGCGGAAACTTCCTTCCTCGTGGCCCTATTTGGGACAGATTAAGTCTGTGTTTTATGTGAACACCTGTCATGGGAACTTAGGTGCACGCAATGCCCTTCATGGAGGCCAAGATACGTAAGCTCCTGGCCATTGTTTACGGTGTTTCAGTAATACCAAAGTCAGATTGTGTTGGGGGCACAAGTTGGTTTGAGTTGAGACCGATCTGAGACCACTTGCCGATCTTAGGGTCACGGCACTCAGAACTTATTTGGTACTCCGCATTAGATTAAGTAACTTGTGAAAGAAACTTAAGGTTTCAAGCACAGCCACCATGAAGCTATCACTTTGGGGCCAAATCCAAAATCCGATAACTGAGCGCACATAATAAGTAGCCTTCAGGGAGTGTCTCTTCTGAAGCGCGTTCCATCTATTCGGTTTCCCGAGACAGGCCGTCCAAAACAGCACTCTGACCAGAAACCAACCACTGGTTTATTCTGATGGATTTTAACTGCAACAGGCATTGCCTTTTCGGTACTCTTTGCATCGTTTCAGCCCAATTTACCGAACGTGTCGTAGAAAAAGGCGAGGAATCATCGAAATTAAGTGATCCAGCAGCTCCTGTGTCAGTGCCTAAGTTCAAGAAATTATTAGACAAACCCCAAGGTTGCATTCTGTGTCCTGATTACAAAAAAAAAAAGAATAGTCTGTTCTTTGTGTGAATTTTACTTAAAGTTACAACATTGTATGCTACTAACTTTGACTAATTTCATTTGCTGATCAAAGCAGATTATAATCCACTGGAGTGCCATAAATTTTATTATTCTGTTGTTTGAAAACTTCGTGATATGGCTAACTCATTATTATCAAATTAGCTGGGAAATTCACAAAAAAAAAAAATTAAAAAAACCCAGGAGGATTCATCAATCGATCACACCTTCATCTTGTGCGATCCGCCCACCGATAATAATTTCCCTCCAATCATCGATAAACTGTGTTCAATTGCAATTTTCCATAATTAATTGTTTCATGCCACAAAAATATTGAGAGAAAAATAAAAATAAAAGAAAAAATTCTTCACAACTCCGTGAGTAATTTTTGCCATAAACAATTTCATAAGCACCAATGGCGCAATTCAAACAATAAATCTTCCAGATAAGCTTATTTTGCCAGAAGACACCTAGAGCCGTGTCTGTAATCACCATCATGTGTCGTTGTCGTTATTGGCATCTCACAAGCCCCATTAGATGAATCGACTCCTTTGTTTAGAACCAAATCGAGTTTGAGTAGCACTTTCCACGGATACATATTTAGAAAGTGTATTGAATGTGGCACGCGTGCTAAGAAACTACTTTTGCCGAAAAAGGTAAAAGTGCTTCCAAAGTTAACGTACATAGTATACTCGTATGTATGGTATCAGGGTAGGAATAAGATCTTCCTCGGCCAAACAACAATTTGCATTTATCGACGACATGACCAAAGACTACTCTTGTGAAAGTTCACCCTAGAGTCAGGAAATCGATTTTTGACTGATGATGCATAGGTACGAGTAGTCATGTTTGCTAGTTCGTTAATCATCACCGATCAAGATCAATGCTTAGGCATTCTATGATCCACGGTGACATGGACGTTGTGGTGGTTTCCATGCCAAGACAATAACCATATGATAACCATACGTGAAGCAGTTCTGTGGTTTCATTCGCTCAATCGGCTGGCTCCTCTGCGGCAAAGAACTTAATGCTCTGCATGTAGTAGGTAGCTGCCCTATGGGGGGTACTAATGATGCGAACAACAGTGGTGGTTTGCTGGCTTCAGTTGATTTACCTCACTCCTTACGAAAATTCTGAGTGGCGCTTAAGGAAATGGGTCAAGTAAAAGAGACCGATTTGCAAAAGGGCTTGTGTTCTTACGAAAATCACCACCGCCGATCGATGCTTATACGGTTATCTGCCGGTACTACGTTTGCGTGATATGTCATCGATGTTGACATTGAAATGTGGTTCGTGAGTCCCGTGTCGATGAAAGGTGCACCAAGGAGCAATGTCGGCATTATGAGATTACTGACACTTCGTTTATGGTTGTTGGTCGCTTTGAGCTTCCTTGTACATTATGAGTATAACGGAGAACTTTAAAACCAATTTTTAATCAGCAAAAGGGTTGGTTTTGATTTTAAGCAATTTGAAGCTAAGGTCGAATGAGGGTATAGATGGACTTTCGTATACTGTTGCCGATTCTAACAAACGGAAAACAGGCAGGATCCCCTAATCTGCCACAAAGATGACGTCACTTGAATTTAGAAGTATTATGGGATGGACACCAGACAAAAGCATACATTGCAACCGATTTTTGGATGGATATCTGACAGTTTCAAAAGGCCAACACCCACATTTTTGTATCCAAGATATGAATGCCAATATCCCACGGGACATAATACAGAAAAGGTAGTTCATAAAAGGAGTTACTAGGGCTTTTTCTGATCGAAACTTTGGAAGCAAGCAATTAAAAAATGCAACACTTACTTCCATTGAGAGTACCAGCGGGCTCATCCAGCAACATACGATTGCATGCTTCAAGGATGGACGAGAGTTGCTTACGAAACTTCTGAAAGAAAGCAAGAAAGAAGGTAGCAGCATCGACATTTTTTTTAATGAAAATAGAAAGAAGAACTCAATCGAGGCCATGGAGAGTTGTTTCTGCAGAAAAGATTTTCAGAAGATCTTCCATAATGTATAAAGAACCGACCAAGGATAAAACTGTCGAATACAAGCAGGTAAAACCGAAGAGGACACTTAGAGGAAGAGTCAAAATTTATACTTAATAAAGAGGTCGTCAAAGCATGTCCACTACCTAAAAAATCAATAAAGGAGCGACGATTGATTTGGTAAGGGGGATACACCACAGCGTCTATAAAACAAAGTCGGATAACAATGACTACGATCTTTTAATAGTATTATTTTTCGACCTAAAGAGACCCTTTACAATGGTGTCAAGGCTTCCTTACCTACATCATTAAGAAATCAAGAATTAGAACTGGTAATTGACTGTTTCGTCGGTGCTGGACTGAGGTCAAGTGAAGAAGAGCTATAATTGGATTAGATTGTTACTACCGCAGTCTGATTAGACCTTTTGTGACATCCCCGAGTAAGAGTTTATTCAGGATGCCGAACATTAAAAAAAAAACATGCACAGTCTACGTAACATTCAAACTTTTGTAGTTACAAAAGTTATATTCAAGTTCACTTCGATTTTGACCGACGGCTGCAAGGTAGAGTGTGTCAAAGGATCAGGTGTCTTCCCAGGTTAACTGAATGTTTCTGACTCATCCATATTTTGAAATACTCCAATATATTTTAGATAGAAGCATAAGTTACCATGCGACTCAATAAACACTTTATTAAAACTAGAATACTCCTGTGTTCCCAACCTAAAAGGATAACTAATAAATCTATAAACCTATGAGCAACTTACTAGAGGATATAGTTCTCTTGGCGTTTAGTGTCGTGAGAAACAGAATTTTTGCTCAACATCTAGTATTTAGTATAATTTAGTAACATTAGTGAGTTGTGCCTAAAGGTTGCAGGACATGTGTGCTCCTCTTAGCTTCCCCTTAGCTGACGTGCATTTTCTTCCACTTTTCTGTCACAAATGTGGTTCGAACAGTTCGTCCTGAATTAGCAGATTCCATTGTCCTCTTTTCGAAAATTATGGTCAATTCACTGCCGTTTCTTGGAATGTATTTTAATGTTTACACAACTTTAACTAGTCCTTTTCTGGAGCTTCGAGTTTGCAGTTTTCAGTTTTCAAACACGTTTGTAGTGTCCTTGTAATAGCGGTGGACATATTTCCGATGCTGCACCCAACGACACCACAAATTCGACATTTAACCTGATTGAAGCAACTTAGTCCTAAGTCCTTGCTAAAAGTATTGCTTCCCGATATTCTGGACAACATGTCTGACACAAAAATTTGCCTTATTTATTCGATTCCTGTAATATTTACCTACAACACTTATTTGTCCGCTGAAAGTGAGAAGCCTCATGGAATATATCTTTAGGCCTTCAGTGCTTGATTCATTCTCTACTCCAGTTGCCATTTGGAATAGAAAACAAACTGCATCATTATATTTAATTTGTTGAAACCTTAATGTCCATCGATAGATTATAATATTGGGGAAAGGATACATTGTTGTCGCACTTCACTTCACGAATTCCAAAATTCCAGAACATACAATTAAATTATAATCCGCGAAGTTATTTCAATCATAACTTTTATGTGAAAGAAAAGAAAGAAGTCAGATAAGCTTCTAAATGGCTTATCAAGTTGGTTAAACAAGAGGTGCAATCGAACTAACATGTGTTTATGAAATCGATGCTGATGCGCAGTGTGATGATGTGATTTACTGGGCGTCAAGCTTCGTTCGAGGATTAATCTGGCAACTACAAGCACATAAATTCCTATCTAATTTCAAGACTTCCCTTCTTCGGAATGAAATGAAATATCATTTACTCTGTTCCATATATTGGAAAACCATGGAAACCATCCAAGTCAACTTGAATTGAACGTTCTGAAAGGTAATTTCTAATCCATTGAAGAAGGGAGCTTCGATCCCAAATCCACGCGTTTTTGACAAAAGAGCCTGATGCCAAACTCTGTCAAATGCCTAAGAAATATCAAGTACAACTATCTTACTTTCGCCAGATTAATGTAAACTTTGGTTCCACTTCTCGGTGAGACATGCTATCAAATCACCAGTGGACCTGTTGCTACGAAAACCGTACTGCCGGTCGTTAAAAGTTTTCCTGTTTCGAGATATTTCGTACGTAAGTACAATAGGTCTGTAAAAGGAGAGCGAAGAAGATTCGCCTTTTTTAGGGACGGGCTGGACAAATGCTGTTTTGCATCTGCTCAGAAAGGGTCCTAAAGAGTAGGATTGATGAAAAAGGTTACGCAGAAGAACACGTCTTAAGAAAAAGGGGAGGTACACCATCTGGACCAGCAAATTTGTGAACGTTAAGATCTTTGAGTACTCTTGCTACTACACAAGTGTGACAGTGAATTTGTCCCATGCATCTTTAATCATCATAGTGACGTGAACTTGCTCCTCCCAGCCTTTGGTACAACTTTTCAAGGCACATAAAGAATAAGTGGCAGATCCTTGAGATTAAGAAGGTGCGCACTATACTGATTGAAATCGAGGTAGGCATACTTTCTTTGAGCTTTTTGTAAAAGATGGTAATCAGCTGATCTACAACCATCATATAAGAAGTTCTATGTGCAACAACTATTTTAATAGAAAGTCTGACCCATATTACCACGCAAACCTGTAGCAGATCATAACTTCAAAACAATGCAAAAAGTAAAACCAGATTCGGTTGCTGAATTAAATTCTTCATGAATGAATGCTACGAGTATATGACTGTTACTTTAACTGAACTATCATATTACCATGTGTACTGCAAACAATTCTTAGAAAAAGCCAAGACCACAAATAAAACGTCGATTTTGTGCTTATTGACGCGAAGGTCGTAAAGTGCTGGATTTCACGATGCTCTGATCGAAAATGCTCGCTGCACTATCAAGGTCAGAAATATGTTTCACATATGCCACTTCTTGACTTAGACAGATAAATAGTATGCTCAGGCAACAAATATGACTTACACTGCTAAGTAATTTTCTTTATAAATTATCAAAAGCTGGAGTTATCTTGGCACCTTAAGAAATGCCCGATCCACTGTCATTTTTTTCCGGGTTCATCTATTGTAGATATTGGGATGCAATTTGGGCAACGAGGCCTTGAAATGATGAAAAAGGAATGTAGCAAGTTACTCGCATTTCAGAGATTGTCACTCACTTTACGGTTGACTGCAGATCAAATTTGCACCTGATTATGTGCGAAGCTCTCTCCGAAGGTGCTTTGTTTTTAATGATCAATCCATTTTCAGTAAATGATGGACGTAGGCAGGTAGAAGTGATTGTCTGGTAAGGTCCTACCAGAAACACAATCAACTTCGTTTTAGTACCACAACACACGTGACCTGGATATTGAAGGGTATCGATAAGAGTGTATTTCACAGATCCATCCTGCCAGAATCTTATGCCAGAAATCTCTGAAAATTCCATGATAAAGTTTTGTTATCTGCAATCACAGCAAAAGTTGAATAGGGCGCCCTTTTCGTGTGAGTTGTTACAGCTATGGCAATGTGGTTAACAGCTAAGTCTAATTGGCAGCGAGTAAGCCAAGTGGCAATTGGTGGCTTTTGCTGTCTCGATGCGAGGTCTGTTGATTCTGTTCTGTTATATCCATGTATGTCTGGATATAGAACAGCTTTCTAGTCTGATCTACCTAAAAATTCTGCCCTTGATAAGTCCCATCAAGGAGAATACTAATTCCGCAACAGAGACGTCGAAAGTTCAGCCTCAGCTGACTAGCGTGTGGGCTACTATATCAATAAGGAATGCTATTAAACCGAGCGCTTACCTGCGTCATAATTTCCTTGCACTGTTTATTTAGTTAAGAGGGCATAGTAAGTGAGTGGATCACTTGCAGCCCGGCTTTAAATAAAGATTTCTAAATTATTTACGGTAATGCAGTGAAAGCTAAGTATTCTGAAGGTTTCTCGTATCGCTGATACCTTTTGCAGAAAGTGTTGCTGCAAGCGTAGAAACCACGCATGCTTACTTTACCATATGTTCTATCATCAAGGATGACGTCAAGATACCTTGCACTAGAGAATAGAGTTAGTCTATGATTGTTAGACGTGCAAGCATTAGTTCAGTATTAATCTGATTGACACCAAGTCTACAAATTGTGGTCCAAGCCCCTAGCTTAGTTAGAATCTTCTTTGTGAGCTTATTAATTACTGAGCGCGGCATTCCTGATACTCATACTAAAATAACCACATTGTCTGCGTATTGAATTTTATCAAGATATTTTTGATGACCCGGAGCTATACAAGAACCGAACTCGCGGGGGCGAGTATCCCCGCGCGGTACCACTATCTTTGGATCTGGGTTTGAGGCTGTTCCTCAATTGATGATATAAATGGTTTTACCATAGTTTTAAGCACCCATATGATCAGTTGAGATTTTAGTATGAATGCAGTGGGCATATTATTGAATGCACTTTCTATGTCTAGGAAGGTGGAGAATGTATACTATTTATCTTGGACTGACTTCTCAATAATCTGCATCACCTTATGCATAGCTGTCTTCATGGACTTTCCTTTAATATAAGCAAGTAATGACTTCGACAGGGGAGATCTGTAAATTTTAGGAATGTAGACTACTCGAACTCGTTGCCAGATATGGGGAATGTTGGTGAGTCGAAGGGTGCCACGATTAATAGCCGTTAACCGGAGAAGTACTTCCTTCAAGTCCGTTTGATACATTATCGGTAAGATCCTATTAAACCACGATAATTTTAAGAAGAAGAAAATGCATAGAAATGATACAGATGAAATCTTTTAATCGGTTATTAATGATTTGGTTTCATTCCAGGCATGACCTGCACTGCCTGCACACTATCGCCACTATATTTGTATCTAGAAAAATGGGTGTTCGTTAAAAGTTCCAGTGATTCTTAAGATGGAATCTATTTATGTCCCACGTTTGATGAAGTCAAATTAGAGTGCTCTTTGGACAGGTTTGGTTAAGTGTAGCTGAGTCCTTAGAGTTTCAAGTGAGAGGCAGTACTCTGCTAAGCCTTTGACTTAACTTTTGTTATTTCTTTCTTTTATATCTCAAGACATTTGAAGATCTTCTAGAATCTGTGTTTGAAGCTGATATTGAGGGAAGATTGTGGAAAAATTTGAAGTACTTACAGTACTGCAGATTGTGCAACGAGGACGTGGAAACAACAGAACACATACTATGTGATTCCTACGGTTTAATCAAAACACGTTAGCGTTACCTACGTAAATTCTACCTCAAAGCAGCAGATATAGCTGCCAGCTCACCTAAAGAGTTAACCGCCTTTCTAACAAATTGTGGCAACATAAATGAGCTTTAAATGGTGGACATCACAATATTTAAATTTATCTTAGTGGGTGTCCAGGGTCTAACATCGTACTATAGTATCTGTTCTACCTTTGGTGTTCGATCGCTACATGCAAACTCATGTTAAGGGAACAAACCCTAAATGGAAAACTGGTTGCACATTCTAAGCGACAAAATATAGCATGAACGAGAATAAGAAGAAAAAAAATAGCATCCGTTTGTACGATATAAACATACTCGTATAACTTTTCTATCTAAGCAGCCCTTGATTATACGCCCCTAAGAAGTCTGTTATTATTCATCCAAACTTCTAAATTTCGTCAGGCAAATACTCATATTATCTGTATAAGCATGAGCACAGGGCTTATAACTGTTTAAGGCATTAGACACTTGTAAGGATAAGAACGACATTGTTCTGTCTTTAAAGGAAATTGGCTGTCGCAAGTCATCAGTGTTCTTATGGACAACTTATCGTAGTAATCTTAAGATAGTCTGTCCTAACACCAATTGACTTACAGATAAAACAACTTGCCAGCAACCGTGCGAATCGACTCACTAATCTGGGTCATTTCAAAAGCAGTTGCTACGGAAACGGCACGATCATAGCGGAGCTAGGATGAAATCCCTTCCTTCCTTCCTTCCTGCCTTCCTTCCTTCCTTCCTTCCTTCCTTCCTTCCTTCCTTCCTTCCTTCCTTCCTTCTTTCCTTCCTTCCTTCCTTCCTTCCTTCCTTCCTTACTTCCTTCCTTAATCGATTTCGTCATTCCCTATGATATAATATATCCAGACGGGAAGGGACTGGCAAGAGAATGCAGAAATCAGGCCTAATGAAATTGCAGTTTTCACAAATAGCCCAAAGATGGAAGAAGGGACAGGTTCCGGTATCTTTTCGGAAGACGCAGAACTAAGAGTGTCCATCACCATGACCAATCAGAGGTTCTTTCTGTCCTCAGGGCGGCTGAGCTGATACAACTGAGATCGGTATCCGGTAGAGATATCGCTATCTACATCGACAGCCAGGCCGCATTATGCATTCAGACCCGCATGAGACTGTGCTGGGTGCCAGGACACTGCGATATGGAGGGAAATGAACAAGCGGACGAGCTTGCAAGAAGAAGACTGCTACTCGACAATAGTGAGGTTGCTAACGTCAAACCGCCCTTCTGCACAGTAAGTGACACCATCGAGGAAAAAACCATAAAGGTTGCCAACATAAAGTGTTCGAATCTGGAACGACATCCAGGGTATCCAAGGCTCTATGGCCACTTCTCGACGGTAATAGATATAGAAAGCTTTTTAAGCTGAACAGGACACTGTTTCCTGATGAAACACGCAAAGATGCTGTAATCGACAAATACAGATATTTGTAGATTCTGCGGTGATCTGCAAGCGGTTGAGGACATAACCAACATACTGTGAATATGAGGCAACATCTCGTAGCCGAAGGAAAATAGAAAACTTAGAGGAAATAGACGGCACGGACTTCAAAGGCCTTCCTTGATTTTGTTGAGAAATTGCGTGTTTTACCAGGGAGATTGTTAAGGTTTTTGCCACTTGAAGTTAAATTCAACTGGACCCACAGGAATCGCGATGGGCCCGGTTTGTCGCCTAGTGTTGTGTCTGACTTCTTCATCATTAAGACTTCGCCTTGTCACCGCAAAACAAAGAAAACACTCTAAGGAAAGATGCGCACTACAATAAACCATTTAATCTATGTTTAAGTGTTACAGTAACAAGCATTGTAATAGGCATTTCACCCTATTCCCATAATTATTCAACAAACATCCTGCAGCTGTCAAACATTATAGTAAATAACGCTGCATTCATCCAGGTCAATTTACTTAGCGAAGAACCAATTCAAAATCCCCACGAAATGTTACCCCACAGTATTCTCTCCATAAGTGCAGTCTCAAAAGTTTCCCAAATCAACTCAATTAATTTCGAATTTTATAGATACTTCCCAACATGCGACACAATCGTTTCTTTACTCGTTATACGGGTCAGTCTCGGTCACTTACATACAAACCAAACTGCAACGAATCTAATAAAATTTATTAATGTCTCTGCGCCCGAATGGCTTGTTCGGCTTCATTAAACAATTATTCCTGCTCTCGCATCTAAGCCAAATGCCGTGAGCAGATTCGCACGAACCCAACGAACTCCAACATCAATCGCTCGACTGCACTTCCATCTACAATACTTGTACTTCTTCTACTTCTTCATCTTTTACCCCTAAAAGTCAAATCTTCAAAATCAACCGCGCACCAAGCCCATGCTTAGACTCAGCCCCATTCATCCACAATAAACATCCAACAATCGAGTGCAGTCTTTTGTTAGACAAATTTTACCACCAATACCAACAGCATAGCCAGCAACAGAAAGAGTTCCACACTCCAGTCATACAACAACGAGTTAGATACACTTAGATACGAGTACTCGTACATTTACTATATCTGACTGTGAACCGAATACTGTATATTGTGTATCTGTAGTCTGTAGAGACTGACTGTTGGCCAGCAAGTACTTACTTGAATGTGACTCAAAGCCCGGAGAAAGGTATAAAAGGTTTGGAGGCTTAAGTTTTTGCTCAATCACTTGCCGTCTGTACGCGCTGTGTTTAGTTTCTTTCGTTTGGTGCTGATCTCCCTCGTTATCAGTTGGGTTCTTGTCTTATGCCCAAAGTGTACCTATTTCTCTGACCAAACAAATAAAAAAGACCAACCTTGTGGGTGTTAATCGTGAACTGAAAACACAATTAATCGGCTTACAAATTAATTCAGTGACTTTACATGGCTATGAGTTGATACATACATATGTATATCATGTCAGCGTTAACCTAAAACCCCTTGTGTCAGCTCTCAAAAGTGGTGCTTAAGAAGAATTAAAAATTGCTAAAACCTTCGCGATACTATTGAACAATAAATAAAAGTGCAACGGGAGCTTCAGTGTTCCATACTCGTATTGACAAAGTGCAACGACAACGTTTGCATTGCTAATTGCAGCAGATTCGGACTGACAAATCCAAAACCAAAAACAAACACTCGTTAATCGTGAAGTACTTACCGACGTCGATTACGTAAAACCGATTTTGAAGATACATTTTGTTGTTTTTTTGTTTTTTTTTTTCTCTTCTTCAAGTACCATGGATACAAAGGTGAATTTAAATACAAAATTTGTTGTTGTTACTGTTTCATATTTATTTCATTTGATCTTGGGGGGATCTTTGCGTAGAAGAGTTGTAATTTAGTTTGATTTTAAAATTTTAAAATTTTATAACGCGGCCATACAACATAGTTAAGGGAGTCCAGAATTTAGGATCTCCTATTATTAGGATGAGTTTCTCAAAATGTGAACTCTTCGACTCTTCGCAGTTGTACGGGTGACATTTCAGTGCACCCAAATGAAAGACGTTGCCTAAGTTGAGCTCTTATTATAAAGCTTATTAATCGATGAAAGATTCTCCGTTGTTCGGCTCGTTCAGAAACGTTATAACCAGGTTGTTCCTTCTGCTGATCCCTAAAATTTGATCGGCTTCGCTTATGAAAGAGTAGATCCTCTCTTATTTCGAATAAGATTCTTTATTGTCGGCCTTACTATTGCCTGCAATATTTCAGGGTTTTTAAATTCCTTACAGAGATTAAGAAAATCCGGGATCTCATCTTAGATGCAGAGTATGTGCTTTGGTTTCTATCGAAAGTTCAAAATATATACCAGATTCTCGATCAATTCGTAAAGGAACTCTTGAGATATATTTTAAATCGGAGTTACTCGTAGTTAAGCCACTGGCTATCTTTTTACCTTCTCTAGATATGGTATATCGCACGTCTTCTCTAGTGCAATTCCTGTTTGTCATTAAATCATCTATGGTCCTATACCTATTTATGTGTAAAAGACAATATAGTCTTCATCCACTCTTAAACTGCGTTTCCAACAACAAGATTTCGACCTAACTTCAACGGATGCTTACTTTTCAAATTCGCAATGTGTCTTATTTTCGGAGTCGGCGCAAAATTTTTGGAATTGAAATGTTCCGTTATGTAGACTGTACTATGGGGTGAAAAGTAACCTTTAATTTTTTAATGTAGTCCCCTTTTAGCTGGATAAACTTATTCCAGCGATTTTCCAACTTCTTGATCCCGCTCGAAAAGTAATATTCAGGAAGATCTGCAAAATACTCCTCCGTGGCGTCGATGATTTTCTCGCCTAAGCTGAATTTTTTATTGATGAGCCATCTTTTGAGGTTTGGGAAGAAATAATAGTCCAAGGGAGCCAAATTGGGCGAATACGGTGGATGCGACAGCAATTGGAGCCGTAAGTCATTGATTTTAGCCGTGATTGCGATGCTCTTATGCGCCGGCGCATTGTCTTGCAATAACAAGATTTTTTTCGCTTCATGTGAGGCCGTTTTGCGACGATTTCGGCCTTCAATCGCTCCAATAATGCACAGTAATACTCGCTGTTGATGGTTTTTCCTTTTTCGAGGTAGTCCACGAAGAGTATGCCTTGACAATTCCAGAAAACCGACGCCATAACCTTTCCGAACCATTAAGACTCCCTCAGCCGCTTCAGAGCACTAGTGCCGGCTTCAGTCCATTGCCGGACACTCATTTTATTCTCTGGTGTGTAATAGTGGATCCAGGTTTCATCAACAGTTACCAATCGACACCAAAAGTCCGCCCGATTCCGCATCAGCAAGTCCAAACACTCTTTCGAAGTGTTCTCGCGCTCGTGTTTTTGGTCAGGAGTGAGTATGCGCGGCACCCAGCGGCAGAATAACTTTTTCATATGCAGAATATTGCCCAAAATATGGAGTGTGCGCTCAGTACTAATCTTTGTGGTGTCTGCTAGCTCGCGCACCTTCACTTTCCGGTCAGCCAACACCATTTCATGTATTTTGTGACATTGTCTTCTGTAAGCGCATCGCAGGGCCTGCTGCTGCGGACTTGATCGGTAGTGGAGTTGCGGCCACCACGAAACTCTCGAAACCAATATTTGACGGTGTAATCTGACGGAGCATTAGCTCCATAATATTTCTCCAACATTTCTTTTGTTTCCTTCGCCGTTTTGCCTCTCAAAAAATAATGTTTTACGAGAGAACGAAAATCATTTTTGTCCATACTCAACAATGATGCAAAACACGTCAACAACAATCAGCTGTCAAAACAAAACTAAAGACAGTATCGCACTGAAATTTGGCATGTCTTCCTAAATACAAACGGATTTCAAGATACCATAACCGCGCATTCTGGCGGTCAAGGAGATTACTTTTCACCCCACCTAGTATATGTAGGTATAGTGCGGCTATGCTAATGATTGATTCTTGTTTTTAAGGTTCTTACCTACTCATAAATATTTTTTTGTGTTGATGGAGCACGTACTCGTATATCTGACCAATTATCGTCTATTTAACGAGTACTCGACTTCAACCTTTGACATGACAGAATCTCATCTGTTATGATCCTGTTTCAGTTCCTAAAATCGAGCGATTTTCCATCCGCAGTATAATTTGTAGATCTCGAGGTCATGTCCTACGCTTCTCGCATATGGCACCTAATGGACGACGAACAATTATTCATCCCTTTATCTTTCCTCAGATCTCTTGCTTATTGCTCAGTTCTCAGTATACAGGAACGTTTTGTAGAACAGGCATTACGCCTTTCAAACTAGCACGAGTGAATGCTGTCAACAGTCACAATAGCATCTTTATTTATGTCGGGGGTCTCTTAGATTGATTTGTGATGCCAATATGTTTTTGCTGACATTTCATTTAAGTCCCTGATTAGGGTGTCAAAATACGCATGAACTTAAGTCCAAAATATGGCAGAGAAGCTGTTAAAAGTTGCCTTTGCCCACTTGGGTTGATAATATGGAATGCATCGGTACTCACATGATCCACGTATCCTAATAGTCCGGACTTTTCTTGACCGCTGTGGAAGTTGTATAGTTTATTGCTTAACTTTCTGCCCGACTCAAACATTTACTTCGATTTAAATCGAATGACTATGGTCTAGGGAAGACTTGTACCTTAAGAAACAACTTTCACCATACAGATCGATAGAAATCCGATTTGAAACTAATTTGGGTTATCTGTCTATTGCGTTGTCCCTCGGAGTTACAATCGAACACTTTAAAACCCGAAGCGTTGATGAATATTTGCTCTACGTGTCCGAACACCCGAACAATGTACAAAATAATTGCACAAACATTTAGTAAACTGTGCCCCGGTGCTGCGCATGGGAATTTTGGGCAATTTTCTTAATGTTTGTATAAATGTTTTTATAGAGATGACAGCGCTAGACATGACTGTGAGTAACTCCAATGCTTTCATATTCGGCCTTAAATACTGGTAAGATTGCAAAGCCGTTGTGTAAATATTTGATCAATTTAGGGCGCAACAGAGTTAAATTTTCATAGAGGACAATATTATCTTTGATAAATGGAACAAACGTAACATTGTACACAATGTTAAAGAGACTGACGACTCTTTGGCTGTAGTAGCTAATAGAACTTTTTTCAGGGGGACCCGGTTGAACGATTCTGAAATTCCATTCATTGAAAATACTTTTCTTCAAATTAACCTTGGAAATGAGTTTGCGCATGCTCGCCTAGGCTGTATGGCTCATTATATCTGATACATCATTAGCACTAGTTGTAAGTCTAATACTAAAGTTCTTCGTTTGATACGTTTCTTTTATACGTTTTTCCTGGATAACCACCGCTCCAATTCCGCGATCATGCACTTCTCATGTCCTCTTGCTCATTTGGCCAGAAGCCGCTTTCGCCTCTTTATCCACGATTCTTAGCTGCATGTTCTTCAGTGTACTCACTATCAAACTAAAAACATACGAAATCAGCTATGGAAATTTCTGAGGCTTTTTGGCATTAATGGTCTGCTCTTAGTTTCATAAGCCACCGCTTATATATGCCTTCTTACCACCAGATTGTAATGCACTTGTAGAGAGAATGCAGGATCTTCGAAGCAACCATCAACAGCATCCAAACCAGTATGCCGATATTTCCGCAAATATTTAAAGCTACAACAAAAATTGTTAATTTTGTCCAAAGTGACAGCATACTTCGTTCGGAATCAGAAGATATTTTCACTAAGTATCTTCTTCAAACAACATTAAGCTCAATGCCAGCCAATCTTAAAAACGAAGGTCTTATCAACTACGAAATCGCAACGAGGGTAAGTTTAACTACCTTTGTTTTCCACTTTCTTCATATTGGAGGTAAACAAAAGACAGTTACATATCTTTACCTTCTACCATGAAGCAACAACTAGCCTTAACTCTGAATAGCACATGAGACATTGTACAATTAAGTAAGTAAGTATGTAGGTAAGTAAGTCTAGTTTCAGTCTGAGTTCGATTCCCAGACCATACACTGAAAACAGAAAAAAAAAATTTTTCACCTCACAAGCCTTTCAGATAGTGGCAACCCAGTTAAAATCGCTCCGTATGGAAATCAATTTCGTTTTATTGCCCTTCAGAGTAGGTAAAACCCCAAAAGTGGTTTCTATGGCTGTAGAAACCATCTCTGGATTTACACAAGACTGAAAAGCAAAAGTTTTCATTGGTTTCCTTCTGACTTGTCTCAAGTCTCATTCGTCTTTTGCTTCCCACTTCTTGAACCGTTTCTTGAGCTCTGATCTCACGATTCTATGAGACAATGTAGCTTGCTGACATTCTGTATGCAAATATCTCTTAAGCGTCTTTTAAGATAAGAAGGTCTTGAAACAATCCCCGATCTCTCCGTTAATAGAATAAAATGTTGAACGTTAGTCCACTTTAAATTGGATGTACGAGTACGACTACAACTACTCGTTTTTATAATTTCCCAAATTTGACTAACTCCTTTTCATGGAACACATAATCGTATACCATGTCAAATCTGCCTCCAACAACTGCCAACACTTTCAATAGTCATGACACTTAAGTTCGTTGAACTTTGGCGAAAAGTAGCAAACCAACAAATTCGACATTTTATAGCTCTTTGTGCGAAGCACAACAAAGAATTTCATTGTTGAAAGACAAGCATTCGTGTCTGCATTTGTACTCTTATCTGTATAAACTATATAAAATCGCGGAGCACTTTCACTTTCGGGTCAAGTGCAAATAGCAAAAATCAACTTAGCGATCGTGAAAGTAACAATCAAAGCAACCAGCACCGGTCCACCTACGAGTACTCATACCTCCAACCATCTAGAGTTAGATACATTTTCGTGATACTTCACCTCCCGTCAAGCCAGCCCGCACCCTAAAGATAATGACTGCGCATAACAACAAACAACTTCACAAGAGTCTTCCAGAGTATCTGTAACAATTACTTTTGTTTGGTACTTAACGTGACCCAGTTTAGATTGGATATGGTTATGGTCTCGGTCGAACTAAACATTTGGATCGTTAATTTTGGATTTGTCTATTAACCGAGAGGTGCAAATCGATGTCCCCAATTCCGTGTAAGCCCACCTAGTGTGCCTGACACACCAGATCTCCCCCCAAAACTTCCAAAACCATTTAAAGCATACAAAGCATCACTTGAACGAGTTGGATAATGTCTACAGCTAGAGAGGTCATTTGAGGTGCCTGCTACATTGAAGCTCTTCAGCTCTTCAGCTCTGAACTTTAATTTAACAGTACTAACAAAATGGTTAGACATCATTTCAATAGTTATGAGCAGACATAGCCAAAGCGTGACTTATTGACGACTATCGACGCGTGGCGTCCTAAGCCCACATGCAACATGCCACAGTCGTATACGTGTACAAGTAAATACTTGTATCTGTGCACCTCATAACTTTGGCCGCTGCCGCTTGGAAACATTGAACGACGACATTTTTATGGTAATTCTTTTGCATACGCTAGTTTGAGGGTGAATTCGGGGGGCGTGGTAGTTTTATGTATGTGTGGCAGTTGTTGTGTCGACACGCTTGATTAGATTTGCTTTTACTTTCCGTTAAAATAAGTCCGTAGGAGAGCGTTTAAGCAAATATATTTTAATAGGCAGTGAATTAGTTTATGAATTGTTGGGTTTGGTTTTTATTATATATTTAGTATACAGGGTGGTACTGAATTATTTATTTTTTAGTTTCCACAATAAAAGTGTTATTAATCAAATGTCGCTGAAGAATAAAGTTTCTTTAAGATTAATGTTAACCTCAGAAGGTAACCACGGTTATTGTTGGTTCCACAAACAATATTCAAAGAATTGAACAACTTTGAACATTCCGGTAAAGCAAGGTTCTAATCAGTCTATGCGGTATGTGTTGTGGCATAGATTTGGATTAACGCCTTGAAAATGTTTCTTTACGTTGACAGATCTACGCTCTAAATCTCTATTAAACGAAACAAGCGAAGCAATCGAAAGAACTGTAACGAGGGTGTGCCACTCGTCAGAATTTAATTCATAATATTTTCGAAGATACACTGATTTTGGTCCGTTTCATTGCTTAATCTACAACACTTACTTACTTACTCGTAGTTGTAACAACACCTCCATCCAGTTAGCCCACTCTTTGGCTAACTGCCTCCCGGTAGGCACTCTAAGTTGGTTTATTGGTGTAGGTCCTCTTCTTTCACTCCTCTATCTAAGTCGATGTCACTGTACAGCCCGTACAATTGATCCTTGTATCTCCTCTTCCACTCACCGTCGAAGCTTCTGCGACATAGAGTAGCTTGTTCAAGGTAGGACTTTGCTGGTCCAATGAACAGCGATTGGCAAGAGCTATTTTCAGCGCTGGTGTCGTTGTCTGAATTAATAGCGGAACCAAGGCAGACGAAATCCTTAGATGCCTCAAAGTCATATCTGTCGAGCATAACTTTCTGTCCAAGATATCAGTATTGGATGTTCCTTCTAGTTCACAGTAGACTTGGTCTTGCCCTCATAGACCGATAAACTCACCTTCTCCGCTTCTCAATATTTGCGAAAGCGCCACTGACATCACGGTGCTTTCTTCCGATTAAGCCAATATCATCAATAATCTTTCAAAAATGATATTTAAGAAATCGCATAACAGCGTATCGCCTTGTCCTTATTCTTTTTTTACGGTGAGTTCTTAACTGACCTTGATGGAGCAGCATTAATTAATTTGGCAGGGATATTAAAAAAGGAAATAGAAACGGGGAACAGAACACATATGGAATCTTGCGGGGCACTGACGCAAAAAAGGTTTAAATATTTGGGAAAACACCAAATTCAAGGAAAGGGTTTACCAACCACGTAGCCAATGCTCATTCATGTGGGTTTTTCCTTGCTAAGGCCAAAGCCAAAACATAAACACTCCAACATAATTTCTGGTGAATTAATTAAGCTGTGAGGGAGCTTTGGAAGAGGGAGCAAACCTCTCCAAGGTATAACTAGGGGGCACAATAGACCACAAGGTCGCAGTGCACTATACCCTATATATTATTATTATTATTCAAGGACAGCTCGTCGCTGTAAGCAAACGAGGTCGGAAAAATAATTCCTGAATTTCTCATATGGCAAATGCGCAACAACGCCTGGGGCTAACCACTGAAGTGATCCAGGACCGAGCAGTATGTAGACGCGTTCCGCGGTCTGCGACATTAGCCAATTAGCTCGTCGCTATAGATGTTGTCATATGCGACCTTAAATTCGATGGATACTATTAGTGGTGTGTGCCAATTTGGAGCTCAAGTTGTTAAAAAAAACGGCAGATAGGATCTTGTAAGCGATATTAAGAAGTACCTCTATAGTTGGCGTCTTTTAAAGGGTCTCCTTTCTTGAGAATCGGACAAACAAAGCTGAGGTTCCATTCATTGGGCATACTTTCGTCCGACCATATTTAAGAGTTGAGTTGGTGTATGATACTCACCAAGTCATCACCTGCCACTTTGAATAGCTCACCTGGCCATCCATTCTAGCAGCTAAGTTGAACTTAAGCTTTGATGTGCCTATTTTCACTTCAGCCTTCGATTCGGAGTTTATAGCCGTGGCATGTTTTTGGTAAAATTTCCGAGTCTCATTCATGGAGTAGTATCTCTCGATCTCCTTAAAGCAACCTCAAATCTTTCTTTTTTTCCTTAGACCCCGGTGCTCGTCTTGTTCTGCTCCTAGAGCTCGTGATCAGCTATGTTTTAGTCCATATATGCAGTCACTATGCTTGCTAAGCTGGATGTACTCGTACCAACTACGACAAGGTTGATTAGCCTGAATCCGTTTTTAAAGGAGGTGGTATGGTACTGTTCCAAAGTACAAACAAGGACTCCCTCTGCTCCTAGTTTTACATTTAAATCGTCTTCGGTCATAGCTAGGACACTGCCTGTAAGTCCTGTCTAAGAGCTCGTAGAAGCTATCTTTGATCTGGCCATCTTTCCCCCCTGTATGAGCAATCATACATAAAAGTTAGCAAATTAAGCATGCCAAAAACTCAAGACTTCTTGCTTAAGTCTACCTCTAAAAAAGAAATCCGTATTCAAATAGGTGCTGTTTTTATCGTCAATAGCCGTAGTAATGTCCAGCCCTTCCCATCGTATTTCTTGCATGGCTTCAGCTTCATTCTTGTAGAAACGTCTTCCAACTGTGTCGACTGCACATTTCCTGTGATCCTCCTAATATCTTCAAAGAAACCGCAATTCCTTCCTTTCATTGATAGAACTTATGAATTAGTCTAGTTCTTCTTCTCAGAACTAGTTTGCTGGTCTCTTGCTTTGGTGCCTACTACAGGCTGTAACATACAAGACATTTCTATCAATGTACGGCGGGTGACAAAAATGCTGGATCGAATACAGCGTAGTTAGGTACAAAAATTTCAGTACCATATTTTGACAACTTGGAACCGTTCAAAGAACATTTTTTAATCCCAAAACCGAATCGGACCAATGTCTCCTCGATACATTCTAAAGAGCTATCGATTCCAATATAACTATTGTAGTTATTGGATTTCTTTCGTGCCAGACCGACCACTCTACTAATTCAAGATATTGACTAGAAAACAAAATAATATTGTGCCAAATGAAGGTATAACAATTGCTGTTGCTACAAAAAAAAAAATAAAAAAATAACCTTTATTGGGTTCCGACCGAAACGCAATCCACAACTAAAAGCGAATAAAAGCAATTATTTGATATCGAAGAATAATTATGGTTTGCTATTGAACAAACAACTTCACTGACGTACTTATTAGATACAGGCGTACCCAAGATTCTTCTAATTGTTTTTGTGTGATGTAATTTCACAAATTATCAAAAACAAAAGAAACGTGTTAGAGATCTTTCTGTAAACAAAATTTGAAAATTAACAACTGCACTTCTAATTGACTTTAAAAGTATTGTATCTAGGCATGCTGATAGTTTCAACTGCTAATAAAACCGTTTCAATCTATAGAAGAACTCAAACCATCGACTTTATTCCCAAAGTTTGTACAATCATTCCAAGAATTAAGTGTGTAATGATTATTAAAACAATCACGTCCATTCAGATTGGATCATCTATCATCGCTAAAGATGATTTGTAAAATGAAATAAAAAAGGTTCGAATCTCAATCAAAAAATGTAAATATTTCAAATATACTCGTACATATAGATACATATAGGGATTCATATAAAGGTAAAGTGAATTTTTTTATTCTGTGCTCATGTATGTTTGAGCATACCTTCTATGTTATAAACGTACATACCTTCATCCTGACATATATACTATATATCTCTAATCGTTGTTTATCTCTTTTTTCGCCTGCCTGTTGCCACAGTTTTATTGACGTAAGATATTGTAATAGTAATCTATGTATCTAATTCAATATTCGTCATATCAATGGATAATAAGATCGCCTTGTTGAGTCATAGATGTTCACCCAACCAAACTGTTTTATATCATTTTGATTTATTCGGAGCTTTGCAGTCTGTACGACTTTGTAGACTTGAAGTAGGATATTAAGAATTCATGTCATGTATACGAAGGCGAGCAATATGGTGCTTTACAGAAACAAACTAAGATAAAACCACAAACAGAAGCATTCGCCACAATGTTGAGGAAAAGTTTTGAACTGAAAAACGTATTACTGGAACATGAAACCGACAAAACATTCATTCCCGTAGAAAAGCGCCAAGATATCGAAAGCAGTTCTCGTTTCTTGAACTTGCAATCAAAACGTACTCGTATCACAACCAAACGAAGCTTACACCTTTTGGACAGCTACACTTCTGAATGAGATTTCAAGCGACCGACTTATGGCAATTAAACTGACATTGAAACACGAACATTGTAATATTGTTAACGTTAAACACTAAAAAAAATATTTTGGTATTACTTTGATGAGCCTTTCATTGGAATATCAAAATTGGAGCAGTCTTCGTCAGTTTCATTTAGCCGGATACCTGGATTCGGAACTGGAAACTTAATGGCAGAAATGTAGATACGCATATATTAGCATGACCGCAGTTATAACAGAAGATACTAAACACAGATAGATTAGTATCTCTGTAGAACACAGATAGATTAGTATCTTTGTTGAAATAACTTTAAGCGGTAAGAGACAGATTTTAAAATGTTCTAAAGGAAATCACTAGCAGGTCAGCACTAGGTTTTGATGAAAGAATTTTTCGAATAGTTGAAAAACTCTGCTCGATATTTTAAAAGCCCGCCAGATGTCGCGGGAGCCAAATTTAGTAAAACTGAAAACATAATGATAAGGATGCTTGCAGTCAGGCTTACTCGCATATCCCCTAAGGAGGATTGACAATAAAAAGTGTTGCATCTTAATGGTTTGCGTCTTTATTCATTTAAATGAAAAGAGCCTATTAGAGGCCCTACCAAAAGCGAAAGAGATTTTATTTCCCCTTTTAAAGGCAAGATACTACGAAAACTTGTAACAATCGGTGAAAGTCATGTCTTATAAAATGAAATTGTATGAGAGATTTCTAGTCAGTCGAGAAATGCAATATAACTCGTATTAGACTTTATGGTATTCATTGCGGCGAAAAATGTAGCCACTAAAGTTGTCATAAATGCCATTAATATACGGGAAAGATAATTCCAATGATAGTGCCACACATAAAGCGAATAAGGAGTGGCTTAAACTGACCTGTATTCACGGTAGAAAAAAACCGCTTAGACTTAAAGGTGTGTTATATATGAGTGTCGTTGTCTAGCATTCAGATATACATCGCATCGTTGGACAATGTATGATGTATCCGAAATATAAAGAATGCAAATATAACACATACTAGAGGGTATAACAAAAGGTGATCTAGTAAGAAGCGGAGCAAAAAACCCTACAGGCTTACCAAAACTGCTGTTCTTGCCATGTTGATTGCAGTTCAGGGAACATCAGTTCAGATAGATAGAGGCAAAATCAAGGTACAGCTACATGATGTAGAAATAGGCTAAAGACAAGTAATAAGATTAGTTATATCCAAAGACAACAGACATATTACACACAGCCTGACGAATTTCGCAGAAATGGCACAAGTATACATAGCTCTGTACATCTTTATTTGTCTTAATTGTGTAGGCTTACACTATTCGAATGTATTGCCAAAGATATCCTTCTTTCGAACTATTTTGCCGTCATATTTATAATATTAGTTGTAGGTCGGTTTCTTCTGTTGAACCACAACCATCAACGTAGAGAGGGCCGGAATCAGATTTCTTCAACAAAAGAGACAGATAAACCGAACCAATACGAATAATTGTTCAGTTTCTAACCAGATCATTACTGTTGTGTAGACCCTAAGGCATGAGTGGGCACGAGAGAAGTTTATAAAAACTTGTTCGTTAATCTTACTTAATACGAGTATCCTGCTTACGAAAGGTTATACCTGGATGACAAAAATGTTGGTTTCTATATATAGTTATGAAATGGAGTGTAGCTCTGAATGCAGACAGAGAGCCAGATAAAATGGAGTGTAGCTCTGAACGCAGACATACCATACCATACCACCCCTGTATTTGCTATTTTTTAAGGTTAAAATATTCTTATTTTTTTTCTAAGTGTTTTTACCCGAAAGAGTAATAAAAATTCAAACAATTTCAAGAAAAGTCAACAAGTTCCGTTATCTTTTCCAAAAGAAAATACCAAAAGACTTCTTTTCATTTTTCAAAGCGATATCACCACAATAAGAAAAACAACTAACTTTAAGACAAGGGCGATCCATCGCCAGGGTTGCAAGCAAAGCAACAAAAAGCTAAAACAACTGAAAAAATAACTTAATTTAAATGTGTCCTGTTCAACCATTTACCAAGTGATCAAAAACCTAAAAGTTCATGAAGATCCAGAAAGAAGGCTATGCCGAGATTGTCAATGCGTCATAAAGCTGCGTCGAGAATTCGCTGGAGAAAACCGTTTTGCTCCGTGACTGGAGCAATGCAACGAAAAACGTGTTCCTTTTTCTACTCTGCCTGCATACGAGTATACTTATTATTGCTGCTATTTTGCGTAAGAGTATTTTTTCTGGTAAAAAGAAATTCAACCTTGACGGTCCAGTTGGTTTTCAATATTACTGGAGATATCTGCGGAGGGATCCCGTGCACTTGTCGAGAAGAAATTTTTGGGAGTGGAAGTCTCATGGTGTGGGGTGGTTTTTTCTTAACTACCATACCCTAGAATGAATAGCGAAGAGTACAATCAAGACACCGAATGGATTTTCAAGCAGGACAACGCTGCTATTCACTCCAGCAGAGCAACCAAATCGTGGTTCGATAGACATCAGATTAATGTGCTAAAATGGTCTGCTTGCGCAACAGATCAAAACTCAATTGAAAATCGTTAAGGCATACTGGTACAAAAGGTTTACCCCAATAAGAAGCAGTTTACCAGCATGGCGGACCTTAAAGAATAAATAAATTCTGCTTGGGCAACAATCTCGCAAGATGTGCTAAGAAACTTAATTGACAGTTTGCCAAATAGGATTTTCGCTTTAGTTGAAAACAAACAAGGTCCCACTAATTACTGACCATTAAAAATTTAAATGTTTTAAATGTGTTATAAAATTCAATTCAATTCAATTAGAACTGAAGTGGTGATATATGTTAGTGAACAAAAAAATGTTTTCTTGTATTTTTTCTTAGAAATGATAGCGGAACTTCTTGACTCTTCATAAAATTCTTTAAATTCTTATTACTGTTTCGGGTAAAGACAGTAACTTTGAAAAAAAAATATTTGAATTTTAAAAAATAGTAAAAATAGTTAACTTAACTCGCTTATTACAAGGCTCTCAAAATAAGTTCGAAAAGAGCCTTACTTCTGACTTTCCTGACACTAATTCCAATATTGCCTGACAAAAAAATGGCGCATCGTTCCTCAGCCGTGCAAATGAAACTAGAATCTGTGACAAATGAGTACGGCCAGAACTGTTATATGAAATCGTGCTGTTTGTTTAAACTTTCGTATCAAAGTTTGAAGCACATAAGTCCAAAAACATTTCTTCAGTGTTAACAAAAATAAACCAATTTCAAAGTTTTCCAATTTATAGGACTATATACCTATAGTTTAATAGAACCTACTACCTCCGTATCGTGAACATAGGTTGGTTTCAAGAATATTATCATATACTGTATAATCCTTATTTGTAATATAATGCCCTAGGAAAAACCGGAAAAACACCAGGCCTTCGGCAGGCTAAAAAAGCTATTAAACACTTCCCGAAAAAGATACATATTATTTCTTATCTTCAAAAGGAATTATATGAGAATGTTTCATTGGTCTAATCTTTTGTCTTGTTATTCGTGTTGTAAATTTCTAGTATTCAATTGCTTCAGAGTATTAATCATTGCATGCCAGCGTCTATTTTAAATACTCTTACCGTCTTCCAGAACAGCCAAAATTGCTCAGGCATACTAAAACGCACTTTTCTAACAAAACGTTTTCATTGAACGTGCTACAATCCTTTCCAGAGTCCAATACTTCACATTGAACACGTTTTTGCATAGAACAGTGTCAACACTTATATTCTTTCATTTTTTTGACAGAAGGAAAACAATAAAAAAAACGACAGACACATTAGAATCCGTCAGTTTGATGTTAGAAAAGAAATGTCAAGAAAATCTAAATGATGTCTTTGAAAAGTGTGGGTCCACCCTGTTCATAAATTTTCATAAATTGATTGTTGAATTATTTATGTGCGGTTCTTTTTCTAGATTTAGAATGTTAAAACAATGCAACTCGCCATTGACTGGAGTGTCAATCAAATAGGACTTTTGTAATTGACTGCTGACATTTCTGATTAGTTAGGCGGGAAAAACGTGTGAATATTTGTTTTTGATTTTGAAAAAAAAAAATATATATATATAAGAATATGCTGTACATGCATTATAACTAAGTGAGTGTCTGGCTATTCGATTAGAATATTTCATAAATTAAATTTCTACACAAAGATAGCAAGGGTGACGGTTCAAATGCCTTACATGTACGCACTCCATAAATTAACTCTATAAGTAGGTAATATGTATATTATAGGAAATGAAGGGGAACAAACATTTTTTAAAATATTTTACAATTTGTTATTGATATTAATTTGTTTTTATAATAACTTGAGTGTTTCCGTCGTCATCTGAAAAACTGACCCAGACAATGCAGGCACAATAAACAGAGCAAAACTAATTTATTAACAAGGTGTGTCACTGTAATAAGTTGCTCGATTGAGTAATTTTGTGTGAAATAATGAAATGTATCTATCTACTTACACTCGTACATGCATTGATTAATGATTAAAATTTATTGAAGCAATCGTATCGTAGATATTACTGAAATGAATAATTAAGAACTACTCTTATGTTAAATATTGAAATGTGTTTTCAGTGGCTTTTAAAAAAGCTCGCTCCATTTAGGAAAAAAGAAAATTCTTCTGAAAGCTATTCTCCTAAGTCTTGCACAATCTTCGAAATGCAATACTCCTCGGTGTCTTCAAACATAGATAGTTGCTTAGCAAAAGCGTAATGCCCCCTTGCCGCGCCAGAAACTACGCTCTCTTTCAAAGGTAACCTGGAGGTTTACGTAACCAAAAATTATGATCTTATGATTATGAAATTCAACTGTCAGTTGAAGCCCTGATTGAGGATGCAAGCAGACGTACCGAAAGCTCGGGTTAAGAAAAACTATCCTCTGAACGCTGTACTTCGAGTTCATCGGCGATTTCATTTCGCCTACTGTGAACTGAGCAGCAAAACCGATTTAGTGATTTAGAATTCCAGCTACGTTCAGTGAAGTCTTGCATTCTCGAGCTAATTTGGAAGTCAATAAAGGGCTCAGCGAAGCCTTAAGCGTAGCTTTGTTTTCGCTACAGATGAAAATGCTTCATTCCCTTTACTGTCTCTTCACTATATAGGTGTAGTTCATTGCCATCAGTTTTGGAGCCGTCCATGAAGACCCGACTATCAAAGTTCCCAAGATAATCAAAGTTCCAGGGCGCGTTGTACAAAAGACCACTTTCTATTTGGTCTATTATTAATTAATTAATTAATTTTAAAACTACACCCAATAACACCTTTCTGAGACTATATACGAGTATTCTATGTTTAATGCAAAGCAGCATCCTTTATTGCAAAGTTTTTGATTTACCTTAGACTGTTTTGCTATTCTTGATTGGAATAGTGGACTCAATTTTTGACAAAAAAAAAAGAAGCAACCTGGGTGCTACAACGTAACTTGTTTATTGGTGGTTATGGGTCATTTACCTTTTCATCTTCCTGGATGCGATCAGTCATTCTAGATCTGGTTCTACTCGGTTGGGCAAAAGGCATAACCGTATCGGAAAATGCTACAATTTCTGCAAATGGCGGCAAATTATCAATTATACTTTGAAAACATGACATTTTTGAAGTAAACAGATCCAAAATACACGTCAACAAAACATGAATTGCAATACTCTCACAGAACGCGGAATAGTTGTAACGATTTTTTGCGAAATTATTCGTCGGTGGTGTTGACGTAGCGTGAATTTAGGCGCACATTTCCCTGTCGTCCTACACCACTTGGACAATTACTACTTCATTTAGTTGCTCACCTAGAAGAGCATGCGACAACACAAGATGCTGCCAGGTCTGCCTGAACACATAGCAGCCGTTCTGCAGAGAATATCGCAGGACCCCAGAGTATCGACCAGACGAAGTTCCACGCAATTGGGCATCAATCGGTGGTGCAGTCAATGCATCAGCTGTGAGCTGTTGTCCGTCAACGGCGTGTAACCTACTCTCAAGCCTCGTAAATCATCATGAGAGACGAGGCTCATTTACATCTGTGTGGATATGTAAATAAGCAAAATTATCGCTTTTGGGGCATCGAAAATCCGCATATAACCCAGGAAGGGCCATTACACCTGCTCAAAGGTACGCTGGAGGCGTCATCGGGCCTTATTTTTCCGAAAACGCTGCGGGCCAAACGAATACTATGGACTGCGAGAACTACAGAGCCATGCTCAACGACTTTCTCCTTCCTCAATTGAATGAATTCGGACTCGAGAATAATTGGTTGCATCACGATGAAGCAACGGCGCATACTGCACGAGCCACAACAAAAATTCTAAGGGCTGCATTTCCGAGCCTTATCTCTAGTTTTGTTTTAATTTTTCCACACTTCTTATTGTGGGGTTTTTTTTGAAGTCACAAGCCCATAACAAAAAGCATCAGACTATTGAAGCGCTCAATGAGAATTTCCGTCAAGAATGCGAGGACCTATCGCCGGAAGTTCTGGCAATCAAACTTGTTCTGTGAAAAACTTTTTAGCCTTCAAACTAAAGCGTTTCCATCCTTGCAGTAGTACAGATTCGAATTTCTTGCTCAACAAACTTATCAGAACATTGAAACCTTCCGTATTGAAATGATTGCCTTCTGAAAGCACCATTTGCTTATTCAATTCTGCTTTTAAACAGAGTGATATGCTACTATCATTTAAGTATTGTACATACTCCTTAGACGCAGGATCTCTGCTGAATGTTCTATTCAACTTTTCCAGCTAAACTTCCATTATTGTACGGTTATTTGGGCAATTAGAACTGGCAAGTGTTCCTTATTGATGCTGTAGATGCTACTGCTGTCACCCCTACTTCCTGTATTTTCCACTCTCAAAGCAGCACTACGATGGTGTTTCTTCTTTTGTCATGGCCGATACCTCTCTGGAATATTGTTTTCTTTATCCTATGTAAGACTTGTATCTAGTCGGCAATTTGATCCTTAAGCACGATAGGGGAGACTCTATACCGTGGATACTTTTACCAATGTAGTCCCAGAAGTATGCGACAAATGCCACCAACATAAACAGACTACCAGTAAGTATGTATCTGTGGTCTTCCTAATTACAACTAGCTCTACACAGAGTACCGAGTGTTAGGTGTACTAGGAGGTCGTAAAACTTGTAGGTAATGTACGAGTACACTGTGGATTGTCCTGAACAGTACTTCTAGATTCCATGATTTACGTTCATTCTTTATTTCAAACACAATGATGCGGCAAGACTACTGATCATGTCGTATTGTAATTGATTTCCCTTTTGGATAATTGGTTGTTTTCCGGCTGTTGATTATTATATTTCGCGTCAGAAATGATCCTCAGAAGTAACACTGATGATCCTCTTGTAATC
The DNA here is from genome assembly GCA_928272305.1 of Volucella inflata. NCBI lineage: Eukaryota > Metazoa > Arthropoda > Insecta > Diptera > Syrphidae > Volucella > Volucella inflata. Next base: position 208,015,542 of record OV743716.1, read on the forward strand.
CTCTTGATCTGTGCTTGTAAAAGCTACACTCGAAACTATCTCCATTTATATCACCCAGCTGCATGGAATCCTGGTTTTGTACTAACTGATACACAGTGCCGAATTCAAAACACGAATAAGCCCGTCTAAATCATAAATGAGCCTTTCAATTTCCAACTAGATGAATGTGCACCACTCTAATAAAACCAATTTATTACACCTCTCGTTAGCTTATTGCAGGCTGTAGGTACGAATATCTAGCCCGTAAAACTTGCCTACCATTAGATGTGAATACAACCTGATATGAGTACCTGTATGCATGTGATCACTGCATGTATGAGATATAAATTACGTTGTTATGCCTTCAAAGCTTAATTACTCATTTCCTGTAAACCAACTAAATTTGTTTCTGCCTGCTTCAAGTTTTATGGTGTTCCATTGAACTAATCGAATATCGTCTTCAAATTAGCAATCAAGTTCATCTGACTTCAAAGTTTTTGCGAAATGCATCCACATTTCATCGAGGAAATGCATTTTTCCGCCACTATTTCACTTTATCCGGGAGGATTACTTTCTGGTCATTATTTAGCTTTCGTTCTTATGCTCCTGGTTTCACTGAGGTCTAGTCTGTTTCACTTAACGTATCTAGATCATGCCAAGTGACAACCGACAATTCCATTCAAAGTTCCAAGTACCACAGGCAGCAGCAACAGCAACAGCACCAGCACCAGATTTTCACAGTTCACACTCGTCGGCATGACGTTGAGTGAAAGAAATTCGTAATCTTTGGTGTAATCGTGACAAGTTGACAGCACCGAAGCGACTAACCAACCAGCCAACCAACCGGGTTTCTTTTGGATTTTAGTGTTCCGCACGACGAACTCATCCTAATGATGGTAATCGCGCACATCATTAAGCACGCAAACGCTTTACACAGATTTTTACACATTACCCATGTCGTCTGCGTCGCGTCTTCTTTGAGATGCGCAAATTACCGCACGCGCAATCGCTGGCGCTGAAACATTACAGACAAACAGACAGACCGTCTCTAAACTGTGCACAGTTGCAGATGGAAAAATGAATGAATGAGTGAGAGGAACCTCCTTGAAGCGTTATATTTTCGCAATTATCCACTTAACCAAGAATTTCCCACAGAAATCCGTGTTCCCTAAGCGTGTCTTATTCTTGCTCCGACTACAAGTATCTGTATGTCTGTCTGTTCGACATTCGCTCCATGGCCTGGATGTTTCTTAAGTCGAACTAAACATTAGTCAGTTGGAAGCGGACCTTGTGAAGTAGGATTTGATTTAACTTCGTGTTAAGTCGAAAGATACAATTTGTAGATTGCTGTGCACATTACGAATACTCGTAGTTGTGCTCTTACTCATAGACATACTCTTATTATGCATTTTTCAACGTATACTCGTATCTCTCGGTCGAGTCTTGGTCGTTTTCTGCGCTCATTTCTGAAAGATTTTTATGGTTTACAGTTATGTAAGGCATCTCGAGATGATCTTTATGAGTTTTGAGTTTCTACTATCGCCTCTAGACAGTCAAAGTAGGTAACTAGGACAATCGAATGAAGGTTAAATCTGTTGTGGAACCTATTTATGACAATTACGATCCACAAGCCCGCTGCGGATGCTATTGCGAACTTTAGGTTATTTTATGGACCCATAAAGATTTGACTATCTTTGAGGTGGAGACCACATTCGTATAAATTACTGAGATGCATTAAATCTGACTGCAGATACAGTTGAAGGTTAAGTGACCAATTTAAACGTCGCCTTTTCAAGTGTTTATCAGGTTGAACGCGGGCTGTTTTGAAACACCGCATGTTGATTGTCAGTAGTCGGACGGAAGTTAACGATTAACTGGTTTAGAATAACATGATCAGCAATTGGATTTAGTTTGGTTTTTCCCGCTTCACTATAGATACATGTCTTTACAAACGGGCAATAGTAGGAATATACTCGTGATATTTATGTATCTCCTTTTGGAATCTCAAGTGGTTATGGGTGTGAGGGGTGTTCTAAATCAAATTGAATCAATTGTCGCCTAATTAGGGTATGATTGTGAGGGAGTTTCACCATTTAGAACAAGTAGCCTCAGGTGACAAAGGTGGTATCAATCCTATCGGCATTTTTATTGTTTATTGGCGCGTTCTGGTGGTAAAATTCACACCTAATAAGACGACAATTTCTGAGATGATCGATTATGGGCATTTGATTGAGTGGATAGTGACTTAATCCGAACAACGGTATGTTGGTGATTAATTAGCCTCTATAGACCGGAAAAAAAGCTAGATTTATTTTGAGATACAAATAGATTAATAGATCAATTGGGGTTTATATGGAAATGAGACGGGTCTGTGAAGCATGTGCTACATGTGGTTAGGAAATAAATGAACCTGTTTGTAGTGGAATAGTTTTGATAAACACGTTTTTAACTGGATAATCGATAGACAGGAACAACATGAGGATTAAGAATAGGCTTATGTTTTGTAATCTATTTCTCATAATTGAAAGTTTAAATGCTATGTTAGGAAGGCTATAATTATCATACATTGTTCTATCTCAAATTTCTGGTTCTTTATATAAGATACAAATTTTAGGGTTATTCTAAATCAACCTAAAGTACCTATATTGATTTGAACAAGTGAGATTGATGTTGATATGTACCCATAGATCATAACGCCGCGTCGCCCCGTTCGCTGAACGTGTGTACAACGCCATATTTATAAAAAACCTTATCGCCGACGTTATTTACGCGTTACACCGAATCGAATCCAGGAGGCTCACCTGCACAAATATCCCAATCGTTGCTGCTAAAGCGGCTAAGCACTGGTTTGTTTAGTAAATTTAAGTCAGCAGATTTTCAGCTATTCCGTTTACAAGATGAAGTTTGAAACTTTGACTACCAGAACATTCCTAAGCTAGACTTAAGGACATCCTGTTGTTTCATCTCTTCATATGCCCGTCAATGAAGTACACTAATAATAAACGGGAGAAGAAGAATCTAGAACTTATTGTAAACCCCACCGAAGGTCGTTACGATTTGACTAGTTACAAGCCGCCGGTCTTAATGCCTAGTAGGGTGCCGGTTTTCCTCGCCAGGACTTTAAACTTAGTACGATGGAAGTCAGGGCCCACGGACTTCGGTCCGGGCCTGATTTCAAAGAGGTAAACTGCCCCCTTCTTTCTCTTTTGTGGAGGCATGTGCACCCAAAAGGCTGGTTTTACAAATAAAGCCTTCCTTCGAAGACTTCGTCAAGACTTCACTCATAAGTTTGGAGTCAATGACAAATGTTCATCATGTTTTGTGAGTTCATGCCATCAGGCTTCTTTAAAGGCGCTATTTTATAGCACTCTAGCACCTACTTATGCAAATTCCTAAGTTTATTGTCCATATGCATGGGCTGTCAACATAAGATCCGTCCTTATTACGTACGACTTGTCGCTTAACTACCGCAATAACTTTTTTAATCTGCAGAGTTATGCCTCCTTGGAGGAAGTAAGCGTAAAATTCCGCAATTAACTTCTCGATTCAGCGTAATAAGAGTTGCCGTTGGATTTTTAAGGGTTTAACCGCTATTATGCTCTATTTCAGAACCCCGACTTGCCCTGTAAGTCTTTTTCCGTTCGACTCCGGGTATGTAGAAGTGGAATTACTACCGAGTGAAGCCACTGTGCATGTCCTTGTCGATGGATTTATATAGCTACTGTTTGCTCGGAGATAAACTTACGATAACTCGTAAGAATCAACTTGCGAAGGCACAGTGAATAGTTCTCCTGATGCATACATGCCTTTCCAATCAGCAAAAGTTTATATTTCCTCACTGTGCAGGAGAGAAGTTTCAAGTTGTTCACTCAAGCGGTTTGCTTACACGAATTTTTTAATGGATTAACCCCTAAGGACAATCATCCAAATTTGACAAGAGTTTACAGGGACTCTGCTCATTCTATGTTAAGCGTTGGAAAATGGGCAGTTGGCAGTGGGCAGAATTTAAGCGTGTTCGCACGTCTCTCGAAGATGACTCACGTGAAGGTCGGCCAGCCATCAAAGATTGAGATAGCTGAGGGTGTGGGGATATCGCAAGAAAGGGTGCGAAACATCTTGTACAAAAACATAAAGATGGAAAAGCTCTGCGCAGATTGGTGCCGTATTTGCTGAATGTCGATCAAAAGCAGATGCACAAACGATTTTCGCAGCACTCTTTGGACCGATTTAATAGGGATCTGACCGATTTTGTGCAGTGATTTCTCACCATACATGAGACATGGGTCCACCTTTACACGCCAGAATTGAAACATCAGATGGGGCAGTGGGTGGAAGCCGCTGGTTTACCGCTAAAGAATGCGAAGTCGATTGCATCTGACAGAAAGGTCATGGCCAGCGCGTTTTGGAATGCGAAAGGGATCCTGTGAATTGATTACCCTGTGAAAGGCAGAATAATTACAAGCGAATATTACTCCAACCTTCTTTACCAACTGGATGCAGATTTACTCAGTACCAATCCATTCCTTAGCGAAGAAAAGAGAGAAGGGGAAGGAAAGGCTCCTCCCTTTTCTTTTCCTGTATTACGGACTGGACGTAGGCAATCACGGTTCTCGGTATATCCCTCTTATTTAACAACGCGGGGATGATGATTTCAGATGTGAATACCAGGTTCAACCGCTTGTCTAACAGTTGTTGCTGCTAATGTTACCTTGTGCAACTATGATAGGCGGCATCATCCAGTGATTTATGGATTGAACTCAATTCTTAATATTAGCATGCATAGCTGTCTGCCAAATGGGTTTGCAAAAACATTTGAAATCTAATTGTGTTCAGTTCTGTGTTATGGTTAGATAGTATCTCAATATAAATCCAAGTCATTAAATCTCTGCTTGCTCTTTAATGTTGAACAAAGCAATTACTTTTTTACAACCTCAACAGTGTTAACCTATTCCTCCGCCAATATCTTGGGAACTATTTTTCGTATTTTTTGCACTCCCAAAGCAACTATAAAACCGCTTTACTGGCATAGCTGTCTACAAACAGACACACCTTTTTCTCAATATAAATTTTATTTATTTACTTTTCGAGGTCTTAAGACACTCGTTGTTGCCTCCAATAAATCTCTCCACAGCTTCATTTCGTTTCGCCTATAAAATATTGTTTAACAAAAAAAAAAAACAAAAACTGCGAACAAACTACAGTAAAATGTGTTCTTCACCCTGTAACCTACATGAGCACTCCAACCTTGTACACTAAATAAACTCAAAACAATTATACATCGTTAAATACTAGAACTAGCACTGCAGTTATAATCAAAAACATTAACAAGATACTAAGATAGTTTGCTCCGCCAGTTGTACGATCAACATTCATCTACTGCAGCACTCTTTTATTGCATAAGTTCAACGAAATCTAGTCGGTTGAACGGCACTGCCCAGAGACCAGTGCTGCAAGTTAGCCATTCACTTACTAGCTGCCAACTTCCCATTTGGCACTTACATCACTTTGAGATTGAGCTATTGCATGCCTTGCTTTTGCATAAATAGTTCCTGCATTTTGTGTTGACCACTCTGAACATGCAACTTTCCGAGAACCTCCGTAATACATGCTTGTACATTGATATGTGTCCCCTGTGCCCTTTCTTCAAAGAATCAACTTCTACGCATGATTTATATTCAAATGCCATGACTAAGTCGTGCAGTAAAGCCTGCTCCGTTGCTGGTCACTCTGCTGGAATGTCGCCACACTTCAAAGTCTGTAGTGTACGCCACACACTCACTCAAAAGGTGTTAGTCGCCATAGTCACTCGTTTCCTCCATATTCTACTTTGAGATACATTCAATCTGATAAGAAACAAAAGACTTTGGAAAGCATATCCGTAGACCAGACCGAATACAATGCCAATGGCTAGATATAGTCATTATAGTTCTTAGGCTTTGAGTTTCAAAGCCCATTCAAGGACAGCACTCAATTCTGTTGCCTTTCTTAAGGTTTAAGTCGCCTACTGAGTGAATATCACCAAATCGAATCGAATTGACAAAGTGGAGCTACGTGTGACTAGTTACTATGTAGGTGTACGAGTATTGTTGCTGTTGTTTATACAAGCTCTACATATGGGCTTAGCTGTGGCAGGTGTCAATTGATAATGGAAACGTTTGCCTGCCCGTAGAAAAAAACAATTGCTACCATGACCGTGACGGGATATTTGACAGAAGTCATTGACTCTTTTGTTTTTTTCTTTTTGCAGATATTTATGCTACTACTGGTGGCAGCAAATTGCTTTTTTGCTCATGCTGCTCAATTGAGACGAACACCGAAGGTTTACAACGCCCTCATTACAACTGATGAGAATCTTACATCAAGCAGAGCATATCCAGTCATTCAGCCGACAATTCATGAAACCGGTATCGCAAGCTACCCTTTTGGCCCATTCAACCCATATGGAGTTTACAGTAATTCGTTGTTGAGGTTTGGGCAGCCTCTAGTACCTGGATTGTCTCCCAGAGACCAGGTTTGTTTCCAACCACAATTTACATGTTATTTATTTTTCAATGTGTCTTTCTTTTAGTTACCAAATCCGTTCTTGCCACCAAACCTCCAGGCATACCAACCTTATCAGCCGCAACAATATCAACCCCAACCACCACCATCTGGGCCATCCGCACAGAATCAGCCACCGTCAGGACCTCCGTCTCTGCCACCATCAGGACCTCAATCTCAACTCCCTTCTGGACCACCATTGTACTCTCCTTCTGGACCACCATCACTACCTCCAACTGCTCCACCACCATACGAACCTCAAAGTCAAAACGAGGTGATACCTCCACCGTCAGCTCCCGCATCAGAGCAATCGCCATGGCCAATGCCCGAACAGAAGCCCCCACAAATGCAACCAAATGAAAAGCTTCCAATCCCTCTCAACGAATACGGCCTTCCACCAAGCCTAATTCCCTTACAACACTACCCTCAACGTCATCGTCAGCCACTGCCACTAAACCTAGCCCCTTACCCATATCAGAATTTCCCCGTTCTCTACGAACCCTACAATGGTTATCCCGAACATTACCTTCCACCATTCGGTCACTTCCCCAGTCACACTTATGGTATAGCTGCGGCTCCTCCAAGATCACCAAATCCACCTCAACCGAGTCCCCCATCCCCAAGCCCTAAATCACCCCAACCAGAACCACCCACGGATCAAAATCCAAATCAAGATCAACAGCCAGAACCAAGCACACCGGAACCAACTAAAGTACAGCCTCCGGCAGAAGTCCCACTGGAGAGTATAAAAAACGGTTCAGCGAGTAACAAGGATGTTCCGGATGTCCCACCACCACCAATACCATCCGGAGGCAAGCCATCGAATAAAGCTTAACCGCTCTCTAAAGTGATAGATCTTTAAAAGATTTTCTAGATGAAATTTTTCTAGGTTATGTTACGAATAAATTTTTGTGTAAATTGTCTTTGCATAGAATTCATTCACAATCATCACTTCCCCTTCTCGATCAGTGTGTCACATGTTCGAATCAATCTCGATTAACTTATTATTTTTGTAATTTTTATTTAATTGATGTGTTTTTTTACTATTGTGCTTTATATGTATTTAATTCTAATTAATAAATTAAATTTATTTTGTAAAACGTATCTAGAGGAGATTATTATTGTTTGCCAAAAGTGAATGCAAACAGCTGAACTTTGAGTTGACACCGGCAGTGTTCGCAAATGCCACCAGAAACTTTATAATTGAAAATATCATGTGGTTGGTAAAGTTCATATGCGGTAGAAAGATCTTCGTAGAAAGGGCAACAAGTAAACTTTAAATTTGTGTAATCGTGTAGTCTGAATATGGAGCGTACTATCACATTTATGGTTTCTAGTTCTTTTTTCCCAACAGTGTTGTATTAAACATAATGTTGGCAACATTAAAACCAACTGAATAAATCAGCTGTTAATCACAATTGTATAACCTCTAAGCAACTTACTCGAAGAGAGGGAGGAAGTATTCATTTTCGAGGGTCACATCAATGTAGAGACAAACACTTTGGAACCAATCCAATACGTAAATACAATCATTGGTTTTGGACTTTGAATCCATGTGTTTGGGTCCTTGCTTCAACCATAAGAGGATCCCTTTTCCCTGTCGAATGTCTGCTTTGATGTACTCTCTGATGTCACTTGACCACCATTACAAGCTCCATTTTTCAATGATAGATAGAAGGAGCATAGAAAGCGGTACTGCATAATTGAAAGATCTACGATCATATGAAGCATAAGACGATTGAGGAAATAGATGGTAAGAAAGAAGTGATATTTGAAAAATGAACTGAAATTTTAAAACAACATGTCAATCCTACAACATTAGAGCCGAATTCTGTAAAAAAAAAATCAAGCGTAATAGTCGAAATGCGCTTAGTGGGAAATGAAAGAAATATTTCTGCAAAGCATTTAACGGCGATGATTATCATCCATATCCATAAACTTAAATCCATCAAATTTAGTGGGGTAACGTCCTCTCTTCCTAGGATTTGTTGTCCGATCCTTAATAAAGATTAGTGAATCCTCCAAAAGGTATTACTTTCAAAACTTTTTGGTCTCCATCTATATAATCAAACAACTGAGCTCTTCATATCGCAACTTATACAATCTTCATGTCGCAACGCCGACATCACTTTAGTGCAGTTTGGCTATAAAAGATATTGCAGCCGGTATGAATGAGATTGTAGGAAAAGATGCCGACCTGCTTTCCACAAAACCGCCTTGACATCCATGGAGTTGAAGAGCTATGGGCGGTCGACTGTCTGTTCCTCTCTTGGAGGTTTTTATAGTAAGTGAAGTTGGTTTCACCGATCGGTAATTGTTACAACTTTTAGTGTTGCGATTGCTTTTATACATTTTTTTTTTTCATAATTTATCGCGTGCTCAAGAGCTTATAAGTACCCTTAAAATGTTTGCACTCAGCGCGTTTGCATTAGAAAGGAATTAGAAAGGAAAGAAAGAGAGGTACCGATGTAAGTTGGTTTTGAATGTTTGGCGGTTATAATGACTAGAAAAGTAGTAGTTCGGCTTAGGAAAGAATCACGATTTTTTAAGGTGCGTCGGAAGTTGGACTTGAGGGTGTACTGATGAGTATTCATAGCGAGACGGGTGTTACGGTTGGAGGTTTGAAGGGGCGGATTACTACTGGCAATTTCTTAAGAGTACTGGTGGTGAAAATAGCTATAGAATGGGGTGAGACAGGAGACATAATGTCGGTGGTCGAGGGTGTCAATCGACTTTGTAATTTTGGCAACAAACATAAGTTTTATATCACGGTTTTGAATCTTATCTAGCAAGTGCGAAGAAGTCTGAGGAGCACCTGACCAGATGTGAGCATTGTACTTCAATTTTTGGCATATATGTATATTGAAGCCAGATCAGGGGGTGGTGAAAAATTTCTTACATTCCTTGAGGAAACATTTGACATTTCGCAGAATTTTTGGCGATTTCGAATATGTGGTCATTTCATCGTAAGTTGCCATTGAAACACAGACCGAGAATGGAAAGTTTTTCGATTTCAACGATGCAAGTGCCATTCATGGATAATGGCTGGTTATTTGAATTTCGCTTTATCGACAGCAGACAGCATTTTGTCTTGGAAGCAATAAATTCCACTCTTTTGATAGTTCCGCAATTGGTTATGCTGTTAATATCGGAATTTAATGAGCTTAACATACGCTGCCGTTTCCTTTCTACAGCCGAAGAGCAGGGAAAAGCAGAGAGTACTGTCTTCAGCAAAAGAATAAATTGGATTAATTCAATTGAGCTGGAAGACAAAACGTCACCCAGGGGCATACTAGTACTTTTCTTGTAGACATCAGACTTATGACCTCCTAAAAGAAAACTGAATCATTCCTGTTGGAGAAATAAATTGTCCACCTCTACAGATAAATCCATATGCTGTGTCGAATTGAGAAATAAGCTATAAGGATTATTCGTCAAAAGTGGGGAGTCACTGTTTAAACTGGAGTCCACATACTCGTATATAAAGACATTGTTTCTTATGTCTTCAATAATAAGACTGATGTGCATATAGTTAGATAGTGAAAATTTTTTTAAGGCGTTTCAATCGGTGGAAAGATCAGATGCATATTGTTTGATGGATATCATTATCATTGATCATTATCATTTTTTAACTGAAAAAATAAGTAAAAATTAAGCCATTGTTTTCTGGCGAGTATATTAAAAATAATGTAGAGCAGTGATTTACTTATGCCTAGCCTGTTCAACTTAAAGAAGAGTCGCTCTTACCATACGATGTTTATATTCAGTTATGTAAGCGCCCATGTACTGCTTCTTACTTCTTTTCGCATTGTATACTCGTATCAATATCAGAACTACATATGATCTTGACCTAGGTTCACAAAGACAGGGCTTTATTGATCACCTATTGGAATACTCTGCTAATATTTTAAATGAAATATTTCGATCCAAGATTCAGCAGATAAGTCATTTATATATACATTTTGGAAATGATAATGGGACGAGCCTCACATCCTCACATAGGAGAAAGATGACGACGATTTAAATGCAAAAATCGAAAGAGAGGGCATTTTATTTAGTACTGTCGGAATATATAGTCTGCCCGACACCACTTTCGATAACGGATTCAGGCTGATCGACTTTGCGGCGGGCTGAAACATTTTCGTAGGTAGCGCGCAGTTTCTACATCTCGATATTCACAAGGAGACTTTAAGAACTCATGCTCAATCAACCGTCAACCAGATTAACCACATTGAGACTGACGCAAGGTACTCCTCCAGTATTATGGATGTCCGAAAGTTCTGAGTAACCAACATCGATTCGGAACATTACCCTTTGTTGCCAATGTACGGTTGCGAATATCCCGAGCACCGCCGCAACAAGCTAATACTGTGAGGAATTTTGATGTCAGACGGCTGTAATCGCAAGAGATCGCCAAATCCTTTTCCGATCGAGTCTCCCTTAATCTCTTAAGAGGTTCACTGCTGCCAGCATCAAGCATTGAAGACCAGTGGCAAGACTACCAAAAGGCCATCACAGATAAACATATTGATGTGCTGGGTTTTACTTGACCACTACAACATAACCCCTAGCAGAGGTATTGATATTATTAAAAATGGATGAGGGTGCTCTTGTTGCTTGGAGCGAAAAATTATTCAAGTGATCTTCGGTTCGGTCTGCATTGACATTGACGGTGAGTGGAGGAGAAAATACAACGACAAACTGATTGTACTGTACAGCGACATCGATTTAGCCAGAAGAGTTAAGATCCAACGACTGAGATGGCTTGGTTATGTAAAGCGGATGGACACCAACGCTCCGGTCTGAAAAGTCTTCGAATCCGCCTCCGAGGGACAGCGGAGTAGAGGACGACTGAGACTCAGGTGGCACATGCAAGCGGAAGGAGACCTCAGCAATCTCAGCGTGGGAAACTGGGGCCAGTTAGCTATAGATCAAGCTGGCTGGAGACGCTTGTTGACTGAGGCCCAGGTTCACCGCGGACTGTAACCCCACCTAAAATAAGCTAAAAATCGTCTCTGCGATGTCATTTTCTACTGCTCTAAATAGCTGGGCAAGTTATCCTTCCAATTCAGCAGTCATTTTTGGCGGAGAGCTGCTATTTCATTTCGGCCGGCTGAGTAAAATCTTGGCTTTCATCCCCAAAATTTAACAGCTGACTCTGCCCGCGCCATTAGACTGCAGGAGTGTTTTCAACATATCCTCAGCAATGACAGTGTTGTTGGTTCTTGATGGTTTAACACTGGCTTTTTACATTTTGGTAAAACTTCCGCGATTGTGTGTGTTTCAAGAGTCTATGTATCCAGAGAAGTCAATAGATAAGTGCATCACTCCTTTTTTTTATTCAAAAAGCGCAAGAACCACTCTTGTCCTGCCACTCGCCGCTAACTAAACTGTTTAAAAAATAGGTTCGTGGGATACGAGGGGTAACTGTCTATTGGAAGCTGACGAGTTGTAGAAAATACGAGCTTGTTAAAAAGTCTGGGAGTTTGTCGCAACCCCAACAGCCGCTGGACATTGATAATATTCACAGTATTTTTCCGTTGTTGCAGCGCTTGAGATACCTGAAAACGTACCTTAGCTGCAAGTTGGTAGTGGTCCGTATTGGCTGCTCGTAATATTGAAACATCCACAATATTAGGTGGTGTCTTAAGTCAATTGCGTCGATATACCTCCGTTTTATGGTCAGCTGACCGTCATATTGCTTTCTGAATATGAAATCGTGTGCTAGCTATGCTGACATTTCGTCCAACACCAGTGTCAATTAGCCTTGGCCATTTGCAAACTTGTTCTCTCATTCTCTCACTGAATGATTTTTCATATTGTTAAAAATGTTGGCTTCGTTCAATTTAGTTAAAATTTATTCCGACTGGATCAGTCTACGATTTGCTAGCAGTCCTTACACTCCAAGTTTGCAACTAAAACATATTTGCATATCGAAAGCATAAAGGTGTATAGGTATAAACAGCAAACAACACTGGCCAAAGAATTGATCCGTGCAGTATCCCTGAACTTAGTTTAAACCAGCGACGAGTATTTCACCCAATTGCCACGGCTCTACGGCTTAGGTTCTTTCAATAATGCATGGCAGAAACCATTAAAGTGAATGTTCAAATGGCATCAAATGGCTTAGAAAAGTTCAGAAGAGCAAGAATATTCATATCCCTCCAATATGATTGCTTTCCAATAAGAAACTGGAGCTAGATTACTCACTCTTGGGTGACCAAAAAAAAAAAGAACCAAAATAGGGGTCTTTTCATCATGCTTGCCAAACGGGTTAGTACTTCACAACTAGATTCCATCGCGGCGATTGCAAGCTTCCGTACTATGCTTTTCCAGACTACTCTTGGATATACTCGTACATTATGTATGTACACACACTATAAGAAAAAAAAAATACATTAGAGAGCCCAAAACAATGCAGCACTTGGTAATATAAAAATACCGTTGCATACCACAAAGCTGCATAATAACTGCGCACAAAAAATTAAAACAAATTCAAGGCGGAATGAAAACCGAGTACTCCTCTGGGAGCACCCTACGAATATCTAAAACGATAAACAGATCATTGACCAAAAATATATATACATTTAATTTACTTCACTTTCGCAAGTGTTTGATAAGCTTATTTCGCCAAAGTCCCCAGAGCCTTCTCATGATCATCAAGCCCGTGACGACAGTAGATAAAGTCATCTTCTGTTTCAATGACAATGAATAATCAGGAAGAGTTTTATTGTACTATTAATGGTTCTGTTGCACTTTCCATTTCAACAAGATAACAACGACAGTCCATATTTAAAGATCTGCTTTGAAACTCCCCTGCATCATTTGCAGTTAAAGTGCAGTCAAAGGAACACCTTGTCATGATGGTTTGCTTAAAAATCCTTGGACTTTTAGTCCTTTGCTCAATTGCAGGTAATAAAAAATTTTCATTTAAATTCAAAATAATTTAGTTTGGAATTTTTAGTTTCAGAATTGATCACCTTCAAGCCGTTTATAAAGAGTCGCTACAGTCTTAGACTACGCAGCAAGACAACAACAAGATCTCCCTCAGCAAAATCGAATGAAACTATTGCTAATCCAAACTTGGAGGCAAATATTCAGCAGAGTTCTACTCAAATTCCAACTCAACACTTGAACGTCACAGTCATGACATTGACTGATAGCAATTTGCAGAAGAATATCAATGAAACTAGTGCAAGCAATGATACGTTAATTGTTTCTGAAGCTGTAACTCCAGTCTATGGAATTGACATTGCACCAACGACTACAATTACGAATAAGATGGAAGATTCAATGCGAACTTCAACTTCCACATTGTTAAACACTCAACCACAGACTATAACATCCACTCAACAGGTAAAAATAACAACAAGCACACCATCAACAACGCAAGCAGAATGGGTCTACGATTACTATGCGTCAGACGATGAAAATCCAAGGAAGAACTAGGCTTCAATCTGAGATAAACAAAATATTTAAAAGTCTTAATACAACATGTAATAACAAATAAATACATAGAAGTACTTATTTTTTCGATGGCACTCAAATATTACCTAGTCGTCTGTTGCCAAGGTTCTTAAGTTTCTACTTTCCGAATGAAGTTAGCATTTCTACCAGCAGGGGAGTCCCTTATTTCAGAGATGTTGAGTTGTTCTCTGAGAAGGTGTTTCGCCTGATTCCATTAAGGGCTGGACAGTCACATAAAATGTGTTCAGCTGTTTCTTCATCTTCGGGACAAAGTCGGCATTCTGCGGAGTCTCTAAGTCCTATTTTGCTGAGGTGATATCTTAAACCGTTGTGTCCTGTAAGGTATCCAACTATGTTTCTGATATCATTCCGATTTGGATTCAAACTTCTGTCGGCATTAATATTGAAGGGTAGGATGGCTCGTTTTGCCTGCCTTAGGCCTGGAGTCTCCTCCCAGTATGAGATGCATTTTGAGTGCATTCCTAGCGCTTAATGGCTGAATTTACTGTGGATTTAGATGTACAGCAGAAGTGTACAGGTCCGTTGAAGAGGGTTTCTGAATCTTTCCTGGCCAGTTTGTCTGCCTTTTCGTTTCCGTCAATGCCATCATGCCCAGGAACCCACCATATTTTGGTCTTGTTTCTTGAGCTTAGTTTTTGTACTCGTAGATGTGGCTTTCTCTGCTAAAATGTGACTCGTTGTGTCTTAACCCATTTATTCGACGCATTTACTCTATTTGACGTATCGCTAGATTAGTCTAATACATATATGTATAGTAATTACAATTTATTGTTCTTCTGCATTCGTCGAGGGCAATTAAAGATGGGACCTACAACATCTTTATTAAGTTGCATTTTATCGGTGATTTTGTATGTTCAGCTATGCAAGGTACATAAGCACTCCAGTTACTGCCATCGAACACAAATGGTCACCCGCATCCATTTCTACTGATTGTTGGACAATTATCTAAAATCTTTAACTTCTTTAAGTCCAGTAAGTCGAAAGTAAACCTTGCAAGGCACTCACCCTTAAGTATCCTTTTGGAAAGATCAACTCTATATTATAATTCGGTTGCATGGTGGAATAATCTTAGACAAAGACTAAGTGCATTACTCTGATTCATATACATAAGAACAAACAAATTGTTGGCACAAAAGTCCGTGGTTCTCTTGGCTTCTCTTATTGACTCACTCCTCTTTATTTTGCGTAAAGTGAGCGTCATAAGGTTTTCACTTTAAGGTGCTTACAACTACCCACCAAAAGGGTAATGTAATGTAAAAAAAGCCGACTAGTTTTCAGCATTTTTGGTGTTGGAACTGTTTTGATCCTGAGCCTCTTCTGTAGTAGTCAGCGACCTTAACCACGGCGCCTGTGTATCTACTCTGATCTATCTAGTCGGTTTGTTGAATTAAATCTACAATATGTTTTGGTTCAACAAGAAAAGCGCATTATTAAAGTGCGCAATAGAGATTTGATAATTTTGGGCAGAAACTATACTTTTATGAAATTGTAACGAGATATTCGTCTGCTACCTTCTCATTGCATAAGCTCCACTCACCACTTTGGCGCTGGCAGCACGGTATGGGCCATGGCCTATCTTCTTGACACTCATTTGTGTTGCTTATGTTGTCATTTTTTTTTGTCACATCTGAGCGGGGCCTACGGTTTATCGCCGAGTCCGGCACTTTTACTTCAGGGAGTTTGCCATTGCCCGCCGAAAGGCCAAATACTCGTACATCGTCAGTTTGTCAATTTAGAGCTGCATGACCTTTATAGATCACAATCGCGAACCAATCAATCAAAATAAATCTAAGCTGTGATTATCGAAATGATAACAAACTTCCTATTGCCTGAAATTGAAACCCGTGGTCTCGACGACATCCAACAAGAAGTTGCCACTTATCACACAGCCCGTGAAATCATGGCCTTATAGCGAGAACTAATTGATTTTTTTCTTTGACCTTTCCTTGAAGCCACGTAAAATCCCAAATCTTCATGGATAAACCGACCACGATAGAGGTATTGGAAGCCAACAATATTCGAGCCATTGGACAAACACCTCTTGTAATGCTCGAATGCTTGAATATTCCATTTAAAATTGGAACTTCACAATGGAAGTTACTAGTAGTTAAAACGTCAACCATGCTTATTGTAGAATAACACAGGCTCAATCAAATTATTCACAATTAGTTTCACAACCAACAATTCCGTCCACCCGACCTAGATAAAGTAAAGATAGCAATATTTAAGCTGAAGTCCAACAAAACTGCTAGTGCGGACGGCCTGGCTGCCGAGCTCTCTTCAAAGCGGCAAGCGATGACTTGGTAAGGAGTATACACCAACTCATCTCTAAAATATGGTCGGACGAAAGTATGCCCGATGAATGGAACTTCAGCACTGTTTGTCCGATCCTCAAGAAAGAAGACTTTCTGAACTGCCCCAACTACAGAGGTATCAGCCTTCTTTACATCGCATACAAGATCTTATCTGCCATTTTGTGTGAACGCCTGAAGCCCTTGGTAAACAACCTCCATATTAGCGTGGCTTCAGGCCATGAAAGACCACCATAGACCAAATATTCAAACTACGGTAGATCTTTGAGAAAACCCAAGAGCTTCAGATTAATACGCACCATCTATTTATCGATTTTAAGGTCACGTATGACAGCATCTATAGAGACGAGCTATACAGAGCGATGTCTAGTTTTGGCACTCCTGCCAAACTCGTTTGTCTGTGCGGTCAAAGAGGACACTGAACACCTTTGTCTACCTAGGCTCCGCTATAAATTCAGAAAACGACACCAGCGTTTTCTCTCTAAGAAAGACCTTAATAATCCGAGTTCTGCTCTGATGAGAATGCTCTTGGTTCATTTGAGAGGAAAATTCTTTTAGTGATTTTCGGTCTCGTCTGCATTGGCAGTTAGTGGAGAAAGAGATAAAACGACGAACTTTTCGGACTGTACAGCGACAGCGACCTAGCCAGAAGGTTGAAGATCCAAAGACTGATATAGCTGGCCCCCGAGGGTCAGCCCAGTAGGGGAAAACCGAGACGCAATTGGAAGCGAACCTCAGCCAATTTAGCGTGCGAAGCTGGAGGCAGCTAGCAACATATCGAGCAAGCTGGAGACGCTTGTCGACTGAGGCCCAGGTCTACCCCGGACTGTAGAGCCGCCTAAAATTAGTAAGTAAATAAATTTCACGCGCTTAGACAATGGAAACTGATGCCGCAACGATGACTCAGTTTATGGCTCGGGTAAGTCACCAACAGAATATGAACTCCCATATCCTCAGAACCGACTTCGACACTACTATTTAATTTCCTTAATCATCTCCAGAGATCTTTGTTTGGATCTTGTTCCTTCAACATGATCTCTTCACCTTTTTTATAAAACTTCCGTTTATTCGAGGAATATATGTTTTTTTTTTGAGACGCAGATTTGTCATACCCTTGTTTTTGCCACCCAAGGAGGCAATGTTATACCCTTATTGCTTGCTCAAACTATGTATCATCGCTTCTTCGCTTAAAAAAGGTTGCAGCTTAATCATTATCAGTACGAATATGGTGGTAAAGTAAAATCTGGCACATCAGTTTGAGGTTACGCGATTTATAAAGCTTTTTACGTTTCATTGCTTATGGAACAAGAAGAAGATCCATACGCAACGGAGATCGCAGAAACCGCGGATAAGGTAGGTTTGTTTTCTACTTTTTCAATCCGTTGATTCTTTGGAAGTTCACACATTCACGCATTAAGGTTCACCTATTAACAGTGTAGAGAATTTCTTATCGATCAATCTCAGTAATTTGCACGGCTGTTTTCTGTTAAAAAAGGTATACGACGGATTGTATGGGACGGTTCTTCCCGGCAACATGTGACCACTGTCAACGAAACAAAGAGGCAAAGGCTTCTGTGGCCTTTAGTTATGACTAACTTCAAACGATACGCGTCAGAGCTGTTGACATTTCACCCATTGGTCATCAAGTTATTGAAATTTACCTGATACACCATTTTATGTTTTCAAAACCATGCAAAAAACCAATTTCTTTAAAACTCAAAAATAGCTTGAAAAGCATTATAAGAAATTTGCTTCGTCGTTGACAACCATTTGTAGGTGGTTTGCCGAATTCAAACATTCAAACGCGGTCGCACAGATACATATGATGGCGCCTAAATAAGGCTGTCACGCCGGAAAACATTAAAAAAATGTTCAAAATTGTACTAAAGATGCGTGAGATAGCTAACAACGTAAAGATACTCGTATCAATAAACCATGTAAATTATATTTTTCACGAATATTTAAGTATGCGAAAGCCAAGTGTCGTATTTGCTCACACCTGACTAAGATCAACAACGCCTTGATGATTATCCTGTTTTTCATTTAACAGTGCAATCAATTTCGCTTCATAAAAGTGTTGGGTAATTGACGTCACTCACAACCCTTATCCTGGGAATGGAAAATCAAACTCTTCTACAAAAAGGGGCGAAATATTCTTAAGATTTCATTAAAGTTTCATCCGGCACAATTTCTATCTCAGTATCCTGTAAAGTCTCTCTTCCTTACTGCTCCAAATAAGTTGAACTAACTTACTTATAAAGGGTGTTTTTTAAGAACTAGAAAATTTAAATAATAATACAAGACAGAAATATAATTGAAATGAATTTTTTATTATTATACTCGTAATCTGGTAGAAAATTTCATATCATTTATTGTTTAAATCTTATTTCTAGCATATGTCCACCGCGGCTACGAGTTACATGATCCATTCGATCAGTCCAATTTTTCACGACTTTTTCCAATAAATCTGGCCGCATGGTGTCAATGGTGGCTTGAATATTGGCTTGTAATGCTTCAAGATTTGCTGGTTTGTCGACATAAACCTAAGTCATTGCTCCATAAAAAGTAATCGAGAGATGTTAAATCGCCCGAACCCGGCCAGTTAGCAGAACCACTTCTGAAAATAAAGTTGACACTAAATTTATTTTGCAATAAATTGATGGTTAAGCGCGCTTGTTCGAACCAAATGTCGTCGATGTTTAGTTGATTAATTTTTGGAAATCAGTCAGCATGGCTCGAAAGCGCTCGCTATTCACCGTAACGACATTTCGGTGTCTTAACACTTCGCTCTACAACAGCAATATTCTCTTTGGTACGCACTTTTTTTTTTTCTTGTTGATGGTTTTGAATCGAGAAGAGTTAAATAAGTGCGAAAACGATCAATAACTGCACGAATTGCTTGCTCACGAGGCCGATTGTTTTGACCGTTAAAATGCCGAAGGGCTCTATAAACTCCACGAGCAGATTCATTTTTTTCAAAGTAAATTTCCACAATTTGGAAGCGTTGTTCTGGCGTTAAACGATTCATGATAAATTGTCAATCCTTACTGAACAAAAATGGCAACACAGTTTGACATTGACAGCTGTCAAACCACGACAGCTGTCGTCGCAATTACAGTCCTAGATATCGCAAGTTCAACTGCGATCAGTGCCTGAGCATCCACTCACTACAGCTTCGTAATAAACTTTGCATCTATGGGACTTGTATCTCTTTGCCCCTAAGGGCCCTTTAGTACGAGTCTTGAATACGTTTAATCGCCAGCTATTCTCCCCTAAAAATCCCATGGTATATGTATGCTCTTCATTCATTATAGACTCATGACGTTATAATCATTTAGTCTTCTTCTTGTCGGAAATATATTTTTTAAGATCACTGTGAAAGAGCATATGCAACAACTGAGCCTTCTGCGCTTTATTTTCGACAGGGATACAATGTATCGTCTCCGTTGGTCTTACACCTTCTGCAATAAATCATATGTTACTTTAATAAAAACCTTGTTATCAATTCCTTGTGCTATAGTGTTTAAATTGAAGCTGTATGTCTTTGAACTACTGAATACAACATTCGTTTCATTGGCTTTAATTATATTACGTTGACCTTTCTGTAAAAACAATTAAAAACAGAGGGACACACCGACAATTTTAATTAAAGATCCTCGCATCTATGCACCGGAATTTATTCCTTTCGTGGGTAATAATTTCAATCAATTTCTTGTTTTATCCGAAGTAAAGATGTCCATGAATGACCTTGTTCCATGCTGCACGATTATATGTATGTATGTTGTTGTTATCCGCAACTTACTTCTCATCATGCTAACAAGGTTTACATACTAAAGAAACTTGTGATGGGTAATTATATTTTCGAATAGTGCGTCAACCTTTTGAATCTACGTATAAATCCGCACAGTCATTTGCCAATTTTACTGTAAGAGAAGTTCATTCTTCCAGACATACTTAGTGGGGTGAAAAATAACCTCCTTGGGAATGAAAAAAAAAAATTTTTCAAATGTTTTTTTTTATTTTATTCAATATAGTCTACTTTTAGCTTGATACACTTATTCCAGCGATTTTGCAACTTCTTGATCCCGTCCTAAAAGTAATTTTCCGGAAGATCTGCAAAATACTCCTCCGTGGCGTCGATGATTGCCTTGCATGAGCTGAGGTTTGGGAAGAGATAATAGTCCGAGAGAGCCAAATCGGGCGAATACGGTGGATGCGACAGCAATTGAAGCCGTAAGTCATTTTAGCCGTGGTTGCGATGCTCTTATGCGCCGGCGCATTGTTTTGCAAAAACAAAATTTTTTTTCGCTTAATGTGAGGCCGTTTTGCAGCGATTCCGGCCTTCAATCGATCCAATAATGCACAGTTATACTCGCTGTTGATGGCTTTCTCTTTTTCGAGGTAGTCCACGAAGAGTATGCCACGACAATCCTAGAAAACCGACGCCATAACTTTTCGACCCATTGAGCCTCCCTCGGCCGCTTCGGAGCACTCGTGCCGGCTTCAGTCCATTGCCGGGCACTCATTCTGTTCTCTGGTGTGTAACAGTGGATCCAGGTTTCATCAACAGTTACCAATCGACGCCAAAAGTCCGCCCGATTCCGCATCAGCAAGTCCAAACACTCTTTCGAAGTGTTCTCGCGTTCGTGTTTTTGGTCTGGAGTGAGCGTGCGCGGCACCCAGAGGCAGGATAACTTTTTTATATGCAGAATATTGCCCAAAATATGGCGTGTGTGCTCAGTATTCATCTTTGTGGTATCTGCTAACTCGCGCACCTTCACTTTCCGGTCAGCCAACACCATTTCATGTATTTTTTTGGCATTGTCCTCTGTAACCGCATCGGAGGGCATGCCGCTGCGGACTTGATCGGTAGTGGTCTCGAAACCAATATTTGACTGTGTAATCTGACGGAGCATTGGCCCCATAATATTTATCCAACTTTTCTTTTGTTTCCTTCGCCGTTTTGCCTCTCAAAAAATAATGTTTTATGAGAGAACGAAAATCGTATTTGTCCATACTCAACATGATGCCAATCACGTCAACATCAATCAGCTGTCAAAACAAAACTAAAGACGATATCGCACTGAAATTTGGCATGTCTGCCTAAATATGAACGGAATTCAAGGCACCATAACCTTAGTTATGCAGTAGCAGCGCATTCTGGCGGTCACGGAGGTTACTTTTCACCCCACCTAGTAATCATGACGATGACATTTTTTTATAGTTTATCAGAGGGTATTAGTTTTTCTACTACACAAACTCTGATAGCGTATAATGTAATTTAACAATAAAATGAATATACATCCGAGTATGGTGTTTCTAGACGGCTGGCCCAAATCGTGTTGGCTGTTGAATGTCCTATGCTTTGAGAATTAAAGGGGGATTACGAAAATAATCGATTAATTATTTGTAATAAATCAAGCAGCGGCAGTTCGAAGAACTCATTGAAAATCAAAATGTTGCCTTAACCAATTATTTTATAAACGACGCAGAAAAGGAAAATTGTTGAAAGACTTGTTATTTTTGAGAAACAGAAGACCACAAGCTACTTCATAGAGAGTGTTTCAACAAAAGGTGAAGACTTTGATTTTTGAATAAGGTGAACAGTAGATATTGAAATTTCTTTGACAACTTTATTAGGAACTACATACTTAGTAACACAATATCTTTCAAATAACCGTCTCAGCTCTGCTTGCAGACCTTTATAATTTCCTCGAAATTTCCAATCACCTATTTATAGAATTGGGGATCTATCTGGGTGTAGTGGTTTCAATGTTAGCTTTCAGAGTTGAAATTGTTTGACGATGGTTGGCGTAGACCTTACCCTAAAGAAATAGTAAAGTAAATAGTTTTAAGTAGCAGTAGATCTTGGGGGCCATTGGGTATCTCCGACTCATGAAATTACTCGGCTCTGAATCCTTGTGCGAGTTATGAATAATGAAAACACTCAAATGCACATATTTGCCATCAGTATTTAAATAAGCTGAGTTGAAAGAACAAATAAATAGCAAGGATTATGTTTTCTGCCGCAACAATTACATGCCTTTCTCGTTTACTTACTAAGATGGGGACACAATCCGAAGTGGACCTGAGTTTGAACCAAAAAATCTCTCCAGATAGCATGGTATCTGTTTAACTAGCTCAAGTTTCACGCTCTTAGACTGATAATGTTTCCTTCCAAGACAAAAGTCTCCCTATACTGCGTTAGTAGGGATCGAGAGACCCTTCGTCTTGGAGCATTAATATTCTTTCGCTTTACATATCCAAGACCACTCATTAGACTGATGCCTTCTCCTTTGGCCTAAGTCGGTGTTATATCTCCTCATTCAAGTAACCTAAAGTTCCAAATAGGCGAGTTCGCTATGGATGTTATCCTGCGTCATAGGCCGGGCTAGGATGGTGATGATGTTTGCGTGCAATTCTCTGTGAAACGAAGAAATGGTTGGAATGCAGCAAAACAAAGGACGGGAACGTTACATTTCTATATAGCTGATGTAAAGGTTCAAGTCTGAAAACGAGATTGAGCTTATTGACCTAAAAAAAATTTATTAAAGACGACAAACGCTTAGTACACCTTAATATTTCTGACAAACATAGAGGCGATCCGATAATAAGCTTTAAATCAGATTGATCATGTGATCAGGCTCCTCCGACATAGTAGATACATTCCGAGCAGCAAATTACTATATTGATGGTGTATCCTGCAACCTTTCAGCATCAAGTGTTGAAAAACAGTGGAAAGAATGCCCCAGATTATCTGCTGGATTTCATCCGACCAAATTTAAGGAACACTCAACGTGATGAAAAGTGAAGGCAAGTCGTCTTCGCAGCTCCATAGTGACGGCAAGCTTTATACCGTGAGTCGTGCACCACCAACCAAAAATGTAAAGGCTGGCATCGACTTCAATGGAGGAAAATGAAACGGCAGAGCCTTCGGTGTAAGGATTGCAGATTTGCAATAGGAATAATGTTTAAGTACCTTACCAAAAATAAAAGAAAAACGTCTTGTCAAAAAGTCACGAAAGTTAGTAGTAAAGTCATAGTCATTCTCGCAAATATGTAAAAACTACTTTTGTCGACAATTATGTCTCATATCCTATTTCAAAACATTCTACTTCAATGAGGTTAAGCCAAATTTCGCCATCCAATCAAAATGAAACTAGGCTACCAGCCTTCGTCTGCCGAACTACTTTATTCAAAAGGAGATTATTTGAAAGAGAGCGTTTACCAACTTATTTCTTAGATCTGATTGTATGAAAGATACGTAGTTTTCTGACGAAATCGATCTCACTGCACACTGCGTATAGTTCAACGAATCTTCTTTTCTAACGCCCTGCCTGCGTCGGACCGAATACGCGTTGCAATAATTTTTTCCTCTTAACGACCGAGGCTACTTTCTCCGCTTTTAACACATAGGTAGTCCATGTTTGTTCGTCGGAAGTATAGCTATAGAGATGTGCGATAGAGAGTCATATTTAGTTCTACAATAGCATCTATGTCGATCTTATCAGACTATACAGGATGACGACAGAGAACTTCCGCTACTCTGTTCCCTTTAAAGAAAAAAATTTCCCGGGTGTCTATAAAATTAAAAGAGCTATTGTATAATCACTCATAACCTACAGCGGATATTGTTCTTTTTAGAAAGTGTTCAACGCATTTAACGGGTTGAGCAAAAAGGCAATAAAGCTCCATTCGCATTCCAGCCCTCAAGTTAAGGACGATTAAAAAAATATATAAAAAGGACAAAACCTAATTTTAAAGAACAAACTTAAGTATGTGTCACACTACTTAGCCTTTGTTACTGCAAGCAACCTACCCGGGAACACAGTGTATACAAAGATTCTGTATCACAAGCGGCTCATCTGTCCCTTCTGTAATGAATAAAGCTTCTTAGTGTAGAGTGTTCGTTGACTAAACTGCTGCTTTATAAGAGACATTGAGGTTAAATATGTTCCAAATCACCTTATTCAAACAATATGAAAACAAAACAAATAAACAAACAAACAAACAAAAACAAATCGTGTATTCATATCCCCTTTTCTTCAAAGTACGTTGTTGCATACATGTGCATAAATACCCTAATGAGCCTCTCAATGTCATTATATATAGTTCATAAATGTATATGTATATAGTTCATTTTATTTAAACTAATTTCCTTAGCACTAGGCATCTTCGTATCAATGAAAACAAATCCTCTCTTCATTGAATTTCCACACACACCTGTTAGCCAAGCGACCGAGAAAAACGTTTGCACATCATTATGTCACAAGATACCACATCGCCTTCCGAATGAACCTCAGATACAAGATACAGTGCTCACGGGAATTTATAAAAAAAAAAAAAACAAAAAAACAGAAATGAAACTTGATCCTCGCGGTATAGACACAACAGAGACACACTAATAAGATCGATGCGCTAGGTGATCTCTGCCTGATTGCATAAAAAAAAAAAAAAAAAAAAAAAACCAAGACAGTAAGCCACTAAGCTGCTAGAATATCGATGCCACACTCGAGTACGACTGCGAGTACTTTGACTTTGCAATTTTAAAAGGAAACACAACCCTGCTCTTTTTCTCCTCATTGACTCCACCTTTAGATGCAAAAGTTCTGGTTTACTGAAGCAGTCAATTGCAAAGCCGGCGGATCTATAAAAGGGCCGCAACTTTATTGGAAGTGTACCATTGTTTCGAGACATTCCGATCGAGTGGAAGAACTGTGCGGGCATTTCAAATATACTCATACATCAAAAGAGGTTTTTTTTAAACTTAGCAAGGATACCAAAGGATATCATACCTAACAGATACGACTTTCTGTTTACAGATGGACTTTACATTACGTATGATTGCTGCTTTTGCTGCTGTTCAATTAGTTTCGGCAGGACTGGCGCCACTTGTCATACCAACTGCAACGCTTGTTCGGACTCCGCAATATGATTCAGCTATTGTACAGTCGGACCGATTGGGAGGCAGCTTTGCATACAGTACCATTGAGGGGCATTCCTATCAGGCAGTTTCACCACTTGTTAGAGCTGTAAGTTGATATCAATATTATATTGTAGAAAGTGACGTCTATGTTTTGTTTTAGGCCTACCATCCAGTGGAGATTCGTTACAATTTAAACAGTGTACCGTTGTCGTATGCTTCCCCAAGTTACTACGTACCAAACTATGTCATCAACAATATTGGTGAACCTCAAGCTGAGAGTTCTGTAAATACATCTAGTCCGAGCGACAATAACGAGGGAGTTGCTTCGGAAGAGGCCAAGAGACCTGTAGAAGATGATTCAGTGCAAGTGGAATCTGCATAGGTTTAGTGTCTACAGTATTTTTTTTTTTTTTTTGTAATTCAGAAATGAAATAAAATAAATTCTCAGACTAATTTAAGCGAAATAAAGTTCTCTTTTTACTATTCGTCATTTTGCAATGTAGCTTTTTTAAATGATTGTGCGTATATCAGAGCCACAACAGGGGACCATTTGCCTGTTTTGCTAAATCTATTTCAAATGAGAACATCACTTCGATAACATTTTATCAACGATTTGTACCCTCTTTTTAAATCGTGCTTTTCTTAGAATGCCATCTGGTCCTAAAGCTTTGCGACAATCAATCTCTTCAACATCTTTCAATGTGGCCTAGCGCTTAGACTGCAGGACTGCCATGATCAGTGTCTTGTATTATATCATTTCGGTTGCTCGAGTGATGACTCTTCTACTCAATTGCCTTCTAAAAAAGAAGCAGCTATTAGCAAGAGTGTCTTCGCATGGCTTCCACGCTGGTGTCGTCTTCGGAGTTGATAGCGGAGCAAATATACCCTATATAGTTCCCGGAATAACCACCATGTGGCGCTCCCATTGTTCCGATTTGAGTTCTGTTTTTTTGTTAAGTTGGTACATCTGTTGTTGATATTCCCTATAAATCTTAGCGTCATAGCTTGACATTTGCAAAAGTTACGTAGCCAAGAGTACGTCTATCTCTGTGTGTGTTGGCGATCAGATACAAACATATAATATATATACTCGTATAATATGGTGCCGCTAAAGTTGAACTTTGAGCTTAGCACAATTCTTTCAAGAACAATACATTTTTCCCAGAGCACATCTCTTTGGCCTGGATCAAGCGCTTTTTGCACTCCTTCTGCTCCTTATGATAGCAAAGGCTAGTTGTAATCAAGTGGTCGAGCATGCCCTTGCCATTTTAGCCTGCATGAATAAGGACTTAAATATCCGAGACAGACGAAAGTGATGAACTTTGATCGTTTTGTGTATTTGGATATAAATAATTTAGGCTTGAGCAATATGAACACATATAAAATATGATCTTTCCCCAAGATCAACGCCTTCATCCTTACTAGTCATTTGCCGCAATGGCAAATCTCAATCTAAATACTCGTGAATGCAACTAAAAAAGTTGCAAGTTCATCCATAATATTTCTAACCCTATTATATATACCAGGGCCTTGTTTACAGAACTCAGAATTTGCTTTGCAACTCTTAGTTGTCCTGCGCTGTCATGTGATTTCTTTAACATCATTCTTAAAAGAACCGTACAAAACTCCCAAGCCAACACATGTGGTACGATCTTCCAGAAATCCGTTCAACTACTCGCATATACAGACGATGTAGATATAATTGGAAGAACACAGCAGGCTGTCAAGGTTTCTTTTGCGGGTATAGAAACGGAAGCGGCCAAAATGGGTCTGGCGAGAAACGAAAGCAAAACCAAGTACTTGCAAAACAAAAGAGGACACACAACATCGACGAATTGGACAGAACGTCACCATAGACAATTAAACCTTTGAGGTGGTAAGGGACTTTACCTACCTCGGCTCTACTATTAACTCTGATAACAACATCTCATCGGAGATCAAACGAAACTCTTGCCTTGGAAGGCAATTGAGTAGTAAAGCCCTCTCACGAACGTCTAAGGAGACACTCTACAATAAACTCATCGTCCCAATCCTGCTGTATGGAGCAGAAGCATGGACCTTATGAAAAGCAGATGAAGACATCCTTGGTCAATTAATGAGAAAAGTCCTTTGCAAGATTTTCGGTCCCGTTTGCGTTGATGGACATTGGAGAAGATTCAATGACGAATTATACGAGCTATACAGCGGCATAGACCTAGTCAGGAGGCTTCGCATTGGACGTCTAAAATGGCTAGGACATGCAGAGCGAATGGACACCGACGCTTCTGCCCGTAGAGTCTTTGAATCCAATCCGGTGGGACAACGCAGTAAAGGAGGACCTCGCCTTAGATGGAGCACACAAGCGTAAGATGACCTCGAAAAACTTGGTGAGCGAAACTGGAGGCAGTTAGCTAAAAATCAGGCTAACTGGAGAGGAATATTGTTTGAGGCCCAAGTCCGCCCCGGACTGTAGTGCCACCTAAGAAGAAGAAGAACGCTTAGTCAAAGGAGACATGTCAGGAATCGAGAATCTGACGTCATAAATTTTCTCTTCCTTAGTTTGTATAGAATTACCTCAAGTTCGTTTCTCACTTCTCAAGGAATTTCTGCAATTTAACCTCTAATGCCATACTATAAGTCACCTATTCATCGAAGTTTCGATGCAAAATAAATCTTGTTAAAGGAATACAAGAAACTGTGAACGTACAAAGCTCAAGCCCCAATCACACACACGACAAATAGCATGCTCAGAAATGCTTAGGTTCATTAAGTCATGACTTGGTAGAAGTGTTGCAATATAAATCAAAGGTTGTTAGACTTTACTTTACAAA
The DNA here is from genome assembly GCA_928272305.1 of Volucella inflata. Lineage (NCBI taxonomy): Eukaryota > Metazoa > Arthropoda > Insecta > Diptera > Syrphidae > Volucella > Volucella inflata. Next base: position 208,043,597 of record OV743716.1, read on the forward strand.
TATATTGATACTTAAAAAATTATAGTTATTTTGACAGCTATTTTATCGGCACAGCTTTTATAAACACCCTTTACTTCGTAAGCCATGCAATAGTCAATACTTTTTGACCAAAGATTCAAACCTTCTCCGTTCCACAAAATGTTCCCCATGAATATCTCTCCACAAAAACACCGCAGATAAAATATGTAAACAAAACAAAAACAAAAAGTGACAGTTCGATGATTTGTTAACCAAAATACGCAAAAACTCTAGCTTTAACCAAATAATTTATTAAAATTCTAATAATGACTGCAATAATTTTCGGAACTATCACAAAATCGATTACGCAGAGTTTTTCAAAATCTCTAAAATCGTGTAAAAGAAATTACATGTCAGCCATTGAACCGCACAATCGCATTGCAAAAATCACCTCCCCACATCCAAACACATTACTCACTCCGATTTCTGGTTTCACCGGATCAATTTTCTGGCAGAGGGGGTAAGTACACACAAAGTAATAACAAAATTCAAGAAACAAGCAACAGATTTCTTAGAGCTTTGCATTAATTTCAGTTCAACACGTCACTTTGGGTATACAACATCACTTGCTGCAAAGAAAATGGTAAGTCCACCTCGTCCATCGTATAGATATTTTGGTAAATCTCTCTCAAAACGAAAATTTAATTGTTTAAAGATTATCTGGAAATAGAATTTGTGCTCATATCTGAGTTTAGGGTCAGGATTTTTGATAACCCACCATTCGGGAGATCGTTTAAATCCCATTTAGAAATGAAATTCCCTTAAAAGTAAAAGTATAATCGATTCAGTTTATTTGAAGCACTCTTGTGAGAAGTACCTCTGTGAACAAAAATCTGCATACGGAATATGGTTAATGTAAGTTTTATTTTCGCAATTAATGTGTCTGTGTGGTATAGAAAGTAAAGCAGCGGGTGTAGTGTAGTTAGTTACCTGTTGATTCAAATTTAAGTTAATAGAATGACAAGCTGCATTAGGTACTTTGAAGCACCTAAAGGCAAAACAACGCTTACAATCAATTTTGTACACACAAACGTAAATTGGACACGGTATCGAAAGCAGCAACAAGTGCAGTGTCATATAGAAGCCGTAAATTGTATTAACTTCAAAAAAATTAAAATCAAAAGCTAAAAAGAATCAGCTCAAAAGATTTTAACTCGTTTTCAAGGTTGAAACTGAAATAATTTTTACAAAATATGCCAGAATTTAAGATTGAACTTGAAAAGTGATTGTGGTAACAATTTTGCATTAGAATGCCGTCGAGTTGACCTTATGTAGCTTTCCAGCCCTCCGCTTAAACCAAAGAGTTGCTTTATTAACTAAAAAGTTCGGTTGAGTAGCTCTTTTGTTTGTTTAATTTATTTTGGGCTTTTGATCGCTTATTGGGAAATCACAAGAAATGAATTTTTCATTGAAACAAAAAGGTTGTCATATAGCTTCGTGATTCATAATTAATTAGTTGAAGGGACTTTATGTTCTGGCATTAAAAACTTGCAGATTTGTCGTTGACTCTAATTGGAAATAAATTGTTGAATGTTTTCACTCATTACGAATTAAGTCACAAAATCTTCTTTATTCTATGTGTAGGAAAACAAACCCAGGCCAATCCGAATACCTTTTTGAAAAAGAAAGTCCATGCTTTGAAGCGATAGAATTCGACTGTGTTAGGATGGATTTTTCTTTCTTAGCTTGAAAAATCGACGGTTAGAAAGTGTTATTTTCAGAAGAAATAATCTTATTCCGTTTATGAGTAATGCGATATCGTTGCAGAGCCCTTGTTGAGCATAAGGCGTCTGCGAGCCGTCATGTTTTGAGCTCTGCAATGAACTTATGTTCCCTCTAGCTTAGCCCCAGCTTTTATTCCTCCCCAATTGCTCTTTTACGCGTGTGCGCCCGGCTTCTCAGTAGTCCGCCAGATTGGGTAAGTGTGTTTTATTGCAAAGCATATTTTATGATGGATTTATTTTCGCACCGTAAGGAGTGACCAATCCACCGGCATTTTCTTCTTAATATGAAGTTGGTTGTTCGATAAACTGTATGGAAACCTCTAAATTGTTAAATAGACATCTAGGAACAAAATGTTTCACTTGACAATGATAGTTACCTTCTAAGTACTACGTCCATATAGTACAATAGTAGATATCAAAGAAGCATCAACTTGTTTTTAGTGTTCAATATATTAGTTTTCCAGATTTAGACTTTCATACGGAGCGCAGCTGATCCTGCTGTCCAAGACTAGATCTGTGCCGTACTAAAATCACGAAGTTGGTTACCCGCTCGTCTTATTGTCGATCATTGATTTTAATTTGATTGTTAGACGCGGAAATATTCAGGTACTTAGTGTGTGTCGTATTTATTTCGCACTCAAATGAATAGCATTCTGCTTCTATTGTATTTTAAGGGCCATTTGGTGAAGATTGTGTGAAAAGAGGCTGATGACATTGGCGTAGGCAATTGTTTAATATATGTGCGTTGTTCAATATTCGAAGATACTTTTATGCCATTCAATTAACCCATAAACATCGGCAAGATTGGAGTGCTCGAGTCTTACAGTTCGGTGTAAATGGTACCAATTAAGGCACGCTTATTTTGCCGTGATTATTTAAAGTTTGCTTAATGGCGGGTCATTTTGGGCGTAGTCATCATTTAATTTCAACGCGTTGTAGCGGTAGTTGCTTCATAATAATTCGATGTCGTATAGACTAATTAGTGACAGTCGAATCGAAATCGACCTGAAACATTTAAACCATCCCTGATTAACGTCCAGATCACCTAAATAGTTTTTAACCGCTAAGATGCTCTCGTCATATAGTACAGAACTGCTTTTCTATACTGTTTCTCGTGGCAGGCGAACAGAATTGACGATTCTGGATATTCTGTCGCACCCTGACGCGAAGCGGCTACAATTTCTTATGTCTGCACATCATATCACGCGTTGTTGACTTTGTGTCAAGTAAAGTAAGTGTGCCCATAACAAGACAAATAGCGAGATCAAGTTGATCGATTATACGAAGCGAAAAAATCAAGTGTTTAGCTATACGCCTCGCATAAAAGACCGATACTTACATACAGGGTGCGATGCAGCCAGCTGCAGAAAACTTAGCAAACTTTCAAGGACAACTTTGCAGCAATGGAGCTCTACGCCCTTCCCCATTCATAGCACTGGATATTCTGTTTTACTTTGACACTCCACAAAATTTTCAGCCGACAACTGGCTTTAAAACGCAGCTATTCGCTTTAAAGCGATTACACAATAGACAAATCAACTATTGGGCCACGCTAATATTCTTAATACTTTGGGACTACATCCAGAGAACATCGACTACAATATGCCCCAACATTGGTTTGATAAAGACATTCCGCTCCGCATCTTTCTAAGAGGAAAATGCTTCCGTGGACGACTAGTCAATTCATTTCTATATACGAGGGCGGGTCAATAAGTCCGTGACTTTTTGAATTTCTGACCTCTTTACTGAAACAGCAACACTGCTCCTGTCAACAGGCATCTGTCAGTTGACTCCTGTCAAAATTTAAACTTGCTGCGTCAGTTAGTTTGTGTTTGACAGCTATTTTTATCAGACTACTCACTAATTTGAGGAGAAAATGGAAAAAAGTGAATTTCGTGTGCTTATTAAGCATTATTTCTTGCGAAAAAAAACCATTACCGAGACCAAGGCTAAGCTTGATAAATACTATGGGGACTCTGCACCATCGATTTCAATGGTAAAAAAGTGGTTTACTGAATTTCGTTGTGGCCGTACAAGCACTGAAGATGCCGAACGTCCTGGACGCCCAGTTGAGGTCTCTACACCCGAAACAATCGAAAAAATTCACGATATGGTGTTGGCCGACCGAAGATTGAAAGTGCGAGAGATTGTGGAAGCCGTAGGGATCTCGCATGGCTCAGTGGTTTCAATTTTGAATGATCACTTGGGCATGGGAAAGCTTTCCGCAAGATGGGTGCCGCGTTTGCTCACAGTCGACCACAAATGCAATCGTGTAACAACTTCACAGGAAGGTTTGGCGTTGTTTAACCGCAATATGGAGGAGTTTTTGCGCCGTTTTGTAACCGTGGACGAAACATGGATCCATCACAACACACCAGAGAACAAACAACAGTCAAAACAGTGCGTTTCTAAGGGTAAATCGGCGCCAAAGAAGGCCAAGGTGGGTTTGTCAGCCAATAAAGTTATGGCGACTGTTTTTTGGGATGCACGCGGGATAATCCACATTGACTACCTTCAAAAGGGAAGAACAATCAATGGGGAATATTATGCCAACTTATTGGACCGATTCAATGACGATTTGAAAAAAAAACGACCTCATTTGGCCAAGAAAAAAGTTCTTTTCCACCAAGACAATGCAAGGGTGCACACATGTGCATTCTATCCATGAATTGGGCTATGAATTGCTCCCTCATCCACCCTATTCTCCAGATTTGGCTCCGAGCGACTACTTCTTGTTCCCAAACCTGAAGAAATGGCTTGGTGGAAAAAGATTTGACTCCAATGATGAAGTCATCTCGCAAACAAAGGCCTATTTTGAGGACCTCGACAAATAATTTTTTTCGGAAGGGATAAAAAAATTGGAGAAGCGTTGGACAAAGTGTATAGAGCTCAAGGGAGACTACGTTGAAAAATAAAATTATTTTTTTATCAAAAAATCTGCGTTTTAATCCAAAAGTCATGGACTTATTGACCCGCCCTCGTAAATGGACCGAAGGCTACAAGCGGGGTTGGTGCCGGTGTTTTCTCAGTTAAGATTAATTAACGCCTCTCCTTCAGACTTCTAAGTCACTATAGCGTGTTCCAGGCGATAATGTTGGCAATTTAAAAAGTTCTGTCCTATCTTAAGGAAAACGTCATATTTGCAAAGGACAAAAGCATCAAATGCCTAGACTCAGTCTTCCAAAATTCCAAACAGCCCTCAACTGTCGATCATCTGTCAGAGAAATGACATAGCAGTTTAACATCCATCTTTGTTGGGTGGCCGGTCACAGAGATAAGGAATTAATGGGGCCAACGAACTCGCCAAACTTGGAACCACTCTATCTATCCTACTTGAAAACAGGTATCACTGTTAGGCTGCAAATCCTCATATGTTTTGTCGTAGAAGCATCGGCAGTATCGTCTATTTCCCTTTTCCGGCACATGTCAGGCTAATGTTGATAAACTTAGGTTTAATGCAGATTGTTACATGACGTAACGTGTCGAAACCTCAAAACATTTGGCCTGAGTTTGCTGCCCAGAACAAATACGCAACTGAATATGCACTGCTTCTGTCCTTTGTTGTAGTAGTCACTGTAGTGTGTCACAGCTTTTCAACCTTTTGTTGAATCTCTTCGACTGCAGTTCATACTGCTTCATACAGACTAGCACCTCTTCGTGTTGATCGGATTCCATGTCCACATCCAAACGTTGTACTTTATTCCTATTGCAATCACAGCAGCTTATTCTGGTCTACCCCACTGCGATCTTCATTAATTCTTAAGCTACCCCAGTCAGTTGAAAATCAATAACCACTAACCATTATTGAATTTCTCTGTTTTCAGACTAAACTTAACGAAACAGAGCGCTCAGAGCAACTCGAACCTCTATTGAAATCTGGATGGAGCCTTGTGTCCGGCCGGGATGCCATCTACAAAGAATTTCTCTTCGCTGACTTCAACCAAGCATTTAGTTTCATGGCATCTGTAGCTCTGCTGGCAGAGAAAACCAACCATCATCCCGAATGGTTCAACGTTTACAATAAAGTCCAAGTAACTTGGTCTACACATGACGTCGGTGGTTTAAGTGCAAAGGACATCAGGGCAGCCAAATTCATGGATGCCGAAGCAAAGAGATTCGCATAACTCACAGGATTGAGTTAGTATTTCTTATATAATAAGAATTATATTTAAAATCTAAATAAAACAACATTTACTTAAAACTACTTCAAGCGTTTACTTAAAATCTCATAATCAGCCATCTCCAGAATGTCGGGTGAGGTCTCGTCTAATATGAATCCAATTTTACGGAAGAAATCTTGTCCGGCGGGATTATTCTTTAGCACTGTTAAGATAAGTTTCTCCATGCCCCAGTGTCGGGCACAATTCTCTAAAGCATTCATCATAAACCTTCCGATTCCCTGTCGTTGTGAGGTCTTTTCTATCTGCATTTCGTAACTGGAAAAGGTTAAATCTTAGTACAATGAGATAATGTGACCCAAGGAAGCAACTCACCAGTAAAGTACAGCACTGCCATAGTCCGAGTCAAAGCGAAACATCGCATATGCTACGGGATTCTTGGATTTATCCAGAGCTACCAAATACCTTGCCCAGTTTTTGTTTAAATCATTTTGTTTAACTTTCGGTTGCCAGCCCATCGACGACTCTTTGTAGAAGGGTCCGACATTTTTCTCTGCCAACTTAAAAGCCCATTTGAGAGTCTTCGGATCCATGTCCGATTTTGCTTTGCAATACAATGTGTAGTCTCCATTTGTACTGGAATATTTGAAGGAATCAGGTAGGGATTCGAAGGGATTTTTGGCTCGAGCAGCCTTTTCGATGGCTTTTTGTTGAGATGCTGCCGAAATGTCGTTAGAGTTCGTCATAATGATGCAGAATTTAAAAACTTTATTTAATAGAATATATTTCAACTTTTTTACTTAACAAATGTGTTGTTTTTAATACAAAAACTAATGAAACGATCAATTAAAACGATTCAGATGCTGCAGGTGGATTTTTATTTAAAAAAGAGCGCGTCAAGGCAGCAAAACGCATGACAGTTCACTGTTGACATTTGTTTATTTTGACAAGTCATTTAACATAGAATCCAGGGAAGAACTTTAGCTTGTAAAGAGCATATGTTGGTTTGAAGAAAACCCAAAGTAATGATGAAACAGAAAATTCATGTCGAAGCTAGAATGATAGGTAAACTAGAAAACGTACGAAGGCAGTGTAAAGTCTATATAATATGCGTTCAGATCAGAAAAAGAAATGGATTGGTGCTAATTCATCGAGTTTTTAAAAGAAATATCAAGAGATGAAATGCTTTTTATCATGAAGATTTAAATGGACACGTCAGCTAGTCGAATTGCTAATCACCTAGTCACCGAAATATATTGGAGACAAACATAGACTTCTGCTCGAGAGGAACGACGAGATTTGTTAAAGAAGCTTTACCAAACAAAGACTTTCAACGCACTACCACTCCTTCAGATGTCGCGAAAGAAGAGCAAATGGTGGGTATTACCGAAGTCGAAGTTAGCAAAGCTGCAGACAAAATAACATGGGGTGCAAAGACCGACACACATACTTTCCGAAGTATGAAAGCCCCGACCCATAAACCAATCCATTACACCGTCTCCCCGCCAACGATGGTGACAGGTTCGCCAGAAGGAAGGGTGTCACCAAATCCGTCGCACATCTACGTTTACAGAATGCGGTTGGCAGCACTTTTCAAACTATGGCAATTTCGTTCCATTCTCCCAATGTTCCCACAAATGAAAGAGTTTACTCTCATTATGAAAGCTTGAATCTCAATATGTGAATGTGTGCACTTTAGTGCGTGAATGTAAACTGGCAACGGATCAATGGGTTAAAAAGTAGAAAGTTATCCTACTTTGTTCGTCGTAGTTCATACATCCGTTGGTTTTGGGCCATCTTCCATATGAAAGAGTGTATTCTATAAAAATGTCTTCATAGACTTGTGTTCAACAAAGTTCTCTCAGACATCAGACTCCAAAACGTTAACGAAACGTTAAAACGAAATTTAAATGCACAACGGGAATAACCGGAGAATTTGAAGTTAAGGTTGTCTGATCAAAGCCGGCAAACTAGATCTTATCACCCAGGCTGCAATTGAGCTGAGTAACAAAAGCCGCCATAATTGGTATGTCATCTGTTTTACTCGTAATTACGGATGAGGAGATCAAATTTGATCTTTTTTCACCTAGGCATGTATCCAGTTAAGATACAAACAGGTATAGACTGGATAATCTTCGCTGCTGGTCGGGCATTGGCATGTATAGCATGACCCGTGACGAACAATTAGGGTAACTTTTATACCGAAAATCAGAAAAGATAATTACAATACATGCTTCCAGAGGGCTTGAGGCCAATTAGTCTGATTTACATCATTTTTGAGAGAGCATGGAGAGAATACTCAACATTTACATGCATCTTAATGCTTTGCAAATGAATCCTTTATCCATGATGCAGCATCCTTTCAAACGCAGAAGATCCTTTGAGACAGAGCTTCAAAACTTGATGGGCAGCGCACTCGACGGTATATATAACACGGCCAGTCAACATACAAGGTGGCTTAATCATCCAATCATCTTAATCATCGAATTTTGGTTTTGAATTACTTTTTTACCAGTGTTGATACACATTTGTGCACGTTTTATCGCACTTTCTATGACTTTCCGCAAGATTTCCGGTGCTAACTTTTCGCATTCCTGCCGAATATACTTCTTAAGGGCTGCGATTGTCTGAGGCTTGTTGGCATTAGCTCGTGAATTCAAGTAGCCCCAAAGAAAGAAGCCTGGAATGGTTAAATCGGGCGATCTTGATGCCAAATCGCCAAAACGAAACATTACACGACCAGGAAACGCTTCCTTCATAATATCCATTGTGGCTGAAACCACATGTTCACCAAGCCCCGCTCATCCAATTCCGGTCGTGAAAAGTAGTTTATCATGGCCCTGTAGCGTTCGCCAGTAACAGTGAACCTATTGCCGCTGGCATCCGCAACAAAATACGGCCCAATCACTCCTCTCACGTGAACGCCGAACCACACAGTGGCTTTGAGTGGATGTTATGGCTCTTCGTGCATCGCATGCGGATTTTTAGTGCCCCCGAAACGAAAATTTTGTTTATTGACGTAACCGCTTAAGTGGAAATGAGCCTCGTCGCTCATAATGATTGTCGACACAAAATCGTCCTCTTAGTTGTTGAGATTGAAGGTGGCTTGATAGCGGAATATAGCGCTCCATTGCTTGTCTGTTTGTATTCTGCAGCTGTCTAGTTCACAAATGACAAATATGATTGACATACGCCATTTTCAAAAATTATAACATCTTCCGATAGATTGATTAATTTTGCACCACCTTGTATAATAGACGGAATCACTGACTTTGTGAAGGGCAGTTCCGATATGATGACTGTTGCCTATATGCGTTAGATCTTAATATTTCTAACGTCTACGATCAGTCTTGTGCAGATGATGTAATTCTGTAATTCGTTCCTAGCGAGTGAGTCTCTTTAGAACTAAGGAAAACATATCAATCAACCGTCGTGCACTGGAAAGGGTCAAGTCAATTTCCTCGAAACTGGAGTAGTTCCTTTGAAGAAGCCAAGTACCTAGGTGACAGTTGGGACACAAAATTTGCAGGACTACGCATGTATGTCGTTTAGAAAACCTTCAAGCCATTGCCGAGAGCCTAATGGTGGTAAGAGTATTTACTATAAGCAAAAATTGTCATCAAATAGAGTACTCTGGATCTAAAAGGCTGTGATTAGACAAATTCTATTCTATCTTTCAGTTGCTTGGTTATATATGCTTTCACATAAATATGCTATACCTTCTTTACACTGAATGATCTGTCATAGCCCCAAGTTACAGATGGCGACTGTAGCTACATACGAGTATATCCGAGCTGCAATTCGTCACCACCTTCGGCGACGCTTGCTTACTACTGTCCGAGTGATGGTGACACCCCGAAGCAATTCTTTTCCAACTATCCAGGAAAAACTAGTGCAGATATACTTACTTATTCACCTGGAGCAAACCATTCATATTCCAGAAATAAATGCAGAAAAAAAACAACCTTTTCATAAATGCATAAAAGAAGCAAACGCAAAAAACACTTTACTTTGCAACTTATCTTAATTTATGGAATTCATATTTAGAACTTCAATTCTTAAATATTTAAGAAGTATACTTTATGAGTTTGATGTTTATCCCGATTTTACTGGGACATAACTGTAGATAACCGTTGAGTATGGCGACAGCGCCAGCGAGTCTGTTGAGACTCTTGCACTAAAATTAAATAAATAAAATAAAAAACATTAATTTCATCTTCATAAGGATTGACTGTAATTAAAATAACTTACTCTTTCTGGTCTGTAGTGGCATTAAAGTTGTCACTCACCAGGGCAATCGACATAATTTCTGGCAAACCAACATTAGAAAAGTTGGCAGATACCAGTGATCGACTTGGGTTAAATGCAACCAAGTATCCTGGATTTCCTGACTTGATTCTATGAAACAAAAAGAATAACATTAGCCTTCTGACAACTACTATTTATGTAGAAAGCAAATAAATTAATGATGAAAGTGAATACTTAATTACCTTTGGCTATCAGTTAGTAGATGCATCCAAAAGTGAAGAAAATGAAAAGTGCAGTTAGTAGTTAGTTAATGAAGTTTAAATGAGGTTTAGTGAATGTGGAATGATTTTAAAAGAAATATACGAAATATAAGAAATAAACTTACCGGGAGTAGGCTAATATATCACCAGAGCGGTACATGTCAAAGTCTCCATGCATGTATGATGCTGAATCACGATAGCGATTGATGCGTTCCAACATATCTGCTGATAGTTGCACGACACCAGAATCGGCTGAAATAACTGGTACACCTGGTAGCATACTCAAGAACAAACTGTATGCAGACACATTAAGTTTGCTTGATGATTCGTAGTTCCATTGTAACAATGTACCATTGCCAACTGTATTCACTGTAGTCTGCAATTCATTGTAGAGATTTTTATCCTCTGGGTTACTTAACATTTGTGGGAATCGACCATAGATTGGCAAATCAATGCCAAATGAGCCCGTTTTAGTGTAATAAACCTCCGGGCGAATAGTGTTTTCATTTATCGAAAGGAAGGCCTCATCACTGGTGTTCTTAACAGCAGCTAAGTATTCATACAAAACATCACCAAGTCCCTCCTGGAAGGTAGTCTGAGAATGGGTCCAGAAACCATATTGTGTGTGAATGTATTTCGGATCATCGTTTGGTATTTCATCTTGAATATTTGTCGATACTAAGAAGAATTTCGAATTCTGGAAACGGAATCCTTTAACACCTAAGTCTTGTAAATGCTTCAAGGTTGCTTTGAGTTCTTTCTTGACAATTGTGTCGTTCATGTGCAAGTCATAGAGACCATCGCCGAATTGACTAAGTACGTAGTTCCCTGGTTGAATTTCAGCCCATGCAGAACCATTGATTATCGACAGCCAGTTATTTGGCACTTCGACCTTTTCAATCCAAATGAATGCTGAACGTTTCGACTCATCGTTTAGGGCATCTTGTAGTATTGCGGAATCCTTTGTTACATAGTTGGGAGTTATATCAAGGATGAGGTTAATATCAGAGCCTTTGTATGTATCAACCAATTTCTTTATTTTCTCCTCAACTTTTGGATCTTTTACGGAGTAAGTTTCACCGGCAGCTAGCTCGTAAATCACACCGGTTGCATGGATTTTCTTGGCTATTTCGACATCATTAGCACCGACTACATCGACAGATTTGAATCGAGCGAAGGGCCCTTTTTGGTACCATTTCAATGGAGCTGGTGCAGCACATTTAGGTGCATTGACTATGATCCAAATAGATAAGACTAGCATTCCAGCCCAAGTTAACCAAAAGAGAACAAAGAAAATCCAACGAATGCGAATCCAGAATGGATCATTTGCGTATTTCATCAGTTCATCTTTGCTCATTCCAGTAAAACCCTACCAAAAGAGATGATTATATATAAATAAAGGTGAACACATTAATAAGAAAAAGTTTTTATTTTTTTAACAGTACATAATTAACGGTGAGAGAATGCATATTAATTGGGAAAAAGAGAAGCTTTAAGAGAAGATGGGAACACGAATTGGGTGGATTGCACTTACATGTAAAATTTGTACAACAGCTTTAGGTATAAAACATATAGGTACATATGTATACTGTTGAGCATTCCTAACGAGACGCGTGTTAACGGAGAGAAAATTGAAGGGCCGGAACGCTACTGACAATTTCATCGGTTGGCTGTGGCAAAAGACATTGTTACAGAGTCCATTGAAAGAGCAAATTTGGCGTTCTAAGGCGGGCACACCTGCCAGATGTGGACATTGCACACAGCTTTAAGTACCTTTGATGAATCTTAGAAGTAGCAACAAGGGGATCATTAATGACAGAAAAGAGCCTGTGGCATACCAACCTTTATTTTTTGGGGTTAGATTTGAAACCGTTTAAAAGACCTTGAATTGGACGTTCTGAAAGGCAATTTCTATATTATCTCAAAAGAGATTGTTAGATCTCGATTCCACCAATTTTCTGTTGGTCATTTAGAAGCCTTCATGTCTCTAGGTATATCATGAGCTGACGACTTAACAGCATTTTTATGATCTTGGAAAGAAGTGATTCTATGGGTTACTAGGAGTGATTTCTCATTTGCCTCGTTTATGCATCTTTTAAAGGAAATATCGATAATTGATAAGCTGATGCGATGGTTTTGTCAGCGGGGAATAAAATCTCTTCAGAAGGAGGCAGATATACCATATGGACTAGTAGATTTGAATAGAGAAGCGCTCAAGTGTAGGCGGAGACGGCATAAACTAAAAAAAATCCAACTCTCTGCAAATAGTTGGGATGATCATGTCATATTTTTGCTATAAGAATTCAATCTGCTATTGTTAATAATAACCGCTTACCGTGCTACAAAACAAGGTTCAAACTGCTTAAAGGTTATCAGTAGCAAGCAGCCAGTAGCCTTGAATTTTCAATGAATTCTATTCATCTTAGTAGTATACAAACACAGTAAATCGCTGCAGCCAACATAAAAGCATACGAATACCATGTTAAGAATAAAAAAAAAGGCTACGAGTCAAATCAGTGTATCAGGGTGTATGTGGCTTTGAGCAAAGTAGCTCCACTAAAAATGGATGGAGACGAGGAATCACTTTAACAAATGACTCTATTAAATGCATTTCTTTGATGAATTAATTGATTCAATAAATATTGTCACCGAACTCATATACACGTAACACTGTTCCAATACTTAGCTATATTCAAATGATACAGGAAATTGAATCTAGTTTATCATAAGCATAAACTGCTAAAGACATACTACTAAAGAAAGATGGATGGAAGGTAAAAAAAAAGTGTTACTCATTTTTTGCAAATCGATTAGGCGAGACCCTTCGATGCTCATGAAATCGAGTGAGAGGGTATTCTCTTTCCTATGGTTAACTCACATCTTTTATAAATTTAAACAAAGGCTCCGAGTATTTGAAACTCTAATGTTCGATTCAACATTGAAGAACGCTAACTGATAATTTCGAAAGCTTTTCAGACACACTTTTTGCGTGGGGTTGATGGGAGCCACTGACTGTATGCAAATACCCGACGAAATATCTTCCAAATGCTTGGAGTCTTTTCAAGTGTTGCTGACACTCTTGACCATTCGTGTGACGAAATTTATCACTACAAATTGAATCAAACTACATTTGTGTACGTGGACTTAAATTACGTCGTTGTGAGCGCTCTATGTTTCTAACTAAGGGGAAATTTATAGAAAAATCATTGGAATGACAACGAAACCAATTTTTGCATGCAAAGAAACTATAAAACAAAAATCACTGAGTGTAACGTATAACTGGCTCCAACACTATAACACAAATATCCTGCAAATTCATTACAATATCTTACCCCATTGTCTTCCTGCCATATACATATATATGAATGTAGTTAAGCATTTACAGAAAAAAACAAGCAAAACAAGAAAATCTGATATAGATATGTTCGTATAAAATTTTAGCAAAACAATATGCTTTTTGAAATTCTTTCGGATGACTCACCTTATTACTAATTTCTCCCATATCCACTTTAGCATCCCCATTTTGGCGATCTCCTTTGATGAATTTAACCTCATCTTTCTTTCCGAGCATCTGCTCATCAGCTCCATCGGTTCCTTGTACCATTTTTACAGCAACTGTTTGGGCTCCTTCTGGAATAGTATACAAAACACTAATTAACAAAAACAGAAACGATTACTTGGTGAATGAGAGATAACCGACGTCACAGATAGTGCAGATGCGACTAAAATAAAAATAATCCAATGATCTATTTTATAAATCGCTTACGTTCTTATCACAACTGGCAGTTATCAGCTGGTAATTATAAAAAATTCTCAGAAATACCTCAAATGCGGCGAATACATGTGATATGTTATCATTTGGTAGATAAATTTTCGGATTTTCCATTGTGAGACGGAGAAAGTTTTTTTCTTTGCAAATACCTACGTACTCGTATCATCTTAATATGATAAATGTTAAGTCAGTTTGTGACGGTGCTAGGTTGACTTTGGATTTCTGGATAAATGACTCAAAGTAAAGACAAACGTAGAAGAGTATCTAGAAAACTTAGTAAATCCAGTCCAATTAAACTTTGTTTGAATAAAAGAATGGGTTTTTGACTTAGTTGGCTAACAACAGAAAATAACTAAATTGGAAGGACGCAACACATACATACTAGCGACTTTGTAAATTGTAAATTGTCTAGGAACTACTGACTCCAGCAAAGCATGGGCAGTAGTGCAGCAAGCAAGTTTGTGATTGGGTCCTTACTTTATTTTCTTGTGTTGATATCTGATAGTTAAGTGTATAAATCTTCAACGGAAAGATTAAACTGTAAGTACAATTCATTAAGACTATGTAACGCTCTGAATAAACAAGCTGGAGAAGCACCATTTGTACAGAAGCATCAAAGAGCTGACAGGCGATAAAATCGTTTCCACAAACAAGACACTCAGGCAGTTATAGATGGCCTTTGAGTGGTACACTTTGCTCGCAATAATTACGGACAAACTGCTTCCACAATGAGAAAAATTTTAAGAATAGAGAAGCGACTTTCGACAGAAATGCAATATAAAGAATTCTAAGAACTGCAAACGACATTATAAACAAACTTTCTTACACAGAAGAGGCATTCCAAATAAATTGTAAACAAATAACGGGTATTTAGAAGCGAAATGATAAACTTCTTTGTAAACGACAGCATTGATCCAGATGTTTTTTGTAAGACTAAAGACTGAGTTCAACGAGTTCATTACAATGC
This sequence comes from Volucella inflata, assembly GCA_928272305.1. Taxonomy (NCBI): domain Eukaryota; kingdom Metazoa; phylum Arthropoda; class Insecta; order Diptera; family Syrphidae; genus Volucella; species Volucella inflata. The sequence goes on from OV743716.1 coordinate 208,058,704, forward strand.
TGATGAAATTGAATAGCATCAAGAGAAATTGGCCCAACAAAAACGACTCAAGTTTACAATTATTATCATATATACGGTATTTGTTATTACCAATATACATATGTACATATATAAATACAGGGCAACCCATCAAACGCCTAATGAATATTAAAAAAACAAGGAAAAAATGTAAATACTAACATTGAACATTTATCAGAAGCCGTGGAATGTGATTTGAATAGACAAAAGGAAAAAGCAAAACATACAGCAACATCCAAAGCCAGAGCGAAGTGACATTGACATTCGGACAACAGCACGTTTTGCATACTTGTTTATGCAGAAAAGATGCGTCTATTGGAAAAAAAAGGTCATCCACCCAACGTATGCATGTTTGTAATCATGGAGTACCATATACTACCTCATTACTGTTTCGCATTCTTTAAGACTTAAAGTATGAATAAACGATTTTAGTGAGGCTTTTTTCTTTATTAAGATTTTTTGAATCAACCTCCAGATTTTTTATTTCAATGTGCCTCTACTGCTACACAATACCCAATGCACGCGTGATACTCTGAAGCATTATGCTTCTCTAGTGGTTAACGAACGCACATACATAGGTTAAAAAGCGTAATTTTGGATACTGCTGTGTCAAAAATGAATTATGTCAAAAACCGGAAATGGTAATTAACGACGATATGTTAAGAGCAGCAGTCCATGCAAGCCTAACGAAATCAGTTCCGAACATTGCCCAGATCATTCAAGTATCCAACAAGTCAATAAGGCTACTTCTTTCTCTCATAGGAAAGGTAAAGAAAGATGCGTATCACCTGTGATGAGCCGATTTCACCCAGAAAAGGGTGAAAAGTGGAAATCAAAAATAGAAAAGCAATCGGCGCAAAAAGCCATCAAAGCTTCAGTACATTTTTAACAAAGACAACTTCCTTTTATTCGGTAGATTACTTTGAGAGTGCAGATGCAAATATTATGGACCCACGCAGACGAGACATATAGTTCTTTGGAGTCTGGTAAAACCAGCATTGACGTGTTTCACTTCTTCGGTGAAAAGCCCCATTTTTTACCGACTAATAAATTTGTTATCCAGGATGACACCCAAATACTTAGCAAAGCTGGAGAAAAAGGTAGTGATGCCTAGATTGAAGACTAGATGACTACCACCACTTAGTTTTCTCCTTTTGTAAAGGGGACGATATTGGTTCTGGGAGTATTGATCGAAAGGCAATGTCATTTTAGACTGGAACCAATAGTAAAAACTGTTTTTTTTTTACAACCATTCGCATAATAGACCACAGAAGGTTCTTTAGCTCAAATAATTCATTTTCATTATTATTCACCTGTTCTCTGATACGCCAGTACGATGTTTTTCAGATCGTAACGTAAGATAGGTGTTAGCATCTCTCCCTTACGATGGTTTTCCTTACTTGCTTCGTCGCTCTCAAGGTCTCGAAGGAAGATTGACGCCTATCGGAAGCTACATATGTACATCGATAAAATGGTGAAATTTTCGCATTGGCTTCTCTCCGTGTTTATGAAGGGTTTTCTTAACTACGACATAATTCCTGTCGGTCAACTATGAGTATGAACTTTTGTCGTTTAATTGTTGTCTAATAACGCAATTGTTATGAATCAACCTTTTTTGGACGAGGATCGAGCTGCACTCCTCTTGGTAGGAGCTTCGAAAAGCCTTAGGCTAATTCGTACTTCCCTCATGGTTGAGGTGAAGATAATCCACCTTTAAACCCTCATGCGAGCCCGAGGTTGATTTTTCAAAAGTCATTGAGACAACTAGAAATTACATGGCCACTTCGTTATGTTTCCATTGGTTCACTGTAGGAATTTCAGCTCTATAGGAGTATGGTAGAATGCTGCGATTTTGATCACTGGCATTTGCGGGAAACTTATATTACGTCTGCGTGTAATGTAGTGGTAAAAAGGATTGATAATGAATTTGGTGGGCTGCTTTAAATAGTGGGAAACCCGGCCTTAAAAGTATTATTTTAGATGCAATATATAACTGATTTGGCCAGGGCTTATCAGTCACTTGACATAATACCCATTTGAGTTTTTGAAATTCATGTATTACAGTTAAACACTTTGGCATCCTGGCCACCTTGCTACATACCCTCTATTTTTGCTTTCGCCTTGGTTCTTTGCGGTGGGAATTTTTGTGTACACATTTGTATCTAACTTGTTTTTTTTTTCATAGGAAAACTAAAGACAGTATTTTGGGACAGGTAGACTTATTCCTTTTCAGCTTATAGCATTGATCTATTGTAGATGCAATTATAAAATATTTAGATATGCTCTTACGAGTGCTTGGGATCGTCCATCAAATAAAGCATCTGAGAAAATTAACCACTTATCAGCTCACCTTAACTTAACTAACGTCTGCGGTGGTTTATATTTTCGTGCTTTGTACTTAAACGTACTGGAAGTCGGCACTCATCTTTTGCCAAGGTTGGGTAGTGAACTTTGCACTTCTTACTTTTGCTCTGTCAAGGTTATGTTTTGGTTTAACTATAATTTTTCACCCCTCGGCACGGTCATAAAGTCTACTCAACCAGCGACTTAGGTATGTATTTCTAAATAAAAATTGTGCATGATTAAGTTGGTGCTTGCCAGTCTTACCACACACTAATCTTATCCACGGGCTAAAGAATATGAAATCATTTCTAAAGTAATCTCGAGATTTTGCACTTGAATTCAAAGACACTAACATAAAATCCGATGTAAAATCTCCATTCAATCTTAAACGAAATGCCACAATAGATGCATTGCGCTCGTAACTGCCCCTGGCCACGATTGTACAATCTCCCGCATGGCCAATTCCATCGACCAAGAGTATTTAAAAATTGTTTACATTAACATGTTTTTGCGTGTAAGGTTAAGAAAACGATGTAAACAAACAAAATCCTATTTTCGTGGACTTCGGGTTGAGAAATAATTCGCATGTTTTGAATGCTACAGGTGTTTCTCCTTCATGACTAGCTACAGGTCGTGCGAGAGACTTAACGTTGTGTTACTGTACGAATTCTTTTTTATTAACTCTATAGGAGAATTTTAAGTTTTGTTCCAACGTATAACACAAGTAGAGATGTACTTCAACGAGAATTGCTTTAAAATCAATAATATTGCGTAAGACTATCTAGAAAGTAATTAAACACGAGACTTTGAAACATTCCATAATAAGCACGCTGTAAATGTAGGTATTTGAATGATTGATGAAAATGGTTCACACATGTCAGTAATTGATAAAAATTTTTTTGACCAGAATTTGCAAATACATAATTCAAGATTATTTAACTGACGAAAATTAGATTGAATGACTGGTTACCAACCAACAATTAGATAAGCATGGGCTTTTTATTTAATTATATCTGGTCAACAGAACCATTTAAGCGACAAGGCTAACATGAAGAACAAAAAAGAAAAAAAAAAACAATATGTACAAAATAAACAGCAGACGATTGCGAGCATGGAAATAAAAGGTTGTAGGCCTTTAAAGAATAAATTGACTTGATTGTATTACAAGTGCAACAGACATAGCACCTTGTTTAAACATTTTCTGCAATACCTAACATGTGACGGTCACGTTTGAAAGTTTGTAGTCGGACATACTGAAAAGGGTCTTAACAATAATGCTCTAAAGAGAACAATAGTGGCTTCATACTTTGGAAGCCGTGGTGAAATCACGGGAAGGGGAAGACCGTTTTAGCATACCATCGGCATTAACAATCACAAATGGAAATTAAAGATTTACTGGTCGCGAACCGCAAATCGGCTATCATAGGCTAGCATGGATGTCTAACATCTCGATTAAATCCGTTTATGATATTTTAATCAATTAATTGGGCTTAAGACTTATCGCAGAACAAAAAAAAAATAACCTGTGGACATTACGATATATTCTTTTCGAGATTGACTCCGATTAAGCATTCATCAAACGAATAACTACTGGACACAAGACGTAATTTTATGAGTTTCGGCCTATATTTATTGAAAAAGGTCAATAAGTAAAATTACGAGTACTTGGACGTTATGTGATGTTTGCATGAAGCAGTTTGCTAAAAAAATAATTGAGGTTAATAAAGACCTGAATTTATCAGTTCGCAGGCGTGCAGCTTGGATTTTGTCTGCGCACAACATGGAACATTTTGCAAAGGGACATCAGTTGCTCTTGAAGCAAGACTCTTCGAAATGTTGTGGCAAAGCTGTGTTCAGTATAGCTCTACGTATATCACACACAATAAGAAAAACTCTCTTATTTGGAGTGAGAACAATTCCCTAGTAACTCATCTTTACATTCATAAAATTTTACTGAATGTGTATACACCGGTGCCATCATCGAGCTTATATCTTTGACGATGGCCAATGCAGAAATATGATCAAGAAATATTTGTTCCCAATTTTTTCTGACTGCGATATGGATGATATGGGGTTCCAGCAGGATGAAGTTTTATGTTGTCCTGGGGACAATACCATCGAAAATCATGGGGGAGTGATTTTAAGATTGGGGTCCTTAAATTGTCCACAAAAATCTTGCAAACAAAATGTCTTTAGAATTAAAATCTAATATACCTCACATTCGAATTCTTTCAATTGGATCGGTGTCACAAAGTTCGCTTTCAATTCATCGATTATGCCGACGGGACAAGAGACCACCCGAAAAAATTTTCTCTTAAAACAATCTGTATCAGTTACTCTTGACAAAATCAAAATTTCTGGAAACATGGCTTGTGATAATAGTGTATTATAAAAGTCATTTAGCTTGTTTAAGATAAGACTTTACTATACAACGTTGCGTTTTGATCGATTATGTCAATATCGTCGCCCTATGTGATTAATTGAAAAACGTACATGGCAGAGGATCGCCATGTTGGCTCCGTAAAGCTCGTGTCTGTATAATAAATGCGATGTGTATCGAATGATATTGTATTTGTATTTGGGTATGAAAAGTTAAGGCCGCACTGACATGCACCAACTGGGCTGTTGATCCCTCACGTTATGCTGTGTAGTTTTGAAGTTGATGGTAAAACTGTGAGTATTATATCTATTAAGTGTACTTCAGAAAAAAGGTAACGTGACCAAATGTGCATCAATATTACAACAATGTACAGTATAGGGGCCATTCCAAATGAATACAGTAGTAATTCAGAGCTGTCTTTTCTGTGATTTATGTAAAATTTATTTAACTACAATAGTTAATAAGCTCTATAAGTTACCGAACCAGTATAACAAAATACGAATTCAGAGAAGCTGCCCCACCGACTCAAAGAGTAATGAACCAAATATTAAGTAGTTCCGGTGAGTGGCGCTGATCTAAAGACGATTAGATTTTTATTTTGATGACATATAAATGATGGCCTGCTATGACGTAGTGCAGCAATTTTCCTCGTAACCGACGACGATATTTGGCAACGATTAATTTATTTCTACTTTTGTTGTAACACGTATGCATGTAATTATAAGCATACCAGACAAAAACATATGACCTCAAACGTATGTGAGTTCTTTTCATCGAATTTTGAAAACCTTTGATCCAGCAAGTTTCATAAAATATCTGCTGGTTAAACTCCAAACAGGGTTGTATTTATGAACAGACCAATAGCAGTAGTAATAGAAACATTTGTTACTTTAATTGTAGTCATTTACCACAATAGTAACAGATATTTATTAATAAGTCAAAGTTACATTATTTTATAGTACTACTGTAAAACCAAAAAATTTATCTCCCACTGACAAGCAAATATACGTATAGGTTAATCCGTAGCAAATACGAAGTTTTAAGAAGAAAAGAAAAAATGGTTGCTTCCGAATATATTTGTATGTATGTATATACCAGTTAACCTTGACTTGACAACCTACGATTGCTGTAAACATTTCGATTGCAAAATAACAACTCGTAGATAGTACACGAGCTTTCCGTATAGAACACAACTTTTGCATTAAAATACATTCAACGTTGATTTTATATCTAAAGAACAACGCAGATCAGTTAGGTAGAAATGCGGTTTGTCTCAATAAAAATCTTAAATTTGTGATTAGTGACGCTAAGATCAAATTAATTAAATTCTCGCAATGTAATAATGTTTAAAAAGTAACACCAGTTGCAGCAACTGTACGAGTATATGGTATGTAACTACATACCTACTAGACTACAAGTAGAGTTTAGCATCAACTAAAAACACAAGTTGTTGCTCTTCTTTGCATATCACACTATTTCCTATACAAATGAAGTTCAAATAAATAAGTTATGAAAAGCGATTATGTTCCATCGATTATAAGGTTTGACAAAGACATTATATCCCACAGAACTTAACTGAAGAACAGGTTGATGACCACAGACGACCAAATGAGCTTTGTATACGTAATTATGGATTTGGATACGTTATTATGAAGTGAACACGGACAAATACATTAAGAGAAGACCACCAGGAATAATTTCGCCGTCAGCGTTCCTTTCAAATCCAATCATAATCTCACATTACTTGCATATACTATACTCGCACAAACTATGTTTTATTAGGCGTTCATAAACAAAAAAAACTCATGGCGATATGCATGATATGCAACATTGCAATGGTAAACAATGGCTAAGATGAGACCTGCTGCGACACGCACCAGTAAAGGAAAACAAGTTCAATACAAACTCCTCTAAAACTGAAAGAGGAAGTCTATTTACCCAGGAAAAGGTATATTACACCTAAATAAAACGTATTGAAGATAAAAATATGCAAAGTTAAATCTAATAAATTTAAAGATTAGACATAGGCCCCTATTGTGGTTGTCGATCGTCAATCAAATCGATTGTCGATCGTCGATTCGACTGATTTCATGTTTGGTATTGTGTAACTCAATCGACAAAGGATTTTACTATTGTGAATAAAAACCATAAAAGTGACTATTGTGAAAATTTGTTTTGACAGTTGTATGCTTATTTATTCATTGCCGAAATATTTTTGAAAAAAAAACTTAATATTCGATTTCCATCGAATTGTTTAAGTGATTCAGACGAATTGTTTAAAATGGCCAGATAAAGAAAACGAATAAGAGATGCCTCAAACCCTTTAGAATTGGAGAAAAGGGTGTAGGTATTTCATACACGATCAACGATCGACAACCGCAATACGGGCCATAGCGTCAGTTGAATAGAATCTAAGCAACGCCTTATATTAAAGTCTAAACAAACACCACAGAATATTTTTGATGTCAAAAAAGGCTAAAATAGGGCGATCGGCAACAACTATTTGTAAGCGTACACTTAAGGCTAAGATATTCTACAATATCTACAACTTCTCAGATGATTATCTGACATAATCGACAAAAATGGATGACCTGTCCAGTATTAAGACAAAATAAACTGTACCCCGCCTTCTAAAAATGGCAATTAACACCAACGCCTTACACAAAATATAACAATAAATAAGTTTACGTGGTAAAAGAATTGATCTTTCTAAAAATTGAATATGACATTTACTACTATATATAGATGGGTAGGGATCATTTTACTTATCGGAACCCGCGTTGCGTTCCCAAGGTTTAAATCTTCCTTCACATATCATAGCGCAGTCCAATTTGGGCGCTTCTTAATGACTATTTACCCGTTTGCTCTCCTGTAAGGGTAATGAAATTGAAGAAAAAATAAAACGTAGCCAAAAACTTGTTGTATCATTCAAGAAAAAAAGAGCATCAAAAACAATGCTTTTAGTCCAACAATATTTTATTAGTGACTAAGACTTATGTTTCATATAAATGAAATGAAAACCGAATCAAATAAGAGAACTGATAGCGACGCAACCGGAATTGGCAGAAAAAAAGATAACAGCAACAAAGAACAGGATACATATGAATGCATGTGTTATATTTGAAAGTACATCAAGCCACATACCTGATATCCATCAGAGGATGATCATTTTATGAAACAAAATAGTTGTTGATTTGTTCTATTAATAATCACATCTAGGACATAGAAGTGTTAATGGTACCCTAAACTACATGATACTTTCCAAAAAGACATCACAGAAGGAAGGTTCTACTTAATCTCCACAAATTTTATTGAATTCATTTTCAACAATCAGGATATGCTGTAAAAATTATGTTGATTTATCAGGGTATAAATAACAAAACACTTATTTTCACACAGAAGTGCTAATGAACTCTGTTCTGTGGTGACATCTACATATACACATGTATCTATCGTTTAAAATCAATAACATGAAAGAGCATCGATGAGTATCAGGCAAAGCACACAGCACCATAAAAGCAAACAAACAACAGCAATGTACTCGTAGTACAGTCCATCTTATACAAAGAAACTGAGACGGTATCGATTTATTTCGAAATTCTAACGTCACAATATCTTTATCGTGAACTAATTTTAAACTGCATAGGGTATTTGTGAATCAAAAGCTAATAAATTTTTAATCTACGGAAATCTTATAAATTCGTAAATTAACGATTTAATAATAGTAAATACGCAAGTGAATTTCACGATAACATAATTGTCAGAGATAATCGAAATAATAATGGCGCGATAGATAGTGCGAATATGTACTATATATAGATACAAGTATCCAGAACTATGTGAAGTACTTTTAAGCTCATGTTTAAACACAATGAATTGCTTCATTTATATCAGCTGCGTTGATCTATTGAATGCGCATTTCTTATATGTATTCCCAATGCGATTAAGATAATTTGTATCTGAATTAAAATCTTCAAAAAGAGTCTATTATGAAAATGTGCGCGGACTTTAATCCAATTTAACAGAAATACCAGCAAATTGAAGTGTCTATGTAAAGATACCTGTTACGTATATTCAGGAAACATGTATAAGGGGTAGGCTTGGATTATGAGGACCAGATTACAATTTTGTTTTTATTTACTTATTCCTTGCAAAATAATATTTTTTAGAGTGTTTATCTCCAAGAAGTTACATAAATTAATTATTGTATTAACTGCTGCAAATCGACCTCTGTAGAGCAAAGAAAGGACTCCAATACAAAATATCAAAGTTAAAGAAGGGATTTTTTTTATTATGTATTATCAACGTCGTGCCGACGCAAGAACATGTGGCCAAAGTTCAGGACGAAATTACACGATAAGGAAGGTTGTGGCTTCCACTAGAAAAAAAAAAAAAAAAAAAAAATGTTTGCATACAATATGCAAATCGGGTCTTCACGAAACCAATGAAAGAATAATCTGAAACTTTTTGGAGCAGCAAAAACGCTTGGAAACATTAAGTTCAGAAACGTAAGAATGGTGCAAAGACTCTGTTCGGCGTTTTAAAAGACCGTCTCTACGTAATTAAAGAAATGTGTGATGGAACTATGAAACAAATTGGCCAATTGAACCAAAAAGCAAAGCTTTTGGGCGTGGACATGGTGCATCGGAAATGGTGAACCCGATCAAGTTCGAATTGAGTTAGACTATGAATGATGCAAATATTACGTGCAAGATACGATAGGAAGTGCATGCGCGACAGTATTCGGCCAAGAATAACCACATAGAACATAACCACGAAGAATCAGAAAACCTGTAAGCAAGCGTCGAGAAATAGAATTCGAAACACGAGTAAATATATAATTTTTCTTTGCACGATTGGAAAAACTCGTAATATAATATAATAAAAATAAATTGAGGACAAATCGAAACGTTTTCTTATGGGTATTTGAGTATTTAAACGCGTCACTTTTCGATGAAACGCATATGAAGTACAAAAAGGAAACGGAAAAATTTACCGAATCCGGAGTTAGCGAAACATTACAAAAAAAAAGTGATCAGAAGGTGTGCACAGTCAGAGACGACCACATACCCTCCGAGGTATGAGCGATAAACGGAAAACACGAAATTAGATAGCTCGGGATTTTGTTCAATAATATCATGAGGCATCGATCGGATGCCAGTTGGGATAGATGAGAAAGCTTTCTGGTTTAACTGTTTAAAGGGAGAAAAATTGAAATAATTATCGTTCGGTGAATCTAATGTCGCGGGTGATGGAGAAACATTGTGAGACTTTGAAAGATCCGCATACCATCTTTAGAAATAGAATTAGATAGAGTGATTTGGGGGGGTGCTAAGATCTGAAATGAAGACGACACATAATTCGGCTCACTTAATAATTGAATCGGTCGTGTAATGGCAGTGTCAGTTAGTCAACGTTTCCCACCAAGGAAATTGGATGACGACGCCGGACGTATGGTAAGCATGTAGTGGTTGAAATGGCGTAAAAACTTCGCAGAAAAATGTGGCTTAAACTCAATATTATACTACTCGCAAGGTTGGGCGACATACGAAAATTTTACAAATGTCAGCAGCTGTAACAAAATATGAACTTAGGAAGTCTTTAAATAAACAAAACAGATAGCGGATAAACCTTCAAAAGAAGCGTAGAAGAAATGCAAATATGTGGGAGAAAACTATAGCATTAGATGTTATTTTATTCGCTACATATTTCAAGAGTTAATTAATCAAATTTATCAAATCAAAATTAATCAACAATTGTAATAGTCCAGTCCATCACTTTAACACCGGAATGGTATGTAACAAAATGGAGATACGAGCTTTTTGCCTAGTACGGCAGCATACTTATATCAGCGTGGCGGACTTAATTATCAACGGCCAACTTCACACTTAAGCCGCACAATCATTATATATTTTAATAGCTGATAAATATATAAAGGCTTGCTTGTGAAAAAGTTCGATTGATTCTATGCAGTAAGGCTTGGTTGGTGCCCTTCCAAATATGAAGAGTAAAAATCTGCATTTTCGGGATAATTTAATTTTCAACTATCGAAAAGCTAAAAACGATATTCAAGCAAAAAAAAAAAAAACATTATCCAATGGATATGAAGATGTTTTGAGAGAATATCAGTTCACCAAGTGGTTTGCAAAATTTCCATCTGGCAATTTTGGTGTTGAAGGTGAAGCGCGTTCTAGAAGGCTAGTTGAAATTGATCAACATACAATAAGGGCATTAATTGATGCAAACCTGAGAGTAACAACTTGTGGGAGATTAAATTCATCGAGTTTAACCGTTCATGATTATGGGTCCCTCATGTTCTTGCGGAAAGAAATTTGTAACATCGCGTTGATGTCTGTGATTTGCTTCTCAAACGTCAAGAAAATGATCCATTTTTAAACGGCATCATCATTGAGGGCGAGAAATAAATTGTGTACGACAATGTTTGATGCAAGAGATCAGAGAGCAAAAAAGATGAACTGGCTCAAAGCACTTGGAAAGCCAATTTTCATAAAAAAAGGTGATGCAATCTGTTTGGTAGGATTTCAAAGGCATCGGTTTCTTTTTTTGCTTCTATGGTACAACACAACGATCAATTCTGAAATGTACTGAAATCAGATGGAAAAACTGAAGGATTCACTGAAAAGGTGTAGTGTTCTCCCAAGATAATGCGAAACCTCATACAAGTTTGGTAACTCCCCAAAAGCATTAACAGCTTGAATGGGATCTAATGTTACACCCACCATATTCTCAAAATCTGGCATCTTCTGATTATTATTTGTTCCGTTCTCTACAGACAATTTTAGACCTCCTTAAATGCAGAGGTGAAAAATCACCTGGATCAGTTTCTTGTCAGCAAAGAACAAAAATTTTATAAGCGTGTAATCATGCTACTACCAGATACATATATGGCAACAAGTATTGGAACAGGAAATATTTATTCACTATAAAAAAAAAATCGCCTTTCCTCTTTATAAAAACAACAAAAGCAAATTACTTTTCGAACAAGTCAATACAATATCTAAACAATAGAAATTTGAGCTATCGTAATTGTTTATGGATGATGAAAAGGAGAGTAGGCACACGGTCTGTAACAAATCGATTTTGGATGCTGTTAAAATGTGTATATATCACAGTGACGCAGTCATGGGGAGAAGGAAAAATACCCAGCAGGAACCACAACTTTCGTGCGACAAAATCTGAAAAATCCCTAAAGAAATCACAATACTGACGCAATTGCAAGCCTCGGTGGTTTTTGAGTTCGACAGCAAAACCAGTTTTTTGACGTTTTCTTCACTATTCATCACACAAAAGCAGCAGCTGCTTAAATCAACCACTGAACTTTCCATGGAAGAATGCGCATAACACAAATTTAACTATCAAATTACATATAAACCAGAGTACAGAATAGAATATACGCCAACAAAATAAATAAAACATTTATCGTCTGCATTAATCGACAAGTAGCAGCAACAATTTGCAAACGTATGCTAAATTCAATTCCATCGAACTTTATGTACACGAACGGCCACCATGCTACACATTCATACCGTGCGTCGCGCTAGTAAAAAAAAAAATGGAATTTCTGAGACGTGTCAATTGAAAGCTTGTCTACTTGTGTGTGGCACATGAATTTAATTAAATAATCGTGGTCATAAAAGGAATCTAAGATAACACATGACCACTTAGATGATTAAAAATTCTTCAATTTGAATCAATAGAATAAAATGTTGCCTTTACAATTGGTTACATCCGCATCATCTGCAGGGATGTACATACAACTGATAAATTTCTGAATCACCCCCCGACAATAGGGTCTTCTTACAATATAAATTCTAAAAATAGAAAATAGAATTTGATTCAGAAATATGTATAAATAAATGAATAACCATGCCCACTTCATAGATTATTGCATCATACATTACTTTACCTAAGAAGTGGAATTCCTGACTGGCAATGACAGTACATGTGCGCGCGCAATATATGTGTGCATTAGCACTGTGACTTACTTAATTAAAAATTGATATTTATGAATGAGAATATTTACCTATTTTATTATTTTCAGTCGCTAGATTATCCTCTGGGATGGATTTGTAAGATTCTTTAACTGATGTTGTACTTTCTTCTTTAGAACCACCGCTACTACGACGAACACTTGAAATACTACCGTCACTTTCAACGTTCAAATCCAAACTGGTTCTAGACTTTCGTTCATGCATTTCGTCAGCGTGTTTCGTATTCCTTTTTGGACCGATTCGTTAAGTTGCGAGTTTGGTTTTCCTTTTCTAAAATACCTTTGCCTTCCTTAAGTCTGACGTCAGGATGAAACTGTCAAAAGAATTTTAAAAATTCAAAAAAAATTATACTAACGGCCGTTAAAAAATTTATTTAAATTTCTTACGAGAATCGAGTGGGAAACACAATTTAATTTTTTGATTTTAAAAGATATCGAGAATCGAATCCGGAAAAATCCTCCTCAAAAATAGAACTCAACTTTGATTTTCAATTAAAGTGAGACGATCACCGGATGCGTCTGTGCAATTCAAATGCAATTCTCAAACTGAATTACGATCGCGAATTTTTTACCGCGACTGCAGGTGGTCGAAAACATGTTTTCGCTTCTTTCTTTATATTGTTTTCTACTTATTTTGTTTTCGCTGTTGTATTGTATTTTTTCTTCATTGAGAAAAAAAAAGAAGAAAAACGCAATAGCAGCATAGCACAACACAGTAGAAATTCACGCAAAGATAAAAAAAGAGTTACCCGCGGAATGCAGTCTCCATCACATTCTTTACTTCTTGATGGGGCGATAGCACCTCAACAGGAGAAACGACCCAAATGCATCAAGAAGTCGAGCAGATGAGACAAGTGTGACACTGAGGCATTACCTGATAAACGAGAAAGGTAATCATACTACAGCATCTTAGAACAAAACGATCCACTACCGGATTTTGATTTAACTTCTGGTCCTATAAAATATTGTTTTTTTTTTGAATTTTTGCGCATTATAAAATAGCCAGACTATAGTCGGAAACTGGCGTCATAACAAGGTTCCTAATATTCGTACTCTCAAATACGCCATACATGTACGGATGTATCATACATACATAAGTATGCGTTAAAAATCATTTATGGAGATGTTATGTTCTGCATCGAAACCAGAATTTCAGAGGAGCAAGTCGGTATCTAGATGATTTACCAGCAAAACATGAATTCGGCAATACAACAGTGACGTTTGGACGTTTCGTCGCACCAGTCTTATTCTCATCTGCACTTAAGTTTGATAAACAGGTTAAGAGAAGAGCATCTTACAAAAAAATAGATATTTGAAAGCCAAAAGGGTCGGGCGTAAGGGTGGGGCAAATTCTGAGCTCACCTTGACCAAAGTTCAATCTGAAGCTACTAAATCAGCAATCAAGACGACGAATTTATATCCCCACTTTTGGCTTATATGAGTTATAAACTAATCGGTACGGCGATCATCCATCCTTTATTGTAGATAACACTCCTTGCTTTTTGACTTCTGTAATTTCTTGTATTCAATATACATGTATCAATATTTGTGCATTTGTACATCAAAATAGTTAGGACAACGGAAAAATGACTGTGTACTGTGGCAATGGGTTTGCTCCCCGAAAAACCTATTAAGAGACATCGCCAGACGTAGTGGTAATGATATGCATCCTAGGATGCTATTTATGTCAATATGCTGTATAACCATTTCGTTTAGTGAAGAAGTAACTATCCATATTCTTCTCCAAACACATTTCATTTCATCCTCGTACTGAGGTTTCTACAAAAGACATTGTGGCCCAAGAGAAAGCGTTCAAAAAGAGGTCCAATGGCTTGTGGTGATACTGGTGATACCAAAGACGACTTGCACATCATCCCGGTGTTCTGTGTAATACCATAGAAAACAACAATTGGAGAGAGAATGTGTGATTTCGTTTTGTTGTTACATACTCGTACATGTATGTATGACCACGTGCCAGCATACACTTGCTCGTGCGGTGGCATTCTCTTCGATTTTCTTTGGCTGTCTTGATGTGAATTCAATGGATTCAGATGATATTTTTGTAAAAAATAGTTACTGCAGACAGAGTAATGAAAGTTATTTCAAATTGGCAAACTTACTTACTTATTTAAGTAGCGCTACAGCTCAGGGTGAACCCCGGCCTCAACCAATGAGTCCTTTCAGTAAGCTTGGTTCTTAGGTAATAACCTCTAGTTGCGCACTCCAGGCCCGATTGAAATCCTTTTGCATTTCTGTGCGCTATCAAGGAAATGTTTTCTTCTACTGGGCTGTTTCACCAGACTCGATTCGAAGACTCTGCGGACTGAGCATTGGTGTTTATTCGCTCTTCATATCATACCCATCTCAAGCGACTGATGTGCAGTTTTCTGCTTAGATCGATGACGCCGTTCAATTTGTACAGTTCATCGTTCAATCTTCGACCAAGAATGTCTTTAATCGCTTTCGATGGAATTCATGCTTTAGCGTCATAAATTAGGATTGGGATAGTCAAAGTCTGATATAGACTCCTTTGTTATTCGTGATAGGATTCAGTTACCCGCTTACCCCAAAGAAAGAGGATCGGCAGGAGTTAACCATCATTTCATTTCTACTGAGGCGTTGTTAACAGAATTAATTGCGGAGACGAAGACAAAGTTCCTTTATACTTCGAAATATGTATAAAGTAAAGTCCTTCTTTACCCCTTCTGCTTCTATAGTCGCAAATGCTCCATTGGCAGCTTTCTGTATTCCTTTAATCATTCGTATTTTAATGCAGCTAGTTGCATATAGACTTTTCACTTTCTTGGAGACGTCTTGTGAGTTGGGCAGAATTGCTTTAGAAATGATGATAAAAAAATTCAAACAAATCACATAACTTACGATTCCCTTCTTTAGGAAAAGAGATTTCTAACCTAAGCCATCCGATCGTCATGGAATGGAATATAGAAGGCTTATATAAAAGCGTTCATACAGAATGACATGTCTTATCTGTATGAGGGCGTTCTTCATCATGACGAGCTCTGCTTCAGATGGATTTGCAATCTTCTTACTTTTTGGTTCAGAAATACTTTCTAGTATAACTTGCATTGGATTTCGATGCCGACCGTTTTCCGAATTTCGGTTGACATCTAACTCAATGACACTGATTTCGAGGGTAGGTGGCTTGCCTGACAAGGCTGCAGCCAGAACAAGGAAATGTATTCAACCGACTTTCAAAAATCAGCAACCGTCCCTAATTCTCAGTACAAAAGACTGTTGATTGTATTAGGTAAATGGCACCATACAATGAACGTTTTTTGGAAAGTGATATCGGCACTGTGTAGCCCTTCCTCAGTTAATGTCTGGCTTTCGGTTTCTTTAGGCTGCACTTACTAGGCGCTAAGTGAAGGTTGAAGTGAAGATCACCACCCTTTCTCAATCCAACCTCCGAAATGGTGGCGTCGTGCGTTTCCTTTGTGGGGAATTCAGCAGGACTGCCTTGAATTAAAAATTAGCATCAAGGCTAGGCTTACGTCTTAAGCCTATATTTTAAAAAATTGTATGTAGTTGGGAAGACTATTGGTAGCATAGAGGACCCCGCCCAATCATGAAGACTTAGCCCATCAATCTTGTCTTATCGTAATGGCTCTTTGACTTCCGCCACCGAAAAGTTTACACGATTTGGCTAGTTACAACTATTTGTATATGAACTTTTAAGTTTGAAATGAAATAATCTATCGGTCATACAAAATTAATAACAAACTTGTTTTGTAATTTGTTGTCAAAATAATCATCGTTAATTAGTATGAAAAAAAACAAAATAAATACAACTTTTCACCATCCTGACTGCGGCCTTGGTCGTTAATTAAGTTGTGCACTACTTGCTGACATACATACGACTAGATGTAATATAGTATATAATTATTGACTTAACTAGAGTAATATAGCAATAAATTGATCAATTTATGATAGAAAAAAAAAGATTGAAGGCAAAATATAGCATACAAGCTAGGTTAGTCAGTGCACATTGGAAATTTCTTCGAACAAATTTGCCAATCTATGAAAGGCATGATAAGTAAGGGGATACCTGCACATCCACATATGTACATATATCAAATGAAATGGTAAATAATCACTTACTCCTGCTTCTTTCGTAGATACGAACATAAAATTGGATAATTATTCTCTTTAATGAGTACTTTACTGAATAAGGCGTTACGAGCCAGATAGGGGTCGATTCAAGCTTGTTATTTTACAGGACTTAAAACAATCTGGTGCTAACCCCTAATTTCAGAAGGATAAGAACAAAAAGGGTATTCTAGAATTTTTTTTTTATAGAGTATTAAGTGCTTGGGTGTTCTATGATTTAAGTATACTCTGAATGCCGATAACCTGGAGATGAACGGGTACTGGAGACCTTACTTACCCAACTTACAAGCGCAAGTGCTGAACAGGAGAAAAAGGGCAACATCAGTCGTTAACAAACTCCCATCTCCTTGAAATAAATTGGTGGATCAGGAATGTCCATTCTCTATTGCCGAAAGGTCACAAAAAATAGGTGTTTTTAACCAACTTTGATCTGAATGAGAAACGAAATAGTTCTCCTGGAGATACGAGTACTATTGATAATAGTTACACAAACGTACAGAAAGACAAATTGAACATCAGTCGCACTAGCCTGAGGAGAGTTTCGGATAAATAATTCGGATTATTCGGTTCCAATTGACTCTGGATTTGAAGCATAATGACCATCCGCTCCGTTATCGGTTGTAGAGCAAAATTTAGAATTGAAGAAAATTTTTTTATAAAAATTATCTTTTCAAATAAGACGCATTACCATCTCGTCGGCTACGTAAACAAGCCAAATTGCCATGTTATGGGCTGGAAAATCCGAATGTTGTCATAGAGAAGCCAATGCATCCTGAACGAGTGACTTTTGGTGTAGTTTTTAAAGTTGAAGCGTTATTGGCTAATTTTCGAGTGGCCAATAAAGACTTGAAACATTTTTTATCTACATCTAAAAGGTATGCAGAACCTCCCTTGTCAAGGCGTTTATAACCTTCTTCAAGTGCTGAAGAACATGAATGGAATCAATGATAAGTTTGGCATACTATTGAATGGCGGAGACAACACAAATTGCTGCTGGTCCGAACGAGCTATTTTACGAGTATGACTGTCCAGCCAACCAAAGTTAGGTAATGATACCATTATCTTAATTTATATCAACACTGACGAATCGAACCATCAATGTCGAACTAAATAACGCAGCAGTACGAGTAGTTTATATAGTAGAGAGCACATAACAGCTCATTTCCAAAATTAGGTCGGCAGAAACTATGACTGATGAATGGAACCTCAGCCTTTGATGATCTTTTTTGCAATTGAGTCATTCGCTTGTCTCTATTTTAGGATTTTTTCAAACTGATACAACTTGCGGTTGTCGAGAAAACATGGCAACAAAATCTCTATTTTGAAATGATTTCCATGCCTCACAGTCGTCTCCCCACAAGGCTGGGCGAACAACTTCTAACAATAACAAATCCTTAAATATAAATGGAGTGATCGATATCTTCCGATTTAGGTAATAATAAAAATTATTCTCATCGACTTGCACCTCTCGCTGGTGACAGTTATGGCTGTGTCAGCTTCATCTTGAAAGAAGTATAGACCGATGACCACGCTGGGCCAAAATCCACACTATACAAATATTTTTTCTGTATACATTTGCAACTGATAGGTGGATTGCTATCTCCAAAAATACGGTAAATTGAAGTCTGACAAAGGCCAAATTTTGGCACCACAAGGAATCGCCTATGTCAGGTTTTTCTGTACATTATCGTTCAATGCAGCAATGTTTATTGCAGACCTCACGTTTCGACCACGTACAATAGTACGTGTATCAATTTAATCAAATTTGTTCACCAAAAGACGAATAGTCGACTCAAAAGGATGTCTTGCTCAACTCCATGATTTTCCGTGACGATTTCCTTAAAGCTCATCTATGATACCGCAGTTTGTGAAAAAAGCTGCCAAGTCTTTAGGTGAGCTGGCAGGTATGTCCGCCGCTTCGAACGTAGAATTGACCTAGGTAACTCTCACGTGTTACAATCACATAGCATGTGTTCGGCTGTTTCCACGTCCTCGTCGCACAGTCTGCATATATTGCCTTCTGCAATGCCCATGGTCATCAGCAGTTTTTTCACACGGCGGTACCCTGTGAGAAAGCCTGTGGTCAGTCGAATCTGACTTCTACTCAGTTGTAGTAGTTGTTTCGTTTTTTTGTCGTGGCTGTTTGGCAAAAAGTTCTTGGCTTGTCTGTTTACTTCGGTTTCCCTCCATAAATGTAGCTCCTTTCTCTCTAGCCAGGTTTTGATACTACCTTTAATGGTGTTCATCGACAGCCCACAGAATGGTCTTGGCATCATGAATTGGGATGCTAGTTCGTTTGCTTTTTTATTGCCTTCGTATGCACTGTGTCCTGCCACCGAAATAAGATTGACTTTGCTTGTGGTGGCCATTAAGTGAGTAGTTGAAGGCAGTCCCAAACCAGTTTTGATTTCATTTCAAAAGCGTTAATTGCAGGACGGGCTACTTTGCTGTCGGAGGGAATGTAATTGCTCCTGGTTTTTAGATTTCTGTTTAGATTCTCTCGAATGCAAAGTTCTATTGCGACAATTTCTGCCTAAAATACGGAGCTGTTTATATCAATGGCATCTAGAGCTGTTTTTGTTCGAATACCGTACACTCCGGCTCCAACTCGTTTATTTGTTTTGGATACATCTGTATACCATACATGTGAGTCCTCAGCAAATGTTGATTATTTTGTTCCCAGTTAAGACGTTTTGGAAATGTCACTCTGAAGTTCTGCCGAAAGTTGTACCGTACCAGACATTTGTCTATTAAATATATTCCAAGAAGTTCGTTTTTCCTGAATTCATGTAGGATTGCAGGATAAACTAGCTTGGAGTTTGTTTCATCTTCTGTGATGGACATGTAGGCATTTACCACTGGTTCTTTCATGAGTTCTAGATGAAGTGGTGGGATGTTAAGGATAACCTCCAGCACAGTTGTTGGTGCAGTTTTGTTTGCAACTATGGTGCTTTCTTGGTATTGACTCTGAGGCTAACCTTGGTGCACCATTGGGCAATTGGGTTCAGAGCCCTCTGGAGGCTATTCGAGATTGCGTCTTCGAAATTTACCCCTGATTAGGATAGCAATATCGTCTGCATATCCTTGGACATAGAAACCATCAATACTGAGAATCCTCAATAGTTCATTAATTATGATGGACCATAGTAGGGGTGAGAGTACTTCTCCTTCTGTATCGAGGAAACAACCGACCTCTGCCTCTGAGAGATTTTTCAATCCTTGCTAATAGATTGCAAGTGTATGTACCTCTTCCAATTCTCAATAGAATGCCTCAATTAATATTACACGTGCTCTAGCTACTCCATTTTTCACTCTTTTTTACCACTGTTGCAGTCTAATTAAAGACGCACTTTATCGATTGGGCAATTGCCGGTATAAGTTCGACCAAGACCACTCGTAAAAGTCTTGTCTTTCGTTTTTTATTGTCCTTTTCGTCTTATCGTTTCAACAGGATCTCCCTGAAATCATTTGATATTGGATATGGTTATACTTATGCTGCTATCCGACATCTTTGACAACATTGTCAATCTGCGACTATAGGCACAATTTTGTAAGTCTTTAGCCCAAACGAACGCGTCAAAATTGGGTCAGAGTATAGGCAGGACGTCTCAATTGTTGAACTTGAGGCACTAACTCTGATAATAGCAATTCAAAGTAGTAATAAAGCGTTGTCAAGAAATACTCTGGAGACTTTACAAAAGACTATGATCTTTTCAATCCCGCTCTTTAGTGCAGAAGCATGAAAACTAGCGAAGGTGGACAATTTGAACGAAAGATCGAATCAAGATCCTTTGAGTAATTTCTGTTCCCTTTTGTGTTGACAGGTTCATAATAGCGAATCCTAAGAGGTAAACAGTATGTTCTATTTGGTCAGAATAGTGCACCGCAGTCACCTGAGACAACTGCGGCACGTAGTTGTAATAATCTTCGGTTACTTCGCAGTGTAGTAGAAACAGACCTTGCCTTAGGTGGTACACACAAGTGGAAGCTTACCTCCATGTCTTGGAGTTCGGAACTTTGGCTAGAAAACTGAAGACGATTTTGCCTCCCCGAAAGGAGGCCTTAGCTAGTATGTAACTTATTCTTTTCATGCATTTTTATGCCTTAATTTTCATATGCTATTCAAAAAAATAACTCTTAAAAAATTGCTTAATTAACTTTCACATCTTATTCTTACTTACTGGCCTTATGCGGGCAATCTAACCGTGATAAGATACCATAGTAAGTAATCCACTTCAACTTCTACTGCGAATGGGAACGGACTTCATTCATAAACCAAAGAACCACTTGCGCAACACGATCGCAACCAAAACAACAAAAAAAAAATCAATTAAATCTACAAAATATTGTCAAACCAATTATTAGAAATAGATAAAACCGTTCGGGCCGTTTCGTTCCAATTTCGCATTCTTTTTCCAAAAATTAACCGTTTCAATTTCATTTAAGTACCCAATTCTCGCTATCGAAAGCTTTTCAATTCAACTTAACGTTCTCTATACACTCTTCTCAATTCTTTGAAAAACAACTTTTAATTGATTTCAAGAAAGCTCCACTTTGACAGTTGATAAAAATTTATTCGGGTTTCTGGTGTTCTGTCTGTGTTGTCGGTTGCTCTAATCGTTTACGAATCTTATAGTATAGTATTTCTTATTGAGAAGACAGAAAAAATGCTGCGAAGTGTCCTCTTCCGAAATAGAACATTGAACTTTGGACTTGTCCAGAGAAATGTTTCAGCTCTCGTGCAATCGAAAGGATTTATCGACGGCTCATGGGTGGATTCTTCAAATTCCGAGACATTTACAGTCACAAATCCAGCTACGGGGCAGGTAATTGGTTCAGTTCCTAATATGACAGCAGAAGACGCACAAAAGGCAATCACGGCAGCAAAGACGGCATTCTATTCTCCAGAGTGGGCCGGTCTCACAGCAAAACAAAGGTCACTGCTGTTGAAGGTATTCCAAATTTGTTATATCACAGACTGAGATTACATTTGAATCTAAATTTTAGAATTGGTATACTCTTATCGATAAGAACCGTGATGAGATTGCCAAAATTATGACAGCAGAGTCGGGGAAGCCTATCAATGAGTCTCTGGGAGAGGTGGTGTATGGGAATTCATTCATCGAATGGTTTGCTGAGGAAGCAAGGCGAATTAATGGAGAAGTTGTACCATCACCGGTACAAAATCGGGAGATTATCATTATGAGACAGCCACTTGGTGTGGCAGCGTTGGTTACCCCTTGGAATTTCCCATTGGCTATGATTACTAGGAAGGCTGGTGCTGCATTAGCCGCTGGTAGGTGTTCGGCTATTTATAATTCACGATAATAGTAGTTTTGTGTTTTAGGATGCACAGTGGTAATTAAACCTGCAGAAGATACACCATTAACTGCGTTGGCAGTAATTAAACTTGCTGAGGAAGCTGGAATTCCAAAGGGCGTTGTAAACGTAGTTACAACTAATAAAGCCGCACCAGTTGGTGATCTTTTCTGCAAAAGTCCCGATGTGGATGGTATTTCTTTTACCGGATCGACAGAAGTTGGCAAGTTGTTGTACAGAAACTGTGCGGATGGTATTAAAAGAATCTCTCTCGAGCTCGGTGGTAATGCTCCATTTATCGTTTTCGACTCTGCCAATCTGGAAAAGGCTGTAGAAGGTGCAATTGCTTCGAAATTCCGCAACTGTGGGCAAACATGTGTGTCGGCGAATAGGTTTTTCATCCAGAAAGGCATATACGACAAATTCATTGATCTACTGAAGGCGAAAGTATCATCTCTTAAAATAGGTAATGGTGTAGGCGGTGATATTCAAATCGGGCCACTTATCAACAAAGCTCAGTTCCAAAAAGTAAGTGGTTTCGTGGAAGATGCAAGGAGTAAAAATGCAAATATAATTGCTGGTGGCAAAGGTCGTCCGGATATCGGTGAACTATTCTACGAGCCAACAATTATAACAGACGTTGGTCCAAGCATGAAACTTTACACAGAAGAAGTCTTTGGACCGGTTTTGTCGGTGATTAAGTTCGACACTGAGGAAGAAGCCATTCAAAAGGCAAACGACACAAGAAGGGGCCTAGCAGGATACTTCTACAGTGACAATGTTCAACAAATTTTCAGAATTGCCCGAAAAATGGAAGTGGGCATGATTGGCATTAACGAGGGTCTCATTTCAACAGCTGAGGCGCCATTTGGTGGTGTCAAGGAATCAGGAATTGGTCGTGAGGGTTCACATCACGGAATTGATGAATATGTGGAGTACAAATATCTCTGTTTGGGGAATCTGAAATTTTAAACTAAGAATATGCTGGAGTGAAAAGAAAAAAGTAAATAATTCCAGAATAAAGCACATTAACTGCGATAGCACAGTCTTCCATTATAAATAAGAACGTTAATTGCTACTGTCTCTGTTAAGTATATACATGTAAATGGACCTTTCTTAGTTTCCTTAGTCATACAAATTTGTAGTCATGTCTTTTTCTGTTCCTTTTAGTTTTATTTAATTAATATCACTTGTTACCGCTTATATTCTAACTAGTATCATATTAAACAAAGAATTGTGTTACAAATCTAAATAATAAGCTTTTGAATAAAAAGATAAGATTTGATTCGGTTCACGCGTTATTGTTTTGTCGGAAAATACGCATGATAACAATTGAAAGAAAGAAGTCAGCTGGGGCCAAAGTCTGGGTAAATATTGCTGCGATAGCAACTGCAATTTGGACTTCGATTAAAATGATGAAAAATAACAAATCTTTTGGAGTTACTTAAAATCATAGGTACTACTTTGTTGTAGATTTGTTCGAATTTTTTGTTAAGTAAATTTGTGTTGGATTTGCAGTGTTACTTTTTGACTTCTATGCACATAAATGTATCTAGTCTGATATTTTCCACAAAGAATAACAGTGGGCAGGATCCCACAGATCCTTGATGTAAAAGATATAATAAAACAGCTTCTATTACAATCAAATCGATCCTGTGTGCGATCCGCATCGAGTGAACTACGACTGAATGGAGGTTCCCGTCCAGAATAAAGAGTGTTCTAAAAGAAAAGTCAAAAGCCTCGCGAATCGATGCTATTCGAAAAATCTGGTCTTGCGATAGTTTTCTACCTTTGCCCCACTATCATTGGCTTTAAACAATTTTCTCAAATAATAATAATCAGGTGCCAATTGTGGAATCACAACACCCTATATAGTCCAAGTCAAAAATTATCTTCACGTGTATTTTACGGGAAACAGGAAATATGTACTTGTTTCGGATACAACTCGTCCATATATTCAGTCACCGACTAACCTCCGAGCTAACAGCATCGATTCGTTTCTTAGTGCGCCTCTCGCTTGTTTTCGTTGGTACTTTTCCCGCTATTTCCGATAGCGAATTTTTTTTTTTTTCGAACCCGTTAGTAGTAGAGCATATTACAAATAAGATAGAGAAAAAGTAATAAACTATGGTCCCAGGGCCACATGTGCTTTCAGGTAACCAGTTTAGTGTTCTAGGTGTAGATCTCCATGCCGAGCCCTCAAACAAAAAAAAAAAAACAAATTATTCGAACATAGAGCTTAATCCCTCCATTCTGACTTTCTCGTCTAATACCAATCCCAAATTTATTGTGATTGCTCCAACCAACAGCGAAAAACCTCTCTTCGCGTTCAGTGTATTCTTATTACAAAAAAAAGCTTTAGATGGAATTAGCACTGACTTTGAAAAAATAACACAGTTGCGTGATGGAAATTTACTCATTTTGGTAAAGTCCCTTAAAATAGCTGAAATGTTCCTATCAAAAAAAAACTCTATAAACCTTTGTCCCATAAAAGTGTCCCGTCACACAAACCTGAATGGCTCTAAAGGTACAGTTTACGCCCCTTATCTTACAAATGTACCCGAGGATGAAATCGTCAAAGAAATGAGCGCACAAGGTGTAACTGAGGTTTACAAGTTCACGAAAAAAAAGGAAGGCATCCCAACTCCTACAGGCCTCCATCTATTTACCTTTGATCGTTTCCACCCACCTAGCACTGTTAATATCGGTTGATATAATTGCAAGGTCGTCGACTCTTAGGTCACACGGCCAAGGGATGCAAAAACCCGTCATCATGCGTAAACTGCAACATGTTACCTGTTGACCCCTATACATGCACGCGCACTTACTGGAGTAACCTATGGGGTTCCTCTGTAACCAACTCTAGAGGTACGGAATCTGACAATTTTCTCTTAAGGGCCAACCTTGCCGTTTTAAATGACGGAAGTCCAACGCATTTCTCTTTACATAAAACATGGACACATGTTGACGTGTCAGCGACCATCTCCCAATTGTGACAAAAATAGATCTTGGACGTTTATCTTTCCCAAAAAAAAACCCACATGTAAATTTCAAACCGACCGTGTGAACTGGGAATTATATCAAAGTACAATACTCAACACTTAAGTTAGACAATTACATTCCTTCTTCCAACATAAACAAAGAAGCTGCTTTGATGACCAAAACCCAACGTGCTGCTGCCAACGTAGCAATTTCTCAACTGAAGATATCCCCCATAAGAAGATTACCCCATGGTAGTCTTCTGAGTTATCATTTCTGTGCAACAACAAACAAAATCTTTGGAAAATCTTTAAAAAACATCCCAACAATACCAACCTAGTTAAATACCGAAAGGTAAATGCCTTGTTCCGCAGGAACAGTAAAGATTAATCCAAACTTTTTAAGCAAAAAGATATGGGCATGCATGAACGAAATCAGGCAATTATAACCAATTTACAATAAACAACCTAATAGCCGAATCGGGACCACTCTATAACCCATCAGATACATATTTGCGAATACTTTGGTAAGACCCCGTCCATGTATTCTAACGCCTCAAACTTTCCATCACCCTTCCTCAACCCCAAAGTGCGAACTCTCAATAGAAAACCTCAGTACATCTGCTAAACGCATTAAAATGGAAAGCTGCTCAGCCACTCTGAAAGGTAAGACCCCAAGGTATGACCGGATCTTATACCCAATGTTAAAATATGCATTTTATCTTCTCAAAAAGAGAATATTGCTCTTATACAACAGTATCTTTGGTAAAGGCACTATACCGCGGATGTGCAAAGTGGCCAGTACAATACCAATCCTTAAGCCTTCTAAAAAACTGAATGATCCAATCTCCAATCTTCCTTGTACTAGCAAAACTTTTAGAGATAATTATTTCTAAACGGCTTCTCTGGTTTATTGAAAAAAACAATTATCTAAATCTAAACCAAGCCGCTTTTAACATGGAGGCAGCACCACTGATTCACTTTTGCACATCGGTGAATATATTAGCACTGCGCCTTCATGCAAAAATCACGTCTCCGCACTGACCCTTGATTTTGAAAAGGCATTTGATAGGATCGGCATCCATGTTATCCTAAATAAGCGCACACAATGGAAGATTGGCCCTAAAATGATTTCATTCATTAAATTCAGAGTAAACGCAAACAACTTTTATTCAAGTATACGAGTATATAAACTGTTGAACGGGGTTCCGCAAAGTTCACCCCTTTTAGTTACCTTATTTATAATAGCCTACAACGACATAAGTGATATTATAGCCAAATACAATAAAAGTGACCATTGCCTATACGCGGATTATTTGATTATACGAGGGCGGGTCAATAAGTCCGTGACTTTTTGAATTTCTGACCTCTTTACTGAAACAGCAACACTGCTCCTGTCAACAGGCATCTGTCAGTTGACTCCTGTCAAAATTTAAACTTGCTGCGTCAGTTAGTTTGTGTTTGACAGCTATTTTTATCAGACTACTCACTAATTTGAGGAGAAAATGGAAAAAAGTGAATTTCGTGTGCTTATTAAGCATTATTTCCTGCGAAAAAAAACCATTACCGAGACCAAGGCTAAGCTTGATAAATACTCGTACTATGGGGACTCTGCACCATCGATTTCAATGGTAAAAAAGTGGTTTACTGAATTTCGTTGTGGCCGTACAAGCACTGAAGATGCCGAACATCCTGGACGCCCAGTTGAGGTCTCTACACCCGAAACAATCGAAAAAATTCACGATATGGTGTTGGCCGACCGAAGATTGAAAGTGCGAGAGATTGTGGAAGCCGTAGGGATCTCGCATGGCTCAGTGGTTTCAATTTTGAATGATCACTTGGGCATGAGAAAGCTTTCCGCAAGATGGGTGCCGCGTTTGCTCACAATGCAAGGGTGCACACATGGGCTATGAATTGCTCCCTCATCCACCCTATTCTCCAGATTTGGCTCCGAGGGACTACTTCTTGTTCCCAAACCTGAAGAAATGGCTTGGTGGAGAAAGATTTGACTCCAATGATGAAGTCATCTCGCAAACAAAGGCCTATTTTGAGGACCTCGACAAATCTTTTTTTTTGGAAGGGATAAAAAAATTGGAGAAGCGTTGGACAAAGTGTATAGAGCTCATGGGAGATTACGTTGAAAAATAAAATTATTTTTTTATCAAAAAATCTGTGTTTTAATCCAAAAGTCACGGACTTATTGACCCGCCCTCGTACCTACAAATGTTCTTTGAAATAACTGACAAATAACGAAATGATTCGTGGGACTTCCTCTATACGGATGGATCCAAATCTGACACTGGTACTGGAGTCGAAAGCGTATCGGAAGCTGGTAATATTCTATACAGTGTAAGACTACCACGGAGGTAGTCCTGAAAGCAACAGAGATAGCAAACACAATACTGGAAAACATCGTGATTTGCGCCGATAGCCTTTCTACACTTAAGGCAATAAACAGTATCGAAAACTCCTCCCCAACCATAACAAAAATCCGTAACAACGTTCTACTGAACAGACGAAAAATTGTGCTACTATGTGTTCCAGGGATGGCAACGATTAGTATAAGGCCTCGTAGAAGTAGCATCTTCCGACAGGTGCTGGTTCTTTAAATGACGAGAATGAGCCTCTGCAGCCGAACATCTTGCAGCTCTGCTAATAAGTCCTACTTCATGCCTCCCCGTGGCGCCATCTGGGAATCTCACTAGAGGTTGCGAAGTGAAGAGGGCAAATGGCGAGTTTCCTGCGCCATTAACCAGGATTAGTGTCGGAAAAACAAAACAAGACCTTATCCGGGCTACTCCGACATATTGGGAGCTCAGGCCGGAAAGGATTTCCAGGACTTAGTCAGGGTCTTGGAAAAGAGATGGTGGCGGACGAGCCCTATAAGGGCCAACGGTAGCGCTCACATCCCGGAACGGGTTACTGGCTTCGGTGTTACCGACCCCTCGTCCTAGGGGCACTCAAAATGGAACTGGTCCTCCAGGTTGGGGGTTGTGCCGCCGGGTTAACTGACCGGCCATTTAAAAAAAAATTAAGTTTCGAAGCATCAACAAGCCTCGGATATGGACGGATCTACTGTTGACAACCCACGCAAACGATTTAAGGACAATGAGCTTCGGATATGCACGTGGAATATTAGATCCCTTAATAGACCACGTGCAGCCGAGCAACTAGCGGAGGCCCTAGACTGCTGCAAAGCAGACATAACAGCCATCCAAGAAATGCGATGGGATGGGCCGGACAAAAAGAAAATGAAAAACTGCGACATCTACTACGGCAATTGCTATCGACGGTAAAAGCAGCGCTTATTTGGATGCGGATTTGTTGTCGGAGGCAGACTAAGACAAGAAGTCCTCAGCTTCCGGCATATGAGCGAGTGCCTCGTAGCAATCCACATTAAGGCTTTAATTCGCCAACATTAGCCTTTAATGCGCGCATGCCCCCACAGGGGAGAAAGATGACGACACAAAGGATGCCTTCTACGAGCTCCTTAACAAGACCTACGAGCAATGCCCTAGCTATGACATTAAAATTGTCCTCGGTGATTTTAATGCAAAGCTAGGAAGAGAGGGTATCTTTGGTGGAACGATCGGAAAATATAGCCTGCACAACACCACCTCCGATAACGGATTCAGGCTAATCGCCTTTGCGGCGGGGCGAAACATTGTCGTGGCTAGCACGCAGTTCCCACATCTCGACATACACAAGGGGACTTGGAGAACTCCTGATCAATCAACATTCAACCAGATTGATCACATTGCGATCGACGCAAGACACTCCTCCAGCATTATGGATGTCCGTACGTTCCGAGGAGCCAACATCGACTCGGACCATTACCTTGTTGTAGCCAAGGTACGGTTGCGGATATCCCAAACTACGCCAAGACAAACTAATGCTGTGAGAAAATTCGACGTCAGACGGCTACAATCGCAAGAGATCGCCAAGTCCTTTTCCGATCGAGTGTCATCAGAGATGCCGCTTCTGATGTGCTGGGTTTCACTCGTCCACCACAACGAAACCCCTGGTTCGATGATGAATGCCGGCAAGCACATGCAGCTAAGCAAGATGCATATAACGCGGCGCTGCTTAGAAAAACCAGAGCAGCTCATGAGCTCTATGAGCGGAAGAGAAGAGATGAGCACCGGCTTCTCAGGAGGAAGAAGAAAGAGCATGAGAAGCGCGCGATCGAGGAAACTGAGAGATGCTACTCCAGGAATGAGGTTCGGAAGTTTTACCAAAAGGTAAAAATAACATGCCACGGAAACAAACACCGAACCGACGCCTGTAGAGATGAACAATGGAACATCGTCGTAGAATCGCAGTCGATGCTGAGGATTTGGAAAGACCATTTCTGCAGACTGTATAACGGCGATGACGGACCAAATACCGCTGTCAGGCAGAATTAACCTTTCAACCTGGACGATGATGACCAACAATTCCGTCCACCCGACCTGGATGAAGTGAAGATAGCCATATCGAAGCTTAAGTCCAACAAAGCTGCTGGAGCGGATGGCCTGACTGCCGAGCTCTTCAAAGCAGCAGGCGATGACTTGGTAAGGAGCATACACCAACTCATCTGTACAATATGGTCGGACGAAAGTATGCCCGATGAATGGAACATTAGCATTGTTTGTCCAATTCTCAAGAAGGGAGACCCTCTGAACTGCGCCAACTACAGAGGCATCAGTCTCCTTAACATCGCATATAAGATCTTATCCGCCGTATTGTGTGAACGCCTGAAGCCGTTCGTCAACAACCTGATAGGTCCATATCAGTGTGGCTTCAGGACAGGATCGACCAGATATTAACACTACGGCAGATCTTGGAGAAGACCCATGAGCTTCAGATCGATACACACCACCTATTCATCGATTTTAAGGCCGCGTATAACAGCATCTATAGAGACGAGCTATATAGAGCAATGTCTAGTTTCGGCATCCCTGCCAAACTCGTCCGTCTGTGCAGGATGACGATGGAGAATGCACGCTGCTCCATCAAGGTCGGTAAAGATCTCACCGAGACCTTTGATGTCCAGACAGGACTTAGACAAGGCGATGCGCTGTCATGCGATTTTTCAACATCGTACGGGAGAAAGCAGCGTCAGTGGCTCTTTCGCGAGTATTGAGACGGAAGCGGCGAAAATGGGTTTAGCGGTCAATGAGGGCAAGACCAAGTATATGCTGTCAAGCAAAAAGGACAACCAACACCGACGTCTCGGACAGAACGTCACCCTCGACAGATATAACTTTGAGGTAGTTAAGGACTTTGTCTACCTAGGCTCCGCTATAAATACAGACAACGACACCAGCGCTGAGATCAAGCGAAGAATAACTCTTGCCAACCACTGTTTCTTTGGGTTAAGAAGGCAATTGAGTAGCAAAGCCCTCTCTCGGACAACAAAAGTCACCCTTTATAAGACTTTAATAATCCCGGTCCTGCTCTATGGCGCAGAGGCATGGACATTATCAAAAATGGATGAGGATGTTCTTGGTTGCTTCGAGAGAAAAATTCTTCGGGCGATCTTCGGTCCCGTCTGCATTGACGGTGAGTGGAGGAGGAGATACAACGACGAACTGTATGGACTGTACAGCGACATGGACCTAGCCAGAAGAGTGAAGATCCAAAGACTGAGATGGCTGGGTCATGTAGAGCGCATGGACACCAATGCTCCGGTCCGAAAAGTCTTCGAATCCGCCCCCGAGGGACAGCGCAGTAGAGGAAGGCCAAGACTCAGGTGGCGCACGCAAGTGGAAGAGGACCTCAGCCAACTTAGCGTGCGAAACTGGAGACAGCTAGCCAGGGATCGAGCTGGCTGGAGAAGCTTGTTGACTGAGGCCCAGGTCCACCCCGGACTGTGGCGCCACCTAAAGTAAGTAATGTGCACTCAGGGATCAAAGGGAACGAGTTAGCCGACGGTGCTACCGGAACAGCCTCAAAACAATTGAATATACTTTCTATTCCTCCAACTAAGAAAGATTTTCTCAATGTGATCAATACCTATTGGAATAAAATACGAATAGACGAATGGAAAACATTTGTTCACCACTATTCCACCATTAACCCAAAGGGAGAGTCGCCGGTATATCCAACAGAAACGATATATCATGAAAAATTGCTTCCTCCGTCTTCGCCTTGGACGCACACAAACAACGCACGGCCATGTACGCAAAAAGGAAAACCCCCCAGATGTCATCTCTACCAATCCTATCAAATTTTATCTATTAAACATCTCACTTTATAATGCCCTAGAGTATTTAATGTATGTAAATGGCTTTGTAATAATAATTTATCTGACATTCTGTCAACAACATCACCCCACAACATAAAAAACGTATATAAACTATTACTTACATTCAAACTAGATTCTACTACATATCTAACTAACCTTTGTTATTCAGAATATAGGGGGATGTCAGGGGCTAGGACTCCTTCGATTATATCCTACTGGCCCCTGACAGCCCCATATACATACATACATATACTTACCATATTATTATATCAACAATGCTTATCCCAACTAGATTCATAATCTCCAGCCGCAAGCCTCTAGTAGCTAGTGCTGTTATTTCCTAATACTACACTGAGTTACAAAAAAAATGGAACACCTTGAAATTTTGCGATAACTTTAATTACTTAAAAAAAAACCGCTTCTTTTTATAATTGTTTTGTTTATTTACTATATATTATGTACAAAGAAAATGGAAGAAAGAAAGAAAAGAAAAATGGGCAAAAGCTTCGAAAATATTTTTTTTTCTCTTGTATTTTTTTTTTAACAAGTCTACGTTGTTTTAATAGTGGGTATTGCCTCCGCAAGCATGTAGTAATGCCGTTATTCGCCGGGGCATACTTTGGATAAGGTTTGTGACAAATGTATCGTCCAAATTGTCCCATTCCTCGATCAAAGCGGTTCTCAAGCTCCTGAGTGTCTGTGGAAGGGCAGGTCGAATCCTTATTTGGGACTCTAGTAAGTCCCAAACGTGTTTAATGGGATTCATGTTCGCACTCATTGCAGGCCAATCCATTGTGTCGATTTCCACCCCTTGCAAATACTCCGTAACGCACCTGGCCACGTGTGGTCGCGCATAGTCCTGCATCAGCAAAAAGTTTTGTCCAATGAATGGTGCGAAGGGAACCACATATTACTCCAAGATGTTGCTGATGTACGAGTAGTAGCTCGAGTTTATCGATCCGTCGACAACGCATAACTCGGTTTTTCTGGTCATCGAAATTCCTGCCCATATCATGACGGAACCTCCCCAAAATGTTTCCTGTTGTACTACTGTTGCTGAAGAGTGTATCTCACCTGGCCGTTTCCACACTCTGCTGCGTCCGTCTGGTGAGCGTAGATAAAACCTGGACTCATTGGTGAACAGAACTCTACACCAGTTGGCCTCGGTTCAAACCTGGTGAAGGCGACCAAACTTCATACGACGTTGCCTATGCTGTACCGTTAGTCTCGGTGCACGAGCAAGTCTTCTTGCTTTCAGGCCATTTTTTTTTGCCAATCGCCGACTCATCGTTTGTGCATTTACAGCTGTGCCTCTAACGGCTCATAGCCTGTGGGACAGCTCAACCGCTGTTTGGTGACGATCCCGTAAACTTTGCAGTAGCAAATATCAGTCATCCCTGGAGGAAGTTATTCTGGGGCGACCTGATCCTAGACGCCGGATGAAGAAGTGCGTGGCCGTGTACCTTTTAAGGGCTGTTCTTAAGGTTGTTTCTGGTTTATCAATGATATTGGCGGCATACCGGACCCTTCGCCCATCCTCAACCAAAGCCAGCCTCCTGGCGACTTCTTCTGCCGTTATTTGCATATTTGCTTGCACAAAATCACTAACAACTAATAGATAATCGAATTAAAACATATTCATAACAATAAACTTAACTTAAAATTCTTATGAGATCATGGCAGCCAAAATTGGTATATCTCAGGTCTAGTGCAAAAAAACGATTGCAGTGCGGTATATTACTAAAATGATGCGCCACTTTTTTTTGTAACTAAGTGTATAATGTAAATTTATTTTATATTGTAATAAATAATAATAATAATGATAATAATAATAACACGTCTATAAATATTACCATTAGTTTTCTATTATACATCACTACTCGTATCTTATAAATGATTTATTAAGTAAATTAGAGGAACGTTCAAACAGCTAAATGAACTAGCTCAAAACACAAACCGAGTTAACAACACCTACACGCAGGAGAAACGTTAAGTGAAGAGATGTTTTTTGCCAGGACGAATTAGAAAATAAACAGCAATACTCGTATGTGAAACGTCCAGATTAGCTTTCACATATGTACGAGTATGTATATCTCTTATGAACACATTTACCATATACATCTCTCTATATCCAATAGAGTTACGAAACTTCTGCGCGTGTAGTTAAAACTTCCTTCATTAAAAGGACTCATGTTTGGATTATGTATCATATATATGTGCATTTATACACTTTCGATTTCTTTTCAATTAAGTCCAACCAAACAACACCAGGATAACTAGTTACTAGTTCACAATTCCACATGCTGTGGCTAACAACTCCGTGCGAACCGTTCAAAAGTACGTACGATCCGGATACTAAGCATGCACAGTGCAGACACATTTAAAATTCATCAGCTCATTTGGAGATTATATGGAATGATACGAGTATCTCCGCAAAAGTTCCATACATCGTATATGGTCTATTTATTAGTATTTCATATTGTGATAACCATATTCTATCCGCTTCACCTTATAGTGGGCGTGTTCCAAGCGCACACTAAATCCGAAGTTTTTCGAAATTTGCCAGTAACTTTTTCAATTTTATCTGCCTCCATTAAATTCTGTGCGCTTTGGTATCATCTAAAAGATTCAAAAACAATTTATGTTCTTTTGGAAAAGTTGGATAGACGGATTAAAAGCCCCGAAGAGCATGTATATTTTCGGAAAGTTCTTAAGCGCTGTAGAACTGTTTTGTATTTTTATGGAATGTTTTACTCTGGATCAGTTATAAATTCGGAATTATCAAGTTTGTTTGAGAAGGGACGAAATCTGATGTATCCAGCATGGTTTCCAATGGATGTTGAGATATCTGATGTTATCTTCTGGATAGCACATATATACCAGTTTATTGGTTTAATTTTACAGGTTATCGGTGCTTTTGCTTCTGATTCGTATATTCCAAATTGTCTTGCTTTGTTGAGTGGATATGTCCGGTTACTGGGTTTAAGAATATCAAAATTGGGAAAAAATAAACATAATAGCAAGCGTAATAATAACAGGGAGTTAAAGATGTGTATCGAGGATCATCAGAATTTAATTAAGTATATTTTTTTATCAGAGCAAACCGTCTAGAGAATTTATTTAAACTTTTTATTGTTTTTAGACTTTATCAAACCGTGCAAAGGGTCATTTCTGAGGCGTTTTTCGTTCAAATATGCGTTACCAGCATCACTATATGTTGCTTAATAATCTGTCTGATGTCTTATTCCAAGGAACTTGTGGCAAAAATCTTTTATGTTTTTTTTTTTAATGCGGTGACTATGCAAATATTTCCGTCTTGCTACTATGGAAGTGTGTTCGAGACCGAATTTACCAATCTGTCCTATGCTCTGTTTGGGTGTAACTGGATAGATCAGGATTCCGAATTCAAAGTTAATGTCATCATGTTTATAAAACGTTGCTTGCAACCGACACCAGTTATTGCTATGGGAATATTTCGAATTCATCTAGATACATTCTTTGCTGTCTTAAAGAATTCTTATTCGTTATTTGCAGTCCTGCTAGAACTTGACTAAATGAATTATGTTAAGTACAGGCCTGTCAATAATAGTTAAATATTTCCCTTATATTATTATATATATCAATAAATCTAAGCTATTGTAGAAAGAAGAAAATTATGAAAAGGTGTTAAAAATAAAAAAAATATCATTAGGACTACTCATGACGGTATGATTTATGACGAACATAATCTGTAACAGAAAAGTTCGCTTAAAGGCGTGAATGACAAGGATAAAAATATCAGCCGTTGGCGCTATGTATACACACTTATTACTTGCCCAGGTCCTCTGAACATATGGCGTGAAAAATGCCTGCACACTATCATGTTCGGAGTTTTGCAACGCACTACTATATATTCATAAGCTAGCCTTTGATTGGATTTTGTGCTGAAAACATTGCTTCTCCAGATTTTGAATTGTATGCCGAATTTTGCTGTCTAATTCCAGTTAAGTCGCACCAGCTTTGAGGTCGTCAAAGAGAGACGATAAAGGAGCTTCGCTTCACTAGCGGTAACGGGAAAGGAACAGATCAGCAGACTTACTTTAAAAGCGGCAAGGGGAAGAAAGTTTCCGACACTACCTTCATCGATGGTTATTTCTGTGAGTAAAATTTGGATGGAAACGATTAGTATAAGGCCTCGTAGAAGTAGCATCTTCCGACAGGTGCTGGTTCTTTAAATGACGAGAATGAGCCACTGCAGCCGAACATCTTGCAACTCTGCTAATAAGCCCTACTTCATGCCACCCCGTGGCGCCATCTGGGAATCTCACTATTGCGATTGCGAAGTGAAGAGGGCAAATGGCGAGTTTCCTGCGCCATAAACCAGGATTAGTGTCGGAAAAACAAAACAAGACCTTATCCGGACTACTCCGACATATTTGGAGCTCAGACCGGTAAGGATTTCCAGGACTTAGTCAGGGTCTTGGAAAAGAGATGGTGGCGGACGAGTCCTATATGGGCCAACGGTAGCGCTCACATCCCGGAACGGGTTACTGGCTTCGGTGTAACCGACCCCTCGTCCTAGGGGCATTATAAATGGAACTGGTCCTCCAAGTTGGGGGTTGTGCCGCCGGGGTAACTGACCGGCCATTTAAAAAAAAACATAAGTTACGAAGCATCAACAAGCCTCGGATATGGACGGATCTACTGTTGGCAACCCACGTAAACGATTTAAGGACAATGAGCTTCGGATATGCACGTGGAATGTTAGATCCCTTAATAGACCATGTGCAGCCGAGCAACTAGCGGAGGCCCTAGACTGTTGCAAAGGAGACATAACCGCCATTCAAGAAATGCGATGGGATGGGCCGGACAAAAAGAAGATGAAAACTGTGATATCTACTACGGCAATTGCTATCGACGGCAAAAGCAGCGATTATTTGGATGCGGATTTGTTGTCAGAGGCAGACTAAGACAAGAAGTCCTCAGCTTCCGGCATATGAGCGAGTGCCTCGTAGCAATCCGCATCAAGGCTTTAATTCGCCAACATTAGCCTTGCCTTGCGCGCATGCCCCCACAGAGGAGAAAGATGACGACACCAAGGATGCCTTCTACGAGCTCCTTAACAAGACCTACGAGCAATGCCCTAGCTATGACATTAAAATTGTCCTCGGTGATTTAAATCCAAAGCTAGGAAGAGAAGGTATCTTTGGTGGAACAATCGGAAAATATAGCCTGCACAACACCACCTCCGATAACGGATTAAGGCTAATCGACTTTGCGGCGGGGCGAAACATTGTCGTGGCTAGCACGCGGTTCCCACATCTCGACATACACAAGGGGACTTGGGGAACTCCTGATCAATCAACAGTCAACCAGATTGATCACATTGCGATCGACGCAAGACACTCCTCCAGCATCCTCCAGCATCGACTCGGACCATTACCTTGTTGTAGCCAAGGTACGGTTGCGGATATCCCAAACTACGCCAAGCAAACTAATGCTGTGAGAAAATTCGACGTCAGACGGCTACAATCGCAAGAGATCGCCAAGTCCTTTTCCGATCGAATGTTTCTTAATCTCTTAAGAGGTTCAATGCCGCCAGCATCAAGCATCGAAGGCCACTGGAAACACTGCCAAAACGCCATCATGGATGCCGCTTCTGATGTGCTGGGTTTCACTCGTCCACCACAACGAAACCCCTGGTTCGATGATGAATGCCGGCATGCACATGCAGCTAAGCAAGATGCATATAAAGCGGCACTGCTTAGAAGGACCAGAGCTACTCATGAGTTCTATGAGCAGTAGAGGAGAGACGAACACCGGCTTCTTAGGAGGAAGAAGAAAGAGCATGAGAAGCGCGCGATCGAGGAAATTGAGAGATGCTACTCCAGGAATGAGGTTCGGAAGTTTTACCAAAAGGTGAAAATAACATGCCACGGAAACAAACCCCGAACCGAAGCCTGTAGAGATGAACAAGGGAACATCGTAGTAGAATCGCAGTCGATGCTTAGGATTTGGAAAGACCATTTCTGCAGACTATATAACGGCGATGTTGGACCGAATACCGGTGTTAGGCACAATCAACCTTTCAACTTAGACGATGATGGCCAACAATTCCGTCCACCCGACCTGGATGAAGTGAAGATAGCTATATCGAAGCTTAAGTCCAACACAGCTGCTGGAGCGGATGGCCTGACTGCCCAGCTCTTCAAAGCGGCAGGCGATGACTTGGTAAGGAGCATACACCAGCTCATCTGTAAAATATGGTGTCGGACGAAAGTATGCCCGATGAATGGAACCTCAGCATTGTTTGTCCAATTCTCAAGAAGGGAGACCCTCTGAACTGCGCCAACTACAGAGGCATCAGTCTCCTTAACATCGCATATAAGATCTTATCCGCCGTATTGTGTGAACGCCTGAAGCCGTTCGTCAACAACCTGATAGATCCATATCAGTGTGGCTTCAGGCCAGAAAAGTCCACCATCGACCAGATATTCACACTACGGCAGATCTTGGAGAAAACCCATGAGCTTCAGATCGATACACACCACCTATTCATCGATTTTAAGGCCGCGTATGACAGCATCTATAGAGACAAGCTATATAGAGCAATGTCTAGTTTTGGCATCCCTGCCAAACTCGTCCGTCTGTGCAGGATGACGATGGAGAATGCACGCTGCTCCATCAAGGTCGGTAAAGATCTCACCGAGACCTTTGATGTCCAGACAGGATTTAGACAAGGCGATACGCTGGCATGCGTACGATCAACATCGTACTTGAAAGAATAGTGCAAAACTCACGAGCAAACACAAGAGGCACTATCTTTCAAAAGTCCGTCCAACTACTCGCATACGCCGACGATATTGACATAATCGGGAGAAAGCAGCGTGATGTCAGTGGCGCTTTCGCGAGTATTGAGACGGAAGCGGCGAAAATGGGCTTAGCGGTCAATGAGGGCAAGACCAAGTATATGCTGTCAAGTAAAAAGGACAACCAACACCGACGTCTCGGGCAGAACGTCACCTTAGACAGATATAACTTTGAGGTAGTTAAGGACTTTGTCTACCTAGACTCTGCTATAAATACAGACAACGACACCAGCGCTGAGATCAAGCGAAGAATAACTCTTGCCAGGTCCACCTCGCACGGTAGCGCCCCCTAAAGTAAGTATTGTATATACACACTGTATATACACTTATTTCTTGCCCAGGTCCTCTGAACATATGGCGTCAAAAATGCCTGCACACTATTCTGTTCGGAGTTTTGCGACGCACTATATTCATAAGCAAACCTTTGATTGGATTTTGTGCTAAAAACATTGCTGCCCCAGATTTTGAATTGTATGCCGAATTTTGCTATCTAATTCCAGTTCAGTCGCACCAGCTTTGAGGTCGTCAAAGAGAGATGACAAAGGAGCTTCGTTCCACTAGCGATAACGAGTAAGGAACAGATCAGCGGAATTGCCACCTACTGGGACTAACTTTAAAAGCAGCACGGGGAAGAAAGTTTCCAACACTCGTCGATGGGTGAGTAAAATTTGAAGAAAACCGGTGCAGTAACAAACAAAGCCTACACAACTCTAGTGGATGCAATTCAATATTAAGCGAAAAAAAAAACCAAGTCTGGTTTGCTAGTATCTAGACCCGATGTTCAGATAAGGTCGGCAATACAAGCACCGAAGTTACAGTTCTAGTGGATCGATGTCGTTTTATGCGGTATAAGCGACCCTATGAAACAACCGTGGTGGTGACTTTTTTGCGCATAAGATCTAGCTTAAATGGGTGACGCAATCGGCAAAATTTAAAGTTAAAAAACTTCAGAATGGGAAGACTGTCATTACAACAGTCAGAACGACACTGAATGCAAATTGTACTGTGTTGAACAACTGTAGTTCGTGGTTAAAACAGAGAACGTCTGCATTCAAGTATAGGGCTGTATTATGAAAAATGGAACTCCTAAGGTGAAGTACTGGGCACAAAAAACTATTGAATGACAACATTCATGTGCAACTGTTCTTCTCAGAACTAATCTATAATTAATTTACTCAGATTTAACTTTAACATTCCAAGTCTTGTATTGTTAAGTACAACATCCCATATTCATTCCAGAATGTATCTATGGTTTCGAATGGAGTTTCAAACTACTATATGCTGAGCGAGCCTATAGCTTTTCTTTTTGCGCCGAAATCATTCTCAACATCAAATCATGTGTAGTTTCTCAACCGATCTTCATTCTTGCAGACATGAGTTATAAAATGAACTGAGAATGAGACAAATCCTGGGATTCAGGAAGATGCGACTTAGCATATGGTGCGGTGCTCATCTCCAGAAAATTTGTTGAGGCAGTAGCTAACGTAACATCTCGTGATTTTGTTGTCCAGCAATATTTGTAACAAAACAAAGACAGCAAGTGATTGATTCAACCCTTTTCAAAAGCTACGTTAAGAAAATTAAAGGGTGCTCAATCTCAGGACAAGGTGCATTGAGTTGAGAGGTTTCGGTTTTGTAAAATAGGAGGAGCCCGGTAGGCCTGTCAATGCTCCCCCTAACCTTAGAGCAAAAGCAAAGATGCAGGAATATATTCCGAACCTAACTGATGCCCTCAAAATGCGTTTTGGATTGACTTGTCCTCCTTGGAAACCGTCTACATAGGGAATTGAGGAGATCGGATCGTAGAGAATGAAACACTAGGTGAATCCAGTAAGCTAATCAAACTCCTCAGAAAGGAAATATTCAGTTCTGAAATGATCAGAAGATCTAAAGGCACTCACACTGAGTTAAAAAAAGAGACTCACTGTTTCATTACTCAGGCCTACTTTACAGGTAACCTGGTCAGAACCAGCTCACCAACAGCTACAATCACCGAATCCACAAGTCAGTTGAGTAATATAATTCGCCAAACCGAATACGGGTGCGGTGGCAGAAGAGGTCATCAATCACGACATTGCTTTCTTAATCGCCTAGCATCCATGACAAACATAAAATGATGTTCCAAAATGCTTGAAACTTTGAGAATATTCGCTGCTAGCCAAGCACTGGCTCGCAAATGGAAACCCATGGCGGAAAATTAGGGTTGCCCTTATACCGAAAGTCGAAGAAGATGGTCACACGATCGTCAAGAGCTCGGAACATCTCGCTAGACTACGCTTTAAATCTGGTGGGCAGAATTAAAGGTGCACGTATACGTAGCTTTTGCGAGCATGTATAAATAAGCCAAACAACGGTGGGTTGAGAGGAATCCTTCGTTTTGGGTATGCTAGTGAATAGAACCTTAATTGCGGATGCTAGCTGCGGCCAATATATGATAGAGGGGATAACAGGAAAATCCCCGTTGTGTCTCCATGGTTTCGAATTTATTCACTTACTAGCTGTACCCGGCGCGCGTTGCTATCCATATTTAAAAAATCAAATTTAAAAAAACTCAGCATATATGTATGAACACTTTTATTTTTTATTTTGTTTATTGAAGTGCTTTTGGATTTGGATTTTTTGTTTTTCCGTCTGGTGTATATACGAATAAATCAGAAGGTTTTCCGACGCGTGACAGGCCACATGTATGTAGTTGCCCATGAGAGAAACACGGACTTTCTAAATTCAGGTCACGCACTTGTAAAGATTGTTCTTGTGCCTTGTTGATGGTCATTGCATAGGCGAGTGGCGCCTGAAGCTGCAAACGTTTGAATTCAAATGGTAGATCTGTTGGAATCTTCTTGCTTCGATGATATTGGCCATCATCTTTTTCACTAAGAGTCTGGTACCGTTGCAAAGTCGTAGCGGATTAATGTTTCGAAGCAAAATGATAGGCACGCCAATTTTCAATGTTAAAACGTGCGGAGGCATGCCGGGTAAATCAAGTGAATTGATTAACGTTGCCATCATTAACGACTACATCGCGTAAATGGATGTACTGTTCCTAGCGCAGCTTAGTTAGATTCAACCGAATGTAGAGAAGTCGTTCGGTTTCCATTTTCGCATACACATCGACAATATTTTGGTGGAACAGTTGACGACATTTCAGAATGTGATTATCAGCGTTTCCACGTATCATTAGCCGATACGAATAGTAGTTCATACCGATGACTTTTTCTCATTTTGATTCCGAAAGGATACCCATCTTCTGCTTGCCAAAATAGAGCTGGATATTTCAATCCGTCGTATGAGCGATGCATTCCTGGGACTCGTTGGACCTTACTATTTCTGTGATGGAGAATCATTTAGCGTGACTCGAGTTCTTGGCCAACTATAACGATTGCTGTTTCATCAATCGTTGGAGCATTATTTTGTCTTGCGTGTTGACCATTCGGTGCCTTAACTCCACGAATTACAACTTTGTTATCATCAGCTGGCATTCGTTCAGGGGCAGTTCTGAACAGTTGAATCTATTCGTTGTGTTGATCGAATAAAGTTTGCAGTTCAGCGACAATTTCTCTTCTAGTGTCCCTATTGAATCAACAACACTGATCGATTTCTTCATCTGTGTTTCCCATGAAATAAATCTAGAGAAAATTGTGATCTGCGTCTGGGAGTGGTAGTAATAATGAGCGATGCTCGTTTGGACTTCAACTGTGCGTGGCTGTTGTTCTTCAAGTCTTTGCTCACGTCGCTCGCTATTTTCAGACGAACGGGCTTCAACTATGCGTAATCGTTGAGCTTCGAGTCTTCATGTCAATCATGTGTCCGATCAATATAATTGCGACTAAAAAAAAATTGATACCAAAACCTTTTTCACAGAAGTCTGAACAAATTTGCCAAAGACGTCAGTGCTCTATCTTTTAACATTTAAGAGTCTATAGAGGACAAACAAACAAACAAACATTGATTTTTGTATATAGAGATTTATTACTCCACCGTCTGTTTCTCTTTTGATAGAGCTTTCACAGATAGGTTTGAAACCAGACCTGCTATCTTTTTGAAGAACGACGTAGTCGGTTTAAGAAAACAAAATTTCTCTGAACCCGGTGGGAAGGCTAAATTCAATTAATTATGTTAGAGCCCTATGTTACTATAGGATCGCTATTAAAAAAGCTGGGAACGTGTGGAGGTACAATGTACAGGGTATAAGATTTTCTTAAAGGCAGGGCGTAAACGCCGTAATATCTGCCAGAGTTCTACTTCGACGAGTAGGGCTAAAAGCCAAAATGAGAAACACTTTCAAAGTCAATGCACATCGATATCTAATGGGTCGCATGCCATCATATTTCGGCTGCATAGTCATGACCTTAAATATATATTTCTATTCCTCAAACACTTACTACAAATTTTATCGATCACACAAAGAGTCAGAACTTCTCAAATGGCACGTTAGTAGATTAGCTTTATGCACTACGACATTGTGCATCAAAGTACTTTTGCATCTCTTCTTATGTGTCAGCACTTTGGCGTGTGCCTCAAGTGTTTATGTTTTGTGATCGTTGACTTTAATGTCATATGATACATAGGGCGGGTCAATAAGTCCGTGACTTTTTGAATTTCTGACCTCTTTACTGAAACAGCAACACTGCTCCTGTCAACAGGCATCTGTCAGTTGACTCCTGTCAAAATTTAAACTTGCTGCGTCAGTTAGTTTGTGTTTGACAGCTATTTTTATCAGACTACTCACTAATTTGAGGAGAAAATGGAAAAAAGTGAATTTCGTGTGCTTATTAAGCATTATTTCCTGCGAAAAAAAACCATTACCGAGACCAAGGCTAAGCTTGATAAATACTCGTACTATGGGGACTCTGCACCATCGATTTCAATGGTAAAAAAGTGGTTTACTGAATTTCGTTGTGGCCGTACAAGCACTGAAGATGCCGAACGTCCTGGACGCCCAGTTGAGGTCTCTACACCCGAAACAATCGAAAAAATTCACGATATGGTGTTGGCCGACCGAAGATTGAAAGTGCGAGAGATTGTGGAAGCCGTAGGGATCTCGCATGGCTCAGTGGTTTCAATTTTGAATGATCACTTGGGCATGAGAAAGCTTTCCGCAAGATGGGTGCCGCGTTTGCTCACAGTCGACCACAAACACATGTGCAGTTGCCATGGCAAAAATCCATGAATTGGGCTATGAATTGCTCCCTCATCCACCCTATTCTCCAGATTTGGCTCCGAGCGACTACTTTTTGTTCCCAAACCTAAAGAAATGGCTTGG
The DNA here is from genome assembly GCA_928272305.1 of Volucella inflata. Classification (NCBI taxonomy): domain Eukaryota; kingdom Metazoa; phylum Arthropoda; class Insecta; order Diptera; family Syrphidae; genus Volucella; species Volucella inflata. The sequence continues at coordinate 208,102,221 of OV743716.1, forward strand.
TGGAAAAAAATTTGACTCCAATGATGAAGTCATCTCGCAAACAAAGGCCTATTTTGAGGACCTCGACAAATCATTTTTTTTTTTGGAAGAGATAAAAAAATTGGAGAAGCGTTGGACAAAGTATATAGAGCTCAAGGGAGACTACGTTAAAAAATAAAATTATTTTTTTATCAAAAAATCTGTGTTTTAATCTAAAAGTCACGGACTTATTGACCCGCCCTCGTAATTTATACAATGTGTTTTTGGGTTTTTTGTTTTGGTGGGTACACTTCAAACGGTTCAGAAGGGAGTTTCTCAACACGCGTCCTCGGTTAGGGTTAAAATTGACAAGCGGGTGTCTTGTGGGTATAGGAACAAATGGCACGTCTGTTCTCTTCAGGTTGCTGCCAGACCGACTCATATTGCAGATTTATTATTGGTACCGTACTGGGGTAGTACGATTTTGCTAAGCACCCAAGTTTGTTATTTTCATAATAATTCAACTTTCAAGAGGCCATATGATGGCCGCTTCATATAGTGTTTAGCGTCGTTAGTAACATGACATGGATTACAACTTTTGTTATTATATTCTTTATTATTATAAATAATAAAAACAAAAACTTTATCTTACTTGGTTTTAATTTCGAGTTAAAACTTTAAATAAACAAAAAGAATGCAATTTAGTTTGTTTGCACAACAACAGCAAATAGAGAATAAGCACTCTTTACAACAGCAAAGAACGTATCCAAATGAATGCGAAATATTCCCATACAAAAAATCTGCGTCGGATATAGGGAACGTTCTGAAAATATGATGACATTTGTCTTGAACTCCTTATCCTGGTCCATCCAGTTGCAGCTAAAAATTGCATAAGTCAAGTCCTGAAATTCCTTTTCGAAAGCACTTCCATAATAGCAGCACGGATATATTTCCAAAGCCATTGCAAATAAGAACAGAGAGTTACTAATTCTGTTAATCAAATTATTAGAAAAAAATATCAAACAAATAACTGCTAAGGTCAAAGTGATGCTCGTGACGCATATCTGCATAAACATTCCCACTGAGAGGATCTTTTGTACGCTTTTGTATAGTCTGGAATAAAAACATCAGGAATGAGTACAAGACAGGTCCAATTTTGTTTTATATTTACTTAATCAAATTTTGATGATCGTTGATGCATAATTTCAGCTCCGCTTTATTATCAACCCCACTGTAATCTTTATTCTTTCCTAAATTCGAAACTCTTAGCCTCAATAACCGAACGTGTCCACTCAACAGGGCTAAACAAATTGTATAATATGTATCGCTAGCGAAATCACTAGAACATTGTAGGGAAATAGCGATAAGCTGATACATGTGAGCTATCCAATAGTTTAAAGCCGATACCTCCACTTCCATCGGAAACCATGCAGGATACATTAAACTCCGTCCATTCTTCAACAAATTTGATAGTTCAGCATTTATAACAGCTCCGGCATAAAATCCTGCTGTAACATATAAAAGCCTCTTGCAACGCTTGAAAACGTTTCGAATGTAATGCTTTTCCTCTAGTGTTCGAATTCGGCTATCTAATTTTTCCAACAGGACATTAATGCGTTTTATCTCCTTAAGATGATACCAGATAACAAGAGTTTTAAAAGAGCACACAATATTAGCAAAAGTTATTGCAAGGTTCTCAAACATGTCAGACTTAGTTTTAACATTGAAAATTCCAATTATGAGGTGAAGTGGTAATATTAAAGTCACCCCAATATTATAGATGATTGAATAAATCAGATATGGAATACGAAGTCGTTTAGGGAATATCATTCCGTAATATTTCCAAAGGAGCTGATGAACTTGAAACAAGTCGACGCTGTGCATTGTTCAATACTACAAAAATTCAAGACCCAAACGCAAAGAAGTTTTGAAACAAACTAAATCATATTATGGGATATATTTTGGTAACTTGTATAATTTCTTGCAAACACGAGTACAATATTTAACGGGGTATTATATCCCCATCTACCTATACTTAACTAACCAAATTAAAGTTATCGATGTTATCGATGATTTGCCTACCATTAAAATCATATTGGAACAGCTGTTGTGCTTCGCTAGATTTTTAAATTATTCATTTCTGATTATATAGATATACGAGTAAATGTAAATGTATTCAGGTTTGGGCAAAATATTGGCAACACAACACTTACTTCTTTGCAATATCATTGTAACAGGTATTTTGGTTTTGTTATATACTCGTATAACATGTGGATCTTTCAAGGCTCAAACTGCATGGATGCTTATTTCGCCGGAAAGGCATGGTACGACTCAAACTATACACTGACTGCCAGGGTTGGAGAACTTTTCAGCCAAATGTAGTAAGTTATTACTTAGATGACGCTGCAATCCGGGGTGGACTAAAGCTAACAGGTTCTCTAACTAGAGTTGCCTTTTTTTCCATGCGTCCACTTGCACTAAAAATATACTGAAGAGGTTCCCACCCACTTGTGTAGGCTTGGGTCGTCGTCTACTTCGTTGTACGCTGTTGTCTATACGCTCCATCGTCATCCTCCATAATCGAGTGGGTTTGGCAGGAATACCAAAATAAAACATGGATTTGGATTTGGAACTCTTAGGGCCCAGTCAGAGTGCTTACAAAGAAGCATTTACATAATACGCCAGACAGGATTTTGCATGCGACTTTAAGTAGACTTGTTCCTCTGTAATAAGTGCAGTCTATGGGATAGAAAATAGCAAAGATCATGATGAAAACTCAAAAAGGATGTTTTCACTAGCAAAAGATTTAGGCCCGTTTGCTGATACGAAACTTCAAAATTTATGTTTAACATAAAACTTTAAGTATCACTTATTGCTTGGCATCAAACGTAAACTCAAACACGAAAATTATAAAGTTGAACATACTCGTAAATCAGGTGGAAGAAAAAGTTCCACATAAGATACTCGTAGTTATGTTGAAGTTAAATGTTCATTTCCTTTTGTTTTTCACTTATTGGTCAAGAATCGTTAAGATTATTAGCAAAGCATTATTACAGAATTAAATGAAAATGGATTTTGAACCACCGGACTTGATTGAAGATGACATGGAAGTGCTTGAAATTTTAGAAATTGGAGTTCCTCGTCAAATTTACCATAGAAATGATTATTTTTACTCTTTTGATGAGCTTTCTTTTTTCAAAAGATTTCGATTGACAAAAGAAATAACAATAGTTATTTTGAATAAAATAGAATGCTCTTTATAATATCTATCCAACGAGTAACGAGTTAGTTACAGCCTGAACTACATGGTGGGACATAAATTTTTACGCATTTAAAACATGAATAGAAATAAAACTACAAATGTTATTTTGTTGATCCTTTATTTTACGTAATAGACGCTACTGAAATTTATTTGACATCGTCGAGGTGCACCCCGTCTCGTCGTTGGCACTTCTGCAATCGACTACGAAAACTTAGGAAAACCCGCTGATACACGCTAAGAGGTATCGCGGCTATCTGTTCCTGGATGTTTTCCTTTAATTGGGATAAAGTCGTTGGTTTTTTAAAGTTCACTCGACTTTTTAGGTATCCCCACAAGAAAAAATCGCAAGCTGTAAGATCCGGGCTTCTCGGAGGCCATGGGATATCACCTTCGTGAGAAATCAATTTCTTAGGAAACACTTCTTTGACCACTATCGCTTGGTTTCATCTCCTGCACAATCTGAAGCTTATTTGGGTGTAGTTTGAGGTCCAGATGCAAAATTTGCCGCAGACTAGTTCTTGGTATTGCCAGAGCCGCCGAACGCATATGCGTAGATGATTTTGGATCATTCCTTACTAGGGTTCTTAGAATTTCGAAACATACCCATCAAAAGTTTAAACACGTCACCATCTCAAATCTTGTTTAGTCGAAAGTGTCGCGCGCTTATTCTTATGCATTTTAAAAACCTCGAGCTTAAAATCATTGACTCTTTCGCAATAAGTGCAAGACCCCGCAAAGATTATAAAATACTCGTAATTTTCTTCTTCAAAAATGACCAATTATGGTATCCAGTTTATATTATAGAGCAATTGAAATGTCCAAGATCGTACATGGTAAGGGAGGAAAATGGAAGAACATATCGCAAAATAATTGCACTTCTGGGAGCAAATTACCACACACGATATCGAGCTACTCGACACTGAGAAATACACATTTGACATTACCGGACACGATATCTTCTAGCTTCGAGCAACAAAATTTGCTATTCTGTCATCCGAGACCCAGTGCAATTGTCTTACGCTGGCCTTTATACTGTCTTACGATAGAAATTTATATTTGCCAAACAAGGAGCACGAATAAAATGGAGATGTTAGTACATATTTTTAAAAATTTGATACTTGTGCGTTTTTAGGTCAGATTTAAATAAAATAAATACTCGTATCTTACAAAAGTATGTATTGGCGGAATTATTCGATTCATTTTTTTTCTTTAACTTTTTGTTTTAAAAACTTTTAAATTTGCTGGAGGAAATCGTCACAAAGGAGGAAATGATTTATTTTTTCTTTAAGTATTTCAAATAACTGTACGAAAATAGCTGTAGTAGAACTTTACTATTACAATTTTAAGTTTACACTTGATACGATAGCTATTGTGTGGCATTATCCCTAATTAATTCGATCAGGTATGCAATCTTCTCACTCGATATCGTGTGCTAAAATTTACCCCCTTAAGGCTAAATCATAATAGGCGAAAGTAAATTGAAGCTACTGCCAGAAATGGACGAAAAGTTTCTTTACGTTACTTCAAATGGACAAGTTGCCCATAATGGGCGTTTGAAAACGTATCAATCTGTTAGGTCATGTTGTCATTTGTTTTGTTTATGTGTTTTGCATTTGTGAAAACTTTTAATTCGGTGCGGATTAAAATTGGAAACTTTGTTAAAGTAATTGTTGTTTCTACAATAATATTTGTTGAACTAAAATGTCGAAAAGAAATATGTAAGTTGTGAAATAAGTGCTTGTAAAGTGTGTAGAAATTTCGTGCTTTAAAAAATTTAAGGAAAAAGTAGGATTCAATCTATGCAAATTTTCAGTCGCATTTCACTGTCTCGGATATTGTCTTGTTTTACTATATATTACAACACAACTTTCTATCATACACTTTTCACTAAATATTGAAAAGAAAAAGAACAACACAACAATTTCTTTATGTTCCACAAGTGCTTTGTTTACATTTTTTAAAGCATGATTCTGTTCCAACCAAAATTTTTAAACACTTTACAACCGACTATTTCTAAACTTACATATTTGATGTCGACATTTTAACTCAACAATTAATTTGACATATTTTCGAACCGAATTTAATTTTTTTACAGCAATTTGTTCCCACACACAAGCTTTCTGGAATTCACCTCGCATGAAAAAGGCACAAATCCGCAGTAAAAGCACTTTTGATGATTTTGATAATCAAATATATGTGTTTCCTTCTAATATAAATGTTTTTGAGAGAAATTACACCTTTTTCGCAAAAAAAAACAGCTTTTTGAATTATTAAATTCAACAGATGCTTAGCTGTCAAATTTTCGTAGGAAATGCGACCCTGAACGAAAAATTGACGAAACAGAGCAATCCGACATTATGGGTGCGAGACACAAATTACTTGTAATCGCACATTAACGTACAAGTCGTACGGGTTCTTTCGCCTATAATGGATCTGCCTTTAGTCCAATGCGGTTGGTCATATTGACGACAGTAATAATAACAACAAAAAAATAGATTTGAATGGTCGTGCCGGACCAAGGTACGTACATATGTATAAACATGCTCGCGGACAACAACGAGAATTCGGTACGGAAGAGGTGATGTTTTGAAAAACAAGATTTCAAAAATCAATTTTTTTTTTTAGTACAATAACTATTATTTATGTCGAGATTAATTTTAGAAAAAGTTTGTATTTTATTTTTTTTCAGGTTCTCACTACTTTTTTAATTATTTATTTCCAAAATTTGTGTTGAAGCAGAGTTGTAAACTTTGAAGTACCAGTACGAGTCCAGTACCCAATACCCTGTACTTGTACTTATACTTAAAAATTTCAAGTACAATGTACTCCCTACCTGAAAATAAATAAGTACGAGTATTTACCTAGGTACTTGAACACACTCAAGTACATTTTCAAGTACATACAAATCCTTCATGCCTACTAGAAAACAAATTTAATATACTGTATATAATTGGAAACATTAGTCTAACTTCCACACAAAGAAGATCTGTGTCGCTAATTGTTGTTTTTACCGTTATTCACAGTACTCAACATTAATGTTTCTCGTCAATCCGATATCTAAAAACCTTTCTATCAAACTTATTACTCCTTTGACGTTATCGGGCCCTGTGGAGAGGTTGTTTTCCTTTGCTGGCCTGATTAACAATCGATAACGCAGCCAGCTGTCTACCAGCATTGCGAGGAATTAGTTTCATTGAAAGCTAACTGTAATTTTCTTAAATCTTTCGAATATATAAAAGAAAAAAATAATAAAATAGGTTTTCTTGCAAAACCACAACATCTTTCTTCTTCTTCTTATCCTTTTATTAACCCTTTCCTCGTTATACGAACTTATGCGTAACGAGTTTCCCATTTTTACTGCATCGCTGCTGCTCCGCTTATGGGGTTGGCTAATGTCGCAGACCGCAGAACGCGTCTACATAAAGCTCGGTCCTGGATCGCTTCAGTGGTTAACTCCAGACGTTGTTGCGCATTTGCCATCTGAGAAATCCAGGAATTCTTTTTCCGACCTCGTTTTCTTACAGTTGGAGTGACCGTAGTTGATAGTGCCTTTTTAACCGGATTTTCCGCAGATCTTCTTTGAACGTGGCAATACCAGCTTATTCAATTCGCCTCAAGCTGTTCGGTTACCGAATTCTTTATATGTAGACTTCCTCTTATACGCGCAGATCAATTGCAATCGCGTTTAGTGACTCCACTAGTCACATTTTCATTTCCGCTGCAGTCATTTTGTTTTTTTAACGCTTCGTACATTGTCCAGCACTGTGAACCGTATATAAAAGCTGGTCTAACAACCGTGGTGTAGAGTTTGTCCTTTAATTTAAGTGGAAATTTTCGGTCGCAAAAGATTCCCGAATTTTCCCGCCATTTCATCCATCCCACACTCACTCTGTGGTTTACGTCGTCGTCACATTTCGCTTCCATGTTAACGATTGATCCTAAGTACTTAAAGATAGTGCTTTTCGGAAGAACTATTCCGTCTAACATTATATCCGGAACAGGTCGCAACGAATGCGCAAATGGGCACGTCAAATGCTCCGTCTTTAACATCTTTAAGAAAACAAAAAAAACCGTAATTTGTTAGCACAAGTTGGTTCAAAAATCGTTAAAGAAAAGTACTTGAAAAGTGCTTGAAAATGTACTGCGGTGTATTCAAGTACCTAGTGAATGTAATTGGAAAAGAGTTGTGTAGAGGGGGGCATATTGGGGTAGTGGGGCATACCGGGGAATCCCTCTGACTGCTCGAACGAAACGCCATCCAAGGTTTCAAATGGCTTGCTTTGATTCTTCTTCAGTTGGCACGTGATCTCCACGTGCGATACACGCCACTTCGACAACCGTTCATTCTATGTAAACAAAAAAACCAAAAAACAGTGTTTTCGTTAAAAAAAAACACGTGAAGTTAAACAGCAGCTTTTTTCTCGAACATTATTGTGTATTGTAGTGGTTAATATTTCGTTTTGTAGCAGTGCCATCTGGATTACATAATCAAAAACAAAAGACTATTAAGTTTGGAATCTGTATTTTTACTTTCGAATTATAACTAACACAATGCCCCATAGGGTACCCCACTTAACCCCCATATACGGGGCATAGCGGGGCAAATGCTATTTTACATTTATATATTCATATATCGTAGATTTCTTATCGTAATCGAGAAAAATATATCCATTGTCATTCGCAATGCCTTTAACCATGATATTGAGCTAAAACTTGTTGTTTAATCATAATATTTTATCTTGTAGGTACGCTTGAGTCTTAAATACCCCACTATGCCCCCCCCCCCCCCCCCACCATTCTTAGGCATATACTGGTACGTTTTTATTTTCAAGTAGGGAGTACGTTGTACTTGAAATTTTTAAGTACAAGTTCCAATAAGGACTTGAGAACTTTTTTTTAAATAAAACGCAAGCCATTTGAGATATTTCAAAAACTTTATTATCGGCTTGAAGTACAATCAAAACATTTATGAATGGAACTCGACTTCGTTCATATGGCCACCGCGGGCACGTTTGCAGTGGTCGATTCGTTGGACCCAATTTTCAACGACTCGGCTACACATTTTGCGATCAATGTTGGCTCTGAGCTCTTCCAACGTCGTCGGCTTGTTGCCATAAACCAACGTAGCCCCACAGAAAATAGTCAAGCGGCTTTAAATTGCACGAACGAGGCGGCCAATCGAGCCAAAAATGAGCTTCGTCACTGAAGATGATTTTGCTATGAAATTCACCATCTTAGCGCATCATCTCCAGAAGACAATCGGAGATCGTACGTTGCTCCAAATGGTCCATCGGCTTCAATTCTTAGTCAGCTTGATCTAGTATGGGTGTAAACCAAGATCCTTACGCAAAATAAGCCATAATGTGGTCTGAGCGATGCCCAATTCTTGAGAACGCCGTGGAAATTTGGACTGATTTGGATCGTTTGCTAAGGAAGCCTGAACGCCAGCGATATTTTCGACACTTCGACCAACCCTTTGTCTCACTGGCAAGGCAACATCACACAACGAATATGTAGACTCAAATTTTTGCACTAAACTTGTTATTGCCTGTCAACTAGGGCGGAAATTACGACCGAAAATTGGAATAGACGCTCTTAAAGTTGCAGTCACCGACTCCAAATTTCGGTAGAAAATTTTTATAATTTGCAGACGTTGCTCGTTCGTGTACTTTACCATGATGAAAAATGTTGAGTTTACTGAATAAATTGACAGTGACAGTTGGAAAACCCGATACAAATTACAGACTACTTAGTACTTTCAACGTACTGCAGCACAAATGTATTTCATTACTTTACAGTTCTGTGTTGAAGTTGTCGCGCCCTTTAACTTTTAGCTTCTACATTTTTCCAGCTCACTAATACGGCATTCATTTTTAGCTGTATTTACGGTTAAATTGACCGTATTCATCAACTTGTGCTTCAGTTTCCGTCGTTAGTCCCATGATGATTAAATGCCGTATAAATTCATCTTTTTCCTTGATTCACAACCATCTTACCGGTTAACTCAAGAAAGACGTTTGAATGCACTGCGTCTTGCTTGGGTTACAGGTTGCAATGGGTAAGGTTTAGAGGAGAATTTTTCAAGACCTAAAGCTACATTAAATTTACTACGTGCTTGGTTATGGTTTGCATTGATAACTGAGTCTCATATGGGCATAACTGAAGAAGGTATGTCTTTCAAGGTTGCTGGTTCTAAGAACTCAGCAATTTTTCACCTATTCCTCACTAGGAAAGATTCTAGATTGCTTACTTTCGGAAAAGAAAATTCTTCTTAGATAATTATAGCAGATGCAATATTTCCACACTTACCATTAGATGCAATTTTTGCTCTCACGAATTATTTATAAAGTTGAACAGAAAATTGCCTTTAAATTTCAAAAGCCTAGCAAAAGTGCCCTCCTCCACTGAAAATTTATAAACAGTTGAAAGGAATTTGTTAAGAAGAAGGGTGTATTTCACCAGATCAAATTAAAAAGGACAGATAACGATTTAACTATCCACACAAGTTTTTATCTATAGAACTATCAGCCATTTTTAATGGGTTTCCAAGGACTTTGTTTAGAATTACCATCATGAAGAGGACTAATTTGCATATATTCACATTTTCAATGGAATCAAGTATATCTTAACAATACCAGTGCTCACAGATATTAGTTTACTTTTACACTTACTGGAGTTAAGAACTTAAAGTTAGCTTTGCAAAGTAGGTACGACAATGATACTAGCTATGCATAGCACGGACATATTTAAAATTCATAAGCTCATTTGGAGATTTTTCGGAATGATTACTCCCCAAAGACTCCATATATTGTATAAAGTTTATTCCCTCGTGTTTAATATCGTGATAATGATATTCTTTCCGCTTCACCTTATAATTGGTCTTTTTGAAGTACAGACTAAATCGGAAGTTTTTCGAAATTTACCAGTTACGTTCTCAAATGTATCGGCGTCCTTTAAATTCTATATACTTTGGTATCATCTGAGAGATTTGAAAACAATTGATGTTCTCTTAAAAAAGTTGGATATCCGTATTCAAAACCCCGAAGAGGAGCTGTGTTTTCAAGATGTTTTAAAGCGCTGTAAGATAATTTTGTATTTTTATGGAACGTTTTTTGGTGGAACGATAATAAATTCGGAGTTATCAAATTTGTTTGAGAAGGGACGGACTCTGGTGTTCCCAGCATGGTTTCCGATGGAAATTGAGAAATCTGCTGTAAACTATTGGATAGCTCACACTTATCAGTTTATCGCTATTAGCTTACAGGTTATCGGTGATTTTGCGAGCGATTCGTATATCTCAATTTGTCTTGCCTTGTTGAGTGGGCATGCTCGGTTACTGGGTTTGAGAATATCAAATTTGGGAAAGTCTGAAATTGCAAGCAAGCATCATAACAACAGAGAGCTCAAGATGTGTATTAAGGATCATCAGAATTTAATTAAGTATGCATATGAAGTGAAATTTTTTGATCAGTCCAAAATATTCAGTGAAATTACTAAATTACTTTATTTGTTTTTAGGCTTTATCAAACAGTCGAAAGGGTTGTTTCCGAAGCCTTGTTTCTTCAAATATGTGTTACCAGCATTACTATATGTTGCTTGATAATCTGTTTACTATCTTATGCCGAAGAATTTCTAACTAAAGTCCATTACATATTATTTGTTGGCTCATTGACTGTAGAAATATTTCCATCATGCTATTATGGAAGTATGTTCAAATCGGAATTTCTGGACTTGTCTTGTGCGATATTCAGTTGCAACTGGATGGACCAGGATAAGGAATTCAAGTCAAATGTCATCATGTTCTTAAAACGTTGCCTGCAACCGGCAACAATTGTTTGCTGCGGAATAATTCATGTTCATCTAGATACATTCTTTACTGTGGTGAAGAACTCTTACTCATTATTTGCGGTTGTTCTACAAGTCAATTAAATGTGCTTTTAAAAATTAATTTATCACGCAAATGCAAAATTTTGTTGAAATGCGAGAAACAATTGATAACGACTACCTATATTTATTTTAATTAAGCTAACAAGTTGCGTTCTTAGTTCTAAATTAAAATGTTAAAGTCAATTTTTAAATTACGCCTAAGAAGTATCTTTGGAACTGTACGATGTAAAAAATCACAACACAAAATAATTCAATATTTGTACTTAACTATTTTGAGCCCTTAAAATATATATATGTCAACAAATTACGAGTATTTACATTAAACTATATTTCTGAAATATTGTTTATTAATTTTAAAACCAGAAAATTAGTTGAAACTAAAGAGTGGGCCGTCTGTTCGTTTATTTTCAATAAAGCTATAAAAAAAAGTCTGTTTAATAATTTTCAACGGAAGGTAGACCATCTTCTGGACTCAGTTTTTTAGTAAATTTTCGATGGTCTCGGTCCTTATTTCATGAACACATTGGTCTGTACTGTTCTTGAGTACCTGAATTGTTGCTAAATTAGCTAAGTTAGCATACCATCTTTCTTTAATGGGGCCGAAAAAAAGTCAAACAGCGTCAAATTGCAGCTCCGTAGCGATCAAGCAGACATCACCAAAAAGACTGATTACACGATTATTGAACTTAATGTGCAATAAATCCATTGTTGGACGATATATGCGGCATGTAACCGCATCTTTGTGGTACCACAGCTCGACTATTCTTCCATTCCCGTCTTAGAAGAAAAATTGGGCAATAAAACGACTACACCAAACAGTCACACGTTCAAGATGATTTGCCTTGTCCATGACTACGTGTGGATATTCCGAGCCCAAAATGAGGCAATTAAGTTTTGAAAGACCTTGTAATATTTTCCAACACTATTCTATTTCGTACCGAACAAATACTTCTATAATACTGAGATTTAAATGAAATCTACTAACCCCATTAGGTAGACGAGAGGGCCGCGTAGAGCAGATATGGACAAAGACGTTATCGATCGGTTCAGATCAGGCAACATATCTAACCTTATTTTGTATCCACAGGAGTTAAATCATTTAGGTGGAAAATATTATCGCAATTTAAAAAGCGTGATGGGATGGGACTGAAAAAAGGTGTCTTAAGCACCACAACAACATAAAAAGAACGCTTATTCGGATGTAAATTTCTTATTCAGGAATACTCAGACAAAAAGCCAAAAGCTTGCGGCATGTAGACAAATACCTCATAACAATATTCTAATTGGATTTGGAATAATGCTACTACAGAAGATATGGACGACAATAACAAATACGAATTCTGTGATCTTCTAGACCGAACACATGCTCAGTGCCCCAGTAATGACACCGAACTTGCGCCAAGATATCTAAATGCATAGCTGGGTAAAGAAGTCGTCTTTGATGGACTACAGGATAACATAGTCCGGATCGGATAATACCAGAAGGTGATCGATGCCAGATATTCCCACAGAATTCTGGATGGCCGGAGTTTTCTGATGAGCCAGCGTACAAATCCGGATATTGCAGGCACAAGTGAGAGTCAAATATAACCAGAAAAGCTCAACGATGAAAAGCGGCAATCCCAAAATATAAACTAGAATCTTTGCGTATTATAGCAATGTTGCTAAAAACCCGATTCTCCAAACAAGCGTAGTACTTCGGGGTCATCTTCGACTATAAACCTCTCTTGAATAATTATGTTAAGTCGAAAGCCTTTAAAATGCTGTCAGCCTTCTGGTAGCGGAAAGGAAATATCGGGAAGACATGGGGCCTATCGTTGAGCAAGCTCTTTTGGATCTTTTCGGCTGTGATAAGGCCAATTACTATCTATGCATAGGTTGTCTGGTGGAACAAGTTCTCAAGAACATATGTCACTGCAACCTTTACCAGACTTCAAAGATCAGTCTGTCTCAACTGCATGAAGACTTTTCCTAACATGCCTGGGAATGCTGTCTGCTGCAATAATACCAGAACGTTTGCTGCGGAAAAGTACTGAAATTGACTTTCACTATACCCAGGAATGGTATCGGTCAAAATCTAAGCTAGGAAAGAAACATATTCGGATCTTAACGGATTGCTTCAAAACCGATCTAGAATGAGGACCTGATGTCTTCTAGAGGCCGACAATATTAGATTTCACTCCTCGTTATTGAAACTTTTTGCCACTGCATCTTAAGGGAACACATACGCAATCCTGATAGCAAAGAACTAAATTATAGAAAATCGGTAGAAGTGGCGATTCATTTTAATGTATAGCGACAGCCAGGCTGCGCCTTAAGCCTTGCCGCACCCTTTTACAAGTTCGAAGGAAGTTCGATAATGGAAGACTGAGCGTAATCGGAATGCTTGATTAGAATAGATAAGATTAAGCATGGAGATGAAAGTATGTAACCTTATCACTTTGACCAAATTAGGCTCATTGTTTTTTCCTAAATTTAGAGCTCACCCATGATGTTTGATTTAACAAACTCAGCTATATGTTACGACTCTATCATGCTGTAACGGTAATCCATTGTTTTTATCCGTTATATCGGGTTTTCCAATAGGGACTTGACAACTTTGAATTTAATTTGTGAACGCACTCTTTCAGTAATCATCAAACTGTCACTGTCAATTTATTCATTAAACTCAACATTTTCATCATGCAACGTCTGCAAATTATAAAAATTTTCTACCGAAATTCGGAGTCGGTGACTGCAACTTTAAGAGCGTTAATTCCAATTTTCGGTGGTAATTCTTGCCCTAGTAGACAGGCAATAACAAGTTTAGTGCAAAAATTTGAGTCTACATATTCGTTGTGTGATGTTGCCGTGCCAGTGAGACAACGGGTTGGTCGAAGTGTCGAAAATATCGCTGGCGTTCAGGCGTCCGTAGCAAACGATCCAAATCAGTCAATCCACGGCGTATTTTGCGATTATTTTTGGTCCGAATTGGGAGATATGAACTTGGACGACATGTGGTTTCAACAGGATAGTGCCACAAGCCACAGAGCACACGTTATAATTGATTTATTGGAGAGTAAGTATGGTGAGCGTGTTATCTCAAGAAATGGGCCAGTCGATTGGCCGCCTCGTTCGTGCCATTTAACGCCGCTTGACTATTTTCTGTGGGCTACGTTAAGTCAGAGCCAACATCGAATGCGAAATAGCGGCCGTTTCGGCCGAAATGTGTGGCCGAGTCGTTGAAAATTGGGTCCAACGAATCGACCGATGCAAACGTGCCCGCGGTGCACGTCAAAAGGGATAATAACAGAGGGATGGTCAGCTTTCTAATAGGACGCTGTCAGTTTCTGTATTTTTATTTGTCGCCTAGATGACGAAACCAAGTAATACATGTTGTGGCAACAGATATGGCTAAGCCTTCGTGAGCAATCAATAATCAATCTGAACAAACCCTACGAAACGTCAAACATCAAGAAATTCAATTCCGCGCTTCTACTGACATTCCAATACGAGGCTTTTGAGATTTCGTCGACTTTAGAAAGAAAGGAGTATATACAGTGACTCAACTTTTTGATCACATGATCAGAGCAAAATATGATTTTTAGTTGTAACATTTCATGTTTAACAGTTAGAGCAACCAAATTTTCACTCAATTTAAATGGAGTGATTATGAATCAGCACAGCAAAGCAAACGAAAATGCACTGTTATTTTGTGAGAATTTGTAAAAGTTCTTGGGCAACGCATATGATCAATTTGTTGACACTGTCGTAGTTGCATATTGTGAGTACAAAGTTTGGCCAAGTGTGAAGTTTTCTCTGTGTTTTTTTGTTAAAAAAAAATATATTTAAAGTATTAAAATAAGAATCCTACCTAAGGTAAATTTAAATTTTAGTTTAAAGAAAGAACTGGGTATCTCCAAAATTAAGCAAGTAGAAAGGCTAATTATTTTCAAGACAAATCATCGAGAAATTTCTCAAAACTTGGAGTTTCAGTGGGAGTTGTATCCAAAATACGCAAAAATTTGAAGCCTGGTGCTGGAAAGAATAAGTCTGGAAGGAAACCAATTTCTAACTCCAATAAACAAAGGCGTATTGTGCGGCAGATTAAATATGGAGTATATGAAAATGCGGTCCAGATTAGTAAGGCATTAAACCAAATGGTTGGGATTAATGTAACAACTGAGGTTTTACGAAAAATTTTGCGCAGAAACGGTTTTCATGGACGGGCTAAAATTAAAAAGCCCCTATTGACCGAACACCATAAGATCGCCATAAAATTTGGAGGAGGAAATCTTATGATTTGGGGATGCATGTGCATGGAAGTGGCTGGTGAATGCATTAGAGTTGTGGGTCCCATGAATGCCACTCAATAATATATCACCGCACGTCAATGTAAAAAGTTAATAGAATCCATGCCGAGAAGAATAAAAGTGATCTTCAAAGCAAAAGGAGGCCATACGAAGTATGTTCAAATGCCCTAGTTTTACTTTTGTTGTATGAAATTATATTAAAAGATGAATTTGGTTATCATAAGTTTTTAAACTGAATTATAATATTATTTTATGATTTCGTTACAAGTTTCGTTGAATTATAAGCACAAATAAAAAGTTACGAAAAAAAGTCTTTTATTCTGCTAATCATATGATCAGAAAGATGAATCACTGTATGTGTAATTTAACTGTAATTAAGAAATTACAATCTTACCAAAATTTACTCAGATATAAATATTGTGGGAATGTTCAACTGAAATAAGCCTGAACTTCTGAATCGCGGCTTTTATTCGCCGGAGAAAATTCCAAATTTTTTCTATTGACAATAACTATGTATGTGAATGGGTGGCTCATGTCCCATAGGGAGAAATTGATTTACTCATCTGGCACTCTAAACTGACTTTGTGGCACAAGAGTTCTTTGGGGTTGGCAGCACTTTATTAAAAAAAAAATCTTAACCTATCCTATATTCTTATCTAAATGACACTAAATCAGTGATCTTTCTACACTCTTCGGGGTAAAAACAAAAATAATTGGCAAAATAGATCCAAACGTTGGTCTCGATGAGCATTGATTAGTAATGACAGCCCACCAATCGCCCTAACCAATCCTAACCTTGCTTAAATACTGGTTTGATCTACTTTGTAAAATCTCAATGCCAATCAGATTTTAAAGATGAAACATGCACTGGATACCAGTTGCGGAGATTGCTCAAATAATAATTTGTATTGGTATATGCCTAAGGTGATCATACGTCCCACTTTCGAGCTTCGTGTCCCGCTGTCCTCAAAGAACGCAAAATGTCTCGCTTTGAAAAAAGCCTATCCCTTATGGATACATGATTCGTTCATTACACTCATTGCCAATAAATTTATAGTACCGATATACTAAAAATAATTTTGCTCACAGATAGACTTCCAGAGACAGCAAACAAAAAAACCGACTTGAAATTGAAATACATAACTGGGTAGTTAATAGGTACTTTGTGCTCTGCCACTCCATGTACCGTATAATGAGAAAAATGATGAACAAAAGAAGCTTACTTTGATCGTTTCTAGTGTCTAGTATCTATAAACGTAATATAGGTATTTCAATAATTCAAGTTTACATACTGCAATTGCCGAATTAATGAATTCTTCCCAGTTTTATTTCACAATTTGTTGGTTTTTATTCGTTATGTGATTTTTGAAACATTGAAATGCATAAACGCAAGTGTACGTTTAATTTCAATTTACAAACTAAGTATCCGTTCATAAAACAAAAGGGGTGTCCCGACAGTGTGCAGTACAGATTTCAGTGTTTCGCATGGTGGTGCTAGTGATATCGAGAAACATTTACGGTCCGAAAAACACAAACTATCCGTGAATGTTCCCACTTCAAGTTCATCGATGCGCAATTTCTTTAAGAAAACAAATTCACCATCTTCCAAGGATTTTGAAGTTGTTGCTGCGGAGGGTGTCTAGGTCTGTCACACTATACAGGAGAAGCATAGTTTTTGCTCGATAGATTATGCGTCTAGTTTAATACAGACATGTTTCGAGCAAAAATTTAAGTGTGCCCGTACAAAATCCGAGGCTATTGTTGTGAATGTGCTGGCGCCTATTGCAACAAATGAATTAAAAGAACACCTTCGTAAGACTAATTGTATAACTTTATTAAAGGATGCTTTAAGCCACGCGAAACATCGGATATTATAGTTGATTTGTTGAAACAAGTGCTGACAAAAAATTAACTAAAATTGTGGCAATTTGTGGAGATAATACCACATGTAATTTTGGAGGCAGAAATAGAAAACGAGCTAATAATGTTTACGTGAAATTGAACACGTAGGTATCTTGGAAGGACACTCATAGGTATAGGCTGTGGAGCTCACATAATCCACAATGCAATCAAATGCGTTCATGTTGAAACACTTAAAGAATTCTGTTATGCCTCTAACACAGTATATAAGAAACTTTTCGACTACAGTACAACTAATTGGCTTGCGTTGATGCCGGCGCTTGAAAGAGTATTACAAATGTTTAAGCCTTTAACAAACAATTTTCTGAGCGTTGATGAGTGCCCAAATATTTTAAAAGATGTTTTCAACAATCCTATCTCAGAATTATGGTTATTTTTTATGCACGCTCAGTCAGCTACGTTTCAGCAATCCGTATTAAAGATCGAAGGACAGAACGTGTCTGCAACAGAGAATGAAATAAATCAGCTCATAAACAATTAAAGCCAAAAACAAAATTCATGCTTTCTACCCCACGGCATCCGTAATATAATGGCGAAATTACAGGAAACTGGTGATGTCAATGAGGACATCCTCAAAACTGCAACAGCACAATTTTACAAGATGAATAAGGAGTATTTGGAGCACTGGTGTCAAGTTAACACTGAAGTTGAAATTTTTGATTGGGCGAACCTAACGAAAGTCCCTTCTTGAGAGAAAGTTCAAAAAGTGATGGACTTATTAATTAAACAGCAGTTTTCTCAGCAGCGCACAAGATACAGCAGTTTTTGATGAGTTCTCAATCATTTTGAATTATACAGGGTGAGTTTTTTAACTTGAGACATCCTAATTGCTCGAAAAATACGCGAGACCAATTTTCAAGGTCAAACGAAGGTCACTTTTGATTTTTCAAATGATAATTCCTGATTTTCATTGCTCAGTCGTATTCCTCAATGGGGCACACGACTTTGTCTCAAAGATCTTATTCATTCAGTGCTTAATACCACTGTTATTTGTTTTTACATACTGCGTTTATCATAACCCAGAAACAACGACGTGGACGTAGCTGTATTTTGTTTCCTTCGGGGTGATTAATTAGAGTGGGTCCCGTTGACTCCCACTGTTGAATCATTAAATTGTTCCCATTTCGACGTTTATTTGCCGAGTCTATTTCAACAGATGCTTGAAAATGTGACCATTCACTTCAATACACTTGTCTATCCGCGCTCTAAATGAACCAACAGAACTGAGAAGTATTTCTGATGTAATCTTCCGGCAAGCTTCAGTTATTCGTCTTTTCATGTCCTCACGTGTTGTTAGCTTGTTTCTGTAAGACTCACTTTTTAAGTAGCCCCACAAGAAGACATCAAGTGATGTAAGAACAGGTGATCTAGCAGGCCATTGCCTCGGACCACCTCGTCCGATCCATCGTTGATGGTAAACATTGCTTAATACGCCCCGGGCTGCTTGGGAATAATGGGCTGGACAACCATCATGTTGAAACCACATCGTTTGTCGCAACTCCAATGGCAGTTCTTCTAGTAATACTGGAAGATGGTCCCGCAAGAAGTTTGCATACTTTTCGCCATTCAAGTTGCCTTCAATAAAATATGGACCTATTAATTTATCCCCAATAATTCCCGCCCAAACATTAACATTCCAAGGGTGCTGGCGTTCAACTTGTCGCAACCAAAAAGGGTTTTCGGCAGCCCAGTAATGCATATTATTGGTGAAAGTCGACTCATCAGAGAATTACACCTTGGCGAAGAAAAGGGGGTCTCGTTCAATTTACTGTAGTGCCCATTGACAAAAGGAAACCCGGTTGCGAAAATCCTCACTAAAAAGTTCTTGATGCATTGAAACATGATAAGGATGGTATTTATGCCGATGTCATATCTTATAGCCATAGGCGATGGCGATGGCGTGATAGTTAGCTCATCGGACTATCACGCAGAGTCTGGGTTCGATTCCAGGCTGGGTCACCACCAATTTTTCAAATCGCCATCACCCTTTCGGCGGGCAATGGCAAACTCCCGAAAGTAAAATTGCCTACGAAAGAGCTTCTAAGGAGTGCCGTTCGGACTCGGCGATAAACCGTAGGCCCCGCTCAGATGTGACAAAAAAAAAATGACAACATGAGCAACACAAATGAGTGTCAAGAAGACAATCGTTTGAGAAATTCCTGATTCACGACTTATTTGTCGAGTGGTAATGTGAGGATCGTGTCCTCAACAGCCACCCTATCTGACCCATTCTTTCTCTTTGGATGCACACTTCCTTCACCAGTGAATTGTTGGATGACCCGATAAAAGGAAGCGCGCGATCGTATCTGGTCTGGGAAACGTTGGGCGTAAAGAGCAACAGCACCATCGATGTTCCTTCCACTTTCTCCATAAATCAATATCATTTCAATTTTCTCTTGAATTGAAAAAGCCTGCATTATTAATCTGAAAAACGTTACTAATAATAATCAGTTCCTCAAAACAAATATCGAACTTCAAACACCCTAACAACGTTGGAAACCGATTAATGTTTTAGGCGTGCCAGTGCAGTGGTATCTAGCACTGAATGAATAAGACCTTTGAGACAAAGTCGTGTCGCCCCATTGAGGAATACGACTGAGCAATGAAAATCAAGAATTATCATTTGAAGAATCAAAAGTGACCTTCGTTTGACCTTAAAAATGGGTCTCATTTTCTCTTAAACTCGTGGTCACCATCTTATGTCCCCTTCAGAACCTTGTGACTTTTGTCTGAAACATTTTTCGCGATATCGCGTATTTTTCGAGTAATTTGGATGTCTCAAGTTAAAAAACTCACCCTGTAAAACAACTCAAAAAGTGACAGATTGGAACATCGATAAAATAAGTGCTGAATATCGTTGAGTGGAAGTACGTGGGCGGGTCAATAAGTCCGTGACTTTTGGATTAAAACACAGATTTTTTGATAAAAAAATAATTTTATTTTTCAACGTAGTCTCCCTTGAGCTCTATACACTTTGTCCAACGCTTCTCCAATTTTTTTATCCCTTCCAAAAAAAATGATTTGTCGAGGTCCTCAAAATAGGCCTTTGTTTGCGAGATGACTTCATCATTGGAGTCAAATCTTTTTCCACCAAGCCATTTCTTCAGGTTTGGGAACAAGAAGTAGTCGCTCGGAGCCAAATCAGGAGAATAGGGTGGATGAGGGAGCAATTCATAGCCCAATTCATGGATTTTTGCCATGGCAACTGCACATGTGTTTGTGGTCGACTGTGAGCAAACGCGGCACCCATCTTGCGGAAAGCTTTCTCATGCCCAAGTGATCATTCAAAATTGAAACCACTTAGCCATGCGAGATCCCTACGGCTTCCACAATCTCTCGCACTTTCAATCTTCGGTCGGCCAACACCATATCGTGAATTTTTTCGATTGTTTCGGGTGTAGAGACCTCAACTGGGCGTCCAGGACGTTCGGCATCTTCAGTGCTTGTACGGCCACAACGAAATTCAGTAAACCACTTTTTTACCATTGAAATCGATGGTGCAGAGTCCCCATAGTATTTATCAAGCTTAGCCTTGGTCTCGGTAATGGTTTTTTTTCGCAAGAAATAATGCTTAATAAGCACACGAAATTCACTTTTTTCCATTTTCTCCTCAAATTAGTGAGTAGTCTGATAAAAATAGCTGTCAAACACAAACTAACTGACGCAGCAAGTTTAAATTTTGACAGGAGTCAACTGACAGATGCCTGTTGACAGGAGCAGTGTTGCTGTTTCAGTAAAGTGGTCAGAAATTCAAAAAGTCACGGACTTATTGACCCGCCCTCGTATTTACCCACTTTCATGCTAAAGATATACTCGTATCTCACGCTAATTTTTTTATAATTTTAGAGTTAATTTTGTGTCTACCAGGTAGCAATGCCTCTGTTGAAAGAGTGTTATCTCATATGAATAAGATATGAACCAGTGAAAAAAGCCAGTTCGGAGTCTAGACTTTGAAATCTATTCTTATAGTAAAGGGTAACATAAATAAATCATGTTGACAATTCCTTGCGTTTTTGAGAACAAAACCTGGTATTTTAAAACAATTCTGTTCATCAGAAAAATATAAAGAATTTTCGTGTGTTAATTTTTATTAAACAAACTTTAAATATAAAACATAAGAAATATCTCATATTTGGTTTAATTATTATAATTAATTTAACTTTTAAACGTAAAAACAAATAAAAAAATTATGTGTTTTGCCAAAAGAAATAAACAGGTGTCCCGCTTTGAGAAGAAAGAATTATGGTCACCTAATACTTATTTGCCCCATGTTTCTCAACTTTTTATTAAGCGTTTTAAAATCAAGGAATCGAACGAAACGACGCAGCTGTTTAAGATATCAACCTTCCGATTATATTCGCATGTACTTATTAAAATTACATTAAAGAACGTTAGTGCACACGCATTCGTGAATACTCACTGTAAAAAAAAACCCTTTTCTTGGATTTAGTTCGCTTGGAAATTCTCTTGTGTTAACGTGCAACTATCTACAAATAAAAAAACCAACCATGCAAAGTTCGGACCTATTTAAAAGTCATCGCTTCATTTGGACGTATTATGGACTGATGTTCCCTAAAAGACTTCGCAACCTGTATCTTATCTATTCAATTGCATTTACTATTGCCGTTACTATAACTTTCCCCCTCCATCTTATAATTGGTCTTTGCACGATACAGACAAAGTCAGATATTTTTGAAAATCTTGCAATTACCTTTGCAAACATAGCAGCCTCGTATAAACTTTTTGTTCTATGGCATCATCTAAATGACATCAAACGCATTGATGAATTATTTACCATTTTGGACAAGCGCGTCAAGTCCCTAGATGAAAAGCTGTACCAACAACAACTATTCAATCGTTGCAAGAGAATCTTACAAATTATCTTATCAACATACGTTTGGGCGGTCGTTATTCCAGAAATTGCAATTTTTTATGACAACAAAAGAAAGTTGAAGTATCCAGCATGGTTTCCGATGG
Organism: Volucella inflata; assembly: GCA_928272305.1. Lineage (NCBI taxonomy): Eukaryota > Metazoa > Arthropoda > Insecta > Diptera > Syrphidae > Volucella > Volucella inflata. Next base: position 208,124,517 of record OV743716.1, read on the forward strand.
AAATAGAAGTATCTGCGATAAACTATTGGATTGCTCATGTATATCAGTTCATTGCTGTTAGCTGCCAATGCACTAATGACTACTCTAGTGACACCTACGCTTCGACTTGCCTTGCCCTGCTGAGTGGACATGTCCGATTACTTGCCATGAGAGTGTCAAAATTGGGAAAACAAGAAGGTGTTAGTCAGAAGGATAATAACAAGGAGCTTAAATTGTGTATTAAGGACCATCAGAATCTAATCGAGTATATACAAATATATTTATATTGAAAATAATATTTATAAAATTTCAGATATTTCTGATCGAACATAAAGCAGATATATCTGATTTAAAATTTGGATAAGAAATTCTGTTCAGAAAATACTAGTTAACCCAAATCTACCACCGTTTCGATTTGATTAGATTTTGTTTTTTCTCTTTTAGACTTTATCATTATATTCAAAAGGTCCTTTCGAAGGGGATGTTCCTGCAGATATGCCTCACGAGTATCATATTATGTTCTTCAGTCATCAGTTTGATGTTCTATGTTAATAGCATTTTTGCACAACTGCATTACGTCCTGTTCTTTATTTCGATGGCTTTGGAAATATTTCCGGTTTGCTATTATGGAAGTATGTTCGAATTGGAATTTCTGGACTTGTCTTATGCAATATTTAGCTGCAACTGGATGGACCAGGATAAGGAATTCAAGACAAATGTGATTATGTTCTCAAGGCGTTGCTTGAAACCGACGCCAATATATTGTATGGGCATGTTTCGGATTCATTTGGATACGTTCTTTGCTGTCATGAAAAGCGCTTATTCTCTGTTTGCTGTTGTTCTACAAACTAACTGAAATATGTACCTGAAGCACCGTAATTGTACAAGAACTATCTTTATTTATTCACTCACTTTTCAATTTTAATGAGTAAAATGTTAATCTAATAAACATATGCAATAAACGTTTTAATGCAACTTGCACAAAATTGAAAATAGAGAAATACCAAATCTTTAATTTTGTATAGTTGGACTTGGCCTGTTGGTTGGGCGCTCTAGAAATAGGGTAAGCGCCATCAGTTTAGTGTTGCAATGCAATGTTACAACAGTTTCAACACATGAATCGTGCTCATTTCAGCTTCAAGTGGTAACCTCCGAGGTTCATCCGGACTTGACTTGCCAACCTTTTAAGCGCGAGTGAGTGAAAAGTGAGTGATATCAGCGGTGATCTAAAATCCGCAAAACACAAATGAGACCTTATCCGGACTGTCCTAAAGCTCAGGTAAGATAACGTTCTCCGAGACTAAGTCAGGTCTTGGATGGAAGACGGTGGCGGATGAGCCCTGAATGGACCAACGGCAGTGCTCACATCTCCGAACGGGTTACTGGGCCATCGTCCAAGGGGTATCTATAATGAAAATGGCCCTACATGTTGCGGATTGTGCCACCACGGTAACTGCCCGATCAGATCATGGAAAAAAGGGCGAAAGTTACGAAGCAGTGGCAACCCTCGGATAAGGATCGATCTAGTCTTAATAAACCCTGCAAACGAAACAAGGACACCAAACTTCGGATATACACATGGAATGTTAAGCAAACCAAATATTACCGCCATCTAGGAAATGGACCGGACAAAGTAAGGGTGATAGACTGCGACATTTACTACGGCAAAAGTACAGATCATTTAAATTTCTATGAAAATACCTATGGCATGACTTTCAAGTCATGTGCTATGCTATGAAACGTATACACGAGTAGAAGAAACTCAACCAAAACATGGGTTTATTTATAAGAGATACTCTATGGATCTATCATATTTAGCTTAAATAAAACCAGCTCTATTCTATACATTTTGATTTTTGGCGGATCAATTTTTTGCACGATTGTTCCTTAAATGACACTTGTTTTCAACACTTTGTACTGGATTTGTTGAATGATTGCTAGATACCAGATTTGCGTTGTTTTATTGACATTGAAGCCCTTTAACTTTAGAATGTATTCGCTTATATACCTTGACCATAAGAGTAGTTCTAATTTAGCCACAATAAACAAGTGCCCAACTTAGATCGAAAAATATATTGAGGTAGGGAAACCGGCTACTGGATTTAGTGATTATCTGCTCCGTGGCAAATTCAGTTAGCCTGAATCTGCTTCCAGAGTTTGTGTTGTATACACTCTTTTCCCAATAATAATCCTCTGTTCTTTCATGGCGCCAAATTATTCTACAGATTAAATAAAATGTAACCTAATTTTTTGGACATTGTGCGTAGATTTTAAGCCTTGCTCTCGTGAGTGCAACAAGCGCAATAAATGCTACCTTTGTTCTCTGAAACAAGTACCCAAGTACATGTCACAGTTGTCAGTCACCTGTAATATCAGTTTTAGCCCATCACTAATTTTTCGGATGCACGTGGTTTTAACAAGGCGTACGCATTCTATTTTCATATTCAAGAGTCATTGTTCTTCTTTTAACGATGGTTAATACAGAATTCGAGACTCTTGTTTACTTCGTAGCGAGGATTTTACTCTAACTCCCACCAAGAAAGACCAGACTCTTTCTGGGCCCTCATGAGTATAAGCGGTTCGATATTTTAAGATCAGTTATAATCCTTAGTAAGACTTAACAAATCTATTCTGTTTAAATGAAACTGGTACTTGGTGGCCACTGCCAACAGATAAAATAAGAACAACTGATGTTTAATCAAGGTAACAGCGCTGGGAATCACTAAGCCTACGTCGGTTTTGTGCCAAATTTCAAACACCTAGCCTCCCTTAGACGAAATTGCTTGCAATAAACCTATATGTACGAGACCTACCATCACACTTAAGATACACAAGTAACTGATGCCTAAATATTTTCTCAAATACGAGGGCGGGTCAATAAGTCCGTGACTTTTGGATTAAAACACAGATTTTTTGATAAAAAAATAATTTTATTTTTCAACGTAGTCTCCCTTGAGCTCTATACACTTTGTCCAACGCTTCTCCAATTATTTTATTTTTTATCCCTTCCAAAAAAAATGATTTGTCGAGGTCCTCAAAATAGGCCTTTGTTTGCGAGATGACTTCATCATTGGAGTCAAATCTTTTTCCACCAAGCCATTTCTTCAGGTTTGGGAACAAGAAGTAGTCGCTCGGAGCCAAATTTGGAGAATAGGGTGGATGAGGGAGCAATTCATAGCCCAATTCATGGATTTTTGCCATGGTCGATTGTGAGCAAACACGGCACCCATCTTGCGGAAAGCTTTCTCATGCCCAAGTGATCATTCAAAATTGAAACCACTGAGCCATGCGAGATCCCTACGGCTTCCACAATCTCTCGCACTTTCAATCTTCGGTCGGCCAACACCATATCGTGAATTTTTTCGATTGTTTCGGGTGTAGAGACCTCAACTGGGCGTCCAAGACGTTCGGCATCTTCGGTGCTTGTACGGCCACAACGAAATTCAGTAAACCACTTTTTTACCATTGAAATCGATAGTATTTATCAAGCCATAGTATTTATCAAGCTTAGCCTTGGTCTCGGTAATGGTTTTTTTTCGCAAGAAATAATGCTAAATAAGCACACGAAATTCACTTTTTCCATTTTCTCCTCAAATTAGTGAGTAGTCTGATAGAAATAGCTTTCAAACACAAACTAACTGACGCAGCAAGTTTAAATTTTGACAGGAGTCAACTGACAGATGCCTGTTGACAGGAGCAGTGTTGCCGTTTCAGTAAAGAGGTCAGAAATTCAAAAAGTCCGACTTATTGACCCGCCTTCGTATCTAGACAATGTCATTTAAGGCAATCGAAAAGCTAGCATACTTAGTTGATTGATCCTTAGCAAGAATTATGAATATCAGAAGTCTTTTCAACTTCTTCTCCAAACATTGTCAGATCACAATAACCCCTTCACAAATTGAACTTTTTTCCTTAAAGTGACTGGCGAGCTTGTTTAAAAAATAATGACACTACTGAGCATATGATATTGTGTGGTATGGACTAATCTTTATTGTACTCCTCACGATCAATAAATAAAACCAATATAATCGGAACCGGAATTGTTTTGTTAAGTTAAGAAGAATAAAAATATTTACCTCGAAAACACCTTACAGTAAATTCTTACTGAAAGAACTTTTCAACTAATGTCTTAATACTTTTACCGCTCACTTATAAATTCAGAAGGCACTCGTGTTTATTTGATTTTTACAATATAAAGCTTCAACTAACTATAAATTTGTATTTGTACTCAATGGTCAACTTTTGATATGACAAAGAAAAATAAAATAATTAACTAAACAGCTTCCGAAGGTGATGAACTACCCGAAAGAGAAAAATTCTTTTGACGTGCATGAACCTCTTCGATTTTTGGGATAAAAATGCTTCGTTAAGCAATATCAAGTATATAAATTACCTTGTTAATTAAAACAAATTAATTAAGTTCACACCATTTTTACTTTTAATTAGATCAGAAGCTAAACAACTTTTCAATGCCTGCAGTTACACCTTAAAGTCTTATTAGCTTTTCAAATTCATTTCTCACTGTATTTTTGACAGTTCACCCGGCGAGCATCGCAAATTTTTAAATTTGGCGCACAAACCAATCAGCACTTGCTTAAGTGCATTCCGTTGTTTGCCTTAAGTGAATTTCACAACAAAATAAAAGAAGTCATTTCAAGATGAACGATTCCTGTAAGTAATAAAATCAATGTTTTCGATATAATTTATCAATTAATTCTACAAACAGTTGGAGGAGATACATTTAATGCAACACAGGCAGGTACCAGCGCTGGCGCTGCTTCCGAACAGAAAGCGGAGGTTTGTTTTGTGTTTTTGGGTTGAAAGTTGAAAATAAGTCAATTTATGGTTTGGTTTGTATTGTTGCAGGGAGTTGTTCCAGTGGTAGTCAAGCAGGTTCTAGAAGCACCAGAAGGGAACTTTCAAATGTGGGGAATGACATTTGGGATGGTAACATGCGTTGCTGTTGTACGGTCTATTGATACTTCCTCGACAAAAATCACATACTTATTGGAAGATCATACTGGACAAATTGAGGCTCACTATTGGTTGGAGGAGGGTGACACTTTAAAGGCACCTGATGTCATGCTGAATAACTATTCGAAAATATTCGGCACTGTCCGGCAGCACAGTGGACAGAAGACGCTCATGGTATTCAAAATGTTGCCGGTCATCGATGCAAATCAGGTTGTAACTCATATGTTGGAAGTCCTACACTCTCGATACAAGGCTGAAGAGTACTCAAAGGTAGCAATATCACGAGAATGTAATTTGTTTTGCACACTTACCATAATTTAAATTCTCTTGCAGAAGGGATCAGATGGAGCATACGGTGATTTCAGTATGGATGTTGGTCAATCCAGTGGACTAGGTGGACAACAAGGTGGAAATAACTTGGGTCTTGAAGGTAAACACCTGGCTGTTTTTCAAGCAATCAAAAATCATGCATCTGAAGAGGGCATTAGCCGAATGGAGTTGCAGAAGAGATTCAACCACATCTCTAAGAACGAATTGGAGTAAGTTGAACGTCGCTTTTGCTGTTAAACTAGCAACTAATAAATTGATTTCAGCTCGATTCTCGATTTTATGACATCGGAGGGTCACATTTATTCCAGTATTGATGCGGATCACTTTCTTAGTACAGACAGTTAGGTTGGTTAAGGTGTTTTTGGTTTTTTATGTTTGTAATTCAGTATAATTATTTAATTCAATAAATTTAACAAAATGGATAAGTGGAGATTTGACGATGTGTTTAAATCAAAAAATAAAATAAAAAATATGGGTAAAGCGAGAGTAAATATACATGACTCGTCTGAATAAATCACAATAAAACGGGACTGGTTTGTTTGAAGAAGCCATCAAGACGACTTTTTCATTAAAATGAGTGCCTCTTCGTTCAGCTCTAAATCATGACCCAACGTCATGGAGATTGAAAATTACCTTACTTTGATACTTTAGATGGTGCTACAGCACAGTAGGGTCTTGCCTTCACCTCGTTCGTTAGACTTGCAAACTGATTTACTTTGAACTCGTTAAAATCATGATGGACACCCAAAAAGAAGGAATCCAGCTGATGACCCTATTCACCTGCCTGATCAGCAGAAAGTCTGTCAGGGGCATGATGTTCCGCTGTATAAGTAACGATAACGAGACAAGCATGGCGCGAAGAGCGGGGTCATGGCCAATCGAATCTCCGACAACGAAGTCGTAAAAGCATATCTGTAGAGAATAAATTGGAATTTTTTTCGAAGTGCTTGTTAAATATGTCCTTCTGAAAGCTGTAGTGATTGTCGTCAAAATTGGAGACTACAAAGCATGCTTATGTAACTGAAAAAAGTTTGGTACCCGACTGTTCGGTTACCTGCTATGCCGAAAAAATCAAATCAATATGGACAGAACAAATTCCATGCAGGCGGTGTATTAAAAGAAGCAACTTCAAGGCCGCTTTTGTAAAAGATAGTTCGGAATGGCAAAAATGCTTATGGCTTCGTTTGTAATGTCGGTATTGAATGAGGCAAGTAGGTACGAGTTAAAATCACGATCATGTATCCAGGATCGCTCAGCTAAAATTCAAATAACCTTCCTGAGCCCATAGAGACCTACAGCCTTACAGAGGATGGAATGTCAAAAATTATTCGTGCTTTGTTTTGGGTGAATTCGGAAATTCAATCGCCCAGACCACTGGTGTTCTTCCACTCTACATTAGTAGTAGTAATCGTTGTATTTAAACTCCCTAAGATAATTTTGCCATACAGTTCGCGGCTTGGGCTGAAGATTACTCGCTCAATTATCATCTGAAAACATCACATCCATTCTTATCATAGTCATGTCCATGCTTCTACCCCAAAAAGTAAAACTTAAAAAAAGTCACTTTAGTTCATAGAGAGAGAGAGAGGGTAAGGGCTTTCCCATTCCCACTCAATTCCTCCTTCTTTATCAATATAAACAGCTATTGACAAGATTTTTTCTTTGTTAGATCCCAGCCGCTCAAAATTATATATGTTTGAGTGACATTCTTTTGGATGCAGCATTTACATCGTTTTGCTCTCTTTGACCTTTCGAAGCGATACTTATGATTTTTTTCTGATGTCATAGGGTGCCCTTTACTTACTTTACCGTGAAGCCTTCTGGTTTAAAACGAGGTTTATATGATGCATTATCTGTTCATGTAGTACAGGATCTTATCTGCTTTAAAGAGCTCACATTGTTGAACGACACTCCAATGTTATTGGTTGTCCAAAATTTGTGGACCTACGAATCACTCTACAGGACGTTCGTTTTTGGATCACTCCCCTTAGTCCGGCTATCCGAACTTTTCTTCAAACTTTGGGTAGAAGGTCAGTTTTGAATGTCTTTAAGACCGTAATTACTGATAACCGCCGTCGAATATGTCAAAAACATGGTAGGCTTTATAGCCTTGACGTTTAGTGTTTACCCTTTCACCTAAAACAACATCCTTCGTTCATTAAATTTCTTCTGTGAGTAAGGCCTGCCAATACTCTCATTTTTCTACTGTGCATTAATTCTTGCGCCATAGGGCACCTTAAAAGATGGCAGAAAAAAGTCTGCAAAGCTCCTGCAGTTTTAGCCGTTCGTAATTGAACTTTTAATAGTATTTTGTTGTCTTTCTGATGTTCCTCAATTTTGGTTACATCAAACTAGTGGGTAAATTCAATAACGTTTGGATATCTATCAGAGAGATTGACTCCCGTCGCAATATCCATTAGTCTAATTATTTTATCTTGAGGTGGTTTCGTGAAGGCTATATTTTACAACAATATCACCAAAAATAGACTTAAGTCAAAGCATTGTGCTAAAATCTTCCAGGAAATTTTCACACGCTTTGTCCCGGAATTCGTATAAGCTTTGGTATTCTTGTTTGCGTCATCGATGTCGGCTTGTACAGTACATATTTAAATTATTAGCGGAACCGAGAACGACAAATAAAAGCTGTATATTGTAGCGTTTTGTCGATGTTGTACTTTCCTTGTTTTCATTTCCAAGTTCATACTTGGTTTCGTGCTCATTCAAAGCGTTTGCAAATAGTAGCAAACTATGGCGCTGATGTTGGCTTATGAGTTACTTTACACTATTTCGAGTTGCGATGTCTTAACCCATTTTTGAAACCTATACCTCGGTGTTATGTTTCTTTTAAATCAGACGAAATGTAAATATTAAGTCAGATTTGGACTGACGCGATGTAATAACTTTCTTGTGGAGTGTGCCAAACAATGCTAAGGTTTCATTCATCGCACATACTTTGGTTTGACCAAATAATGGAAACGGGTTGGCGTATGCCCTCTACCAAGTCATATCCACCTTCGTTATATAGCACTGAGGTAGTGCTAGTAGCCCGACAGTATTGATCTTACTATTTTTGCTTCATTTTGATCTGGGGTGGAATCCTGTAAAGTGATGAATGATGGTCAACATGTTGATTATCAAAATTGACCGTCACCCAGTTCTTGCTCTCTGTAAAGTGATCACCAATAAAATTTTAAAACAGCAGCACTTTAATTTTCATCTGTCAATTGATGTCATTTCCACACAGTGCTTGTCAAATTACCTTGATTTGTTTACTCTTTTCGGCAAGTCGACTTATCATTTAGTTAGCTATTTTTTAGTTTTTTTAACATAGATTCATTAATTTAAGGTCGCTAGCAAATAAACACCAAATCGAAATAATGGCAGATTATATGGAAGCCCACCCCGAATTGGCTAAAAGCTACAATTCCCATAATGGGAACCAAAATAATGTGGGTACCATCTATACACCATACAACTAAAAAAGTAAAATAATTTTTTAACGCAAGTAAGGAAACTAATGTAAATGCAACTTATCTCCTGGTATTTTGTACTTTTGATAGAAAAAAGCTTAAGTAGTTTCTGATCGCGATAACCGAATAAATGATAGGCAAAGCTTAGGCTGCATTTTTCTGATAACTTTTGTTGTAATTCTTGCGACAGTGCTCAGGGCCCATTGGGGCTAATCAGTCAGAGCCTTCTTGTCTTTGATGGCCACCACCGCCCAGAAGGTTTAATATAGCTTTTAGTTGAAGAATTTGAGGGATATACGAGGAACGCGTTCCATTTGGTAAATCGAGTAGGCCCAACAAATCTAAAAAAAAACTTCCTTTGTCAATCTAAAGTTTTTCAAAAATCTTAAATGAAAAAAAAAAACAAAACACAAGAATAAGGTAACAATCCAAAGAAAAAAATAAAAGATATTCACATTGTATCAGGAAGTCCTAAGATATTAGAGTTATCCCTTAATATTCTTCTGGAAAGTCGGACATATGAACCACTACCATTTTCGTCGCATCTTGGACTTAAAAACAAACTCATTGAGGTAAACATATCACTATAACCGAATAACTTTCGAAAAAACCACAAAACAATAATTGAAAGTGACACTAAAATAGCTGTCAGCTGAAATTCATCACAAAAAGTTGATGATCGCTGTGATCATCACCTTACGGGATCCCAAAATGAAAAATGTGACGATCAACTATCAGTTTTCACCTTAGAGGATTCCACCCCTGGTTAATTATCGGCGTAACCTTCATCACCGAAGTTGAATGGTTTGATATCCCTGGTAGTTGAGGGATACTTGTGTAATGCTCTTAGAGTGTTTTCCCGTCATTGTGGGGTTTAAGATGTCCATAGACAACCTCGATTGGTTGACGGTGATTTCCTTCCGTTCTGTCAAAGATTTCGTGCTTTCTTATATTGGCATTAAAATCACCTAAGAGGACGAAACTTAATCGTATTTAGGGAATTGCTCGTTTGTTTTTCCTTTATGGAGGTGTGAAGTCATAGCAAGTTTCTATGTTGGCAAGCTAGCCCTCAATGCAAGGTGTTAATTCACGTGCCAAAAACTCAATAATTTGTTGCATAAGTCTACCACTTACAGCATATTATTGCATTCAAATAGACGCTGTTCTGGCATCTGTAGCAATCAACAGAGTATTGTCATGTTTTCCATCCTCCTTGTGACAACTTTGGGCCCTTGCATATGGGCTGATTTAGAAGCCAAACATACGTCTACACCTGTCGTTGTTCATTCCTATCCGAGATTAATTGTTTATCCGCCACCATCTCCATCAGGCAGCATATAAGGACTGTTGACGTTAATACCCGCCATACAATTTGCGGATGTAAAAACCGTTTATTCATATTCTTATTATTAGCTCTAGATCACAGCGGACCCTATATATTCCGGGATATAACTCAAACTGGACGCAGAGGAGACGCGAAACATGGTGTAACCTAATTCACTTACCTACAGTACTTTATATCGTCAGGTTAATGCCGGCCGGTGCCTACTCTATCTTACTCAATCTCTTGAATACAGAAACTTAATCGCATTGGTTACGCTATCAGATTAACCTGGCAGGGAGTAAACATTAACCGAGTCTTCACCATTGGAATTCCATAAAAAGTACTTCGTTTAAGCTTACTCCGGCTGACACAAATGCGTATACTAGTTTCGAATGCCTAGCTTTCAAACACATGTATTACTGGCAAGATAAAAGGATCATGTCATCACGGACGCCAATGTGCTTGGTTTGATTAACAAGAATCAGTTTACCTTAGATAACAGAGTAGGATACTGTTCTTCAGCGGATCCTACCGCAGATGAATACTTGGAGGCTCTATTTTAGAATACATAGTCAATGATGCAGGGAGCTTGCTACTTTGCATTTGAGTAACCCAAACATGACACACACATACGAATTTCTGCCGACTTAGTTGTCGATTTCCCTAAGAACATAAAAAAAATTCACCAAAGCAGCACTCTTAAGCCACTTCCTTCAGAGCCATAGTTAACTGAGGAAACAGATCCCCGCTAATTCATTTAATTTCAAATAAGGTCATCCCAATCCCAAATCCAAACACAGCCAATGCTGCCGTTAGAAGGCGCGCTTTATGATGACTTCTTAATGAAAACCTGGCAGGTTTCACTCCTAATCGAAAACCTATTATCTCGTGAGATCATGTTTGTCCGTCCTACATTTAAACCAATGTGTATATAACGCCATAACGGCGTCCAGTCCGCAATCGGACGACGGCTAATGGAAGCACCACTTTTATGTAACCAAATGTATTGCACAGAAACAAACTCTTTTCTTCCAATTAAGTTCGATTTCTTTTATTACATTAATGTTACGACAAATAAGCAGTGTTTAAGCAAATGGAACTTCTTAAAATATCCATCATTCCAAGTACAATGCTTAATGATGGTGTGCTTCGGCCTCCTTCCTCTTAGCTGCTTCGAATGCAGCCTTGTTTTCGGGTGAGTTTGCTAAATAAGAAGACAAAGAAGTAATTACGAACAAATGAACCTCAACATACCATGAAATACTTACAAAGTTTGCTAATTTTGTAGAAAACAGGCGCAGCAACGATGATTCCAATGAAGTAATACTTCCAGACCCACTGGTTCTTAAGGTAGTACTTCAGAGGAAATTGGGCAATCTTTGCCGAGAATGTGTAGGGGAATTTCATGGGGCGACCCACTGGCTTTTCTGCTGCTTTATCTGCCATTTTAATGTTTCTATTTGCCTGTATAAATAGAATTTCGTATTCTATCAAATTATTTTTTAAAATAATTGGAAAAAATTATGTAACCTAAATTGCGGTCGTACCTTGAGCACCCAAAAAGTCAGACAGAAGACACTTGATCTCAGTGAAGTTAGTAGCAATAGTGAATGTCGTTTGTAAGGAATGTAGTAGAAGTTATAATGAACGAATCTAACGCCTTCAAATAAATATATAAAAATAGATACGCGCAAAGTAAATGGAGAAGTAAGATGTCTTTTTATCATTCTGAAATATGTAAAATCAATTTAAATGCACTGATTTTGCAAAAATTAAAAGATCAGAATTAGAAAATAGTTGTGAGACCATGCCGAACTATTATAATGCCTCCGGTATGATCAAACTCGAATAACGAAAACGATAGAGCGCGTCTTGAATAGGATCAGGAATGATGAAAAAGTAGTGTAAACATTACACGCTCGGTGGTCATTAAAGGTTTCGGGATTTAGAAAGTGTTTCCTGGCTACAAATTAATAGGCGATAATTCAGAAAAAATAGAATATTGTACGACAAATATATGGAATGAAGAACGCAGAGGTTGTAAAACTTTATAGAATTTAGAGGAATTTATAATCTAAGGAAAGGTACGCATATTTTCTACAAATCCAATATGGGAAAAAATAAATCAGTGATAGTCAAAACCGAAACAATCGCGCGCGTTGTATATTTGGATACGTCCCTATACTCCGAGGTATCCGAGGTATCGATTCGGACTACCGCTAATAAACAGACACGAAACAAATGTGGGTATCAAGGTCAGTATAGACCACGGAAATATTGTTATCGATGCTGAAAGTTTGTTCTACTGCAGACTGTTAGTTGGCGAATATCGTAAACGCGCCTTTCAACTGGAACGAGCGCGAAAGCTACAGTTCAATCTATCAAATCAACCGCAAAGATTTACTTTCTTACTTAGATGTTACTTCAGTTGGGGATAAGCGTAAGCCTTAATTAACAAGCCCCTATAGTAAGCCCGATCCATAAAGGAGGCAGTTCAGTTGCTCACTCACTCAGATCGGAGCATTGGTGTCCATTCGTTTCACATGTTCTAGCGTTTTCAGTCGACTTATGAGCGGTTTTCTGACAAGGTCAATGTTGGTTTGGAACTCGTACAGTTCCTTGTGGAATTTCCTCCAACAAAGCCCGTCAATGCACATGGAACCGAATATTTTACGAAAAATTTTTTCTCAAGGCGAGGACATCTTCATACTCCTGTCTATTCGTCAGGACTATTGCCTTCTTACTCCAAAGAGACAGCAATTGGCAAGAGTGATTCTTAGCTTTATTTCTACAGCAGTTTTGTCCACAGATTCGAACCAAGGTAGGCAAAATTCGTTACTATCTCAAAGTTATACATATTGACTTTGAATTTCTGTTCAATTCGTCGATGGCGTGTGTCTCTTTCTGTTGACAGCATATACTTGGTTTTTATTTTCACTTACGGTTAGATCCATTTGGCAAATGCAAACGCAACAGTGACAGCCAGATGCGCTTGCTATATAAATTAATTCATAGGTGTAAGTTTGTACTTGCACAGACAGATCTCAAAAATCGCTGGATCTGTACCGTCATTCGTCATTCAGACTACATTGGGACCCGTGCGTCCTCTGAAATAGTTTACTATATTTTCTTTTCTCCGTTTAACAGATTTCTATTGGGTCCGTGGGTAGAGCCAATTCAAGGAGAATGCCCTTGTGAATGTTTTTATTTAAGTAATACGTTTGAAAAAACTCCTTCAATTCCTCCGTTTCGTGAGGAACTGTTATTTCGGTACTGAGACCGCATACTCGATGGTGTTTGTTGTATGTTGATTTGTCCGTCAGTTCTTTTCATGTTGCGAACATCGTAGATCCAGATGGAAGAATTGTCTAAAGGACTATAGATCAACCGTGTAAGCCGAGTCGGTAGATAACACTATTCTAACCACACCAATCAAGTAGAAGGTTTCTTTACCAAACTTTGTTGTTGGCGCCGATTATAAAATAATTCTGTCTCGAGGTCTGAATTTAATACAGTAAGAAAAGGTTCAGATGTACAAGTATAGATCGACAAAAACTACAGAAAAAAAATGTACGCATCACCATTTATATTTGTTGGGCCTTATTGTGCGATATTTTGGATAACTTGCTTTTTAAAAGCACAAGTTGAACAAAGTGTTTGATCGAAATGGATTAACATTTAGAGCATCTTCTTTTAAAAATTCTGCCTTATTCTCCATGCCAACTCTCTTTTATAACGATATTTCAGCTGTCAATGCTTTAAACGAGGCCAATCTGTTCGCTGCTCACTTTGTGGCCAGCTCAACACTTTCACATTGTGCCTCGTCTCCGCCTACATTTCCGTCGAATCCACAATGGGACGAATTCACGTTCGCACTCCTGTAATAGCAGTAGTACCTAACTGTCTTTATTCACATAATTTTTCTACCCTTTTACTGAAGAAGTGATCTTCCACATTGGTACAGTCACACCTCGAGTTACGACGCTTCGACTTAAGTTATTTCGACTTACGACGCGTTGCGACGTCGGTAAAATTTAAGAAGCTTTCCTCGACATACGTCATTTATGCTTCGAGTTACGACAGTAAATGCGTTCTTTCTTAGGTTCCTGTTATGGTTTTTATTATTCTTCATTGATTTATCATAAATATATGTACGTAGTGTGTACATATTACATGTTCGTTTTGCTTCGACGTAAGTCGAAATCGACTTACGACGCGTTTTCTCGTTTTTCTCCTTCTCTTCAGGACCCTTCCCAAATAGATAAAAAACAGCATTTATCCAACCTATCATGGAAACGCTGACAAACCGTCAGCTCATGAAATATCTCGAAACATGAAAATGACCTGCAGTATGGTTTTGGTACATAGTTAATTGCAATTCGCCGCAATTGGCAGTAGCAATGTGCTTTTCAAACATTTTACTGTAACAATCGCCTAAGAATCCTTACCTGTATACTCCCAAACCCACTTTGGGAGGCACTCTGAAATATTTCTTAGGCACAACGACTTGCTTAAGTCTTAGTCATTATAACATGCAAACATTTAAAACCAACGTACATCGATATATTTCTTTTTCTCCTCCGGTAAATGTCACCCAATTCTTGACATCTGGAGACTAAGACGGCCAATCCAACACATTGAAGTCATTTCTCTCTTTGAAGCCCTGACAGATACGACTACAATGTTTCCTCTCGTAGGAGCCAGTCCCGGTTTCCACGTCCGAATAGTATTTCAGCGGATGCCACAACTCCTTTTTTTTACAGTTGGATCATTCTTTGAGAATCGAGATGTCCGGTAAAGGTCACCAATGTTTCCAGTTTCACTATGAGCAGTTCTCAAGGGATTGTTAAAGAAAAAAATTCTTCATTGAAAATAATGTTAGCCTAGTACATATCTTTGCACCGGTGAGCCCACTCAAGTGTTTTTTTTTTAAATCTATTTTCTCTGATGATTTTGCGAATACCGAAGACAGAGACCTCTAATTGTTCTTTTCTTTGTTTTTTATTGTTTACGCGCGCCTCAAGGGGGTTATGATACCCTTTTACTGTTGCCAGGGCGCGGGCGGAAAGTTAGAAGGAGGAGAAAGGAAAGCATTGGGTCAGCGCACACTGGACTAATTACCCCGGGGTAAAACTGGTTTTATAGAAGAGGGAGATGAAGTGCGAAGAAAAAACGGGGTAACATTTTGAACCAGAAGTGAAGCGGTTGAACATCGGGTTAGAAACATATACACGCATAAATCGTCAATTTTAAGGGTGAGAAAATTATCAGAAATACACAATTTTACCCTGAAATATTCATCCCGTGTGCGATTGAAATAAAAGTTACACCGGTTTAACCCCGGGGTGAAATTAGTCCAGTGTGCGCTGGCTCATTGTTGTGATGTTGTGGTTCGAAACTCAGGTATATTTGGTTTCGATATTGACCCTCCAGGGGTGGGAGTCCGAATCGGACGGAGAGTTTTTTCTTCACTTGGAATGATTCAGGTTATCAATTTTAACGGTTGTTTTGTGCTTGAAATTCTACAACACCCAAATCTACATGCCAGTGTTATACTTTCACACGCAGATTTTTCTGACTGAGTTTCAATTACACAAATGAAAAACTTGTCATGAGTAGGATTCGAACCTTGACCCTCCGAGTGAGAAGTGATGGCTAGTACCACTACACCACGGCCACCTTCCACGTTTACCAACTTCCTCACAAAACTCTCTGAATTCCTGAGATACTTTGCTGCAGCTTTAACACGGCTTCAAACCGGACCTTATTGTATACAGCACTCATAACGGAAAAATCTTGTATCTTGTAAAAACGAAATCCAACTGAAGTAAAATTTGACTGAGCATTAGAGGATGAATAATTCTAACGAAAGCGAAAAATTTTTACCGTCTGCGACTAATGGGTTAATTTTTTATGAGTCACAAGCTTTTGCAAGCTCACTGTAAGAAATTAAAAAGAGAATAATCAAAGCCACAGTGCAGTGATCTTTAGACACGGTTTAAAGTCCGAATTTTATTGTTCCATTGTAAACTTACGAAATTTCTGTAGTTTTCTTTTACCAATATTTGAAGGTTTTCGATTGACGACTTCAAGAAGATACGAGTATACGAGAAAAATGAAGATGTTTCTGGAAAACATGTGCTGCTAAGAAAATCAACATATTTATCGACAAAATGAAAACATTAGCAAATTATTTATATTTTATTTATTATGATTTTTTGTTTATGTATTATGGTTTTGTTTAAAAATTAAAACTAACACAAGACAAATGTACAATAAGTTTGCCCTGTATGCTTGTAAAATGATCAATGAGATGCCTTGCTTATAACTTCTCTTTTCTTCTTTATATATTCTTCAAAACAAAATAATTTCAATTAACCTAAAGAATACGACATGCTCTATATGATGCAGTGTTCATTCTGTTCTTTATCCTTCTTCTATTTCTTTTGCAAGGACAACTTAAAAAGAAAAATGATAATATTTTGCCCTTGTTTTGCGTTTTTACAAAGATCATCTGAACCACATTTGCTGTTGTTGATTTGTGTTCTAAATTGTTTTTATTTTTGTTTTAAGAATAGATAAAAATATGCTTTAAGATTTAACAACTAGATAATGAATGAAATTTTTTTTACACTTGCTTTTTGTATCAATTTATTTATATATACTAAATTCACACAATGATTTTTGTTTTGTTTTATTTTATTTTGTTTATTTATTAATTTCGCAAACGAAACACAAAAAATTAGGTAACGAAACATTTTATTTTAACTTTTAATTACGTTTCTTTCTAAAACATTTCCCTAAGCTTGAACGAAAGTGTTTTGTTTTGTTTTTGTTGTTGTTATTATCTTTTATTAGATTCCTTTTTACAGTTTTCATTTGGAAAATAAAAGTATTGTTTATCAATAGGTTTTTTTTTTTTTTTAAGTGTATTTATTATATTTTTCACAATGCTTCTTAAACCTAGTAACTTTAATAATAAGAAAATTATTACAACATTTCTAAAAATGTTTTTGTTTTTTGTTTTCTCTTGTGAGTGTTAACAGTTGATTTGTTGTATCCAAAATATGTGGTTTGGAGTTTTTAAACACTGACGTACAACCAAAAATAAAAGATTTTTTTTTTAAGCTCTATTACACATTACATTGATTTGTTTTGTTATTGAATGGAAACAAAAAAATAATTGTGTGGGCAAAAAAAAAAAAAAATAATATAAAATTAAAAAGATAGTAATTATAATAATAGTTATAAGATATACTCTAGACGATTTGGTTACAATTAATTAATTTTTCTTGAGCTCCTTAGTACCAATTACACAAAACTACATTTGTGGGACTTGGAGGGAAACAAATAAGAAAATGGAGCAAGTCTTTACAGAGGCGTGTTTAGGAAAACAAGTTTATATTAACCGGACAGGGACATGGTCACGGACACGTATACGTATACAAAAAATACGAAAAAGATAAGATGCAAAGAAAACCAAGTGCGAATATCTTGTGATTTTTATTTTCTCGTTTACTATTTGTTGTACGTATTTAACAAATAAAAATATAAGAAAACTAAATGTATCTTCTCAAAGAAACTAAAAACAAATAGAAATATATCATAATTAAGTTGAAAATAATTTTTCCATACAGTTTATGGTGTTACAAGTACTGTAGATGTTTTCGTTTCACCTGATTATAATTTTAAAGCCAATTTGAAAATAAGAAAATAGCTTTTAACACCAGGATAGGTCCTTTTTTCTAATTAATAATAATAATAATAAAAAAAAAGAAATACAAAGCAAACATGTATGCTTTAAACAATTTGAGAAAAAGATAAGGAAAACAATTAAATAATAGTAAAATAAAGTAAAATAGTAAAACTAAGTGTCCTTGTTGGATCTGCGTATGTTTAATTAAAGTTTCTCCCTGTTCCTGATTTCTTTCTTCTTATGGTAGCTGGTTCTAAAGGAAGTTGATTAAATTTTTCTTTCTTCTTTTCCTTTGTTCTCATGTAGTACGTTTATCTTGTTGGTTTTTTTGTTTTTTGATTGAAATTGAAATTGAATATTTTGTTTGCTGGTAACTTTTGTAAATTAATTAACAATAACCAAATCGAGCCAAATCTCATCTTGATAAACTGTGCGATCGCTCACGGCTGCTACTGCCCGATGCGGCAACATTATTGCCAAGATCACCAATGCGTTGATGAGGTGGGAGTTTCTCAAAGAATGGATGACGCAGTGCTTCTCCTAAATAAATAAATCACAAAACAAAAGGGATTGTTTGAATTAGTTTTATTTTCGTTGAAAATTAATTTGTCCTTAAGTAATTGATGTCATTTTTTCTGAAATGTTTGTCGGAATAGTTCCTTCCGTCTAAGGTTGTTGCAAGTCATATATCTACAATAATATCACTTAAAGGAAGTGACGCTTAAGTTATTGGGTAAGTTCACTCAGTAAATGTTACTGAGTAAAAGTATGACCAGACAATTAGAATCTTTAAATAATGTTTAAATAATGTTGGACACGTTTTATAAGTTCTACCTAGACCAACACTTATCTGGGTTTCTCTATTTGATCCAGCAATTTTAGGAAACGATAATGAATCTTCTACCACGACTCAGGAGACTTTGATTCATACTGAGATGATAATTCTTCTTATTTTAGAAGCAGAATGATTCAGGGTAGAAGGTCATTAGGATTCTATTTACATTAATTACGACATTTTCATACTAGTACATTATGGAAGTATATGAATACACACCCTTCTTCCGAAACGAGCAATATGTTGCTAATCAGCAACTTAATCGTATCGTACATTGGAAGAACGACAGGCAAAAATTGCGAACTAGAAATCGTTTTCTAATAACGGATTCTATACAACATGCTTCTAAGAATCCAAGTGCGAAAATGTCGAAAACAGGGGACACTACTTGGATTTGCAAATGATTTGCTTGACATGCAAGCTCTTACAAAATTGTAAGAATATCACGAATGAGATCTATTGGGAATAAAACTTGAAGCAATCAGAAAAATAAATATTTCGGTGCAACTTTAATAAGCTTATATTTGAATTTAATACTAGAGGAAATGCTTTCACGGTGCAGAATTAGACGGACACGACGG
The DNA here is from genome assembly GCA_928272305.1 of Volucella inflata. Taxonomy (NCBI): domain Eukaryota; kingdom Metazoa; phylum Arthropoda; class Insecta; order Diptera; family Syrphidae; genus Volucella; species Volucella inflata. Next base: position 208,143,706 of record OV743716.1, read on the forward strand.
AAACAAGGACGTCACGGAGAAAACGGTATCGAATAAATATGCTATTTATAAATAACATACTACAGCAGTGTATACCAAAGCGAAAAAGACTACCATCTATTCTGAATAATCGCAAAACATAGAGAAAAAATTGCAACAATGATCGTGAGCGAACTACTATCAAGTGTGCCTCTGCTTTTTCTGCCAGAATTTTTCGCCAAGCAACCAAATCAAAACTAATGAAAAACGCATCGGTCGAGAAAATAAACTAATACAACTTAAATAAGGAAAAGGGGCAGTCAATTCATGAGATTAGATTCAAATGCCATAGTTCAAAAGGGAGCACTGAGTCTAATTGCACTCACTGCGCAATAGACCACTGTATTTTGACCAAGCCCCATTTCAAGTAGATAACCGCGTGAATTTTTGGCGAATTTTCGAAAAAAAAAACATACCTCAAACCGAAGTTAAGCCTAATAGTATTCGACCATTAATCTCGGTGGTAAACAAGTAGTAATCTGAATCGCATGGCTGTTCGTAAGATGAGTGACGGTCAAAATTGACAAAAATCACAATCGTATGCCAATTTGCAGGATAGTTTGGCATAGTTTAACTACAATTCGACTAGTTTTTACGCAATTTCATAACCGTGACTGGATCAACGGAAATAGACATAGCAGCAGTCAAAACAGAGGCCGAACTAGGCGAATCGGCACTACACAAGGCCAGGGTCAGTGTGTCGACCAACCAGGTCATGGCGAGAGTATTTTTAGGGCTGCACGCGGTATACCCCACATGAATTACCTTAAAAGTGAAAAACAATCAACGGCGAGCATTATATGAAGTTATTGCAGTAGATCAACGACAATTTAAAGCCAATACGACATCATTTGGACAAGAAGATAAAGCTCGTTCATCAAGACAATGTACGTCTGTAATTGAGAACACACAATTTCATGAATTTGACATAACAAAGAAATCTGTCTCCAGAGCACAAAGAGGAAAGGACAGTTTGATTACATGGGAAGCGAAGTTTGTGAAGAAGTTTAAAAAATAAACAGATCAAATATCATCTGAAGGATGGGCCAAGATTGAAATGGTTCGCGATTTATAAACAAAATTATGAAAAGCAATCTAACCATCTGATACGAGTCACGAGTAGAGAGAGATGTCTTGTTTCATTGTATAAAGGGAAAGGCGACACGAGAAAATGCAGCAAATGTGATTTTTTTTTTTTTTTTTTTTTTTTTTAAATATGTGGTGTAGTGTTACTAGAAACTTTTAAGTATAGCGAAAACTTCACAGTCTATTAGTATATAGGTATTAAAAGTTTCCATCGCTGAACTAGACACGTATAATTTGTACAAAAGAATACCGGTGATGGTGATGAGAATCTTATGAATGTCAGAGAGAGAACAAGAACAGGTCCAAGGGAAAGTAAGCAAATGTAAACAAATCAAAAATAGTCAAAACTTTGTAAAGTTTAAACTGGTAAACATTGGGAAAACATAAATTTTAACAATATGATGGATGCGCACTCGCAAAAATATTTATTTAGCTTAAATGCTATCCGCATATTTCTTTATTAAATTTGTCAGAAACGCACAAACCCACTCGTTTTTTATGCTCGTATATTGTATGAAAGGTAGATATTTCGAATTTTTGAATCTTAGCCATCTGGTTTAAGACAATCGAAATTTTACAAAAAAGCTCAGGCGCATACTATAAAACGGCTTTTTTGTAAGCCGAAAACTGGGTTACCAAGAAGGGAACACCATTATCGTGAATCAAGCCCGTGCGGTACAATACTGGCCGCACTCATCGTATCCTGTTAAAGTATTGAAAGAATGAATGGTTCCTTAACTTAGTAAGACAGTAGACAGAGCGATTTTCACGTACGTACATGTTCGTACGTAATGGAAGTGTAGGGGCACCACTTTCTTAGATCGTCTTCTTATTACTGGTGAGCATTTTTTACAACGGATACCATTTCAATATCCTGCTTCGACGTAAACTCTAATCAAGAATCACAGCTTTAACATTAGTAACGTTTTCGTGGAAGTTTTATCGAATTTTAAACAAAATTTCAAGGCAGCTCTTCTATTGGAAAAAAAAACGAAAGAAAATAGGGTATTTTCAAAAACGATAAACCAACAAAGAACTGCATTAGCTGTGTTTATCAACGTACATTTTTTGCAAAACTAACTTAGTCAAGTGTATCACATTACCCTTGTTCCCTTAAAAGTTAACGCATAGTCATACTTGTGCCGATTGTTTTCATTTCAATTGCGGCTGTAGAAAGGTTAGACGACTGCAGAATAGTTTTGTGTTTTTTGAAGAGAAAATATCAAAGAACTTTTGAAGCAAGTATTAAAAATAAATAACTTTTTTTTAAAATGTTATGATGTTTTTGAACGCACAAAAAAATTCTGCATTCCTCCACAGTGAATGCGTTTGAAAATACACAAGTAAAGGTATGCGATCCATAGTTTCATTGGCAAAATATATTATAGTAGTACCAATTTGTACAGAATCCGCTCACGATTTTTTCGGATAAATTGTGTATATACAAGTAGGTCTGTGAAGGCTGTAGAAATGTAAGTAAAATTATCATCATATGGCTAGAAATTTTAATATAACTACCACTAATACTTTTATACTACCACCAAAGCATTTGTATAATTCAAAATCGTCAACAGTACTTCTTAAGAATTCGATTACTGGAACATTTTGATAAGTGTTCTTAGTTTACTTTCCGTGGGTTATATCATCTTGTTTTTAGTCTTCCTTCAAATATTTTCTTATTACTTCGCGTAGTTACTCTTACCTTTTTGAGTATTCTTCTGCAATGATCTGTAAAGTTTCATCCCTTAGGATGATTGCCAACTTCTCAACAATACAAATTTACTATTTTCTACTTTATTAGTAAACCTAAAACCTGACAAGTACTACAAACAAAGAACAGAAAAACATTTCCACAACTACCCAGACATCAGAAAAAAATATTGAAATATGTAATACTTATTTTTTGCAACTGCTTCGATAGTGACTGGTTCCAATTTAAACAATTTTCATCAAAATGACATCATTTAAATTCATACAAATGTTAATAAAAAAAAAAATCGTACAATAAAAGAAAACGCACTCACCTAACGTAACACGTTGGCTGGGTTCATATTCTAACATCTTCTTAATTAAGTCGAATAGCTCTAAATGATCCTCACTATCGAACATCAGGTACCTAAACAGTGGCTTACAATGATCGCGGACATAACGTCCAGCTGACGATTTCTCATCCCAGTCCAACTTACCATGATAGAAGTATTTTGTTTTTGTTTTACTGTAAAGAACATGATTACTACAATTAATTTTGTTTGTGTCAATAACTGAACGGAGATCATGTTAACATGTCTCAATATTATTACCGTGCCATACGATATGGTAACTGTCCCAAGATTCGTTCCATCATGGCAAGATGTTCACGGTTATCGTGCGTTTGGAAAAGTGTTATACCCAAATAAAGTTCAAATAGGATACAACTACATAATGAAATGAAATTATAGAATCAAAATTAATTGAACGAACTATATATGTGTAGTATTCGTAGAAACTTACCCTATAGACCAAACATCACATGGCTGCGACCATCCCAATTCCAGTATAACTTCTGGTGCTCGATAATGACGCGTCGATACAATTGTGCTATGATGTTCATGATCAAATGTTGCGCTACCAAAATCAATTAGACGAACATCCGTACTTTTAACGCGACGTACTTCGCGATTCTATAAATCCAACAACAAACAAATAAAGTTTAATATTTATTCTCAATCTGAATAAACAAAAGTACTCGTATGTTTTGTACTTACAATCTTATGATTATAATGTGTTGTGTATTCAGAGTCAACAAATAAAATATTTTCAGGCTTTAGATCCGTGTGCGTTAGTCTATTGTCATGTAAGAATTTAACTGAATAGCAAAGTTGGTATGCCATGTGCCTCACTTGTTCCAGCGGATATGGTTCATAGTTGTTCTCTCTCTAAATTAGCAAAAAAAAAAAAAAAAAACAAATAGAAAATTTCAATAAACTTTGTCAAAATAGGATCTCTTAAATATGTTTACTTACCAAGAAATCGAAAACACTCAGACCAAGCATCTCAAACGCAATGCACATGTGTCCATGATAATCAAACCAATCAATCATTCTTACGCACAAACTGTAAACGACACACAAAAAAGACGTAAATACATTAATTTCACTTTCAATTAAAGTTTGCTTGTAAGTTTATTCTTCTTTTCTGGGGTGAATAAACTTGGGAACAACTTTTCACACCAATTACTTGTATTCATCGGTTTCGACTGGAAGATCTTTTTATTTAGACAAATTAATTGAGATAACTTTGATGCGTGTAAATTTTATTTAAATACTTCCAACGAGACACATGGGCTTGCGTTGCAAAAATAAAATATACAACTGCACATGGCGGAGAGATAAAACGAAACCGGCTTTTTGTCGAGCAAACCACTCAGTTCGGTACGAAATTGTTAGCTACTGGTGGCGGGTGTACTCGCAATTGCAAGTCTGTTGTGTGTGTGATAAATGACTAAGGTCTTGAACTTATAAGATTTTAGTTTTAAGCGCTTTTCGTTTTTATAATATGTATTCACTTGCGGCACTTAATTTATCATACTTATCGAAAACTTGTTCATAATCGTAAAACATCCGACATATTTGAGTTTTTTTTTATGGATTTCATAGTGAGGGTATTTGCGACGTGAAAGGATATTTAAAATGAAATTGTTGTTAAGTCACCCAAGCCAAAAAGTGGCGGTAATTACTTGGTCTGTTGCAGATCAAAGACAAAGAGAAACTGTAAGTACTTTCAATAGCTTTCGTTATTAGATAATGATGATTTTAAAAGTTCAAGCAGTTGATGGACAAAATATCGGTGAATGGACAAAATGGGTATTAACTTCAATACAATTAAGAAAATCAGTAGCACAATTGAAATTACAGCGAAAAAACAATTAGACCGTTTAGCAATATCGATAAATTGATTCATTAAAGGACCAATGCTACAAACTGATATTAAGCAAAGGATCAACTTGGGCCAACAACATTATTTGAACTACCGGCTCAGTCATTAAAAGAATGCGCAATGACTGTTAAGAAATAAAAAAAGCTTTATCATCAACATCAGAGTGCGTCAAAGTGGGAATAAGGTTGAATTGGAGAATCACTTTTTCTGTGTACTAAGTGGTGAGCCATTTTTTGAAAAACTTGAGGTACTTTATACAAAACCTTCAACTCACCCAATTACGGATATATACTGAAAAAGTATCGTATGATTTTTGGCGCAGTAGGCATAGATGGATTTTTAGAATGAATGCAATACCCCGATCTACTATTTCGGGTAAGCATTTGTTGTGATTCGAAATTGAGTATCGTTTGCTTATTTCGATTTTAAGTGACAGCCATTAAACCTTTCCTTCGTCAACTTTAAAAGCCAACCACCTAACACGAAATTTTTTATTCTACAGAACCAGCTCACAAATACAGAGCTCATCTGAGCTGTATCTTGGCATCTCTGATAAATGAAAGTGCAGTTAATGACTCGTTTTAGATCCCTCAACAGTTTCAAGTTTAAACATCCAACCATTCAAATATTCTATGAGCGGTTCTGAGTGAAAATTAACACCTAGGTGCCGGTATAAGCAGTTACGTGGAATCAAAGTGACCCAAATGTCTGGTCTACGGTGTCTTCGAATTCACAAAGACCAACATTTTAACTTAACCAAAACTAATTCTAAAACTAATTTTTTAATTCATATTTTCAAGGGCCTTAAGCAGTATTGAAACCAAGTGGACAGAAATTCATTTAAAAGGTTTTAGAAATAAGATAAGAAGTATTATAACTAATTACTACGTTACTAAAACATGAGCGGATAGGCGTAAGACTTAAGGGAGGACAAAGACCCTCAGATGTTTTAAATACATACATTTGTCGACATTGTGTCCCTATTACTACTCCTATTATTTTCAGTTAGCATCCACGATGATCAGCGAAAAGTCTTTTGGAAAGCACATTTATATGGGTACTCATATACTCTATTTTTTTTATAGGTACATACTTGGACTTTGCCATACATTTAAATTATTTAATAGTACTTATAGACAAGTCTCAAACCAAAGACGATACAAATTCGGGGTTTTTAGCGCGGTCTAAGTTTATAATAGCAACTGTTGGAAAGTTCCATTTGATCTCGATATAAATAAAAATATGTTCAGTGGCAATTTGGCGAATGGTTGCTCAGGAAATTGTGATTGAGGCCCGGATGGGAGATAATAAATGGACTCATAGCTGGTTCCGAGAATTGTGACTGACGAGATAAAGGTATGCAATAAATAATTTACCAATAAACAAAAAGTAAAATCCTGGGTACGAACCACGGCACGTACTTATAGCGAAAAAATCAATTGTTGATTGGCTTTGAGCATTATATACGACAGAAGATTTTTCTGAATAATAACTAAGAAATACGAGCATAGAGGTTGATAAGTATTGTTTAAGGAGGTAAAGAACTTTTTTTTATGGGATCGACGTCAAGTTGTTTATTCACGTTGCAAGCCATGGTTACGTAGCGATAGTTTAAACAGCACCTGGAATTTATACGAATGAAGGCTGAAAGCTTCTCACAAAAAGTTGCACACATTGAACAGACAAAGCCCAAATAGTTGCAATTTACACCGAATTAATAATTGTTGGTCTTCTGCAACACTTCGACTTTCATAGCTTTGTATCATGTTACGTACTAGGTACAAAATTTATTCACAAAATGCCGTTTGAGGAGGTCAGTTAATCACTTAATCTTCCATATGTTTCGCGAATAGAAGACCGACATTCAAAAATAGTTTGAATGGTACAAAATAGGAAGATTTGTCAAAAAAATCTAAGAGAAATTACAATTTAAAATCTATCTCTATTTGCAGTTATGTATGTATATCAGTATTTACACGAATAATGATTTAAATGAGGTAAGTAATAGTAAAAATGTATAACAACAAAGTGCTTGTTTGCACTTGTGGTTGCAGAATCAGAGGAACATGTCATATTTTACGACTCAACCTTATGGGTATAATTGTACTTACTGATCACAGTTGGGATCTTTTTGAGCAATTTTCTCTAGTGCATTTATCTCCAGCTTAGCAGCTTCACGGTATTTCTCAACATTCTTGATAATCTTCAAGGCCATGCAGTGATCCCTAAAACAAACACAATCCAAATGCATTTTTGTAAGTATTTCTTTAATCAAATATCGATATTAGAAACAAACCTTTCCATGTCTTTGACCTTAACCACACGTCCGAATGTGCCTTCGCCCAGTGTAGCCATGATTTTATCTGTAAAATTTAAAATACCCATTGAAATCTTCGAGAACTTAAAATCTCCTGTAGTTTGTTTTTTTTTTTTTTTAATTTTAATTTTAATAAGTTACTAGAATTTATTTTTTTTTTTATGAACAAAAAAACATGAGTGAAATTTATACCGTGTCTTGGAAACCCGTTTTGATATATATAAATTTTTAATTACTCAATTATTTTCTATGTTCGGCTGGAAAAAGATTTTATTAAGAAAAAAACAAAAAAAAAAAAAAAAAAAAATAGAAATAGAAATCCTTACAATGAGAAACGCGAAAAAGTTAACATTAAAATATTTTAATCCGTTTAACCGATTATTTTTAGAGATAAAAACCGCGTCTGCATCGATGTACATTTGAATTAATTAAATTAAAACAAAACAAAAATTAAGAGATTTTTAATGAATATTTTCATAAACTGTTTTAAGCAAACAACTTATAAAAATATAAAATTCAATTTAAAAAAAAAACGCGAACAATATTTAAGATATAAATTTAAATTTAAGTTTAACAAATTTTCAGAGCCAACAAAATTCGAAATAAAGTTTTGTAAAGAAAAAAAAAAAAATTATAATAAAACAGAAAAAAAAAATCAAAAATGAAATGTCTTTTTTTTCTATTTTAGGTGTTTTTTTTTTTTTTGTTAAAAAAAATTGTCACGAACATCTGTTATGAAGAATGTCGCCGGTGTGATATATCAAGTGGCCATCAGCATCATCTTGAATAACTGGCTTTGCTTGCTGTTTTTTTATATTTCATTTCAGTTCAGTTCAGTTTCAGCAGTGATTGGCAATTGATTGTTGTTTTGTTAATCATCATCATTTTGTTCAATTTCCAAGTCCAAGTCATCCATCATTGATAGAGTTGGTGTTGGCATCATCGGGATAAGGCAGCAATCAAGAGGGTCACAAGTAGAAGACATCGTCCAGATTTAAAGAGACAGAAAGAAGGCAGATCACAGTAGAATTAAGACATGATGACCCAGTGAGGATATTTTTTTCCACCAAAATGCGCATGTTTTTTTTTTTTGTTTTACGTTACCCAAAAGTTGTAATTGAAGAAGAAGAAGTTGCAGAAGAGTAGAAGAGTCGGTTGTGATGTTGAATCAATTCACATAATTCACCAATCAATGTTGTTCACACCATGATAACCATCATCATCATCATCATCATAATCAGAAAAAAACACGAGAAAGAATACGGATCGTTTTTCGGTAAGAAAAATTAGTTCGGACAACATTTTTTTTTTGTTTTTTGTTTTTGTTTTTCATTAACAAATTAATTAAAACAAAAAAAGTATATAAAACAGAAAAAATATATTATATATATTAAAAAGACATATTAATGATGTTTTACTCTTCTTTTGTTTTTTCTCTTTTGCTTAGTAATGTTATTTGGTATTTTGTAAAAAAAAAAATGCATTAAATTTATTCTAAGATATTTCACTATTATTTTCAAGTGAAATTATAAGAAAGGGAATACGTAAGAATATTTTGAAACAGTAACAAACAGATACCAGATATCTAAGACCTTTGCTTAAAAAACATAAATAAACTACGTGAACGATCATATAATAATTTAGCGAACTTTGTATATGTTTAGATGGTGATTAAGGGTGCAAACTCGGAATTTGTTGAAAGGTCGATTTAAAATTAACCATTCTTATATGTATATTAAACAGTTAGTATTTTTATTTTATATTTTAAAGGCTATTACTGAGATATCATATATTTGTCAGATCTCTCAATCTCAAAGTACGTTATTTTAAAAAAAAATAAACTTACCCATACGCACTGACAAGCCTGATAATCATTTTCATAATCAAATTTCGAGTTAAGCGATCAACCAGCATCTAAAACAATTGTTAAGCCCGCTAAACACTTATTATATTCGATTTAAATACTAAACGAAGCTTATTATTTTAAAATAAAATGTAACTAGTTTAACTTTTGAAGTGAAGTTAACAAAAATAAACCTGCCAGTAATTTTGTACGTTTAATTATATTTACCTAATTTAACTTATACAAAATAATGATAAATAAATAAATAAAATATATTTAAATCCACCGTTTAAATAATGTAAGTTGTGGATTGCATTTATTTATCTAAAAAAAAAGTTGTGCATTAAATTTAATCATTTTATCTTAAGAAATAAATGCTAATTTATTAAAAATATTTTATTTATAATTCTAATTGGATTATTTGGATCACTAAATTGAGAAAACAATTATGATGATCAGAATATGATATATACGATAAAGACAATAAAAAAGGATTAGGTTTGGGCAGTTACGGATGACAAAATATCGCGAAAGGGTATTGCCTTGCTTGGTGTTAGGGATGTTAATGAACAGGACCATAGTACTTGATCACAAACCTTCTGCAGTATGAGCGGAAATAAGAGTTCTTAATAGCTCACGGTTCTTTTCACATAAAAAATGCGAAATGTTCAGTTTTCTTACAATATTTCACTTTATAAAGGCAAGAGCGTCATAAGAAACTGTAACAACAACAGATCGGCGATGTTCATTTTGAGCAATGAAAATAGTAAAACAAATTATCGGGTTCTAGACAGTTTTAGACATAAAATAATTCAACTTAATGACAGTTAAAAAATATTTATGAAAGCATTAATTCGACATCCGACTCGATACAATGCTCTAAAGATTAAAAAAGTCAGGATAATGCACCATCTCATAGTTTATGAACTTATGTGCTTCGAAATCCTTCGTATACGACTGAATCCAAAACTCAAAATGGCCATGACAATGTTACTCGTACACAAGTCAAAGAAGCCGTACAATGAAGAAGCAGATAGAAAGGACACTTAGAGATTTATCAATCGATTATGATGGGTCGTGATGATACTGATTATCAGAGTGATACTCTTTGTGCTTAAACAATTATGACCACGATGATTTGCAATAACTTTCGTTCAGAAGAATATAGGCTTTAAAAAAAATTGTCGATTATATTTGATTTTAATTTTATCGAAAATATGTTCGCTATGTCATTTAGTTCAAAGTCAAGTGAAAGAAATAGTCCAGAGTGATTAGTGGTAGTTATCTTGGTAGGATTGAAGATCCATGTAAGTCTTTTGCGGGATTATGAGATGGCGAAAGAGAGATTAATTTTTTCATTTGGAATAAGGCCTAACAAGACTGGTGGTAAAAATCAAGAGCTTTCAACTGTTTGTTTCTGTTTCGATATAATTAAAAAAAGAAAAAACAAAGAATTGTTTTTTAGGCAGAGTTCAAGGTTTTTACCTATTTTTTTTTTTTTTAAAAACAGCTGATTAGTAGAACAATCCAAAATCAATTCGCAAGCAAGTGTTAATCTCACACAATTTCTGCAAGTAGTTTCCATCCATTCTGTTTTTGAATGTTAATTAAAAAAAAAAAAAAAAAATAAACACAACATAGAATAGCAGTTAAAAAAAAAGAAGTTAAATCAGTCCTGAGTGTAAAAGTGTAAGCCTTTAAGTATATATATTGTTTTTAAAGCCTTGCCATATTGCATAAAATTGTAGAGGTTTTATTTTGTATTTTTAAATAAAAGAAAATTACAAAGAATAAATGAAAAATTAAAATCCTTACAAAAGCATAAAGTGTTTTTGGAATGCGTGACCTATGTCCATATAATGTCGATGAGGACGAAGATTTTGCTAACGAATACGCAGCAGATGATGCTCCGCTAGAAGTTGCTATTCCTGCTTTTCTACTACTCAATAATTTATTATAATTATTGTCCAACAAATATGCTTTGTAGGATGCCGGATATTTGCTAAGATTACTACTACTAATGGCACTGCTTTCAGCAGCAGCAGCAGCAGCAGCACCAGCTCTTGATGACACCATGGGATTATTATAATAATCTCGACTACCTAGGCCAAGATCTCTTTTGTTTAGTAAATTTTGTCGTGTATACCGATCAGATAAATATGGAGGGGATTTCAATTTTCTACTAGATGTGGATGTGGAGGAAGCAGTGCTTGTTGTGTTATTATTTCTATCGTTTTTCGTATCGTGATTATTTACTATGGATTTAGTAGATTTTAACGAGGAACTACTATTCGGACTAGTTACATGAGATCTTTTGTCTTCTTCCTTGTTGGATTTTGTATCTGTTGTAAATATTTTCTCATCTTTTTCCTCCTGATCGTAGGCATCATCTTCGGCATATTTTAATAGGATATTTTTAATTTGTTTTCGCTTTGCTATACGATCAGCAAAAGCTCTTGCTTCAGTATCATTGTTGTCCTCTTTAAGGGCAGCTAATATTGCAGCGTTATCCTCAGACGAACGATCATCATCGTCTTGTTCGTATTGACGTAAATCCAAATCAGTAATGTTCCCTTGAGTTTTGGATCGTTGAACACCATATGACTTACGATTGTTACGATTTGCAAAGCGACTACTAGCTGATGCAGTAGCAGCAGCAGCTGCATATGGTCTTTCATCGTATTCATAGTCTGGCACGTGGTAACTTGTAGTGGTAAGAAGTTTTCGATCATTTAAAAGATCACCAGTATTATTACGACGATATGTTCTTTGACGTCTTCTGGAACCAGAGTCACCATCATAGTGATTATTTAGATCAGCATAGAGTTCATCAGGATCATAGCGAGACTTGTAATGATTCTCTTTATCCGCCCGAGATCCATCATAGTAATGAGAGTAATCTAATCCACTTCGTGGTTTATAGCTAGAGGCATACTTGCTGATTGGATCGTAAGCTGAATCTTTGTATCTACTACCAGTCAGAAGTGGATCATAATCATAGTTGTTTCTAGCTCTGCCATATCGCGAATTGTCATTCAACATGGTCAACTCTGGACGTGATCTACCATTGCTGCTTGTTAAATATCCACTATCTGCTGAGTCTAAATACTTGGATGGTTTATTTCTACTCAGTCGGTATGGTGTTCGTTCTTTTCGATCAGCCGCATTAAAAGAATACGAATTTCCGATTGCTGAATTATTGGCTTTAGATGAACTTGGCAATTGCACTGTTGTTGCTGATCGTGATAGTGGATTTGCATTTTCATCTGGTTCCAAGGTTTTGTCACGATCTTTATCATTGTGACGTTTCCTACGGGCAAAACGATCTAATACATCGGAGTATTTCGATTCGAGGCGGGATATTGTAGAAACTGGTTTACCCTCGGCTACTGGAGTTTTGTCTTTGTCGCCATTGTCCTTTTTCTACGATAAAGTGGGAGATTATAAATATCAAGTGAAGTGATTTCGGAGAAATAGAAGGAAAAGTTTTGCGCTTCGAGTTTGGTGAAATAAGATAATGAAACTGAAAATATCAGATTTATTGGGGTCATATATACAACAAAACAGGTCTCTGATACAGTACTGGTTTCAATGAAATTTCGAACTATTGCACTGATCGAGAGACAAGAGGATAACTTTAAGAAGTAAAACTCAATTTGTAATAAACCGATTGAAAAGACTGATTTCAATCACAATGATCCTCATGATCACAGCAACAAGAACGATCAGTTTTAAATCATTAAAAATATTAAATATGTTCGATCAAGATCATAGAATAAACCAATTCATGAATATCTTCAAAACGATCCGAATGATCAACACAGGTACGACTAACATGATCAGTACGATCAAAATCACCTAAAAATTAAGGCGATCGAGTAAGATTAACACGATTGGGATGCTCAACATGAAAAGCACCATCAAAACAATCTTACAAAATTAAAAGGTATAAAGTGATCTCTATGAATATAATGACCAAGATAGTCACAACGATCTTGAAAATGTATATGATAGTATTGTATTATAAAAATAAAGAAATCGTTACCAGAAGGAGGATTTAAAATATATGGTTATAGCACTTATTAAAAGTCTACATACAAATTTCTTGTGTGATATTGTCACACCTTCATGTAAGTAGGTCATCGTCTAGTTTTATTAAGTTGCAGTCAAATTATTAATCAAAGACCTTCTCTCAAATTGGTGTCATAGACAACCATATGTTTTACACCCAATATCTCTCATTTCTCACATTTTTTCTGTAACACATTGTCTCGTCAAACAGCAACTGTGCGGCTCACAAATAGAATCTATGACCTTCTCGTCTCCGCTGTGTATACACGCAACTTATTCATGTTCATCTTCTACGAAGGTAATTTCTAAGGCATATAACATATACGAATTCATTCACAATTCATCCACAACAGTGAAGATCCAAATTTGATTTCTGAATCAAAGAAATGTATTTTTCAAGAAAAAAATATTATTACTCAGTCAATTGAATTTAGAATTTCAAAATTTATTGGCGGTATACACCGATCAGCACAGGTATACCTGTACAGATACGCCCTGTGTGCACTCCCACTCTCTCGAACAACAACAAATACTAACAAAAACATTTATTCCAGACCACTGACTCATGTTGTCGCGACTGCATATATTCAAAATAATCACCGAAAATTCAATTTAAAAAAGAGCGCAAAACTTTTCCCAAAGTTTTTCAAAATATTTTCGTTTCTGTTTTTTTTTTTTTTTTTTTTGTATTTTGTACTAACTTTGGTTGAAGATACTGTCGCGTCATCATCTCGACGACCAAAAGTTCGCATTAAAGGCTTATAATATGAACTAACGGGACTTAGATTTGAACGTAACCTATCTAAAGCTGATGAAGTGGTAGTTTTAGCATATCCACCAATTCCGGGACCGCTGCCATATCCGGTATTGAATCGATTCCGACTGCGATCACTCATAGAATCGTTTTTTAAATTGATATCTGGAGCAGATTCCGATGGACTTAGCTCGAAGCTATAGAAACGAGATACAAAAACTCCGCTTTTGAAAACTTCGACGCAAATTAATACAAAATTTAGTACGCGTATTCGAAAGTATCAATCTCTATATAATATGTATGTATTTATAAGGAAAATAAAAAAGAAAAAGAAGAACAAGAACAAGATAAAATGTGGTGTGGAACGAGCTTCACGGTAAAGACGAGCGATTTTCACAATTTCACAGATAAGACTGTGTGCCTCGAATAAAATTTTCCCACAGGTTAATGTCTTACAGACGATGGAAGTGATGGTGGTGGTGGCGGCGGAAAATCTCAGAAATGATGATCAGAGTTTTTGACGATTTTCTTTATTCTCCGTCGGGGGTGGAAAAATGTCGGCTTTTTTTTTCGCTCTTACGAACATTCAGATTTCTGTTCATTCCTGAGATCGCTGAATTTTCGGCGATTGTTTTTAGTAATCCTCTTTAGTACACTACTCAATCACAGGGAGAGAGCAGATTTGTATTTTTTTTAAATTTCTCTATTTTATTCATTGGATGATTTTGAAAAGGTGACGATGCGAATAAGATTTGTGTGTTTAATAGATTTTGTTTTCTGTATAAACAGTCAAGTTGACTACACCTGTGTGTACTAAAGTGCGTTAGCATCAATCCAAATCATCTTGATATGTTGTGTTCTAAAAATAAAACATATGGTGTCGTCTCTATATTGTCATAAAAATGGGTTAAGTCTTGTTCATATATTTTTATGTAGTCTTGAGTTGAAGTTTATGAGAAAATTCATTAGGACAATGTCAGAGATATGCATTCCAAATGTAATTGCATCAAGGGTGAAGCATTTGCGAGTGGTGAAAACGTACTGGGTAATACTCGTATTATTTAGAACTTCCTCTTCGAACTTTTAATGACGTTCAAGTGAACGTTTAGTTTTCACGAATGTTTAATATACCATGAGGTGTGTGTTTTCGTAATTCCATTTTGAAAAGCTTATTTCGGACACACGGGGGAAGAGGTTAAGATATTTATTTGAAATTGTGGCAATTACAGAGGAAGCGCTAAAGAGAAGAGATTTTAGTAAAAGATTGATGGGGTTTCGTAGCTTCTAGTTATGTTTAGAATATTTTTTTTTCTTTTTTGTTATGCTTTAGTTGGAGAGCTAATAAAAACGTCTTTAAATCTATGTGACGCCAAGCAGATGTTTGTATCTAAAACAAGAAAAACACACGTCAGTCATAGATCTAACCTACATAAACAATTTGAAAACTATTTTCATTTTTTAATGAAATTAAGACGTAGCAAAAGGTATATCGAACTCATAAACAATCTGGAAGAAACCATATCATAAAAATTAATCCAGACATAGTGTCTAAAAGAAAGACTAAGAAATTGTATAAACGTTTTATGTCATAGTCCTTTGAGCGATGAAATTATGATTTTAAAATCAATATTCCTTTGAACGCAGATTTAGGATCTTTTCTAGAATTTGCAGATATAATAAGAAAAAACTCTTCTGATAGCTTTTATCCTGCTTGTCTCAAAGCCCAAGGGGAATTCACTCGTTAAATCCAATCTATAGAAGATTTTGTATTTGAGTGAGTTTTGAAAGGGTATGCGAGTTCGTCTGGAACGAAACCTATTCCTGTTCAAAATAGTTGGAAGTTGCAATTCAGTAGGTACTGTGGGCTTACAGTAGTTTGTAGTGTGATTCTCTTTCTTTATTTTGGTAGGAGGTATGTTTGGATTTCAGTCACTCGGACATCACAAAGATCTTAGAACGCTTTTAAATTGAATACGTTTGTATCTCTAGGAAATGTGGGTGACTTCTGACATTGGCCCAAATTTGATCCCAAATTATAAGGAGAGCATTTTAACCTTAGGAGAGAAGATACTCGTATCAAATAGAAAAGTATAATCACAGTCCACGTGCAACGTAAGAACATTTCTTACAATAATTTGCAAACTGCACGTTATGCAGTAAATGAAGAGCATTTTACTTACTCCTTTGAAGTTGCTATGTACCAACACGAATAAGGTTGGGATCGCTTATACTTGCAACATTTCGTTGCCAGCTGGAATGATTAATTCAATATGATGATCAGCAGAGGTGAGCATATATCCAAACTGCAATCAAAAAGCTTTCTATCGGCTGCGGTCAACCGAGATCAACAGCTTTGATATGGAGCTTGCACCCACTCATTCGCAATCTATGGCCAGACAGCACGCGTTTAGTGAGTGTATTGTCGGTGCCCTTTCCACTCGTGTTGTTATATAACACATTAGGCAACACTATGAGAATTTCTCACAACATTTTTATCATCCAATTGATTGATATTAGTCCTATTAGTGCGGTTTCAGGCTGCGAAAGTTGCCCATCGGCCAAATCTTTAATAAAAACCCGAGCCAATCAATCAATCATTTTTTTATTCAAGTATCCTTTTAATTTTGAAAAAGGACTTAGTTAAGACAACCGTACGACTGTAGAGCGCTTCTAGAACACCGCATGGCAGATGGAGAGTACGAACACATCGTGCGAAACTGAAAAGTGCTGGCTATTAATCAAGCTAACTGGAGATGTTGGAATTACTACATCAAAAGTAGGAATAATAATGAAATATATTTCCTATGAACCCGATCTTAATGATCCAAAGACTTTCAGTCGATAGCTAATTTCTTTGCAGAAGTTTATTTGTTAGTTGACATCCAAAGATCGTTTGGGATAAACACTTTTCCTTTGCTCCGAAAATATGTGAAGCTCATGGATTACGATATAAACTGTTTCGGTATGGGATAAGATACTTCGTAAGTTCTAGAAGAAAACACACACATAATTCAAGTCCGGATGGGTTTCTAGTGGAGATCAGGTTATGAATTGAACTAAATGCGCTAGCAAATTGCGTTTTGGGAAGCCTTACAAAAAAACAACTACTTCCTAAATTTTATGACTTAAAGGTGAAAGACCTAGTCATCGTCATACATTTTGTATAATACATCACCCAATAAAAGGTCGTTATATATTAACAACGCTAAACAATCAAATTAATATCAGGCTCTTCCAACAAAGTGCAAATGCAATGACTAATACCTATTATTTCAACAGATGTCCTTTATAAAACTTATTCTCAACTATAAAAAAAACATGTAAGGAGGCGACAATCTGCTGTCGTTTGTTTGTCGCGTGCATTATATACATTTGTGTGTATGATATTTGTCTTGTCGACTTTTGACAGCAATAAAAATCCTCAAAATTGTCATTTAATTTCATATAAAGATAAAACTGCAATAAAAGATATTCGCTGTCAGTTTGTATTGTCTTTCTTCCTTTGTACGAGTATCTGTGACGCAAAGTTGCAATGAGAAATTACTCGTACATATCCGCGTGGTGAAAACCCACATTACTTCCCTTGTTTATTGGTAAGACTTCCGCATAATGACATTTCTTTCAAGTACAATCATATGTTGATCTTTGACTATGAAAAAGAAAATATCTGATTTACAAACAGTCTCGAGGACTTGTATTGTTTTTGGTTTAGGACGCTTAACCTTGAACTCAAATGGTTGAAGAGAGAATATTTCAAAATCACTTTTGTGTGTGATACTTCGCAGAAGACCTCCCACAGAGAGAGAGAGAGAGTGAGGAAAGGAAATGCATAATTTCTCTAATAACAAAATTAGATTAAGAAAAAAAAATGAATAGAAATCCGAACAAGCACACACACACATTCGTCGAAAAAGCAAATTTTCAAAAAATCTATTTTTGAAAAGTTTGTTGAAAATTTTGCAATGCGCGTACGCAGTAGCAGAAAATTTTGTACAAAAGCTCTGTCACCGAAGCTTTCGCATCAAACCTGTTGATAAAAATACACTTTTCTCATGATCGGAATTTTCTCGTTTCAATTTAATTGCTAAACATAGTCGAAAGCTATTTTTATAAAATCTGTTTTTTTTCGCCCGTTTATTTTTTTCCGTCAATTTGTTTTAAAGCAGAATTTTGTTATCTATTGACGTCCTTAAAACCACCTTAGGAGGAGGAAAAACTTCCCCTGTTTGCACTTTGACACTTTGAAACAGTTCGAAGTCGAAAATTGTAATTGTAAACCGATTCGCATTCGAAATTGATTTGACATTTGACAGATGTCAAATTGGATATTTAGTTTGGTGGAAATCTGAACTCGGAAAAAAAATTGCTTTATGTAATCGAAGGTGTTTAGATACTTTTTGTTTTGTATTTTACCGGCCCTGATTTATCACAATTTTATTATTTGTTCTTCTTCTTTTCCTTTTCTTTAGATATGTAATTTTTTTTTTCGAAATAAATAATTGATTATTTTTATTTTTTTTTTTTTGATTATTTTTACTTGTTACCGATTTTGCCGTTTATCTGGTCTTTCGCTCGGATTTCGACGAAATCTTTGCAACAGGCTATTGCAACTATCGGACAATAACTGTGTAACACTTGCCGTTGAGCTTCGGATATAACGATGGCGTCTCGGCGCTGATTCTGTAGCCGCCGATGCTGTTGCTGTTGATGATGCTGATGCTGATGCTGATGACGACGACGACGATGAAGTTGTTGTTGTTGTTGTTGAAGAGGATGATGCGGGTGTTGATGTCGTTGTCACTATTAATGTGGAAGATGGTGACGATGGCAATGTTACCAATTCTGTTGTTGGTGGCGGTGTTAAAGTTTTCCTAGACGTTGCTGTTAAGCTTTTTTCGGGGTTATCCATTTTTTTTTTGATTTAGAATTTAATTCTAAACTAAAGAAATAAAAGGTAAACATGGGAGGTAACGATTTTGCTTCCTTGTTTCAAATTTGTGTATATGCGAGTGGTATACCGATTTCGGCATTGTTGTTGTTCTCTTTGGAATTGTATATGAAATAATTATCAGAATATTTCAACAATTATTTCGGGAAGGTGTGGGCTTAATATTTGTTTACAAAGAAATTTATTTATTCAAATTAACTGGAATGTAGAGATGAATTCGCCGCGGATCAACGGGATGGAAATAATTCAAATGTTATGTGTGGACCTTGAGGTTTGTCACTGTGTTTACTGTTAATAAGGTGATCTTGTTGTTTAATTCAACAAAAATAGTATCCCTTTGTCATATATACTACAGATATTATGGTGCAATCAAATGATCCTATAAATTTCAAAATAATATCAATAATGTCACAAGAGATCCCAAACTGATAAAACATACTGATAAAAAGCTTTTTTAAAAACTGGTATCAAAGTGATATTAACCAATTTATATACATTGGGAAAAATACGATTAGGGATGGTGAACGACAGAGGATCTGATAATAGAAGAGCAGTGATCGTCTAACAATCGAACCTTTTCTATATCGACTATGAGGGCGAAAAGCTCAAGATTTATAAACAAAAGCGAAGATGCGAAAATAGGAACATCATATTTCATCATCATAAGTCTTAATTGGAGTGGGTGTAGTGTTTTTACAAGACTGATATTTACAAAAATAAACTCACAGTCATAGATTTTTGTTATTGTATATCGAAGGAGATATTAGCACAATTGCCAATTCCTTTCCTTACTGAATCCATTGACGACACATATTGGCATTGCCGATTTACATATCATTCATAAGCGGATCCTTTTGCGTGAGGTTGTAGAACGTTTTTGAACAAACAAATTAAGTTTATCCAATTTAAAGGTAAACATCTAGTTAACTTGTTTCCTTACACATACATACATTCCGCCATAAACTGAAAGTAAATTTTTCTTTTGAATTCAAAATAAATATGAATGCAGCGACTCTGGAAAAATATTTTTTGCATTGGGCAAGAGTAGTGGAAGAATAGTTAAAAACCAAGCTTCACAGACGATTTTTTTTTTCCGCGTAAAGAAGCCAATGGAAGGTTAAGAAAAGATTATTAAGATGATTACTGATAACAAAGGCCTTGCGGCAACTTTTAAAGGTGGATTTCCTTCACTCATCAAACGATGTTTTTCTTGGCTTTATGCAAGGTTTTATGTCTCAACTGCAACCATAAGACTTCATCTTTCAGTTTTTGCAAATTTAAAAACACTGAAAGGAGTGGTACCCCATTTCCTAACACCAGCGAATCTTTGAACAACAAACTTCGTATTGATTACCTACCATCTGTACGATACGAGTACTTTACGAGCTATGTATACCCCCAAACATTCAATGCAGACAGTATTCTGAAAGAGTTCGGGATTTGTGAATGCTTGCCTCTCAAAGACGGAGAAAAAATACATGCAGTAGAGAAATCGGCAGAAGGCTCGACTCGACTCGATTTGGGAGCCGTTATTTTTCCATCGGCCTTTTCGAGAACTATGACACTTCATGGCCTGTTTTGTTTGTATTTTGGCAAAAACCAAGGTTTTAAAGGAAAATGTTATCAATTATCTCAAACCTAATGAAATAGACTCGATCTTAAATTTGTCGCGGTTTGGGATACAAAACATCTCTAGAATTTCTTTTCTTTTAGAACAATTGGCGAAAAGTAACAACACCGCAACCTTAACGCACATTAATATGATTTAAAAAAAAAGGTTTTACTTGCAGTGAAAATGTAAAATTTCATCCAGACAGTCACTCAAAAAATTTGGCACAATGACCATAAGTCCGCAGGACATGCAACTCTGTACTTGAGAAACAACAACGTATGGTACGCTGAAGAGATAGTAACGCTCACAGGTTAACAAATCTGTTTTAAGAAGATTATTGAGTTTCGAACTTAAGGGCTCTTAACTGCCGTAAAACTTTGTTAGTTTCTTACATCAAAGGTCCGAAATGCGAAGGAAAGAGATTGACACTTTATTCAAGTTCTCCGTCAGATAGCAATAGATCTGAAAAGAGAATGGGGATTGGATTTTAAGTTGTTTGGGACGCCAAACAGGAAAATTATTACCGCAGTCTTAACTTAACTGTTCAAATTTTCTTTTTCGAAGTAAGACAGTTAAAGACTGCAGCGTGTGCGGATGATAGATTGCTAGGTTCTATTGTGATAACTTCACTACAAGATAAGGCCTTCACAACACTTTCACTGTACATTTTTAACCAGCAAGGAAATAGAGCAATAGGGCGTGAATTCTAGAGTCAATTAAAATAATGCCATCAATTGAAGCGGTGCATTTAATGCAAGAAACAATACAGTCCATTCATTTACTCGTATATTGGCATATTTCTGGATTTCAGTTCCTTTAGCGAATTTTCTCTTATGTCATCATTTGACTCAAAATAGGTCCCACGAAGTGGTATTCTGAGTTTCGTAAATAGGAAAAAGTCACAGGATGACTTCTGGAGAAACCCGTGCTCATATCATATTGGTAGCGTCTTTAGTCGACAATTCGCTCACAAGGAGGCTCTTTGAACGTTTTCAACGCTCTGCATCACTCAAATGCTCCTGTTCCCGATATTAATTGTACAGAGTCCCCGTAAACTTTTTCCAACATTTTCAAAGCGTCCGATCAAAAAATACCGTTTGTAATTTTAAACAAACTCTTTGCTCAATATTTTCTCTATAACAAAAATCACCGATAGCATTTTAGGTTAACTAATGTTTGGCTACTGACAACAAACTACTTGACATGGCGCCCAAACTAAGCGTCAACGATACCAATATAGGGCGAAATTTTGTTTAAGAAACCATTAAGCGCGGGCCGTATTAATGACTCAGTCCCAGTTATATTTTTACAGAATATAAAGAGTTCCACAAAAGCAGACAAAAGACTTTTCTTTCTTTCAAAAAAGGACAGAATAGTTTCCGATTTATAATCCATCGAAAACTTCTTATACACAGGCTTTAGCTTTTCTAAAGTCTTTAGGGTGGATCAAATTATAGCCAAAAGTGGTTATAAGCCATGTTAATAAATAAACAAATAATGATACTTATTTAGTCATCCAGTTGGCTTGAACGCAAAGAAAACTCACACCCAGACTTGCAGGGTTGCCACTCCCTCTATTAAAAATGACCTCTGTTTTTAGTTCAACAAATATTTGTTTTACTCAGACGCATTTTTCACAAAGTCTGCTCCTTGAAATTCGAATTCAAGTACCAATTTTCTAATAAACAAAAAGTCGAAAATAAATTTCTTTGCATCAAATATCCCAATTAACCTTTGGAATTTGTTTATATTTAAAAGCCCCCTCGAAAGTAATTAAAGTTTTTTTTTTTTTTCGAACAATAAAATCCGGATAAATTAAAAAAAAAAAAAACATAACAAAGATTGTGTAGTCTCAAAATATGAGCACTTTGTTAAAACAATTAGCCTGTAGTCAGCCAACTCATAGAACTTGCTCCCTATTTGGTTTTGTTGTGTGATATTTGAAAAATTGTAATTCAAATTCCAAGCAGGCAAACAATTCGTCGGCTCTCATTTAATTTGGCACTAGAACAACATTGGAATAGATAGTGTATCTCTTCAAATAGGCACTTTTCTTTGGGTTTTGTTATATGTATGTTACATGATGTTTTGTGTTTTTTCTTTTTTATTTAATTTTTGTCGCCGAAATCAGATGGAGAAGGGGTGGCTTAGAGAGCAACAACAACAAAATAGCGGCCACTGAGTGAAAATGAAATAACACCAACAACGAATAATAGTTGTGCACACACGACACAGGAACTTTTTATTTAGAGCCCGTTAAAAATAGAAACATTTTCAAAAATGATCTTTTTTTTTGTTGTAATCTCAAAGATTTTCGCCTTTTTTTCTTCAAATTTTACGTCAATGAGATATATATATTTTTTTTATTATTATTGAGGATAAGAAGGTAATCGATGTAGCACTGGTTTTGATCAAAGACTACGATCACAGACAGGTAAACACGGAAGAGCTTCAATTATATGAATTTTGAAAAAAACTCTCCCGTTTTTAACCCCTCGAAAATGAAGAAACACCGAAAAAACGAAACACGTTCTGACCCTCGACACGATTAAGGTCCATCAACCGACAACTCAACTCGATGTCTTTATGACTTAACATTTACGATGTTATGTGCGGTCAGATAGTACAAAATATAAACCGATATACTCGAATACCCGCTGAGGGCAAGAAATACACAAAACGATCGCAGCCCGAAATGCCTCTAGGCAAAATATAGATTTCAAATTGACTAAAGAAAAGTTCAACCAAAAAATTATTCTCCGCCAATATAGCGTAAGTACGAGTGTTTTTTCTTCTCTTGGTGTGGTGTGTTGCAAACGCGCGCGATATTTGATTGTTTGGGAGTATGTTTTCTATAATTTTCCTTCAAAAATTAAAACAAAACAAAATATTAAAAATATATATATTTCCACAGCAAAAGTCAAGAGGTATACTTGTGAATTCCCTTCAAGACGTGTCTTGAGCTATTTTTGAAATTCGACCAAAAGAACCAAAGAGTCCTCAAACTCTCTGATGTGGTGAGTTTTGAGAGTGTGTTGTTTTCAAAACATTATCAAATACGCTCTCCCGTGATGATTTTGTTTTATGAATAGAAATTCGGAGTTTATCTATGTGAGTCCGCGCTATTTGCTCTATTGTATTATTGTTTTGAGATCTAAGATCGAGGTGAATACTTATGAAAGAGAGTATTTTACTTATTTAAGAGAACCGATCGCGTTGAGTTGAGTGATTTATGTGAAAATTTCACTCATTTTTATTAGTTTCTTTTGTTTTATGATGTCTACGGGCATATGGTCTCAGACTCATATGATGCGGATCTTATTTTGGTTTCAGGCTATTGATGAATAGCTTTTGATATAGAAATAATAAATCATCACTTAAATATAACTGAGAGTGTGAATACGTATGAATACTCCTATACTTGTGGAAATTTGAAAATAATTTATCGGATATAACGCGCGATACTTTTCAAGTGGGCTGTGTGAGATAGATAAATTGACTTAAAATTTACGTTGCATGGCGGCTTACATAATCTAAAAATTGACATATTGAAATTTGCTTGCAAATGAGCTAAGCATTGAATGCAGCAATGGGGCTCTTGAAAACAGGCTAGAGATGAAGAACTTTTAAGGCCTTTAAGGTTTGATCGATTTTTGTATAATTTCCATAACCTAGTCCTGATGTCTACTGAACTCTGATTTGCTCATGAATGAGGAATTAGAAGGCAATAAAATGAGTTGAATTCAAGAAAATAACAATGTCCATCAGAAACGATCAAAACCTGTACATAATAGTAAGTATATGCATTTCAATATTTTAAAACCAGAGCAACCAAATAATTCTGAGTGAAGAATACGTGTATTTTCTTGCCAGTTGGTTTTGAATGTATGAAGATTATAATGGGAGCAAAATATACGTTAAAAGTGAGTCGACTATTGCCTCGTTAATATTTTTTGTTGATTACATTTCAGATTTAAATAGCTACAGATAAAGTGCTGATAAAGAGGTGAATGGAATGCTTGAAAAACGACATCTGCCATCAAGGTTGGATTGATAATAGTATAGATTTTAATTGCACGGCGTATTGCTATGTTTATTGAGAAACCACACGAAGATTAAGATAATTAAGGAACTTCAGACAGGTAGATCACATTTTATTTCACTCGACATGACCATCGATTTAATATATTAAGCACGGTCTTTCCTGTAGCGAAGAAGAATTAGAAAAATGAAATAAAAATGAAATTGCAATGCAATGATCTCGCAACATTTGTTGACAAAATACTCGTTAGTTCGAGTACATTTGATGGAATCTTAATTTGCGATCCACCACCTCCGAATGAGTGAACTGAGAATAACTGCGACTTTTTCTGCTCCAAGGTAAAAATCTCGTAACCTAGCAATATCCGGTAGAGCATATTTTATGCCAGAATCCAGGGGGCAAAAAAAGCTTTGTCCCCGTTAACAATTTAACATGCGATCTGGGACCCCAGAATCAATTAATCAAAGTCAAATGCTACTTTTTTAGAAGTAAGTTGGAGTCAGTGATCCACTAAAATCCAGTAGATCACATTTTGCGACAAAAGTCCCTATAAGTCATAGTATTACAAAGTCCACAGAATAGACGAAGCTATGAGGTGTATTGTCTAATCGGATCTACAATATAATGTTAAAGATAAATATGTTCCATGTAAGTTTCGATAAGACTGGGCTTCATTGAGTATGTACTTGGCGTTGTTTTGTCGTTTACGTCATTTTCATGCCATCGCTTAACATCATATCGATTGTATTTCAAGCTTGTGCTTTGCACGTGCCTTTGACAGTTCAACAACAAATCTATTTTGCTAATAACTGCGCGTTTACACAAGTGTGTGAAGAGCGCCGATTAAGGTGTTTCTATCGATTTAGGTGTAAACTTCTTCCCAAAAATTTATTAGGCACTTTGACTTTTGTAATATAAACTCTCGATGCTTCGTAATTACAATATTTATTCACAATAACAAATGATTACACAGGGTGAGAGAAGGCAAAAAAGAAAAAAAAACAAAACCGTCCCTATAAATCTCTCACACTTATTATTAGAACATTAAAATCCGTCCGCAGAGCACCCAAATCCTAAGATTAGTCACCCACTATACCAAGAGGAGAAAGGCGCATCTGGTCTATTTCAAAATGTTCATGCCTGATGTGTTGCCGTGTGTACCGCCTCATGCCAGTATACTGAAAATTTTTTCAAAGAAAATTAAAGTGTACGGCATGAGTATCTAGAGAAGAAAATGATCCGATGCCTGTACTGCTAGGGTAAGTAAGCGCGTATTTGCTGGCATTGGACCAACCTTTACCCCTGCGTTAAGCCAAGCAAAATGATAATTATCACCGCAGCGCCGCATGATGAACTTGTTCCTCGTATTTGGCGCCAAAAAACAAATGAAATTATTCTCCTCGCCGCCTTCATCCTCTCTTTTCTTTTCTTTGCAATATTTAGCATCTAAACACAAATACAGAAATGGAACAAAAGATGCGTTCTTTGATTCGATTTTAATTATTGTATCAGTTGGTAGAGGTGGTGGTGATATGTATTGCGAATCGGGGTCAATAAAGTTTAAATATAAATTCGTTTTTTTTTGTCAATCAATGTGGACTATAACACTCATGAGATACGAGTAATTGAATTTTATTGTTAGTTAATCGAGAGTTGTTCATACAAATTAAATAGAAAATAATTCTTGAAATCGGCAGGAAACGATTCTGTTCAACACATCCGTAAACAGCAAAAAAAAATAAACATTTATTTCAAGAGCAATTTCACCGTGGTATCGTATTTACAGGTGAGACGTTATTGATTTCGTCACTAAAACCCAACTATTGCCAAAAAGATTTCCTCAGAATTGGCTGACAAAATTGGCAAAAAAAATTGGGGTTTTCTGTTGCCAACATTTTAGTAAACATTTTTGAGGTTTGAGGTTTAATTTCCTTACTGATGGTATCATATTGGCGGAGGTGAGGACTTAGTTCTATAAGTATTGTATTTTTAGGAGGTCGTCATAAGAATTAACAATTTAATGTATCTAAGCCAAACATTGTTTGTAGATCATGGACGATGTTTCAACACATAACTTCTCTTTACGGATGATTTTTTGCTCGTTTGGGTGCATATGTGAAATTCAGTTCAAAAGTTCAATGTGTTGAGGCGACGGTATGGCATCTTTCTGCCCCAGGGCCACAGCATCATGCTCCAAGTACCAAGGAATGAATCTTCCTAACACAGCAATTTAAAATAGACTGTACCTTTATTTTTTGTGAATAGAATACAAACGAGAAATCTAAGAGGAGCATTTTTCGCATTTTCTAGGAGTATATAAAAAAAAAACATGTGAAACTTTTTGAGATAGAAAAATTCAAAATCTTCGAAAGTTGCCCTAAAACCTAGTCGGGTGCATCGACTGACAGATCTTTTATTAGACAACAAATAGTATTTAGCACCAGTAAACGATATAAATGCAAGAAGTAAGGGAAATCATTAAAATTGATGTCATGATTTCAGAAAGGTTATACATCCAAAAGCTTGCAAAGACTCAACACTAAAATATACATAAATCAACGAAAGGATGCCTGACAAACAGAATTCCAGCATAATACTTTTGGGCTAAAAGGAGGGCGATGTCCTGAATTATACCAACAATCATACGAACGCCCAAGTCCTTTCGACAATAGTCTGACGGGTCTCTGTTGTTTCAAGCCAGGAAACCTCATCATGAATTTCAAAGCCGTTATACAGAGCCATGTCGAGTTTTGGTATACCTTTCAAGCTTTTCGACTGTGCAGAATAACTATGGAGAATACACGCTGCTTCGCCGAGATCGGACAAAACCGATGACTTGAAAACAATTGTGTTACACCCACTTTTTGCTAAGTGGGCAATTGTGTAAGCGAGTCTTCTCTCGAGCAACCAAAAAGACATTATACTAGACACTGATTATCGCAGTCCTACTTTACAGCGCAGAAGTTTGGACACTTACGAAAGCAGATTAAAATGCTATCGGACGGTTCAAAGGGTAGTTTTCGGTCACTGCATCAATGGGAAATAGAGACGATGCTGCAACGCAGAATACCAGCGTGTCGGCCTAAAAAGATTTCCACTCCAACCCAGTAGCGGATGACGACAGCTAGTTTGGCGCACACAAGTGGAAGAGAACCACAGTTGACTTAGTGAATTCAATTTTAGGCAGCTGAAAAAAAACGGGCTGGCTCTAGAAACATTTCAGCTGACGCCTTAATCCACTCTGGATCTAGATCTTAGTGTAAAAAATCTGGTCGTGCTAATCCAAAGCAATATAAATTTCCAAGATTCATCACATCGACGAATATAAAGGTTGTCTTCATACCAAAAGTTGAGATGGGATGCCATGAAAATTTGCGATAGAAATAATCACAGGCGGCTCTTCTTAGAGGAGTTAGAATACCTTTTAATTTGCCCCTAACACCCACCTGTCGATTAGACTGCCACACAACTACTATATACCAGGCGGAGAATATTCTGATCTCTTTATGAGATTTACGAAAGATGCGCACTTTTCTGGGTTCTAGGTAACACAGATGTTTCTGGTATGTCCATATTTTTAGGGTAGGTAACTTGTCAAGACAGGAGACAGCGCATGGTTTTTCCGAAATTTAAAAGAAGCAAATTTTAGTTGTCTATAGAAGATTTAGCTCAAGACTGATGGAAGAAGAGCTGATTCCAAAAAAAAGAAACGTCCTCTCTTTACTGATTGAGCGGCCCTGCACTTAGAGCTTCCTTCAAAGTCTTTTGCGTATGATTTAAATTTAATAAAATTGACATTACAAATAAAACTTCACCAATTTACATGGAAATTTCTGTTAAATTAAAAATAAATTCAAATTTTACTTGACAAACTTGTTGGGAGATTTTGTCTAGACTTTTGCTGACATTTTTTATTTTATACAAGTCATTTTGAAAAGTTTTTAAATAAAATTAAATTGATACTTAAAAACTCATTTCTCGGATGAAGCATACATAAGTTAAAACATGATAAAAGTGTCTTCATTTTGCCGATAAATTTCAATTAAATGCCAAAATATTAGCTTCTCTCAATTTTAAAATACTTTATGCAGCACAAGGAGGGGACATATGAATGAATACTATTGTATGTATCCGACACACGAAGTAGCAATCCCCAAAATGACTTAATAATTATTTTGTGTATCCAGCCAGTCAATTGAATTTTTCTTTTTCCTTTTCATTCGACGTTTCACTGTACTCCAAATGAAGGAGAGAAAAAAAATTAGTTTTTGAAAAATGATTTCAAACTGTGCGAACTTAGTAACCGCCAAAAGATATATTAAACTGCGAAAGAATGTCCAAAGATAAATAAATAAGAGGCGGTAGACCTTGACATAAATTTAGCCCATGATTGGAAATCGTTTTTACGGATACGAATCCCATTTGTCTTAAAAATACGAACAACCTAAAAATAGAACTATAAAATATTTGTGCACAAAATTTCCGTTACGTGAAGTTGACGACTAAAATTTTCGGAAATTTGAAAATTCACAAAATATGCAACGGAACTGCTTAACTCATATTGATGACATATTTATTGACGTACGTTCTGTTATTGAGTTGTGACTTACGATGAATTCATAATTTCCTTTAGATAGGTGTCCTGAATCACCTGTGAAACATGCTAGATTCTCGAAAAATATATTTTATTCTTGACTACCCCGTGGGCATATTAAATTAATTGCAACAGCGGCGCATTTTTGACATCCAATTAAAATGCTTTCAGTGAAAAATATTAATTTCCTATAAATGCTTACAGTCACAACTTTAAACTCTTAAAAGATACACGCGAATTATTCTCTAAATAACAACTCAATCAATCACTTTAGTCAGCTGGCAACCAGAAACCGACAATCGACAGTCGACAACCGACAAAACAATCCATAAATACGATTTCAAACTGAGACTATTGGCCTCTCGTTGTTTATGAATGTATGATCTCAAGATACTTTCAATATTAGCTAAATACTCGTACTATTGCAATACCAATTCTTCTTCGAATATAATCGAATACGGGTAAAAGAAATAATAAAGAATAACAAAATAAATTAAAATACAGAACAATGCTATCTAGAATGGAGGTCAACGGTGTACGTACTACCATTCTTGGTGTACCAGACGAGACGTGACATCGAAATAATTTAAAAATAAAAGATGAGGAGCCCATACTGTAGAAAACAATTTAAAACATGACAAAGTAAATAAATTAAAGAAAATAAAAATAAAAAATTCAATCTATAAAACTTGGAGATGATAATAAAAAATTGTTAATGCAACAGTCTGTGCGCGTTCAAACAAAATCAAATCGAATAAAAATGAGAAGGATCATTAAGGTACACATGTACTCGTACAATTAACTAAACAAAGTTTCTTTTTTATTGACAAAGAGTTGGTTGGTTGATTGAGTTATTAAATACTCGTGCGCTCATTTCCGACACATGTCACACACTGGTTCTTGTTCCTTTCTATAAAGTTCTCAGCACTGTTGGCAATAATTCTTTTACTCGGATACAGTTGACAGTCAAGACAAAAAATACTTCCATAGCAGTGATTTCGCAAAATCGTTTGATCAAAACTGCTACATCTTAGCGGATATTACAGCGCGAACACTCATGTACATTGTCATGCAAATGTCAAAATTTGACAGATGTCAAAAAATTTGGTGTTTCCGTATGTGACCAGTGATCTTCTGCTCGATCATGAACAATAACAAAGAGACGATGACTTTGTTCCTTTTGTATAAAGCTCGTTGTTGTAGTCATTCCAACATTCGCTGTGATAGCCACAAAGATTTTCACACAATCTTTAGAAAAAGCGTTCGCAATAATCAATTACGAATATTCTGACAGAAGGCATGACACATGATTTTGGGGCCCAATCTTCAACCAATATACAAAAACTGTCGGAGACTAAACAAAAACAACCCTGATCAACTTGCTAGGTATTCGTAGATCCCGCAGATATAGAGCTTACGAGTGCAATACAATCCATAAGTCGCTATGTAGTGGCTGGTAGCCAAATAGGACTCTTAATAAGACCAAAAGACGGAAAATTATTCGGTTAGTCAACGAAATTCAGAAGTTGATGTCATATGTATTGGCTTAAAATCTTAACGTTCATGATGTGCACCAAATATCTTTTCAACATTAATGAGATCGCGTTTAAGACAGGACTAATACGCCCGGCCTCCAAAAAAATAACGAGAAACGACGATGAGATTCCTATTTTGCGTTTTACAAATGACTCAACAGCCTAGAAGAAACATGGAAAATTGTGGAATGGAAATTTTTGCTTGACTCGGCCGGGCGACTCAAGTTTTAGGTCATATAGTACGAGTACTACATAATTTTTTATCCATCAAACAAAAGGGTGTAATCATTTCCATATAATTATATTTCGATAATCCGATTAAAAATCAACTCAAGCAACCTGGTAAATAATAATAATAATAAGGTCGAGTCGTCGGCCGAGTTGTCGCGTGCTAATAATTAAAAGTGTTAAAACAAAATGGCTTGTGATTTTGTCATGCCATTGCCAACTAGCGTTTTTATCTATGACTTTCGTTAGATCTAAAATTTTGAAGTACAGGAAGTGAATAAACAAACTCGTAGGTTGGGCTACGTCAACTAAGTGGTCCTTGTTGCGGTGCACCAAGATCATAAGGTCTATTGTGATGAAATCAGCATAGATAGTAATATCATATAAAATAAGGCTTTAACTGAAAATGGATTATAGAAAGGGTTGTTGTGGGTGGCATTTTTGAAGTAAAGTATTTATGGTTGGAAGAAGTGGATGGACTGAGTACTCAAGATTATTTTCTAACGAAGACGAGTTCATCGATTCATTAGATCAATACACAAATTTATTGGGAAATGTGTTGTGGTGGTTTACTTTTTTTAGATTCCAAATATGATCCTATCCTATCGGCTTTTGGATAAAATCTACGAGCTTTTCAAGAACAGCAAAATAAATCACATTTGATCCATATCACAAAAACACGAGAATCAAAATGGTGGATTGAAAAAAAAAAAAAAAAAAAAAAAAACACTGTGGCGCTGGCACCCCGGTGTGGGCCATGGACTAGCTTTTTGACACTCATTTGTTTTGCTCATGCTGTCATTTTTGTCACATCTGAGCGGGGCCCACGGTTTATCGCTAAATACGAACGGCACTCCTTAGAAGCTTTCTCATAGGCAATTTTACTTTCGGGAGTTTGCCATTGCCCGGCGAAAGGGTAACGACGATTCGAAAAATTTTTGACAATGGACCTTCTGCATGATAGTCCAATGAGGTTACCATCGCGCCATTGCCACCACCACAACCCAGAAAAAATCCGTACATAAGTCTTTTTTTTGATTTCAGAACAGAATACCTAAAACTATTCTAAATCAATTGAATGAAGTATGATATGACATTAAGGTTTCTCCCCACCATTTGAAATGGCTTTTATATGTATAACTCATGAATGCGAATATTGCCGGCTAAGTTGAGAAGATAATTTTCAATTAGCAGTCAAATACTAGTATACATTGTTTGAAGAATATGAGATAGCTATTAAGATCCATGTTCTTTCGAAACTATAATATGCTTTGAAAGGAAGAAAGTAAAGTGGCCGTCTGATCTTACGAATGCGTAACTGTGGTTTGCAAGACACCATATTCTAAATTCTAACTCCTTAAAGGATCGTAAACGATCAAAGAAAATGTGATCATATAGATAATTATTAATTATAAACTAACATTCATTCATCAATGATTCTGCTCAGTTTGAAGTTGATCAAATCTGGAACAATTGTCTAGGAAACTACTTTGTTTGTGGATTTGCCTTCAATTTTTTCAATGATGCCTGAGTTCAATAACAAGATTTAATCAATTACTAAAAATTTACTGGTACCTGTACTCTAACTATTCCAAAATTAGCTATTGTCTGATCAGACAGATAATATTATAATTAACTCAAGATGATTGTCGATGTTGATGCTTATCCCATGGCATAACATGTTTTATCTCTTAATTTATTTGATCGCAACACTATGCTGGTTACTAGTATCTAGAAATATCTTTTTTCCTCTGTTATTTAATCCTTTTAAGGATTCAGATGTAATAGGGTAAAAATTTAATATTAAAGTGTTATGGCAAATATACCGACGAATAAGAACAAAATTGAGTCCTCAAGGGTTTGAATTGGGCGGCAACCTTAACCAATATGAGTAGAACGTTCTGAAAAAATTAATTTTTAAAATAATCCCATGGTGTCAAAAAAGATCTGTAAACTAATATTGTTCGCTATATTATAAGCACATTAAAATAAATTTAATCAAAATAAAAAAAAAATAAAACCATGCAGGTATTACCAGGTTAAAAAAGAAAATCCACACGATGACAACGCCAATGTAACAATATTGTGGGGTGGGGAGCCAAAAATGAAACAAACAAACAAACAAAACACGACAGAACATTCAACACGAATCTACCTCGAGATAATGTAATGCTGACTTAGACATATTACAAGGATTGAAACACATAGATGATTGTTGTTGTGTTGGTGGTTGCTGTTGCTGCTGCTGTTGTTGTTGTTGATTTAAGGGAAGATTCTGTTGTTTCATTAGTTGCTGTTGCTGCTGCTGTTGTTGTTGTTGTTGACAAATATTTGGAACGTAGCCCCCCGCCGCCTGTTGCTTTGCATAGTAGTAAGGATCAAATGTTTGGAGAATATTCCTACGATCGTCGGAATGTCCTAAATTATAACAGCAATTTCCGCCATTACCAGTTGTCGGTTTATTGTTGAACACTTGTTTGGCCGTTGGCAAGTGTTGGTGCATTTGATGTTGCTGATAGGCAGTTGTTGGTTTGCCCACTGTAAATGAAGCCGAGTGGGATAGTGGATTTGGTTTTTGTTGGAGGAATCCGAGTGATGGAAGGAATTTGTTCTCTTTGTTGTTTTTAAGTTTGGAGAATGCATTTTCGAAGGAAAAGTTCATTTTAGACGGACCACCACTAGTAGACTGTGGAATTTGTTGTTGAGGCGGACAATTGATATTTGTTGATGACAGACTGTTGACCACATTTGGCGATTGCTGTTGCTTGGTTAGATTTGCTAGTTTTTGTTGTTGTTGAAGGAACGGATCCATTCCGTAGGCATTCCAGTTGGTAAGTGGTTTCTTATGCTGTTGGGTTTGTTGTTGATGTTGACGAATTTGTTCCTGCTGTGCTTGTTGGTGTTGTAAGATTGCTTGACGGTGGTATGCTTGTTGCACTTGCGATGCACTATATGATTTCCCAATGGGATTTGGTCGGATTTGAGAAGATTTTTGTTGCATGGCACCCAAGACAGCAGCCGATCCAAGAGGTGCTGCTATAACAGGTTGTTGTAGTTGGAGTTGCGGTTGGTGTTGGTGTTGTTGAGATTGTGTGTGATGCGGCTGTTGATGCAACGATGTCGTCATCTGCTGTTGTTTTTGTTGCTGCTGCTGATGTTGTGGATGACATTTCTCTGACTTTGCCATAGTTGTGGTTGTTGTTGTAGTTGATACAGGTGCAACACCCACCGATGCCAAGGATGCAGCTGAATTGACTGTGGACTGCTGCTGTTGTGGTTGATTTTGTGAGGTAAAATTTGTTGTGGATATTTTTAACATATCATTGAGACACTTTTCAATTTTATTTTCGGCATCTTTTTGGCGTTTCGAAAGTTCTAAATCAACATTGCTTTGGGTTTTCGAAATTTTATAGCCACCAGCAGCTATTGGTGGTCGAGGTGTTGCTGCTATGTCTGTTGGCAATGGCGCCGCATAACCCGAAGTTGTCGTCGTCGTCGGCGTCGCCGCCGTCTTAGCCCCAGTCGAAGTACCAGTCGTAATCGTAGTCGCAGACGTTGAAGTAGAAATGACTTTTTGTTGTTGCTGTTGTGGATGTTTACCCGTTGGCGGAATATGAAATGATGAGGTAAATTTTGAAAGTTGAGGTAAATGAGTGGCACAGCAATTGCTTGTAGCTATGCTGCTTCCGCTCGAGCTGTTTTCAGATTTTCGATCATGATGCGGTATTGTATGCGTCATGCCGGTTGTGTTTAATGCTACATCTGCAGACGCAGTAGTTTGTTTCTGTTGCAGCTGTTGTTTTGTTGGTCCTACTACGGCAGAATCATTGGTTGAGTCATTCTGACGCAAATAGAACGGTTGATACTTTGAACCGAAAACACTTGAACTTGATGTACTCTTGAGGAGACCTGGATTCGTTGATGATGTGATTTTGGCCAATGATGAAGTTGATGTCGTCATTGTTACTGGTGGTTTTGGAGCAGGAGGTTTTTGAGGATATTTTTCCTTCATGTCCTTTTGTGTCATGAGAATTGCACTATTGGATGTGCTTCGACTAAGAGAAGGTAGGTGCTTCATGTAGCAAGGTATGTGGGTTTTACTCGTTGACTTAACCACCCCCAGGCTTCCAGGTACATGAGAAAGGGATACACTTTTGTTGAGGTTCATTTGGCTGTCCGACTCCTTTTGTGGAACTACCTTGACAGGCACTTTACTAGCTTGATTCGTGGCCATAATTGGGAGTGGTTTAACTCGTGCTGGTTTGTCATTGCACATGAGTTTGTAGAGATCTTCTTTTGTGGCACTTTGTTGAATTTGTCGATCCAGTTGTGATAGAGAGTAGTTCTTTTGAAGTTTATTCGGTTGAAGTTGTGATTCGTTGTTGTGAATGGGTTTCCTCGGCTCTATGACAGTTGTCGTTGGTGCACAGATTTTTTCGTAATTCCAAATGGACTTTTTCGGTGTTTTTGTGGACGAACCCAGGTTCTCCGCCCAAAAATTGTTCATTAGCTGTTTTCCAGCACTCAAATTTGACTTTATCGAAGTGTTCGACAGACTCTTTTGCAGGACAGTGGGAGGTGTGGAAACTGGGATTATTGGAGCTGATAATGGCACCACCACCTGCTGATGCATTTGATTCGATAGAACTCCATACTTTGGTGGAACATTCGAACTGGAAACACTTCTAGTCAGCTTGATGCATGGCTGTGCTGCTGGTGAAGGGAATTGCAAACGAGATTTCGATCCATCAACAGGTGCATCAGCTGTTGGGATATTTATAGATGTCGACGACGACGACGATGGCAAAACAGGTCTGGGATACACCATGGGGGGTATGGCAGCTCCTCCAAACGCTGTTGTTACACTTTGATGTGAACTCGATTTAGAAAGCGGTTGTGGTTGTTGTTGGCGTCTAAATGCCGCCACCGCTGATATACCACTGCCACTCTTCGTTCCATCGTTGAATTTTTGCATTTGATCACAGAGGTCTTCGCATTTTTTATACTCCTTGTGAATTTGCTTATCTAGCTCACCATAATCGGGCAGACTCTTGAGATACTTGTTCATGTAATCGATTTCTGCATCGTAATAGTCACTTTCTTTGCCAGGAACAGCGGGTGTCGCTGTCGGAATCATCACATCTTTTGTAAGTTGTAATTTCTTCTCCAGTAATATGTCAATGTTGTTGTTCAGGCTGCTGTCATTGGTTATGGATTTTGACATGTTCATGGGGATGGCTGGCTTTGGATTTACTATATTTGGAGCTATCATACTCCGGGTTAACTGGTTTGTATTGGTATCATTTGGATTCAGCATTCGATGGATGCCACCACCAGCTGAGAGGGTTTTCGTTAGCTTTGGTGCACGACATGGCAATGGTGGCGGTGGTGGTGAACCAGATGATGATGAAGTCGACGAGGATAGAGATAAACTTGAAGCTGGTGAAGTTGCTGAGCCTGTTTGTGTCATTAACCTGGGCGGAATTGCCACCGGGGGAGTGGCTGGCATGACATTACTTTCGATTTTCCTCATCGGTTGAGTACTTAGATTATTATTATGATTGATCGCCATTGAAGATGGAGCTTTGGTTAGTTGATTGCCAATCGGCTGAGTTGGTTTAGTGGTAGAACTAACAGTTTCACTTGTTGTAGCCGGTAATTGCTGTGAAGAAATCATTGCTGTTTGGTGTTGTTGTTTGGAGTTACTACTACTATGGGTGCTGTTATATCCAGAGGTCGTTGTCGCTAGAGTCGATGTTGCTGTTGTTGTTGTTGGCGGGTAGTAGCGTATAACCGTGGCTGATGATAATGATGGAAAATCGCTTCTTGCATTTTCACACATTTGTTGTTGGATTGGAAATTCATTGCTGATCTCTGATTACTTCTTTCTTCATTTTTTCTTTCTCTTTCCTATTTTTTCGCAATTTTTTTTATTTTCTTCTTACGAACGCATATTTATTAATTTATTACGGAGCTGTACGAGTGAGGTTAGAAAGTGAAAATTTTTGATTTGCATATGCATATGCGCGTCGTAAATGTGGCGGGAAAAATTTACAAACGAACGCGAAAAAAAATTCTAGTTTTTACATTAGCTATTTTCTTCTTCAATCCGGTCGATCATGTCCGATCGCAACTACGGTTCAGTTAAAGATTGATCTTGTTAGATGAAATTATTGGAGAATAGTGGAAATTTCTATTCCGTGACTTAAATCCTAAGAAATGTTAGTAAAGCAGCGCGTAACTGATTAAGAAATGCGATAAATGTAGTAATGTAACATTTTGAAATGAAATGATGGGTTGGTTGGATGCTGGACTGTGAGGGACACTCAAAGATAAATGTAGACTGTTGGGTCAGAGTGGATATCAGCTGATCATGACGATGAATGAGTTGATCAAATAGATATTGTGGAACGTATTCAATTGTTTCGCCGAATTTATTCTCAAGCTTTATTATCTCAAAGGTTTTGTGAAGAACTTATCCTTGGTATTGAGTAGAATTTGTTAAGGAAAACATCAACTGCGAATTCAACGGACACGTTGTTATGCACACATTGGACTATGATCTGTGCAAAAAAAAATTTACGAAGCCACAGCAGGCAAGAAACATTTCGTAAGACAGAACCCACTGGCAGAAGATGTGTCAGGTCCTACAAGAAAACTAAGCACAAAAAGATCTTTAAACGATCAGTAGCCAGTGAATTAAAGTAAAAATGAAAAGAATTGGCTGAATTTATTTAGAAGGGCTGAGGTAGAAGCTATATTACCTAAGATGTAATCGTGGAATCTATTCAATTTACTACTGAACCTTGACTAAAAAAAAACGTTCGTTCCTTCAATAAAAATTGCTCAAAGTGAATGGAGTTATGTGCTGGCAAACAAGAGGAGTTACAAAATCGAATGATATCCACCTCTTTAACAACAAAAATGAAAACAAAGTCTGAATGCCATGTCAAAACTTTTCACCAACGTTAAAAAAACATCAACAAGGACTTCATTTCAAAATGCAAAGACAGTGAAAAAAAAAAATTTAAATAAACAATCAAACCGCATTCCAAACGAATCAGAAAAAAGAAACACACAGACAGACACAACCAACCTGGACGAAACCGTCTGGCACTTTACTATTCTTCGGAATTTGTATCTTTTTGATTATAATAATCTTATCGCCTTCAATCTTTTGAATTGTTATCGGTACTCCAGCCATGGGTCTTCCTGGTCTAACTTGCGTAGCAGATTTAGTCTTTTGCAGAGCATTTCCACTTGGTGGAATAGCAAGTTTTGTGGTTTTTGCACTAGCTGAAGAAGAAGTTTTTGCTGCAGCTAAAGCTGAAGCAGAGGCTGTAGAACTACTCTTCGGAATTGCACCGGCCGATGCAACCTTCTGCAGTGGAACTGGCTTCGGTAGCTTTGGCTTAGGCTTTGGTTTCGGTTTACTTGAACTCGTACTCGAACTCGATGATCCACCTGTGCGAACTATCGAAAAGTGATAAAGTGGTTTATCGTCGTCCAGAATGCTCTTTTGCGGTTCAACTTTCTTTTCAACTTTACGCAATACCACTCCCAACATTGGTCCATTTTTCACAGTTATCTGAGTCTTTGGTGGTGTCACCCGTTTAAGAGTCACCCCGACTTTTGCACCCACAGGTGGTGGTGTTTTGATGCGACTTACTTTCGGTTTATTATCATTGGCCTCAACAACAGCAAGTGTTTCAGCTACAGCTGATTCAACAATCTGATCAAGTTCACTCATCGTCATGCGAATGTCACCGCTCTTAAATATGATTCCATTGGGTGCGGTTAGATCGATTTTGGTTAAATCTGGAACTAGCACAGGTATTGCTGTTGTCGTTGTGGTTGTTGTTTTTGTTGTAGTTAGCTCTTGGCCGCCTTTTCCATCTGGATCAGGCTTTACGTTCTCCGTTGTGGTTGTGGTCGTTGTGATTAAGAGGTGATTGTTGTTATTACCATCACAACCGCTACTACTTCCACCATCTGTTGTCATCGATGATGAAGCCGAAGACGATGACATCGATGATGTTGATAATGATGTCGATGACTCTTGACCTTGCGGTTGGCGATAATCAATTGGGATAATTTGTGGTAGAGCTGTTAGTTCTAGACACACCGGTTCAGAGCACGAGAATAGGGCATTGCGTGGTGCTACAACTGATGGTACCTCATCGCTATTACTACTGCTGTAGCTACGATTGATAAAATTCAACGATTGACTAAGATTTTCCGTTGAACTATTTGTTGGACTAATGGTGCGAGTTCGAGTACGTGGACGAATGCCATTCTTGTTGCCATTATTGTTATCGTTGTTGGTTGTATCTGCTGTTATTTCGGTCTTTTCAAAATCAACGAGGTTATTCGATGAGGCGCTATTTAGTGCCATTCGTTCGCTAAATTCACAGTCCATGTTGGTTCAGTTCAGTGTATTGTTATTCAAAATTTTATTTGAATATTTAAGAAAGCGATTTTTATGTTTTTATTTAGTTAGTTAGCACTTGCACATAATTCTATTTAATTAAGCGTTCTTCTAGTATTAGCAAAATAAAAAAGTTTACAAATTGAAATTTAATGCTCAAGAAATGAATTCAAACTAAATCGCGACAATTGAAAATTCCTTATATTCTTCGACTACCGATCTTCATGATTGAATTGTAATTTAGAAAAAAAATTAAATAAAAAAGAACTCCCTTGAGGAATTTCTAAACGCGTAGTTCGTTTTGCTTATTGAAGTACAAAAATGCTTTTCTATGAATAAACTTTTGGTTGTGTTTGATGCTTGACGCTTGGCACTGATTTGCGCATTTTCTATTATCATCGTCAACGAATTTTGCAGGCCAACGACAAGCAGAAGTGAGAGGTGCATAGGTATCTACTTTTGTTGGCAATACAGAAAAACAATTGAATTAAGTATCTAGAATAAGTAATTGACAATGTAGAGATAGAAAACGATTCGAGAAGACATCGGATGCTTTTCTTATACCAAAGTCCGATATTTTATTTCGATTTAAGACAAAAAAAGTAAAAGGATATTGATTTTTTGGGAATTCCGACCTTGACGGTAGCGGATGTATTTCCTCATCAGTTAAGGTTTATGTTTATTGCAAGATCACTTTGTAAACGATAGCTATGATATATAATCACACCACTTCGTATTGATTATTCTAGACTCCCTGAGGATTTTCCACATTTTTAACCATGGAAGAGATACAACATGGTCATACCATAGTATTGTGTTGCTTATTGCTTTTACAATGATTTGAAACATTCAGTTAGAAACATATGATGACTTTTGAATTTAACATTTTCAGAACAAGTCATGCTATCAATGCAATAGTCGCCTGCTTCACAGAATAAACCTTGAGGTAAAGCAGCACACGAACTTAGTTCCTTACATTGCAATAGATGCGGATATGCTCATATGAAAGTGCCCAAGCTATGATACTGGGTTATTGGCGAAGTTCCACAGGGTTCTGCTTTAGGGTCACCATTATTTTCAAACCTTTTTTGTCATAAAGATAGTTCAACGCAACAGAAAAATATTATTGTATATCAGTATATATATTTTTTCCTTGATGAGGATTAAAAAAGGGCATACCTTTTGCCCACGAGCTTAAGTGTAACATTAAGGATATAGTAAGGCGGTTTCAAATTTAAAATTTAACAATTTTTGCGATAGAATTTAAATAAGTATTGTCAGACTTGTCAGACGCTTGAAACCTTGACATTTTTTCAACCATGGGAAGCAGTTTCAGCGAAGTATGTGGCAGATCGGTATTAACTGCAGCAGTCTCAAATGTTTGCCATCTACTCGTAATATGAAACAGGACAATGACAGAAC
The DNA here is from genome assembly GCA_928272305.1 of Volucella inflata. Classification (NCBI taxonomy): domain Eukaryota; kingdom Metazoa; phylum Arthropoda; class Insecta; order Diptera; family Syrphidae; genus Volucella; species Volucella inflata. The sequence goes on from OV743716.1 coordinate 208,184,519, forward strand.
AATTGTTCTTTTGTGTCGTTCAGGAGAAAAATCGACTCATCAAAGAAATTCGTTGCACGGTTTAACTTGTTGTTGTCTTGAAAACCTCAATGGTGAATAGAAGTTTTCATAAGCATAACCAAGCAAATTTGAAACTTTATCATGTCCTGAAAGGTTATTAAAGAACCTCAATTATTGGGTCTATAACTTAATTCGTGCGGTTTGCTAAGAGATGGCGTAACTTATATTATTCCATTGGAACATGCATTGGAAAGCTACTGTCATTGTACGTCATTTCAGTATATGTCATTCTTTTGAAACAGCAATAATTTTTTTTCACTCAAATAAGTCGAACTTTGTGCCTGAAAAGTGTTTGTGCGGGGAGTTCTTCTTCATTACTTTAATATGAAGAAAACTGCTGCCGAAAGTCATCGCATTTTGGAGGAAGTTTATGGTGAACATGCGCTAGCTGAGCGAACGTGCCAAAAGTGGTTTGCACGATTTAAAAGTGGTGATTTTGGCTTGGAAGACGATGAACGTCCTGGGCAGCCAAAGAAGTTTGAAGATGAAGAAATGGAAGAATTACTGTATGAAGACTGTTGCCAAACACAAGAACTCGCAGAATTTTTGGGTGTCACTCAAGCACCCATTTCAAAACGTTTAAAAGCAGCTAGATGTATACAAAAGCAAGGAAATTGGGTTCCACATGAACTCAAGCCGAGAGACGTCGAAAGGCGGTTTTGCATGTCCGAAATGCTGCTGGAACGCCACAAAAGGAAGTCATTTTTGCATCGGATTGTTACTGGTGATGAAAAATGGATCCATTACGACAACCCCAAGCGCAAAAAATCATATGTGAAACCCGGCCAACCAGCCAAATCAACGGCAAAGTCGAATATGCATGGCGCGAAGGTAATGCTCTGTATTTGGTGGGATCAGATGGGTATGCTGCACTAAGAGCTGCTAAAACCGGGTGAAACCATCAATGGACAATGCTACCGAACACAATTAATCCGTTTGAAGAGAGCAGTAGCCGAAAAACGCCCGGAATATGCGATCAGACACGAGGCAATAATTTTCCATCATGACAACGCTCGGCCCCACGTTGCTATTCCGGTTAAGAACTATTTGGAAAACAGTGGATGGGAAGTCTTACCCCACCCGCCTTATAGCCCAGACCTTGCCCCTTCTGACTACCATTTGTTCCGGTCGATGCAGAACGCCCTCACTGAAATACGGTTCACATCAGAGCAGAATATTAAAAATTGGCTTGATTCATTCTTGGCTGCCAAGCCGGCGCATGTCTTTTGGGATGGGATCCACAAATTGCCAGAAAGATGGGAAAAAGTCATAGCTTCAGATGGGCAATACTTTGAATAATACTATTGTACATTTTTCTTAAATAAACGTTCAAATTTTGAAAAAAAAAACCGCACGAATTAAGTTTTATAACCAACAACAAGTCGAATGGTTTTATATTGTAGCTTTTTGTAAAGATCCGATAGATGTATTGCTGAACCACCGGATTTAGGTGCTAACGTCGCAATGGAAGTTCTCGTAATAATGCGCCGATTGCATATCCACAATACGGGGATAAAAGGACATACAATAGTCCTTCTATGAGTGCAAGAGAGACCTTAAACCGCAGAAGCCATGATATATATATCAATAAAGAGGTTATGCAAACTATACTTATGCAAATGAGAAGAGGGATCCGGAGTATATGTCTAAAAGGATTGCATTACAAAAATGAAGTTAGCTTTGCTTGTTTTCTTCGTAATCGAATTTCACTCGAAACGACTATTACAGCCCGTTTGATAAGATCGTTTACGGCAAAACTCGTTTATGAAAACCGGTTTGAAAGTGGCATTTGCATAAGCAGATAAAAAATACTTCTGCTAAGATGCTTTGAATAAAAAAAATTTAAAGAGTGTTCATTTTTTGTCAGAGACGGAAGTATTTCAAAATGAGTGTCGCGTTTGCATCACATTATGAAGCAGTATTCTTGTGCACGCATCCAAAAGGACCGAAAATGTCATACGGAGCAGCTGCTAAATACATGAAAAAGTGAAAAGCATTGTTAGCATTGGTGGGTGCACCGTTTTCCCCAAGTTAAAAATGTGGATGATTTGCCGGATCGTGGGTCTACGCCAAAAACAACAAAAAAGCAGGACAAAATGATTGTACGCGTGTTTGAAAAAAATCCTCTTCTATCGTTACGTGGAGGACAAGGGATTTTACGTAAAAGGGGTCTAAATGTGTGTTGTGATACGATACGAAGACGTTTACTAGCCAATAATGTAAAATTTCGAAGCACAATAAAGAAACCACTACTGTCAAAAAAACACGTAGGAAAACGACTCAGTTGGGCCAAGGAGAATTTGTACAGAGATTGGAACAACGTCATTTTTTCGGATGAAGCTTCTTTTTAGGCATGTTCTCCTATCACTCATACCTGGTGTACACAATCCAATAAATTAATCCAGCGGACCGTCAAACACCCGGCAAAGGTGCACGTTTGGGGATGTTTCTCCAAACAAGGATTTGGCAATTTGTTCATGTTTACAAATAACTTAAACGCACCCAATATGGTCAAAATTTATAAGAAGGCTTTATTACCATCTGCCCAAAGGTGGTTTAAAAGAAGGAATCAGAATTGGTTACTGCAAGAAGATAATGACCCGAAACATCGCAGTCGTTTGTGCAGTGCGTGGAAACAAGAAAATTACGTCGATGTTTTAGATTGGCCATCACAGTCGCCGGATGCAAATCCCATTGAAAATGTTTGGGCATTCATGAAGCTAATGTTCCAAGGAAAGAAGATCTCGACGGTCAAACAATTATCACGAAAAATACGAGTTTTATGGAGATCTTTGTCTCAAGATTATGCTATAAGATTAGTAGAAAGCATGCCTCGAAGACTACAAGCAATTATTGATAATGGAGGAGAGTGGAAAACATATTAATTGAAAAGCATTCAAGTAAATAAACAAAATAAACCAGTACAATTGATTTTTATTTATTATTATAAGTTCCTCTTTAATATTTGTCGTGTACGATGTTATCAAACAGACTGTATATTAAAATAACGTCCATAGATACAAGACGAATCAAAACATTAGATCAATCCCCTTGCGTCAAGTTTACTCAATTCCGTCAGTTGGTTTCTGTTTCTCAGAGAAAAAAAAGACTGACTGGGCTTGGTTTTGAGAGGTTTTGAAAGCCCATTTCTGGTGCAGCAATAGCAATCAACATTTCGTGTTGAAAAAGTACGAGTCGACATGGGCTGGATTAGACACTAGGCGCGTTTAAATTGAGCAGAGTTCAGCTTCGTGCATCATTACAAAGGAGATGGAACACAGCCTAGTAAGACTGCCTACTGTTAGTCTTCGTTAGGAGTAAAAGTGAGAATTAGAACCAGCCCGGCTCGTCTATATTTATTGGGGGGTTTTTTTTTTAATCAGAAATACACATGTTGCCAAAAGCTCCGTTGGTGAGGGCATCCTATCATATGTCTCGATCAGTTCAGACAGAAAGAGTTGATTCTAAGAAGATTTTCGCGTCTATGCGATTTAAGCAATCTGCCCAAGATTTTTTAGCCAACTTGTTGTTGTATATACATAATATTGTTTTCTTTGCTGTAGGCCAAAAAGCTTAACGTGCCTTGAAATTATCTTTACAGTCGTGTGCAATGCCATCTGCACAGTGGTATTTAACATGCATATGCATTCCATCGATGACGACCCGAACCTAATGAGGCGTATTACACACATCTTTGGATAAATATACCAGCTTCTTTGTTGTTTCACTCTATTCAGTAACAATGTCTGTTTTGGCTTATGCCAGCGAGCAGATGATTTAAAGCTAAAGCTTCCTCTTATTGTCTAAACAAAGTTACCATCGGATTCATTAGAAAATATATAAACTGGTTCCAAGAAAAATGTATGACATACATCTCTGGCTATCGAATGAGGATGGTACAAATAGTCCAAATTCACTCCTTGACTCGTAAAAAAGAACAAAATCTCTGTACCTCTTGCCTAAAATATTGTTTTGATATTTTTGTAACTTCTCTGTTGGTAACAACCAACTATACTTCATAAAAGGAATCAGAACTACCTGAAAACTGATCTATAAAATTTTCACATCTCCTCAATCTACTTAATTACAAAACCAAAAACGAATAACAACCTTGATCTTTGTACATGTGTACGGTAATGTTGTACTGTATTCTCTCTCAATTTCATCGGTTAATTTCTTTTTCTTTTAATTAATACATTATTTTTTTAAAAATAGTTTTTACTTTTTTTTTTTTGTTGCTGTTTTATATACTCGAATCTTTTCAACTACATAATACCAATTGATCTTAATTCAATTGGAAATTGTTATTTGTTCACTTCTGTTTGCCGTGCTCTATAAAATCTCTTTATAAGCTTTTCTAAATAATTTTCTTTTAGTTTTTTTTATTTTTGTATCTCAAAAAATAGAAGGAACAAAAAAAACCAACTAAATCGCAAGCACATAAAAAAGTTGTTGAGCAATAAATTTCAATACTAAAACCGAAAGTTAATGATTGCAAAATTTGGCAAAATACAGAAAAAAAAAAAAAAACAAAATAGATCAACTAAAATTCGACGAAGAAGAAAATATTAATTCAAAACTTAATTAACACAAATAATAATATTCATAATAATATTGGAAATAGAAATTAAAAAGAGTCAATAAAAAATCGGATCACAGTTTATTTATCACTCTGTTGTAGTTGTGTCTGGTCTGGTTTTATTATTTTTTTTTTTTTGTTAGAAATTGGAAATAAGAAAAAAATTGGAAAAAACAATTTTTTTACTCAAAATAGAAGCGTATGTTCTAAATATAGTCCTCTTCGTCCATTATTTTACATCACACGTTCCGTTTTATATTTTTTTTTTTTAGTTATCTCTATTTTTCTGTTCTACACAGATGATATGTAGAGGAAAATTTGTTTAGCGGCCAGAAAGTAGGCGCAAAACGTGTGTATCTCTCCTTCGTTTGGCTGCTCCTTTATATTACTCTAGTGTGTATCTGTGATTTCTTCTTTTCGTCTGTCAGTTCTTCGGTACAAAGATACGTACCAAACGAACCAGAGCATGCACAGATACGAGTATGAGTACAATCCAATTTTTCGATTTTTTTTCTTCTCACACACAAAGCGAAAAATGATTTTTTTTTTTTTGCTTGTACTATTTGCAATTTATATTTTCAATGTTATATCACAGATTAAAATAGATAGGGTGAGGAGAATTTACAGAAAAAAAAAAAAAAAAATTCAAAAATAATAATAATAAAATAAAATCAAACACATTGCCTCGATGGCGTCAAAGATTCACTGATTTACACAGGAGGATGAATAAACATTTTTTTTTCTTTCTTTTCCCCTCTGTATGATTTATTTTTTGTTTAATTTATATTTCGCTTTATTTTTATCATATTCAACTTTTTTTTTTTGTTATTAAAGTTTCATTTCGTCACTAGATTCACGATTTTTAATTTTGGTGCACTTTGAGATTTTTTTTTCATATATCAGCCGCAAAATGATAAATTTAAAAACAATACATATAAACAAACATAACAAATTCTTTTTAAATAATTTCTCTTAATTAGAATTTTTAAAAATTTAAAAATAATGGAAGAATAGGGGGGGAAAATAATGAATTTTGTTACATTTTTCTTTTCTACTCAAACGGGAAGATAGAACTTTGACAAGAGCTAGGAAATTGTTCGTAAAAAAAAAATTAAGAAAGAAGAAATCGGAGGTGGATACAATTTTTTTTTATTTTATTGGGGAACGGATTTTTGTTCGCCGCGCACAACCGACAAATGAAGATCTTCTGCGGCGGGTTTGTTGCCCGACAAGGCGCAGAGGATAGGCAGTCAGTCAAACAGACCCACACACAACACACGACATGGACTCTCAAATGAGAAAGAAGTTCGCAAAAGTCGAAAAAAAATAAAAACAAATGTGAGAGACGGATATTTTTCTTTATTTCACTTCTAGATGCAAAGATATTCGTACAAGAACTAGAAGATAAATAGATACGATAGGTGTAGTTAAGAACGAAGGAAGGATGTAAAATGTGGAGAGTAGAGATCCGCGCACTAGTCATGATCATGACGTTCTATACTATAGATAGGGGGCCGCCACATGATCAGTTCGTAAATATTCTGTTGTTTACATGATCTCTAGCGAGAGGAAGTTTTGCACAAGAAGTGGGAAATAAGCAAATTAGTGGTTGAGGTCATGCGCAAATGGCATCATGAGGAAGATCACTATATTCGTTGGGTACGAGTATGTGCGGTAAATGAAAGGGAAAATCCCTTTGTTGGCAGATAGATTGGATATTTTCGAAATTCTATTTTGGAAAAGAGATTTTACCACTTTTCTCTTTAAAGGGAAGAATCATTCTCTTTTAACTGAAAAGAAAACAACTTATGATGAAGATGATTATGATCGTGATGCCTTACATCTCCTTCGATAGTCTACAAAAACAGCTGGTGAATGTTATTTTTTTTATGACTCTGCGACATATGACAGCAGTAGTTCTAAGGGAAGTGGCATTTAAAAATAAAAAACTGATTCATTACCTTAGATCATCGACAAGTCGCAGAGGGAGAATTGGAAATGAGCAATCGTTGTTTGTGTTTACAACGATTGTTAAGGACTATTAAATTGGAATACACATATGGGAGAGATTGTTAGTCTGACATACTTTTAGGCGGCAAATAGAATTGATTTTGTAGGCGGATTACATGGCGTATGTGGAATATTTGGCTCTTGAAGATCACCGATCACCTTTTAGTATTTAAGTTATTATTCTATTTATTTATTTGGTATAATATAATACATTAAACTAATAAGCGACAAATAAAAAGATTGACTTTGAATAGTTATCTAGAACCTACCACGATCACTATCCATTTTAAGACTGAACAGCAGAAACTCGACAAGAACAAAGAAGGATCAGAATCGATTCCGCGACGTTGTCAAAAGCTAGGCATCTCTCGGTACATTTAACATAAAGATTTGGCTGAACGTCAGTATGAGATCGTATTGAATCAGGACCTAAAGCCAAATTATTATCGTGAAACACATCGATCTTTCAATTAAAAAAGAAAGATACAGATTTTTACTGAAAAATCATGCTCTGTGACTAGGATAAATAGCCACAAAATTACTGCACTTGGTCAAGTGTACAGCCGAGAAAATGTCGGCAAGTCGGTTATGCATGCGATCAAAAGACTCCATTAGTGAAAGGCATGTCAGCTTATCTCGCTAAAAGTGTCATTGATCCGAAATCAAATTTGAGCAAATGCAATATAACAATTATCCAGTGGTATACCACCTAAGTCTGTTTTTTTTTTCGAAAGTGTCAATGTTGCCGGCCTATTTAGGTAACAAGGATCATTCGAAACAGAAATCCGACAAGATTATTGACAACATAACAGTTTATCTTTAGTCAACTGCATGGATATGCGAAGCAAAATTTTCTGGTTGCTCTTAACATGGGCAGGATATACACTTCTGCCTTCCAATTCCAATTGACATATGGATACCAACAGCGGAATACTATCAAAACAAACGACAGATCTATGCGTACATGGCGCGCAAAAAAGCCAGAAAGCAGCCTAAATCGATATGCAAAATTTTTTGATTTCGAAGCAGGATATAAAGCATTTATCGCAAAAGTGCTATATGAAAATATGACGACAACAATATGCGATGCAATTGAACCAGAAGTTCTTCTCGCTGTAAAGAGTCATATATTTGTATATGCCATGGATACTACGAATATTATGGATATTGGAGAACGAGATCGAACCACGAGCGTAATTGCCGAAGCCAGACAACTGGGTTTAATATACTTGATCGAGTTCGTGAGCGTCGGGAGAAGGCTTTCAGAATTCTTAGAATTGTTGATCCTCATTATCGAAATAACTTAATAAGTTAAATATTTTATTAAGAAAATATAGAGGAATACAACATGGACAGTTAACAAAAAGCTAAACTATGACAACTAATCGTCTGTTAGTCATTTCAACCAATCACTTCATGTGGCAACCTTTTCTGTGCGCAACAATTAAACAAAACTCAATAACAAAGTAAAAAATAAATAAAGGAAAAAAACATCACAAAAAAACTGTTAAGCCACGAACTTGTCAATTAATCTACTCGAACAGGCATTGCAAAGATGCATCTCACTTTTACATCACAGTGAGTCACAACATAATGTACAATTAATATTTCTTTGTAAAATGAGTAAATATTTATGATTAAAATCACTTACAAGATAATCCTGACTATCATCTCGAAAAATTTGCTCATCGACAAAATCTCCAAGATAAATTGCAAATAACATCTTGCCTACCAAATCGTCTAGATTATCCTTAATAAATATTGTCGCCACCATACTCGTATTTTTGATAGTCCACTTGACTTGACTGTCTTGTCTGGCCACTAAATTTTATTTAATTTTATATTTTCTTCAATCCGCAATAAACAAAATTTATTTCGACAAGAATAAATTCAAACGAAGCAATCTGTGTACTCTTACGTATAAGAAGAAAAAAAAAATACAAAAATATTTTTCTTATTGCCAATCTGCAATGAGTAGTCCTTCAGACTGCTCGGCAATTCGGAAAAGCGTTCGCAGTGCTCGTACTTTTTACGATGAGAAATCGAAATGACCAAAAATAATTACAAAATGAGTATTGGCAAGTGCAACGGATTTTTTGTCGTATTGAAATTTATTTGTATTCTTACTGCGCTAATGTCATGAGACTGACTATGGCTAAGGGCGGTTTTGGTCTACTTAAAACCCATTGACAGATGTTTCAAATTAGATGGTGATTTAAAGTGATTGCATGAATTGGGGATAAAAATTTTAAAAGTCAAGAGAGGGCTACATTTTTTTATATAGCGATGGCTGCGATTAGTATTAAATGGGATTCGAACTGTTTATTATATTAAATGTGTTTGGAAATTGTCGGCTTCATTTGATGTGTAAAAATAACTATTGAAAAAAAATCTAACCTTGGTATACTCGATTTATTTATCAATTTATCCGATTTAACTATCAGCTTTTGCATCTGTATAAGGACTTCCTACTTTTCTATGATCAGTGGACTATTTATTGATGGGAAGTATATCTAGGTATCTTACCACTATCAGGTTGTTGCATGAAATGACCGTTGTTGTAATGAAATTTTGAATGCCTTCAACCTTTATTATTCAAAATATTCGCCATTGATTTCGAAACGTACGAGTATTTGCTAACGAGGCAATATTGCATTGCTTCAGCGTATATGTATCTTTTCTTGTTAACAAAATTGTGAAGATGTTAATTCGTACGAAAAAGCTCAAAAGAATAAGGTTGAGTTTCGTTCAGCGGTGATAATAACAATTCCATTGTAAGTGGTATACGTGACCCCGCGTTGTTATGGAAATAAAAATTGAAATTAATATTCAAATTAAGTGATAAGACATCTCTCATCAGATATGATCCCTAGCAAACAATGTCATCAATCAAAACCCTAGCACTCCGAATGTACTGAAATCAATCGAAGGTTGTGAAAATTGTCTACACTAGCTGATCCAAAATATTTTCGGAAGATGGTAAGAAAGACATACCCCGATGGTTTATGAATTTTCTCGGAGATTGATGAAAGAAGGAACGGTTTCGAAAGAGTTCTAACTGCAACAATAGCAGAAATGGGATTGAAAAGAGTGGGGATAATCGTTAAGTCTCCTAGCTTGTGTTTTGTGGAGCAACCACTCACCATGGCGTGATATTGGGAATTACAAAATAAAAGGCGATACACTCGACGCCAAATGGGTTGGTTTGTATTTCTGATTCCTCCCTGGTCTGTTGACTATACCAATACCATACAATTCGTCATTTACCATCTCATGTTCTATTTAATGAGTTTAAAAAGGCAATATACTCGTACATTGCAACTCGTGAGGTAAACTTGCCTTGTGCAGTAGGGGCAATCCAGAACAGAATTATGGCTGATATTACGGCAACCCACAAGCGGTCGTAATGCCCCATCCTTAATAGAAAAAATGTATCACTTTATGAAAACCGAATCATCGGGAATACATCGGGAAAACGTGGAACAGTTGAACAATTCTAGAAGAGAACTAATGATGGCGTGTAGGTATTTTGCTGTCTTATCAAAACTGTATTTAACAAAACAAACAATGTGGCGCTGGCAGCCCGGTATGGGCCATGGCCTAGCTACTTGACACTCATTTTTGTCACATCTGAGCGGGGCCTACGGTTTATCGCTGAGTCCGAACGGCACTCCTTATAAGCTTTTTCATAGGCAATTTTACTTTCAGGAGTTTGTCATTGGCCGCCGAAAGGCTGATAGCTGATTGAAAAATAGTTGGCGACTCAGACAGGAATCGAACCCAGACTCTTTGCGTGATAGTCCAATGAGATAACCATCGCGTCATCGCCACCAAAACTGCCTTTACCTATTTTATAATTTTTTCTATATTTCTATACTGATTAGTAAATCTAAAACCTTTGCTTTTTGAGTTTCACAGCTAACAACAGTTTTGTGCTTAGTTCGATTCGCCAGCAAATAAAAGTATTCCAAAAACGAGATTGATCCCCCTTTTCAAACACAATTTTTTGTTCACCTGTAACCGACTATTATTGCAAGGCCCTTACATACACAAAAAAGGTCATTGTTGTCCTTTATGGACTTGTGGAAATATTGGTCTATATGTATATCTTTTCATGAATAATTCAGGCCAGAACGTTACTGTCAGCGAAGGGCGCTTATAACTGTGCCACAAAAGGTTTATGGATGTAAACATCTGATCAGCGAATTATTTGGCGTAATGAACTCCAAAATAGTGTGAATATTTTTTGAAGGGGTATGTGAAATCGTTACTTTAGGCCGATAAAGCAGATAGGATGGAACTCTGCAATACCAACAATTGACCCATAATTGTTTATTTACGATTCCAACTAGTTGACTGCGGCCACTTTGCAAATTGCACTTCCAGATATCGATCTTTTTCAACTTTTCCAATAAACAAAAACAAAAAAAAAACACGTTTTATTAGTTGTAAAAAATAAGATAAGAAGATTGCCATAAAACGGTGGTCAAAACAGCATCGGGTGAAAAGCCTTGGCATGCTGACATGAGACGAGAAGGAATGTATGGGACTTGAAATAAGTTGCAGAGACCTATTGGAAGATGCGTTCTACAAAACCGAATAATAGGAATTACAGATATCAATCCGGAACCTTCTTTAACTCGATGGAAGTCAGGCGCTTAGATTGAAAAAAAATTTCCATAGTCAAACTAACACTTCCTATTACTCACAAAGGGATGCAGAACGCAATAAGGTATAAGTAGTGACTATAAATCTTAAAAATAATTTAGAGCACATTAAAATAATGGGGCGTAAAGTTCTGACTAAAATATATGATGAGTTTATTTACCGATAATAAATTAAAATTCTTAAACTAAATATTCACACTCTTAGTAGCACTTTATAAAAAAAAAAATAAATAAATAAGAAATAGAAAATTTAATGCACAACCAAAACTTATTTAACCAAATTATAATAGTTGTTAACTGATTTTAAGATTATTTTTACGCATATTCGATTTTTATTGATATTTCTTATAAATTCATTTGTTTTTAAAAGCTGTAATGCAATCCATCAATTTCAAATAAGATAGAGAAATACTATAACTACTATAATTAAATACTAAATACTATAATCCTAAATATTGTCACTGCCTAAAAAGTTTGGAGTAAGCCTAGCAAAGGTCTTTTAAGAACTAGAGAAAATTTTTCAAATTGAAATAAAACAAAAAGCATACAAAGAATAAACTGTTTTACCTACTCCTGCTAATTTATTAAAAATAAAAATAAAAATAAATAAATAAATAAAAATCAATACCTATCATTTAAATATACTTAACATATTCTGTAAATTTTTTTGTTTAAACTTTTATTTTTGTTAGAAATAAGAAATAAAATATATTTTTCCTGTATATAAAATGAAATGGTTTTACCTTAGACGGTGATGTCCTATTATCCCTTTCCTTTGCACGATCTCGATGGCGACGACGCGAACTACTATGTGACGCATCGTCCCTATATCGATACTTATGTGCACGTCTTCCAGATGTTGGCGACTTACGGTGGGAACGTTTTGAGCGTTCTTTACGACGTCTTGACGAACGATCATAACTAAAAGAAAAACAAAAATAGAAAAATTTACTAAATAATTCTTATAGAAATATTTTTGTATAATCAAGAAAATTTGGATGACATTAATAGAGATATAAACGACCTTTCTAAACCCAATTCATGGCAGGGACTTTGCATAAGATAACCGAAGGTGTTCGTTATTGCAGTTTATTTGATTGTTTATGATAAGATCGTTTGAAGGACTAAAGACTATTTCTATATGAGTTCGAATTTTTATTTATTTTTATAAATGAACTTCAAATTATAGATATGTCAAATATCTAGAATAGATTTGTTTTTGTTTGAGAAGAGTCTATAATTTGTAAAGTGTATTGATCCCCTTGACGATCGTTTTAAACTGCTATCTACTGCTTGATTTGGTTTTCACACTTTTGAAGAGATAAGCTATCGCAATGGAAGTTAATGGTTTCGGTAGTATGACCTAAAGTTAAATTATTATCTCTGTTTACATAAAATTGTATTATATTGGCGAATTGATATACGAATTTATTTTGATAATAAAATCAAATAATAAGAATCTGAATCGTTAAAGAGAATCCAAAAAGAGTGACTGACCATGGTTACCAGTGTATTGCCTGCTGAAAGATATCGTTCATCATTAGCTTAAGCTTCCACACAAATTGAAAGTATTTTGACTTAAATTGTAAATAACTAACATATGTTTAAGTAATGATCTTCACACTCAATAAAGCCGGAGATATTAATTGATGTTTAATCCATGAAAAAGCAAGATGTTTATTAGTCTATCGATAAGCAGTTCTATCTGACATCACAACACATTTCAAGCTATTTTTATATTTTTTTGTAAATACGAGTAGATTAACTATTTCTTCTTATTATTCTGAGTAGCGTCTACTTTGCGATGCCCAGTGCTGTCAATTTGACCATATATTAACTGTGGTTCTTTACGCCTCTTCGTTTTACTCACAGTAGCGAATGTAGAGCTGGAGAAAATAACATCACTATAATGCGCTGTCATTATTGCCTGAAACTCAGAAGATGGACGAAATACAGATATTGCTCAATGGGTCCCACATAGGGTCTGGCCCACATGGTTGCAAGATAGATTTAATCTTTACAAAGTTGCAAAATGAACATGAAGGACAACGACGTTTAGATGGGCACATGGTGCGAAGTTTACACATACTACTTGAACCTGCAAAACTAGCGATAGATTTAAACTGCTGTTAAAGAAGTATTGCCATCATCCACAAAGTGTGCAAACAAACGCAGACACATGCTACGTTGACTTCTATAGAGAACAAAAACAGTGTTCCTTTGGATGCGGATTTGTATTGTAGTAAGTGGAAGTCTTATGCAAGAAAGCTTTTCAGCGGGCTTCGCAAATAAACGCAAAAACATTCAGTTCAAATACGCAAAAATTACTACGATACACGTTCGTATCTTGCCGAAACAGTTGACAATGCTTTCAATCAATTTTTCAAACTGCTTCTATACAGAACTTGCAAGCAATTCTCTAAATATGACGTTCAATTCGTATCAAATGGTTACACCGCCACATTATATAGGTAGACAGCGAAGCCAATAGAAGACCTCGTTAGTGAAGGGACCAAGGCTACCTGACTTCGCTACGGGAAAAAAAAAACGGAATAACTAATATACGGTTTTGGCAGACTATTCTTTGAGTAATATTGACTATGGATAGGTTTACAAAATAATAAAGATTTTGAGTATCTATATATGGAGGTTTTGTATGACTGGTTTTCAGTTGAGGAAAAAAAATATATTTTGAATTAAAACGTCAGCGGGAACTTTTTTGCTTATCGCAAGAAAAAATTGCAGCCTTCAGTGAAATCCCCATATTACAACGACTGGCCAGATTGTGTCCGTGATACGAAAACTTTTTTTTACAGTGTTTCCTTAAGAAAAAAAGTGTAGGGCTTGATATGGGGTGACGAATTGTTTTGAGTCATGTGGTGTTAACCTTAAGACCTATTCTGCAAAGCCTTTAGATATCATATCACATTGTTATTGACAGGAATCATGCCAACAGTTGAATCTGTAACATAAGTTGTTTTTGATGTAATGTAAAAGGATTCTTCGCATATTTCTGTTTAAATTGATGTGGTTGGTTGTTGTTTGAATATCATAACTGAGGTATTTCTAAATTTCGAATGGATCTCTTTTTTTTTTTATCTCCGACAGCAATCATGTTAACTACCAAATACTCATAATGACTAAGATAAGAGGTTCTAGTACATAACCTTGAGGGATACCAAATATTAAATTAAACAGAAATGTGAACACCAATTTTGGCAACATTCTGTAACAGCTGCATTTTTCCAACTACTGTGCATACAAATTAATGAGAATTTTATCACTCGACTAATAATTTCAAATAATATCGTTTTCGAAAATAGAGAAATTTTTGTCTAAATTAGTAAAGTGCAAAAAGCAATTTTTGGCTTTTATAAAGAAAAGAGGCATAACGGCGCCAAAGTGTGCAGTATATATGGTGTCAACTTGACTTTATTAAACAAACACAGAGACGACAAAATGTCTATACTTTATGAAGAATAAAAAGCTCAAAGAAAATGTCAAGTCATATAAAATATTTAAAAAAAAAAATGAAACAAAAAATTAAATCATTGGAAAATCCCAGACAATTCCAACCACAAGAAAAGCACACAATTTATTGCTCTATTAATGTTTCATCTTCTCGCACACGCAAAATTTAATTTACATTCAACAAAATGAAAATAAATAAAATAAAAGTTAAATTTTACTTAAAGTAAAGGATATAATATGTCAACGTCATTTCAAATGACAATTGTCTGAAGACCGAGAGCTCAACGAGCTGCCAAAAAAGTGAAACAGATCAGTGAAAAATAGAAATTAATTTCTCGTGTTAAAAGTAAAAGATGAAACAAGAAAAAAAAATGTCCATTTGGCAGACATTTGCAACATGTATCTCATCATAGTTAGACATGTGCGATGTATAAAAATTGATGAATAAGAAAAGTAATATGGAAAGTATAAAATTGTTTTAAACAACAGAATGATACCCTATTCTATACGGCTTGCCATTTGAATAAGAAAGAATTGGATTAATGAAGATGGAATAGAAATGTGTAGGAGTTCTTGTAAGACACGGAATCCCCGACATAATGTTTAGCTCTTAGAAATTTTTCTAATAAAACAGATGAAAGACCGCTGCAAAAGAAATAATTTACTCCGCTGCGTTGGTTTAGGGAGATAAAATGTATTTTTCCCTAAACACCTCAAATTTACCCCTGAAAGAGACAATGAGATTACACGAAGCACAAAATATGGAAAAATGTACTCGTGCACTATACAAAATCTGGAAACGGATTTAGGTTCAACCAATTTTCGACTTTGCTGCGGGGTGGTAGTGCACGGTTTTCGTACCTTAAAACTTACAATAGAAAATTGTGGTAACATGAAAAGTGCCGAGCAAACAATCTTGAAGTTACGTACTTGGATACTTTGAACAACACAATAAAGGAGGAATACCGAGAGATTAAGCATTTGGAAGAAAAAAATCGGAAGATCACAGAACTCCCAACCTGCCTAGAAGTACTTGCATAGTACTTCTTTTTATTGCTGAATATCAATGGAATACATACACGCCTACTACACCACT
The DNA here is from genome assembly GCA_928272305.1 of Volucella inflata. NCBI lineage: Eukaryota > Metazoa > Arthropoda > Insecta > Diptera > Syrphidae > Volucella > Volucella inflata. Next base: position 208,200,402 of record OV743716.1, read on the forward strand.
GTTGGATGAAGACTGCAGCCAAGCACAGGTGGCAAACTAAACCGTCTAAGAAGCGTCTTGTGCTATACACTATAACTCAAAACAGAGGAAAGAATGTCGGAAATAAGGAATCCCAGTAGTACAAAATCGGCTCTGAAGAAAGAAAGAACCTTGCTACGATGAAATCCAAATCTAAAATATCCAACCACTTGAATTAAATGAAAAAAAAGATAACATAATCTAATAATGGTCAAGGAGGGCAGGAGCAAGTATATATATGTTGTTAACCAGGACACCTCACAATGACACCAAGGTTTCGGTCCGAAAAGTACTCGAATCCGCACCAAAGGGACAGCGCAGTTAAGGAAGACAGTGACTCAGTTGGTGGACGCAAGTGGAAAGAGATCTCAGCTGGACGGAGAAAGCTGCTGGCTGAGGCTCAGGTCCGCCTTCACTGTAGCGCCACTTAAGGTAAGTAAGTAATTATTAGTTTAAGAAAAGAAACACTTGAACGAAAATCAAACTAAAGAATAATTCAAAGTCCTTGGTCGTATTACATTTTGAATTATTTTGTCGTTGAACTTTATAGTTCATATTGACAATGAAGTCAACATCAACAAAAGAAGAACACTTTTATAGAGCCTCAGGCAATGACAGGGAGCTCTAATCTTTAAGCGAGATAAGCGGTTTAATGACCCGATTCCTCTGAATACCGAGTCATTCGCAAGTATACATCAGAGGATATGCTTTTCTAATGTTATTTGTGGTCCTTAGCAGAGCTAAGCATTAGACATAGAACATGCCCTCAAATTTGAGACAACATTATTCGGAGAGCTCAAGCTACTTAGTTTGAAGCTAGAAAAGAAAGACTAGTGATGTTTACACACAGAAAAAAAAAACGATATGAATTGAAATCAAATGATCACAAAGTGCTGAACAATTTTGAACACGTTAGATTTGACAATATTTTCGTAGTGCTGTACCCGTGCCCTTAAAATATATCCATACAGCGCAGACTGAAGATAATTAGAAAGAAAAAGAAGAGAAACTGATGGTTTTAAGTGCCTAGAAAATGAAGAGATTGATATTCTACATTATCAGCAAGTTGTACAGCTTATTAACAAGTCAGGGTATGCCCGAAGATGTCGGTATTGGCGAATGTCTTTTAGGTAGAATATTAGTATTACAAAGATGTTTAATGAAATCTTTTCGATCTTATTTTGTAGGAGAAGGGATCAGGGATGAGAGAAGTATTCAACAAGAGTTTATTTCAACTAGGGTTATTATTAACCCACATACTAAAAAAGAGAAGGTTTTTGGTGTTTTCGGTGATGTGAGTGCAATGCATGGCCATACCGAAAGTTCAATAAAACACAACATTGTATTTTAGCTTGTTTTCGAGAACACTGAATACTATTAATTTTACCTACCCACCATTCAAGTATACTCATCTCCCGGATTAGATAATTACGAATAACTTAGTGATTTTGCATAAACTTGAAAGGCACTCACAGGATAGCCGGTCACAAATGTAATTCGATAGCATTCTGACTTTTCAAAATATGTTTTTTTCAACTCTGTTCTGTACAAATAAATTTGAACAAATATTAACATCACATTATACCCTTGGATGTAATGTTTTAACCACATTGACAACTTATTGATCTTGCATTTGGCCGTGTATTAAAATGACGCATTTTCTGGTAATGGTTCTGCGAAAATTGGCCTTGTATCGCTTACGAAATACTGAAGATACTTATCTACCACATTACTTAAACGCCTAAACTTTTCGTTTTACAAAGAAAAATTCAAGAAACCGAAATCTGTACTCACTACTTCCTTATAAAACCGCTTGAGTAACAACTGATCCCATAGCACGACATAATGCATGTTTTTGCAAGTATAGCGAAGCTTAGAAGTCAATTTCTTAATAATAATTTAAATGATAATTATGTATTTAATGCATATATTTGTAATAATTACACCCAAGTCCACGCATTGCCACTGCGCAGCTTTTGAGGTTGGACAACGAGTAAAACAAACGCATCCCTTTAACAAATATGGTATACTCGTAACAGGCTCTACGAGTATGGTGGAGCACCTCGTTATTGAGGCGTCAATTGCCCTTTACAATAGATTTTTCGATAACTTTCGTGGAACATGACTAGATGAGCTGGTTTTCTAAGCCTGTTTACTGGCTTTTAGTTACTTAATGGGAAGGCCTTAGCGAATGCGCGTATTTCTTATTTGACCAAATTTTGTTACGTCTTAAGCTCGACGAACGGATGGCAGAAATAATAAACCTTGTCACAAAAAAATTCGGAGTTTTCGCTCCATTTAAGCTAACCCATCCCTACTTTATTGTGACCCTTTTCAAGTCATAGGTATGTGAAGGAATTTTCCAGTGGATTCAAATGGCGTCATCCGTATAAGATCTCTGGGAAATCTATCGGGCGATTTTCTAAACCAATTAAGACGATATGCAAATCTTTCGAAGCGAATTGACTGACACTGAGCTTAAATAGACTGCTGTATGTCTTGGACTCTTTCGTATAATTTCAAAGCAAGCGACATCAGCCTTACAAAGTGGTTGTTGTTACAATGTTCCTTGTCGCTTTGCCTTTATACAGTGGAATAAGAGCAAAGGATCACCACTCATTAATATTTTGAATAAAATCGCGAGCCATTAAAATCTAAGATTTCCTATTATCGTCCAATTACACAGGCTACGTCATCTCAACAACGTTAACTGATAATAAACGGAGGTAGAGCAAAGCTGGTCTTATATAATACAAAAGAACATCAGACTTGCAACTTATGTACAGCGAAACACCAAGGGACCAGTCAATGCAAGGGATCCGTAGGAGCCCAATAAGGGCTTAAAGTTTTGCCATGGAGTCCTCAGAACTTAGGACCGTCCTGAATGTAAAGAGGAAGTCTTCTTGTGGGAGCCCTGTATTATTCCTCAAGTTGATTGTTGTTGGCGAACCCTTAGAATCGTAGCTGGAGATAAAAACAGCATCGGACAGCCAAGGGAAAGAAGTAAGTCAGTTCGCTTCACAAGACAGTAATGAAATCGAATTATTTTTTGGACCCAGGGGACACTTGGCAAACCAAAAATCAAATACGGAAATTTGTTTAGTGTCAGATTGGAAAATATCAAAATTGTACCATGAAACTCAAAAACCATTACCCTATATTAACAAGAGTGAAACCAAAAAAATATATTAATAAATTTAAAAGCATTTGGCTCGAAGAATAATGTTTTCGACTAAACACAAATATAACACAAAATTGCTGTAATTGTTTTTATGCAATGGTAAGCAAAATTTAAAACTTTACATCACTAATTGTGAACCTCAACCATGACTGGAAACCACTATAGGTATGTAAAAATTACAAACTACAACGTGATGCGTAAAGAAAAAAAACAAAAATTACGAGTAAACGAACGGATTAAAGTGCGTGCATTTTGCAAGAACAAAACCATCAGTCACTTTGTAAGAAATAAGTTTGTTACAATAATTAGAGCAGTAAATTATTGGCAATTTGTTTTTTTTTTTTTTTTTTTTTTTCTAAAAAAATAAAACATACAACAAATTTGTAGCGCATGACTTCAAATGAATAATATCACTTAGATGGCGTCCCAGCAGTAGAGTATGCTCCCAGCACATTTCTCTTAATTTGTATCTTGTTTTTGTTTTGTTTTGTTTTGCTTTTAGATTAAGTTTAATAGATTGGACTCTGAAAACTCAGCGTGTATCTGTTGCGAGTAGTCGTAGGCAGCATAGATACCATTCACAGCAGCTGTGATCTGACCCAGCAAAAACAAAAAAAAATAATTAAAAAAATTACAAACTACCATTTAGCACGCGCGGCAATTTTAAAAGGTTTCTCCTTTCATTTACTTTAGAGAAAAATTAAACACAAAAAAAATTAATTCAGACAACTAAAAATAAAAAAAAAAATTTAGAAAATTACAATTGGTTAATTAATTTTTGAATGAACAATTAGAATTAGCGGGGAAATCTAAATTTTCACACTAGCGCGCGAGGTGATCACACGAAACTCGTGCAATATTTGTACATGCACACTGGCGACGATCAAAATCTGCACTCAAAATTTTAACGACACTGACAATGAGCACTGAGTACGAGTACTAAAGGGGATGCTTATTATGAATAAAGGGGCTGTTGCAACCAGAAACATTTTCTAAACATACAACAAGTACGGCTACCGCCGATGGCGATTTCTAATTACAATTCATTTATTTCTATTTCCTAATTTAAAAAAAAATAAAAAATAAATAAATTGTCCTTTTATTTTTAATGTTTTTGTTTTTTTTTATTTTATTTTGGTCAGTGCTCGACGAGAGGATAAATGTAGGAAAGCGCGCCCGTTTACACTCTGTGTCGGATTACTTGGTACTGCAATGTTGCTCTGCGGTACCTAACCTACGACTGCATCTGGTTGGGATTTTTTTTATTTATGATACTCGTATTTGCTATCAGTTGACATTCTGATAACATGAGTGATTATTTTGATGATTTCAGTGTAATTAAATATGAGTTGTGGATTGTAAAAGGCGTCATTGTCGGAACAAAAAGTCGCGTTAATCGTAATCGGCGTAGCAAAAATGAGAAAAAAACAAAGTTTTTTTGCGAAGTTTCCGGCAAAGGCACATTGCCATATGATTTACGTATTGGGTGTTGTTAAAAAAAATACACAGCTCACAAGTGCTTGGATGTCATGTTAGTGGAATAAGTGCGAATGGCTGTGTTATCTTTGGAACCATTCATACAATAAGGGTCATTGAGACCCCCACGTTTGGCTGCCGTAAAAGTATGTTCATTCGATATACGAGTAGTTAAACCCCAAGATATATTTCTTACAAACAGTAGTCCTAGAGAATCGTTTAAAGTATTCAATTTTATTGACTCGGTTTTCTGCTGATTCAGATATTTCTCAATTTGAACTCGACAATATCAGATCATTTGATGTTTGTAAACATTTGTGATTCAACTAAATTTACAAACTAAGTCGTGGTGCTTCCCAATGTTCGACGCGATTTAACGAAAGCAGTTGATATCGGACAAGGTGTGGTGAAAGTTATATTAAGACGCCTAGAAAAACAATCGTTCTTCGGGGGAATCTACAGCACCTTCTTCTGAAAGTCATCAAGAACACCCCAACCAGTTTTTGATATTGTGGTCTATAGCACCGCCTTTTCTTAAGAATATACTTAATATCAGCGTATTGTCAATATTTGAATTCAACAAACAGTGGACATCGGGCGACATGAGCTTACAGGTATCTGAAAGGTCTAAAGTAAATACCAGTTCTTGAAGTCACCTATAACACGTTATAAAGGATGATTCTTATAGAGGTACTTTTTCCACTGGGGATTTTATGATGAGCACACGCATTCGTCGTGTCACACTAACATATTATTTTTGTTCAGTATTGTTTCACATTTCATCATTAGCCCCGGCCCAGCATCTAGGAAATATTTAACTGCATTACGAAAGTCAGCGTTGTCAATGATTTTATTTAGTAATGAAGCAAACATGTTCGGAATCGCTTTTACACGCTTTCGAGCACGTCGGGGTCAACTCAATTTTCTTTTCAATGATTTAGCGTTCTATCCGTGCGGCATCGGATAAAGAATAGTGCCGCAGTGCGTGCCAGCTTGTCGTAAGAGGCGACTAAATGGGACACCAATCATATACAGGCAACTATGACACTTTAACACCTCAAAATTTTTCCACAAGTTTGTATGCAATCAGTGGGTTCCCACGTCTGGAGACTACCGGTGGGGTAAAAGAACAGTCAATCAATTCGAAATGAGCATACAAGTGTCAAACCACTCAAACTTTAGATACACTTCATAGCCAATCCTATAAGCGGAGCAGCAGCGATGCAGTAAAATGGGAAACTCGTTACGCAAAAGTTCGTATAACGAGGAAAGGGTTAATAAAAGGATAAGAAGAAGACGAAAGTCAGCGTTCTACGAGGAATGTATTCGGTATGCTTAGAGCAACGTTTCGCTCACATACGTTTTGTGCGTTCAGCCAACAATTCGCTGTACCATCAAAAATTTTCAAATCCAATTCTTATTATTGAATAATACGCGACCAAATAGAATAGAAAATCAAGCACGGTGAATGAAATATAGCGGTGGTAGTCAAATTTTGTTGGATTCGGCGCCGCTCACAACAGCTGGGCTTTTCTAAGCGTATTTTAAATCAGAATCTTGGTTTAAAAGCGTACAAAAGCAAGAACTGAAGCCGGCCGATCTTCCAAATCGTCCCCCGTTTCAGTCGTTGGGCTCTTCAAAAGCGTCAAGAAGACCCACGACTAAAATTTTATTCAGCGATAAGGTGGGCCCCAGCCCAATTATCAAGGCATCTTCAATCAATGACGTTATCTAATATCTAGAGCAAAACTGGACTTATCATAAACATCATCAGATCTTTACGCCACTGATGGTTGCTATGATTTGACCAGTTAAAAGCTGCCGGTCATAGGTCTAGTTGAGTGGCAAGACCACTGGTAGTTCATATTAGGACTTGAAACGCGGTACCGTGGGAAGTTAGGACCCCCCTAGACTTCGGTCCGGGCCTAACTTGTTGAGGTAGGCCCCTTGTGGGAGCGTCACGGTGGCTGTGGTTTTAACCTAAAACGCAGGGAGGGTGGCCCTGCTGGGCTCATACCCGGAGTGGAGTGGCTATAAGTGCAGGGTACCGAGACACTAAGATCAGTAAGAGGTTTTAAGTAGGTTTCGACTTATACCAAGGGTAGAGCTGTGCCCTCAACACAGTTCCGGATTAGTATAATCTAATATAGGTTACGGTGGCAAGACGTATCCTTGCTCCCATGGATGTTTAGGCATCCCGTGAACTTAAGTCTCCGCGACTGGTGTTCAAGCAAAACACAAGACACATCAGCGATAAGGCACATTTCAAGCTTAATGTCAACACCAATAAGCAAAATAGCCATATTTGGGGTGCGGAATAACCCAAAAAGGTTCAAGAACAGTCAATACATTTAGACAAGACAATGGTTTGGTGTGGTTTATGGGTTCGTGGAATCATAGGTTTATATTTCTAAAAAACTGAGGTCCACGGGAACGAAACTGTGAATAGCGTCCGTTATTGCGCGACGACATCGAACTATTTGCTGGCACACCTGTTTCATTGAAGCCCATGTTCACGACGACATTTGGTTCCACAAAGACGGCGAAATTAGCCAAGCACTTGTGAAACCATGGCTTTATTGCAAAAACGTTCCAGAAACATTAAATTTCACGCTTTGAACGGGTGAATTTGCCGCGTAGCTAATGTGATCTTTTGGGCTCCGTAAAGAGCAAAGTCTGCATGGATAATCCGGCTACTATTGAGGAATTTGCGGCCAATATTACTCGATGCAATGGCCAACCACCACCCGTTAAGCTCAATTCTATCGCATTTTCAAAAAATCTATGTAAAGAATGGTTCTTTTGTATAACAATGAAGATAACCCGATAAAGTGGAATTTGTTAATTGTTTTTTTTTATTTTTGAAAAAAGTACCTCTTAAAGAATCGCCTTTAATTACCATTGCAAAGATCAGTTAAAAAATAAATAAAACTTTTGTTGTATCATCACCTATCCAGATATAGTCTTAAAGAATCGGAGATAAAAGGTAATCGTGATCTGCGAAGATTTGTGAATAAGGAGGTCATTTCAATCATAACAAATACTCGTAGATCAGTGCGATTATAACTGAAATCTGGTTGCCGGAAAGGCAACGTTTTTTTGTTACAGACATTAATTGAGTTGGCTAAGATCAAATCCATACCCGACTATAATTTCAACAAGATCATAACCGTAAAACGAACGCTATTTCAAATCAAATGAGTACAGCACCACCTTGCTCTGTTTCCAATTCATCAGCTATGATCATTCAGAACACCTGCCAATTCAGTTGCTTTCCGATCGAAATGATCTTTAAAAAGCAAAAAGCGATCATTTTTAAGGAATCAGATAATAATTTAATCATGATCAGTGAATTTTGACGCATGATCGACGCACATCCATTCACAGGTGATAACTTGCAACCAAAACTCATAAATAAAACCGCCAACAAGGTGTTAAAAGATGCCCTGTACAAGAAGAAAGACTTTTCACACTTCTTTCGTATGCGTATGTAGGTTGGAAAAGATTGATCTTTTCGGACAGGTGTCAGAAATGTCATGCTTCAAACTTCATTACATCATGGTTTGCATCGTAAATTTGAATAAAATAAAATGCGAGTAAGAACTTAAATTACCCAAGCTGATTACGAGAGAACATGTTGCAATCAAGATAATGTATGTATTTCTACTTGGTCGGAATTTCAGTCAATTAAAATATTTCATTTCAGTATTTCTTTCAAGTCTTACCAAATAAGAACAAGTCCACATCTTGTCCATAAGCATTGAAGTTTATTCGTATGACTGTGCGGGTGGTTTTAATTAAAGTGCCGTGGTGTAAGCTAAGCTTAATTAGTAAAGGTCACGTCAGCAAATTTAAATGCGTGATTGAAATCTATCGCGTTTTATTTAACAGATACAATAAATCATTTATTAGATTCTTATGTCATATTAATACCGCGGTGTTAATTTATCATAAGACAGCTTAGACTCTGACAAAAGAATGAAAGTATTATAATAATCGAAACGACGAAGCCAAGCTGAGCCAAACCAAAACTCGAAGGCGAATTTGCATAACGCCAGGTCTTAAAAAAAAATAAAAATAAATAAAAATATGTAAGAATATTACAGTTTTGTAACTTTTATTACAAGTTATTTGCAAATAGAAATTGTTAATCATTCATAATCGATGGCAGCACTAATAGATTTGTTGTCTGCATGGGCAGTCGTCTCTTACAGAATTGGTTAAGACAACTGCCGGCAAATAAGTTGTTGATCGTCTCACTTCCCAGATTGCATACGGAATCAAAGCGGCTATGTCGATTGAAGCCTGAGGCTGCGGTGTTTTATGTATTCAATTGGATTTTATGCAAATCGAGCAGAGGTTATGTCACCACTAAGATAAGCCGTGCTGGTGATCCGTTTATGGTCATTTCGTTTGATTTTAACCGTGTTTGCTTAAATGGCGCAAAGTTGTCCCCGAATATGGTGAGAATTTATTAATTTTTTATTGTTAGATAAATTGTAAAAAAAAAATACATCTTTTTAGACAGTTCCGCAGTGATGTTTTGGACGTTTTATATTTTTTCTAATTTTTATTTCTCACTGGATTGTGGATGTTAAGTGTGAAATTTGTCATACAAGTGGGTAGATCTTAAATTAGATTCCCCGGTTTAAGGTGGTTGAGGAAGAGATTGTAGATTCTTCAAAGCCTTGGCAACCTATAAGTCAAAACTCAGGTCAAACGATAACTGCAATCACCACAAAAAGATTTTTTTAGCCATGATTCTTTAGGTTATTGCTTTTCAAACAAGAACTGATGTTTCTCGACATTTGCTCCAGGGTGTAACTACCACATCTTCAATAATAGCACCATTGGAACCACTTCACGCATCAGAAAACAATCCTTACTTCGCCTCCAAAGATGAGAGAACTTGCATAGTATGATCTGCATACTCTGCCACCTTAGTGCACAAAGCCTGCATAATTGGTCGAAACGGTAGGTTTGTAGGATCTCAGGTGGATGTTGTATGTGTATCTGAGACGTGGTTTCATTCAGATATGGTAGACAAATTTTATGATATGGCTGGATTTAAAGTTTTTCGTGGCGATAGAATGGGTCGTGTAGGGGGAGGTTCAACTATTTATGTGAGTGTAGGGATACAATGTAAGTTGGTTTGCAAATCTATGCAGGGCACTGGTTTAGACTATTGCTTCGTCAATATCGTGTGCGAGAATGAAAAAATATTTCTATGTACTGCACACAGAGCAAACCGATATGTGGACTTAATGCCGATAATTTCAATTCTTGAACAATTGTCTTGTACCGCTTGTTGACCATTTTTTTGCCAGCGATGTACGTAAGATCCTTCTTTATAGTCAGGTCTCGGCCTCCGGTTTTTCAAAGCATGATATGATCTACCTAACCCTAAATTTCGAAAGCAAACGAAAGGAGATTAGATACCAGTTTCGAAACTATGATAACTTGAATCCCTACTGCACGACATATGAACATAGTACTGGAACAATTTGCGGTACATGCAATCCGTTAACGAAAAAGTGGAATTTTTACAAGAGCAAGTAAGGAATATTTTTGACAAAAATGTCCCATTCAAGACAAAGACTGTTCGCAGGGCATCACCACCTTGGCTTGGTTGTGATATCCTACAGCTGATGCGGCAACGTAATACAGCCTACAAAAATTGGAAGAGGTATAATAAGCCTGAGATGTTATATCGTGAGTACTGTCGTTTGCGAAGCAAAGTGGTGCTGAACATTAGAGCCGCAAAAACGCTCTATTACAGCAGTAGACTTAGTTAAAGGTGTTCGGAAAAGAGAACCCAAAACTGCCTGATGATACTGACTGTGAGCTACTCAATGCTACTCATATATGACTCAAAAATTCAACAGTATAATCACAACTTCTGAATATCCGAACGTATGGAAAAAGGCCAAAGTAATTCCAGACCGCATTGCTGTCTGTGGTAGATGATATCAGGAAGTCTTTGGATAAAAAGCATCCAACTCTTCTGGTTCTTTTAGATTTTTCCAAAGCGTTTGACAAAGTGAACCATGTTCTTCTATGTCAAAAACTCCAGAACAAATATATTGGTAACCTCTCAAAAGAATCTGCGAAGCTTATTTATTCATCCCTATCTTGTTTGCACGATATTATACAAACACGTCAACCTGAGTACCTATATAAAAGACAAGTCTTTCCTCGGTCGCAAAGAACCTTTGCCTTAATTCAACCTGCATATTCTTGTTGAACGTCAGAGCGTCAGTTCTTCGTGCACTGTACTCGCCTGTGGAACTCCCTTTCCATTGAACTGAGAGAAGTCAGTAACACGAAACGATTTCGATTCTTACTTTTGAAGTACTTGGCCAGTGAATATACTAGGTGGGGTGAAAAGTAACCTCCTTGACCGCCAAAATGAGCTGCTACTGAAAAAAAGGTTATGGTGCCTTGAAGTCCGTTCATATTTAGGCAGACATGCCAAATTTCAGTGCGATACCGTCTTTAGTTTTGTTTTGACAGCTGATTGTTGTTGACGTGTTTGGCATCATGTTGAGTATGAACAAAAACGATTTTCGTTCTCTCATAAAACAATATTTTTTGAGAGGCAAAACGGCGAAGGAAACAAAAGAAAAGTTGGATAACTATTATGGGGCTAATGCTCCGTCAGATTACACCGTCAAATATTGGTTTCGAGAGTTTCGTGGTGGCCGCAACTCCACTACCGATCAAGTCCGCAGCGGCAGGCCCACCGATGCGGTTACTGGGGACAATGTCAAAAAAATACATGAAATGGTTTTGGCTGACCGGAAAGTGAAGGTGCGCGAGCTAGCAGATACCACAAAGATTAGTACTGAGCGCACACGCCATATTTTGGGTAATATTCTGCATATGAAAAAGTGACAGCACTTCGAAAGTGTTTGGACTTGCTGATGCGGAATCGGGAGAACTTTTGGCGTCGATTGGTAACTTTTGATGAAACCTGGATCCACTATTACACACCAGAGAACAGAATGAGTGCCCGGTAATGGACTGAAGCCGGCACGAGTGCTCCGAAGCGGCCGAGGGAGGCTCAATGGGTCGGAAAGGTTATGGTGTGTTCTGGAATTGTCATGGCATACTCTTCGTGGACTACCTCGAAAAAGGAAAAACCATCAACAGCGAGTATTACTGTGCATTATTGGCGCAATTGAAGGCCGATATCGCTGCAAAACGGCTTCTCATGAAACGAAAAAAAAATTTGTTTTTGCAAGACAATGCGCCGGCGAATAAGAGCATCGCAACCACGGCTAAAATCAATGACTTACGGCTCCAATTGCTGTCGCATCCACCGTATTCGCCCGATTTGGCACCCTCGGACTATTATCTCTTCGCAAAGCTCAAAAGGAGGAGGTGTATTTTGCAGACCTTCCGGAAAACTACTTTTCGGACAGGATAAAGAAGTTGGAAAATCCTTAGAAGCTCTTTCGTAGGCAATTTTACTTTCGGGAGTTTGCCATTGCCCGCCGAAAGGGTGATGGCGATTTGAAAAAATTGTTGGTGACCCAGCCTGGAATCGAACCCAGACTCTCTGCGTGATAGTCCAATGAGCTAACTATCACGCCATCGCCATCGCCTATAAGTTCTAAAGAAGGCTTAATACTCGTATTTTCTGGTGCCGTAAGACCAGATGAGTATATAGCAACTTCATGTTGTCGAAATCCCACAGAAAAACAGCAGTAAAATATTACAGCACTATATAGTAAGTTGGTTACAAATTAGTCAACCGACCTTCCACTTATGATATCTAAAAGAAGAGCTACAAATGAACAAACAAATAACTCTTCATCTATGATCTATCATCAAAATGTTCAAAACCAACCAACCCACATCAAACCGAGCATCACTGCAATAGACTTCATTTTCGACACAAAACCAGTTGCCTTTCAAACTTAAATGACAACGATTTGTCATATGTATCTCTAAGATAAGAATTAAGATTTAGTGACACACTTTTAATACCGATTTCCTTGAAAATACCGTACAACACTTCCGGCGTTATTAAATTGTCTCTGATTGACTAATTTTTCCAACTCAAATGTCGTGCCAACGATGCAGTAAAGGTTTCCCCAAACCACACCAAGTAATTGGAATTAAATTTGCATATGACTCAGAAACTTACACTACTACTCAACATTAAACGATCGAAAACAATAACCAATCGTTAAAATTAATAAACTATTCATGGGGCGAGAGGCACCGGAACGGATATAATATAATACATGTGTATATATACGGATACTACAAACACAGGCGCTAGACAGGCGCATATTGATTGAGTAGTCAATCGCGTCCAATCAATGTCTGGTTTATTAAAATTGAGTTTTTCTTTCAAATAAATCAAAATGCCATACGACAAAGGCATTTTAATAATAAACGATACTATGGGCAATATTGCACTGCAAATCAAATATGCGAAACGTGTGTCAGATACTTTTGAACACCTCATATACACATGTATCTATATAATACGAGTACATATGAACACTTCTCTCCAAAATAAAGTAAAACAGAATAGACAAAGTCAAGTACTCGTACTTTGTAACTAAAACAGACCCAGAAATGAATGAATTTATGAGGCGTAGCGCCAAAGATCTAGTGCATTTGATGTTCAATAAATCTCCCCTCATTCATGCTATTGACACCAATTTTTTTTTTGTGTTTCTTTAGTCTGAATGCAGACAGATTCACGCGTCTACCATACCATCATGATCACACGCAAATGTATCGTATCTGTCTAAACATATTGTTGTACTCTCAAACTGGTACTCATATTCGTATTCGTATCTAGGCTAGACAAGAGTATATATTTGATGTTTTATCAAACATCTCTGGCCTGTTAGCGAAGAGTTATGACGACGTCGATAAACTAGAACGCAGTATCTCTACTTGATTCGCTTGAGTTCTTGAAATTTTTTATTTTACTCTTCGTTCGAGTATCTTGGTATCTTCGTATCTTTCGCATCACGATTATGTGGAATTTCACTATGCAAGTGGCAGATGCGTCACGAATAGCTAAGCAACCGAAAAAAAAATCAAATCAAATTGAAAAATCAAACGAACGAGTACGAGTACCCAACTCATGCCATGCCAAGATGGGCCAGACATTTCTTGTTCGTTGCACAGCAAATTGAAGTGTTACAAAAATTTTCTACATACTCGTACTTCGGAAGGAGAGAAGCACTTTGTTGCTGGACATTTTATGTTTCAATTTCAGTTTCATTTTATTTTAATTGTTGGAATCCGTTCTATCCTGCATAGATAGCAGTACATACGCGCACATATGTGTAGATATTCTAGTTTATTTTTGATGAAAGTAATTGCTTAACGACAGACAGAAAGGAAGAATAATACTTTACACGCCACTTTATACGCCACTCCGGTCACTTGGGTAAAAACGATTTGAGATGTTCTTTTGCGAATATCTTTTGCTAGAAAACACATAGGATAAAGTACAAAAGTGTAAATAATAAGACCGATAAGATAGACTTTATATTTTCTCGTGAATTTTCGGTTTAATTTTGCTGATTGTAATCATCATGTAATCCTGTACTAATCTGCTTAGAGAAGAGTTTACAAGAAGTTAGTGATTATAGATCTACGAATGCCCTTTTGAAGACTTTGGTCTTTTGCAAGCAAGACGATCGTTTACTAGTTTACTTTTAGTCAGATTTGATTAGATTTGTCCTGTTGATCAGCTTGATCAATATTTGTGCGATCATGAACTTCTTAGATCATTGTTTGGTTGTTAGATATCTTTTTTCGTTGATCTCATATCGAACTATCCCCCGCTTCATACTTATTGCATCGAAGTTTAATTTTCTTAAATTCTTAGGACAATTCTTCAGATCAATTTTGTTTACTATTTTACTATTTCTTTCATCGCTTGGTACACTGGATTTCTGATTAGATGTAATAAGATGTAGTAAGCTTCGAAAAAATAATCGACTTGTCGGCAATAGTATCTGAACAATTGGCAATTGGACTTGCGAAATTTCTCATATTGATGTTTTGTAGTGCGATCATTGAAATACACATGGAAATGATTTAACACTTTTTACTTCTGCTAAGCACGACGCTTTAAGTTACTAGATCGGTCAGTGCTACCGAAGATCATCTCAAGTTATTGCTTCTGAAATTCTTTGCCGATATTTTAAGTTTTCCCAGTTGCGTACACCATTAGACCTTAAAGGTCAGCACTAGGAACTGTTCTTACTACCTATTCAAGTCATAAATACACAGAAAAGTCAGCGCCAAATGAAAACGAATTAATATTTAAACAATTTTTGTTTTTTGTTTTCATTGGGTTATTCAATGGCTACAAATCTTAGAACAGTTTATTCGAAATGACTTCCATTTGCCTTCCAGCACCAGCTGGCCAATCATCCGTTGATATGAAGTCCGGAACGTTGTTTTTGAGCCACAGTTGAGTCGTTTTTGCTTTGTGAACTGGAGCAGAGTCTTGCTGGAAAGTCCATGGCTTGTTGTTGAATATTGATTGTTTAAGAGACTTCACAATGACTTCCAAGACGGTCGATTGATATGCTTTGGCCGATGTTTTCACTCCTTTCTCGCAAAAATGGAGCGCGGTAACGCCATCGCACACTCCCCACCATACCATTACAGACGCGGGATGGTGGCCTCTTTGAACCATCGCGATGAGTTGGGATGCTTCTCTGGATAACCGAGCATACACACGATCGTTCTGCTTATTCAACGATTCTTCTACGGTGAAGATTTTCTCGTCAGTAAACAGAATTTGTCTGTGAGCGTTCTTCGCGCACCGGTTGAGTAACGCTTTCGATCTTCGCTTGCGTTTTTCCTTCAATGCGGACGTGAGCAGGTATCCAGTGTGTCGCTTGTACGCGCTGAGTCCTATGTCTTCCTTGATAATGCGAGACATAGATTTTTGCGAAATTTGCATTTCCCGCGACAAGATTTTCTGTTTTCGCAGCGGTTTTCGGTCGATTCGTTTCTTCACGGCTTTGATCGCTTTCGGAGTTCTACAGTGCGCGGACGGCTAGATCTTTGACGGTGTCGTACTCCACCAGTATCCTCAAACAACTTCACAGCACGATACACAAAATTGCGAGTGAATCCGAGCGCCTTTTTCCATGTTGCATTTAAGTAGTCCAACTACAACAATACGATTTTCGATGTCGCCCCATTCCATGATTGAAAGCTATTAATGTCAAAAACTTTTTACGTCACAATGAAGCATAAATATCAACTGTCAAATCGCAATCAATACGAAATGGATGCGCCCAGTGTTGCATTCGTAATGAGTACCAGTATTTATTTATTATTCAGTTGTGTACCAGTATTTATGACTTGACTAGATATTCTAAGTAAGTTTCAATTGTCGTAAACAAGAATTTTGGATAAGAACTTATATCTTTTTGACCTAATTGTCTATAATATGCTTCTGTCAAGCAAGCAGTCCACTGGGAAGCACAGTAGGGCATACCATGAGAATTTGAAGCTGTTTTGAGTCCAAAAAACCAACGTTACCTTACACCTTAAAGGGCTGTGAGAAAGAGAATAGGATATATTAAACTCTTGACGACCAATTCAGGCCCTAGAGGTGGTGGAACGTTACACGCAATGACTTGGATTGAGATGACAACAGCAACAACAGCAAATTTCTCTGAAGCAAAAAGTTATGTTGTGGTCACAAGATATTTATGTTATTTTCAAATTGTCAAGTACGTTTTAGAGCAGGAAAAAAAGCGTTATCGCAGCTCGCAGGGATTACAACGGGAACATCGTAATTAAGACGATATCGAAGATGGGAATTCTGCAATGTTAAAAGGTGAAGTTGAGGCACATAACGCTGTCAGGCAGCGACCGCAAAACTACATTCTATTCAACCAAAATGACGTTGCACTATAGCGATATGCAAAATCACACCTACCGAACCTGGCAGTCTAACTAGAGAGGTTTCCCAACTGAATCAAGTAGAGATTCTGGAGACACGAAGTCAAGTACAGGAGCATGACCCCACTGATCGATCGGATTGGATCTAAACTTGGGAACCGATTGAAGTCGGTACATATTGACCTCGTTTTAAGGCGTATGGAGATGTCTTTTAAACTATAGAATGACATGCCGGCTTTGTGATCCCTGCCAAACTCATACAATTGTCCCGAACTTACTTTGCTCTATCAGCATCGGAAGAAAATGGTACATGAACGTAAGGGAACGAAAAAAGCGCAATACTTCTACAATATTAAATAGAGTAAATAAAACCTACATTTCCCGCTTTGAACGAAAGATTCTCCGTGTGATATTGAAAAAGCTTATAAAATTGGAAAGTGGGGCTAGTAGCGAATAAAACAGTTTGGTTACGCGGAACAGAAGGGTCATTAAATTGATTGCAGTCGAATAATGCAATGCAGTAGCCCTTTGCTTGTAAGCTCATCCGCTCATAGCAGGAAGCGAGTTAGATCAAGAAACGTGACAGTTAAACCTCCAATCTCAAATAATTATCAAGCAAACTTTTCGTACATATGTTTATGACTCATTAGTTGGCCTTTAATTCTATGGTCGCCTTATCATCGAACCCCTTCACGTTCCAATTTGGTATGTATCGGTTCTTCGTTCTAAAAATTCTATATTGCTATTTTTTCTTTCAATCTTCATCGATCGATCTAATATCAATTTTATCAGACGTAGCCAAATCTGTTATTGCTGACAATTAGTTTATTTAAAAACTCAACATTTAAATTTTGCGACTCGACCAGCTCTTGGACTTTAACAAACCCATTGTCAATTTTGTTCTTTATTCCTCGAACACTTGTCAAGTGGTCGATCAATTTTACAACAATCGCTGACATCAGTGGCTCGATCACAGGTATGAAACCTAATTATTACGATTTTGCCTTTTCATCTAATTATTGTACGATTAATTGGGTTTCCAAATTGTCGTGAAAAGATGAGTTAATACTCGTAGTTACCATGGCGACAGGGGTTAGGTTGTCTCTCAGAATCTAATGCAATATTATTCGTTGTCCCATCTTGTCTAAACTATCTTAAACTTATTTTATTATACCTTTCCTTCTAAAGTCATCAAGCAGTTAATTAATACTGCTAAAAAAAACAGTACTTTCCCAACAATCTTATGTAATTTTATTCCGTATTTGTTCTGTAAGTTATGGCTATCCCAAATTCAATCGGATCAAAGCTATCTATTTTAATTGGGATGTAGGTGTTGTTCGAATCTCCTTAATCTCTTACACTTATAAAAGAACGAAATGTCACAATCAATTTACCACCTTAGACCGAGAAATTCAATTGCAAATTTACCCACCGAGAGTAGAAAATGTAAACGTCCGTCCTTGCTAAACACCCAATTCCGCCTCGTCGAAATCTTGGCAGAAAAAAATAGAATAAAAAAAACATCTCAAAATCTCGCATTCACATGAACGCGTGTAGAGACAGCAGCCTTTAAGATGATGACAAATTTGGTAACCCACAAAATGTTGGTATCTATTCGCTCCAAAGTATCTTAAGTAGCCTGAGTGCTCTCTCAAGACCACGCACATACGATTTAAGACATCCAAATAGGTAGTTTGTACTACATACCGCAACTAAAAGTGTTGGCACCAGCTAACACCAGTTTTTTTTTTTGTCTGTCTGTACAGTCATAGATAAGTATGCCCACGTTCGAATATAGATGAAGTTTTACCCAGTCGACTGGCTCCAACAATTCAACGATCCAACGATCCATGAACGAACAAGCAAAATGAATTACTGTGACTGTTCATCTAAATCACTGTAATTATTATGCAAATCCAAAATCTACCACCATTCATCATAACCAGTAGCTTGGGCGCGTGTTATTGAATAATCAAATTAGTTTAATATAAAAGCCCTCTACATCGTCAGATCTAGTTCTTGCTAATTTTTTTTTTTTAATTTCTTTTGTCATTCCTCTGTCGGAAATCAATAAATCCGTCTTTCGTGTGAGCCTTTAATTTGACTATTGGCGCCAAATTGGAGTGTAAAATCACTCCTACTTTAAAAGTGTTTTTGAATTTTATTGCAACGGCTCATCGGAAAGCTCACAAAAATTTCATTTTTTTAATTATCATTAAAGTATCTACACGTTGTGAAGCCATCTACTAGTATTTTGCAACACTAAAATCGATCAAATTTTAGCGAACAAATGTAGGTACCAAGTATCTGTGGGTATTTCTGTGGAGCAGATGGCGACTACGCGCGCCTACTTCAAAAAAAGCGGTTACTTTTAATTTTTTATTCATTTTTATTTTTTTTTATTTGATTATGTAATTAACACTGAACCAGATGTGGAGATTTGAGTTGAGTTGCAAAATGTGCAGTCAAGCGTTTCTTACTAATAAAAAAAAAAACGTATTACACTGGCATTGATGCACGTCACAGACCAGAAAGTGAAGCCAAAAATTACAATTTCTTGAAGCAGAAAAATGTAATTAGACGGTCATTGATTGTTATTTTGCAAAAAAAAAAAAAATCACAAAAACTGTGAATAATTTCTGTTAAATACGAGCAAGTAAAAAAAAAAAAAAAAAGCAAATGCCTCAGAGCGAAATTTCGGAAGATGTGTTAATTATAATTATATGAACTGCTTTTGTTGAAAGCTGTATTGTTTAAATTTGATTAACAGCCTTGTTTTACACGATTTTGGTTAATAAATTGAATTAGCCTTGTAGAATCATAATTATATTTATTGACTTTGATGAAGACATTGGGGCACAGAACTAATTGATTTCTTTACACTTTACCAAAACCTGATATATTATTAAGTCAAAAGTGGAGTTCCGCAGGGGTATATACTTGAACTTTTATGTTTTCATATGAAAAACAAAACGATAGTTACTTCTTCATTAATTGTTCATCCAATATTTATGTTAATTTTTAACGAGACTTCTGTGGGATTTCCAAAGTCTTAAATAGCTCAAACAACGAACCCCATAGACTCTTGCGCACCTACGAGCCAAGTTTTCATAAAGACCCAAGATTGGAAGTGCTCACGGCTACAATAATTAATAAATTCTGTTGACTATCACAAATCAGTTAAGTACTTTGAGTTTTATCAAATAAACAAACGCGAGATCTTGGGTTTATATGCCTCGCAATTATATCTAATAAGGCTCAGTAAGTAAAGGGTGATTTTTCTTGTTCCGCTGTATACAGTAAAAAGCGATACAAGAAATTGCTACAACCCCGATTGAAGCTAATGTCCCGTGCTATGAAAATATTTCTGAGAGTTTTAAACAGTTGGCAAAGTACTATTTTGTAACTCTATGGCAGTCAATACGGTTTTGTCCGAAAGTATACGAATAATGGTGTCATGTTTCTTCGACAGATATGCAAGCCGTCTTTAGAAGTAGAGTTCGATAGAGTACCCACAGACTTTACTTGGACTGCACTAAGATCTCAAAATGTACCAGCGAAGTACATAAGAATGATGGGAGATATATACGGTGACGTTGGAACAAAAGTTAAACGTTAGGCCGAAATAATCGGAAAATTCAAAGTTTTAGGTATAGTACACCAAGGAAGTGTGCGGAGTTAATTACGAGTACTTTTCCATCTTTTGGAGGATTTTGGCCAATCAAAGTGCTATTATAAGAAACGATGTAAGATCCTTTTGAGGCAGCTCTAAATAATGTGTATATGTATCTGCAATCTCAAACTCGCTTAACTCCGGATATCTATTGATATTGATGGATATCTCTCAGCCTATTGGTGGAAATTTGTGAGTTACTCCAAATTGACGTCATCACAGTAAGATGCACGACATCAATGCTAAAGTTGTAGATGAACATTTCGTCAATTTCCGTCCCTTGTTTTCTTTGACCGATTGATTTGAACATCTTAGCTTGTTAAAATATAAAATGCTTCAATACTAAGGGAATGGTGATGGGTCCTCTGGAAGACAAGAAACTCTAGGGAGAAATCAATCTTGCAGTTAAAGTATGCCACGTGCGATTTAACAGAAAATTGATGTGCATCGCAGCTGAACTGAATTTGTGACTTTTGATGACTTTATCGTCTGGTAGGCAAGTGTATATCATGAGTTCTTATGTGTAATTAGTTAAGCTAAACGAAAGAACCATGAAATACAACATGGTTCTGCGATACTGAATGAGAAATATATTACATATTTCTGAAGCAATACATTGGGATAGATAGCGTTTAATAAGTGTATGCCGACTTCACAATCAGTCGATTTTAAAGATCACGCTTTGATCTCATAAAACGTCGGATAATTGAAAATGTTGGTATACTCGTACAAACAGTTTCGGTGGCACGTTACTGCAGATTTCTAAATTGAAATAGAAACCATCATAACCATTAAAGGAAGTTTAAGGGTCTTTTTAGAATAAACTGTAATCAGTTAATACTCCTGCGAAAGTCATAGCGAATTGATAATGTTCCTCGAATTCTCTTTTATTTAATTTTTCGTAAACCAATGAGTATCGGCACCTAAGTGGTAAGTCAATAAATTTAATTTCAAGAAAGCTCTGAAAAGATAAATATCTTATGACCAAACTGATACGAGCTCTTAATCAACGTCTGATTGTTGTTCTTTTTTCAAGGATTTATTTAAAAGTCGACGGAATAAGGTGAACCAAAATAAAACCTCTTAACTCAAAGCTGCAAATAAGAACAATTTAACGAAACATGTGTTCACTGGTTTCCTTAAGTAGTTCCAAAAAACAAAAATGTATGTCTTGTCCTTCAAATAAATTGCGGAAACTTCTCATTTCACAAAAATAACTTAGCTAGACTCAAAAATAACAGAGCAAAAAAAAATAAACATTTTCCAACCGCTTGCCACAGCCATAAATGTCAATTCAACGGATAAAGTGTAAAAATACTCCCAAACACGTTACTACATTTGTCAAATCCGAGCACAGCTTCATGAGTTTGACGAACGATACAACGAAGGGGGGGCAAGTCCAATTGAAAAAAAAAAAAAAATAAAAATCAAAACCAAACTGTCAATTAATTGACAAATCCAATGCTCTTCCCCCGAATTTGCATTCCAGTCAAGAGATTTTTACCATAATAGGCGTCCAGACAACCGGGCAACAACTAATGTCATAAACTAACTACCGACTCGAGAAAAAAAAAAAATCATATAAAAACGTCAACCGAACGTTGAAAAAGCAAAGCACACAGATTGTCACTGCCAACTGCAAGTCAGTATCTTGGTTACAACTGTAACAACAATGCCGACGGCCAGAAGAAGAGTAACAACATCACCAGCAGTGCAACAAAATCCAGATATGACAACGACAACAACGAACGATTGAAATGTTTGCTGACTTTGAGAATTGGAAATTATTTTATTTATATCTATACGAAAAGAGGAGGAAAATCATACACGTGAGGGGTTGGCAAACAATTTCAAACTAATTCCTCTAAGCACAGAGACAAGAGAGATATGTACAACGAGTGTTGAAAAAAAAAAAAGGATCTTTTCATGGTAGGTTGGGAGATTTGGCGGTATAACTTGCTGGACGGACCCCTACTCAAAATCTGTTTCGAGTTTGACATTTCAGATTCTTTGCCAGTAAATTCATCAAACTACTATTTGTGACTTGGTGTACGAGTTTTGTTTTTTGTTTTTTTTTGGATTGGGGGGTCTGGTGTGGATTAAGTGCCTGCCAGTTGAATTGACTATATTTGTCGCATACGAGCTGTCGCCTGTCAGTCAGTTTAGAGTGGTTACGCGTAATGATATACCGCATTGACTTGACTTAACTCGATTCGACGAATCTTGGCACATGGGAAAGATCCATGATGTGGAAGGAAGTAGCAACGTCATTCGAGTAATTGTTATATCACAAGTGCCTGGACGATTTGAAGGCGAAACCGACTTAATGAGTTAATTAATTTTAATTTAATGCACACTTATGAACATACATTCACCCGCTCACTTACTTATAAAACGAAGTGAGAAAGCCTTCGAAACAGATCAAGAGCGGTCGATGTTCATGTTGGGAAAATGTAACAATGGTTTTAATTGAAAAGAGTTGAAAAGTCTTTTAACAAAAAAAAAACATTGGCCGTAGTTGTGCAATCATTCGGAAGCGGAAGCTTAAACGAGAAGGCTTAGAGGCTTTTCTAGTTTAAAATACCTCAAACTGGTTATGGTACAACCACCAGTGTGATGATTATTTTGGATAAATGCACAAGTAATTGTCTTTGTGCTCTTGTTGATCAGCCTTCACTGCAGTTGTTATTAAAAATGATATAATGTTTGTAACATTGACCACATAGTTGAACAATGTGAGATCATTAAACAACTTCCTGGTGACCTGAGTATAGTAAAGGGCCAAAACAGAAGACTACTTAGGATGAAGACCAGTCAGGTTACGTTTAGTAGAGCGGGTGCAGGCTCGATTGTTTATATTACGTTCGTAAGTAGTAGCTTATCTAGGCATACGACTTGGCGCGTCAGCAATCACTACACCCACAGTGAACAGCAACTACAATCGATCTCCATAGTCGGCATAGTAGCAAGGCGAAACGGAACGTAAACAGCTTAGATGAGGAGCTCTTAGAGTACGCAATCGCTGAAGCTTTAGTTGAAGGGAGAACAGCTAATGAGATCGTACGTCAAGTAACGCGACAACTACACGCTGCCTGCGATATATCAATGGCGACGAAGAAAATAACAACGGTCCAGACGCGATACGGATAGACATTTGATATTGAGGACAGTGTATAAAGAAGCACGCGCCGCACTCAAATCCGTTATTAAATCTAGAAAAAGACTTTAAGGATCTTTGTACGTAATTGAACGAAAATGTATGGGGTAAAGCGTACAAAATCATAACCGCGAAACTCAAAACGCCCCAGAGACCGGTGCCAACTTGCCCGCTATTTCTCAGCAGAATCGTAGAAACTTTGTTCCCCTCTCAACATGACGGAGTTCTTCTAAGCGAGATCGGATAACTACTACATTCCTGCCTTAACAACCGATGAACTCACCGCTGCAATCGAGAGAGTAGAAGATCGGAAAGCCCCCGGTCCAGACGGCATACCAAATTGGGTTTTAAAAATAGCGATGAAGGCCCGCCTGGACGTTTTCGTTAGCATGTATAATGCATGCTTAAGCGAGGGAATATTTCCGGAACAATGGAAATACCAACGGTTGGTATTATTACCAAAAGAAAATAAACCACCGGAGGAGCCCTCATCTTATCGGTCGCTCTGTATACTCGACACTATGCGCAAAATATTAGAGCGAATTGTATGCAACAGACTACAGCTTAGCATTGAAGCCAATGATGGACTTGCGGAATATCAGTACGGCTTTAGAAAAGGCCGATCGACAATCGACGCGATTAAATACGTAATACACAAAGCCCAATCGGCCATAGAAGGTAGACGATGGAGGCAGTAAAAAGTACTGCGCCGTGGTTACACTTGACGTGAAAAATGCTTTTAACTCGGCGAACTGGTCTTGTATTTTACAATGCCTCGAAAGATTAAATGTACCGAAGGACATATTAAGATTGATCAGGAGCTATTTTTCCGATAGGTTGCTCCTCTACGACTCCGACGATGAGATCACTACGACTGATAAAAAACTGGCTACGCGATATGAGTTTAAACCTCGCGGAACATAAAACGGATTCCGTTCTTATTACGAGTAGAACGGTGCTAGAGACGATAACTATAACAGTCGGAGAGCACACAATTATTTCCAGCCCATTTATAAAATACCTGGGAGTGATGATTGATGCTCGGCTTAATTTCAAGCATCACCTCGCATACGCTTGCGAGAAATCGTCGAAAGCGATAATCACCCTGTGACGAAGCAAAAAGCTCAAATCCGTCCATCGCGAAGTAAAACTTAGCGGTAGTTCCGCGGGGGAATAAACTGAAAGATTCCCCGGGAGGTAGTTTTAGTCAGTAAGAATCTGACACTACCAATGGACGTCGGACCATTGGTGCCTATGCAAGGCTTCCAATCAGGTTGGGTCAACATTTCATAGCAGTGTTGCATCGGTAAGTCATCATCGTTCTAATCTCAAGTTTAAACGAGCCTCGCAACAGCAAATACACAGATTCGTACCTCTTCGAATTCGCAAAAAGCACATCAGCCTTAAGTCCTAAAGCTACTTATCAGGAAAATGTAGTTAACAGGGGTGAAAATCGGAGTTACTTTTGATATTTTTGCAGAATTTTAAGCATTTCTTGGCGAACTGTCCAACAAATGACGTGATAACAGAACACAAATCTCTGGACATCAAAACACGAAGAAAAAGTGCAACAGAATCCATTTATCTAATCGGGAATACGAAGGGGCGCGCTGGCGGCTAAGAAAATTATTTTCTGTAGGGCTGTAAAGATAATCACTTCTTCAGACGTTTTAAGCTTAAGGTTTTCGAAGCCTTAAAGAGCAAGATTACTGTGATAAGATCATCACTTTTACGGACTTCTTAAGCCTAAATTAGTAAGAGCTTTTTTGTATTAGACAATTTCTCTATGATCTCTTTGCAAATGCTGAGACTTTCTGCAAGGGTCTTCTGAATCATCCCATCACTTTGAACTAAATTGTTTCCGAAACTAATTTTAAAAATTAGCAATGTCATCTTGGTTACTACTTCTTTCTTTTCCACAATTTCTCTGTTCTATTTTGAATGACAAATCTTTCGTAATTTGTGGTTCCTACCCTAGCCGACTAAGACTATAAGAATCATTACTGACCCAATTCCATAATAAGGTAGACTTATCTCAACTTGTCTGGCGTGTAAGTCCGTCATTAGCATCACGCAGCAGGTGGAGTTCCACAACCAATTAAACGATTCACCAAAAAAAAAGAAGACAATTTCACCAAGAAAATTCGAGCGATTAAGGTCAGACTGAAAACATCTGTATAGAAGCATGTATAGTTCAGTTAATTCAAAACGTTGGTGATCGATATAGAGACTATTTCATCAGATAAACATTTGTACATCGTCCCTCCCTACTGTGGGCGATTTCTCACGTTCACTTTCAATTGAAAAATTTCATTTTCAAAAGATACTTGCTTTCCTTACTCCCATGTCTCTTCTTCATCCTACTTGTGCTCATTTGTCTCTCTAAACAAGCATCAAATTATCATCAAATATTGATTCATCATTCGGTGGTGGATTAGTGGGGGGCGGTAAGTAGAAAAGAAATAAATCAAAAATTAACGTACAATAAGAAACGAGCGCGCATCTTCTTCCCACTGGATTTCTACAATAACACAATAACAACATAACGACACCAACCAAACAACAACGAAAGTTAGACAATAGTGTCTAGGTCAGGTTTGTTTTGTAGAAGCTCCCCGAATACAAAAAAAAAAGAAACAAACTAACGAATATGTGTTACACCTTACACCGAGAAGTGTTTCTTTTTTGCTCTGTTGTCACTTCTTTGTTGTATTAATTTTCTCATGATTTTTTCTTTATACTCTCTTTGGTGTCTTATTATCAGTGAATTGCTTATTACCTCATTTGGTACGCGATACATACAAAGAGATCCGTGAATCGAACTCTGCGACACACGTCGATGATGACTGTTTCGGCTCAGAATGTCAGAGAAAAATATAAAAAAAAAAAAAATTCAAAAAGTAACCGTCTGAGAGGTTAGTGTCTGCCTCATGTTTAATTTATCAAACGCGGATTCAAAATTTCATGTTGAGATAACGACAATACCGTCATATATATATATGAAGACTGGACGGATCTGAGCTTGTTTGAGTTGGACTAGGCCTGTGTCGGTGGATTTGTTTTATTTTTCTTTTTTTTCGCGAAATTCCTTTTATCTAGATTCTGCGATAATAAAACCAAATTGTGGCAAAAGTTGTTTCCGAAAAAAAAGAAGAAAAAATCACCAAACTACTTACGGACTTACTTGGCTTGGCTAAGCCGGAAATTTCACATTAAACTGATTTTTTTTCCTACATTTCTAGAGCCCACTTAAGTGGCGGTAATAACATTTTTTAGAGAGCACTTGTGGATTTGTGGATTCGAGAATGCTTGTTCTGACAAGATCTTTTTTTTTTTTTTTTTAAATTAAAATTGAAACAGAAACTGAATCACGACTGAAGTTTTGGAAAGTGTGTGATAAATTATGTGTCAGACATGAGTGCCCATTCTAGATGCTAATAGAAGAAAACTGTGGGCAATAACTAACCTGAAGGTTCTTCATCGGTGTACTAATACAAAAAAAAAAAAAAACGCCTTGAAAGTCGACTAAGCATAAACTGTTGGCGGAAGGTAGAAGCTAACAGTGTTTTCTGCCCTACTTTAACGATGTGATGTGGTAGCACTCATTTGGAATTGACTTTGATTACCTTTTTAAGAAAATCAACCAGGGGCAGGGGTTG
Organism: Volucella inflata; assembly: GCA_928272305.1. Taxonomy (NCBI): domain Eukaryota; kingdom Metazoa; phylum Arthropoda; class Insecta; order Diptera; family Syrphidae; genus Volucella; species Volucella inflata. Next base: position 208,227,473 of record OV743716.1, read on the forward strand.
TGGAATGTATTCCGATTGAAGGGTCTTGTCGATATTTTTGGAATCATTTTCAAGGTTTTCATGTCATTCAGAAAATTCTGAGATACATACTTGTATCCAAATATGAAGCTCATATCCAAATCCATGAGACTTGGATAAACAAAAGTGAGACTTACGAGCATATGCCCCTTAAATGATCCCATTAATCTTGCTAATCCATACGTTTGTCAATAGTGTTCAAACTTTTCAGTGGTTCACTGGATATAAAATTTTTGCCAAAAATATGTTCAATAACAGAGGTTCAGAAGTAGGCTCTTGTGGTTCTCCATATTTAAAATTATTTAAAATTTATCATCTCCGGAAAGGGAATGTTTTTATAAGAAAAAAATGTTAAAGCTTTCGCGCAAAATAGAATGATTTACAAAATATTTTACGAGTTAAGGTCCGACACTTGATTCATGTGGAACCCCATTTTAAAGTAAAACCACAGCCTGACATCCATCTGATGTTTTCGGCATGACATTACGGTTAGAAGTATATATTAATAAATTATGCAGGCGCATAAGTTGAGGCTAGTCAAACTCACAATCTAGTCTACAAAAATTCTATTCTCAACTTTTCAGTAAATCGAAATTAGATCCTTATTTTTTATGTCGAGAAACGACACATTGAAAAAGCCGATGAAAGCTTATTACTTTGAATATTGCCATTGCTTTGAATAGAGTCACAAACGCAGGCGTATAAATATGAAACATATCGGCAGTCTTTATGGTCCCAACCAAAGAGATGAGTTAAGGAAGGTTTACGAGTAAAAAAAAAAACTCAAAACCCAAACACGTGCTTAATTTGCATCTTAAAAATCTCGTCGTGGACGCTCACTGCAATAAGTGATTTACAAACCTGCACTCGAAGTGGCACATAACACTACCAAGTTTTCCCCAGCATCGCCCTGTAAAATTTGCAATGGTGTATCCATGAAGAGTTCTTCTTTCAGAGAAGGTTCATCATGCGTTACTTCTATTTTTTTTTGCCCACTACCTGAACATAAGTGGTTGAAGATATACAGGGTGGGTGACTCAAACTCCAACTTTTTAAAATGCTATAATTTTTTTATTTTTTGATAAATTTTATTGTTCCAAAGCAAAAAATGTTGGAAAATACATCGATTTTCAAATTGTATCAGTAGTTTACAATATTTCCACCTTTGGCGCGAATAATGGTCTTGAGACGGCCGAAGAAAGCATCGCACGCTGCACGCAAGTAACTCTGCGGTATTTTGGCCCATTCCGGGCGAAGTGCTTGTTTGAGGTGGTCCAAACTTTGGTGTTTTTTAGTGCCAACCTTCGCCTTCAAAATAACCCAGACAGAGAAATCCAACGGATTTGAATCCGGAGAATTTGCAATCCATTGTGTCGAAGAAATGAAGTGTGAAACATTGTTTTTTAACCAATCTTTGTTGACGGGCGCTTTGTGAGACAGTGCCGAGTCTTGCTGAAATGATTGTTTGCCCAAAGCTTCAAAACTGCCTCTAAGACAGTTTCACGGTATACGATCGCACTAATTTTGACGCCACGGTCCAAAATACGAGCGGAAAGCGACCATCGACGGTTATGGCGGCCCAAACCATCACCATCGGTGCTGCCTGCTTTCTGGTGGCCGCCCGAAGGTGTAAATTTTCGAAGGACCTCTCTGGCAAGTAAACTCGGTCATTTTGTTTGTTGACAAATTGCTCTATAAAAAAATGGTGACTCATCGGAAAAAAAACAAATTCGGCAACTCACCACTTGCATGCAAGCGTTCCAACGATATGTTAAGCTCATGAGCCATTTTTCTTCCACTTCGACGCGGATTTCGCTCAATTCGAGCCTTCACTTTCCGAACCATTTCTGTCGATGTTGTTGTCTTTTTATGACCACCTCCATGGCGTTCTGCAACGCTGCCAGTATCACGGTGACGAGCTATGGTTCGAGGCACAAATGATTTATTCACGTTGAGGTGCTGGAGAGCTCTAACTATAGCTACTTGTGGTTTTCCAGCCAAATATAAAGTAATCACACTATCTGACGCAAATCGTTTAAAAGGCTTGTAAATAATAAAATTATCTGTCATTTGTCAAAATTTGAGTTCACTGACATGAACGGTTTGGAAGTTATAGCAGCCTGAAGTTGGTTGAAGTTCGAGTCAGTCAGGGTGTATTCAATGCAACAGAGGGCCGTTATTGAGCCTTTTCTATTCATTCAAAGTTACAAGTGATAATATCAAACGAAGCTCAGTTGTCAGTTATACTGACGATGTTGCTGTGTTGCCTTTGCACAATTTAACAGAAAAAAACGTAGACTTGAAATACTGGACTAGAGCATGCAGTAAAAGTTCATCTCTTAGTCGCTTATCAAACAGTTTGGAGATACACCACTCACCAGCTCATCTGAGGATTTTAACTTTAAAATGCTTGTGAAAATACATTATATGCCCTTTGGGACTATAAACAAAGACTGGGCTCGGGTTACACATTTAAAAACCACGGATCATGTATTTACGACTGAACATAAAGAAAGGGCGTAATTGAACCACATAATCATAGTGTTGCAATTCTGACATCAGTTGAACCATTGCTCTGGTTTCATAAATAAAATAAAAAAAACAGCAGCATCTTTCTTATAAGCATCAGCTATAATCGGATAAACATCGCAATAAAGCTTTGTTAAATTACATGCATTTGGAAAAGAGGAAATGTTCAAATTCTCGTATTGCACGTTTAGTTTCTTCCAAATCACTTTTTAACCTTCAAGTTGAACACTTTTACACCAGCAGGTCTATGTATAAAATATTTTTCCTAAAAACCTCCAATTAACCATCTGCAGTCTAAATTCCACTGTAAATTAAAACATTGCTAATTTGTTTTTCCAAAAAAATTTAAATAAAACTCCATCTCACTGAATAATTCAAAATACTAGTACGCAAATGTGTTTACAAGATCATAATTCCCCCTCGAGGCAGATACCAAGATACCAGTTGCAGGCAATTAAAGTGCGAAGCATTTAACACAAAATCACTGCATAAACAGCTTAAACTCAAGCCCAACTCAGGTCTAATTCAAATGGCAACATTGAAAAATCCCTCGCGCTCGAATGCGTTTAATTATAAAAAAAAAAAACCACACTCCTCTACTATGCCTCCACTGCAATCATAATCGAGCTCGTTCAAAGTAAAAACATAAAGATTTTCATTTCACGCCATGAAAAACTTCGTTTCTGACATAAAAAAAAAATAAATAAAAAATCGTACGCCATAAATAGACAACCTCTTACAACTCCAAACCACAAAAACCACCATCCACCCAGAGAATTCACCAAGCTGATGATAGACCTTGATTACGCGCCATAATATAACAGCAACCAACGGGTTTTTTATTTTTCTTCTTTTATTCGAATTTTTATTTGCACATTTGCATCTAGATACTTTTTTATAAGTTCATACGTCGTTCATACTCGTAAGTTACGCGATTTTAACTTCAAGTCAACGTCGTTCTCGTTGACGTTGACGTTATTGCTGTCGTAGTCCGTTGTCACTCGAGGTGGGACTACTATAGTGAGACAAGGAGCAACAACTGAACTCAAGTTTGGTTCTCGTCCCACACACAAGCCATTTGGGTTTCGTAAATAAAGTGCAGCCAGAGTCTAAAAAGAGCCAAATGATGACCAAGATGTAGCATAGATACAAGTGCGGACGACCTACGCACTTTCAATTGGCCCACTTCACTGGGTTCTTTTAAGGGTCACAACACTCAGTCTTCTAGGGCGCACCCCGCCCTATTTTTAAACACGAACAATCAAAAAATGCCGCAGCTAATTCGCCTTGATGACCTTGTTTCAATTATTCTTCAGAACCACATGTGTATCCGTTTAAGCAGCCCGATTATAGGCTACAGCGGATAATTTATATCTGAGTTCTTAAGTGTTGTGGTGGTAGCACACTGTATAAAATATACTCTTACATATACTCGTACACGCATTAATCTTTCGATCATGCTAATTTTTCTATGATCACATGCGACAAGTATTTTTCTTGCTTGCGATAGATGTGGGAAAAATGAGTGACAATAGTTTAATGTACGAGTAACTCTTTCCCCTTATAGAGTTTGGCATATTAATTAGCAATAGGTATGCCTATAGATGTTAAGAGATTCCTTTAAAATCCACAAAGATCTCCAAATAGGTTCCACATTAAACGATCTGCTTCCTACTGCCTGGAAAACGAATTTTTTCAAATTAATTTACGCCGGATGAACATTAATGTTTCCCCAAAATCATGGACATCGATAAATTAGTCCGAAAATGAGAAAAATTACCCGGAAAATGATAAGTATAGACAGGCAGGGGAGTGCTGCTAATGGAGTTTACATGTTTACGCGGATTAGTGATTCCAATAAACCGGTTCAAACGCTTAGTCACGTGATATTATGATTTTTTCGCTTGTGTTGATGTTTTTCTTTTTTAAAATTGCTCACGCTGAACAAAGGAAAAACATAAACTTAATGTTTTCATTAGCAACAGTTGAATGAATTAATGCAGTAGGCGCTAAAGGTGCATCCAGTATACATAGGTCTTTATTCGTTTTGTGTCTAGTTAAACTGCCACACCGCCGCAGTGCTAATGACGACTATAATGATGCATTGTGTATGCAGAGGGTATTATTTATGAGGCACAAGGCCTCATTGATTTTGAATGTTCGAAAATTGGTTATGCGTTGTGTTTTTTTGTTGAAAAAACAAAATTATGGAGCGTGGAAAGATAAAGAAGTAATTAACGACTAGTTTATGATATTCTTTGTCGCTGAGATTTCAAAATTTAAAAGATTGGTGGGCAGAGGTGTTAAGTCAATCTTTGACATTCTTCCTGTCAAAATAAGCAAAACAGCCTTTCAAATAAAGAGTTTGAAAAGATTACGAAAGAAACAACGAAGCGGCTTTCCTTGATGTCCAAGAAGTGCAGTGGGTTGAATCGAACGAAAAGGGATTTATGGATGCCTTTGCCCAAAAACATTGTTGAGCATGAAATTTGTCAACAGAAGTCTTATATGCACCTATGCCCAAACAGAGCAATAAGATGATATCGAAAAAGATTATACAAGCGGTGTCATAAGTGCGATGTACAATTTATTTTTGATATAACCTACGACTTTATCAACATGTGGCACACTCAAGAGAAAAAGTTTTGGACGATCGGCATCGTTGATAAGTATAACTCATGAGTCAATTGTGATGACGTACTCTTTCCATTTAAATTTTCGCCAACTGATCCTGTGGCCGCAGTTCCATATACAGATCCTTCTACATTTATCTTTCTTCTAAACCTGGCATTGATACATAAGTTTTGTTACCCGTAGTTAACTTGCCTCGCCAGTCTTTAAACGTTCGGCTCAAAAGATTTCAACGACTTTTTGTTGACTATTTTGCATGTTGGTTGCATCGAATATTTTAGCTCCATACTTCGGTTTTGGATGTAATAACAGTCATATGGGGTACTTATAAAAGGATAGGCAAAGCTTTGTAGGTCTTATTTGCTCTTAAATGAAGATAAGGACCTTCAGCTAGCTGATCGGCGATTCCATTAACAATGATTTTACTGAGCATAATCAAGAAGACTTTAATTAAAAGTTATTCTTAAAGAGATAGGCTATTCTACGACTTTGATTTAAGTTAAATTTTCTGGAGGAGGTTGCCAAAAAGAACACTTTATACCAACTAAAAACGGATCTAACAGTGTGCTCCACGCATTTGCAAACATTTAATTTGCAAGATCATACAGGGTGCGCCACCTATTATCTCGCTATGTAAACATTGAATAACTTTGACATTTATCGAAACGCTGTACATTGAAAATAGTCGTTCAGGACTTGTTAAATCAACGGCCATATCGTTGAAAATATCGTGGCCAACAAGCACCGTCTTACAACACTATTAGTCGTTTGGTTATGAACTTTGTTGATATGCCGTTCATCAACACTCGACGCTCCAATGAACTGGTGCAAGCGGTAAGAGAGAGTGTTGCCGAGAATCCACATGTGTCGTATCGTCACCGCGCTCAGCATTTTGGTGTCAGTAAAACCACCTTGCGGGGCACTTTGAAGAATGAGTTGAATTTGTTTCCGTATAAAGTGCAATTGTTTTAAAGGATATTGCCGACAGACCGTCCACGTCACTTGGAATACGGCCAAATAGTCGCTCGAATGGTTGATGCTGAAGTTGATTTTTGGAAGCAAATTTTAATGACTGACGATGCCCATTTCACACCCGTTGGCGCCGTAAACAAGAATAATTGCCGCATTTGGGGAACGAGCAATCCACACGAGATCTATGAAACATCATTGCATGACCAAAAACTGACTGGTTGGGGGTGCTGTTTGTGCCAAATCCATCACTGGGCCATTTTTCTTCCGAGAAGGCGAAGCAGTCGATGGGAATCGATTGGCTCATTGTCTGGCCAGAAATGTGTGAAAACCTCTGGACGGTTACTGGTTTCAACAAGCCAGTGCACCATATATCCAAACTTGACTCCTCTGGACTTCTTTTTGTGGGGTTATTTGAAAAGCATAGTGTACGCCAGCAAGCCTCAGACCAATGACAAGATTAAGGCACACATTCGTACGAAATCATCGCTATATCGACCGAGATGCTTGAAAAAGTGATGGAAAACACAGCAAAAGGGAACATTTTGCTTTGGTTAATAAAGGTCACTTGATTGATGTTGTATTCCAAAACTAGTCTAAATAAATTGTAGAGGACTAAATTAAATAAAAATTCCTCATACATAATGACACAGCCTGTACGACAACTCTATTTAACAACAGTCAGATGCTGCTCTTTTTCTGGAAAAATATTGTGCCATCAATTGCAAATGATTCAATAGGAAGAACATGCAGATTTGTATCAATACATCTTCGACATAGTAGAAAACACGCTTATCTGAACTGAAATCTCTTATCCTTGTTTCCGACTTTTCAAATCCAAGAAGCCACTGGATATTCTACGATAGCAAAAGGCCGATTTATCGTGTCTTTAAAGTAGAAACAACATCTGCAAATATACTGCCACACAAAACGCTTCATGTTAATCTAGAACACACCATTTAAGTATTTGAAAAACATTTTTTTTTTCAAAAATGGTTAATTCTTTTAAAGCATACCAAAATCCCATTGTCAAAAAGCAAAATCTCCAATAAACAAATCGCCAACGTTTTTATCTCAAACGCTCAGCCCCACAAATTGTCGCATAAACAACCGATTAGCTCTTAATATAGCCGGAGAATATTAATAATTTTCCCATTACGCTACCAAAACAATAAAAAAAAAAAAAAAAAAAAAAAAAAAAAAAAAAATATATGACTAACAGTCGAAATTTGGATTTTATTTAAATAAGACGTTGGTATTTGTTGTAAACAAATCTACCCATGGAGGCGCTTGGGGTTTTCTCCAAAACACGCTGCAGTTTTCATAATTTATCGTCTCTCGGAATTTTTTCCTCCGAGAATTCGCTAACAATAAGACTCACATTCCAAGAACTTTTCAGTTTTCATTAAGTAAAACAAAAAAACAAAATAAAAGTCTTATCGAATCAACGCACTTAGGAATGCAAATGTTGTGAGTGGAGAGTTTTTGAATAAGCTCTTTCAAGACACAAGGTTACTTTGATTGTGACAGCACACACTTGTTACGCCCTCGCAGGCTACCATGCTTACATGAAAAACACCGTTTCGCTCCATTGGAATGCATTGACAGCGTGAATTCCAATTGTCACACCGTTGATTCAAACAAACAGTTGACCTCTAAAAAACAACAAAAATGGAGACCAGACAAATTTTCGTTAACTGTCACTGTCAAAGTGAAAACGAAAAAAAAAAACAAACTCACCTAAGCTATGTTACAACAGTTAAGGTATTAAATAGGCCACTAACAATCGACTTGAAATACAATTGAAACCACCTGTCATTGTGTTTTGAAGAGATGAGTCAACTGTCATTTAAACTTTAATATTTGGCGCGGAATATGGCATTACCCAACATGACGCCAATTGTCACGCTGCTTATGGTGCACGAATGCCTGGCTCAACAGAAGTACTTTTAATTAAATCGATCACTTAGTTGTGTTCGTTCCAGAGTTGTTTGGTACTTTGGAAATTTTATCATGAGCTATAATCTTTCAGGGAAGACTTGGTTGTCTTTTTAAAAATTCCCAGCACATTTCCTCTTACATCAATCGGCCTCATCAGAAAGAGAGAGAGCGAGAGAGGGGTGAAACAATTTTTATTTTCCATTCGTTTAATAGAGGTGTGTGAAGCTCATTTGTAAACTACTCAACAGAGACCCGATCGTAGAATATAATTGACAGGTAAACTTCACGCATGTTAAACAAAGCGATCGCAAGCAATTTGCACGCGTTCTGTTCTAAGCGGATGAATGAGCAATCAAAATCACCAGAGGAATACGAGGAAGGAGTATACACCCGTCATATACTCGTATGTGTGAGTGTTTCAAAACAAACAACAACAAAAAAAAACTAAGTGACAGCTAGTTTTCACCTCAATGGTCATTGACATTTTAAAAATCGTTTTCTCAAATGGCAGACGTCAAATTTGCGAAATTTTACGAGTATTATCCACCAAAACGACTGGATGCTTCAAATTGCTAACGGATATTTGATTTGTACGAGTGCACCCGTGTGACATGTGAGAACTACTCGTACATCAAATTTCGTAACACGGGTAAGATGAGTATTCGTAAAACGTCTTTGTTTGACGTTTCGGAGTCAAAAGTATTAGGTCGTGTGGACGATTGTTTAGGTTGTTAATTGGTGGTGGTGATCGTCGTGATGGTAATCAGATCAAATTTCACAAGTCAGAATGCAAATCGTCAGCTTTTTCTGACAAGCAGAAGTCGTGGTTTGAGACCCCCACTGGCCGTCTTATCCTAAGCTGATCTCATTTTGTTCTCTTGTTTGTTTTGTGTGAATGGAGGTTGTTGGCATTTTGAAGTTTGCTGGTATGAGAGACAAGGTCATCGCCGCCGTTTCGGTGCGGTTTTTTCTGTTTTTTTTTTTGCTCATGATAATCTCCCTTTTGTTTTGAAAGTTGTTTTTTTTTTTGTTTTATTTGCACAAGCCATCGTGGAAAAGAAGGAAACGTTTGTACCCGGCTCGATTGTTGGGAGGTCATTTGCCTCCGATGTAATTGGCTTAGATTCGTTCATCAACATGGCAATCAGCGGAGGAAATCGAATCTTAAAGAACAGACAAAGTGATCTTGTACGCCAAGCGGGAGAATGGTCTATGGTCTTGTCATATGGAACGATGATGACACAAACAAGAGGGATTAGGTTCGAGTACTTGTCGGGAGTGCAGAGTCATTTATGAAGAATGCGATATAATGTTCACACAGGGTAAGTGAATCATCTTTGAATCATTTCTATTGGATTTAGCGGTAAATACAAATATTTACGATACGGCTATTGCTCTTTTATGGATTTCTGTGAATTTTCTTTTGAGCGTAGTCAACTTTTTATCTTAAATATGTCGTCCCGGGTTGACAGAATATACTTAAGTTGTGCGTAGCTTTGAGAGCATTCGCTTAATAATTTATTATCGCTTTTAAACTTTTAGTTACACTTAGTGATTACTTGGAGAACGTCTTCGTCTTCTTAATATTTACTTTTGCATAGTAAGGATTCATAATGTTGGAAGAATTAGGAGTTCACTTCGTTGAATCATGATACAACGGGATAGAAATAATTTTATTTTAAGTGGAGTCACACAATCAGATTGTGATAACATGCAAGCTGACTAAAGCGATAGGGTTCCACTAGGTTGTTTACTGCTACCGTTGAAAACTCAACGCAGTAATGTAGGTAGGTTACAAGTAATTCTATCAGGACTTGGAGTCCAAGAGCCGACAGAGACAATAGAAGCACATGTTCATCAAAACTCCGAAACGGACTGTATCTAAGATCACAAAAAAATGGTTGTATCCCCAGTATTTGCCAAAAATTTATACTCTTAGAGTCTACTAGGACTTCGACTCTAATCAGGCTTTATATAGACGGCATACAAGGACAAATATTATAGCTAAAGGCACTAGGTACTTGGACCTCTGCCTTTTAACTTTTTAAGAAGCATCCCATTGGAACCTGAGTAGGGTGTTAGTTTTAGTGAGCATCGTTATATCTAAGCTAGATTAACCCTTTGTAATCCTCTTTCAAATTCCATTTCAATGTACTGCCTGTACTAAATGATGACAATTTGTCATCAGTAGACGAACTCTTCACTTACTAAGAGCAAACTTACCATCACCCCGATTTAATTGCTCTAATTTTCGGCACTGTGCAAATTGGCATTCGAAAGAATGTTTCGAGTTTTAGTTAATTGACCTGAGAATGTTCTCAATAAAAAGATTCTGCCAATGATTCATTGACAAAGATTAATCGCGAACATTGTCGACCAGGCTCCACACGGGTGCCAAATGATCATCTGATTAGATTTTTGGCACACATCTTAACCAAACATACCTATTTGGCCAAGGGCTGTTTATGAACTTTCTTCTGATCTCTCTTCATCCAATTACTTTGAGATCCTTGAAAATCTCAATCTCAAGCTCAAGTACATTCGATTACTTGAGATTAATCTCAACAAGTTCTTAAGAACTAAAAATAATATAAAATTATTTAACCCGCGTTTGGAATGACTGAATCCACTAACACGTGTAACCCTTTAAGCTGCCCATGTTCACTCATCGCTCACTCACCATTTGAAGAGTATCTCATTACGAAGTATGAGTATGGTATATCCGTCCAATTGACGATGTAATTGACATCATTTCCTCCCCTCTCATCAGTAGAACTTAAGTCGAAATAAAATATGTGTCGAAATATTTATCGATTTTATGTGGCAGATATGTACATCAGCATGTGTGCGTTTAAGTCGACAGTTGAGCGAATGCTTTGGGGGAGCGTAACTCATAATCCATACGCCGGAATGTCGCCTATTCAAATTGGCCAACGGAACTCAATTGTCACAAATTGATAGTTTTAGTTTTTTTTTTCTTTTTTCTTGAAGACTAAAATTATCTTCTTTTTTTTTTTTAAATGACATAATCACAGCGTCTCAATCGAAACGCTCAGTTTGGACATCTATTTGTAATTGAGCTTGTTAAGGAGTCACTCATTTGGTGACACCAAAATGTGAGTTAAATATAAATGTTTGGACTGTTGGTGAAGTCGTCTTCAAATCCAGTGGAATGGGAATTTTGACCTTATTGTGATAAAGATGTGACAAAAAGATGAATTTGACATTCTAGTAATAAAATGCTATCGATGGCAGATTCATTAAAATTTTGTAAGTGAGATCATTGGTTATTTGTGGGATAGCGTTCCATCAAGACGTACTTAGAATAATCACAAGATACTCGTAGACTCTTGAGAAAATACTGGGAATCTAAACATATATGAGGCTATCTATTGTAATTTTCGGTTGTCTTAAATATTTGAAACTCGTGGCATACCACAAGTATACACGATTTGACCTATTCTATTCAAAAGCTCAAAAAGAAATAAACGGAATCAAGTTTGAAGGAACTGTCTAATTGTCGGTATATAATAATGGGGATATAGCACCTGATTCTGTAGGGATACCTTAAGACGGTTCTACATTTGGAAGAGATACAATTTACTGTCTCCAAAAGCAAAGAAAGCATTGAGCAGGCCGATACTTACATCGGACAAAGCATCACTATTTGAATTAGTATTTTGTTTGTTTTTCTGAGGATTTGCTTTATGCGATTGAAGGAGGACTAATTGTGTAATTCCTTACGGGGTAAACTGTAAGATAAAATTTATATACGAACTCCGAAAAATGATGTCAGTACGCAGATGAACAGACTTAAGAGCATTTTCTGTGGCTATTTCGTAGAAAGATGATTTAGCGCCTCAGTAGTACAATACCAGCCACACCAGTGCCGAGTACCTTATGCGAATAGATCACTCACACTCTCTGCCAATTCTCAAGAGTACAGTTAATTGCCACTAGGATCGCGTATATCTACGTTTATAAAAAATACGGGATCTTTACTTAAGGAGGCGTTACAGTCCGGCGTGGACCTGGGCCTCAGTAAAAAACGCGTCTCCAGGCAGCTCGATTTTTTTTCTAGTTTCGAACGCTGTCCCTCGGGAGCAGATTCGCAGACTTTTCGGACCGGAAACACGGGATGTATTCCAAGGAAAACTCGGTTTCATAACTACCGCTGAAGACCCGATTACAAGAATGATCACCTCCGTAAATTAAAAGCTATTTTTTAGAATTCACATGAATCGAAGTGCCACGCTCTTTAGACTAAATGTCTTGATTAAAACCAAAGTGGAGTTCGACTAATATTTTCCATTCTAATTGTCTTGAAGATATCAGATTGAATTTAACACATCAACTTCCATCCGCCATTTATTGCCAAACAAAAGCAACAAAACTACCCAACAGATGATGTAATAAAACAGAATGCATTTCTGTATGGAAGTCAATTCCATGTGTGGCATACACCTTTGTTCCATTCGAGATATTTGAAATAGATAATTTTTTTTTGTTTTTTTTTTTATAAAATAACACCTGACATTCAATGAACATTCTGTTGTGCAACCCACGTTTGTACATGTATGTCACATTGTGAACAGAATTAAACATTGGTGTGGCTGACAGCAGGTAGGCCTACGTCTCTACTTGTAGAATATTAAGAAACCATTGTAGCCCATGAATCACTTTACTTTAGACAAACTCGATTCCAAAGCCACTGAGCTTTGCCACACTCACCTTTGGTGTTTTTTTTTTTTGCTTTCGTTGGTTGGTCTAATTCTATTGCAATACCAATCCGCATTCATATGATTACCTGACGCGCTAGTAGGAAGATTTCTTTGCGTTCTGCTCTCTAAACAAAAGATAAATTCACAACTGAGTTTGAAATTAAAATCGAAATCGGAACTCGAATTTGAACTCCAAATCCAGATCAGTTGAACCATTAATACTGGGGGCTAGTAGAAGATGACTGCCCACGCAAGAATGTAACCGCAGGCACTAGAATTCTGGGAACAAGCAAAAATCCTTCAGTTGTGTTGCGCGCGCATTCCTTTTATGGAAGCTTGCTAATAGGTTTTAATGTTGTTGGGTTCTTTTTTTATTATTAATTAACCATCTCCAAGATACAAGGATTCGTTTTAAGCTCTAACGGAGTTACTGGTGGGATTATGATAAGATCTAGCTACAAGCTACATGCCTTAATTAGCATGAGTATGAAGATCAGTGATCAACAATGGCAAACGTTTATTTAAGATCTTGAGTTGAAGTTGGAATTTAAGTTTATTCAACTTTTGTTTATGGCATGGTAGCAAGCAACCCCTCCACTAAAAGAATTCAATTTGCGTCGCTTGCCAATTGAATCGCATGACTAAGGGGATGATGACTTTTGCGATCGGTTAATGCGTACTTTTCACCAAATTGAAAGTGTGGGCGGTTAGAAGGTGGATATATTTCACACGCTACAATTTTAAATTTCCTTCAGACTTGTTATTGTCCACCTTTAGTTTGTTGCCTGGGTATAAATAGATAGATTTGGAAAGACTCTTCCAAAGGTCGGGCACAAGGGGGTTTATTTTCATTCGAATGCTCATTTGATGTATTTGCGAGGGTTGAAATAAAAATTTGATTTTTGTTGGAATTGGGGGATACACGTGGTATGATTTTGGGGTGTGAATTGAGACGAACGATTTGGAAATATATTTATAAGAGAACTACGGATTTATCTTTATGACTAAATGATATCTATCGGTATTCGTTCAATTTGCCAATGGTGTTACAGTTTCAAATTTAGCTTTTTTTTGTTTAATAAATTTTGATTGGACAACATTGGATAGATAATAGACTAAAGAATAGATAGCAGAAAAGTTCAGAGCTGCAAGTGTGTAATTGCATTTTGATCCATTCTATGGTCCAAGTTTGACGTCATTTTCAAATTGTCAGAATTAAACTTAATAAGTGTGAACTCAGGAGTGCCACAAGATATCCGTGTAGGCCATAATCTCCATCTTGACTAAAGAGGATTTCGTTTGCTTTAAAATGATCGTGATGGAAGATTTTATTGCCGAAACAGAGGGCACAAGGTTCGAGCAAAAGGTGTGCTAAAAATCAGCTCGATGTCGCCTGACTTAAGATTTTTTAGATCATTTTAATCCGTAAGCAAGAAAGGGGAGCTCATCTCAACCCGCAACTTAGTGCCCAGCCATTTTAAAACACTGAAACTCACTCAACAAAATCTTTATCAGCGGAATGGAAAATGCTGCGCCACCCATCAGTGGAAAGGAACAATACCGAATAACGAGAAGTGTAAATTGCCGTGAGACGTGACAACTGGCAATGCATTAAGATTTTTCCACGGCAGCTGGAATTTATTACAATAACAGAGCTGTCTACAAAAGTCATAAAAGTATCAATAACTATAGTTAAACGGTATGTGCTCATGTTGGATAAGAACTTAATAAGGAGATGGAAATAAAGGAAGCATTTCGCTTCAGTTTTCAGCTCTGTAACTCAACAGCTAGCAAAAATAAGATTGCTGTCGTGATTAAGTTTAACAACAAGCAAGAAGACAGTATTACTCAAAATGAATCTAGGAACCTGTGTCCAGGAAAAGTGATCAGCGTTTTCATGAAAGTATCTTTTATAGAAAAAGGAGGGAGCGATTTAATTGATTTGCCGAATTCTCGGTCTTAAGCGTGTAGAATTCTGCTCTTGTTTTACCTACACAGTATGACAAATAATATCACGGACACGAGCCATATCTCACCAAATCAGAGTGTCATTATTTCTCCGAACATGCTTGAATCCTTCTCGGCTATTTGTCAAAATATCATGACATTTGGTTGACATTTAACAATTTTAAAAATTATTTTTCCAGAAAAACTTTTCATTTGATGTTGAAATTTAAACATGGAACAAAAAGCGGTCAGTAAATACCACACAAAACTTGGTAAAAAAGACATTCCGATTGATGCAAAAAGTGTACCGTGATGATTGTTTGAGTAGAACAGTTGCTTTCGAGTGGCATAAACGTTTTTTTGGGGCGGCAGATGGACGCTGGAGGATCCAAACTGAAATGATCCGAAAAGTACGTGATTTTGTTGCAGACGACCGCAATGCTTCACTGAGAATGATGGAAAGGGCCTTAAACGTCAACAAAGAGACTTTTTGAATCATCCTTCACAAGGACTCGGACAAAACAAAAGTCTGTGGACATTTTTTTTTCACACACATGATCAAAAATTTATGAGAGTCATGAAAACAATTATTACGGGTGATGAAAGATGGTGTTTCCAATACGATCCCGAAACCAAGAGTCAAAATTCGGAATGAAATTCAAACAATTCACCACAAGCAAAAAAAGGTTGTGATCATCACATTCTTCAATAGCAAAAGAATTGTCCACAAAGACTTTGTTCCAACTGGTGCAACAATTACAGCCGTAGAATCCATCGTATTCGACCAGAAAGTATTCGCGGAAAGCTAGAGTGTCTGCATGATAGGGTTAAGGACAGCTCTGATTCAAAAAACAAGGACTATTACCATTTACCAAACAAAAAAAAAACAACACAACCATATGTATTAGTATTGCAAAAGAACAAAAAAAAAATAAACAAAACTTACATATACTCACAATTCGTGGGATCCAAAATGTCCCCTCGGCTGCTCAGATTATTATTATTATTATTATTGTTACGATCGCCATAAGATGAATACGTCTTGGTGTGTTGTGGACATTTTGGAACCCACGATCCTAACGGCGGTCGATAGATATCCGTCTTACGTTTACTGCCGCCACCTTCTTTGCCACGTTGAAAATACTGATGATCATCATGGCCTTTGTCATGTAGTAGATCATCACCGTCATCATAATGGTTGGCAGAGTCATTCTTTGTATCATGAAGGCAACATGCAATGCCACCGACTAGTTGTTGTTGTTGTTGTTTTCTAAAACTACTACTACTAATATTGCTTTCATTTTTGCCATTGTATAGGTAACCATTGGTACGATGTTGCTGTTTCTGATGGGAAAAATGCAAATGACTAGTTGTTGCTGGCTGGCCACGAGCTGTATCGAAGTACTGATGATGATGATTCGTTGAAGTGTGTTGCTGCTGTCGCTGATAGTAACTGCTATTGCTACTGGTGTTTGTATTTGTATTTATATTTGTTTCATAGTTATCACTGTCATTCCGTCTTCGTTGTGTGATCGGTTTGGAGAAGTCCACATAAAGTGGTTCGTTCGATGGCTTTCGAGTGAACTCATCATCATCATCGTCAATGTCTGCAGCAGCATTACCATTGAACTTGGTGCGTGTCAGTGTCATGTCATCGCCGTTCCGATTTTTATGTGGTGTACTGTGTAAACTGTAATTGCTGGACGATTGTGAAAGCGATCGTCGACGATAGAACTCATCTTCGAATGGTAAACCATTGGGAAACTTGGTGGAGAAGGCTTTCTTTGTTTTAGGTGAACCCTGACTTCCACCACTGATGCTACCACTACCACTGCCATTAATAGTACTACCAGTACTGCCAGCACCATCATCTGCACCACCACCCACAATGGGGTATTGTCGGCGATTGTATGAACTTACACCACTGAGTTGTGGTGATGCTGAGCTGGAGAGTTTGTTGTCCTCTTTGTATTTCTTTTTGTGTTGCTGTGGGGCAAACGAGTTCCTGTTGCCAGCTGTTGTTGCTCCTGCTGGTCTGGTCATGTCTTTGGATGATGCTGCTGCAACTGTTGTTGCCGCTGGCGGTGCAGCTTTTATGGAAAACCTGTAAGAGTAGCCACCACCACTGGCACCGTTGTTATTATGATTATTATTATTGTGGGTAGGAACATTTTCCTTTGGCACTTTGACTGTATTGTAGGCACGTTTCTGGGAGCCACAGTTTAAAAGAGCACTTGTGGTACGCCCACTACTGCTGTACATGGCACCACCATATTTTGGAACGATTGACTCGTCTGAAGCACCACTGCTACTTATTGCAGGCGACTTTGCATGCATTTGGCAAGAGGATTGTTGCTGTTGTTGTCGGGGTTGGAGGTTAGTTCTACGGAAGCTGATGTTACTCTGCTGGGTACGATCGAAATTTTGTGGTCGTAACCCGATCGCTATGTTATTGTTATTCGATCGGCTACGTAGATATTGTTTGCTTACATTGTTGCCATTATTGCTGTTGTTAGTTGTAGCTGTTGTGTTTGGGATTAGATTTTTGCCTTTACCGACATTTACGGCATCAGCATAGGATTCAATGCGTCTGCAAGTCTTGGGCGTAAGTGGTTTAATGGGTCCTGCTCCTCGGCGATAATCATCCTTTGCTGCTGCAGCGGCCGCTGCTGATCCACCTGTTGACTTCGTACCATACAAACTACTACGAAATGGCTGTAGTCTTTGATTGGTGAAGGATGAGGATGTTATGGATTGTGATGATGATGATGATGTCGTTGGCGATAAATAATTATGCTTTGTGGATGCAGTCGAAATTGATGATGATTGAGTTGCTGTTGAGTTGAGTTTGCCAGCTCGGAATGAGCTATATGGGCGGCTTGTGTATTGTCCCACCGGCATTTTGTTGACTTTTTTTTTATTTTAGAAAAATATACGTTACAAGTACGAGTATCTTATCTGCTTCAGTCTAACTTATCACATTTAATTCTTATTTATGTTTAACACTTACGTTTGGTAGGATGAATAAATTCGATAAACAAATTAAAATAATTACAAACAAAAAAAAAAAACGAATAAAAAACAAATATCACACTTTTCCTTGTTGTGTTGGAGATGATTTCTTTTTTTAAATTTAAATTTTTTTTTTTTTTACAAGAAAACTACTTGCTATGTTTAACTAGAGTTAATTGGTTGATGTTGTTTTTGTTATTGTTATTGTTGCTGGTGTCTCTAGCATTTTTTTTTTTTTTTTGTTGTTGATTTGGTTGTTAGGATCCTTTAAATGATGATGCGATGCAACTTGCTTTCGAGTAAATTTGTAATTTAATAGAAACAAGCCGATGCATTATAAATTGGATCTAGATGTGGGAATATATGAAATTTAGTACACAGTTCTTCCAATATGTGTCACTTGAGAAGACCAATGTGTCGTGAATTGTTGCCGATTGACAAGAGAGTGGGTTTTTGTACTAGATGAAGCGGCGGATATTTACAACTTAATATAATTTCACAACTCAGGAAAAAAATATGTTTTTTTTCGGTTAACAAAACAGGCCCAGAAGTACTGCCTTGTGGTTCTTTTTTGGTTTTTTTTCTTCCATTTTTAAATAATATATTAGATCCTAAACGACTTCCCTGTGGTATTCCAGAAATACTGTATTAGACAGTTGGGGTTGACCCTATAAACCAGAAAGTTCTCTTTTCAAAAAATGAGTCTGTGTTTCCTACGAACCTGTAGCGGTCTCGAGATATGGTTTTACTTTTAATATGAATCTTCATGTGGTAAAACGGAATGTTACCAATATCGGCAACAGTGAAGTTTCGACTGACGAAGTGCCAGAATAAACTTAACAGATACTCCTCACTTATACCAACGTTGGGCCACTTTCGAAAAGATAGAGGATGCTTAGAGACTAATTAGGAGCCATCGATATAAAGTTATGACTTTTAGTACTTTTGCTAGAGTTCTCGTTTTCTGTCATCAAGGACAGGATGATAGTTTCTGCAATAGTCGTTATGCAAGATCCCGACAAATTTCGCATGGACACATTTAACACAGTGCGCAGTGATGATATCTAACATTAACGTGGATCGGCTGAGAGGTTATAGTCATTGCACCTATCCAGCGTATAAGGATTAAAATAAATTGCTTCATCAACAAGAGCCTAGGGTACACAACAGTAACCTTACCGACAATATTGTTTTTTTTTTTTGGAGCATGAATATTGTAAACATCTCACCATTGGTTTTGAATGTATGAATGTCGTAACAGAAGAAACACTATAAAGCTTTTAGACATACATCAACTCTGAGATACTAAAAATCGAAGGAAGAAACTGCCTTACTGTTTGGAGGACTAATTTATAAAATGAAATTTAGTTAAAGATCAGATCAATGTAATCATTTAGTTGCTTCGAACATTCAAATCTTAAAATTCAAAGCTCAAGTGGGTATGAATACATTTATAGTGCCTCAGCATGTGTTAGGTTTTGGGCTCCGTGGTTATATTGCTTCATGGGTGGCACCCAACATTTAATGAGGTGACTAAATTGTTGGAGAGAACAGTTATACATCTTACTAGATTTTTGGTGACTGAAAAAAGCAAGTCTTCCGGGCACGGATGGGATACGAACACCGAGCCCCCCGATTTGGAAGTCAGTTCATTTCCACTTGAGCCACGGCCACACAACCACAGACTGATAAATTTCAGAAGTCATCATACTCGTAAGTTCCAGACATTGCCTTTATAGATATCATATCTCTTATTCAATCCTACTATCTAATCGGCTCATTAAAACATTGCATCACATTTTTCACCAAATGAGCGTTATTTCCGCATTGTTTCCTAGATCAGTTATACTACTATTATACAACTTTCTACGTAGTCTGATACATTGTAGTACTTTTGGAGCGTAACATTACATTGAGACTATAAAACCAGTAAAATTGATCACCTAGTAAATTTTTCATCGCAGCAGTAAACTACAAACTTCCACGATCGCCCTTGAACCATGACAAGATAACCTCTTTATAGTAAAATTTGTTAGGTGCGCCTTGAAGAGCTTGTAAACGTCGATAGGCATTGTAGTATTAACTTGAAAGGAAAAAGGCACGAACAAAAAGAAAAAGACAATCAAATCAATAAATACTTAACCACTCAAAATCAACAAAAGCTCGAACATCAAAGACAACAAACGGATAATACACAGACTATATACGAGTACTCGTAGCTTCTGCAGATATCACCTGGATGAGACAGCTTATGGTTGTCAGTGTTGGATTGTTTTTTCTTTTAATTGCTCCCCAATTTGAACGCTGATGGGACTGATTCATCCATTGACTGGACCTTGACTGAATTGAGTCTCATCTCTATATTACATCGATCCGTTCTTAATCAATCTTGAAGTGCACTTACGAGTATGTACTTCTAAACCATCTCTAGGCTATCCTTCTCCATCAAATCGTCATGTGAAAATGCAAATAAATTTCAATTAAAATCTGTCAAATCGCTGTTTACAAGCATGCAAGGCAACTTTACAAATCGTTTACAAAACGTTTACATTGTTTGAGGTTCAAGTGTCGAGTGTAGAGATTCTATCTAGGTTCTGTTGAGTTTGCCACCATCGGTTGCCGACATGTTGACATGACATGTTTGGTGGTGTTTTGCACTCAAGTGGATCTTTACGCGCGCTTTGAAAAAAAAAAAAAATTCAATTACGCGTTGAATACTTTACTCGTATCTCTCTCTTTAGAAAATTGATGCAACCCTGTCGAATTAACTTTTTTTTTATTTCTCTCATCACAGATTATTTTTAATTGTCCAGAGAAAAAAAAAAACAACATAAAAACACATAAAACCAATCAAGGTCAAGTGCACCCAAGTTGCCGGAGGGCAGAGATACGGCTTCGATTTTTTGTTCGTTTTCGTTGTTTAAATGTTCAAAGTGGTCGTTTGTTCCGTCAATCAAAACGACTTTTTCAAAAGTATTTTCTTTCATAATAGACAAGAATTCGACGTAGAGAGAAGATAGAAAAGAATCTATAGATACACCAGGGGACAGTGATTATTTGTTTGTCATCATTAATGACATTGTGATGCATCAATGAGCCAAGCATAAATGTTATGTAGTAGCTTTGGTTAATGCGGCTATAATTAGACGTCGTGACGGAATTATTGTTCTTCAATTTAAAAGTCGGATGTACAATGTTTGATAGACTTTATAAATGCAAGAGAGGAAGGTTTTCAAATTATGGAAATAGAGGACAAACAGTTTTATATGTTCTTTTGGATTACTAACATATGCACTTGGTGTTGAAGACGACACGACAGGTATACATGTATTTTGCGTCTTGTTCCGTCACGATTATGTTGTATGATATGTTGTTTTTTTTTTATAATTTGTTTCAAAGAGGTAAGATAACATAACAAGCAGAAATTTATTGTATAGCAGACGACTAAACAACAAAAAGCTATTAGATTCGGTCCTTTTTAAGACTAATATGAGCCTTCAAGAAAAATCTGCTAACTGTCTAATAGGTACAAAGGACACACACAGGGCTTTGGCTACCTGGGTTCTAAGCTAAAAGGCAATTTTCTGCATTTATGTAACTGAGTAAAAATGGGCTAAATCATTTCTTTTTGGTACCAAACGGATCTTTAAGCTATTTCGACTCAATAAGCAACAATTTTTAGTGCAAGACACTTTACTGGAAGCTAAGCGGGTGCAACTTTATACGTCTAAATCAAAACTTTTGATAAAATGTGAAGACTGTAGTCTTTGATCGTTTTATGAATGCACATTACCGTACCTTTTCTTATGCTATTCTGCAAAAAATAAAAAATTTAAGAAATGGGCAGACTAGGTGCTAGAGACGCTATTTTCTCACGTCAAAGGACTTTTTCGGCAAAACACTGTTTTTCTAATAACACTCAACTTAATGTCTCGAATTTAAGCTTCAACCAACAATGATTAAATCAAAATCGAACTTCAATGAAGCACTCTAGGTTTATATTTCTTCGAAACAGTGTGGAACAAATTTCCGACGCCCAAATTTAAGTACTTACTACAAAGTCTGCGTCAAGCCAGAGGCAACCATCTAATATTATGTAATTGACTATCAGCCCATGTGAGTTAGGCATATTAAAATGCTGTACACTGACTTATTTTGATAGAAAAAGCAATTAGTTAGCCACTTTACCAATGAAGCTTGCTCGGCAGCTGAAATTATACAAAAATCTCGAAGGACTATACATACACGAAGACAGCCCAAGCAGCAGATCACCTCCTTACGTTCGAAAAACATAAAATTGGATTGAAACATGGCATAATACAATATTTCTCAATCACAAAACTTAAGCTGGACCGCTGTTGAATTGATTCGTCTTAGATCTCTAGACAAATAGGAAACAGATTCTTAATATCGATTGAGTTTAAGGCTTCCAGCAATAACTTTAAGTCTTCAGGATTCTTATCGGACATCTAAACCATACCCGATCCCAAATCATCAAGAGAGCAGACCAAGAAACATCTGTGTTTTCAGAAGTAACCAAGCATCACCCCTTTATGGTTTTCAGGTGGTGTCACAATAACTTAGTCTTCTGTGTTACATCTATAAGGTGTAAAGCGTGGATAAGCTTCTGAGTTTTTCTTAGTCTTGTAGGAATTAAAAAGAAGAGTGGTATCATATGTGGCTTTAAAGAAGAAAAGGAATGGGGAGCCCTAATTTGAAAAACGTCCATCTTCTGAAGATTTTACAAAATGTAAGTCAGTGAGTGACTACTTCAACTTTTTTTTTCAGCAGATATTTTTGAAGACGATCCATTTTCGTCGACCATCACCATATGCTTCAAGAACGGATCATTTTCTTGGCGTTTGGGGATTTGATCACTGACGTTTAAGCGCTGCGTCAGGTCAATTTCGATCAACTTATGGGGTACACAAACATCATTTTTTTTTACAAAGCTTAAGTATAGTATTCCAAAGTGCCATGAACGCTTTCAGTAGATACTTTTAGAGCGGTAGTAAGTTCTCGAACTGTAAAATGTTTTTTTGCTTGCACCAATGCTTTAATTTTATCGTCGTCTATTTAGGACGGCCTACCGGAGCAATGAGCGCCTTTTATTGAAAAATCGCCATCACGGAATCGGACGAAAAACGTTGGCATTTTTACTGCAAATTTTTCTTGACTCAGTTGCTTTCTTCAGTTTTTTAAAGAAATTAAACAAAATTTGACGAATGGATTCTTCAAAATTCCCCATGTTCTAACCGAAATCGGAAGCAAAGCACTCGACCGAATCACAGATTTTTTTTTTTTTTTTTTAGGTTAAGTGTCAACCACAAAACGCTTACAAACATTTGACATATACAACTCAACACATGAAAAACTATCCATTGCAAAAACAAACGAAGTAACTTTTTAAACAGATCAATTGCGTCACCAATCGGTAATTGTTACAATTTTTCGTGATGCCTTTATAAGAGCACAGTAGAAGAACACCAGTCTTAAGCTTAAATGCCCTCCGTAAATGAAGGGGGATGGTAAGAATATATCCGGAAAGATGTGATGTGGTGTTCGATTTTGCAGGTACCAAATGCCTTTACAAATTTCGACTTGAATTCCGAGAACTAGTAGAATTGCCAAAATACCCTCCAATAATACGGAAATTTCAATATTTCCGAAGAAAAATTGTATAATGACAGAGGCAAAATTCGTTCAGTGAATAAGGGAGACTATTGGCAACACAAACATTTTCTTTTAGACAGAGTATTTCGCAATACATTAAGAAAAAAAAGTTCGACGGTTAGATTAAGTTCGCTTAAATATACATACTATGTATGTCTCTAGGTAATGTTTTCCTTGCAAAATGTTCATCCGGCTTACTAGCCATTGTATCCACATAATCTCTTAATCATGGGGTTTCCTTTTCTATTGAATCAGGTCGAAGTCATCTGTATTAGGTTTTAAGTAAGAAACACAGACAATGTCACATGATAACGAAATAAAACCCTTGTTTTGCACCATGTCGACATCTAATATGATTAGTTGTCCATCCCACAAGTCCCGGGGTAAAGAATTCTGCTTATAAGTGTTCATGGATATTGTGGATTAAATGGAAAACTCACAAGACCTTGTGGTTTCAGTTTCACCCTCCTAAGTATGTGTTTTAATTCCCATTGAGGTTCGATTTTTTTTTTGTTCGAATTCCTCGAACCTCGCAATGTGCATTATGGCGCTTCAAAAATCAATACTCACACGTTTGCTTAATTTTTTCGAGTAATTAACACTTGTACGTAATAAGACAAATTGATAAGTTAGGTGAAGACCTCGATTCGAATTATTTATGTATGTCTTGTCTTATCGGGTGTTTCTTTGAAAACAAAAAAGTGAAATCCAACTGATAGGGGCAAACCAAAGCATTCACAATCTTGCACGACATGCTTAAAACTCATGTTCGGACAACAATTGGGATTAATGACTCAATTTCAAGGAAATTAAAAAAATACTCTTTGCTGTTTTGTAAGGTTCAATTTTAGTCGTCCTGAATTGCAGGTTTCTATGACAAGGTATACGTCATAACTTTTGGTAACTATGATGATTAAAACTCGAACTTATTCGCTAACCAACTGTAACAATTATTATCTTTAGATATTGGCAACAATTGCGATAAGATTTATACAATTTTCCTCTATCAAGTAACGATAGTCTTATTGCAAAATATGTCCACGGGGCCACACCTTCTTTAGAGTGCTAAGCCATAGTGATCATCAAAGTGATCGTGCAGGTGTCAATAATAACATACATTGTTTACACGGTGTAAAGTGGATAAATTCAGAAAATGTTAGATAGACCCAGACAAAGTTGACATCTAATACATAAATGACAGTAATGTCGATCAAAATGTGCAGGACTTTTGCACGATCGTCGTGACTGATAATGAATTGAAAGAGGTTAATGGGGACTTTAGTTTTAAGGCAGAAATTGATAGATAAGCCCTCTTGTATTTGAACTGATATGTCCCAGATCACTTCAATCTTACAAATAAAGAGTCCACTTGTCTTTTCTTCTTTAGTTCATTGGGACCTGTTAAAGTTTTTCGTTTCTATATAGTGTCTACCGTCCCTACTTACAGATTTCGCCAATTATAATTGCCTCGATATTCCTGTCGGAAGAGAGTATGATTGTATTATTTTCTTATCTGGATGTGTCAAGTGTGGGACCATAAAAGTAACTGCAGTGACCACATACTCGTATATTTAAGCGACGGAATTAATTGTTATTAAAACTTCATTGCTACAATAACTACTGTTCTAAGTGTGACGGATATGCCAGATAATTTTAAAGGTGAAAAAGGCACACAGATTTGCAGATAGATAATTTATTTATTATGGCATTTGGATCACTTAAAGTGAAAAAAGATTCAAGAATGGACAGGAATTTTTAAGTCTTTTCTTGCCGGTCAAGACGAGACTTGCGGGAGCATGAATCCAGGTTGCACAATGTGATCTTAGAAACTTTAGTTGCATTTTTAAGAGTCAGAGCTCCCAAGTGATGGAGAATATTTAAACGAATGATAAACTAATCGACTCTACTAATTACTAGAGACAAAGTGGTTTAGTCGTAGCGCAGTTTTAAACCCTTCAAATCTGGAGAAATGAGTCCAATTTAAAGTGGCCAATGTTAGAGATAACCGTTTTCATATCTAAAATTGGCGAATGTTTACATGTAAGTCCAAATCTCAGATTTATAAGTCTACAACATTCCTTCTAAAAAAAAAAAAAATAACGCTAAATCGACTCATCCATACCTCTTTCCTCACATATATCAATACCCAAACATTATAGCCTGCTCAATATGCTAGAGGAAATTTGTGGAAATGGCTCTGCATAGCGTAGAACCTTCACTATAAGGATTAGATACAGAGTGCGAACGTTTCTAGATATACAGGGCTGTTTGAATAACGTTTAAACATATGCGATAGCAAATGCAGTGCCAACTGGAATAATGTGCAGATACATAGCTCATACGGTGATCTTGCGCCTACTTGCCAAATAATGAACTAACAAATTGTGTGTACACCATGGAGATCTATCTATCAAAGTACATCGCAAGGTGGCGTAAATTGGAGATAAAACATACAGTGTTTGTTTATACTCGCCGTGGTTGTCTCATGGATTGCCTTCCGTATAACGATAAATTGTAAGGCAAACAAAGTCAAAAAGATCAATTGCTAGAACAGCTTTTCACATAAAAGATATCTTACAGTGTACCAGTAAGGCAATTATCCATGGTTTTATCTTGAATACCTACACTGATTACGATAAACTTCAGTTGGATGTAGACAGATTTGGTTCAAGTTGCATCTGGGAATCGTTGTAGGTAGCACATTTAGGCATTGTTTCATTTTAATCATATTCAAAATATTCAAATGAATTTTATAGCAGTTGCATTGACGCAAAGCAGGAAGACTATTCCTTGTGAAGAAAAAGGAAAGTGTCTTGCATTTTCAACCATAAACATCCCAGTGATTTAAATTTTAATTAGTACAGGCCTCGTGATGCCACAACGAACCTTAAATCGGTTTTAGTGCGTCGGGTTTCGTACTGACAACCACATCAATCTAATGTTACCTAGGAGAAGGATCATGAGAAGTGCCTTAAGATGCATTTCAACTTCATCTACCTTATTCACAAGTTATCCCATTAGCGAGTAGACTACAGTCTACCTTATCCAAAAGCATCATTTCCCTCCTTAGCATCATCAGTCTAGCCTTCCGATTTGACTAAGTGTTGGATAGACGGATTAAGAAAAGAAATGCATGCAGAGATATTTGCGGAAAAAAGCTTCCTACGGCATATACTTTAAATCTGATGTTGACAGAGAACCATGCCAGTAAAATTGTTTGTCAGAGCAAGCTGAGACTTTCAGAAATCATATGTACGAGCTAGGTTAAGGTTAACAGTGCAAAATCAATCAGGTACAACACAATGCAATATTAATTTTAAAGTCCACAATCACTTATTCAATCACTTCCCCATCATATCGGGTCATTACTGAATAAAAACACTTGCCAAGTCTAACTGAAAATATTGTAAACTGCGTCGTGCGTCGTAAACGATCACAACAAAAAAAAAAAACAATATGTAAACGAATTCTGACTCAATAGATACTTCTAAGAATGGCCTGTAAACTTGTGTTAATTTGATTACCCACTAAAACCTCTTTTCGCCCTTTGTTTCAGTTACAGCAAAAAACTGAGTCTTTCCAAGAACTTCTGACTAAGAATTCGCAAACACCGTTGTTCTACATAAAAGGATTCCTACATCGAATCAAAACTTGATTCAATCGTTTTCCAAGAAACGAAGAAACGACCATCTATATCTTTGACTTTGACACAGTCTATTCACTCTTGGGAAAAACCTTTTTTACCACAAACACAGCATTGAAGATCAATAAATATCTCCATTTTTGCTCAAAGTATCTTTCCCTTCCACTTAGTATTCTACTTTAGTTGTTATCTCTTTAAACCGTCACTTTTATACTTTCTATAATAAGAAAGAAACAAAAAATAAAAACTTGTATCTCATGTGAGTGGGTTTTAAGTAGAATGCACCTGCAAATGTATGAGCAAATGCAATAACGGATACAAAACAAACTACACAACAAAAAGTTCTTTAGTATAAAATCCTATAGATGTTCTAGGTTATGTACAAGCATGAATACGAGTATAACTGATTCTAGATATAACATAAACACTAAACAACAATTTAATTGAATTAATTTGCGATGAGAATAAGAAGAAGAACGCGATTTTAAAACCAGAGGGATGTGTTCATTGAAGACACCGACAGACGGCGGCGGTCAAGATCGATTCGGATCGACTCCGATCGAATTACTCAGTTTCTTCACGTGGAATACGAGTATCTTTAAGCTTTTATTTTCTCATTTAACGATCTTTTATTTTTTTCCTCTTTTTGTTACCACCTTCTTTCTTTGTTTGGCTTTAGATTTAGTAAAATAAAAGCAGTGAGAGAACAAGACAAATACGAATAAGAAGATTGGACAAAAGTGTGGAAAAAACTAAAACAGGTAAATCGGAATAGTGTAGTGATCAAGATCATCTGTTCCGATCGCAGATGTGTACGTCATTTTTTTTCACTTGTTATTTTGTCATTAAATTACGAAAAACTATTCCCCACTCTAGCGTCGTTCGACTGATAAGTAAATCGTTGTCGATAACAGTTGACTGTTAGCACATTGTGACTGATAACACTTTTGTTTTAAATACGAGTAACGATCACCATCACCAGACACGACAATGTTCCACATAAACATTGGACTTTTCAAAACTTGACACACAAGTAGAATGCGTTGATTTTATTTGATCCACTAGGTCATCAGTGATCTTCTAAATTTTTAGTGAAGATCACTGATCGCCGAGTTCAAAACCACTGATTTGTAAGTTCCAGTTAAAATCACTGATTATTAAATAATAAATCACTTAAACGATCACTGATCTTCAGCAGATCTTGTACATACTTTTCAATTTACACTATCACTTTGTTTTTTTTTTTTAAGAAAACTTGTAAATAATTTTCCTTTCTTATTTCTTGTGGGAAAACAAATACAAAATTGACACCGGAAACGATCATAAATAAGGTTCTTTACGATTTGTTTACGTGATCCTGCGCGTAGATATCTTTTTTTTGTTCGAAACTTCCGATTTTTCGTTTTCAAAAAAAATACACAACTGCGAACAGAAAATTCACTTTTCTATTAAAATTTATTTTTCTTCTTGATTTGTTATAAATCGCTTGATTCGGGGAATTATTTTGGAAAGAGAAAAATATTCTATATCTAACTCGCAGTGGGTACCTCCATCCACTGTAAAGTAATCGCATCGACTGAATTTAATTCCAACGGCCTGACTGACTTCCAGCCCCAAAAAGGGGCGCACAATACGAGTAGTACGAGTACGTACTCGGTTCAGAAACAGAAACGACAAAATAAAAAGAGCAAATGGTGGGCCCCTTTTGATTTTTCTTTGCTTAGCTGCTGTTTCTTTTGTCGTTTTTTTGCTGCTTCTTTGGGTTTGCTGTTCGTTTGGTTTATTTTTATTTTGTGCTTCTTTCCGTCTGTCTTATAAGCAGTTCAACTTGTTTGGGATCCGTGTAGTTGTAGTTTTATTCAGCTTACGATATTAGACGAAAGAGAGTGTAAGCAATTTACGATCTTAGGTTAAACTGATCAGTCTTTAAGGTGTTAGATACTCTTAACTGTTTTTTTTTTTAATACCAATATACAAGATTTATTGTTTTTGCTGCTGACTAAAGTTAGGGACGCAGAGAGTTAGTCGTAGGCCCTATCTCAAAATGTTAAGAAAGACGGAATGAAAATAAAAGTAAAAATGAAAATAAAAACAAAAATCATATGTATGCGCTGTGCTGGGGCGGCACTGGTGGCATGTTGGTGGAATTAGTTGTCGAAAGATTAACCTACATTAATGGTAGGTACGTAGGTAAGTTTAGTGGGTAAGTACATACGTTCACACAACCGACAGCCACGAAGGGGCTTCTTGTCTTTTGTGTTCAGATGATTGAATTTGTATGCCAAGTTTTTGCTGTAACTTCAACTGTTATTGTTTTTTGTTGTTTGCCGTTTGTGTTTGTATTGATTTTATTAATTTTCCACTAATTATGGAGAAGTTCGATGATGTTTATTGTATCGATATCCAATCGAGAGTTTGTTCAAGTTATCTACTGAACTGTGCAATGAAGGTAACCACCGGTTGGTTGGTACAAAAAAAAAAAACTTCATTCAAAAAGAAACAACAGAAGAAGGTTGGTTTGATATACAACCGGCGGGCAGAACTGTGTTCTTGACACGATTTTCGGTAGCTTAAAGTGGACCGGACTGGAGAAAGGTTTTTTCTGTTTTATTTCATTTCGGCAAATTACTTGCATGCTGTACTGAAAACTCGTACATGCCGAGGAGAAAGTGTCACGGTTTAGAATTTACCTGATAATGACTTCCTACCCTGGTATTTTAGATAGATCAGTTTCTACCTATATATGTATATATTTTTTTCAGTTAGTCAGTTCCACTCATACATGATAAGATTTGTTGATGAGATTAGACAAAGTCATGGACTTACACATGCTTTCATCAAAATATCTGGGGGAATGTTCAAGTATCTTAACAAGTGTATACAAATAGAAGCAACTGCAGATAACTGATAAGAATGGGGTCTTTGTTTTGCTTATGTAATTTTTGGCGAAAGTATATTTGAGGATGTTATGACAAAATAGCAGATTATTTGATCAAAAGTCGGAGATATTCTCGAATACGGAACGTATTGAGTTTTTGGGGTACAAAATGAATCGTTTTGCAAAAAATGAAGTGATTCATAAAATAAGTTCAATCCATTTACTTAGTAGTTGTGACCGACAAACCAATCTTTGAAAGTGTTCCACAAGAGTCGCTGTTAGGTCCTGAATAACTACGAGTTTTATTACAAACTTAAGTAAGTATTTTAGTACAATTTGATTTGTCTGTAGTTGATTGGAAATTCTGGTATTATCACAATTTATAAACTAGAAGGAAAACAAGCCTAAAACTTAGAAAGTGCTTATGTTACTGATTAGTGTCAGAACCGTAGATGAGCATCTTTCCAAGGGAGATTAATGTGAGAATATATCCAGGGAAATGATAATTTTTTATTTAGACCACTCGGTGGTAGAAGCAGTATGTTGTTGCTAGAAGTTATTTTAAGCTTAATTTGCTTTTGGTTCGGCGTGACATCAGAGGTCGATTTTGTTGGGTTATTTCGTCAAATATGTAGCTCAAATCATTTGAGAATTCTAAAGCAGGAGGCCGGGGGATTTAAATAGAAAGGAGGAATATGCATTGTTTTAACCAGTGTAGTGGCATACTTAGTAAAAGGTTTTGAGTGACTGACGACGGACTATAGCAAATAAATAAAAGAACGACGATCTTCGACGAGGAAAGATCAGAGTCCAAAAAGCCACATGCAACTGATTTATCAGCAGCGCATTAAGCCGAAAAGCCGGAAGTAAGGGTTTTTGCTAAAGAAAGGTGGAGCAATAATTACTTGGAGAAGGAAACTCAATCCCGATGGCATAAACGTAATTTGAAGGATAGAAGGAAAGGTAGAAAAACGAAGACAAGGGCTGTACATCGGGAATGTTGTCAAACTAATATTTTCCTTATTCCCTTATCTTTAGATTTCTGAAGCAATATAATTTTGGCCAGATCACAACTTTAATCGAATATAGTCGAGCAGGCACAAAACACAATCTTACCAACTCTCAGAATTTTGTACAAAAGCGTCTGGGTAACATTTTGCACAGCTGATTGCCTTTTTCGTAATTGGATAACATTTCACAAGCCTGTAGCTGATAAACGTAGTCTTTATCGACCTTCAACCTATAAAGTTGACTTTGTTTTACCCTTAACTCGCCGAATGATTATTTATTTGAAAATATTTTTTGTAAATAGAAGAACAACTCTGTCCTTTATGAATAATAAATCCCCGAAGATGCAATGGTTTCACACTTAAAGAACTCCTATCCCAAAGAGATTGCACTATATATTCCCCGATATTGAAGGATCTACACCGGATATATGTAATTATATTTGTAAGTCACAAAGCAGTGTTGAGCTCTTTCTAGTTGACGGGTTTGAGTAAAGCCAGATAATTTTAACTACCTGTAAAGGGTAGGCTATGGTCACTTGTGAAAAAAAACTTCCGCTCTTGGCTATTCCAAGAGATTACAGCATTAAGAAATACAACCTTGAAAAAATTTCTTAACGAAGCTCAGCAACAAGAAAGAATGGAGCGATGAATCCACTGTCTATGGACTGAGTAAGCACACGATAAAGTGGTATACAGACGGCTCGAGAACTGACGAAGGTACTGGTGCAGGAGTGTTTGGGCCAAGAACAAACACCATGAATCCATGGGCAAGAGTACCAGCATCTTTCAAGCAGAAGTATGCGCCATAGAAAGATGTGTCAATCTCGAAAAGAATTACAGAAACTGTAACATAGCAATAATGCCAGATAGTCAAGCAGCTATCAAAGCACTGGGCTTCTTTGTTATTAAATCCAAACTTGTATGGGAATGCCTACAAAGTCTCAACAAATTGGGCACGGAAAATAGAGTATCTGTCTGCTGGATACCAGGCCATGTGGGCATTCTTGATAACGAGGCGGTGGACTCTCTAGCGTGAAAAGGGACAGCAGAACCCTTCATAGGACCTGAACCATTCTGCGGGATAGGGGAACACACCCTACGCGAAGAATTCAGGAAATCGGAAAAGGAGAAAAGTGCCAGATTTACAGCATGTATCAGTCTTGGCAATAATAACCTACGTATCCTAACGGGGCATCGCGAACTCAGGGAACACCTAAGAAAGATAGGGATATCAGATGAAGGTCTCTGCAGATTCTGCAATGATTCCACAGAATCTCCAGGACACATACTGGAATCCTGCATGGCACTGACCTTAAAAACGTTTAAATATTTGGGAAAACACTAAATTCAAGAAAAGGATTTACCAACAACGGATCCTCTGCTCATTCTCAGATTCATAAAAGAAACTGGTCTGGATGAAATGCTCTGAGTAGGTTTTCCTGGCAAGGCCAAAGCCAGAGCATTAACACAGGGTTCGACATATAACGACCAGTTAGAGTCTTTCACAAAACTGGACAAATCGTATTCAAAAAACTAAATGTTGTTAAGCTTTCTGATCACTTGCTTCGGGGGTGTGTTGATCTATGCACAATATTAAGTCTGTTATGTATATATCACCCAAAAGTAGCCACCGAAGCGCTGGATATGGTCAGTATGAGCTTGTCTAAATATCAAGGCAGAAGATAACAAGCCTAGCTCAGGTTAGTTGCGATGGCTTTAACTAGGTAATAAGTCTTTTTCTATAAAGAAATCAGTGTAAAAGTTGATCGAATTATAATGACCCAACAATGCAAAAATCTACCCATTGAGACAGGATCTATCTACGCATTCTACTTGAGAATATAAGTTATGACATCCTTCGTTTTGGAAACGTCTGACACACATTCCTTAAACGTTTGCTATTATCCGTATTCAAACAGATATCGAGACATCGCAACTGTTGCATAAATAAATTTCATAATTAATTAAAAGAGACTGATATCCATATTTCGGGCTGACACTCAATGCAAGTTACAGTCCAGAACCACTTAATATTCCTCACCCTCAGTCATTTTGTCGGCTGAAGTTCATTCAACTACTCAGTCACCCAAAACGCAATTGCAAAGTAAACAAACGAAACTTGATAAAGTTTTCAGTTTTTCATTGTTATTGTTTGCTTGGTTTGCCATAAAACAAAAACATTAAAATCGTATTTATCGTTCTCCCTTTTTTTTTTACCCAAGAAAAACAGAATTACGAGGAACTTTAAAAAAAAAAAAGCTGAAACTTTAAAAGTATATCTTGCTTGGTTGAATTGCAGCGCGCGGTGGGTTTTATTTTAGCGTATACCACCGCCTACTAGACACTTTGGGGTAATAAAATCCTTCTAGATCCGGAATTGCAGCCGTTTGATGTCACATAATACTGTTGGCAAAATTAGAGAATGACTGCTGCTTGGTTGGAGCACAAAGAGAATGTTTTTCTATTGTTTAAGGAGGAGGAAACAAATTCTGAGAATTGCTTTAATATGGAAACGAGGAAATAAAATTCTCTGAAAGGTCATCACAACAAGAAGAATGGTAGTTCACTGACAAAAAGGACATGCATTTTATTACTTGCAAGTGGGTGTTTTACCACAAGGTGTAGGCATGACCATGCATTAGAAGATTACTCAGTGGCAGAATGAATCAGAGTCAAAGACTTGCTCACCTGAAACAGCAAGGATTCCTGTTATGCACATTCGTACTCGAGTCTCTCTATGTACTGCATTTTATGCAATGTGTTATGCAGTAAATATTTTGGGGCTTTTTTGTATTTTTAGCCAACCCTCGGGGGCACAAATTGGCATTAAAATTAAATAATTTAATAAAACTACCCTCTGGGTAGGTTTACTACTGCAAGTGAATGTGTTTTTCGGAATGTCTTGGGGAATAAGTGGTCGTGTATTTCGGTTGCAATGCATCATTTGTTTTAGTAGATAATAGAAACGTCGTGATGTAAAATTAGGCTTCTGACAAATGGCCCAACATCTGCATAGTCAGTTTAATGGCATAAGTTGGTTTCTAAGTGTATGTGCTTGCAATATTTGCACCACATGGTTGTCATTTCAAACAGGAAATGAGACTGTGAGTTATATTTAGGTCAAAGTCAACGGATTCATACATAAGTCATTTAAGATTGCACTGCATTGAGCTGAGTGTTTTCTTCATAGCCAATGCATTTGACTTTATTTCCCCTGGCATCCTGGAGAAGAATTTTACAAAGTATCGTTGAACTGCCTTCTGAAAAGATGTTTAGACATAAAGCCGGACAAATGACTTAACTATCAGCAATATAAAATACATATAAACAAAGATCACAAAAAAATTGGCAAAATATTGCAACCTTGTGGAATCCAACTAAAAATAACAAGTTTTCCATTGCGTTAAAAACTTTTTTAGCTTGCATTTTCATATTAGGGCGTTCCCAATAGTAATACTCGTAGAATGGCGTCCCTTTGACTCTGAGCTTTAAGCTGGACACCTGCTTGGAAAATATTTCTAATCATAAGGCTAATATTCACATACACCTGTGTATAAAGCAGCGTGAAAATGCGGAGTAAAATATCAGACCGAGGCAACATGATCATTAGTAATAATACCTATAGGCACTATAGTTTCGTGTACTATACGTTTATATTCATTTTAAGGATTCATTATTAAGTTATTGCCCAGGTCTCTTCTAAATTTCCTTTGATACGCTCTTTTTGTCAGGCTTAATTCCCTTTGGGATAAGATATTCCTTGGGCGTGATTTTGTTGAAATCTAAATGCAACACGAACTCACAACACACCTTTGAATGCATTAATCTACAATAATGCGTTTTGATCTATTACAATTAATGCATTCTCTTTCTTGTATCTAAAATTCTTTGTTCACTTTTCACTTCATTAAAATGTCTCCATAAGAGTTAAACACGTCATCGCTGTAAATTATAATTTCAATAGATTTCGATGATAGCATTGACGAATTTGAAACGCACTGGTGATCAATATTTAGGTAAAAGGTTTGTTAGATTTTCCTGCTGCGTAGTTTTACCACAAAAATGCGTTGTACATATACAAATGATTGTTAGAGACTCGGCGCATTCGTGAACCATAAGCACTTTAATTCCTATCAAACATTCACCTCTAAACAACTCTTATATTAAGTTCAATATCGGTCATCAAGAATGAGGAGTCGTGGCGTTACCGACCTTAACTTTTTATGAGAAAGGAATGATCATTTTAGGCGAAATTTTATTAACTTTTGTTCCCGGGACGATGTGGAGCCCGTCAATCAAGCAATGTTCGTCAACATTTTTCAATAACAAGCCGTGAATCTGCATTCTGCTTCAGCTCATAAAGTGAAAGACTGTAAACAGAGGCAGAAAAGCAATTATCCGGACTTTATGTACAGACATCAAGATGTAGGCTTACATGCTATGGTCCGCTTTGGAGGATATAGTTTGCTCTATTCGATACCGAAAGATTGAGCCTTGTCGGCAAATTTGTCCATGTTTCCATGAATGAGATGGGTGCTGCGATCGATGATTAGCATTATGACTGGGACAGGGTAGATCTTCTGTCTGTTTTCGACGAGTTTTTGCAAGCATAGCCTGGGTGACATCTGAAATCTAAACAAACCCCAATAATTATTTTCAGATATTTAATAAACCGCTCAACACTCCAACTCTTAAACTTATTATTTATTTCGTAATAAACCGCAAGCTACATGCAATTAAAAAGTCGCTATAGCGCAAATCAAATTCTAGAATTTCTGTCAGAGCTTATTGCAGATCATTGCAATTGTACCTAGTCCATACTGATGGAGTACGAGACCGTCAAAGATCCGGCCGTCCGCGCACTGTGAGAACTCCGAAAGCGATCAAAGCCGTGAAGAAACGAATCGACCGAAAACCACTGCGAAAACAGAAAATCTTGTCGCGGAAAATGCAAATTTCGCAAAAATCCATGTCTCGCATTATCAAAGAAGATTTAGGGCTCAGCGCGTACATGCGACACAGTTGACACCTGCTCACGGCCGCATAGAAGCAAAAACGCAAGCGAAGATCGAAAACATTACTCAGCCGGTGCGCGAAGAACGCTCACAGACAAATTCTGTTTACTGACGAGAAAATCTTCACCGTAGAAGAATCGTTCAATAACTAGAACGATCGTGTATATACTCGGTCATCCAGAGAAGTATTCCAACTTATCCCGAGGGTTCGAAGAGGCCACCATCCTGCGTCTGTAATGGTATGGTGGGGAGTGTGCTACGATGGCGTTACCAAGCTCCATTTTTGCGAGAAAGGAGTGAAAACATCGGCCAAAGCATATCAATCGACCGTCTTGGAACCCATTTTGAAGTCTCTCAACCAATCAATATTCAACAACAAGCCATGGACTTTCCAGCAAGACTCTGCTCCAGCTCACAAAGCAAAAACGACTCAACTGTGGCTCAAAAACATCGTTTCGGACTTCATATCAACGGATGATTGGCCAGCTGGTAGTCCAGACCTCGACCCGCTGGATTACAAGGTACTACCTTGATCAGAAAGTTCCCGGAATAACCGTGTGGCGCTCCCATTGTTCCGATTTGAGTTCGGTTTGGTTTGTTAACTTGATTCATCTCTTGTTGATATTCCCTCTAAATCTTAGCGTCAAAGCTTGACATTTGCAAAAGTTACGTAGCCAAGAGTACATCTATCTCAGTGTGTGTTGGCGATTCCACTTTCTGTTCAAGGTAGTATTTCAGAATTTTGATATTCGCCGATTCGGACCTAAGACCGCCATTAAAAGCTGCAGCTTTACATGCATTCAGGCAATTCTCATTCTGGAAAACATCCCAAGTAAAGGTCTGAATCGGATATTGGCAAAAGAGAAGATAGGGACACCAGCATGTAGAAGGACCCAAATCTTTTTTTTCATCGCTCGATGCTTCCCAGAAGCAAACCTTATTCGATAATGATTCATAAGCTACCACACTTGATTTCATCATTAAAAAAGTTTATGAATCACTGTATTGGTACCTGCTAAATCGATTCGGCTTTTCGGTAAACTTGAGGGAAAAATACCGGAGTGAAAGCAATTTAGTGTGAGTCATCAAAACAAAACACCTTCAAGTAAGGTTTGTACTGCTTCCGGTCTTCTTTTGTTTTGCATAACTGATGACACTAGTTGTTTGAAGAGTGAAATTCCTTTTTTTTTTTTTTTTTTAAACAAAATACAACTTATGGCGCCTTAATTTTTTTTTTCGTCGAAAAAAACTGTTCAAATCACTTATTTCATTGCAACTTAGTATAAATAGAACACACCTCATCTTATCTGTTTGGCAAAATATTTTGCAAGTATTTAGTGCAAAAAAAAAAAACCATAAATGCTAATCTGTTTGATAAGGAAAGGACTGAAGAGTCTAGAGAAGTAATAAAAATAAATTGTACTCACATGGAACTAACTTTACGCTGTTTCAACTGTATTCTGGGGATTAAAAAAAATAAAGAAAAACCGTTTCAAAATTAAAAAAAATAAAAATAATAATAATAATAGTAAAGGTGGCCCCTCTACAAGAGGCACAAGATCCAAATGACTACTCAAGGTCAGACGAAGACCGCCGCCGCCGCCACCACCACTAAAAAACTACATAAAACAATTGCTTACATAAAAACTAAAATTCTACTTAGCGAATAACTAGCCCAAGAAAGTTGACTTTAGTATTCCAGATACATTGCGTTCGTTTATCATCTTTAAGTACCCAGAAGTGTAAAAAGTGTCACAACAACTGATTTGATATGATGTCGTTTGAAGAGTATGTGTTGATTACTTTATTTTTATTTTAATTGATATGTTAGTCAGAAAAACGAGAACGGCACAAGAATAAACTGAGGCTTAAATGCGCGCTAGTTTTTGAGAAGAGGGGCTTGATGGAGTACAGGGGATGGACTCGTGTTGATTAGTTTCTATTAAGATGATTTCCTGATATACGTATGAGAGTAGTAGGTCTTTTCCAGTTACGAGAGGATAGCTTTTTATTTGAACATTATAATTTTTTTCTTTTAAATCACTGATTAGTATGTATAATGAGTAAGGCCGATAGTACAACACACATGGAAGAATCAACAAAGTCGGTCCGCAAATCGACGGATCTTATCTTTCTGATTGACAGTTTTTGCTAAAGAACAGGCATCGTTAATGAAGTTCACCAGAGAAATAAGTGTTCTAAAGTGAGATTAAGATTAACTATATACTCGGAAAAAGAAGAATCAAGGAAAGCTTCAGCGTTTTCTTCATTATTTTTCATTCAATAGATTTATAGGTTAGAGGCTTAGGGCTATCGTTAAAGAGCAAAAATGTTATATTTTAATGTAAATGCCTTCAATGGAAGATGGAAGAAAACCGGTGTATAAAGGCGTCACAATAAATTGCAACATCTACAAAATGATAAGACTTATGTTATGTACAATGGAAATTTACGCGCTGACTCGAGACAGACGACAGTCGAATTCATGTTATCTATGAGTAGTAGTCAGGAAGCTTATATGAATGAATAGGCTCTGTACAGGACGTAATACTATTAGAACCTGAAGCATACAATTTTAATTTATAAACGTTTCAATCTATAGAAACGCAGATTACATCGTTTTCGGGATCAAGCTATTTGCGAAGACTTGGATATTTGTTGACAAGATAGATATCCTGTTCACATGGCTAAAAGGCCACTTAGAATATATAGTACGTATATGAAATGTTTCAGCAAACCCTATTAACTCCTCATTGGCAGCCTCTATGTTACAATAGTTTTATTTTTACCGAAGCATTCGTAGATCAAGGCAGGGTTTTAGTGTGACTCAACGGCTCCCCAGGGTTTCCCGCAAGGACAGCAAATGTTTCATTAAATCACCGATTTTGAAAGAACAAAACATGATTTGGATACCAAAGTTGACGTTCGCCGAAGCATCTAGATGCACTTGAGAGGAGTGATTTTGTTATGATCGTACAAATACAAAACATTAATTTTTTTTTAAAGATAAGCCTAATAGTTTGCGTTGCAATCAGAGAGACAAGATTTTGACGCTTTTCTTTGCGAAAGTTTATCAGAAATGTGGCTTCAGTTTGGAGTACAATCGTCACACTCTGAAGCAGTCAATATCTTGTCAAAATAATAAATCTTGTTCAGAGAGTTGAATCGAAGCTCAACTGTTCAACATAAAATATGGACCTAGGCTATAATCCTCTGCGCCTTGGGACAGGCAAACGCTAGGTGTTAATTAATATTCATAATCCCGATGTCAGGAATGATGAGCAGAAAACTAAGTGGCAAGCATAAGCGAACACTATCCATAAACAAAATATACAGTAGAAACGGCAGTACTACAAGTTAGGCATAAGCTAATACATAGTTTTCCGACTCCATGTGTAGCTATCTTGTAACTTGGCACAAGAAAGGGGAAACGACCTACGAAAAATTAGTGGCGGTTCAGACACCTCAGGCAGCATTGGACACCTTTCTGCACCTAACACCGCTTGATTTACAGATAAAAAAAACTTGCTGGCAACAGTGCGATTCGACTCACTTATCTGGGCCTTTTCAAAAGTAGGAGCTTCGGACACGGTACGATCCTGGAGGAGCTACTACCAGGCAATACTATTAAAACGGATGAAATCCCTTCCTTAATCGATTCCGACATTCCGTATGATATAATATATCCGGAGAGGAAAGACTGGAAAGAAAATGCAGTGATAAGATCAAACGAAATTGCAGTTTTCACAGATGGCTCGAAGACAGAGGAAGGAACAGGTATCTTCTCGGAGGACCCGGAACTGAGAGTGTCCATAAGGCAACCGGACACTAGTAGTGTCTTCCAATCAGAGGTTTTAGCTGTCCTCAGGGCGGCTGAGCTGATGCAGATGAGATCGGTATCCGGTAGAGATATCGCCATCTTCATCGACATCAAGGCCGCTCTTAAGGCAATGGAGTCAAACATCACCAACTCTGACACAGTCAGGGGCTGTCAGAACAGGGTGAGATTGTGCTGGGTGCCTGGACAATGCGATATAGAAGGAAATCAACAAGCAGATGAGCTTAGCTTACAAGAAGAGAAGGGCTGCTCGACAATAGTGAGGTTGCTGATGCCAAACCACACCTCTGCACGGTAAGGGCCACTATTGAAGAAAAAACCATAAAGACCGCAAGCATAAGGTGGTTGAATCTGGAAGGACAGAGGCTTTCAAAGGCTCTATGGCCTCTTCTCGACGGTAACAGATCTAGGAAGCTTTTTAAGCTGAAGAGGGATAAGCTTAGGACGCTAATAGGAATACTAACACTGTCTACTGCTGAAACACGCACAGAGACTAAAACTGACAAACGTTGACTCTGCGGGGATCTACAAGCGGTTTAGGACATACCACACAGACTGTGTGAATGCGAGGCAATATTACGTAGCCGAAGGATATTCTAAGGAAATTATTTCTTTGAAAACTTAGAGAAA
This sequence comes from Volucella inflata, assembly GCA_928272305.1. NCBI lineage: Eukaryota > Metazoa > Arthropoda > Insecta > Diptera > Syrphidae > Volucella > Volucella inflata. The sequence goes on from OV743716.1 coordinate 208,267,928, forward strand.
ATAGACGGCACGGATTTGTAGAGAAATTAGGTGTTTTAATAGGGAGACTGTTTAGGTTTTTACAAATTGGAGTTTGTTTTAACTGGACCCACAGGGGATCGCGATGGGCGCGTTTTGGTGCCTAACGGGACCTTAAACATAAGATAGTCACTCTAAACAGCAAGAAAATAATACCATTTTTCACAAGCAACAGTTTTGATTTTCGGAGTTTTTTTTCGTGTTTTTCGGTGTACGAGTATGGGCTGTGATTCGAACCCGTATCTTTTGGCGTAGAAATTTATGCTAACTTTGAATAGAGAAAATGTGAGATCAGGCGTGATAGATATCGATGAAAAGGGTCAGGCGCTAACTTTCGCTTTCTGATTGCACGCCCAGTTGTATCTATACGGTTTAAAAATGCAGTCTGTAAAGATTTGCACGAGTGAGTTAAGAGGATAATTAGATTTTTGGACGGACATCTAAGAAAAAAAAAAGGCGTTGCGGTCATACAAACATGATGACCTAGCTTAGAGGTTGCCACGCAAGGCACATCCGATTACATCTGAGTTCGCCTATTTCGGTCTTGGCCTTGGCCTAACGCTCAAACCTTTTTCTTAATTTCCTTTTATTTTTGCAATGGAAAACTTATGTTTAAACGGTTTTTTACCACTTGTGGAACGTTTTTCAATATGCGAGTTTGGTTAAAGCCACTTGTCAGCTTCTTTCTCGTTCCCCAGTAAGAGAGAGGTCATATGAAACAAAAGAAGAAAGCACCAATAATTCACTAAACTGGCTTTGCTTGCATAAAACCATAAAACATTAAACATTTCCGTGCAAGTCGTTGAATTATTTTAACTTTTTTTTTTCTCCAACAAGATCATCCTTTGGATGATGTTTTCTCTAGATATTGGTGTGTCTCTCTGTTGACCAAACCTTGGACCACCTTGGTCTGTAAGATTAATAAACAACATTGCCACCATTCATGCGTTTAAATGTTGTCCTTTGCTTTTATTTGGCGTGAATAACGTAAACCAACATTTTTACGTGAAAATTTAATTAACCGCAGCATGTTTTCGCTTGTCTGTTACTTTGATGGATTTACAACAAAAGCTTATTGACAAATTCGCCTTTTTTTGTTTACTGTGTTTCTTTCAATCCACTTGTCAACGTGAACGTACTATAGCCAATGTCCATATTGTGCAATAATGGGCGGCACTTCAATTGTGTCGGGACTTTAATCGCGTAGTGTTTCTTTGCTGGGAAGAGAAAAAAAAAATTCACAACCAAAGCGAATCCGAATTCGAGTCGCTTTCATCATTCGGCGAATGTTAATTACATCTACAACTGACAGCAGACTTTAAAGCACAAAAAGGAAATGTTTTCGCCATAAAAATTACAAGTCGCCGATGTAAGTGCATAAATTATTGCGACACCGTAGCCGCACCATGGTGGGTGGTATTTAATTTTACAAAAGGTGACAGGATTTTTATGAGGAGAAAGCTTATCGAGTCGAGTGCCGCACGCGTCAGGTAGTATATTAATTTTGTGACAACCTTTTCGGGGGTCTTACGCTAAGGAGAATAACAAACTTTGTGGAAGAAAGTTAAAATTGTGATTTGAGGTCGTTGGGGCTTAAATAAGGCTTCAGATGTTGAAAAAAATGGACTCCATACAGTTGAGAAGATTGAAAAAGACACAAATTCTCTTTTGAGGTGTGCATCTAACCAAATACCCCCTAACTGTGTGACCAACGTGAGTTCAATAAACTCAGACCTTCCAAAAATCCCTTCTGTCGCACATATAAACAAAGTCAATCAATTATTCACTTCATTCATTATTCACTGGTTTTCTGCTCCCGTCGCCACCCCCTTTCGAACTAATTTATTGAAAATTTATGTCTGACAATTAATAGGAAAACCACGACTAATTTAATTTCAATTAGAACCTGAAACCACCAACCACCCACTACTCTACAAGGGGCGCATTTTATCCCATACGATTGCAACTGCAAGTGCAGTCACCTAATAGACACTCTAGAGACTTTCTTACTGAGCTACTTTAACGTATCTAATCTAAATGCAGAGTAGAAGACAAAGGTCATAGTGTAAACAAGACGACACATTATCTAACAGATACATTAAACCCAAGAAGCACTTTCTTTTTAGTGTTTTTTCTGCATTTCATTTTGTTCGTTTTCTTGGTCACACATTGCTTCACACTTTGGTGTATCTTTTAAGTAATGTAGTGTACTCGTGTTCGTATCTCTTGTTGTCCGGCATAATTGAGTCAGTTATTAACGCAATAAATTTTCTTGTTGAACTTTGTGCACCCCTGGAGCATGCAGATAAATGTCGATGAAGCAACTGACTGAATGAGAGATACTCGAACAATCTCTTCCTTTTTTTTTTTGCATTCGGATTGCGCCATTTGATGCTGATGAAAGATGGGGGAAGCAACAAGTCACTCAATACCAGCAACAATGTTTGCAGCGCATGCCTCTGTTTATTTTTATCGGATGCATATTTTTTGTTTTGATTCTTGTGGTGTTGAGGTTCCTTAATTTTTTTTTTGTTTTTTTATTTTTATAAACATCTTTCCAGAATTCCATAAGAAATTTATTTTTAGTGGTGATTTCTTAAGTTTTGGAAGCAATCTAGCCAATGATGATGTTCAATGATGTACTCTTAGAGGAGTTTACCGATTATTTTCACATGACTATATTTGACAGCAAATACGAAATCACGTCAGCGATTATGATTAAGCAGTGTAAGCTTAATGACGACAATGTTATACTACGAGAAACGTGCCTACGGAAAACAATTAAATATTTATCATGACCTCCAAAAACGTGACTTACTTGTAAAACATTTCAAGATTCGTTTTACATGTGTAAAAGAACATAAATCTGAGTTGATTATAGAATTTTGTAGAATATTGCTTACAACGAAACAACGAAAATCATCATAACGTGGCAGTAAAGGAATCATTGTATGGCGTTATCGCGCCTATACTTAGAAGGCGCTACAGTTCAGGGTGGAAGTTGGCTTAAATCATTAAACTCCCTAGTTTTTGACCTCTTTTGCAAACTACCATCAGCCTTCTACCTAGGACGAAGACTTCCTACTTCGTTATCTCACCGGTTGTGAATCGAGTGCTTTTGCCTTTGTGTTACGAAGGTTGCTACTTAAGTTTTTTGATATGGCAACACCAGTGTGCATATGTCAAATCTGACATTGCCATCGTAAAGTTTGACATTTTAAATAGCAATCGTACTCAAAATGTTTTGTCATACGATTGCAATTTGTGTTGTGTACAGGTACTTGAAACATTCATCTTTGTCGGAAAATGGAATAAAATCGTGAATATCTTCGTGCGATGATTTCTAATGCCTTTCGACATGGATGAAACCAACAATATTGTCCCGATCAATTCGCTTCGACTTTTGGTCATGAAGCACCATTTCGAGGCACCGTGTTTCGGTGGTTTTCCGAATTCAATCGGGGTAGCACTTGGTTACAGGACGAATTTCGTAAAGGTCGTCCGAGATCGGTTCATACACGGCACATACCGTGAGATTAAAGCTGCATGAACATTTGCCATCAAAACGATTTGTTTGCGTTGGATACCGCATAATTTGACAATCGCTCAAAAAATACTTGTCTCGATTGGTGCCAAGAAATGTTGAAAAAAGGGACAAGTCATAAATCTATGCATATGAACCCGAAACTAAACAGCAGTTGGATGTATGGGTCTTCAAGAAGAGCCAAATCCAGCAAAAGTTGTTCGCGCACGAAGCGCTTCCAAGCAACTGGTTGCATGTTTTTTTTTTTTTGAAATAATTGGACATGTCCCCACCGTGACATTAGAGCAACCTAGAACGGTCAATTCTGAATGGTGCAACACCATTTGTTTGCCAGAAGTGTTCGGAAAAGTAAGGAAAACAAATTGCAAAAGACGAATCATACTCCACCACGACAATGCAAACTCTCACATATGATGGGTCATCCGCCGTACTGTCCTGATTTGGCACCCAATTTTTTCTTCCTATTCATGCAGAAAAAAACAAAAAAATGCGAGCTCAATGTTTTTCGACATCTGAAGAGCCGGTTGATGAGTTCAAATCACATGTCTGTGGCGACTGATCCGTACTTTCTCATCAGATTGTTTGCCCGTACCGAAAATCACTCGATGAATCTTGGTCATTTTAACTGATCAAGGAGATCTTCTTCGGACTCTGTCAACAATTACAACAATATTCATGTTTCTGTGCCAATGAGCAAAACTAGGATGCTCAATGGTGTTAGTTAGAGCTTCCAAGCATTCTTAACATGGTCCTTTTACTCAACAACTGGATCCTTGGGCAACAGCGATAGGCAAGTTTAACTCCTCATTGTGACGTTTTAGCCAATTTTTCAATGTTGAGCGTCTGTTTGACCGACGAGTCTTTATGCTCCTATGCACTCATAGAGAAACTTTTTTTGCTGTTTCCGTTCTAATCCTGGCAAACTGGCTGGGTTCTGCAATGAAGTCAATGTCATTCATCAGGTAGTTAAAAAATGATGAGGCTGGTGTTGGCTTGCAATTGACATGATGTTTAGTTGAAACATTTTTCTACAGCAAAGGCTTCGGAACATGACTTTGTCTTCGCAGTTTTTGGAGTTTCATTGCTTTACCTTTAAAAGCTCGGAATATCTGTTTTAGTCTGGTGGACTCAAATTTTTGTGTGATTTGGCTCGCCTAAATTGAATGGAAACGTAAGGAATTTGTCTGATCCAAACCAACACCGATTGTTTTTTGGTAGTCAAGTCACTTATCTTTATCATTTGTTTAAGATTAAAAGGATCGGACCAGAGGTTAAAGGAAAATGGGGATCGATAAATTACCTTGATTTGGCACTTAACATACCCCTACACATACGCGCCCCAATGGAAAAAAGAATAAAAAATTTATCTTAAAAGCAATTCCTCTTAAGCTATTACTAAGGACGGTAAGACCAAGTCAATTCTGTTCCGATAAGGTGTACCCTTCATGCAAGGTCTAAAAAAGAAGCAAGGTTTGTTTATTTTTTGCTGGTGTTGGTTATCATTAAACACTTAAGCCACAATCTGGAGGATTCTATTGTCCACAGAAAGAGGATCCTCTAAAAGAATCATTAAATACCAGGGCTCTCCATTGACTGACTGGTATTCACATTGGAATCGTATTGGGATACATGGGAAACTGACTGAGGAAAGCAAACCGACGGATTGCATTAAATACGAGTACTAAACATAATCCGCCAAGTCAAATATACCCCTCTGGATATCCTGCATCACTCAGCTTGTTTTTTGGTATTATAAGTTCTTTGACATTTGTGAACAATTCGCGGCCATAAATCTACGAATTTGCAGTTTTAAGTGCCCCATCATCTAAAAAATATCGGAATAGACACGGCATTACGTATCAAAACCCGGTGTTAATAAATTGGATGGTCTTGGCAGTTATTTGGCGTCGTCAAAACAAAAAAATGATGTGGGCAAGTATCAAACCATTTTCGCAAATTTTTCATCGTTTTAAGCAGGTAAACCATACTGCTCTATCCTATCGGAGCCTCAGATGAAATCTTCCAGATCAAGCGCATCGATTTTGTGCTAAAATGTAGTGCGGGTCATTGAATATAACTATTTGACTGATTTCCAAAATGTAAGAATCGGCGAGCCCTGCTGACCATAACGCACAGTAAAAACTGATGTATTGGTGTTTTCTTAATGTTTTGAGGATTACTTCCTTCCCATACATGACAATTCTGCTTATTATGTACTCATCGCTAAAGACTAAATTTTCAGAAAAACTTACATTTCTTGCATATCTAGCAACACTTGGAACACAAGCTGCATTATAAAAAATATTTCAACGTCTTTGGCCCACATGGCCAAGATATCTCAAGATGAAATGGGTTTTATTGGATCAATGAAAGATAGCCGCCGCTTTCGAGCAACCACAACCAGGGGCTGAAAATAACTGAAAAGACCTCTGAATGTTGCACTTAAAGTTGGATGGTGATATTAATTTGTCTAAAGGAGGGACAAATCTTCACAATGAACTCTGAATTAAGCACTTCAGCTGCGACAATACTTTAAATTTAAATGTGATAATTTCACAACTCCGACATATTGAGTAAGGTCAGATTGTTTGCCCGTACCGAAAATCACTCGATGAATCTTGGTCATTTTAACTGATCAAGGAGATCTACTTCGGACTCTGTCAACAATAACATTCATGTTTCTGTGCCAATGAGCAAAACTAGAATGCTCAATGGTGTTAGTTAGAGCTTTCAAGCATTCTTAACATGGTCCTTTTACTCAACAACTGGATCCTTGGGCAACAGCGATAGGCAAGTTTAACTCCTCATTGTGACGTTTTAGCCAATTTTTCAATGTTGAGCGTCTGTTTGACCGACGAGTCTTTATGCTCCTATGCACTCATAGAGAAACTTTTTTTGCTGTTTCCGTTCTAATCCTGGCAAACTGGCTGGGTTCTGCAATGAAGTCAATGTCATTCATCAGGTAGTTAAAAAATGATGAGGCTGGTGTTGGCTTGCAATTGACATGATGTTTAGTTGAAACATTTTTCTACAGCAAAGGCTTCGGAACATGACTTTGTCTTCGCAGTTTTTGGAGTTTCCTTGCTTTACCTTTAAAAGCTCGGAATATCTGTTTTAGTCTGGTGGACTCAAATTTTTGTGTGATTTGGCTCGCCTAAATTGAATGGAAACGTAAGGAATTTGTCTGATCCAAACCAACACCGATTGTTTTTTGGTAGTCAAGTCACTTATCTTTATCATTTGTTTAAGATTAAAAGGATCGGACCAGAGGTTAAAGGAAAATGGGGATCGATAAATTACCTTGATTTGGCACTTAACATACCCCTACACATACGCGCCCCAATGGAAAAAAGAATAAAAAATTTATCTTAAAAGCAATTCCTCTTAAGCTATTACTAAGGACGGTAAGACCAAGTCAATTCTGTTCCGATAAGGTGTACCCTTCATGCAAGGTCTAAAAAAGAAGCAAGGTTTGTTTATTTTTTGCTGGTGTTGGTTATCATTAAACACTTAAGCCACAATCTGGAGGATTCTATTGTCCACAGAAAGAGGATCCTCTAAAAGAATCATTAAATACCAGGGCTCTCCATTGACTGACTGGTATTCACATTGGAATCGTATTGGGATACATGGGAAACTGACTGAGGAAAGCAAACCGACGGATTGCATTAAATACGAGTACTAAACATAATCCGCCAAGTCAAATATACCCCTCTGGATATCCTGCATCACTCAGCTTGGTTTTTGGTATTATAAGTTCTTTGACATTTGTGAACAATTCGCGGCCATAACTCTACGAATTTGCAGTTTTAAGTGCCCCATCATCTAAGAAATATCGGAATAGACACGGCATTACGTATCAAAACCCGGTGTTAATAAATTGGATGGTCTTGGCAGTTATTTGGCGTCGTCAAAACAAAAAAATGATGTGGGCAAGTATCAAACCATTTACGCAAATTTTTCATCGTTTTAAGCAGGTAAACCATACTGCTCTATCCTATCGGAGCCTCAGATGAAATCTTCCAGATCAAGCGCATCGATTTTGTGCTAAAATGTAGTGCGGGTCATTGAATATAACTATTTGACTGATTTCCAAAATGTAAGGATCGGCGAGCCCTGCTGACCATAACGCACAGTAAAAACTGATGTATTGGTGTTTTCTTAATGTTTTGAGGATTACTTCCTTCCCATACATGACAATTCTGCTTATTATGTACTCATCGCTAAAGACTAAATTTTCAGAAAAACTTACATTTCTTGCATATCTAGCAACACTTGTAACACAAGCTGCATTATAAAAAATATTTCAACGTCTTTGGCCCACATGGCCAAGATATCTCAAGATGAAATAGGTTTTATTGGATCAATGAAAGATAGCCGCCGCTTTCGAGCAACCACAACCAGGGGCTGAAAATAACTGAAAAGACCTCTGAATGTTGCACTTAAAGTTGGATGGTGATATTAATTTGTCTAAAGGAGGGACAAATCTTCACAATGAACTCTGAATTAAGCACTTCAGCTGCGACAATACTTTAAATTTAAATGTGATAATTTCACCACTCCGACATATTGAGTAAGGTCAGCACCAAGCTGAACAGATGTGTAGACAATGTGTAGACAGACAAAGTGTAACTCATTCCACACACTGGCTTTAGACCATAAATCCAAACGTCATACAGAATTTTATTTGCGGCAAATGTCACATATTTTATTGTAAAAGGTAAACAAAATCATCGACCATTTCAAACAGTTAAAGCAATTCATCAAAGCAAAGCAAAATATGTGCAAAAATTTCAACTCTGCAACTAAAACATGTGACACATATCCGTTTAATTGACAGTCCTCCACACGGTCCGCAGAGTCCGTGGACACATGTTACACGTTATACCCCACCCTTTTAGAACCAAAAAATATATATTTGTACATACGAGTACATATCTAGATAATTGAACACTGACAGCCATCCACACTATGACAGGCCGCACTAACTAACCGCAAAACTGACGACAGTAGTAGAAAAAAAGAGGTATCAAAGCATAGATGACAAAATGAATGGACTACCAAGACAATGAATCCACGAGTTAGTCGCAGTCGTAGAGGAATCTGAAAATCTCCGGATAAAACAATTGACTCTCCAGTCATGGTCAATTGAAATTCTAAAATGTACTTTTGATTAACATGAGAAAGTATACAAACATATGAACATATAGTACAATGGGAGATACTACATTACAAATGCTCTCTCTCTCTCTGATTTCCTTGTCTGAGGACGGTCATATCAGTCGAGTAAATTATGAGCTCTATGAGCTACGAGATACATTACCTATATAAATGCATTTTATTTACTTGCGAAATGGAATACGAGTACTTACCCCACCCCACAGCTCATCTGCTGTATTTTACTTTCCGTCGTTTGTCGTTTAAATGAAAACAATACTCACAACACCGTTAGATTAATAGAGGAAATGTCACAATCAGCTGACAAAATTGTCGCATTAAGCCATATGAATCAGAACTAATACTATGAAATGATTCAAATTGAATTTTCGGCAACGTCCAAGTCCATTTTGCCAGTCATATACTCGTATTTACCTAACCGGGTTAAGCTCGGAGGATTTACTAAAAGTCTGGCCATGGACTGAGTAAAGAGTAAAATATATTCGATGAAACACTTGTAGGCAATAATCAACATATTTGAACAGTTGGCAATGCAAATGCATTTAAGCTCTGTCAATATTTTGATTGAGCATCAGTTATTCCTATGTAGTTGCTGTTCACATAGTTTATTATCAATTTGTTATATAAATCGAATTTGTAGAAGTTACTCAGTTGTTCATGTTATGTAGATTGAATAAATTTGCATTGTCTCTGATGTTAGGCAATATTCTGGAGATGTAAAACATTTACAAGTATGTGTTCATATTCCATTAAAATCTGACCAACAGTGATTAGTACTCAACCAAAAATGCTGTTTGCAGTTTGAACTTTGTATACGACCATATCATTTTTTCGTGGTTTCAATACCGTTTTTGGTGACTAACCTGTGGTTAGAATAAATAGAATTGCAAACAGTAATATTCATAAACATCGTTCATAAGAGCTGACTAACTCCGTTTCCCATGGTGGAGTTGTTTCGAATTTGAAACCGGTCCTTCCGTCTACATTGGTCTAGAATTGCTCCAACCACATCGATTTTTCGAAATGTGCTTCCGCAACTATGAAGGCTTCTTGTTTTGCCTTATCCCCGTATAACACCTTATGGATTGTCTAATGTAGAATCCCTGAACAATTGCTACTTCCGATTGACGATTGTCGCTTTTAAGGCTTTTCGTCCGCTTTCTGACATCCGCTTGATACTTCAGCTGGAGGAAGAGTTTTTTTTCGTCTTTAACCAGTGTAGTAAAATTCTGGGAAGGTGGATGAGTGATTACGCCACTTAAGCAAACTGCGAAAACTGAAAGCAGACAATCCCGAGAGTTTTGATGGAAATGAAAAAAAGTGATTTGAGTGTGACAACTTCGTTCACTTCGATACGGGCAATATTTTTGCGTCGTTTCCCAACTGTGGACGAAGCATGGATTCACCACAAAACACCGGAAACCGAGCAGCAGTCAAAACAACGGAATTATTTGGGCGATTCGGTGCAAAGCAAGGCCAAGGTGGGTATATCGGCCAATATGGATAATTCACAGCAACTGTCTCAAAAGGGAAAACCAAATTACTGGACTAGTTAGATGACGATTTGAAAGAAAAACGGAAAGCATTTGACAAAGTGGGAAGTGCTGTTCTATCAAGACTGTGCATGGTGACGGACTAAGTGATCCACCGTAGTTGAGCCAATGTAGTATTCGTATCTATGAAAGCTTCTTAGACGATATCTACATCTAAGGACAGCTTATACTGTTTACTTCACATATGGGGCCAGGCGATATGCAACCACGTAATTTTCCTCTCGATAGAGAAATATTAACTCTATCTTGCTGATTGTTCTTCAACAATCGGTACAGTAGTAGCATTTTATGCCAAGTTTCCATCAGAATTCGAGTTTACTTTTCAGTTGGTCTTCCATCCCGTCATAGTTAATTGAGTATTTGACGCAACCTTTCCACAAAACTATTAAAATAAGATCGAGGTTAGATCTGCCTGATCCGGCTAAGTCGTTGTGTTATTTTTGTACCCTGTCAATGTTTTTTTTCATGTTCAATACATTAATGATTCTCCGTCAACCATTTATTCGTAACTTGATACTTTTACTTCGCTCTCAAGTCTTGGATTCACTCCATTTTAAGGCCCTTTTTTGCTATATGTTTTCACTGAAGAAACATGACATCACAGATCTCTGGCAGCCCAACGTTTTCTTTGAGATATACCTTGAGCGGCACTGGCTGCACTGATTGGAGTTTATAATGGCGTTTAAGGTTTAGCCTTTCAGTTTGCCAAAGTTACAGCGTCTTTTCTATCGAGAGATGAGTTGTGAATCAGGACGAACAGAATCGATGTTTACAGACACGATCGGCATGTGGGTGATTTACTGCTTGGTTTGAGTAATTAAAGTTTTACAAATCTTGCATCGTACAAATTGCGCCTCAGATAGCTAGGAAATGAAAAGTTTCGGGACACTACAAAGCCAGTCTGTTCAATTATTTTAAGCCCAATGCTAAGTGATAAAGTTGTTGAGCTTTCGAATGGATTTTTAAATAACTTGGGGTACGGACTAGACCCTATTTTCAATAGCCCTATTTCATTAATAAGAATAGCAACGTAGAAAGCTTCGAACATCCCCTCAACCATGACTTTTCTCCCGTTAAAATCATACTTTAGAAAAGTATGTTAGAAAATTTATTTCTCTTGTGCTTTTCGATGTTAACCGACATTTGAAACTAGACTCTTATGTTCCAATAATCAATGAACTTAACCGCTACACATCACTATCAAAGTCATAAAGGAAAATTTCTTAGAAAACACTTTAGCATCATAAGATCGACGGTATTTGCTGCAATCAAATTCTCGGATGAAGCTTAGATTGTCTAAAGAAGGGATGACTTACTTTACTTTAAGTGGTGCTAAAGTCCGGGGTGAACCTGGGTCTGAGTCAATAAGCTTCTCCAGCCAGCTCGATCTCTGGCTAGCTGCCTCCAGTTTCGCACGCTACTCGTAAGTTGGCTGAGGTCCTCTTCCACTTGCGTGCGCCACCTGAGTCTTGGCCTTCCTCTATTGCGCTGTCCCTCGGGAGCGGATTCGAAGACTTTTCAGACTGGAGCATTGGTGTCCATACGCTCTAAATGACAGGCCATCTCAGTCTTTGGATCTTCACTTTTCTGGCTAGGTCTATGTCGCTGTACAGTCCGCACAGTTCGTCGTTGTATCTCCTCCTCCACTCACCGTCAATGCAGACGGGACCGAAGATCGCCCGAAGAATTTTTCTCTCGAAGCAACCAAGAACACCCTCATCCATTTTTGATAATGTCTATGCCTCTGCGCCATAGAGCAGGACCGGGATTATTAAAGTCTTATAAAGGGTGACTTTTGTTGTCCGAGAGAGGGCTTTGCTACTCAATTGCTTCTTAGCCCAAAGAAACAGCGGTTGGCAAGAGTTATTCTTCGCTTGATCTCAGCGCTGGTGTCGTTGTCTGTATTTATAGCGGAGCCTAGGTAGACAAAGTCCTTAACTACCTCAAAGTTATATCTGTCGAAGGTGACGTTCTGCTCGAGATGTCGGTGTTTGTTGTCTTTTTTGCTTGACAGCATATACTTGGTCTTGCCCTCAATGACCGCTAAATCCATTTTCGCCGCTTCCGTCTCAATACTCGCGATAGCGCCACTGACATCACGCTGCTTTCTCCCGATTATGTCAATATCGTCGGCGTATGCGAGTAGTTGGACGGACTTTTGAAAGATAGGGCCTCTTGTGTTTGCTCGTGAGTTTTGCACTATTCTTTCAAGAACGATGTTGAAATAATCGCACGACAGCGCATCGCCTTTCTGGACATCAAAAGTCTCGGTGAGATCTTTACCGACCTTGATGGAGCAGCGTGCATTCTCCATCGTCATCCTGCACAGACGGACGAGTTTGGCAGGGATGCCGAAACCAGACCTTGCTCTATATAGCTCGTCTCTATAGATGCTGTCATACGCGGCCTTAAAATCGATGAATAGGTGGTGGGTATCGATCTGAAGCTCATGGGTCTTCTCCAAGATCTGCCGTAGTGTGAATATCTGGTCGATGGTGGACTTTCGTGGCCTGAAGTCACACTGATATGGACCTGTCAGGTTGTTGACGAACGGTTTCAGGCGTTCACACAATACGGCGGATAAGATCTTATATGCGATGTTAAGGAGCCTCTGTAGTTGGCACAGTTCAGAGGGTCTTCTTTCTTGAGAATCGGACAAACAATGCTGAGGTTCCATTCATCGGGCATACTTTTGTCCGACCATATTTTACAGATGAGTTGGTGTAAGCTCCTTGCCAAGTCATCGCCTGCCGCTTCGAAGAGCTCGGCAGTCAGGCCATTTGCTCCAGCAGCTTTGTTGGACACCCAAGGAGAAGCAGAAGGGATGACATCCAATGGTAATATGAAACCGTTATTATTGTGCGGTAATCTAAGTCAGATAGTGACTGGCATTCACAAAGCAAATTGCTGTTTTGACGTCTTCAAAGCAGAGTTTGCATGTATCTGATTTGACAGAGCTCATGTTCTTAAGTTGGTTTTTGAGTAGGGAATGGTCGGTCAATTTGATATGGGTTATTTTTTTTTTTATTGCCGAGTGCTTTAGGTCTCATTTTGTAAGTAAAAGACCATTTCTGCATGTTTGCAAAGATATTTACCTTTCCAGAAAAATGGCAAAGGAGTTCATTGCCAGTAAACAGAGACTGGCCACCCATCTGGCAAATTTGTCAAATGCTTCTTTGCCCAGATTGCCTCTAAGTTTAGAGTCTCAGATTAGAGTGATATATGCAGGAAGCTCTATATCATCGTCGAAAATATATTTATCCATAATTTCAGACAGTCTTCTGCCATCACGCATAGAGGGGGTGATTGTAAAGTTGGTTTTCTATTCCCACTGAAGGATACGTTTTTAATTTTTAAGAAAAGTTCACATACCGACTTTCGTTCGTTTGAATGAATCCCAGATGAGGTAAAGGTTAAGTGTTTTCCGCACTTTTTCGATAAAAAATGAAATGAGACAGAAAATTCCCACTGTTTCAGTATCACACGACTCTTATTGCAGTATAAGTACCATCAAACAACTTCAAGAAAAGGAGCTTATCAGTATCACATAATTGAACGACTTCACTTGTATTTGTATAAGCGTATTACAACTGGTCTTACTCTGCTCTTTGCTGAACGAGTAGTCTTCTTTGGCCAACTTTCTTTCTGACATAACCAAAGGCCAATATAATGCCATCCTATTGTATGATTTGTTAATCACTGTTAATCAAATTGACGTTTGTTCCATAACATCCATCTAAACCGCTAAACTTTTATGAGAGACTGACTCTCAAATGGCATATCGAATTGACTAATACAAACATTACCACACCACCCCGAAACAACATCATCTCAAACAATGAATTCGCCTTGCCTTATTCACTGTTTTTTTTTTTTTTTTTTTTTTATTGGCAACATTCATCGGCCTCTAGGGCATGTTTATATGTACCCGTAAGTAGTCGTTTCTCTGGCAACAATTGACTGCTTTTTAACAAAGGCATTCATCAACCACAAAAGGCAATAATACGAATAAGTTCAGTAGCTAATAAGTAATTTAACGAACCCTTAAGCTTTTTCCCAGACTCAAGACACGCAACACGCAACATCAAAAAACACATAATAAACAATAAATGAAATGTTAAGTGCTGCGCTTTGTCTCATTCTTTGTTGAGAAAATGTGTTTTTCTCCCAAAATTCACCGGAATCGGGGTCATCACCCATCAGCGACAGTTCGATTGAGACATGTTTACTTGTACTTGTACTCGTACTCTATAGACTGTGGAACCTGTAAGTAATTTTCCTAGTGAATCACTTTCGAAATCATGTTGGATTACAGTGTCTCTCCAGTAACCAGATAAACAGTAGCTTATGCATAGCATTCTGGTTCTAGAGGTAATTACATGATAAACAAGTTATGATCACTGCCAATCGTGGTAGCGGCTATTTTACACACGAAGGCGTGTGAAATAACACATTTCTTGATCAGCAGTTGGACTAGAAACATGGAAAGACTCCGCTTCTACTCGAATGTTCAGCTGTCATTGGGAACTAGATATTTAAATCGCGTCAATTACAATATGTATCACGGAAAGTAGAACCATCAACTTGCCAACCACTACTCCATTGAGTTGGATAAATTGTCATTAAACGATCACTTATTGTAATAATGGACAACAGCTGCCTTCCCCCGATCGGCTGTGCAGAATGTGTCTATACTCATTCAATCGATCAGTCGATCATTTGTAAACCACAATTGTAGCCGAACACATCAAAGGATTGCTTCGAGCGCATGAAGGTGGTTTAGAATTACTTGTTCCACAGTTGACATATGCACTAGTTTTACCCACACTGGGGTATAAATGAACCGAATGACCAAACACATTGCGATCAAAATATGAGCGATGTTCATAACGATCACCACGATCACTCTGATCATGTTCTGGGTAAAAGGTGGCCAAAACCATTTCATTTATACCGATCGCAATGTTAACCTTAAACACGATTACTTTCATCAATTTCTTGGGCGTTATGATGACTTAAGTCATAACTATGAAAAGACGGACCATTTTGAATGCAGTCACACTTAAATAACAACGATCACAGGGATCATTTCGGTCAGTACTATATGATCACAACGATCACTTATATCGATCACCTACTGTTTTTATTGTCATCATACTCTAACCATGATTGTAATCATTTTCCATGAAATGCTTCTCAAATGATGATGGGCAGCAGAAATTACACTCCCCAATGGGGAGGCTATGATCTTTCAATTGAAGTTTATTGCCGCATCTGAGTGAAGAATAGACAGTTGTCGGTGTAGTGAGACGCGGGGTAAAGAACTTGTTTTTTCCTTTTTAAGAAGGAAGTTGAACAGACTCTATAGACAACTATACGTATCTTAACCATTTGTGTGCCATTTATGGGTTCACAACCGGCAGATACTTTCAAATCAGGTTTCCCCACTGAAACTACAATAAAAAGGATCCGACGAGGTCTATGCGGGCAGATTTTAAATGAGCACGCCATAAAAATGAAAGGAAAATCTTGTTGTACCTAATCGAATGCAAATCAAGAGTGTTGCACAAGCATTGAGAATGGGTGATGATGATAAAGTTGTGCTACACAAAATTGAACAAAGCGAATTTGATGGCGGGAAAAACGAATTTATTTTCCAGCCAATGGATATGGCAATTCGAATAGAGCTCTTAAAGTTTACCCCTTGAGTGCAGGAGTCTTTAAAAGGTTCATTGATTGCCTGTCAATGTAATGTGTTAACTTTGTAACAAATTGAAATAGAGGCTTGCTTCCTACATATATAGCCGCTGGAGTTTATTCAATTGCTGGACAGTCGAAATTGGTACACCGACTGATCCGATTTAACTATTCTTCTTACGCCAAGAGCACTTGCTTTAACTAGGCTTGGGACAAAGAAAAAACAGTATTTTCGCAACACTAGGGGGCCACATAATCATAATTGCTGAAAATGGACCAAAAGGCCAGAGTGGATTTATTGCCATAACTTTAGCTGTGCGGGACTTTAGTGTTTCCAACAGAGGGATTGCCACTTGATCACCAGGTCCCTCTTACTCCTTATTATGATTTTTTTAAAAATGAAAAATAAAAATAGAAAACAGTTTGGGTTGCCAAATTTAGCCCTGTGGCACATCAGTGAAATGGAAGAATTTAGGCAAGTGACCAGCATAAGCCGATGAGTTTTGAGTTGGGGTTTTGTTACGGTCGCCAAAATTTTCTAATTAACCGGAAGAGATTGTAATGTTTTTAGTTGATAGTGAACGGTCAATGATGATTTACCTAGTCAAGTCATAATATAATGGTACACAACTGAACTCAGTCATTACGAATGCAACACTGGGCGCATCCATTTCGTATTGATTGCGATTTGACAGTTGATATTTATGCTTCATTGTGACGTAAAAAGTTTTTGACATTAATAGCTTTCAATCATGGAATGGGGCGACATCGAAAATCGTATTGTTGTAGTTGGACTACTTAAATGCAACATGGAAAAAGGCGCTCGGATTCACTCGCAATTTTGTGTATCGTGCTGTGAAGTTGTTTGAGGATACTGGTGGAGTACGACACCGTCAAAGATCCAGCCGTCCGCGCACTGTAGAACTCCGAAAGCGATCAAAGCCGTGAAGAAACGAATCGACCGAAAACCGCTGCGAAAACAGAAAATCTTGTCGCGGGAAATGCAAATTTCGCAAAAATCTATGTCTCGCATTATCAAGGAAGACATAGGACTCAGCGCGTATAAGCGACACACTGGATACCTGCTCACGTCCGCATTGAAGGAAAAACGCAAGCGAAGATCGAAAGCGGTACTCAGCCGGTACGCGAAGAATGCTAACAGACAAATTCTGTTTACCGACGAGAAAATCTTCACCGTAGAAGAATCGTTCAATAAGCAGAACGATCGTGTGTATGCTCGGTCATCCAGAGAAGCATCCCAACTCATCCCGAGGGTTCAAAGAGGCCACCATCCCGCGTCTGTAATGGTATGGTGGGGAGTGTGCTACGATGGCGTTACCAAGCTCCATTTTTGCGAGAAAGGAGTGAAAACATCGGCCAAAGTGAAGTCTCTCAACCAATCAATATTCAACAACAAGCCATGGACTTTCCGGCAAGACTCTGCTCCAGCTCACAAAGCAAAAACGACTCAACTGTGGCTCAAAAACAACGTTCCGGACTTCATATCAACGGAATTATTGGCCAGCTGGTAGTCCAGACCTCAACCGGTGGGATTACAAGTTTTGGTCCGTATTAGAGGGAATGGCTTGCTCTACTCGACACTCAAATATTGAGTCGTTGAAGTGAGCCCTTGTCCGTGCAGTGGACAATTCCCCCATGCATGAAGTGCCGGAAGGCAAATGGAAGTCATTTCGAATAAGTTATTCTAAGATTTGTAGCCATTGAATAACCCAATAAAACCAAAAAAAAAATTGTTTAAATATTAATTCGTTTACATTTGGCGCTGATTTTTCTGTGTAAGAGTATTTATGACTTGACTAGGAATTTTTACAGATTTTTCAAAGTTGCTCCTGCTGCTCCTAAAGAGTGGTGAGTTGTAGCTTTAGTAACATAATCAGCGTGAGTGATAACATAAGCGTTTGATACCTGCAGCTTGTTATGTGTTGTCGTCTGTTAGCACCCCAGGAGGTGGTGTCAGCTTTCTTTAATATGAAAGAATAGAACAGTACCCCGTCAAAATCTTAGTCTTTCTTGCCTACCATGCCATTTTAGAGAGCACTTGTTTGGTTTGACTTCAACCCGGAGATTCATATGAGTACCATGGTAATAAGATATCCAACTAGCAATTGAAACGCAAGAATCCAATGTGGGTTCAAAGCATATTTAAAGGACTTATCCAGTGCATCAACATCATGTAAAAACAGCTGGTCGGGAGACGGTTGAAATCTGGTTAGATGGGAGTGATATACTTATTCCAGCGTCGTTTATTTACTATTTTAAAAAAACCTTGACCAGTGAGCTCGTTTTATCTTAATAATTGGCGTTTTTGTTGGCCTTTAACTAGAGTTGTGCTAAACCGTTCCTTTGCCGGAATGAACATGGAGCGGTTCCTTTCGAACCTACATATACTCGCAAACGAGTCAAATGTTTGCAAACGATCAACTTTTTACCCGCTGTTTGCAAATCATCATACTCAATTTACTTAAATTCGTTTGTATCCAAACTCGCAAGAATCCATACTCGAAAGCAAAAACTATCCTTGAGTATGCAGTGTCAATCTGAACAAAATAAAGATTCTGCGAAGTGAACTTCTTGTGTGTGAACTATCGGAGTATCGGACATGTCGGAACTATCGATTATGTTTAGGTGGAGTATGAGGAACGATTGGAACTAGTTCCGACAGCGAAAATAATTCCAGGAACCATGTAAGTCCGGAATGACTCAACTCTACTTTTAACGACACTTTTTGCTTGGGCCTTTTGAGATTCCAGCCATCTGCTTAAATCAAAATATGGATTTCATCATTAAACAGATTATCTGTAGTGAGGGCTAGGTTTAGGTTCTAACCAGCTTGCTTTTCTTCTGCGTTATTCTGAGCCAAGGCAAGGCTTTGACAGAATGAGCAAGAGCACCCACTTGGGGTTTTTTTTCTTTAGATTTGTGCTTTTCAATGAGGACTAAGCTTATCATCGGATTCGGTATTCAATAAACTTCCTGAGTTTGGCTCTGGGACATCAGAGATTCGATTATGTACTGTCAATGATATCTTCTTTCGTACCTTACTGCAGCAACTAAATATTGGTTGGAGAGTTGCCAAATTTAGATTGCTGAAAGTAAATTCGAGACAAAAACACAAGCATTCGATCGTTAAATCGCACCGCAGCTGCGTATTGGACATACTGATGGCTCATCTCAGAAAATTATGTGAGCGATCGGTAGTTGGGACTTGTCTTTATAAATACAAGTTACTTTAGAAGATATTTAAGTATGAAAGACGACATCTATGGTATGTTTCAACTAATGTAAAGAAAGACGTAGCTCTTAGAAACAGGATGGGAATAAGCGGTTCAGTCGGCTGAACTTAAGCCCCTTTGAAACACTCTCTTCCAAATAGCACATGTCAGTTGGTTTATTACTTGAACTTTCCTCATCAAAAGTTGTCATGCCGATCAAGAGTTTATTCGAATTTGTTGGAGAGAAAATTCCCTCTAATCAAGCAAACCTGAGAACATAAAATACACATCTCCCTATCGAGTCCAGATGTTGTGTTTTCAATTTCTGACATCACTCAATGTCTGCTCAATTCAAGATAACTATTGATCAAAAACTCCATTCAAATCATCGTTAAGCTAGGAATTACGTCGCTTATGCATCTTCATGCAGCCATGTACTACTTGTAGCGATGTATCCATGCAGCTGGTTGCACTCAGCAATGGGCTGCAGAAAATTGTATCATAAACCAGTGAAGCAAGATCAAAAGCGACAGAAAAGAAAATACAAAAAAAAGGAAACGCATGATTAGTCGTACTTACTTTCTATCGATGCCTTTCACCTTCATTTGTGGCAAGGCAAAGGCTTGCTTTGGCTTTGGGTTTCGCTGCTACTGCTGCTGTAGTTGAAGCCATTTTCGATTTTCTGTGGCTTTTTGATTTTTTTTGGTCGTTTTAATTTTTCCACTGTAACACAGTAATTTCATTTGGTTCATGTGCGGAACATGTTGCATGCACTTGGCGCATATGTGAAGTTGTCTGTCGTATCATCATATCCTTGGATGTATGTCTTGTTCTGTTCATTGAACTCGATTTAAAGACGACTGACATTTCATGGAAAAATGAAAAATTTTCCTCTTCCTTGAAAATGTGTCCACCCACTCGGGACCATTCTCACCAAACCAAACCAAACCACAAAGGAGGAAATAGCGGTAAGTGCCAGATACTCTCTGGAGAACATCAGAGAGAAACTGTTAATGACAAATGTGTTTTGGTTATCGCGAAGGAGGCTAATTTGCATTTTCTTGTTACAACCGCCAACCTCTTTCTCTCATTCTCGGCAGATGGTTTAGTCATAAATGCAATAAACTTACCGTTAAGTTGCATTCAGTGCCAAGCTAACCATTTTTGGGAGAACTCATGATCATCATCATCATCATCATCATCAACAACTTTCAAACTTAAGCTAAACCATCATCAGCATTAATGTCTGCGTCTGCATACGAGTAACTGGGTTGTGATAAATTTGGGGATTTATCGGATCTCAATCACCCACAGCTGGTGGGGTGACAGATTGACAATAAATTTCTCGCGCCCATATTTGGCAAGTGCAAGTGCTTCAAAGGACATTGGCGGCTTTTAATGGTGAATGACAAACACAAACAACTGTGTACTCCTGTTGTTGCTGGTAAAGAGGTTAATTACGAAAACTTGTTCGGACATCAGGAAGTCAAGTCATTGTGACGCAAAGGAGAAGTTGAGTATTAATGACTATTCAGCTTTCTCCTCGAACAATGAATCAGTTGAAGTGTGCTTTCGGTGATTGAGTCTGGTGTGCTGGTGGTAGGACCTCATGCTACACCGGAAGTATTTGTATTTTTTACTCTGAAAACCGAATCAGAACGCGCAGATATATGACCAGACTGCATATTACGCACATAGGGGGTAATTAATATTTTTCGGTCATCGTCTGACTGCTTGGATATTTGTCTGTATGTTTTGCGAATTCACCGGTAAAGTTTAATGTTCTGACAAGTAATATGGGTTAACGACTTTTGTCCACTCGGTTGCATTTGGATGATGAATTGAGGCTTTGCACTTCTGTTTATAGAGTTTGGTCACTGCATTGCTTGCTTGGCAGTGTTATGTATGAGTGTTGAGTATAATTAGAGTGTGATTTCATGGATCACTGCGGCAAGTGGTGCAGTTCGAACGAGTTCCGGGGGATTGAAATTAGGTTTTCTGATTTGAACGGATGTGCGAACGTTTTAACACGTCGAGTGCTCTGTGAAAAATCAATTGTTTGTCTTGCTTTTGTTAATGATTCTCTGTGATGGTTAACATCCATTTGTGTAAACAAAACTCTGTGGGTGGCGCGCAATAAAATTTAACAAACCTATATAACGTACGTGGGTTGCATTTAATTGGGCTCCCAATTATGAAAATATCGTTAAAGTCAGGAAAAGAGGTTTACATCTTTATTTCAAAACAGATGGTTAAGCAGAAGGATCTTGGAGACACTCAGCGATCGTAAAATCAGATTGAGCTAGTTCCCAGAATCAAGATGGTTACATGTTTTTT
The DNA here is from genome assembly GCA_928272305.1 of Volucella inflata. NCBI lineage: Eukaryota > Metazoa > Arthropoda > Insecta > Diptera > Syrphidae > Volucella > Volucella inflata. Next base: position 208,289,488 of record OV743716.1, read on the forward strand.
TTTTTGTTTTTTGCTTGGAACAAACCAAAGCGGAAGAGAATGTTGAGTTTAAACTGACAATATGCAAGGATTGTGTACTGGGCTTATACATAAATGAGTAAGCAAGGTAAGTGTGTCGAAACCGAATACATTTCAAATTTCTTTCAGCTTATCTGTTAAGGCTGTCAGCTAAAGTGCCCTGAATCGAGTCTCCACATACATAGATCATAAGACTAATTCTTACTTATGGTATATGTACTAGGTGAAAAGTAACCTCCTTGACCGCCAGAATGCGCTGCTACTGCAAAAAAGGTTATGGTGCCTTGAAGTCCGTTCATATTTAGGCAGACATGCCAAATTTCAGTGCGATACTGTCTTTAGTTTTGTTTTGACAGCTGATTGTTGTTGACGTGTTTGGCATCATGTTGAGTATGGACAACAACGATTTTCGTTTTCTCATAAAACATTATTTTTTGAGAGGCAAAACGACGAAGGAAACAAAAGAAAAGTTGGATAACTATTATGGGGCTAATGCTCCGTCAGATAACACCGATGCGGTTACAGAGGACAATGTCAAAAAAATACATGAAATGGTATTGGCCGACCGGAAAGTGAAGGTGCGTGAGCTAACAGATACGGCAAAGACTAGTACTGACCGCACACGTAATATTTTAGGCAATATTCTGTAGATGAAAAAGTTATCTTGCCGCTGGGTGCCGCGCATGCTCACTCCTGACCAAAAACACGAACGCGAGAGCACTTCGAAACAGTGTTTGGGCTTGCTGATGCGAAATCGGGCGGACTTTTGACGTCGATTGGTAACTTTTGATGAAACCTGGATCCTGTATTATACACCAGAGAACAGAATAAGTGCCCGGCAATGGACTAAAGCCGGCACGAGTGCTCCGAAGCGGCCGAGGGAGGCTCAATGGGTCGGAAAGGTTATGGCGTCGGTTTTCTGGGGTTGTCATGGCATACTCTTCGTGGACTACCCCAAAAAAGGAAAAACCATCAACAGCGAGTATTACTGTGCATTATTGGAGCGATTGAAGGCCGAAATCGCTGCAAAACGGCCTCACATGAAGCGAAGAAAATTTTTATGTTTGCAAGACAATGCGCCGGCGCATAAGAGCATCGCAACCACGGCTAAAATCAATGACTTACGGCTCCAATTGCTGTCGCATCCACCGTATTCGCCTAAATTGGCTCCCTCGGACTATTATCTTTCCGGACGGGATCAAGAAGTTGGAAAATCGCTTGAATAAGTGTATCAAGCTAAAAGGGGACTATATTGAATAAAATAAAAAAGCATTTAAAAAAATTCACTTTTCACCCCACCTAGTATTTGTCTGGTAGAGAAAAAGAGGACTAGCATTGCCATGGAGTCCTTCAAACTCTGATTTATTCGCTACCTATAGACATTTTCGACATGCAAACAATCAAGCATGGAAAGCTAAGACATACGCCTTGTCTATTCAACCGACCTTCAGTACAGTTTCAATCACATTATCCCATAAAGGAATCAAAAGAGAAATCGCGAAGTCATTCATAGTAATTCCATCTAAGCACATCTTTCAAGACTGCTCTAAAACTAATACACTGTGGCGTTAGCCGAAGATTCAGATACTAGCCCGCTGGGCTTAAATCCAAGCAGCTATCAAATCCTTACCTTCAACCACTATAAAATTCGTGGTGGCTGAAGATTGTCGCGAATTTCGATAGTATAGCCAGAATGTATAGAATCAGTGATACTAAAACAGAACATCTTCACTGTCGTTTACACGAACCCACAATCCAACTCATGGCATCTGTTCATTGTACCGAAATGCGAAAAAGTGAAATAGAGTTTTGCCAATATTCGAAGAGAGTAGATGCGGGTAGGCAGTCTGCAGTCTTTCTTACTAAGTGAAACATGGAAAGTCGCAGGCCCCTTTTTATAGACACCTGTAAGCATTATTTTGTTCTCCCGGCAACCTCGAGTTACCCTATCGACAATGAAACCCAATTGCCAATGAATGCTAGTTGAAGTCCTTTGATCCTTTCTTATATTTTCCAAATGAAATGAAAGGCCGCTTTTCTTCAACTGCATGATAGCTTTGAGAGTACAGCCCACAATTTACATAAATATCAAAATTGCCGAACATGACTAGTGCGACTAGAAAAGGTTTAGGTGTGATGTAGAAAAAATCCCCATGGAGCCGAGATATACCGTTTGGACGTGTACGCATGTAGAACTATGATTATGACAAGCTCCAAATTTTGACGATAACCCTTAAGAGGCTTTCGAAGTAACATGCTTTGTCGAGGGGAGTTTGTTATTCAAGATGACCTCTCCCTCGGTAAGGGAACAACCTCAGTTTTGAAAGAATTGACTGAAAGCCCGCGTTTTTAATGACCCAATCGTCGATCACGTCTAAAAATGCCTGCTCCTTAGAGCAGACAGTCACCAGTTATGACCCAACAGACAGTCTCTTTTCCGATTTTAAGCATAAAAGCCACTATCGCTGTTCGCCAGGGTTTCAGTAGGTAGTAGTGTAGGCCAGCTAGTAGTGAAAATCCCTTCAGAGTTGCCAACAGCCAGGAGAATTCAAACCACCAAAGAGCCGCATGACACAGAGATTTTGCTTTTGTGCGCTATATGGTTTCCTAAGTGAATTAAATGATTGGGGCTGATTTTCCCATTCTGAGAAATATGTCTAGCTTGCTGGTTTCATCGATCGCTTCAATCTTTTCCCAGAGGTCGTCCTTAAAGGCATTGTTCGAAATGTAAACTAGCTTGTTCTGTTCTTTTTGCTCCAATAGAAAGATTCTTGTCTTCGAGTTCTCTTACTTATGCACTATTTTAAACAGCTTCTTCTGTCTTTTGTTTTGAGTTTAGAGGAAGCATTAACGAACTTGCTGGTCTCCTTCCTAAAGCGTGTCCAGTTAGCTTTCCTTGGATTCTGAAATTGATGTCTGTCATGCAAACCTTCAATAGTACTCTGCAGCTTGTAATATCTTAAGCATACTTAAAGGATAGTGTAAAGTCGATGATTTCCAGTCTTACATTCGTGGTAAAGATTTAAGAAGTTAATTGAGTAGCAAGGCCATCTCCGAAAGACTTAAAGGATACAGTTCCATTTACAGAGCATTTGGCCTCAAACTTAAGAAAGACTTCAGCTTGTTTTAGGAAAGAAGGCAATTAGCAACAAGGAATTACACAAAGTTCATGCGGCTTTGGTTTAATTTCAAAAAAATCTTATCGAACGCGATACCTAAATTTTGAGCACACAGTAATCAATGTTACAAAAAACACTGCGGTGATGTCAGCCCGGTGTGGGCCATGGCCTAGCTTCTTGACACTCATTTGCGTTGCTCATGTTGTCATTTTTGTCACATCGCCGAATCCGAACGGCACTCCTTAGAAGCTTTTTCATAGGTGATGACGATTCGAAAAATTGTTGGTAATGCCGGGGATCGAACCACGGACTCTCTGCATGATAGTCCAATGAGCTAACCATTGCGCCATTGCCACCACCAATCAATGTTACACTTTCAATAAAATTCAAGAACTCACCACATTAGGCGACCTTGAAAATATAAGAACTTTGAACTCATATTTGGTTTTTTATGTTCCAAAATAAAACCAATAAATTTTTTTAACGATCATTAAATTGCCATGCTAGCGGCTGGCAAAAAAAGATGTTTAAGTGTTTCAAAATAAAAAAAAACGATTTCGCACTTTTTTGTAAACTTTGTAAGCTGCGAAAGACATTAAAAACGACAATTCATTGTTGCTTGTTGTTTATTTTTTAATAATTAAACATCGTCCGGTCCAACCCATAATTGGTGCAATGACTCAAGGTCATAGGTAAACCCCTCCGGTTCGATGTATTGTTTTCTATGACCATGAACACAACAATAATTACTTGTTGCCATAAAATTACTTTACAAACAAACAAAATTAAACAACCTATACGTCATCAGAAGGAGCCTTCTATTTCTTTATTCATGTTAAACAGTTCTTCCACTGCGCGCAATTAAACTTTAAACACTTCATGTTACTCCAAGTCAATGTCAATCCGAGACAAATCAAGAGAGCCCCATGTAGGAGGAGACACTGTGACTTTCTGCTCTGAATCATAACCAGGTTGGCATAGGAGGAGAGTAGTTTCTCTGCACATAGCTTCGCAGAGTAGACGAAAGAAAAAATTCCAAAATCTTACGCAATTTCGCAATGGCACTTTCGCTATTGCGCTATATCCTCGTCTAAGATAACAACAAAACATTTCCACAAGGTCAAACCGCACATGTTGCGTTCCAAAAATCACCACACATGTACCGCCCACATGTGATACTGGTACAGACATTGGTACTTTGATACTAGTAAAAGCAACGGTAGCACCATGGGTGATGGCGATGGTGATGGATGACTGATTTCCAATCACAACCACACTATGAACCGAAGAAGAGAGAAACAGAAAAAAACAAACGATTAGTGGGTTCCGTAATTGGTTTTCGGGTCAGAAATAACTGTCTCTACAAAATCCCGATTGACATTTTGAGATCGTTGATAGCACAAGACCGAAGGCTGTCTAATTAATTCAATTAGAATCGCTGTCTCTGGCCTCGAAAAATCTCCAAATTCCCTAGAGAAATTTCTTTCAGATGATTAATACCAAAATGGAAAATCTCTAATCCTTTCACTGGAGGGCACTGAGTAACCATTTCACAATCAAACGTAATTGGATGATGTTGTGATGTATACGAGTACCACCTTAAGCTACAAGTAGTAGGGGGATAGCACCGTCATCAATGGACCGACTAATTTTTTTCATTTAAAAAATTTTATGCGTCTTCGTAGCGTCAGAAGAAATGAGCTTGTTAACGTGCCCCATAAGTCATGGGTTCTTAAAGGTGTTGACATAACAATTTCACTTTCTATTCCGTCTCCTGCTTCTTTGGCTTCCCTAGTTTTATTTTATTTTATTTTCTTTTTTATGTGCCATTAACATTTGGGTGATGAATGTTTGTGTGCTTAATGTGGAAATATATTTATTGTCATTCGGCTATCTCTCGCCCTCCTGGAGTGTGGTACGAGTAGTTGCTAGAAATGTGTGGGCGCCTTGTTCTTCAGACTGACTTTGTGTATTTCAACTTTGCTACGTGTTGCTATGAGAATGCATTCGAACGCCCTTTTGGTGGAAAGCAATACATATGTTGTTAGCTAGTGGTAAGGACAGATTTGTCTATCTGTCGCCTCCTTAGTTTGTTGCTGCGAGTTGAGTAAATCAGCGGAGATAAGAAAATAAATTTGCATTGGGCAACAAGTTGGCGAGAAAAAATATTCCAGTTATAACGGAGGGCTAACCTACAGGAGGTGACAGTAGTTGTGCTGTGGGTAGCTGAAGAAGTGATTTGTAACTCTGAAGAATTATGATCACCCAGTTGAATTTAGTTATACTTTGTTGCAAATGTTGGTGTGTACTTGAGATAGAAGAAGGATTGGCTAAGGAGGTAGCCAGACATAGTTTTAACAGTTGTCAGTTTACAAGGAAGCCGTAATTGATCATAAATCTTGATCGTATCTATTGCACAATCCGTTTCACAATCAAGTAAAAGCGTAACATTTTGAAAATATGGAGCAAATACGTTATTTCATCATCGGTGATAAAGGAACATGTCTACCGAGCATAATTTGATTTGAAAGGTAATGATTTTGTTAGTGGAGTCATTGACATCTTATTCAAAGTCCAAAGCCTTAGGAGATGCACTACTTTGGGATTTTTTTGGTACGATCCTCAGGATGGTACTCAGACAAAACAAAACTCAAAGTAGAGAGTAGAAATCAATATACATCCTACTTGATGAACAAATATCAATTCGGTCAAATCAGTTTGCAGCCTAAGACACAACAACACTGAGACGGAAAGAAGAGTAGAAACTGGTATCCTTATCAGATATTTCGTCATATATTCGTAAACTAAATGAAGATAGTTATATGGAGTTGGTCACGCTTTAGCTAAGAAAATCATTTAATCTTTGCGCTTAGAATTGACACGACCACAAAATCAAGCGAACGATGGGACTCCTGCTATTGAGTCATCGTAATTGTAGAGAAAAAGATCAAAAAAATATCAAGGATGCTATAGAATTTTATACCAAAGCTCGTTATGCATTTACCTCTTTAAAAAATAATAGTAAATAAAATGTGGTTGTTCATTGTTATTCAACAAAATAATTTTTTTTTGTTGACATGCCTGTTTGATCAGTTTAATTGATTACAGCTGAGATGTAATGTTTGTTTTCTTAATATCGAGACTACGACCTTACTTCAGCAACTACACATTATATTTACTCAATCTTTAGAAAGGTGTAGTTTCGCAGCCAGTGTATTGCCTGTCGAATGATGCTTAACTTCGGAATATATAAACAAGCAATGTTATCATTACTTGTCAAAATTATATAATTTGGTAGACTACATTTCCATAGTTCATCGTTCCAATGCTTAATCAATCAGCTGCACTTAAAAAAAAACACTGTGGCGCTGGCAGCTCAGTATGGGCCATGGCCTAGCTTCTTGACACTCATTTGTGTTGCTCATGTTTTCATTTTTGTCACATCTGAGCGGGGCCGAGTCCGAACGGCACTCCTTAGAAGCTCTTTCGTAGGCAATTTTTTACTTTCGGGAGTTTGCCATTGCCCTCCGAAAGGGTGATGGCGATTTGAAAAATTGTTGGTGACCCAGTCAGGAATCGAACCCAGACTTTCTGCGTGATAGTCCAATGAGCTAACTATCGCGACATCGCCATCGCCTCAGCTGCACTTAACATAACTTAATCTATCTTTATAACGCCACCAAGCTTCCAGGTTTCTTCTAGAAGTCTTCTTTCTGTTCAAGCTTTATTACTCTTTATTTTCAAATTAAGTTTAATCCCCTCTACCAATTGTGATATCCTTAATCGAAAGCTGGCTTGACTTCACACCGGTTAAAAAAGATATAATGCTTTTATCATTAAAAAGACTTATAGTATATCAAGGATGAATTTGAACGCCATCTGTGTCTCAGAGAATTCCTATGCTATGCATGCAACATGAGCCCTATTTTTCCTCCTTAATTCAAATAGTTGTTTATAATCGTTCACAGAATTGGGGAATCATGCGTTGCTTTCTCCGCATTTAGAAAAACGCACATTGCAGCGGAGGTAAAAAAAAAAGTGGAGTGCTTTCCGCACCGCAGAAAGACAAGTAACTCTAAGACTCTAAGTAAAATCGTAGCAATTAATGTGGGTCATTAGTAATTTGGCAATCAACCACCCAAATTTGACACATCATTTTATACACACTGCTGTGGTAAGCACCAAATGTGGCTCGTTGTATTTCAGTTACATAGAAAAACAGCTATTCCTACTTACAGCTGCTTCAAAATTCATAAATAGATGAAGCAAGTACTTCCCTCACTATGAAGCAGCTTGTCTACTATTCATGACATGAAAGAATTTAAGCTTATAAACAAGCAAGTAGCCCTTTGTCCTGCAGAAAAATGAAGGGTGATAGACAAACTGTGACCTACTCGTGCCTTGGATCTGCTGTTGAAAATGTTATTTCCCGTGCGCAAGATTGCAAGTAAAATCGTGAGAGTCATTGATAGACAAAATATACACAAACGTGAGGACATGTACACTCTATGGAGAAACCGTTCGATGGACCTTGTCGTCCTAAAAAGGAATAATATAACAACATCTTTCAGAGTAATTACTTATCGCAATCTGTTCACTGAAAATTCAGCTGGGATGAGAGTTGTTGACCTACAGCATATCTATCTGACATCGAGGCAAATCCGACTCATTTACTATGTCACTGGCCGAGTATAAAATGAGCAGCATTATCAATTCAACAAATAATGTTCTGGCACACCACAGGGTCAATCAAAGCCCTAATCAGTATCGTCTTGAATCTCAATCTTTTACTGACCGACCACCTCATTTTTATTTTAGTCACACAAGTGTCTCCGAACAAAGAACCGTGTTTTGTAAGTTTTGAAAATCTTGTAGGACTTTACGAGATCTTGTCATAAAACATCACATAGAGCCCACTTATCCAATTTAACTGAAAATTAAGATTCTTCTTAAAATGGACTGAAATGGCTAACAGGAAAGATTGCTCTTAAAGTGAATGTAGGGTGAACTTCACAGCACTCAAAAGCACGGTATATCATTTTGCTTACACCAATCAAAATACAGTTTGTCAGCGAGTATCATTTCTCAGATTAATCTCTTCTTGACTCGTTGGACTAAGCAAAGTGGTGAGACAAGTAATGTCATTTGTCGAATTCTGCAGAATAGGCCTCTGTTGCAGCGAAAACCTTTTCATTTACAGCGAATCTCTTACCTCTTTGCATTTATTCATATTTAAGAACAGAAAATAGTCGCAAAAAACAGATAGTGTTAAGGTAGAACCATCAGGTGTTTGTTTGCCAAACGAGGAGGTTTTTCACTGCAACCCACATTCACGTCAGTATTCGGCTTCCCTTGACCTATATCATAAATTGGATGACTGGCAACCTCAATTGGACGTCCACGATACCCGGCATTGTTTGTGCCTTTTTTTAAACAAGAAATCTATGAAGATTTCAATCCAAAACTCTTACAATCTGGACTTAAAGGAATAATTTATAAGGAATTTGTGCACTTTAAACTATGATGGCAGACTTTCAAAACGGAACTGATGCTTTTATCAGAAAACACAAGATACCACAATTTAAACTCCTAAAACTCAACGGAGTGGAACTTCCCCTCTAGGACGGCGCGAAGTATCTGGGTGCAATTCTGGACAAAAAACTGAATTGGAATCTTAACGTAGCGGAAAGAATTAAAAATACATATAATGATCTTTTTATCTGCAAAAGATGGTAGGAAAAATTTGGGGCTTAAAACCTGCTTTGGTGAACTGGTTATATACGGTGGTTGTAAGACCAATACTTTCATATGACACACTAGAATAGTGAAATTCAATAAATAAGAAAAAGGCTTACGGAAAATTAGCGGCGATTCTAAGAACGGCTTCCACAGCCCTTACAGGTGCGCTCCGTACTACCACTACGGCTGGAAACAGTGCGATACGACTCTCTTCTTTGGGTCACTTCAGAGCAGTAACTTCGCACACGGCACAGTCCTAGCAGAGCTACTGCCAGGCAATCTAATTTTTAAGGATGATATTCCTTCGTTGGTCAACTTCGACATTCCGTACGATATTATATATCCGGAGAGGGAAGACTGATAAGAAAATGCAGTAATCATGCCAAATGAAATTGCATTTTCACAGATTAAAAAAAAAAAAAGAGGAAGGAACAGGTTCTGGTATCTTCTCAGAAGACCCAAAACTAAGAGTGTCTTTAAAACTACCGGACGCAAGCAATATCTTCCAGCCCTTGCTGTCCTCAGGCCGGCTGAGGTAATGAAGATGAGATCGGTATCCGGGAGCGATATCGCTATTAACATCGACAGCCAGGCCCGATAAAGCCAATGAAATCGACCAACATCAACTCTGATATAGTCAGGGGCTGTCGCATAATGTTTAAAGCATTATGCAGTCAGGACCGGGTGAGACTGTGCTCGATGCCAGGCAGTGCTTCCAAGAACAGAAGGGATAGTCCATTATAGTGAGTCCTTTGCATAGTTAGGGGCACTATTTAGGAAAAAATCAAAAAGACTGCCAACCTAAGGTGGTCAAGTCTTAAAGGACATAGGGTATCCAAGGCTCTTTAACAGGAATAAGTTAAGGACAACAATAGGAATCCTGACAGGACACAGTCTTCTACTGAGACTCAAATTGTCAGATACGGATATCTGCAGATTCTGCAGTGGCCTGCAAGATGTTGAGGACATAACACAAATACTGTGTGAAACCTAGAGGAAATACGTAGACGGCGATAACTTCAAAGCCCTTTTTGGCGTTTGCAAAGAAATTGGATGCTTTACCAGGGATATTATATAGATTTTTCCCTTTTGATTAGAAATTCCACGGGTTCCACAGAGATCGAGATGAGTCCGTTTTGATGCCTAGTGTTTGTATGATGGCTGTGTTATAAGCAAGGTCGACCACATCTCAAATTACAGCTGCAAATAGTTATATTCCCCCAAACATAAATTTTAAAGATGGGTAAACATGGAATGCAGCACTGTTGGATTATGAAGCCACTATATTACTTGATCAGTTAATAAGGACCGAATTTTACGAAAATCTTGGTTACAACATATTGAAAGACTAAGGTCGTTTCAACATTGATTTTATTATGAAGCACAAAACATGTGTCGTTATTGGTATACTCCACTACTTGTCTCTGTTCCTGTTTTCTACTTCAACAAAAATTAAATTAGAGGATGACCAGGTTTACAGAATTCCAAAAAATGATTATAAAATCAAAGTGGCAGACCCAATTAATACGAAATACAAAGAATTACCCACCCATAGCTCTTAACACCCAAAACAAAGTAAACAAAAAACAGTTTATTTGATGGCTATTCACAAAGTTTCCCCCTTCTCTTACAATTTTATGAAACTCTTCGAAGCCGACTTTAAAGCAAAAGTTACGAATAATGATATATTTCATACAAGTATACGTACATACATTATGGTATATCACCCTCATAAGTTCAAAGTAATCACATCAGTATCATCTCCAACATTTCTTCTCTTCTCTACACAAAGCCTTCCCAAATTTGGTTAGCCAAACCCTAACCCAAAAATTCTAATTTGGCAATAGGTCACTGTTACTCACAGTTAGGAAAACATTAAAAGCAATAAATAAATTTCTGAATAATACAAAACTACCACATAACCCCATCAAGTGAAAAAAAAAAAAAAAAAAAGAACAAATATAAAGGTACTTACGATGATCCATTTGAGACTCGTGAACTTTCCTCCGAGTCACGACGTCGCCTCTTCACATCAACACGCTTCTGGCGTGACACACTACAAACAAAGAAAATACAAAAATTTAAAAAAAATCAATTTCCATTGTCTATTTAGCCTAATTAGAAATTGCTAGATGGAAAGTACTCTACTTACGGCGATGTCGCTTCAATAGTTGCTGAGGTATCATCAGAATCAACACGCCTACGTTTGTCCCTATGTCCTCCGGATGATCTATCACGGGAATGATGACGTCTACGTGTTCTGGGCATCTACCAAAGATGAAAAATAAAAATTATAAAATCGATAAACTACGAGTATCTATCAGTAGCAGAGAAGTGAAATGAATAAAATTTTCCATTTTACACTCAAAGTAAAATTTAAATAGAAACACCCCCGGGCTACGAGTACTAAGCTGGTAGGACAGAAAAACAAAACCTAAAATGAATATGAAGGTGGGTTTAAGTGGTGTCTGTAAAGGAAATTACCAAATCACGTTCTAAATTACAATTAAGTCCAGTTGAAGGCGTGGACAATGTTAGCTAAATGAACACCAAGAAAATTACCATTAACTCCTTGACGTCGAACACTACTCGTACTTTCTCTCTATTGACGTAAAATATTCAAAGGCAATTGCTAGGTAACACCGTGAGGATTAAGACAGAGATGGGCAAAGCCAGGAGCGATATTTTGTTTGTCTGTGCAATTGATTGAATAAGTTAAACGATAATTCCCCGAAGCTCAGATGGAAATATTTGCTTTGGCGGAGGATTAGAGGTTAGTCGTTGATTCATTTAAGCGATAACGATTGCAAAGGTGTTTGCTTTTGATGGAGACAGTGTTTGTTATTATTTTGGAAGATAGCTTAAGGTCAAAATCCTTGAATCACTTGCAAACAATATGTGAAAATTACAATAGCCTTTGTTTTGGGAATGTTAAGGTCATGCGACATTGACACGTGACACTGTCCGAGTATATGTTTTGTAAAATCAATAAGTAACTAGAAAATACGACTTTGATATCAACGACGACCGAAACAGCTGATATTTTTAGCTTCAAGTTCAAACACAAACTAACACTTTATGACGTGGTTAGCAATTATCACCTGCGATATCAGCTGCTGATTGTAAACTGAAACTGCCTGCTACACGAATGCATATTGAAATATAAAAATAAAAGTAAATTTGTTAAAATTTGATTTGATGTGTCTATGTTTTGCACTAACGAATGCTAAATTATTTCGCCGTTAGTGACAGATTTGAGAAGCACAATGTCACTGTGGCAAAAAGATATTTAAACGTGTCAGGGTATCAGATAAGAAGGCAAGAAGACATTTTACAGAGAATTTCAGAGATAAGTGATTTCAATTAAATTTGACGCATGCAACGGAATGGAATTACGAGTATATTTAAAAGTTTTTAATCATGTACCAATTTGCGTTGTTTGATTGAACAGAAATGTATGACATCTCTGCGACTACCTGTTAAGGTTAATTAACTACTTCTTCATGAGCTGAAATCTACATCAAATAATAGAAATAGGATGGGAATGTTTTAATGATAAAATTTAAAATATCGTTCAAATGAACTGGGTTCAATCCGCGAGTTATACACCGATAAAAAAATAAAAAAACAAAACTTTCGTAAAAATCTTTTTTATGAAAGCCTCTCATTCTCTCATCATTCGGACGAACAGCACAGTAAGTTGGTAAACTAGACCTATGTTCATCAATTTATTTTATTTTCTTATTTTTGAATAGGAAAATATATCCGAAATACCACCCAAATAGGAAGCCTTAGTTAATTGTTGGCTGTATAAAGAGGTAAAATTTAAATCATTACATTTCGGCCGTGATGCTACGTCTACTGCTACGACCTTTGTACTCGTAAGATTATTTATAAAAACGCAAGCATTTTGCTTTGGACATATGGTATAAAAAAGAACACTGTAGCGCTGGCAGGCCGGTATGGGCCATGGCCTAGCTTCTTGACACTCATTTGTGTTGCTCATGTTGTCATTTTTGTCACATCTTTGCACTCATCGCCGAAATGTGATGGCGATTTGAAAAATTGTTGTCTATGCCGGGGATCGAGCCACGGACCCTCTGCGTGATTGTCCAATGAGCTAACCATCCCGCCATTGCCACCACCATATGGCATATGGTATGGTACCTGTTAAACACCGACGACCAGATGTGTCATGGATGGAGCTTTCGCCACAAGTAACTGTCAAGGTGATTTTCATGCCAAAATATAAAAAGGAGCATTTGACAGTATATTCTGAAAGTATATATACGTCTGCAAACAGACCAAGGTTAATTAACTTTGCTGCGGGCGAAACTTCACTGTTTGTTCCCACTTAAATATCAACTAGCAGACATAGTGGTTATGTAATCATCAAACCTTTAACCAAATTGATCATGTTGCAATCAACGCAATACACTTCTTCAGTGTTATAGATTTCTAAAAGGGGAAGAACATCCGCTTCTCCAAAAAAAAAAAAGAACATGAGATAGGCGCGATCAAGGAAATAAAGAGGTGCTACTCGGAAGTTTTAACAAAATGTGAAAATATCGTGTAAAGGCAACATAACTTGTACAATAAATAAGGAGACTTAGTACATAATAGAGTCACAGTCAGCACTGAGGATATGGAAAAAATACTTGCCCAGAGGATTATTCAGATTCCGCTGTAAAGTAGAATGAATCAATCACCCTGCCCGGTGAAAGTATGGAGATCCATTCATCCGTGAAGATAGAAATATTCAAGCTGAAGTAAAGCAGAGGTGTTGGAAGGGACCTGCTATTTAAGGCAGGTCTATTTAATTCGAATGTATATGGCCTGCTGCATAAACGGTGCTACAAGAAATAAAACACTCTTAACTGCGCTTATCACAAATATCAGTCTCCTTAACATTGAAGATCTCGTGCGAATATACTCAGTTTTTGGCAAAACTCGGCAAGCTCTTACTGGTGCATTCGTAATAATAATTGTCAAAAAGAAGGGACACACAAATCGTCGAAGCAGACAGAGAGTCACACTCGTCAGCTTTAACTTTGAAGACGGCATGGACTATGTACAACTCGGTTCAATTATTAAATCTGATAAGACATCTTGTCAGAAATCAAACGACCAGTAGCTGTTGCAAATCGCTGTTTATCTTTGTTTCTGTATGCGTTAAGAGATTAGAAATACCTCGCATTAGGTTGCGCGAACAAGTGAAATAAGGCATTAATCAGCTTGGAGTGTGCAACTGGATGGAGTTAAGCGTGATCTCCGCTAAATGGAATAGCCCAGGTCCACATCCATCCAAGTAAGAAAGTTAGTCCAAAACTCGAAAAAGCTGCAAGACGTTGCGACAGTGTGTCCTTGTGAAGCATGTCAAAACAGTTTAAAAATAAGGGAAAAATTTGAAAGGTACTTTATTAGGCATTGACGAGGACCGACTTATGAGATGTAAAGAACAAATGGGTCCGTGGCAAGAAATTCCTGTACACGCTCTAGACCTTCAGTGACTGAAATTGCTAGAATATCTTAGAATTTTAGAAAAATATAGCATCTGATACGAGTATATGTAAATAGCATCACCCAACCCGACTATCAAGTGCTCCCGATAAAATTCATCTGACAGAGGACGAAAAATTGAGGAGCAAGGTCGAACACCATTGTCTATATCTAGCAAAAACTTTCTTCAGGAAACTTATAAGAATATGATTAGGTACAGCACCAAAACCAAGTTAATTGAGACCCATGTCGGCTGGAGACAGTTTTGCTATGCTTAATACAACCGGGAACCTAAATACTAAACTTAAAAACTAACAACTTTGGGAGTAGTAGAAGAGAGGCTTAGGAAGATTTAAAAACACTGTTACAATGTATTAGCTGACGAATTAAGAGTATGTGCCTATGTTTCCAACTTCATGTTTTTATGGTTTTAGAGTAAACTTCAGGCGATTGGAATAGGGTGGTAAATGCAGTAAGTTCAGGGGAAAGTTGTAACGCGTTTTCGAATAAATATTATAGCTTAACATTTGTTTACGTTGATTTCTATGAAATGTTGTCGGCAACAAATGGAAGAGCTGTCAAGTTCTTCTTGCAGTGCAAACCCATCACAAGAATGCGAAATCTGGATATACGAGTACAATTATAAACGCGTAGTTAACATTGCTATTCGTCAGAATGAATAACAGCGGACCAAGATGACTTCCTTGGGGTACGCCGGAGATGGCATTTATAGATTCAGATACTGTAAACCTAAGGACATTCTAGTGTTTTTATTTATTTCCCGGAAGTGAGAGTCTGGAGGGCTATAAAAATATTCATCTTTGGCTCTCTCAACTTTTTCATTGGATGCAAAACGCTTCCCAGAAACAAATTTCTTCAAGTTAAGGAACAGATGGAAGTCTAAGGGTGTCAAATCAGGAGAATAGGAGCGATGGCCGAGCAAATCCCGTAATTTTCCCTTCCCCTTCCCATTGTCCTGGTTAAAGATGATTTTTTTTCTCCTTCAAACCAGACCTCTACTTGCGAATTCGCCTCTAATTGTTCTGCCTTTTTCAATGTAATCAATTAACAGGATACCTTTCGCATCGCAAAACACGCTGGCCATACTCTTTCCGGTGGTCGACTTCGCTTTCTTTAGTGCTGAACCAACGGCTTCCACCCACTGCCTCGGATCTCTATTGCGCATTTGCCTTTGATCGGCGTTCAACAAATGCGGCACACATTTTGAGGAAAGCTTTTGCATCTCTAAGTTTCTGTTCAAGATGTTTCGCACCCATTTTTCCGATATCTCCACAGCCTCAGCTATTTTACTCCCCTTCACTCGCCATTCATCCAAAACGATATCATGTACTATTTCGATTGTTCCAGGTGTGGTTGCGGTTTTTGGCCGTCCTTCACGTGTGTCTTCTTCGACGGACGTGCGACCGTGCGTTTACGGTTGATAAGGAAGGAGCAGAGTCGCCGTAAACTTCTTCAACTTTAGATGAATTTCTCTAGGGGTTAGTCCACCCAAAACGAAGAATTGTATGTCCGCGCGATGTTCAATTTTATCCATTTTAAAGAAAAACACGCAAGAAGTCTACTGCAAAAATTCGTGTAAACAAACTACTTGAGAGAATAAGTTGAAACTTGTCATACACACTAATGATACGTGCACCCAGGTAGAAAACATAATTTTTTGCTGATTGGAAGGCCATCTGTGAGCGTCAGGCCGAAAACTTTTCACTTTGCCCTCGTACCTTATAAGAATCCGTATTGGTTTTTCGAAAAGATGAACTTACCGTGTCCACGTTTAAAGTAGAATTGATCAGGGTCTTTGCAGTAATTAGGGAGCAACAGATGAAGAATTCGTCAAAGAGTTTCGATTTTAATCAGAGGATATATAGATATACAAACAAGTTAAAAAAATCAACGTTTTGGGATCAGAGATTAGACCTTAACTACGATTCAAATGATTTTTATATACATATATAATCACAAAATTTAAAGAAGTTGAACAAAAAAAACCTACATCGCATCGTGAACCTAGGTGTGCGTGGCACAGTAGAGATCTAGGTTAAAAGGAGTTGGCTGCATACTGGAACGATACAATTTACTGCAGCCGTGAAAAAGATCTGATTGAGCTGTCTTCCTGGATTGTTGGTGATAACACTGAACTGTAAAATACCGGAGTACTTGAGGCAAACCTATTTTTCAGAAGGTTTTATTTTTGTTTAGTTCCTTCGTGCGACATAAGGCGCCTACAAAAAATGGCAGGCCATCGTGTTATGAGCTTTGCAGGTCCCCTCAGCTTAACCCAAGTATTTGGGCCCGAAAGCGTTCTAACACGTTAATATAAATTTACATATTTCCTACTACGTTCAACATGTCGATTTGTATGCCAACAAGATCGAATTTACGGAAAGCCTTACTTCTCGTCTCCATTTAGCGGCAGCTGATAATCCTCGTTTGCTGTCCAAGGTCCATGACCATTCATTCATCGATTTTAACTTGTGAGTTTTGGTTTAGAAGACCCAATATTAAAGATTTTGGAAGATAAAAAGAGCGTCTTTGTCCATTATGAGGTGACATAAGTGATTTTCCATCACCTATTGTAGTAGGGGCTTGGGTTGCACTCACTTGTCATATTCACTAGGTACTTTATCTACTGATTTTCACTCGTTTTGACAAGCGATTCAGTTACTTTTACGATATGCAAAAACTGGTTCGATATAAGGGTTGTTTAAAAATAACAAGCCGTTTGTTTAGCAGTCTCCTTCTTTATAAAATGGTGGTGTTAAATAGAAATGAGCGGAAAAGGAGAGACGAACACCGGCTTCTCAGGAGGAAGAAGAAAGAGCATGAGAAGCGCGCGATCGAGGAAATTGAGAGATGCTACTCCAGGAATGTGGTTCGGAAGTTTTACCAAAAGGTAAAAATAACATGCCGCGGAAACAAACCCCGAACCGAAGCCTGTAGAGATGAACAAGGGAACATCGTAGTAGAATCGCAGTCGATGCTGAGGATTTGGAAAGATCATTTCTGCAGACTGTATAACGGCGATGACGGACCAAATACCGCTGTCAGGCAGAATCAACCTTTCAACCTGGACAATGATGATAGCCATATCGAAGCTTGAGTCCAACAAAGCTGCTGGAGCGGACGGCCTGACTGCCGAGCTCTTCAAAGTGGCAAGCAATGACTTCGTAAGGACTATCCACCAATTCATCTCTCAAATACGGTTGAATGAAAGTATGACCGATGAATGAAACCTCAGCATTGTTTGTCCGATTATCAAGAAAGGCGACCCTCTGAACTGCGCCAACTACAGAGGCATCAGTCTCCTGAACATCGCATATAAGATCTTATCCGCCGTGTTGTGTGAACGCCTGAAGCCGTTCGTCAACAACCTGATAGATCCATATCAGTGTGGCTTCAGGCCAGGAAAGTCCACCATCGACCAGATATTCACACTACGGCAGATCTTGGAGAAGACCCATGAGCTTCAGATCGATACCCACCACCTATTCATCGATTTTAAGGCCGCGTATGACAGCATTTATACAGACGAGCCAAACTCGTCCGTCTGTACAGGATGACGATGGAAAATGCACGCTGCTCCATCAAGGTCGGCAAAGATTTCACCGAGACCTTTGATGTCCAGAAAGGATTTAGACAAGGCGATGCGCTGTCATGCGAGTTTTTCAACATCGTACTTGAAAGAATAGTGCAAAACTCACGAGCAAACACAAGAGGCACTATCTTTCAAAAGTCCGTCCAACTACTCGCATACGCCGACGATATTGACATAATCAGGAGAAAGCAGCGTGATGTCAGTGGCGCTTTCGCGAGTATTGAGACGGAAGTGGCGAAAATGGGTTTAGCGGTCAATGAGAGCAAGCCCAAGTACATGCTGTCAAGCAAAAGGGACAATCAACACCGATGTCTCGGACTGAACGTCACCCTCGACAGATATAACTTTGAGGTAGTTAAGGACTTTGTCTACCTAGGCTTCGCTATAAATACAGACCACGACACCAGCGCTGAGATCAAGCGAAAGACAACTCTTGCCAACAGCTGTTTCTTTGGGTTAAGAAGGCAATTGAGTAGGAAAGCCCTCTCTCGGACAACAAAAGTCACCCTTTATAAAACCTTAATAATCCCGGTCCTACTCTACGGCGCAGAGGCATGGACATAATCAGAAATGGATGAGGGTATTTTGGTTGCTTCGAGAGAAAAATTCTTCAGCGACATGGACCTAGCCAGAAGAGTGAAGATCCAAAGACTGAGATGGCTGGGTCATGTAGAGCACATGGACACCAATGCTCCGGTCCGAAAAGTCTTCGAATCCGCTCCCGAGGGACAGCGCAGTAGAGGAAGGCCAAGACTCAGGTGAAGAGATCGAGCTGGCTGGAGAAGCTTGTTGACTGAGGCCCAGGTCCACCCCGGACTGTAGCGCCACCTAAAGTAAAAGTAAGGTGTTAAATAGAAGCTTTACAATGTGCAATGTAACACAAATAACATAACATTAAAGTCTACGACGTTGCAGTGACGTGGTTCGATTGTAACAATGTAGCGTAACCCAAATTCCGTAGTTTAGTTCTTTTGTGCAATCAAAAAAAGAACTCACATTGCTTATTTCACGAGACCAAGTGCTCGTGCATCGGTTGCCACTTTAAAGAAACGTCGTTTAATACACAAGTGCATGCGTCAGTGCAAGAAAAATATTTTTTTTACATAAAATCAACTCCTTAACACAAAATAGAATATAGACATTCAATGAAAAATGTTCACTTCCATAGTAAAAAGACAATATGGATGTAATGTCAAGTATTCAAATTTAAGGAGACAAATGTGATGGGAAAGCTGAAGGGGAACTCATCAAATAATAAAGAAGTGCCACGAATAACTGAATAACACTTTTAATCACACTCTTACCTTCACAATATCTTGTCATAAGTTTAAACAAACTCTTTCAAATTTGACTGACAACTTTTGATTTTATGTTAATTTCTTATTAAATAATTAGCTCGCTGTTAAACAGGAAAATGTCATTAATCAACGTAAAGGATGCAACTATCAATAAATACCACAAACGAACACCAATTACCACAAGGGAGAAAAGAAGAACAGCAATTATTATTTGAAAAACTGTTTTAATGATTTATTTTTGATTTTCCTTCAGAAATAAATATAAATAATAATTTATAAATAGATACGCCATCGTTGTACCGTAATGATGGCTTCTTGCCCCGCCAACTAAACCGACAGTCATTCTGTCTACGATCACCATACATTGGCATTTAATAATTTCGCAAAAATCTACAAAATATATGGTACAAGCATATATGCACCTAAAACCTAAAAGATACATACAGAAACAGAAAGATAGTTTCTTTTTTTTTGTAAAAATCTCCTTCACAAATACCCCAAGGAATAATTATTCTTGTGCGAGAATCGTGCTAGAGCGAATGCATTACGCAAGTACATCGCCATCAACAAAACAATCATTAAGTGATGTAAAAGCACGCAAAACACAAAAATAAGTTCACGCGATTTTTCAAATTCCAAGTACAAGATATATATATGTATTTTTGTTCAGAGTGAATGCGATTTGTGTTTTCTGTTTTTGCTGTTCCTTTATTTACTCAAGTGCAAGTGGAAATTTGTGGAACTAAACCATGAAAAAAAGTTAGAAACACTTGTGTGGGAAATAAATATTCACATGCTCTAGGTAAGCAGTACTTGACATAAAAATGAAATAAATTCAAATGGGACATTGCCGTTCATTACTACGAAGTCGTTGTCACATAATTTTAAGTTAAAGAATTATACCTACAAATATGTATGTTATGTGAAAAGTGGAAAGAACAATAAACGACAGAAAAGTTATATGAAGGAAGTTTAAAAATTAAACGAACTACATCCTAAAGTCGTTTAGTGTTAAGAATAAACATTCAGTTACAATATATTGTTAGTAATGTACTGTTCATATCCTTTGAAACTTCTTTATGTTAATTGTCTGTGTACATTTAAGGGCACTAAATAAGAATGGTTGAAAGAAGATAAAACAATAGCAAATCAAAAGTGCTACAAGAAATTGATTTTAAATGTGACTATCACCATGTTCTAATAATCCTATCATACAAGACGAGGGTCTCGAGCTTATTCTGCTTAAATATGTCCTCTATTATTACCAGACATCTGCATGGATACATTCACGCAATGGATAAACAACTTGATTCATGGGTACTTCTCATTACTCTCATGAGACCTGTGAATGAGTCTGAATGAGTGCGAGCTTTAAAGTTGTGTTGTGCGTAGCTGTGCTGTTGACCGTCGAAATTTATACTCATTCATCTCATGGATTGGCTAACTCACATTCACCCTACTCACGCACAACAGAATCCCAAAATCGTCTGCGCAATAACTCGATTAACTCCACCCTTATACAGAATTCACACATACCCAAAATAAAGAATGCTATGGGTAGTGAGTTATGATGAGTGTGAATCATGGGTTGTATGAATCCTGTGAGTTATGAGACCTTGTTGCATTCATATTCATATGCATTCATAATTCTCTTCACTCAATGATTAAACCTGCAAGTTTAAAAGTCGTGTGTAACCCCTAGGTCATTGAGTGAGGAATCACTGTGTGTGGATTGAATGAATATGGTTCATTAATTTCATTACCCATTTATGGCATGCAGGCAGATCTCTAATTCTTACTAATCCACAGAACTTATCAGAAACTTCAATCGGTCTAGCCCCAATAATGAAGCCATTTCATTTTTGTTGTGCACAAGGCGCGTGTATTCATTGACACATCGATCAAGGTACGTAACGTACTGTGAATTGGATCGGGTTAGATCCGGATAGCTCAATTCGAAGGAGAAGATGGAATTTTAGTTCTTCTGGTTCTGCTATCACAACGAATAACTGTAGCAATGTTAACGTACTTAGATAGCAGTGCAATATTTCAAGGTGTCCTTCAGTTAGTTAGCGCGGTCTAGTGTCAACTGCCTAGGGTTGTACGCTTCAAGTTGATTAGAGTCTCTTTCCATTCTGACATCGCTCTACAGCTCAAAGAGATCGGTGTAGAATATCCTCCTCCAAGCCGACGAAATCAAAAACGAGCAAAATCCCTCCTTTCTTTCTTTCTTCTTATCACAATATGATAATAAGCATTTGAAATGTAAATGAAAGACCGATAACTAATACTAAGCTTAGGCATCGTCAGTTCGATCTGGGAGGATTTAAGGATAAAAAAAAGCTTCTGCGAGTGCAGATGATTACGCAGTCTGTATTTTTTACTCGGTGTCCGAAAACCCGTGGTTCGAAAGATCTAAGGAATTTCTGGTCGAATCGGGTTTACGTTGAAAGATTTTTCAATCTAACACAGTCATCGTTGGTCAGAATCATCCACACGTTACTACCTCCACATTTATGTGTCGTATGTTAATTCAAAGCATTTACTACTGTGTCCAAAAAGTAGTCGGAATTGTTTTATAAATCAAAAAATCTTTATTTATTCTTCCAAATCAATCTCGTCGCCTCCCGATATAATTTACTTATGCCCCACCACTTTTTCCAGTCCTCGAAGCATGCCAAAAAGTCTTCTTCCGGTATAGCCTTCAGAGCGCGCGCCGATTCACGTTGAATGTCTTCAATCGACTCAAAACGGTTTCCTCGGAGTGGTCTTTTGAGTTTTGGAAATAGCCAGAAGTCACACGGAGCCAAATCAGGTGAATGAGGTGGTTGCGGAACGATATTGGTTGCATTTTTGGCGAAAAAGTCACGAAGAATCAGTGCAGTTCATTCAGCATTTTTGGTACCAATTGAGACTTGACACGTTTGAGGCCCAACACATCTTTCAAAATGGTATTAATTGATCCTTTTGATACGCCAATTTCATCAGTAATGTCTCTTATAATAAATCGACGGTTTGCAAGCACTAATTCTTTTACTTTTTGGATGTGAGCATCGTCAGTTGAGGTCGATGGTCGACAAGGGCGCTCTTCGTCTTCAACGTGTTCTCTACCTTCTTTGAACAATTTATACCAATCATATGTTGTTGATTTTGGTAGAGCTCTAAGCCTTCTTCAACATTTTCAACGTTTCTGCAGCATTTATTCCCTTCAGGAAACAAAATTTGATCGCACTTCTTTGTTCAATAATTTCAGACATTGTTAAAATTCCCAAATTCACTTTTTGTGTCGCACAAAAACAAGCGTAACTCAAACACTAATGAATATGTTGTCATATAATTTGGCATGGAAGTCAGTAACAGTTGTACCAACTTAAAAAAAAATATATTGAGCGAAAATATTTACCCGCGTAATTTAAATCGAAAAATTCCGACTACTTTTTGGACACAGTAGTACAACCTTCTTTTTAAAAAGAATACAACTATGAAGTAGCCTGATAAAGACATACATCCATTGCTCGATTTCAACAGTGCGAATTCAGTTTTGTCAGCTAAGGGAACGTAGTGAACGAAATTTGATATTAGAATTTTTAATCTGTCTGTATGAGTTGAGTTTTAGAACTAAACTGTGCTGCAACAATGTTGTCTATAGATGCTAACGAGAAAATGAATATAATAAGTTTCATTTAAGATTTAAGTCACTGTCAGTGTACTTACAATAACGACGGTTTCGTAACAATTGGAAATAATACATTGAGAAAGCTAGGTGCAGTAATTTGTTTCTCAAAGAACAAGGTATACCTTCATAATAGAAACAGATTGCGGCAGGTAGTGTCCAACAACTTCGTCCGATGATGCGTTTCACATATAAAGTATGATTAAAGGAACGTTTATTTTCGCTTAATAATTAAGTCACGGAATAGCCAAGTGCTCCGGAGACCACATTTCCTTTATCTGGTTGACAAATATTTGAAGAAAAATTCAAAAATATCCAGAAAAAACTGTGTGTTCAACTTTGTAAGTAAAAAGGTATCTCTAGAACTATAGAGCGCTATCTTAACCCAGTGCTAATTTAAGACGTTTATATCTGTCAAACCAATTGTCAGATTTCAAACCGCCAGTGTGATTTTTATTCAGTAGCCTTCGCAATTGTATCGTGATGACATTACGATGACCCAAATTATGGTTACACCCAACAGAATCGACTATCCGCCGTATTGTTGAGTGTTGTCAGATTTGTTTGGAAGATGCAGCGTCAGCGAGACGCATAAGAATAGTAGTTAGCACTAAAGAAAATACGAATATTGCATCCGTTCAGGAGAGTATGGAAGAAAATCCAAATTGATTGATGTGACGTCCGCCACGTCTTGAACTTTGTCCGTCCACTTTACGAATATTTTACGGACAGATCTTGATTTGAAGACTGGCATAACCTAGCTTGCGAATGGTTATGAATTGTTAGAATTGAATTGACCCTCCCTTGAATTGAAATTTAAGTGAATGGGCATTGGATTCGCCTTTTTATCGACATGTTCAGCGATGAGGCTTATTTTTAGCTCAATGGGTAGGTCAATAAGCAAAATTGTCGCATCTGGAGTGAAGATAGTCCACATGAGATTATCGCGAGATAATCCACATGGCGCGGTCTGTGGGTTGGTGTAGTCATCGGACTATATTTCTTCAAACTTGAAGCTTATCAGCATGTTACGGTCAAGGGACTTTGCTATAGAGCAATGATTAACGACTTTTTCGTTTCCCGATTGAATGTGAAGGAGATGTAGTTCCAGCAGGATGGCGCTACGTGCCAAAACGTGCAAAACGAAACATTCAATGAACGGAATGGCCCTGTAAATTGGCCCCCAAGATCTTGTGATTTGATGCCTCTTGATCGACATTGGAACCGCATTGAAACCCAACATTATTCGTGTAATTGAAGACATACGGCCTCAAATGCTTGAAAATGTGGTCGAAAACGTTGTCCCTCGGATGACATTCATCAAATCCAGCCGTAAATTTGCCCGAATTTGTATTTAAAAATTAATTGCAAAATGTATTTCTGTACTGAAAACAAACAAATCGGTTGATGGATCAATTTTGCTGAAGATGTTCTAGAAAACAAGATAAACGATCTAATGGACGGAAGCTCTAAGACCTTTCATTTTCTCAAAAATTGGAAAAGAGGGCGAGTCTCATTACTTGCACGTCGAGTAGTGCCAGGCATAATCTCTAGAATTTACCATAGTTTGTAGTCTATTGAATTGATGTCTGGGCTATTACATGAGCAATCATCCACAGAAATGAAGTTCGGAACATGGTTTTGACATTTTTCTCTTAAAAAAGGAACTAAGTGACCCCTTTCATCGTAGGCGACTTCTCAAAAAACTTACAGAATCTGGGTGGTGGCCCAGTTGATCGCTTACAAAATGCTTTCAGGAAACACAAAGGTAGTAGTACGCACTAAAACAATGAAACACTTAATTCCGAGATTTCGCCAAATTGTTTTCGAAATTGGATAAAATATTACTGTTAACCTGACAGCAAACTCGTAACTAAAATGCTTCACTTATGCCATTGTAAATGAGAATAATGAGAGCTGGGGTTTAAAGACGTCCTTAATTTTCGCCTGAAAAATATTGCAATCACAAGGTGCCCGAATTGATAGCTTGGTTGCCATTAAGCTAGAGAAATTTCGTCTTCTTGTCCGTAATCGTTTTCGGTATTTGGACAAGGAATCGAACTTAGGTATATTTGGTTTCGATATTGACTCTCCAGGGTTGGGAGTCCGAATAGTTGGGAGAGTTTTTCTTCACTCGGAATGATTCGGTTTATCAACTTTAACGGTTGTTTTGTACTTGAAACTCTACAACAGCCAAATCTACATGTTAGTGTTATGCCTTCACATGCAGATTTTTCTAACTGATTTCCAAATACACAAATGAAAGACTTGTCATGAATAGGATTCGAACATTGACCCTCCGAGTGAGAAGCGATGGCTAGTACCACTACACCACAACGATCTTAACCCCCTCCGCTACGACATCACTTGAAAGGCTGTCTAACTGAGAGAAAAGCTAAGATTCTCCTACTGCTGATTATATTGCCAGCAGTATTTCTCTTGCATATTACAGGGAGAAAATGATAAGTACTTTTGACGTAGCTGTTGGATTTGTTACTTATACATTTGCCGTGCAGAATCAGGCTAGTCTGCTAATTTTATTCTAGGCAGATCCTGGCGCATGCTATGTCTCGTACATTCTAATACCTCGTTTATCGGTCAGTTGCCAGAAAGGATTCAAAGGCCAAATAATGCCCTTTATACTAACTGCAAGTTATTACTATTCAACTTACAAACACGTGTATGAGAGTTGACATGGGGTTTCTGGTACATTTAAGTGATCAATGCAAGTGCAAGTTTTCACAGAGTAAACAATTTATCGAACTCCTTTATATTAACTTGACTAGATTGCCCACCTTTATGGCTTCATAAATGAATAATTTTGTAATACAGTGATAGATCTCTAGAAACGAATTGTCATGCCACGAGCCTGTAGAGGCTGCCCCCAATATCAAGTCTCTCTGGTGAATGCATTTAAAAGTTGGCTCAGTCCGCGATCGGTTGCTAGGAACGTACGTCAAAATATTTTTGTGCTCGCACACAGAGAATAGATATTGTTGTACTAAACGAATGACATGTCAATAAACACCCGATACGTTCTATCATAAAGATTAAGTTGATCTTATCTAATTGGTTTATGAAACACGACTGATAGCTTTATCAGTAATGCAATGCATATCATATTATTATGTGCCCCTATAACTCGTGTTAATTAGGCCAGC
The DNA here is from genome assembly GCA_928272305.1 of Volucella inflata. Taxonomy (NCBI): domain Eukaryota; kingdom Metazoa; phylum Arthropoda; class Insecta; order Diptera; family Syrphidae; genus Volucella; species Volucella inflata. The sequence continues at coordinate 208,315,608 of OV743716.1, forward strand.
TAGAATATACGAAGTTAACATGACCTATGCATCAGCGCCAACATTTTTTTCTTAATTAGTACAGCTGCTTGAATATGGTGCAATGATGATATCACATAAAGAATACGATAAAGTGGAGCGTTTGAAAGCTTTAAGAAACAGAGAGGCGCATAACTTGGTTTGAGGGTGGGCGAAAGACAAAACTACAATAAGAATACGTTTTGTAACATTAAATTGCATACAACATCGCTATCTTAGATACAATGTCACCATTAACACTAATGCTTTATAGTTAAACTGAACATCAGTACAGAAATTCAACGAAGACTTACCCTTGCGTTCGTCCCCAAGTGAACACTTTCAACTAACAAAACAATAGCAATAATCAAACAAAAGAAAGAACATCCACCTTTATGCCAAGTAACAATCCCGTCCACTATAAATTTCTAAGCAAACCTGTGTACCCAAGTGATAAACAGAGAAATTGCAACAATGTGACAAAGAATTGCTGTTCAACAAGCGTTCAAACAAACAATGACCATACCAAACTCTAGTGTTTGAATAAATTAGAGTCTCCTCCTCCTAAGGGTTTTCTTTTCAGTTGAATCCTTCTACCCATCGAGAGTTGCCTTTATAAAACTATTGTGACCTTGAGCCTTATAAACAATAGACTTTAAACATCTCGCTTCGATTACGTTACAGTTATGTAAAGCAACAATTAGATGCAGGCGCAAAACAAGTAGCATACAATAGTTCCCCAATAGAAGAAAGGGCCAATCGATAAGGTGACGCAGGTGCTTCTATTTTCCTTGCACGCAACCATTTATTTGTGATTGAGAGAGCGGGGTCTATTTCCACTTTAAGCAGAGCCCATCAGTATTTCTAATACGATTTTGTCAGAAGTGGATTTATCGTGTATGATAGATAAGATTAGTTTATAAAAATACTCGTAGTGCGTGTGAATCGTTGACGGGAAATTAATATTTAATGTCTGGCTCTTGTGCTATCGGCACTAATAGGACGGGGTGGAACAAATGAGTCAAATGAGAGATTTTTGCGAATTTAGCTTTTTTCCACATGTTGACCACCGATTTGAACGACTTAATTTGACGTGTTGAATGAGTAATGAAGTCAATGAGCGACAGCAATTTTAAGCGGAATTTTGCCACAGAAAATGCTAGAACATGGCAAATTCTAGTCGCCTGAGGGAAATGATTTAGACATAAGAGCTCAATTGTTGTATTTAAAGAACAAAAAAGAAAGGCGTTGTACATGAGTGCTCATCAAGGCCTCCAAGTAAGGCACAATTGGCTGATCTAATTGTCAAAATAAATGGAAATACAATTATTGAATCCTAGATTCCGACAGGTGAGTTGAAATGTGGGAAGTAACCACAGGGCTCACTCCCAGACCAGCTTATGTATGAGTATGAAGATTCTATGTCCGCCAAATTCAACAAAATGGGCCGTCTGTGGTGGTGGCAAAACCCCTAAAAGAAGTTCATCCCTATGGTAATGAAACAATTACAACTGTGCATCGATCATGAATCGCTGTCTTTTACAAGTAGACGACACATCGAGGGCAACAGACCAGAGCACCTTGCTAGAGTTACGAAGTCCTTACTCATTGAAAATAAAGCTCCACGTCAGGGGAGTCGACACATATGACAGCGCCTTGCTACACTAATTGTCGAAAGTGTGCGTCGAACTGTTTCGGTTGATACTCGTCGGATTTTCAATTTCATTGCATTTTAACGCGTTCCCTGAAAAAATAGGACGAAGCAGAAAGAACGAAATTGTAACCTGGCAACAATGAAACATGTTGTTATACCTGCGATTAATATGTGAAGAAATCGAATAAGCCAACATTATCGGAGTCAGTTTTGACGATCTGCAAGCATGAAACCCCCCCTTATTATCCATATGGCAATCTCGAGAGTGGCCCATGCTAACTTTCTGGTGCAACTACTTAGCGACCTAGGAGAACTAATACAAAGGAATTGGACTCAACCGTCGAATCGAAGAGAAAAATTTAGTTTCATGAGCCAACCCTGGCAAAGCAAAGCATCAAGACTGTCCCTCTGTGGGCAGAAATTAAGCTCTTCATATGGCAGAACTACCAATTGGCTTCCGCCTACAAACGAAAATTTCGTAATAAAGTTCTATATCGGTTAACAAAGGAGTCTGCGGCACAACGCTGATGTATAGCCTATTGATAGAGAAAAAGGACAACCCCCGTTGGTTAGTCAGAAAAATTCGTCGTCTCTATTAGCTCCTCGATAAGTGTTATGAGTCATTTCCTAAGCACGACAGTAGGATCCTTGGTGATGTTAACGTCAAGTTAGGTAATAAGAGCATCTTCTTGGACGACTCTTGCATATCATTCTCATAAGCCTGCTTAAAAAACCAGGTTGACAATATGCAACATGCAAGAAGCAAAACTAGTATCATAAATGTCCCACGGTTTTAAGGACTCAAATCTCTACCTTGTTGTAAATTAGGCGCAATTCCGAATGTCTTTGGCGACTGTGAACCATATGCTGCTAGGACTGCCCACGGACCGTTTGAGTTGGGAGAAGAGCAATGCCAGAAAGAAGCAGAGAAGCTCTCGAAAGAAACATAATAAACTGCGCCCGAACTTAACCTTATCTATACCCAAGCAGAGTTTAGGTTTTGTAGCGAAAATGTGGTTTTTTTTATTTATATAATTTACGCACGCCTCAAGGGGGTTATGATACCCTTTTACTGTTGCCAGGGCGCGGGCGGAAAGATAGAAGGAGAAGAAAGGAAAACATTGTTGTGATGTACTGGTTTGAAACTCAGGTAAATTTGGTTTCGATTTGGACTCTCCAGAGTTTTCCTTGACTTAGAACGATTCAGGTTATAAATTTTAACGGTTGTTTTGTGCTTCAAACTCTACATGCCAGTGTTATGCCTTCACACGCAGATTTTTCTGACTGAGTATTGCACGAAAAATTGAAAATGATTGGTCATTTTACACGCCAAGAGCTTCAAACCTAAAAATTTGACTCCGTTCAACATTGAACAATATCTTAGCAATGCGGAAGATCCTGCGAGACTGCCCTCCAAAATATGGGGAGCAAAATCGAAGATGCACTCGAAAAGAGGCAGTACGCGCTGGGCATTTCCATTGACACTGAGGTTGCTTTGACGATGTGTATAACTCGGCCAGACAAAACGGCATAGATGAATCACTTGTTGCGTGGATGAGGCAAATGTTGATGAAAAGGACGCTGACCCCGCTCCCGTGATAGCGGGGATAAACAAATGTAGAACGCAAAGCACGGTCCTCTCCCTACTGGTTCTAATATCTACGCTTCGGCATATGCAGACGATGTAGTTGCACTGTTTGTTAAATTATAACTTGCGGCTGGCTTTCAACCTGGACGATAATGACCAACAATTCCGTCCACCCGACCTGGATGAAGTGAAGATAGCTATATCGAAGCTTAAGTCCAACAAAGCTGCTGGAGCGGACGGCCTGACTGCCGAGCTCTTCAAAGTGGCAAGCAATGACTTCGTAAGGACTATCCACCAATTCATCTATCAAATACGGTTGAACGAAAGTATGACATTATGATCTGCGCCAACTACATTGGCATGAGTCTCCTTAACACCGCTTACAATATCTTATCTGCCGTATTCTGTGAACGCCTGAAGCCGTTCGTCAACAACCTGATAGATCCATATCAGTGTGGCTTCAGGCCAGGAAAGTCCACCATCGACCAGATATTCACACTACGGCAGATCTTGGAGAAGACCCATGAGCTTCAGATCGATACCCACCACCTATTCATAGATTTTAAGGCCGCGTATGACAGCATTTATAGAGACGAGCCAAACTCGTCCGTCTGTACAGGATGACGATGGAAAATGCACGCTGCTCCATCAAGGTCGGCAAAGATTTCACCGAGACCTTTGATGTCCAGAAAGGATTTAGACAAGGCGATGCGCTGTCATGCGATTTTTTCAACATCGTACTTGAAAGAATAGTGCAAAACTCACGAGCAAACACAAGAGGCACTATCTTTCAAAAGTCCGTCCAACTACTCGCATACGTTGACGATATTGACATAATCGGGAGAAAGCAGCGTGATGTCAGTGGCGCTTTCGCGGGTAACGAGACGGAAGCGGCGAAAATGGGTTTAGCGGTCAATGAGGGCAAGACCAAGTACATGCTGTCAAGCAAAAAGGACAATCAAGACCGACGTCTCGGACAGAACGTCACCCTCGACAGATATAACTTTGAGGTAGTTAAGGACTTTGTCTACCTAGGCGCTATAAATACAGACCACGACACCAGCGCTGAGATCAAGCGAAGAATAACTCTTGCCAACAGCTGTTTCTTTGGGTTAAGAAGGCAATTGAGTAGCAAAGCCCTCTCTCGGACAACAAAAGTCACCCTTTATAAGACTTTAATAATCCCGGTCCTGCTCTATGGCGCAGAGGCGTGGACATTATCAAAAATGGATGAGGGTGTTCTTGGTTGCTTCGAGAGAAAAATTGTTCGGGCGATCTTCGGTCCCGCCTGCATTGACGGTAGTGGTGGAGGAGATACAACGACGAACTGTATGGACTGTACAGCGACATGGACCTAGCCAGAAGAGTGAAGATCCAAAGACTGAGATGGCTGGGTCATGTGGAGCACATGGACACCAATGCTCCGGTCCGAAAAGTCTTCCAATCCGCTCCCGAGGGACAGCGCAGTAGAGGAAGGCCAAGACTCAGGTGAAGAGGACCTCAGCCAACTTAGCGTGCGAAACTGGAGGCAGCTAGCCAGGGATCGAGCTGGCTGGAGAAGCTTGTTGACTGAGGCCCAGGTCCACCCCGGACTGTAGCGCCACCTAAAGTAAGTAAGTAAGGCTGCCTGTTCAAAAGCTAAGGCACAACTAGTCATGATCTAGAAATGAGCTGAGCTCCCATACAATCCTTTCATAACTTGTTGTTCACTGTATGAGACTCCAAACAACAGTTTGATTCGGCTGCACAGGTGCTTCTTCGAGTCGTGATCTGATGCCATTTCTCGTAAGAAAACCATCTCCTTAGAAAAGAATTTACGGAATTTTAATGACAAGGAACTATACAGTGAAGAATTGGTGAAGGGGAAGAGGCAAGGCTGAGAGAAATGTTTCTTAGGGCACCAGTGACAATTTGATTTTACATGAGAGCAACTGCCAATAGCACAAGTAGTGTCTCTAAGTAGAAAAGACACTGCATTCTAATTTCGTCGCGGGGCACTGCATTTTTGCTTAACATCTAAGTGCGTTGACACAACATCCCCAGGAAACAGTCCTGGGGTGATGACTTGCTGTAGCTACAGGTGGTGAATCCTGGTAATACATGAACACTACAGCACTGAAAAGTTTATTCCTCATCCTACGAAAGACTAACAAATTAAGACAAAAGGAACACAAGGGGAGCTACGTTGCCACCTTACAACTCGGGATATGTAGCCTCACTTCGAGGAACGCTGATTCTACATCAGTGCAACGAACACATATGGATACAGTTCTACTAAATGCAAATGACACAAACTACAATTTTACACAAATAAAGCCTGTAATTAGCTACAGTTAGTAACAGCATGTGATTCCAAAAACACATAAGAAAATAAGAGCTTCATTAATGAAAGAAACTTGCTAAAGGACCTGCGAGTTAGGTGGCTTCTGAAGATCCAACAGAACTCTCTTCTGATTATAAATTCGAACATAAGGCAGAAGGAGAAGCAAAGGCAAGGATGGTGGCAAAGGCAGAGACAGTTAAAAAACGTTGCACAACTACTGCTATTCAAACAGTTGAAGTTCCCGAAAGCTAATCAAATAAGGACGACAACCTGTCGTCAAATTTCAACAACATAAGTCACCATCTGCCGTGATTAAATGTTAAATAATGTAAAATAGCACTTCAATACCCTTACTTGAATTTCTTACGTATGTAACGTGTCGACAGCCATTAAAAAAGTTGCGTGCCAGATGGAACAAATCGATGGCGACACAACCTTTGCCCCGGCGCCAGTTTCGATATGCAAATGCTCTTCAAAAACAATCCGAATCGGTGGAGTTTGGAAAAGAACCACACCACACCACTCAAACCTGACAAAGGAAGTCACTCATCACAAATCACAACCATTACGTAAAGAAAATCCATTCCAGAACGAGATTTTTCCACCAATTCTGCTCTGCCTAAATACAATTGAGCCGAAGGACGCAAATCGACACGAGCACTGACTATTAAATCCATAATTGCTGCCCTTGGCATAATTTAACCAGCTTATTTATCAGGAGTAGTCGACCTACACCCCTCGACATATTAAAATGCAAGTTCCCATAAGCGAATGCCAACTTAGAAGGGGTGGCAAGTGGATAGCCCACATCACATTCCACCTGAGTGTGCATCCTTTTGAAAGAATGAAAACCCGTACCATCATCCGTTCCTCCACCGTTCATACATTCAATCAAGGCACGAACAAAAAATCGTCTTCCACCTCGACATTCTCTCAAAGCGAAGAAATCACTGGATCGTGACGAGCAGACGTTCGTCTTTGGCCACGACAGCCTATCGATCTTCATTTCACAGATCCTTTTCCCATTTCTCACTCATTTTCTGAACATTTTCGTTGGATTCCAAACGTTTCCAAATTTAATACAAAACTCGACATTAAAGAAAAATAAAAAATTTTTTGACAGCTCGCCATGGCAGCCATTTTTGCACAATGAAAAACCAAAACAAAGCCCCGATACACGACAACGACGTAGGCAATGCACACGATTTTGACCCGATTTCTTGGCGTTTTTTCACTGATTTTGTCCTGAAATTTCAACAATTTTGGATTTGGAATTATGAAAATAATTACCTCAATGGCTGGATATAACGGTGTTTGGTATAATTTACTCCACAAAGTGTTCAAAATGTTAGAAACACGCTTCCAAGTTTTTACGGCTGGCTCTTGTATGCGAATGAACATCGATTGATTTTTGCTGTGGTGTACAGTTTGATTGTGTTGGTGTGCCGTCTTGATAGAGATGGATAGATGGCGTATTCGTGTGTATTCGTCTTGTCTAAATAGAGTATCTCACTCGCACGCCTCTATGTCTTCGGTTATGTGGTGTTTATGCATTTGTATACCGATGTTGTGTGAGAGGGGTTGAGTGAATGTTTTGCTTATGGCAAAAGAGAGAGTTCTGTGTTGGTGTGAATTATGCGCGCAAGAGAGAAGATTCAATGTGTGACGTGACGACAGATTGAATGTATGTTGCAGGAGAGAAGGAAATGGTTGATGCACCAGAGAAAAGGCGGTGGATAGGCGCTTTTTTATTCTTCTTGCTATTTCACGGGCGACCTCGCTCTTTTTTCACGCTCTCTGCGAAAGTTTGCGTCGTTAATTTGATTAGATTATAGGAGGGAAATTTATAGATTTACCTGGAATTTGGCACTTTCACCGGCGGGAGAATGTTTTGATGGTGGGCTGACTGGTGTTGGCGGAGTTTTTGGGGTCTTTCCTTGGCCGAGAAATGGATTTGTTTTTTGAAAACAGCCGAACGAACGGCAGAAGTTTGGGATTTTTGAAAACGTTTTGAAGTTGGCTGTTGTTGACAAGTGCATTCAGCCGGGAGCTAAACCATTTGTGCTGAATCAAAGCGGTTTACAGCTGTTTTGTCGGGGTTTGTCATCGCGTCGGTAAGGTGGGACAGTGGTGAGTGTGTTTTAGGGCAATCGGTAGGGTGGTTTTCAAGAGCGTGTTCACTTGGTTCCTTTAAATTTCCGGATAAAATTTTAAAGGACTAGAATTCGTGATTTGCTTCAATTATGATGGAGATTTGTCTTTTTTATCATAAAACCGAAAATCTTACACTGAGTTTCAGATTACTAGATATTAACAAGTTCCCGGCTGGAAAGATAATTTCAAAAGCATTCATCTACCTTATCGATGAATCAGTTACCAGCTGCCTTTATTAATACTGGTGACGGAAAGGGCTAAGGTGTTCATTGTTCATAACTCTATTCTTAAGAAGTTTTGGTGCGCTTTGAAATCGCACACAACTCTTGTTTTCCCCAGTGGCGAATGCTTTCTTTAGTGAAACAGGGAAGTTCTACGATTAGCTCGGTACATGGTTGAGCAGACGATCTATTATAGTACGAGTATAAAATAAATTTATGTAAAAACGCACTACAATATCACTGGAGAAAAGTTTAATTTGCGAACACACTGCTTGTTATCTATTAATTCTTATCAGACTGTTACACTTAAGTTGCTGAATCAGTTTAAAGGCTGTGTTCAAAAATTAAACTTCAGCACACTGATTTTGTAAAAAATATTTACCAACTCCAAGGAACATTAAGGTGCAAGGCTTGTTAGACAAGGGGTATAACCTTGTCTTTGCAAAGGGTCCCAATGATTGCTGGAGTAAAGTAGTACCTTGCAACAAAGATATATTTTCGCTGATGTACACAAGTATCATCGTTCACAGCTGGCATCGAAATAATTTAAGCTAAAGAATAAAACCGTGACAGCTAGATTTTTTTGAGTTGGAACAATGCGCTCAGATAAGGAATTCGAACATTGTTTTGCTAATATGTTGTTTTTTTTTTTTTACTAAAATTGCTCGAACTTTAGAAGAAAGATGGGTGACTGCTTCGGTGGTAGAGTGTTTACAATAGTAGCGGGTTCCAATTCGGCTCCAAGTAGCTACGTTGAGCGTAAGCCGGACATTAGCTTTGCAGTCGATGGTGTCTAATGACATATGTACGTTCTTTTGGTGTGTTGTTCATTAAGCAGTCAAAAGTATTTTGGACTGAGTGATAAAAGGAATACTGCTTATCGCTTAGAGATGTGGGGAAGCATTTATTTGATCTTCCTGTAACCTAAATTGGTAGACCAAATGTCAATGGATTTTGTTTCTGAGACCACCTGAAGCATTTGAAAGTGAACAAATGCTCAGGTCCTGCGAGGTACTTCCTCAGAAAATGAATCGGTTATCTCATTTTCCACAATCCTATTGTTTTTTTTTTCTCCAGAAAAGGCTCAGCTTATGCGGCGTTCCAACTACGTGCCAGGAAGAATTGCACTAAAGATGGTAAGGAAATGCAGCTTGACTGTCGCTACAGACGGGAATACTCCACATTTATCAATATGGGTCTTTCTCAACAGAATCGTGTATGTCTATGCTCAGAAGGCATATGTTGGCTAGATCCAGAGGACTTTTCGCGAAAAGTCCCTTTCCACAATGACACGAGTTGGTTGTGATCAGGTTACCTAGGAAATGAGCCTTCATCATCAAGCTTGTCTCTGATTTAGTAAACTTCTACTCACTTAAGTCTTTGAAGACTCAGGCCTACCGTTACTCCAGCCTGAAAAAATATGTGCTTAATCAAGATGTAACTACTTTATAGGCGTTATGTCGGCCTCTTATGTGTACTCGTAAAATAACAACTTTAAACTTCAAAATACAGCTACAGGGAGCTTTTTACCATACTCCACCACTTAAGCAATGGTTTAAGACAGTTGAAGGTTTAAATAACTGAATGTTGGTTGGACACCTGATTACCTTTACTCGTACTTACTTACTTACTTTAGGTGGCGCTACAGTCCGGGGTGGACCTGGGTGGACAAGCTGGCTTAGTCTGCCTCCGACAACAAATCCGCATCCAAATAAGCGCTGCTTTTGCCGTCGATAGCAATTGCCGTAGTAGATGTCGCAGTTTTTCATCTTCTTTTTGTCCGGCCCATCCCATCGCATTTCTTGGATGGCGGTTATGTCTGCTTTACAGCAGTCTAGGGCCTCCGCTAGTTCCTCGGCTGCACGTGGTCTATTAAGGGATCTAACATTCCACGTGCATATCCGAAGCTCATTGTCCTTAAATCGTTTGCGTGGGTTGTCACAGTTACACCGAAGCCAGTAACCCGTTCCGGGATGTGAGCGCTGCCGTTGGCCATTATAGGGCTCGTCCGCCACCATCTCGTTTCCAAGACCCTGACTAAGTCCTGGAAATCCTTTCCGGCCTGAGCTCCAAATATGTCGGAGTAGCCCGGATAAGGTCTTGTTTTGTTTTTTCGACACTAATCCTGGTTAATGGCGCAGGAAACTCGCCATTTGCCCCTTCACTTCGCAACCTCTAGTGAGATTCCCAGATGGCGCCACGGGGAGGCGTCAAGTAGGACTTATTAGCAGAGCTGCAAGATGTTCGGCTGCAGAGGCTCATTCTCGTCATTTAAGGAACCAGCACCTGTCGGAAGATGCTACTTCTACGAGGCCTTATACTAATCGTTGCCATCTTTACTCGTACATTGAGGAATATAAGCTCATTGACAAGGCAGTGTTTGTAACTGGACCTTTGAAATCTAGGGCTTCATTCGCGTTGCCTTTATCTTAGATCAGTGATTCTGCAATTGCACATTGCAAGTCGGAGTATAAAAGCCTTTGCAAAATCATACGAGTATACAAATCTGACATAAAACGACGTTTTATCTACGATTCCAGCACAGATGCGGAAAGACATGGGAATGATGGCAGAACATTAGTTCAGATGGAGTGTAGCACCATTAAAAAAACATCTTCAGTGCGCCAGTCTAGAAAAAAATCGTTCGTAACGAGTATAAGTTATCAACAGCCTTACACCTTAAATCATCAAAAAGTATTGAGTTGCTGTAGCAAGTGCTTTCGTCGGAAGAACAACGCACGTGTCTTTACAGCTTAGAGATGAGTGCGAATGTCTTAAAAGTCAGAACATCAAAGCAGCACAATACAACAATTCTACGTTGAACAGTTGCTCATCGCAAAAGTCCTATTACAGCCAGCGCACTGATCGGATGCGACATTTTCACTCCTATTTGAAGTGATAAAAAAATTCCTTCGCACCAATGATGATTAGGAGTTTCACCAGAAGTACAGAACATATCACATTTTTTTGGCTCGAAACATTGGTGTCCTTCCGATCTACATGATCCAGCCACCTCAGTCGTTGGACCTTCACTCTTCTGGCTAAGGCGTCTTTGCAGATGGGACCGAAAACACCAGAATAATTTATCTTTCAAAGCAGCCAAAAGTGCCCTCGTATACTTTTTGACAAGGTCCATGCCTCTGCGTCATAGCACGACTGGGACTATTAAGGTAAAGTATTAAGATTGACATTTTCTTAACTTCGCCTACAGGATGCTGTCTATTCTCTGGTACACTGTGGAGGTCTCGAAGATTATATGAATCATTATAACCACCATACTAGGAAAGGAATACAGCTTTGGTAACGGATTTATGCTTATTTCTTTATTTCAATATACCGTACACAAGAGGACATGGCGGTCTCCGGATCAAATTGATCATACTGCAATCGACGTAAGGCATTTAGTTGCAGCCAAGGAATGAATGTGGATTTTCCAATTGCCAGCACAAAGAACGACTATTGTGAAAATATATAACGTAGAAATGATGCAATCGCAAGACATCGAAAGAAGAGATCACCAAACGCATATTCCAAAATCGCTCAACAACTCTCAAGCTAACAGCATCAAGCACCAAAGGCCAGTGGCAACGTTCCGTTTGTGTTATCAGAGACGCCGCAACTGATGTGCTGGTTTTAACCCGACCACCACCAAGTAATAACTGGTTTGATACTAAATCCCGGCACAGATGTTTTACCAACAGGTGAACCGAACATGTATTGGCAAGAAGACCCGCACAAAAGCCTGTACAGATGATGTAGATTTAGTCGGTACTTAGAATATAAATAAATTGTTCTGCAGATTGACAAATGGCGAAGAAACCTAACACCCCGCCGTCAGGGTGATGATCTGGGTAAGTGCAACAATTTTTAAGCTGATATCGAACAAAATAGCTGAACCTGACAGCTTGCTGGTTGAAATATTCAAAGCTGTTGATTTTGTGTGAATCATACCCCAACCCAATTCTCAAGTATGGGCAGACGAGTGTATGCCTGATAAATGAATTCTCAGTATTGTTTGGCTGATCCATAAAGAAGAAAGACCCCTCAACTATTCTGACTATAGAGGTATAGACCTCCTCAACATCGCATACAAGATCTTATCTTCAATATTGTTTGAAGTATGAAGCATTTCTTCAATAACTTTCAATGCGGTTTCACACCAGAAAAGCTCACAATCGACTAAATCTTTACATTCCGGCGGATCTTGGAAAAGCTCAAGAAGTTCAAGCTGACACGCACCATCTTTCTACTATTTTAAGCCGCATATGACAGTATTTATAGAGACGAGCTATTGCATCGCTGCCAAGCTCGTGCTCGTCTGTCTATTGTCAGTACCGAATTATCCAAGACATTTGATGTCAAAAAGGGTTTTAAACAAGATGATGCGCTGTCATCTGAGTTCTTTCACATTTTGCTTGAAAAAGTTGTGCCGAAATCAGAAGCGAACACCGGCGGCACAATCTTACAAAGGTCTGTGCAACTACGAGCGTACGCCGATGATACCGACGTAATTGGAAGAACACAGCTGCCTGTCACGGGTACGTTCGATTGTATCAAAATAGAAATTGCCAAAATGGGTTGAGCACAAAACCAAGTATGTGCTGTCAAAAAAAAAAAAAAAAAAACACAACATCGATGAAATGGACAGAACGTCAGAGTAGTTTGACTAAGTAAGGTCCTATTCCGGAAAACTAAAGAGACTCTATTCAAGTTTGATTATCCCGGTGCTACTTTATGGCGCTGAAGATATTCTTTCTTAGTTGTTTGGAGAGAAAAATTCGTCGAAAAATACACTGTTGCGTTTGCATTGGCAAGCTTTGGAAGAGAAGATTCAACGATGAACCATACGGGGTGTACAGCGCCATAGACCTACCTATTCAGCAAACTGCATATTTGAGTTTGATTGCTCCGGCCTGCAGTGTTTTTAAAATCTGAATCGGGGGACGACGCAGTAGAGGAAGACTTCACCTTAGGTGGCTAGCTTAAGTAGAAGGGGACCGAAACCGCTTGGAGTACACAACTGGAGGCAAATAAATCTTGGAAAATATAAAGTCACCCTAAGCTCCCATTGATTTCTTAAGAGGTTCTTTAAGGTTCTTAAAGAATAGACTTTAGCGAAATCAATTTTCTTAAGGGGCGACATGTTACAACTAAATTAGGTGTCATCACTAAACATTGTCTTATAGGCAAACATGGTCGCCTGGGATGTAATCAGAGGATTTCTATAGAGGATAAGACTATCGTTCACGTACCTTAATAGGTCTTATACCCGTGTGGTTTACGTATGTTTCGTGTGTCACTATTTCGAGTATTGGGGGCTTAATCTCACCAAAAAAAAGCGCTGAATATTGACCTGAATGAATATATACTGGTAAGAAGGGCTTTACCTTTACAAGATGAAGCTTCAGATCGAAGGACCTTGCTGGCTTTTTGTAGTTATTAAGTATTACATATGAGCCATGGCGTCAGATGGTTCATTACTATCTGGATCTTATGCGGGTGTTGGACGGGATTGATTGAGAACTCACTGTTCCGGATCTTCCGCTACACTTTTACTCACAGTGGCTTCAGTTTCATCTGTATGCGCACATAATAGATTGACGTTTTGCATCTTTTCCAAACCTCAATCTCGAGCAACGATGAAGATGCTCTAAAAGACTCTTATCATCCAGGTCGTGTCGTACGGCGCAGAGAAAGAAATCTCTTGAATAAGAAGAGCAAAGCCGAATTTTTTATATCGGCGATGTGTGAAACTTACTAAGATCAGAAGCACAATATCTCAAAAGTCTGTATAACCGCTTACAGATTCTATCAACAATGATATGATGATCTTGAAAAAAACAGTCAATAATTTGTTAACAACTATTTCAATAGAAGCAGCAAGGAGAATAGCAATTAACGAGAAGAAAACAACGTTTAACCGGACAAGAGATGTCAACCAATTCGGCGTTGAAGGCTTTTGACAACCAGCCGAGCTTTTTCTTATCCTTTTATTAGTCCTTTCCTCGTTATATGAACTTATGCGTAACGAGTTTCCCATTTTTATTGCATCGCTGCTGCTCCGCTTATGGGGTTGGCTAATGTTGTAGACCGCAGTACGGGTCTACATAATGCTCGGTCCTGGATCGCTTCAGTGGTTAGCCCCAGGCGTTGTTGCGCATTTGCCATCTGAGTAATCCAGGAATTCTTTTTCCGACCTCGTTTTCTTACAGTTGGAGTGACCGTAGTTGATAGTGCCTTTTTAACCGGATTTTCCGCAGATCTTCTTTGAACGTGGCAATACCAGCTTATTCAATTCGCCTCAAGCTGTTCGGTTACCGAATTCTTTATATGTAGACTGCCTCTTATGCGCGTAGATGTAGTGCAATCGCATTTAGTGACTCCACTAGACATCCTTAACATTTTCATTTCCGCTGCCGCCATCTTGTTTTTAAACGCTTCGTACATTGTCCAGCACTGTGAACCGTATATAAGAGCTGGTCTAACAACCGTGGTATAGAGTTTCCCCTTTAATTTAAGTGGAAATTTTCGGTCGCAAAAGATTCCCGAATTTTCCCGCCATTTCATCCATCCCACACTCACTCTGTGGTTTACGTCGTCGTCACATTTCGCTTCCATGTTAACGACTGATCCTAAGTACTTAAAGATAGTGCTTTTCGGAAGAACTATTCCGTCTAACATTATATCCGGAACAGGTCGCAACGGATGCGCAAATGGGCACGTCAAATGCTCCGTCTTTGAACGACTTATTTTAAACCCGTTTCTCTCTAGCGCATTTCTCCATGAATCTAAGGCGTTCTGTAAATCTTCGACGTTATCGCTAAGTACTCGTATTACTGCGTCGTCAGCGAAGAGAATTGGCGTTACATTTATTTCGCGCATGCAGTCTTTTAAAAGATAGTCGAATACTACGTTAAAGAGGAAAGGGCTAAGTACGCTTCCTTGATGCACTCCGACATTAACTGGAAATTCTCTCGTTAGTCCAGCAGAGCTTTTATCCGCAGTTTTCACGTTACCGTACATGTCTTGTATTATTCTAACATACGTTTCCGGTACGTTTTGAGACCTCAGCGCGGCCCATATGAGATCCCTAGGCAATCGATCGAATGCTTTCTCGAGGTCGATAAATACCATGTGTAAATCCTTAGACGAATCTCGGTGCTTTTCCATTATTATTCGTAGGCTTTGTATATATATAAATCCACACTGGCTATTATCGAGCTTTATCATCTGCCGAAGACGTTCGTTTAAGACTCTTTCGACGATTTTCATTGTGTGTGACATAAGCTTGAATGAACGGTAGTTGTTGCATTCTCGAGTGTCGCCTTTTCCTTTGTATAACGGCACCAAGAAGCTAATTCTCCATTGATTCGGCATAGGTTGTTCACATTTTAATTTATTTAAAAGTTTCGATAGCCAAACGCTGCCGATCCCCTCCATCTTCGACCAAAACTCTGATGGTATGCTGTCTGGTCCCGCCGCTTTCCCCCGCTTCATTTTTCCAATTGCTATACTTATTTCTTCGGTTGAAAAGTCCGAAACTTCCTCCTCAAATAGACCAGCTGTCGGCACGATATCAGGTGGAAACTGTTTGTTAAGCAACTCATTGCAGTATTCAAGCCACCGGTCACAAATTTCCTTTTCATTTGTTAGTAAGCGACCGTCTGCGTTTTTGATGTATTTCGGCGAGGTTATTTCCATCGAATTTGTTCGCCTCTGTGGAGCGAGCTTGAAAATATTTGGCACTTTAATATTGTACGACGTTTGAACTTCTTGTATAGCTTGTCTTCTATCTGTCAAACCACTCAAACTTAAGATACACTTCATGGAAATGACAACCAGCTGAGCTAAGTAGTGAAAACTGTAGGTTAAGATCTACGTCCAAAGTTGAACGTCCTTTCATTCCTCCTCCCAACAGACAACATAGTTTCGTTCCATTTAAGTTTAACTTCTAAAGGTCACACCTTTGAATTCTATCTTCTTCATAAATCTTTCATGGTAAATATCTGCCAAGTGTTAAAGTGGAAATTGATATCACAACATTTATCTGTTCTATCCCCATTCAAAGTCCGGCAAACCGAGCTACCTGAAACCCCAACCAGCACCACAAATGATCCTTCAGAGACAATTTAATGCCAAAACAAATCGACAAAAACAAAATGATTGATTTAAGGCTTAATTCGTTCACATACATATGTACGAGTAGGTTCCATCTTTCCTATCTGCCGTACGTCGTCTACTTCTCTGCAGCACAATTATATCCTACCCAACTGCAATAAAATGAATCCTTTCTCTCAGAAAACCAGCCGAGGGCTATTTACAACCCCATAAAAATCTATAGACCAAGTTTAGGAAGTAAATTTAAGGTGTACCCTTCCCCTCACTCTCACAATCTCTCTCTCTCTCTCTCTCTCTTAGGTTTCTGTTGGATCCCTAAAATTAACTTCAACACATTGCATTTGCCTTAGGAGAAGTTGTACGAACACAAAACCTCCTTCCGCCTTAACCTCTCATTAACCAGGTATTCATTTCCAAACTACCAGGATCTCTCTCTCAAACTAGCACTTTTGTACAACAACAAAAAACACAGGTATCAGCTCCATAAGCCTCCCGGCCTAAATCCCGTCAATGAAATGATGAAAACTTTCGTCACACTGCAGGTTGGTGTAGAGAGGTGTCGATGGGTTGATGGGTTGATGGGTTGATGGGTCGATAGGGGGGTCTGTTAAAAAGGTTGAGGTTGTAAGGGAAATAAAAAAAAATCCGTCATAGAGTGACTAAGAGACGCCATGGCATAACATAGAGAAAAGAATCACATGGTAAGCACGCACATGTCTAACAATGATCTTAAGATACACACAACAAACAAACCAAGCACACATTTGTCCATTATACGAGTAAATATAAAAACATAGCGAAATAGATAGAAACTATCATTGAACGAATTCGATTCCCTTGAACAAGTTTTCACCTCAAAGATGCAGGCTCTACTTGAACCCCAGAATACTCGTACATCCGGCACCCATCCAGCTCACACCTGGTTTGTACTCGTAAGTTGCCTTTACCCGTAACTTGTGCTGACCTGTAAGTTGTCTCTCTCTCGCTTTTTCTAGAATCAACCACCCGCATGGAATTGGAATTGAAACTTACCCGTACGTGTGTGTCTGTATCTGTATAACGTACTCTGTCGTCATGCGCGCAAATTTGCAAATGCCGCAACTTACCCCAATTTGCTCAGGAGGTGGCAATGGGTGGTAAACTTTTATACAAAACACTTTCTACGTTCAATCCCCATTCCTTCAGACCGAGCACGTTACGATGAATATGAATACTCTAGTGTTGGCATTGTTAGGCGTTTGCCTCCCTAACGTGGACGAGATAGCATCAAACTGAGCAGAACCTGAGCAGAATAGTAGAAACCAAACCAAACCAAACAGGGATCTCTCATCAAAATTCAGTTGAAATTCAGTCGGAATTTACTCGTCGGCGATTTCGGTGCAAGGCGGCCCAAATCGCTACTTATTTTCGGATTGCGGATCCGTGAGCAATCATAAAAATTCAAAATTTCAATTCTCTAAAAATTACCGTCATATTATAGCAAAAAAAAAAAAAAAACCAAACCACTTGCACTGAAATTCAGTCGGAGATGCGTGTGAATCTTTTGTTACTTTCGTTTCCGAATTTTTTTGTCGTGCTCCGCTGTTTTCCAAATTTTCGCTGCCCCCATTATTTAAAGTAATTCCAGATCTTTGCTCCTATTCTCGTGTCCTATTATACTCGGTTTTGTGCCAAACGAGAAAAGAAAATCTAATCCTTATTTTGCTACTCTCCTCGTCGATGTGAGAGTATTATTTCTGTGTATGTGTTCCCGTTTACATAAACAAGTATGTACGTCCTTTAAAAAAATGCCACAAAAGAGGAAAAAGTAAATTTGTATCTTAAAAGAAACGCGCGCTTACAAATACGAGATTCGGTTTCCTCATATATGCCCATGTGTTTGTGAGATGAAAAGTGAATTAAAAGAAAAATAAAAAAAATCAAAGTGTCGCATAGTTGTAAGTCATAAATTAAAAATTTACAAGTTACACAATTTTTGTTTTGAACCTTTCTTCTGCTGGGTGAATTTTAAACACCCTGTGTCTTATATACTGCGGTGGAGGAATCTTTAAAGTGATCCCCATTTTTTCGCAAGTACAGAGTGGGCAAGCACTTTTTTTGTTTTGTTTTTTGACAAAAAAAAAGGATTAATGCAGATCCGGGTTAGTATTGGCGGTTATTTAATTTTTTCTAAGAAAAATAGTATCTATTTCTGTTTGTGGAATCTATGTGTGCGTGTGTGTGTTTGTGTGAATACCTTTAGAAAGATGCACGATATAATAGAAAGGGTGGGTACGTTAAGCACGTGGAGTAGAATACTCGTTACATAAACACGTTCAATTGGATTGAATGGACTTTGAGTGGTTTTTGTGATTTTTTCCTTTGATTCCTATCACGCGATGTTGACATTTGTCAATTGCTTTGACCATTTTGAATGGTAACTTATAGTCGTAACTCATTAAGAACAAACGTCATACTCATATCTGACATCTTTCATTCGTTACAAGTCCGATGTTATGTCATAGATTTACCCCACCCTTTGCAGTATCTAATAAATTGCTTTTGCGAACACATTCCAGTTCATTCAATTGAATTGTATGCGCTAATAGATTAAATGTCAAACTAAATGACTTTCAACTTCAAATGAGAACTACTCGTAAATGCGCCTTAAAATGAGGAAGCATTTCGGCAGCTAATTACGAATATATTTTACTAGTTCCACAAAGATACTCGTAAGCGACCGAAATGGTACGAGTAATTTAATCCTCTTGATTTGAAGAGAATTCATTTGGAATGTTACGATAGAAAATAGCTAAAGGGTCAAGGACTGGGCGGAGGGTACAGAAAAGAGGAATAAACGAAATTAAGTTAGGTAATCGGAGGGAAAAAGCAGCGAAATGACAATAATGAAATTAGTTGTAGACAGGGGGTGGTTTAGTTTTTTAATTTTTCCCCAAAACGGATACTTACAACTGCGACACGCGCCTTTTTCAATTTGCTAGAGATGAAGCTTGTCTGGGATTTGAATTTGTGCTACGAAATTGTTCGAAATACTTCCAGCACCTTTTGCTGGTTCATTTTGATTGATGTTTAGACCTTTGAGACATCATAAACGTGACGGCGGACTTTGATCTCATTTAAATATGATTGATTTTCGTTTGTCAAGTTTTCGGAAGGAACAACAGAGATTTTTTGGATTTTATTTGATTTTATTAAGAGTGAAGACCTTGTGCTTGCCACATGAAGGAAATCGATAAGGATTGTACTCGTAAAGTTTCTTGAAAAGTTGAGTAAACCAATACGAACACTTTGCCAAAGGATTTATCGTGCTTTCCTTAAAAAATTTATGGAGTTACGTTGTTTGAGAGAAAGTCCATAAAAGGATTTCGGAGTTAAGGATTGTCTTGCCTCCTTTTTAAGAAACTGCATGGAATTTTTGTGAATTTTAATAATGACGAATTAATACTGGGTATCCTTTTTGATTATCTTCAAGGCTGTTATATTTCTTAGTCATCTCTCTAGGAGAAGATATTATACGAGTTCCAATCCCATCGAACTTCTGTTCTTACTAACTGGCGCTACAGTCCGAGGTGGAGCTTGACCACAACAAACAGATTTTTTCCATCTAGTGGGGTGTTGTTGTTTATTGCCTTGAATTGCGCGCAAGTAAGTTGAGTCACCTTTCCACCTAAGACAAGTTCGGAACAATGAAGTGGTGTTCGGTGGCCTAAGGTGTTCCATCGGAATCAATAAATTAAACAGACCTCGGCAATATCGCTCTGGAGGCATGTAACATATTCTTTTCTTTACACAAATGGAACTCGGAAAATCTTTATCTCGAAGCAACGAAGGGTATCTCCTACCATCTTGGATAAAGTCCAGAGCATTGGTAGGTATACAACATTGATCAAAAATCCCGGAAATTTAAAAATACATGTTTATTCATCTAAATCTATTTTGTTCTCTTCAAAGTAATCCCCATCGACTGCAACAAACTTATGCCAGCGCTTGATTCAATCCTCTAAACATTTTTTATATTCGGTTTTCGGTCATCAGTGTTTCCTGCGATTTTTCCATTACTTCCTCTCGGTGGTTTTTCAACTCCATTGAACAGAAAGAAGTCACAGGGAGCCAAATCAGGTGAGTTCGGTGGCTGTTAGATGGTATTTGTTGCATTTTTCGTCAAAAACTTACGAATAATGACGGCACTGTGCAACGGTGCAAAACCAAGAGTTTTCTGCCCACAGTTCTGGTCTCTTTCGGCGAATTGCTTCACATAAACGTCTCAAAACGCTCAAATAATACTTTTTGTTTACTGTCTGGCCAACTGGCAAAAATTTATGATGCACTACACCGTTGTAATCCATGAAAACTGTCAGCATTGCCTTCTTTTTCGACTGAAATTGACGTGTTTTTTTTGGTCTCGGCTCATTTGGTGAACGCCATTCAATTGCCTGATGTCTGGATTGCGTGTCGTACTCATAAACCCATGTCTCGTCTCCAGTAATGATCATTTTGATGAATGTGGGATCGGATTCAGCCTCGCAAATCATCTCTTTTGCGACGTCAACACGGACTCTGTTTTGTATGAAATTGGGGTCTCTTGGCACCAACTTTGCTGCTACACGACGGAAACCCAAATTATTAACCAAAATATCTTGGGCGGATCCTTGGGCAATTTTCAAGTCCTCCGCTGTTAATTTGTGGTTATTGACCAACATTTCTTTTACTTCATCAATGTTTTCGTAGGTTTTCGATGGCGATGGTCTGCCACTGCGTTCATCATCTTCGATTGACTCACGACCACTTTTGAACCGCTCGTGCCACTGGTAAACGACTGTGTTTTTTAGAGAATCGTTGCCGAAACACGTTCGCGCACCATTAAATCCGTTTTTTACGCAAAATTTAATACAAGTTCGTTGTTGCAAATTTAAATTCATTTTTAAAATTGTAAGAAATCGCCAACACACACAGAGATAGATGTACTCTTGGCTACGAAACTTTTGCAAATGCCAAGCTATGACGCTAAGATTTAGGGGGAATATCAACAACAGATGAACCAACTTAAAAAAAGAAACAGAACTCAAATCGGAACAATGGTGGTTATTCCGGGAACATTTTGATCAAGGTGGTATTTGTTTTTCATGAGATGCACTTATTTCTCAGTTGTCAGTAAGTGGGTAGGAACACTTACCTAGATAGACTTCAATTGAAACGATCTTCCACCAACTACTTCCAGTGGTGTACTCAAGTTGGTTAAAGTTCTTTTCCACTTGTGTGGGCTACCTTAAATGTATGGGGCTTCTGTTGCGCCATCTCTTGGAGAAAGACTTGAGAATAGTCCGACGACTTTTTTTTTTGTTGAATTACCAGTACACTTGTCGGTAGAGAGGCCCACTACTTCTAAAATCCCAAATGCCAACGATTATACCTAGAGGTCGCGTGTTCTGTCGATTCTCGAGTTATTGCGCACGTTTCCACTACACTACACTATTGCACCAAACTTATGTTTTAGTGGTGGTGCTGTGCCCCTTCCTGACACATTCTGTTCGTTCTGGTACTAGGGATATACCCTTGTCCTTTCGTTTTCCAGAAAACTCTGCCAGAAATTTTATATTCCTCTTTTCTTGTACTTTTTGAACTAAAGAAAAAAAATTGATTCTGGCAGTTCAGAATTATTCGCAACAAAAAAAGAACTCTGGGTGACCCTCACTAAAAGCTGGTAATCTTACGATATGGTCAAGCATTTCTTCAGCCGGTCTGAAGAAAGTCCTTGGTTACTGTGCTCTGTTACTCATGTAACTCCTGATTGTCAAGAATTATTGTAGCCAGACGCTTCACTTATGTGGTTGCGCATGCAACTGTAGTGCCAAGGTAGACGAAGTTCTTAATTCGAAGTAATAGTTGTCAATGGTCACGTTCTTTTCAAACAATCGGCTCACTTTTTTGAAGACAGCATGTACCTTGTTTTGCTTTAATTTGGTCGCTTCCGCACTATTACTCACAGAAGCTTCACAGACGGCCCGCAAAGCATATCCAATCACACCAATGTCAACCGCGTACGCAAGTAATTGTGTTTCTTTTGTTGGAAAGTGGGTCTTGAATTGATTTTTCTAGGGCGATGTTTAAGCCTTTCTTGGCATTTAAGGTCTCACATTATTCATAACCTGACGAGTTTGGAATGATTGTCAAAAATTAGAAATGACGTAAGTAAAGATTTCGAAAGTAAAGCTAAATAAAACACACACAGTGAAACAGTTTTGATGAAAATTTTAATTCATAATAAAGTTTGGACTTTGCCATTAAGTGTGAAAAACAATATCATTCAAATTGCCGCCTCCGGAAGATTCGCAGCATGCGATTCTTTTGAGGTAATTTTTAATTTTCGGGTGTTATCTCGGCCATAATTTTTGTAGTTTTTAATGCGTCTAGAGTTCGGAGATTATTCGTGTAAACACGACTTGTTGCCCCTCCTTTTTGGAACCACATAGCGTCCAAGTCATGATCTTCAATCGCCGGCCACAAGAAATCGGTTATCATTCGACCATATCGCTCCTAATTGGCTGTAACCGCCCGGCTATTGTCATCTTCGAAGAAATACGGACATGAAATAAGAAATAATGACACCTTTCGACCATAGAGCACACAAAACAGTCACTTTGTCTGGATGCAACGGCACATTTTCGATCACTTGTGGGTTTTCGGAGCCCCATATGCGGCAATTTTGTTTGCTTACATACCCACCGAGTGGGAAATGTGACTCATCACTGAAGAAAATGTGTTCGAAAAATCGGTGTTTATTGGCTGTTATTCCAACACCCAAGAATGGTTGTGAATGGTCAGCAGGCTTCAATTATTACGTAAGATGAACTTTATAAGGATGAAGATGCAAATCCAAATGTACGACACGTTTAATTGCTGCGAACGCAGGTAAGTCGATAAATTCGGATCATCAGCAACACTTGCATTTACAGCAATTATATTTACGTCTGAGCGTGCATTGGCCTTACGACATCACTAACGCTTCCACTCTTTTAAAATTTCTTCACAATTTTACCAATTGCTTGCGTAGTCGGTCGATTATGACGACCATAATCATCGCGTAATGCGCGAAAAGTGGCTACGTTTGAATCACCATTTTTGAAGTAAATTTTAATAATTTTAACGCGTTGTTCGACTTGTAAGCGATCCATTATTATAATTGGCAAACATTCAACTAATATTATGACACTTAAATGACAACTGAGTTTGGCATGTGTCGAATGCCAGCGCTACCAACTTGAAACAACGAAATGAATGAACCTGTGTAAACCAACCAGACTCCCATAAATTATTGCAAAAAATATGCTCTTAGGCGATGGTTAGGAGGCTCTCCTTTCGTCTCCTTTCTTATGGAACGGACAAACTATGCTGACAGCCTAAATGGATGGCTAGGTTATCTCCTGCGCCAGGAGCTTTATTAAACTCTAAATTCAATATAACCAATTTAGCTTCGCCTTGGTCAGGAGGAAACTTTTATATCTCTTTTGTCTTCGTTCAGGGAGAATTGCATATTCTGGCTGACAGCGTTATTTCGGCCATCATTGTAGCTATTAAGTATGCAAAAGTTGTCTTTTCAACACAGATTGCGAGAATAATCGTCTTTGTTAAGAAAGGGGGCAATTGGAAGTTGTTCACTTGATCTCAACGGCGATGAATTTGTTTTAGTTTTTAGTAAAATCTCGGAACTCGAGACCTTATTGCTTTTCAGTCAGATTTTCCTACGATCTAAGCTGAATACCAAAATCAGGGAATGCGTATTCTAAAGCTTTTTTCCTTTCGATTTCTCAATGGGACTTCTCCGAATGCACCTACTTGTTACAAGGGTTTTTTTTTTTTGTTACACTCGCTACCATTCGTAACATTTTCATTTGCGTACCTTCACATTTTTCATATATCTTTAACTTTGGTATGCGTTTCTTAAAGCTTTTTAGCAACTTTTAAGAGACATTTAATTGTCACAAAATATATCGCAATTTCCATACTATTAAGGCAAAATTCCGCTGATCTTATTTGTGACATCGTCAAAGCAACGCTCTCTGCAAAATATATGTCAGGAGTTGGGCTTGCATACGAATGAGTCCGATACTTTATCTCTTAGCGCCATTATATTTAAATGCTTTCACGCAACGGAATTAATATTGTATTGTATTCTCATGTATCATTCTTATAATGGGTATAAGCTAGTACCTACTAACTTTGACTTTGAACAAAACACATGAAATTTCATTAAAAAGCATTCAATGGAGAGAATACATTCTGCAATATAACTTTTAAGCACAACTTCGGGCATATGCGGACCATGGCGGGATCTGAAAATTGATATCCTAGAGACAAAGTTCTTGATCAGTTTTTCAAGGCTGTATGTCCTGAATAACACGAAGAATGTTGGCTTCAAGTCCGTAGCATGGTATGTCAGCGAAGACTAGCGACTTTACGAATTCCCAAAAATAATAATCAGGATGCATCAAATCAAACAATTTTGAGGTCAATTTACATGCCCATATTTCGTTTGCAGTATGCGTAGTATACGTAGCGCCATCCTACTGGAACCACATCTCTTCGAAATACATGGAATGAAAAAGTCATTTTCAGGGCTCTATAGCAAATATCCTTGACCGTAAAATGGTGATTAGCTTCATTTAGTAAAAATTGAGTTCGATGATTTCACCAGCACACAGAACGCATCGAACTGTGTATTTTACACTGTGTAAGGCCGTTCCGATAATCTCGTATGGATTATCTTCGGTCTAAATGTGGCAATTTCGCTTATTGACTTCTTCGTTGAACACAAGTTTTCGATACAACAGCTGATCCAATGGCAGTTGATTGTGGCCCAAACGATTGTCATTTGGCTTCATTTCTTGCACGACCTAGATCTTGAAAGTCTTCAAGCCATCGTGCCTGGTGTACCGAAGTTTGTGAAAAAAATTGATAAGATTGGCTAGCTTGCATACGGTACGTACCTATGGAAATGTGGCTGATATGGCCGAGAGTGTTCAACTCAACCTAGTTAAATTGACTCCCCGTCGATCTTAACAATTCAACATTGCATGCATCAGCATTAAAAATCATTCATTTTAAAGACGCGGATTTTCATCTCAGCACCTTGTGCCTGTAACTCGCAAGTGACTGTTGACAAGCCCATGCATTCACACAGAGTGATACATAGTTTGGTTCGGATTTAAGATCTGTGGCATTATTGGACCATTTAATTCCGAAAATGCTGCAACGCTATTTCGGTCTACAGTACGCAGTAGAAGACCAAGATCACCTGATTTTTGTTTATTGAAATTAGAGACATGAACTTGGAGAATCTTTGGCTTCAGCACGATGGCCCACCGTGCGACATAGATCACTTAACAGTCGAAATTTTGCTCTGACCCTGTTAGATTAATTTTGTGAGGTACGATCGATGTTATCCGGACAATCTAGACACAATTCGGGTCCCTGAAATGAAAATCGTTGAAGCAATCATTGGAATAGAGCCGGAAATGCTTAGCAAGGTCTTCGAAAATTGATTGGAGAGGATGCGTTCCTATCAAGCCAGCCGACGAAGTCATATGAATGATATTCTGAAAAAAATTAATTTTTGTTCATTTCATTTTATTTTTAATAAGAAACTTGTAAACCTAATTGATAAGCCCATGAAAGCAATCGCATTCCAGTTCTCCATTTAGCGCATTGATTCGAGTTATGACGTCCTTCCCCAGCCTTTGGTATTTAATGCTTTTATTTTCTATTAAACCCGCTCTGTCCATTATACTTCAGTAAATCCGAACTCTACAGTGACAGTTCATTGGGTTTTTCTCATGTTGTGAAAGTCCTTAACGTCTCTGAGCTCCGCACAATTCTTTCAAGAAGAATGTCCTGAAAATCACATGAATATAAAATAATTTTCCTGGAAAAACCGTCTTCTGCAGCAGTATAATGTGTCTTTGGTTTAGATGTAGATATCCACATCCTTTTGCTTTGATGCAACCTGCTATCAGAAGTTTGCTAACATGACGGAAATTGTGCGCTGGCCTCGTTCCATATACCATTTATGAGGCAGAATAGTATGGTTTTTCATTTTTCTTTTGCCCGTGTGATCTCACCGCCCTTTGCAATGATATCGTTTGAGAAGTTCATTCATATCAGTCTCTTGCGTTTCAGATTATGTATTTATCATAGAAGATACCTCGAAATCCTATTCCCCACAGCAGTTGGTTCAATTGGGCAAATCCGATGTCGTCATTTCCATTTCGATATCCTGTAATACCCGCCTGCACCCCGTAATATTTTATGAATCACTCTGCATACAAGAAAATGTACTGTGAGTTCACCAATAAAATTTCAGTACAATTATAAAAATTTATGTTTTATCTGATTCGGCAAGTAAACGATGGATTTAGTCCAACAGTCTGGGTTAATACTACGATTTTAGTATCAGAATCTACCCACCGGGCAATGTGCAGAAGTGATGATGCGTTTTTCCCACCAATGGGATGATTTTAGTGAAAAACTGAAATCTCAAAACTCTAATGTATAAAGCTTTGGCCTAAGATACGTGACCAGACTAAACAGCCACTCTCAAAAGGGCCCTATACGCAAAGCACCAGGAGTCCTAGGTGGCCAAACAAATCGTTTTTTTTTCTCTATTCCCAGGACAAAAGGAAACAACATTCACTCAATTGGGATATTATTAGACAACAGTACCATTTCATGGAAATAGTCCATAATACCCCAAAGATAATTAAGAATTTCATTAAAATTCTCAACTCACAACTGGAATTCCCGAAGGACATTTCTTCCCTCTCATTGTTGTAATGATTTCCACATCAGACAAATATAACACCAGTCAAACACCGCTGGGCAGGAAATTAAATTACTCCTCTGCAATGTCAAACAATCCAACTGCTACAAAATATTTATTTTTAAATCCGAAAAATCCCATCAATATCATGAAACGGGATGATTTCCTGGCACTTGAAGTACACGTGTCATCTTAAATCAACAAAAAAAAAAAACGTTTACCTTCTTTTCACCTCTTGACAGTGTCAGAAAATGAATACGTTCATGGCATACTAATGAACCGAAAACATTCCACATACGTCAGAGTGCGCAGAAAGTTTTCCCCTGTCAAATTGATATCCGGCAACAAATGTCAACCGTAAATGTCATATGTACGATCATGCGACAGTACAACAAATCGAAAATTGTGTCTTTTGATTGGCAAAGTTTGACTTAAAAGTAACAGGGATGTCCTGTTTTTCTATGTTCTATATCGTCTGTCCTCTGTCTCCTCACCAATACTCGTACCACTCACTGCCTGTTCACTCTAAATTTCAAAATCTAACAAAGCAAAAACATTGATATGGAGGAACTACTCAAATGCAAAGTATTTGTAGTATTTACCAAGGGCTAGCCTCAGGGGCAGTGCTCCTTACAGAGACTCTTCTCTTCTCAGTATTTTCTTCAAATGGTAGAAACGAGAGGGGAAACAAGAATTCTTGTGCCCACGAAAGAAGAGAGAAAATCCACCATCGAGGCATGGAATAAAGTGAAACTACAAGAACTCTCAGATCCAGCGGACAGATAATACTCGTATACAAGCAAAATTTGCCTAGAGGTGTCACTACATGTGCTCTACCCACTTCCTCATTTGAATATACGCGTACTGTGCTTTGCACCCTCAGAGTCTTCTCTGTATTCACATCTGTGTCCTTGGGTAGTAATCTTCAAGATAGAAATCCAATTTATCTCTCAACCCCACGGGGCTAAAAGTGAAGAGGATATTTTCCGTGCAATTAATCCTTTTTTTTTCAAATTGGAATTGCCAAACACCACCATCTCTGGTTAATGAATGTGTCTTCCTAGTATTGCCAACTAAAGGAATTCTCAAAATGAAAGTGAGAAATTATTAACACAGCAATTGGAACAGATTAACCCGACTAAACGAAGGGTTAAAACGATTCACTTTTCTGCGATAGAGTCCACAGTTCGTCTTTTCCTTAAAAAGCTGCCGTACTTGTAATTATTCATTTCGTTCTGAAGGATTATTGAAAATGTCAGGAGTTAATGCTTGGGCAATAATTAATCTACAGGGTGTGCTAAAGGAATGTGCTTCAGTGCTGATGTTTTTGTTTGGAAAATATGAAAAGAGATTGAAACCCTTGAAACTTGGATTTGCGAATTTATGTAGGTCAAGCGCGAAGTTTCAATTTTCAGTTGAATTTTTTTCTTTTGATTTTCAGTAGTTATTTTTTTTTTTTTATTTTTACTTGGATTTTCTGTATCGGGGAGAGTCTGAATATTTCAAAGAATTGAAAATGCAGAAAAATTTCGTGGAAGCTTCTGAGATCTTTTCTTATTTGTTGGCTTCATAATGAAAGTTTTTGAATTAAGAATAGGATTGCTTCCGATGTTAATGGAGTAGATAATTAGCCATAGAGATTAAAGTTTAGCTAACAAGTTTTTAGAGAATAATATTTTCTCGGAATTCGATAAATTGAGAACTGAGCTGCAAACATTTTTAGAATAAGATAGCTATTAAAGCTACGTCAACAAGGGCAGGACGAGCCGTTTTATAACATATGCGAGGGTTGTCTGAAAAGTTTCCGACCTAATAATGATACAAGATATTTTTTCTCAATTTTTTTTTTATTTTTCTACATAGTCTCCTTGTAACTCTACACACTTCTCCCAGCGATGTCCCATCTCTCTTACCCGTCCAAATAGTAACTGGCGTTTTTCTCTGTTACTATAATTTTTCACAAAGGTGATTGCCTCCTCATATGAAGAAAATCTCTGGCCTTCGAGCGCAGTTTTTAGATGAGGGAACAAAAAGAAATCGCTTGGGGCTAGATCTGGTGAATAAGGCGAATGGTCAAGCAGTTCAAACCGTAATTCATGGATTTTTGCCATGACAACCACTGAGGTGTGAGACGGTGCCTTGTCTTGGTGAAACAGGATTTTCTTTTTCTGCAAATGTGGTCGTTTTTCCGCAATTTCTGCCTTCAGCTTGGCAAGTAATGATGCGTAGTATGCTCCTGTAATGGTTTTTCCGTTTTGAAAATAATCGTTTAAGATAACTCCTTTACTATCCCAAAAAACAGTCTCCATCACTTTCCCAGTCGAAAAAACAGTTTCTGCTTTTTTTGGAGCCGGCTCGAACTTTGCGTCCAAAATTACTGAAACTTCGGTAAGTAACTGCCAAAAGATGCACAACTAGCATTCACTAGCTTTTATTGGCGAGTGCTGCTATCCTCGTAGATCCAATGGACCCTTACCAGTGACAAGCCCTCCATGTCCAACAAAATTCTCTTTTACTCTACTTGGAGCCGGTTGGGAGCGTCCGATGTTCCTCCGACATACTTTATCGAAAGAAGCTTTATAGGCACCATAGAAGGAGCAACAAATCGTAAGAACCATTAAGGGCTCGATCAAAAGATCACTCGAAGTTTATCATAACAGTGAAGACATTTTGGTTGTTAGGTATTGTGTAATTAGGGTAGGCAATGAGCAGCATCTGTCTGGCCGGGTGCTACAATTATGTCTACATAAGTATCAACCAAGTACAAGTCTGTAATGGTTTGGCAAAAATAACCGAAGTAGGAACCCGTCACGACGATCGGCTATTGAATCCTTGTGACCGAATGAACAGTCGATAACTGCCACTTATTCGGAGGATTTTTTTGGGACTAATCAGCTGGCTGGAGACGCTTGTTGACTGAGGCCCAAGTGTACCCCGAACTGTAACGCCACCTAAAGCCAAGGTAGCAGCTCTCGGATTCTTTAAGGGAACTGGCTCCGGAGTGCCCCGCTACTTCTATCCAAGGGATCGCAGAAATGCGATGTCTTTTCAGTTTTCACCCGGCTACGTGAAAACCTTATACAGTGTGGAAGATTATATCTTCGGATATTCTGGTTTTCTTTCGCGATCCTGCAATATGGAAAATTAAGTTCATATCTGCCCGTGTAATTTTCGGAACTCGAACAAGTCTTGTACAGATAAACAACTAACAGAGATCAGAGACTGCTACAAAGCAGATATCATACTCATCCAGAAGTGGGCTGCCGTCCATTTTCAAAAGTGACTGCTTCAGAGAACAGAAATAGCGTCTATTTTGGTGTGCATTGGTTCAAAGTAGCAAGAAGTCGCGATATTATTTTCAAGAGCGAACGTATTGTGAAACTCGGGAGCAAGGCTAATTTCGTAAGACTTCAGCTTACAAGGGAAGAATAGAGTAGATGCTATTAAGAATTTTGCAATGAACTCTATGACAAAAAAAGTAAAATTTTCTCCTAAGTATGCCATTGAAATTGTTTAAGGTGAGTTTATTACCAAAACATCTTTGTTAGTGCAATAGCAAAACATAGTCTCCTCGAAACCATAGAGAACGGTCGGGGAAATAGACAGGTGCTACTCCACAAGCAATGTTTGAAAACTTTACCAAATGGTTAACATAACGTATTAAGTCTACAATTAATTTTGTACTGAGGATATGAAAGAATAACCTCCACAGACTATAACATGACGTCCACCAACCAAACTTATTTTTCAGGCAGAACGAATCACTCAACCAGGGCCGTTTAAGCTAAAATCTTCGCCCAATTGATATGCCAATGTTTCCCTAATTAATGGAGCCACAGCATTCTTTACCTAATCTACGAAACAGGAGACTCTGTAAGCTGTGTCAACTTTAGGCTCTTCGGGCTCTTTAACATCATTTAAAAAAAATCAAGTTCGACACTCATCATCTGTATATCGATTATAGGTTTCAAAAATTCAGGATTTATAGCAACGAGATATACAGAGCTGCGTCTTTTCCGGCATCTTTCCCTTGTCGAATTGGCGCATCAGTTGACTGAGAATGGCTATTGTTTAATTAATATTTGTCCAAAAAGTATTTGGTTCCTATCATGACGTGAACATAACTAGACCACCACAGATATAATCAATTACAAGTCACATTTCTAAACAAGTTCTTCCCACTTCGCGAAGTACAAGGTGGCGCAAAATTAATGATCCTATCGGAAGACGTTATAATTCTTGCAAATGGTGTCGTTCGTCAATCATATTTGACATTTGTAAACTAGACAGCTGCAGTATACAAACAGATAAGCAATGGAGCTCTATACTCCGCTGTTAAGCCATCCTCAATCTCAACAACGAAGAGAACGATTTTGTGTCGAAAATCATCATTAGCGACAAGGCGCATTTCCACCTAAGCGGTTACGTCAATAAGCAAAATCTTCATTTTTGAGGCACTGAAAATCTGCGTATGATATACGAAGAGCCATTACATCCACTCAAAGCCACTGTGTGGTGCGGCGTTAACGCGGGAGAAGTGATTGAGCCGTATTTTTTGGAGAACGCCATCCGCAATACGGTCACTGTTACTAGCGGACGCTACGGGGCTATGATAAGCGACTTCTTACTGCCGGAATTGGATGAGCGAGGCTTAGTGAACATGTGGTTTCAAAAAGACGGTACAGCCGCACACACAGCACGAGCCACAATGGCTATTGTGAAGGTCGCGTAGTCTCCCGTTTTGGCGATTTCGCATGGCTAGCAAAATCGCCAGACTACTTTCTTTGGGGCTAATTGAAATCGCGGGTTTGTTGTCATCAAGCCTCAGACAATCGCAGACCTTAAGGAGAATATACGACAGGAATGCGAACAGTTATCACCGGAAATATTGCTGAAAGTCATTGAAAATGCAATAAAACGGGCACATATGTGTATCAACACTGGCGGCAGCCACTTGGCTGATATCATCTCTTCCACTTTACAGAAAAAATTATAAAGGTCCAAATAAAGATTTTCATCACTCAAAATTATTTTTTTTTTTATTTAGTAAAAAAGTAATTCAAAAAACAAAATTGGATGATTCGTTTAGTTTGTTTGCCTCTTGAAGGATCATACCATCTACAGATGCACTTATGGGAAACCCAGCTTTATTGCTTACTTACTTAGGCAGCACTGCAGTTCAGGATAAATCGAACCCTCTTCAGTTAGCGCGGTCTTTAGATAAATGCCTTCATTTGCGCACTTAAAGTCGTTTGAAGTCCCCTTCTATTTGTGCGCGCCACCTAAGGTGAGGTTTTCCTTTACTGCGTTGTTATTCCGGGTTGGATGCGAAGGTTTTGCAGGCTAAAGCACTCTTAACCAATCACTCTATATGACCTACACATCTTAAGCGACTAATGCGCAGTTTTCTGAAAGGGGAATGATGTCCTCCTACAGCTTGCGAAGTTCTTCGTTGAAGCTTCACCTCAGAAGTCCATCAACAGGATTTTTCTTTCGAGAAAGCTGAGAATATCTTTATCCGCTTTTGATAAAGTCCATGCTTTAGCAACATAAAGTAAAACTGGGCTAATCAAAGTCTCATATAGGGTCTTCTTAGTTTTTCTGGAAAGGCCCTACTCCAAGTTGGGTGGACAAAGGTGGACAAAGCTCATTATTACCTCGAAATAATACACCAATTTTATACAGCTGCCGAATGTGATGTTCTGTCCAATTCATCGATGTTGCATGTCCCTTCTTATTGACAGCATATACATACTTGGTTTACCATTGAACCACTAAGCACTCGGAATGCACCGGTGTCAGATCGCCGGTCCACCAGGGTATGCACCGGCATCAGCCTGCTGAGATCTGCCAATTATGTCAATATCATCCGCGTACAGAAAATTATGCCGTCAGTTTTCGCTTCTGAGTGCCGAAAAATATACAACGACGAGTTGTGTGGACTGTGCAGCAACATCGACTTAGCCAGAAGAGTAAAGATCCAACTATTGAGATTGTTGGGTCATGTGGACTCCAACGCTCCATTACGAAAAGTTTTCGAATCTGCCCCGATGGACAGCGCAGTCGACGAAGACCGTGACATAGGTGGCGCACGGAAGTAAAAGAGGACCTCACTCAACTTTGCATGAGAAACTGAAGGCAGCTGCGAAGGATCAAGATTGCTGGAAACGCTTATTGACTAAGACTCAGATCCAGGCTTTAGTTCCATAAGTAAGCGGTGTAAGTAAGTAAGTGGCATTCGGTCGTCACGGGGCTCTTTTTAGATAGCTTTATAATGCTACTCGAATTAAAGCCTTTAAATAGTCCTCCAGTTTCACGAATGCTGAGCTGCTTTTCATCTCCACGAGTGAGATGGTCCCTTACACTTCGGCATAGACAGTAGGTATTAATTTAGGTATTGTTATGTATGAAAGTGTCTGCATATACTTTACTTCGGTATCAAGCTGAAATATCCGGTTGCTGAGGCGTTCGAATTTCTTGATTTTAGGAGTGACCTTACGTCACATAGAACCAAATTAATTACCAAAATAAAATAATAAAATATGATAGTGCTTCTTATTAGGAAATAATATAAACACTTCCTCGTCGACCCATCTTAATGCCCTAAATCATGCATGGACATCTCTAGGCAGAGGAATCTGGAGTTTTAAGAAGCTTCACTTGTAAGTCTAGGTCCTGATGGCATTGTAGTTGGGCCATTGGCAGACATTTCCTCTGTTTAAGCAGGGAAATACTATTAGTCTTCAGGAAAATTGCTAATCAAGTTTATTCTGCGTCATATAGAGGTGCAAATTTATATGAGTCCATGTTCGTTGAATACAAATCGACTGGTAGGAGTTTTCGGTCTTCTTTATTGGGCTCTAAACAATAGTACTTATGGAATTTCTTAAGCCACGTCGAATAGGAAATCTAAAATCCTCTGGTTCAAAATCCAGTCAGTCCCAGTTCCTATTAAATCCAGGTGCCTTCCATACACGTTTCGCTGTTTTATCATCTCCGAAGATGCACGTACAAGTGCTTCTTGTTCTGTTGGATATAAAACATTGTTATTCAACACCCGTGAACCGCATCATAATAGTTCTTCAATTCTGCAGACAACTTGGTCATGCTTCTTGCACCAACCAATCGACATTTCTTCACCTGAAAATAATGCAGCCAATAAAGAGAAAAATAATAAAACCAAAACCATGATGCCTTCTTCCATCTGGTTTTCTTTATCTAGTCTTCGTATGCAGATATGTATAGGAATTTTCGGGCAAACTCTGTACGTATACTCGTTTGTACGAACTATACGAGTGCATACATTTTTATTTTTTTCAAGGAATTGTATGGAATCGTATGCTCGCCTTCCAAAATATTTAAATGAAAGACTGAATCCTAACAAAAGTCGTTTACACATCAATAAAGCGAGGACAAAGCCACATCCTTTGACTCTGAAACACAATTTGCAAAATATTTGTTTTATTCACATTCCACTGCACTCTGTTTGTTAAATTCTAACTAGTCTCGGTTCTTATGTACATATACTCGTATACTGGTTTATGCATTGTGAGAAATTGCTAAATAGCTTCATCTGGCAGCACACATGTAGATACTCGTGCGTATCTGTTTTTGCATCTGTATATTGCATTTTCCTTAATCTTAAACTACGATAACCACAATTTAACCATCACACTATCTAATTGCAAGGAATGCTTTTCAACAGATTTATTTCCAGTGGTACTTGGGTTACATGGACGTGGTTCAAAATCTCTCTTAAGTCGTCCTTTAGCTTCTATTTCGTGCATCTCACTCACTCGCTCACTTAGGAAGGGCAATTTGATATTCAAGTTCGATTCTAATTAATATTTGGTCGTGACTTGGTTGTGACCAGTGTTGTCGTTGGTGCTACAAGACCACGTATGCACTACCTATTTTGAAAGGCAAAAATTCACTTCGGAATTGCAAACTAACTGAAGGAAAATCACTCCACTAGACAATAGATAAAGGTGATGCAAAGTTGAGGAGTTATAGTGCTGAGCTCACACATACCAGTTGTAAGTCCACCTTTGTACCAGTGCGATATCTAGAAACAAAAGAGCCAGAATTGGTGGTCAGTTAAATCTTGAATGGTGTAATTGTCTCTCCTTATAAAGGTGACTTGGTCTTTTTATCGTTTGGGGTCGAGTACCATATATCCCACAGTTGTCTCAATGAGTCCACCTATGACTGAGCGCCTTAACGTGTGACATTTGTTAGATGCAGAACGTGGTCAATTTTATTCTACGA
Source organism: Volucella inflata (assembly GCA_928272305.1). Classification (NCBI taxonomy): domain Eukaryota; kingdom Metazoa; phylum Arthropoda; class Insecta; order Diptera; family Syrphidae; genus Volucella; species Volucella inflata. The sequence continues at coordinate 208,350,744 of OV743716.1, forward strand.
GATTCCAGTTGAGTGATGCAGTTCACTGGGGCATCCGAATGTTCTCAGGTGTACAGAACAGAGAATGATCATGCTCTGCGTAGCCACCTTTCCTCATTCTTCTCTAGTCTCTTAGTCTGAGGGCGGAATTTATTGCGATCGGCATGGTGAAGTGGTTTATAGGCACCAAATGGAGCATAGTTAGAAGGGCCGCCGTTTGAGAGATACTCGTAGTTAAAGCGGTAGTGATGCTAATGCGGGTAGCTCTTTGCGTATTTTCTTATAGGGTGATGTTACGAGTGTCGTTTTTCCAGTGTACGCTACTTTGTCAATATATCAATGGACCTCCGGTCATAATATAGAGTTCATGACTTTGGATTGTAGTCTCCATTTTGACCCTGTAGTTGCCTTGCACAGATGGGTGGCAACTAGAGCTTTTTAATTTTATTCCACCTAAGTTTGCTGTAGTCTCTGTAGAATAAAGTCTCGATACTTGTCAATTCTCGAGTAACTCAAAGGGAAAGCTCTCTAACTGATGTTCAATTATGCGGGGTATTTTGATTTTTTTTTGTGTAGGGGACCAGTTTCGAAATGGTCAAAGTTATGCTGAGATCACAGCTATGTATTCAAACGATTATGCCTATAGTGTTCTGGAAAATTTAAGAGACTGTGTGTGGGTTTTTACATGACACATAAAGAGTGATGTCCTCTGCGTAAGCTACCATGCCATATGCTGTGTCCTCTAATTTGGTAAACAGCCGATTGAGGACTAGGCTCCAAAGTTAAGATAGAGCATTATCCTTGAAGTGTTCCCCTAGGGGGTTCCTTTAATTTAGATCAGTGATGAAAGGTTGAGAATGAAGTGGATCAAGCTGCATTCAAGCATTTACGAGTATATCTGTCAAAACAATTGTCAGATTGCAAACTGTTAGTGCCATTTTTATTCATAATGACAAACAGGCTCCTGCAACGTTACGAAAGTTAGAAATTTGGTTACAGAATTGTTGTTTTGTTCGCCAAACTTTTAGGGTAGTTGCACCATATTTAACCTGACAGAATCGACTATCTGAGACCGCTATTCGCCCTTTTCTTGAGTGTTTTCGCACAACATTTTCTTAGGACGATACAGTGGCACTGGGACGCATAAGAAGAGTATGTACTGAAGAGAATATTGCATCCGTTGAAGAAGATCCAAATTTATCGATTCGGCGTCGTTCACAAAAGCTTGTTCTTTGTCCTTCCACTTTATGAACAATTTTATGGACGGTTTAAAGGCTTACAAGATCCAGATCGCGCAAGAATTAAAGCTGGATGACCATTGTTGGCGTCGAAATTTCGGCCCAAAATCTCCTGACATTGGATTTGTTGTTTTATCGAAAAATTGTGTTTAGTAATGAGGCCCAATTTTGGCTCAATGCGTATGCCAATAAGTAAAATTCTCATATTTGGAGCGAAGATAATCCACATGGGGTTATTGAAAAGACGTTACGTCCCGAAAAATGCAAAGTCCGGTCTGTGGGCTGGTCGGGTCTCAGGACCCTATCTTTTTTTTTAGCTTATCAGCACGTCACTAGGCACGCTATGGAGCTGTGATTAATGATCTTTTCGTTCCCCGATTAAATGGCATGAATGTGGATGACAGCAAGATGGCGCTACGTGTAATACAGCAAACGAAACAATCAACTTATTGAAGCAAATATACAATGAACGCATAATTTCGCATAATGGACTAGTAAATCGGCCTTCAAGATCTTGTGACGCTTCTTAAATATTTCTTTTTTTTGGGAAAAAAACGTTCGTTAGTCTACGCTGACAAGCCTACATCAACGCATTTGAAGCCAACATTATTTGGGTTATTGAGGACATATGGCCACAAATGCTTGAAAAAGTGATCGAAAACTTTGTCCCTGGAATGGCATTCATCAAATCCAGCTGTGGTGGGCATATGCCCTAAGTTGTATTTAGAAATTAATTGCAGACTATATTCTCTCGATTAAATACAAAGACTTCAAACTTATAGACAGATTATTTCACTTTCGAAGGTTTGCCGTTGTCTGCTTTAAAGGTTCGATGATAGACCGAAACATTGTAGAAATGAGTCACCCTGTCGTAGATCAGCCCTGTTGACCTGTAATAATGCGTTCGAGTCTGGGAGCATAGGACGTCGAGAAAGGTTTCGGTGAAATCGAATGATCTAGTTTATGGCGTTTTGGTCCAATTTATAAGTTGATATTGAAGTATGAGAACCGTGGGTTACCTTCCCCCCTCCAATTGAAGTCGGTAAGCCTCAGCTGATGTCGAGTAGGAGACATTTTTCAATTGTCAAATACGCTCCCATTTCCTAACTTGGGTTTAAATCACGAAGGTAGCTCTTGACATTGTATTTAGAACATTACTGAGACGTCTTGACGAAAACGACGTAGAGGCAACCTTTGACAAGGTGGTCATATTTCTCAGCGTATGCGTAATTGGCGAATTTCATCCTGTGAAAGACGTTTTACCTCGTTTTCAACATAGCTGCTTCCGCACTCTAACGAAAACGCCATTGTGGTTATTAAAGTTGTTCAACCTTGTTCATGCACACCACTTGCAAAGCCGAAAGTTGTTGTCTTTTTTGCTTGACTTGAGGTCTACAGTAAGTCTATTCGTATAAAAGGTTGGTTGTTGATTAATAACATATATATGGCCAACCGATCTGCGTCATCGTCTCTATTTTAACAATTCGACTAAACGCAGACTAGTTTGATACAACCTGAGCTCCGAAAGTGCCGAAAGATGAGCAAAAATGTTTGTATGTCATGGCGATTCCCATCCTCTTTTTTCCACGACTATTATGGGTTCTATGCAAAGAATAGGAATATAAACGATACCACTGCTGTCGTCAGAAGTATGGGAAATGGTTTTCGTCGTAGTAAGATACTTAGATATCTTTTGGGCTAAGGGCTTGTGAAAACTAAAACCCTTACCCTTGTTAAGAGACAAGTGCAATTGAACCAACGAAGTGCTTCAATTATTGTGCATTCATAGTTGCATGATGAGAATGAAACTCGATAAGGAGGCATGTGAACAAATTAAGTGGACTTGACTTAATTTGGTCAAAAGGTTTAAAAGTCACGCTTTAGCTAAAATGTCTCTCTGAGCATATGTACATAACCGAAGTACATTTCATACAATCTACAATACTTTATATTTCACCGGGATTATTCCTGAAAGTCGAAAGTACAACCTCTGCACTAGAATTTCATCAATGTTTCTCTGAGTCCTGCACTTGTACAAGTCTGAAATGACAACACTGTTTTAGATTTACATTTGCACTCATACAACATCCTACACAATATGCAATTGCTTAAAAGTGAAATATGTATAACGAAAGAAACGCAGCTTCATATGCATATTTCACTTTCTATCATTCTCATCGTGTTCTAGATGCTGGTAGATGAACTCTGTGCACTGTGTACCCTCCCATGCAATCGAGGAATCCAAAATATGCCAACAAGAATGTGTAGGCACATCTGAATGATGCGATGGTAATTCTGATGTGCAGATGCTGATGACTGATGGTGCTTATTACGAAGTATATGGATGCCATTGTTCAGGCAAGGACAAATTTATTTTCAGTTCAAAGGACTGCTATTCTAGGGTTTATGAGGAGCATTGTGCTACCTGAGATACTAGTATGCCCTTCATATCTCCTCCGTTTCAAATTTTTAATGAATTAGTCATGCAGGAATGAACAATTTATAAAACAAGGACTTTTCTGATTTGAAAGTTAATTTCTCTTATCATGGTAGTCCTTCTCAGTACAAACATACAATCGTTAGAGATATTCTCTCTCAAGTTAAGATGTAAAGATTCTAATTTGAATTTCTTTCAGGAAGTCTATGGTAGAAACGAGGTACAGGACATGGAATTGCGAACAGTCATTCGAAATGAATCTGTAACTTTTAGCTGTTACTCGTATAAAAGTTAATGAATTCATTCCCCTAGAATGGTGTAGCTTGCCATACTGCTAACACAATTAAAAGATCTTGAATAGGAAAGGCGTAGCTGATGGCATGGAAATATAATTTTTTATATGTCTTTATAGAGCCTTGTAGGGACATGGAAAAGATTTTTTTCTACTTTTCCTTTCTGAAGTAGTGTATAGGTAATTAGAGCGGCGATGACGCAAATAAAATGTTGATGTGACTTTGTTCTAAATGGTGAGTGTAGAGAGTAATGAAGTACTTACTTGGTTTACGATTACTAAAATTATTTCACTGCAATTCATATGGAATCCAAATCTAGTTCATTTTGTCGTCGGCAAACAAGCCCAAATTGTCTGAATTTGGTAATGAAAATTTGGATAAAATCTTACCTTAGAAGCATACAGAGCCAGATAGTTTAACGTTTATGTAAGACCTTACGCGGTTTTCGGAAAGTTATGTTGTTGTTTCTTTCTAGTGCTGTAGAGCATGAACAGGAGCATGCTCTGTCAATTGAATTGATTTGTAAGCACTTAAAGTCAGCCTTGGACTAGAAACCACAGCATAATTTAACTAAAGTTCCCCAGTTCGTCAAAGAAGTGAGAAATATTTGAGAGGGCAGGACAATCTCACATCATTTAGTAAGAATTTAGAAGATTTGTCTCTTGAGCTTCTGTATTCGTCGTTGTACGATGGAGCTTTATAAATCAGAATGTTTGTCAATGTTTGTCGCACTAAATTTACTCCTTCGGACTTCAACTGCGTGCAGATAAAAATATCGGCGCCATTGAGAACAGTGCTGAGAAAGATCCTTATTCTTCTTTTCGGTATAGTGCGGACCAAGGATAAGTTAGGTCATCGATTATATGGAAGATTTTACTTGGAGATCTTGATTTACCCACTGAAACTTAGTGGCCATAGTTCGAGTTTGTTTTGCTGATTGCCTGCCTGAACAATTTGCAGTCGATCCATTTCTTCACATTAAATTTTTGTTCGGTGATGAGGCTCATTATTATATACGAGTATTATATTATATCGGTGATTTTGTTAATGAGTAAAATTGTTAAATTTGTAGCAAAAAAAAAAAAAACTAAGGACGACGATCCGCTACAGCTGCAAACAGAAAAATGCACTGCTTGGTGCGATTTAAGCGCTGGACGCATAAAAGGACTTCATTTGTGTAAAAATAAAGAAAATCGGAATATCAACGTCAATGGCGCCCGGTACGGAGGCATGGTCAAAATTGTTTGTTTCAAAAAATACTTGAACGTATTGTAGTACGATGGAGATGGTCATACGATTTCAATTGGATAGTTCTACATACCATGCTGATGACGGAATCATCGAGTTATTAAAGGGAGCCATCGATGAGCATATTATCTCTAGAAACAGACCTGTGAAGTGGCCTCAAAGATCGTTTGATATAATACCTCTGAAGTATTTTTTGTGGAGGTATTTGAAATCAGTGTAGCTATGCGGGTAATCCAAGATTGAGTGCATCATTCATCAGATATTGCCACAAATGCTCGAAAAAGTGGTCGACAATTTTAGCTTCAGAATGCGGTTACTGATATGTTCGTGGTGGCCCAACATAATTTTTAATCTGCCAGAGACTTGCTTGTCGATTAAAAAATTGTTGGTTATTTTGCGCAACGAATTGATCTCTTATTGTACCATTGAATGCCTCTGTATCGGAGTTATTTAATTCGAATTAATATTGACAACTACATATGGAAGTATTTCCAGCACAATGGAAACTTGCTCTTTAGTCTATCGGAACATGTTGAACCTGGCTATGTGTTCGTTGATTTTAGAACAGTCAGAGGGCATTGTATCGAGGTGTTGGAATCTGACCCTACTAAGGGTCATACATTCTGTTCTTCCGAAAGTAAATTCATACAAAACACATTTTTGATTGAGATTGACAAAAGTTTATGTTTAAAATGTCAAGAGTTTGCAGATTATTTGCATAAGCTCGATCCTTTGCATAGCCCCACAAAAAGAAATAAAACGGGCAAAAATTACAAGGCCTGGTGGCCAGTTCATATCACCAAAACGTGAGACGTGGCACCGTATTGTTGAAACCACATCTCACACAACACGTTTGGGTTTATTGTAAGATAAATTTCCTAAGCAGAAGTTATTTCGCGTCTTATCTTCGATTTGAAGACCAAAAAAGTGCGGTTAGCATTGAGATTTGACGGTGACGGCCACACCTTTCGGAGAAGTATGGACCATTATGAACCAGACACTATCAGACCAAATTGCACACCATACGGAGATTCTTTGTGGATGGACTTGTGACAGTAATATGTTGGTTTTCACTTCTCTATATGCATATGTTTACGTATCCACCAAGTGAATAATGAGACTCATCACTGAAGTAAAACTGGTCATCTAAAGGCCGTAAGGCAACCCAAATGCTGTGCATGCCGAGAAATTGATAGATTTATATCTTCTTTAACACTCTCACTAACGGTTGTCATGTTTTCACGTAGACCATGCATTTCGATAATGGACAGGCCTTAAGACATCTGTAACCGAGTCAATCTCGACCATAATCTGCTCGTAATGTGCGAAACATACTTACTACAGAATCACTGTTTTTGTTGTGGGTTTTGCCATTTTAACACGTTCAGCGACTGTTAATCGATCTATAATGTACTCGTAATCCGCTAATCCAACACTAAACGTTTACAATCTCGGATGATAGTTTGGTTTGGCGTATGTGATTGGAACCGGGTTGTCAAATTCGGCCTGTCTTTGCTGTGGTGACGTCGATCATCCTTATCCCACTTTCTGAGGAAGTTATAGAAGCTATAATCTTCGGGCTGAGGGCGCTCTTCTTTTCCCATCTAGGTTTGACGTAACCTCATCTGATCTAAATGTTCTGGTGCGGAATCGCTCATATGTTTCCACCATGAGCGAAAATGAAAAAATCTTGAATCTCCTGCTGATTTAAAATCGAATACTACGAGTAAATTGAATACAGGTCATTCCGAGCTGAGTTGTTGCTTTCATTTTTACTCCACTAGCGCCTTAACACTATTATGAAGATGCCATCCAGTTGGATAGAGTAATTTCCCCTTATGAGGATTCCAACATTGCAGTCGCATATCCTTAAATCGTTTCTCCATTATGTTCATCAGGGTCAACAGCGAATGGATTTTTGAGATATTTACTCCCGGGATAAGCTTACCCCTGATATATCCTCAGGGGTAAGAGCTTATACATTGCTATGTTCACTTTGGCTTGATAGAATAATTCTTAAGAATTGACTATACTTGCTTTCGTTGAATTTATTCACTTACAGACTTCTGACTCGCAGCTTGGTGTTGGAATTGCAAATTGTGTCATTTTTAAATTTTGAATACTATCATACGAGTATGCAAGACTATATCGAAAGGATCTTTTGTGCTCTCGATTTTGTTTCTTACATCAAGTTTTATACCACAATCAGCTGAGATGATAAGGAACTCTATAAAATTATTCAGGCCTTACACCAACCAATTCTAAGCTAAGTGAAAGAGTCTAAATTTAAATCCATTTATCTAAAGTCCTTCTATGTCAACCTCGGGCTCTAAATTGCAGATCATCAAGAAAAGGTTTATGACTCTATGCAAAGCAAATAGATGTTGTCAACGTACTGCAGAAGTTTCATTTCAATTAAAATGAAATGTTGCGCTCATTTTCGTACTCAGTTCCCTTAAGTTGACTTAACGTAGCCTATGAACATTTTAAGGTTTTTAAAATCCCGAAAACTAGGTTGCTACTACTGGATATAGTAGGAAGGCGTACACAGCTACCATAAAAACGTGGCCCTTTCAGATCTTTGCAGAAGATATGTTTTTAATCGAAGGCTTACGAGCATCATAAATTGGTGCATCTGATCCGATATTCGTTACCTTTCAAGGAGGAGACTTCTTTAGTATTCTCCTGTCACTAGGTCAACAACATTATTGGCAAATTCTGGGAGAAAACTCAAAAAGTTCAAATCGATACCTTCCATCTTTCACCGGTTTCAAGACCACAACGAGAGTATTGATAGGGACCAAATGGACTGTCTAGAGTCATGTCTAGTTTTGGTATCCCTGCCCAACTCATCCATCTGTGCAGGATGACGTAGAAGAACGCTCTCTTCGTCAAGGCTCGCGGTGACTTAACCGAGATATTTTATGTCGAAAATGGTCTTAGACAAGAGAATTGAGTATTAAGACCATATCAAGAAGAACTAGGGAGACACAAGACCTTGATTAACGAAGTCCTATTTAATATCACAGAACCATGGTGAAAATGGACTACGATACCGCCGATAATTTCAAGAAAGCCTGTATTCAGGCTTTGGGAAGAAAGATTAAATGACGAACTTTTCGAGCTATGCCGTAACACCGTTCTAATCCGAAAATTGCGCAACAGTCGCCTGGGATGGCTTAGAATTCAAAACCAATTCTCCGGACCCCTGGTTCTTCGGCAGAGGACCTCAACTGACCTGGAGTGGGCAACTTGAGGCAGTTAGCTGATAATTTGACTAAAGGCGGAGAAGCTTCTTGTAGTTAAGGTCCAGTTTTTCCCCGAATGGGAACGTCACCAAAGTTAGTAAGTAATTGAGTTAAGTCAGCATGTATATTCACATTTCCGCTTTGCCTACAACAATTTAACGGCCTTAGTCGATGTTGGTGTATATGATAATATTTATTCTAGTTTTTATGCGAATGGTAATTAAGCATTGGCTTAGATCTCTGAAGCTTTATGCTTTTCACCAAAAAATAATTATGCAACAACCCTCATCCTTGCGAGTCAGGTATTTTCAAAGAAAGTGGAATATGGGGGCTGAGCGCTGACGTTCGTTGGCTTGAGATTCCTTTCATTCCTACTTCCACAATCAGGCTTCATGCCAAGAAAATCTCATATTAACGGAGCAAAAAGTAGCACCAATAATTCGTCATCGCTGGTTAGTAGCTTGGGAGTTGCTTGGATATGATAGAACTGTGATTTGCCTGGAACATGCGTTTGCATTGAAGATGACCCAGCCTTGGTGACGCAGCTCCGATTGTATTCCTCAGAATATGGTAAATTGGATGTAACAACCTTTCTTCCTTCATTTTGTTTATAATACGATATTTAAGAAGGTGTGCGAAACACTACGCGGCGGTAAGGTTGAAAGATACAGGTGCGTCGGGTAAGCCTCTGCAAAATTAATAACAGAAATTCTAAGTGGGTGATGCTTTTATTATCGCTTAGTAACATAATTTGTAGAGATTTTATCAAATTCAATCTAATCGAGCTCAAAAGTAGCCATGGAGAAATAGCAACTCAATTGCAAAGCCCCACAGCCATGTTACAAGTTAAAAATAAAGTCGACTTCCAATTTGTTTTTATGTGTGTCCTGTATTCCAATTGATTCCGTAGGAGTAATAAAAAAATGTCTGGGCCTATAAAAAGTGCAAATTGTTCACCCTGTTTGCCTATTTATGCCTCGCCAAGCATACTTTCAAGTGAATTGCTTGGCAAACAATATTCAAGCATTTCACGAACAATTCAATCCAATTATACTTTACTCGTCGAGTTTAACCCTGATCCAGATGCCGGCATCATACTTTACATACTATATCGGTGTTCATAAATGTATATTTATATTTATATGAAGGCAGTTAAAAGTAGCACAGCACAAGGACGATGCTGCCTTCAAGTTGTATCCAATAGCGGCAAAGGGTGAACTTTTCTACTTTTCTCCGATAGAATGCATCCTCATCATAGTCATCATCGTTCTAAAGAGTGTACTGTTGGTAAATATTCAGGAACATTCGTATGGGTGCGTTTATTTATTGTTTAAACCATATATAACGGTATAAATTGAAAATTGACTTTTAGCAAATAACCGTGAGTTTGCAGTTTAATTATTACAAGGTGTAGACGTTAAGTAAATCGCTATAGGGATAAAATTAATTCAACGTGTACTCCTATGTACGCAACACTTTTCAGCCCATTGTGGCTATGGCTTAAAGAGCCGTACAAGGAAGTTGAAAAATCCTTGCTTAGCTTAGCTGGTTGCTGTCAAGAGTTCACAAATGCGTGTGTTATGAGAATCCCATCACTGTATCATTGTATTATACGACAACCGTAGAAAGGACTTATTTCAAAAGTTTGATGTGCAATAAAAAGTTTTATTTTACTACATACTATACTCGTACTCAGTAAAAGCAAAACGATTGTTCAAGTATGGTATGCGCCTTATTCCTTTGTCATAAAAAAGAAAAGAATCCTTTAGGCGGATGGATTGCATACGCAACGCAACCTTGTAGCTACTGACATACATAGATATTCTGTGCAACATGAAAAGGAATAAAGCCTTTGTTTTCTCCTCAGTATTTCTGCGTAACAAGAATTTTCCATTTGAGTCAAAGTACAAAGAGTGAAGGGCATAATAAGGATAAGCAGCATTATGCATATCCTTGTTTTATTCTGTTTTATATTTCAACTAAGTGATAAACGTTTTTCTTTAAATGTGAAATAGGCAGACAGTGTAAGGATAATTTGATAAATGGGCGAATGAAATTAAGGGAAGAGAACATGTCTCTTCATGAAAAGTCCTCTTGGACCGACCTCTCTGATATAGGACCATATGGGATGAAGCTTTCTAGGAGAACGCGTTTACTTTTGAATTGTAACCTACCGATGCTTGATTGATCCCTACCTCCAAGTAGGTACGCTGAATTGCTTGAAATTAGAACACGACCATTTGCCACTGTATGACGCAGGACACATTGATTTACCAAAACAATGATCTGCATACTTGTGAAATCAACCAGCCTCTGTCCATCTGTTAACGTGATCTGAAGTCACTACCTAGGTTGATCTCCTTTCCTATTGCTTTGGATCAACGATGCCTTCTGAAAGTGAAACCCTTGCAATAAATACATTTCTACCATTAGTACATGGAGTTTTCCTCATCTGAGCAAAGCATCTGATATGGGCTATTGAGTACCATTGTTCGGTATTCTAAAGTAGGATTAAGTCAAAGTCATTTATGTAGATTATTTTTTAAGAGAAGTTGCCGGCTTTTTAGCAGAGTTAAAACAATCAGAGAAATCCGTGAATATGGGTCCTTTAATTAACTTCTCAAAATTTAAAACTAAACTTTGGAAAGCTTGAATAAACTATTGGAGACACTTGAGGAAGGAGTATACTCAGAAGTCTTCTGACTTATGGTTACCTGGGGAACTCAAAGTGTAGTTGCATTCTTATATTCCAACCCGGGCTCTTTAAGGTGATTCTAAGATACCTTCGTGAGGGAGGCGCATTTAGATTAAATGGTACAATCGTTACGAATTTTTGAAAGTATTTATCTCGAAACAATTCAGATTGCAGGACAACTTATGCCTCCTTCAGTATTCCAGAGCATTCATTTGTCTCCAGCTTTGCAATTCTTCGCTTTTGTGATCATTTACGATGCATTTGTAATAATGTTGTGTTCTGCCGTTGCTGATGTACTTATCTTGCCAGTGACATCGATTTCACGTTCAGTTTTTTACTTCAACTTACTATATACGTATGTATTTTTCAGCTTATCTTGTATGCGTGTAACTGTTTTATGTATGGTAATAGACGTTGGTCAAGAACTTGAGTGCTGAAGCAAGAATATTGGATTCATCTCCGCAATATAATATTATATTAATTGGCTATGGCGATGGCGCGATAGTTAGCTTATTGGACTATTACGCAGACAGTCTGGGTTCAATTCCTGACTGGGTCACCAACAATTTTTCAAATCGCCATCAACTTTTCGGCGGGCAATGGCAAACTCCTGAAAGTAGAATTTGCCCACTAAAAACCTTCTAATGAGTGCCATTCGGACTCTGGGATAAACCGTAGGCCCGGCCTATACCAGGCTGCCAGCGCCACAGTGTTTTTCGTTTTTATTTTATTTTAGTTGTACGTCTTACAGTGAAGATTTCATGAGGGATCACGCATGACACTTCATCGTGGAAAGACTAAGCCCGGTATATGAAACACAAATTATACAGCTATATTACGAATATCAGTGTTCTACAAATAATATGTTTCGTGCGCTAAGAGCAACTTACGGCTCACACAATCGGCCTACTGATCGTAAAATTCGCTTGATAATGGAAAAGTTTGAAACCCATAAAGCACGTAGTGAAGAAGATATAGCAACAACTTGGCGCATTTTACGTAAGTAACTGGTTTTAAAAGCGTACAAAATTGAATTTATGCAAGAGCTGAAGCCAGCCGACCTTTTGAATCGGCTCCACTACAGTCAATAGGGTCTTAAGAAGCTTCAAGAAGATCCACTGTTTTCGACCAAAATATTTTTTAGCGACGAGCTTATTTCTGGCTTAATGATCCCCTGATCATGCCATGATAACGCACTACGAGTATTTTCTGCCTTAAATTGATGCCCGTGGTTTTGACGACATTTGGTTTTAATTAGACGTCGCTGCATGCCAAATAGCCGTTAAATCTTAGCTTTATTGCGAAAACGATTCGGTGATGAGTTAACTTCATGATTTTAAACCAATCCCACCTCTAGACTTTGTCCTTTGGGGCTCCGTAAAATCCAAAGTAGGGATGCAAAAGTAGGCTACGATTTATGGTTTGGACTCCAAGCTTACTCGAGTCACTGATCAAATACTACTCATAATGCTCGGCCACGTTATTGGAAATTGGAGCTTCAGCATGGACCATATTGACCGCAGTAACGGTAAAATCAAATGTAAGGAAAGATTACTAGTGCCAAACAACATCCATTAGAACACCATTGGCGTTAAATTCGTTTCTGATGCTTTCTTGAAACATGTTCTTGTTTTTTTGGACTCCGACACTTGCATTTACACTTTTCATTAGCTCCAGTAACGGCTCTCCCTGTATTTTACCCTGTGCTACATTTACCAACTTATTGGGTCGGATTAGGTTGTTTTTCTTCTGCTGTCTTTCATTTATTACAAGTCAACCCATTGCCCTACTTAAAATCTTGTAAAAAAGTTGATACGGTCGGCCTAATATGGCAGTCTTCTGTACTTTAAATTTCAACTGGTTTTTCTTATTTGGCTAACTGCAAACACAACCTGTTTTCTGTAATTATAATTAGATTTTCTTTCTGTCCCATTAATTGTGGTGTTCCCCAAGAATCTATTCTTGGTCCACAACTCTTTTCCATATTAATGATTCACTTACCCACTTTGTTATCATATATACGGCGACGATGTGCTGCTATAACTGAATTTTTCCATTAGCATGGCCGAAGACGCAATATCCAGAATTAACAAGAACATATCTTTAGTAGTAAAATGGTCCTTGCGCAACGATCTAAAACTTAACCCACATAAAGCTAAAGTAAAACCTATTTCTAAACATGTAGAAAAAACGATTTCACTGTTTTCCCCAATATCTTACTCTTTTCTTTCTTTAGGTAGCGCTGCAGCCTGGGGTCGACCTGGGCGTCAATCAGCAATCGCCTCTAGCGAACTCGATCTTTTGCAAGCTGCCTTCAGTTTCGCAAGCAAAGTTGGCTGACATCCCCGTCCACTTGCGTGCCCCATTTTATCTAGCTATCTTCCCCTATTGCGCTGTCCCTCGGGGGTGAATTCAAAGACTTTTCGGACCGGAGTGATGGTGTCCATCTACATCCGTCTGGTGGACGGAATTGTGGGTCCAAATCGTCTAAGTTGAAAAGTTCAACCTGCCTGCCAGCGATATTTGGTCCGTCAACGCCGTTATAAAGTCTATAGAAATCTTCTTTCCTAATCGTCAGCATCGTCTGCGACTCTACTACGATGTTCCCTTGTTCATCTTAATAGGCCTTATCCCATTGAAAAATGAGAAATTCGTTGAAAATGGCTCTGTGGTTCTCACCATCCTCAGTCTTATAACTTCTCCTCTGCATATAGTCCACCATGAACTTACTCTGAGTCAATGTAATGGCTCTTTGTGCATTACAAGCGGATTTTCAGTGTCCAAGAGCCACAAATTTTATTTGCTTACTTATCTATTGTACATAGGTAGACATGGTCCTTGTCCACTTCCTTATCCACTTTGTTGTTGAGATTCAGAAAGTCGCAAGGGTAAGTTAGACGCGATTCATGGTCAACACGCATCAGTTGATGGATTGTTTGCACTTTGTAAAGAAACATCTGAGTCTTTAACCAAAATGTGCTCCAGAGACATGCGTGGAATGATCAGTTGCTTGACACGTAGTCTGATCGACGTAGCCTTTACGGCATCTTTAGGCACGGCAATGTTATTTTCTGCCAGACGAGAAGTACGAGGCCTTCCGGGGCTTACTCGGCTTATCCAGTCTGTAAGAGTCGCCCGATTACATGCTGTATACCACGACCAGTGGGAAATGTCAAAACCGAATTGACTTTTCATATATTATGGATCGTCATGTTGATTTATAGACACCCAAGTAGCGAATAGATCCCACACTTAATTATAAGGTAGAGCGTGATTAAACAAGGTTCCGTATCGCTCAGTGGGCCCTGCTCAAGAGCGCCGGACCAGTCTCTGTGTAGTTCGGGGACACTCTGAGGTTTCTGGGAACTGCGGTACTAATAGATTCGTCAGATTTTAGTCTGTAGTAACAAGGATTGGACATCATGTCAACACAATGGCATGGCACGATCTTAACACTTTCTTAATTTTCTTATACTAGCCGTTAATGAACTCATTCAGACTATAAAACTTTACATAGTTACGCCCCATCCTTACATTCTTAAAATAAAAATTTAATGACAGGATACCGCTATAACATATTGTAGGATAGGTACAACAATGAAATTGTCTTAATAACGGTTTCTGCAACGTGAAGATTGACAGCGTAGCAAATGAATTTAGTTTGGCTGACTTTGAAGAAATTTAAGGAGAGTCCGACTTTAATTAGAAAATTACCAAATTTCTTTTGTTATTTCTTATTTAAATATTTAATGTCCCTAATAGCATCTCTACATTTATTCTTTTCCATTTTTTTTGAAGCACGTTTCAATGTGACAAATTTGAAATACTAATACGAGCAATACACGTCAAGTGAAAGTGACTCAAATTCGTTACATCAGCATATCGACTCTTCTACTTTCTTCGAAGTTACTCTGCTAGGTCATGTTTGTAATTCCAAACTGGGGCACTTAAATACACTCTCATAACGTTTCTACATGACCTGAATGGAAAAGTCTCTGGTTAAAGGACACGATATTGGCACTTCACCAAAAAAAAAAAAAAAAAAATCGAAATACAAAAATTACTGAGCCAATCCTTCTTTCTACACAGCAAATTTAAAACTACAAAAGTCATCAGCAAAAGTACATATTCGTATTCGATCGAATTGTTTGAGTGTAAAAGAAGTATTGGTAGACAGTTTTACGATGATTTCGATTTACTATCCTCCTGCCTATGATTTGATAAGGCACCATTCTGCAGAAAAAGAAAAAAGAAAAAGATACTCTCTCACCTACTGGAGCCCATAAATTTTACGATATCATTTTTTAATCGGAAACAGTAATCCGAAAATCATTTCGATTAAATAAACACCAAATACAGTTGAGGCAGACATGTACAGTAGTCCTTTTTGGTCGACGCGCCATGCCCTTGAGCAAAGGTAAGACCCATTAAAATAATAAGGATTCACGGTACACGCATTTATCTCAACGTTCTCATACAAGCATTCTCGAACATTTCCGCCGAACACGTGCAACAACAAGGATATTATTAATATCCCTTTGGCAAGGGACCATGAACAGTGTTGCCATTCGATTTCGATAAAAATTTTCACTCTGAGAAGTAGATCGTCTTCAATGATGGAGACAGGAAAATATCTCGCTGATGCAATAGATGCGAGGAAAGAAAAACAAATAGTCATTTATGCATCTACTGCTTTTGCTGCACCTGATAATATTCATTAGTTGACCGATTTTTTTGCGACTTTTCATAGACTGGACAGATTTTCTTGGAATAAGTTCTCATTAAGATACGGGTAAAGCGTTTGTCTTTTAGGTCATTATACACATAAAGATTTTCCTAGCGCTGTTAAGGTTGAACTGGAGTTCATAATTTCCTACTCAGTGCTAGCCAAGCCGGTAATAAACTTAACAAAAAAGGACCAAAACCCACAATTGCTGAACCCCAACAGAAAGTTATTGACAAGGGAGAGAAGTCTTTTGACTCCTAGCACTCAGACCACACTTGCTCTATATATCTTACGATAAAGCAATACAAATGTTCTCAAACTCAAATAACGTTAACTACCAAACGTGAATAGGACTACTGCTAAAAGATGTATCAGCAGGGGTACGCCACAAGGCGGTGTTCTTTCACCCCTTCTCTTTAAATAGGTCAATGAACTGCTGGTATACCTTCCAGCGAGTCGTAGCAGGGTGGTTTCCTATTCGAATTAATTTAATATAGTCGTCTTAGGAAAGCACCTCAATACTATATGAAAACTTTTACAGGAAAATCTTAATTGGTTGACTCGCTGCGGATTGGAATAAGCCCCCTTAAAACTTATTCCTTAATCAACGATACTCGTATTTTTGAGAGCAAACTAAACTAGAAACCTTATATTAAGAAAAGATAAAAAAGGCTACAGAATCTTCAATCTCTAACAAGGGATTTATTGGAATCAAATAGGGCCTTCAACCTCGCATTGCCTACTGGTTATACGTTTTGGTTATAAGACTGATACTCACCTACGGGGTGATTGTCTGGTGGTCGGCCTTAGACAATGCAGTCAACTGAAGCCAGCTTAGCAAAATATAACGTACAGCTGAGCCTTACGTACTACTTCTTCCGCGGCACTTGATATTCTCGATATTTTCATTTATATTTCCAGAGAGCACTGACTACATTATGCTCTGCCCCAACATTTGTTTAACAAAGACATGCAAGTATTCCCTCAAGATCTTTCTGATAGAGAGATGTTTTCGTGGAGGACAATGGAATCCATTTCTATACGAATGGATCCAACACGGATAGCGGGTTTGGTGGCGGTGTATTCCCAAATAAGCTTACCCTAAGCATCTCCTTTTGCCTTCCAAGTTTCCGTAATGTGTTTCAGGCGGAAATTTCGGTGACTGAAGAAGTCCTGTCCTTTCCTGGTCTGGCTGAAGAAAAACGTGATATCTGCATAAGATTGTTAGGATGCTATGAAATCCCTGTATTCAGTCTTACAGCTTTTTAAGCCACAGTTAACTATCGATCATTGCTCAGAGAGACAGCAGAGCAGTTTAACATCCACTTTTGTTGGATGCCAGGCCACAAAGAGATTCCAGGGAATTGTAGGGCCAACGAACTCGCCAAAATTTAAACTATTCTACCTATCCTATATGCAAACTAAAACTATAGCTAGGTATTATTAAAAGAACAAACCTTAAGTGGACTTTCGTTGAATTGTAACATGTCTGAGAATCAAACAAATCTGGCCAAACTTGGATTTGAATACTCTCAGAGCTTGATCTCTCTAAATAAGAAACATCTTTGCCCTAAAAAAATTTGGTGTTTTTCAAACGAATCGCCAAAATTCAGAGATTAATTAATCCCGAACCAATATTATTCCTATTTAAAGTTCTAATGGGAGAGAAGAAGAATTTAGAAATGTCCGACCTGATCAAGCTGGAGATGCTGAAGCAACACGATGATGGTAAGTAGATTATTCCTTCTTATGCCACAGACTCAAAATCTCCAATCGGAAAACCAAGAAGCCTTCAGTGACAAACGACAAATTGCTTCCGATCACAAGATCGATGGTTTCGTTGCCAATTGAGTGATGAAAGCTTCACCGCAAGAAGACCTTATCCAACACAAGCAGTTGCAATTATAGTATATGAAACCAAGCCAGAATGAAAATCAAAGAAAAGATTGTATGAAAACAGCCCATCATTCAAGGCGGACAAAACTCAATATGGCTGGATGTAGGCACAGACTAAAACATCTTATTTTTCTATTTACGAGAAGCGTTTGGTTGGTTAGTACGCAGCTGCCATATGTACACAGGACACCGAATGGAAAGCCTAACCGCTTTCGACACCGTATGGCTAGAGGGTCTTTTCTGTAAGTTGACTAGGAGGGGTATTCCGAAACCTCTGCTATATATGATTTATAACATGCGTATGGGAAAGAAGTTCGTTGTCAAATGTGGCAACGTCACTTCGAGCAAAGTCTTTGATATAAAAAACGGTTTACAACAGGGGCGGTGATTTCTCCGATCCTGTTTAACATTTACACAAGTGATCTAGTAGGTTTACCTCAATCACTCTTTAGCGTACGCAGACGATTTAGTGGCGTAGAGATCAGGTCCAGAAATCGAAGTTATCAATGCTCTCCTGCAGCGTGATTTTGATCATATTTAGACGTATTGCGACAATTGGAAATTGAAAATCAATTTCAAAAAGTCAGAAACAATCTTGTTAGGGACTCCATTGAGATGGGCTTCTAGGGAGATATGTCGGTAAGAGCCAGTAAGCTAGAATAAGTAACAGTCATTGCGAAATTAGATTTACGCATTTTTGTCCAGGAGTTAGGATCGAACATATCCTCGGAGCATTGGTAAAGAAGAACATTGCCGATCTCACATCTTTTGATTTCATTGTGACTTAGTAACCAAGATTCACATAGTTCAGTCATCCGAATACATTTAGAAAATCGTTTAATACTCGAACATGGAAGGTGTGAGTCTATTCGGCAAGGCTTTAAAAACAGTTTGTCTGAAGCTACAGTTGCCCATCGACTGGTTGTTCGCAATGAATGCTATTATACGTACCCACGCTTGGAACAAATATGCAAGTTTTTCTTTACAGCGTCCTTCAAAGAGGTGCCAGTGCTATATCTTAGGTGGGTCGTAGGGCCATCTATTCCTATTTACTTGCTATCCTGGCTCAAATACTTGCCGAAACTTTTTCTTGATACAGGGAAATTCAACAAAAAGATAGAAGCCGGTTGTGAAGCAGTTCTCATCCTTATACCTGAAAAGTGAGCTTCGAGAATAAGAAAGAGAGTTTCTGCTTTTAACTGGGTGTAAGGGCTTCGCCCAGTCTTTTGGTTTCCATTTCACATCAGGGCACTTTTCGTAATCCGAATGATTCTTTTACTTTTATTTGGAAATACATGTAAGAGATCTGTGTTTTGCGCTCTTAGAGCAAACATTTTGCTTTTTCATTCTTTTTGGGTCTCAGGAATAGTGATTAAAGAACCCACTAAGCGAACATTTAATGTAACTCCTACTATGGCATCAACAATCACTGTACCGAACGTAAATAATTTGTAATGCATGTAGAATTGATTTTACGGCTTACGGCTCTTGATGATGAAATTCAGTTCTGGGGGGTAGATCCTTCATTTTTCTAACCATCTTTATCCAAACATCATGCTATCACCAAATCAACACTAAAAGGTCATCCCTGTACAGTTTCTCCCAATTTTTGATAGCTACTGATATTGGATTACTTTATTGTAAATAGAAGTGGCAACACTTACCACAAGCAACATTAAATCAGTAAAAAAAATGTTTTTCTCATCCGTCAGTAAATCACAAAAAAAAAAAACACAAGCCTCGTTCATATTTCGTCAGGGAGAAAAACGTCAGCAATGACGGCAAGGCAAAGCACTCACCATCCGCCAAAACCTGGATCCATTAAATTTTGCCATAAAAATGAAAGGAATCTTTATTTGCATATTTATACTCGCATATGAACACAAAAAGGATTCCAGTTGGAATTCAGATTCTTTGTGCTTTTTATATCTGGCATTTAGGGGTCGGATTGGGCCACAAAGTGGTCCCTGTTGTACGAGTCTCGCCGAGCCGTATGAATCAATGAATCAATGGATCGATTTTGTTTTTTATGGCGAAATTGGTAATCATACCTTAGCATGGCTGCTTGGAAGGACCTTTATTTCTGGATTCTGTTTCTTTCGGTACTTTTCTGTTTGCTTTGTGTTAATTTCACGGTTTATTTACTTCTACGTCGTATGTTGGGAACGGAAATGTAATGAAATTTATCATCACCCATTCGGGTTTATGATTCATGTTCATGTGATGTGGGAACACTTGAAATGGAAAGGAAGGAAGTGTTCTTTGAAGTTGTTGGTGTGTTTGCCACGTGCAATTCTTCATCAAGGAAAATTTTTCAAATCGCTGGCTGATACTCGTATATCCATATGATCTCTGGTATTTTCGATGCTTAATTGTCGGCTATATATCATATGGCAGAAGAGTCAGCGATACTGGCGAACTCCTGCCCAGACATTTTTTGTGAATATTGAATAAATATGTGTAATCTCTCTTATGTAATGGAAATGGTATGGTTTAAGTTTCCATCGTGGCATTGTCGACATGCTTTAGCAAATGACACCAGCTTGACTAACAGATGGGCGCAACATATTTCACAACGTAACCTGACGATCTCTATGAGCATAGACTGTCTGTAGTTACAGAAACACATGATATATGTACGAGTATCTAGACCCTTCCATCTGTTATTCAAAATGAGTATAATTTACTCAGTCAGTTCAGTTTAAATGCATTTTATTTTACTTATCATTACGTCTTACATTCTAACAAAAAATGCTTAAATGCTAGCTTAAAATTACTAAACAATCTTATATTAACTTACTGGCCCTACACAGGCACTCTAAGCTACTCTAAATTCTTATATCTATGTCTTTCGACTCCAATTACATTTTTTTATGATATTTATTTTCTATACTTAAGGCTAAGAAAAACATTGTTAACAAAAACTTAGCATATGAACAAAATTTTGTATTTTTTATAAAAACTTAATATCTAACTTAAAATAAACCTTAGTCTAGCTAACCTACATACATAATACACACATATAAACACATAGACATTATACACAATAATATACATATATAAGTATATATACATTTGTATATATTAATATATATATATATTTCTTAAATGCAATCCTAAACCTATGTAAGCTGGCCATCGCTATTTACAGAGCAAATAAATTGGTCAGCTCTGCCTCATTAGTGAGGCTGTCCGTAATTGACGGAAACGACGACGAAGCATCTTCCCCATCGTTCAACCACCAGAAATGCTGGTGCTGCCGAACGACATCCCTCTTATCGCGATTCCCCACCGCCCTACTGAACCTGAGACGATCCACCCTGTCGTGTGCGACGTCTCTGTTGTAGTTGAGTCGCCTGTCCCCAGCTGTCCGAGCGACATGGAAGATTAACGGGATCGCTGATCTATCCTGGATCAACCCTATCTGATCAAAGTAGAGGAATGCTTCCGGTGGAACGAAGCCGTAATTGGGGTAGTAAGCCCCGGATATCAGGTTATTCGTCGAGGCCATTGCTCTTGCAATGTGCCTTCGAGTCAGCTTAATTACGAAGTTGTCCACTCGTATTAGCTTCGCTCTGTTGTAAAGGACCTCATTAGGGTAAAATTTTTTGTACTCCGACTCTGGTGTTCTGTACAAGCGAAGACAAGGCCTAAGGCAAGCCCTCTCAAACACCCGAATCTTTTCCATTAAGCTTGCTCGTACATTGAACCACACGGGACACCCAAATACCAGCATGGGCCTGATAAGGGCCATGTAGCAGATTATCTTTACCCTCGAATCGAGTTGGCTGCTATAAAACAGTCTCTTTGTGAGGGCAAAAGCGCCTTTAGCTCTGGATAGAGCAGCATCTACATTTTTGTTTAAATACAGAAACTGATCTAGCCAAATCCCAAGGTATCTGACTACATTTCGACAGGCCAGAGGCTATCCGTGTTGTCCAATGATCGAGAACTTTCGCCAATTTTTTCTGGTATCCCTAGAGGCTCCAGACAACGGCGTCCTAAAAAGAATGGTTTCCGACTTCTGAAAGTTGATTTTCAACTTCCAGTCATCGCAAAATCGTCTTATCTTATAGAAGTCACGCTGTAAAAGAGTATTAATGACCTCAATTTGTGGACCTGTTCTGTACGCTATCAAGTCATCTGCGTACGCAATAGTATGGGGAAGTGAACCTATCAAGTCGCTTGTATAAATGTTGAATAGGATCGGCGAATTGACGGCGCCTTGCTGAAGACCATTTTTAATTTGAAATATTCCAACAGAAGTCACATCACCATTTTTCACAATGAACTGTCTATTGGTTAGCATATTATAAAGAATGTACAGGAGAGGTTTACTGATCCCCAGACTAGCCAGCTTGTAGAAAAGACCTTCTAACCATACAGTGTCGAAAGCCTTCTCCAAGTCAACTAGGCAGGCACCAGTGCACTGTTTTTTGCCTTTATTCCATTGGATATCGGACACCAGTTTAGACGCGGCATGTGAGATAGCATGTCCTGCCTTGAAACCGAATTGATTATCCGGAACTATATGTTTGTCCTCAACCCACCTAGTCAGATTACTTTTTCGAACACCTTACTGATATTCGGAAGGAGACTTATCGACCGGAGATTCGCCGGATTGGATATATCCTTTCCCTTTTTGGGGATAGGTTGAACCACCGCCGTTTTCCAATGCGCTGGATAATGTGCATTATTCATTGCATTATTAAACAGGGTGGTATAAATGTCCACCGCTTCTAGAGGAAGATGTCGAAGCACGATGTTCGGAATACCATCGGTCCCCACTGATTTTTTACTTCTGATTGTATCGAAGACCTCATGGAGTTCTTCCTTCGAAATGAACGGGGGTAGGTCACCTTCTCTGGCAATGGCATTATTTGCCATATTTTCATCGCTGAACCGGGTGAAACCAGAGCCCTAGGATCGCCAGTTCTCTACTTCATTTCGAATATAGAAGTTGTGCACCAAGACGCGATTATCCAGGTCATAATTAGGGCCAATGATATCATTGGCCTTGTAGTATAATTTACTTCCCTAAGGAAAATGTATATCTGTGCATCTCCTCTTGGTTGCTGCGCTTACTGTATGGCAAGAGTTCGTTATGTAGACCGGTGACAAGCTGCCAGTGGAAATTGACTTCAGTCTGGCAGTCCTTAAAATCTGAATAAATATCATTGTCTGATTTTATTTTTGTTTTAATCTCTAAAGCTCACTTAGTTCTTTGGTTCCTTTCATAGTCGCTGCAGATCGCACGCCAAAATATGTCAGTTTGCCTTTTTTCTGAGTAATGGGAATGTAATGATGGATTTGACGAGGTCCTCGTTGTTTTGCAGATTCTAGTTCTTTCTGTAAGAATGGATTCTAGTGTCTATTTCTGGTATTGGAACGGATTTTGACTACATCTGTTTTCCTATGTTGTCCCAGTATGCAGCAGAAGTCGTGTGTTTGAAGGAGAATTTCAGTATATAGCTACTCAATAATTTCTTGTGTGGTATATTTTCCCCGAGAATTCCAGAGCAATTCACTTGAACGCAAATATTATCTGCTCTTCTTACCTGCCAAAAGATACTTGAACTCTGCATCGTTCTGACTGTTGTTATTGCCAGCAGAGTGTTGAAAGTATTGCTTTCAGATCTTTAACCTGAATTTTTCTCCTTTGCATTTTTCCATTAGGTGCTCGTCCTTCAGAACATGTTATATCTGAAGCTCGTTAAACCTTTTTCATTTTCCCAGTGAAACCGTCAAAGGCTGTACTTTTATGTTTGTCTTTTTTGGTGTTAATCCGACATGGGCTGAGGTTTTTCATTATCCCGGCGCAATCTGGCGTATGTGTTGTAGAAAAAGCGACAGGAGTCACTGAAATAAGAAATCCTACCGGGTGTTCCGGATAATGCGTCAAAGATTTTAAAGGTACTCGTAGATTCCTTGGGATATTTTTTTTGAGGAATAAATTGCGTGATTAAGGGTTTCGAAATGCATCTCCTCTGAGATACAGCAGAGCCTAACACTGCCATCTTTTGACTCCTATTAAAAGTAACATCTTTCAAGTTTGTACGTGCATGGTGGCAAATGGGAAACTTTTACGTAATTATGAGGATTTGCATCTGGAGAGTTCTGCATTCAGAAGATATGCGTGCATTCCATCATATACCAGTACAGGAGCTACAATCCGGCGACTGGGAACTCTGTAATTACAATGTACTCTGGAAAAACACCTTGGAGGGGGCAACATTATTGACTGGATTCTATTGATGGATGACTCGCAATCACAAGTTTCCACAATTTATATAACTGAGCAGATATATGTTTGGTAAGCATGCTATGCATTTCACAGTTCTCTCTGATTGAGACTCCACTGGATGTAAAATCGAGGATTCCCAAAAGTCGTAAGCAGAAAAATTACAGACTGATTGCTCTGAAATTCTTCAGGAGCATACAATGTTTACTTAGTTCAGGTCCAATTGACGACGCGATCTAACGACTCTCTAACTGCATGGCCATGGTATGTATTGGCGCCATCCAGTTGGTACACTGGCTGTTCTCTTTTTTTAAAAATTAGCGCGCGCACAAAGGATTTTTTACTTTTAAAATGATTGCACATGCGAATGGTGTATCACCTAATATTTCTGATAATTGGTTTTCCAAAGTTCCAGGAAGACATTCGAATTCAGCCTTGGAGGATGTAGGCAGCTAACATTCAACTTATGCTGAACCCTTTTTGTTTGATGAAGTGGGGGTTATTATCTGCTCCGTTATGTAAATTGTGGAAACGTGTAATTCCATCCCTGGTGGATTGCCAGTCATCCGTCAACTCCGACAACTCTTCCCTTTTTCTATAACCAATAGGTAAATCACTCTCTCTCAAGGTGTACCAAAAGGTGGAATTTTTTGATATCTAGGGAGTTCTCGGCATCAACCCGATTAACTTTTTTGAACGAATGGGCATTCATTTCTTTTTGGAGGTCTATGCACTTTATTATCAACAGTAAAATCATAAATGTCGCATTTAATCGCTGATCTATAAGAAAATAACAATAATGGAGCACACAAAGGAGCTGTATCATATTCTCCTTCTTAGAGAGGGCGACGTAACTGTCTACACATGCTGCATCGCATGTATCTGTAAGTGACTTTAACAAATACTCCAACGCCTCATCGTAGCAGTGAACAAATTTAGGTAATGCGATATCTTTAACTGTAAGTAAATTTTGACGTTTGGAAATTTTGAAGACCTCACAAATCCTTCACCTATTCATCAGGCTGCTGTTTAATTCAGCCTGACTAATCCGTGTTGGAAAGTTTATTGTCACTCATTCTTCCCCAATCTAGCACAGTCGAGTCGTTCCAAATTTCCACAGCCAAAATTCGTTTTAAACAGGGAATGTCGCTATAAAGTGGAAAACGTCCTCCTTTGCACTGTAGTTACACAGATTATGATGGTGTGGGAGCTCCGGAGGATGCGAAATAAATTTAAGAGCGATCAGTTCACCTCTTACTTTCAAAACTAGGCTTGTTTTTATATAACTCCGCACATTGTTAGCGAATCTCTCATATCTACCCGTATCTCGTTCGTGTGATGACAATAGCGCGCAGAACTCAAATCTTAAAGCTTAACTCTGATCGTCCATTGGCGCATTCGCTAAATGTTTCCAATTTGGATAAAGAAAGCCACTTCTTGAAATGAGATGACTAAGAATCAGCTTAGGTAGTTTGACTTGTTTCATCTCGGTGACTTTAACTCTTTGTTTAAAGTGTAGTGGTATAGCGTCCAGGAAAAGAGGAGAAACCTTAGTCTACAAATATAACATATAAGAAGGCGTGTTGTTGGCTAGGACAAAAAAATATCGAAGAAACCTTTCTACTTCCTCAAGATGGTTAAAATCGCAAACTAGGGCTCTGCACAAAAGAAACGACTGTGCTGTAGCACAAAATATTTTTTGTTTAGGTTATTTTTTCAAGAGCTTGAGAACTTTAAATAATAATACAAGACAGAAATATTATTGAAATGAATTTTTAATTATTATAATCTGGTAGATCATTTCATGACATTTATTTTTTAAATATGATTTTCGGCATATGCCCGCCGCGGCTACGAGTTACGTGGTCCATTCGATCAGTCCAATTTATCATTACTTTTTCCAATAAATCTGGCCGTATGGCGTCTATGGTGGCTTCCAATGCTTCAAGAGTTGCTAGTTTGTCGGCATAAGCCAATGACTTAACATAGCCCCATAAAAAGTAATCTCAAACGAGGGGGCCACTTCTGGAAGTAAAGTTGACACCAAATTGATTTTGCAATAAATTGATGGTTAAGCGCGCTGTATGGCAAGCTGCGCCGTCTTGTTGGAACAAAATATCGTCGATGTTTAGCTGATTAATTTTTGGAATCAGAAAATCAGTCAACATGGCTCGATAAAGGCCACTAAGTTGAGGACCACGACAAATCGACATTTCGGCGTCTTTTTCAACACTACAGAAGCAATATTCTCTTCGGTACGTACATTTCTTTGTCTTGTTAATGGTTTTGAATCGAGAAGAGTAAAATTAGTGCGAAAACGATCAATAACGGCACGAATTGCTTGCTCATCATGCTGATTATGTTGACCGTAAAATTGACGAAATGCTCTATGAACTTCACGAACAGATTTATTTTCTTCAAAGTTAATTTCCACAATTTGGAGGCAATTGCCAAACCTTACTGACCAGAAATGTCAACACAGTTTGACATTGACAGCTGTCAAACCATAGACAACAACCATCGAGACTTCTCATGCAGTTAAAAAAAACACCTTTTACTTTTGTTGGCAATGCATCGACTCCAAACTAAGGATATTGCGCGTTTTGCTGCAGAAAGTTTTGCCTTAAGGTGTTTGCTCATATTAAGATTTGCCCTTATCAAAACTCCTAGGTATTTGTATTCTGTCACTATTTCGATGTCTCCGATGTCTGCTTATCATCAACTGCATCCCACTGATTGTATCAGCGAGAAAGAACGTGTCGTCTGCAAACTTGAGGGCAAGAATCTTAACTTGGTCTAATTCAGTCCCTCTTCTCACGAAATCAGCTATGTCGTTTATGAATAAAACGAATAGAAGCGCACTCAGTATCCAGCCTTGCTTCACACCCATTGATGTTCCAAACTCAACAGAGATAAATTCGCCATCCCAAACGTATGCTAAATTGCTGTCATACATATAGTATACCTTAAAATGATACAGATTTTATTAGACATCCCTATTAAATGGAGTCTGTTAAATACTGTCTCGCGTGGTATAGAGTCGAAGGCAGCGCGGAGGCCGACAAAGAAGGCATACAACTTCTTATGCATACTTTTGCAAATTTCAGCGATGTCAATGAATAATTTTGAATCCTTGATGACTTGTAGCACCTAAAAAAGAGACATCGGATCGTCTACAAAGGCATCAACAACCAGGAGGGGTGCATAATGCCAGTGAAATTTGGAAAGGATTTAGGAGTCTGTTGAAATGTTCCCTCAAATATGGCACCTGCAATTTGAGCCCAATGATGTAAGCTTTTCGGTTGACATCCTTCCAAAACTTTTCTGTGTCTGCCGCGGATGTAACAATATAACTATATACATAAACAGGAAGGCAGCCATTTGATTTTAGACTGCGAGAGTGATTTTATTCTGCGGTGCATATCTCAACTTTTATGTTCCGAGACACTCGAACGTCTCAGAATCATCGCCTAAAAAGACGACACATTTTAGAATGTTCCTTAAGGCCAATCACAGATGGAACCATCAGAACAATTGTGAGATATCGGTACTAGTCTGAACCATTCTCAGTCCCAAGTGCTTAAGGAAGCAGATAGCTGATCAACCTCACAAGAAGAAATATCTTCAAAACCATAAAAAACAATCACAAAACATTGTCATGGGAAGACATGCTGAGCGTTTGAGTGATTTTCATGAGGACTTATTAAGCAGGTTGAAGGATGAAGATTAAGAGCAATCTGTAGTATACTTACACTTTCTCCATATTGAAAAGCAGTTGATTGCAATACTTACCTACGTAGTTACCACTTTCAAACATAACTAACTTCGTTACACAATGACGAAAATCTCCTTACAATAACCCAGAGGCGGTTTAACTTCAAACACTAATCATCCATCTCAACGTACAATTATTTGCAATAATAATTTATCTAAAATCATTTACAATTAACTCTTTACATAACACGGGAAACTAAGTCGCAGTTGTTACTAAAAATTATGTTGTGCTTGTGCCACTTGACAAGATTTGATAACCCACCTTCTGTGATAAAGAATTCTTGGCAACCCTAGATAATTTGTGAAACCCCTGGTGTAATTATAAAATTAATGGATATCAGCGAATTTTCTTAATGGCATTTTGCCGCTATCCAGATTTTGTAACCAGCTGTTAAGGAACGTTCATAAGATTGTTTTTTTAACGATTTTTTTAATATTACATTTTGCAAGCACTTTATGTCAAAGCTTTGTTTATGACTTTGAGAAGGGTGCCTCCGGGTGGTTGCCTTAAAGTGATAAAAAATTGAAAATTTAAAAATTGCAGGCTTCCTAAACGTGTTTGTGATAAGAATTTTCGAATGAACAGCAGGAAGATGATGAAACCAAAGGAGAAACAGAACATTTTTATCATAACAGATAAGTTAGACTTTTGTGTTTGCTTACAAAGGGTGACTAATTTATTTCTTACTCTAAGGCACTGATTTCGCTGGATTGAATAAGATCCAGAGAAACTGTACTTATTGATGTCCTATCAATCGATTAATCTCGGTAATTCTTTCAGCATCAGTAACTGCTGTTACCAAAATAGTTCCCTTAGTAATTTTGATTCATTTAAGATAGCCATGGTCATGACCTATTACATCTTAGTTATACTCGTATATTCCAATAGATTGTATGGGAATATGTTGTGGGTGGCACTCCCAAAAGGACCTTGAAAATATTTATCTACTGATAGCCTACTCTATTCAATTTGGGACAAGTGGTCTGCCAATACGATATAGAGGTTATTTTTGTAATAACGTCTATTCGAGAAAGTGATATAAACCAAATCAACGAAATGGTGCCCCGTCCACTGCTATGCGCAAGGTTAAGATATAGCGACGTATGGGAAAGGAAACATGTATCTATGTATTGAAGATATACTCTTATATATAAATGGTTGATTTCTTAAACGGTATGGTGAATAATATCCGTAAAGGAAGTACAAAATAACGATAATAAAGAAACTTTATTTCCCTAATTAACAGGCCTCTAAGGAATAAGCAAAGACTCTGTGATACAGGGCATATTGATCAAATGGATTTAAATAGGACTAGTCGCACATTTGAGAAACAAAACTTTTGTTCTTTGACATATAAATTTCAGTTAGGTTTTGATAGAATATCGATAGTATGGTGTATTGAAAGCAAACGTTAAGTAGAGATGGGTTGTTGAACAATATTCGTTAATTTTTGAACCTACAATATTTGGTGGTTAAATTTGATTTGATTTAGAATGCGATGAATTTGTTTGCAGTTTACAGGAAGTTTGCATGATGTGCTACGTTTCAAACGACCACCATTGAGAAACCCGTGTTTTGATATAGAATGCCGACTAGCTAACGCAGAAGAACAACAAGCGTATAAAGCGGTGCTGAGCACGAGAAGCGCGCGATCGAGGATATTGAGAGATGCTACTCCAGGAACAATGTACCGAAGTTTTATCAAAAAGTGAAGAGATCGTGTCAGGGAAAAAAATCTTGTACAGAGACCTGTAGAGATAGCGTTGAAAATCTCGTAGTAGAATCACAGCCGGTGCTGAGAATTTGGAAGAACTATTTCTGAAGACTGTAAAACGGCGAGGACGACCAACATTTCGCTGTCAGGCAGAATGATCCATTCATTCCAGACGATGATAGCCAACACTTTCGTGTTGATGGAGATGGAGATGTCTTTGTAATGAGCATACACAAACTCATCTCTAAAATTTGGTCAGATGAATGTATGCCTGACGAATGGAATCTCAGTACCGTTTGCCCAGTCGGGAGACCCCCTCAACTGCTCCAACTACAGGGGAATCAGTCTCCTTAACATCGCGTAATCGCCTAAAACCCTTCGTTAACAACCTGATTGGTCCATATCAGAGTGGTTTTGTGCCTGGGAAGTCCACAATCGATCAAATATTCACACTACGGCAGATCCGGGAAAAACCCCAAGAAGTCCAAGTCGACACCAGTATCTGTAGCAGTATCTGTAGAGCCATGTTTTGTTTTGACTTTCCTGCCAAACTCGTCCACCTGTGCAGGATGACAATTGAGAATTATTGTTGCTCCAATAAGGTCGGTAATGTCCTCACCGAGACCTTTGATGTCAAAAACGGATTTAGACAAGGTGATGCATTTTCATGCGATTTATTTAACATCATTCTTGAAAGAATCGTGCGAAACTCCCAAGTCAACACAAGAGGTACGATCTTTCAGAAATCCGTTCAACTACTCGCTGTCACGAGTTCTTTTGCGGGTATAGAAACGGAAGCGGCCAAAATGGGTCTGGCGATAAACGAAGGCAAAACCAAGTATTTGCTGTCAACAAAAAAGGACACACAACATCGACGAAGTATTCTGTCTACAATATGTAGACAGACAGATATAAATTTGAGGTGGTAAGGGACTTTACCTACCTTGGCTCTGCTATTAACTCTGATAACAACATCTCATCGGAGATCAAACGAAGGACAACTCTTGCCATTCGCTGTTTCTTTGGGCTTGGAAGGCAATTGAGTAGTAAAGCCCTATCCCGAGCGTCTAAGAGATGCTATATTATACACTTATAGTTCCTTCGCAAGATTTTCGGTCCCGTTTACGTTGAAGAAGTTTGGAGGAGAAGGTTCAACGATGAATTATACGAGCTGTACAGCGGTATATACCTAGTCAGGAGGCTTCGTATTGGACGTCTAAGGTGGCTAGGACATGTAGAGCGAATAGACAGCGACGGTCTAGCCCGCAGAGTCCTTGAATCAAATCCGGTGCAACAACGCGGTAAAGGACCTAGCTTTAGGTGGTGCACACAATTGGAAGATGACCTTCAAAAACTTGGCGTTTGAAACTGGAGGCAGTTAGCTAAAGACCGGGCTAACTGGAGAGGACTATTGTTTGAGGCCAAGGTCCACCACGGACTGTTGCGCCACCTTAGAAGACGGAGAAGGAGGTCTGCATAGCGTAGTTTTTTGCTTTACTTCTCAGTGGTGATTTCCGGTAATAGCATAAGTAAATCCTTATTCAATGTAGGCTAAAAGAGAAAGTGCGTATTTGACAAGTAGTATAAGACTGGCCAGAGTCGTCACTAGGCTCCCAACCCAATAAAGAAGAGATAAGAATATGTGATCAACAAGCTTATGGCCTCGGATAGTAACGCATCTACTGTTGACGACCCTGCGAAGCGTTATTCGACTCGGACCATTGTCTCAATGTAGGCCAAGGTCCGGATAAGGATATCCGTAACAGATGTCCATCATCAAACGGTTTCAATCACAAAAGACCGCTGAGTCATTTTCTAAACAAGTTTCCCATTACCTGCCGAGAAATCCAGTGCCGCTAGCATCGAAAGTAGAGGACCAGTGGCATCTCTGCAAAAGAGAGATCAGACTTGCGGTTATTTCAACAGAAGCGAAAATGACGGGCCTAGAGGTCACCGAAGGAAAGCTAAAGTCAAAGAAGAAAAACAACTTCGACGCCTTGCATAAAATATCAGGACAGGCAGCTATAACCTTACGGTAGTAAAACGCTTTATCTATCTCGGATCTGCTTTCAACTCCGATAACGACAATAGCTTGGAAATCATACGCAGAATCGCTCTTGCTTATCTTCGGGCTTTGGAGAGGACCCTCATCGTCCTAGTCTTGCTTTACGACGCGGTAGCTAGGAGACTGCCGAAAGCGAGTAAAATTTAGTCCTGAGCTCCGATAGAGGTACAACTACGTACTGTGTGAACTGTTTAGCAGTATCGACCTAGACAGAAAAGTGAAAATTCAACGATTGAGATGACTGAGACATGTAGGGCGGATAGACAACAACGCTGCGGTCCAAAAAAATTTTCTAATCCGTCCCCAAGGAACAGCGCAGTAGAGGAAGACCGCGACACAGGTGGCGCACACAAGTGGAAAGGGACTTTAGTGAACATGGCAAGCGAAATTGGAGGCAGCTAGCAAAGTATTGAATCAGCTGGAGACAATCGTTGACTGAGGTTCGGACCACCCCGGACTGTAGCACCACCTAAAGTAATTGAAAAAGTGATAATTGTATCAAGGGAGAATGGAGATGACGTTAGATAGATGGGGCACCTTGAGTGCATGTACGTCGTGTTTAGTCGAAAAGGTTGTCATGGTTGCACATGCCTGCATTCTCCACTATGGATTTGTTGGATGTGGTCGATTGAACTTCATGTCACTAGCCTTTAACATTTCATGTTGATTGCACCGGCCATGCTGAGATTTTGGGGAATACGCGATAGGCAAAGACTCTGGCGGTATGCCTATGTTGTATTCCAACCAACTTATATTATTTATTCTTTGTAGCAGGATTTGGAATATTCATACCATACCATACCTTGGCTGCAATGAGATAGTAGCTCGAATCTATATTTGTTGTTCGAAACGTTTCGACATCAATTACGCTCCGGGATTGTTTTGCATCGATTCCAACAGCGCTAAGTCTGTTTGTGGATATTAATGTGCGGGAACCGTATGCTAGCTATATGATATACTGCCCAGATGTAGTGCCGTGCAAGAAATGCTTTCCAACTGTGCCGCCAAAAATATTTTCACTCATGAACAATACTTACAAGCTTTGCCGACGAAGTTATAAAGCCTTTTCGTCTTTCTCTTTTCTGAGGTTGTGAGCGTATATAAGGCTGATGTTGACTAATAGAGTCTTGAACCATATTGTTACAAGGAGTTTAGTTATATGCCGAAACTCTTTCTTTTCTTGCCTAAGACTGCTGTCTTCAACATATCACATTAGGCTATGTTACAGCTTTACATCCTTTTTTGGGTCACACCACATATAAATAATCTACCATGCTGATTGTTGATGCCATTCTTAATTCAGGAAAGCAAATTTATCCGCCGCCGTATGTCTTCCTGTTGAGGTTATTTCATTTTTGACAGCACGATATAGCGATTCTTTTTTCTTTTGTACAGTTCTTAATATAATAAATATGGCACGTCAAGTCTGGTTGAACGAGCACCCGAACTACCCTAATCATACAACATGCATCCACCAGAAATACAATTTGGATTACTTCCTACCATCTCACACGGTGTTGTTCTCCTTATACCCACATTGTTCCAATGATTGCTGGCGCATCCTTGATGAAAAATATTTACAACACGATATGAAGCTCCACAACAAATCGAGGGCAATTCTTAAAATTTGTGTTTTGTGGCATGAAGTAGCGACATTTGTTACAACATCAAAACATTTTTCACAGAAATTGACATTCCATTGTGAACATGACATTCTTTTGTTTCAACAACAATTTTGAAGTAAAAACCGAAATAAAAAACAAGGTTTCGAAGAATGAAATCACATTTTCCCTTGAACACTTTTTCTATCCCACACTCTGAACAAGTCCAAATGAAAAAACCAAAGAAAACAACTGAAATGAGTACTTTTGAAAGTAATATTCGAGTATTACTGCACTTTCATAGAAAAGAAAAAGGATATTTCGTTTTCCAAAGCGGGGAAAGGTTTAACAAAAGCCCGTCGTCCCGAAGAAATCCAACTTTCATTGCTGCCCGAGACTATGACTAATGTATATAGTATGACCCGCAATGGATTTTACTTAACCTCCTTGTTGCAGTGGTGTTGGATTTTTTTTTTTAAATAAAACGAGAAGGCGGTCGTTTTCACTCTCGGTATCTCGAACTCGATGTGGTTGACATTCACCAAATTCACCAAAAAATCTGAAAGGAATAATACGAGTAAACATGAAAAAAATCCGGCAGTTAGCAATGGGGTTTGCATTTTCAATGGCGATAATAGCACTTCGATTTATACAGGACTCTGCTAGTCCTAGATCTCGTTTCAGATTTGTTCATGTCGAAAATTCGCAAGTGAACGGAAAGAGACCCTGTTCGGAATTTTTAGTTTCGAAAATGGAAATGAAATGTGCAAACAAATTGAGAATTGAATTTGTGAGGGAAAGGGATTTTCTTTTCGAAATAAATGGAGCTGAAAGGTTCCGGGGGTAGGTGCTTTATTAATTTAATTAATAGTTGATTAAATATGTGAATTTTGATATGTATGCTTGACTTTGTACAAGGACTTTTATTAAAATAGCAGTTGTTTGGAAAATTTTATAGTTTATGGGGACGCAGTTGTTCTGTAAGCCACACTTTTACGTTGGTGGTTTCATGGTGTCACGAAAAATTTAAATTAAATGTAAGCCGGTTTGTTTAGCTGTCACGTGTTGAATGGTAAGTAGTCGGAATTGACAGTGAGGGTGATGTAGATGATGATGTGCAGATGGTAGTGCAGATTTATAATCTTTTAAAGTATTCCGGGGTTGGATTTACGTTTAAAAAAAAAAAAGGAAATCCGTTTAATAAAACAAATTCCTGCACACGTTGTCCTATATATCTCTTAAATTCAAACGAAGGGTTCTATAGTCATGACGATAACAGAGATTTTGACCTTAGAACTATGAACTTTAAATAGGTCATCAACCAATTACTTGGGGATGAAAGCCTAGATGACCATTAAATGTCATTATGTCTAAATGCTAAAAATCTGTGGTCTTATTGAGCTTACTGAACTTACTTGCTAATAAATAATTTCTTAAAATACTCGTATTCTACAGAAATGCTTAACTATCGATAAAATTTGACAAATTGAAAAGTGTTCCTTTGGGGGGAAGTACTATTGAAATAGTACAAGACTGAGGTTTAAGTTGGTTTCATCAAGTTCTCTATAGATCTTAGTTTTATCCCAGTAGCTCATATGTACTCGTATATTGGGGAAATGTACAACTAAACTTTTCGCCTACAAGCTTAAAACATAGCGAGAGACCCTGGTACTCTTCTTAGTTGAGAACGTCTGTTGTTTAAGTAACTTCCGACTTTTCTTCTATTTTATGGTGCAATAAATTTTGCAGAGTTTAAATAAACTATAAATACGGACTTTCACATGAACCACGATTGATGACGAGAGGATAGGTTTTAGGGCCAAGGGCATCCCCGACAGTAATGTGATATTTAAGATAGATTTCTGGTTGAATGAACGTAAAGACAATACTTTTTTTAAACATATTTTAGTAATCCCACAAGGCGGTATCTCTTTTTGGACATCAATGTACTGAAAACAAAAGTTTGACATAATATCAGGTGAGCTTGATCTGATAGGCAACTCGTTTACCCAGTTGAATCAAATAGGTACATCATCTCAATAGGTACACCACCAAAATGCTCTGTGAGCTGTTAATGTATTAACAATTCACCAAGTACTCCAAGCAACTCAAAGCTTAGTCTTTAAGTAGATGCATTTCGCTACCGATATAACTGCTGCTCGAGCGAGTTTTACTTGCCTTAAAGAGTTTCCAGACCTCTAAACCGTATTACAGAACCACTATGATGGGAACACAGCCGTGGGTATTTTCGGCACCTCTGCTTAGCTTATTCGACGATGGAGAAAGCATAATCCTTCATCAGATATGTAATACCAATACAGTGTTCTTCAAATTCAGAAAAGCACTTAAACGACCGTTTAAGTAGAAAAAGTAAAGAAATTAAAGTTACATCTGTCAGGGTGACGTTCTGTCTGAGATGTCGATGTGGTCGTCCAATTCTCAATACTTGCAAAAGCGCCACTGACTCTATAGATGCTGTCATACTCGGGCCGAAAATCAATGAGTAGGTGGTGTTTATCTGTTTATCGCTTGGTATCTCATGGGCTTTTCCAAGATCTACCGCAATGTGAATAGCTCGATCCCTTGCGTCCGCCACCTAAGTCTTGGCCTTCCTCTACTGCGCTGTCCCTCGGGGGCGGATTCGAAGACTTTTCGTACCGGAGCATTAGTGTCCATAGGCTCTACATGACCCAGCCAGTCTTTGGATCTACACTCTTCTGGATAGGTCCATGTTGCTGTGCAGTCCATACACTTCGTCGTTGTATATCCTCCTCCACTTACCGTCAATGCAGACGGGACCGAAGATCGCCCGAAGAATTTTTCTCTCGAAGCAACCAAGACCAAGCTCATCCATTTTGGATAATGCCCATGCTTCTGCGCCGTAGAGCAGGACCGGGATTATTAAGGTCTTAGAAAGGGTGACTTGTTGTCCAAGATAGGGCTTTGTTACTCAATTGCCTCCTTAGTCCAAAGAACCAGCGGTTGGTTGACCGACCCTGATGGAGCAGCGTGCATTCTCCATCGTCATCCTGCACAGACAGACGAGTTTGACAGGGATGCCGAAACTAGACATTGCTCTGTATAGCTCGTCTCTATAGATGCTGTCATACTCGGCCTTAAAATCGATGAATAGGTGGTGTGTATCGATCTGGGTCTTCTCCAAGATCTGCCGTAGTGTGAATATCTGGTCGATGGTGGTATTTCCTGGCCTGAAGCCACACTGATATGGACCTATCAGGTTGTTGACGAACGGCTTCAGGCGTTCACACAATAGGGCGTATAAGATCTTATATGCGATGTTAAGGAGACTGATGCCTCCGTAGTTGGCGCAGTTCCCCCATTCTTGAGGATCCGCCCCGGAAGCTTTATTGAACTTAAGCTTCCATATAGCTATCTTCACTTCATCCAGGTCGGGTGGACGGAATTGTTGGTCATCATTGTCCAGGTTGAAAGGTTGATTCTGCCTGACAGCGGTATTTAGTTCGTCATCGTCGTTATACAGTCTGCAGAAATGGTCTTTCCAAATCCTCGGATCGACTGCGATTCTTCTACGATGTTCCCTTGTTCATATCTACAGGCTTTGGTTCGGAGTTTGTTTCCGTGGCATGTTATTTTTACCTTTTGGTAAAACTTCCGAACCACATTCCTGGAGTAGCATCTCTCAATTTCCTCGATCGCGCGCTTCTCATGCCCTTTCTTTTTCCTTCTGAGAATTCAGTGTTCGTCTCTTCTCTTCTGCTCATAGAGCTCATGAGCAGCTCTAGTCTTTCTTTGTAGCGCTGCAGTGCGTGCGTTTTGCTTACCTGCATGTACTTGCCGGCATTCATCGTCGAACCAGGAGTTTCGTAGTGGTGGACGAGTGAAACCCAGCACATCAGAAGCGGCATCTCTGAATGAAGACGACATAACATGGTCCCCTGACCATAAAAAAGATAAGGCAGCAAAATCGAAGATAAGGTGTACGAAAGTGGCTGGTGCGGACTTTTTCAAAGTAGCTGTAGATTATCTGGCTGTGAACATGAACCAACTCACCTATAAGATATGATCAGAGGAGAGCATAAGCGAGGAATGGAATCTAAGTATCATTTGTTCGATACACAAGAAAGGAGACGCTTTTGACTGCACCGCCTATAGAAGAATAAGCTTCTCATAAACAATCTTGTTGGTGGATATCTTTAGCGGTTGCAGTCCATGAAAATCTACCACCGATCAAATATTCGTACTACGGCAGATTTTGGAAAAGACTCACAAATTTTGTATCGACACTCAAACCCGACTATGACAGAGTAGATATCAGAGATATTCAACTTCATGTCTAGATTTAACATCTCTGCTAAACTTTGCAGGTTAGCATAACGTCAATATAGATTTGTCCAAGAACTTCAACGTAAGGTCTAAGTCAAGGAGACAAACTTTTATGTGATTTCTTAAGCAACACTCTAGGATGAGTCTTGTAAGACTCACTTAAAATTTACTTGGTTACGTGGATGACATTGATGTAATTCGATAAGGCAAACGAATATGTCAATAAAGCTTTCGCAAACAATAAAGCGAAAGTGGGGAGTCTGAAGGAAAGCGAGAGCAAATGTAACCACATGCAGCCATCACAAAAACATACACGACGGTTTGGCCAAAAAGTCACTTCTGCCAATTATTCATTCGAGGCATTCAAAGACTTCGTCTATTTTGGTTCTACAGTTATAAGCAGTAACACCATTAGAGCAGAAATCAGACGCAAAATTACTGTCAATCAATGTTTCTTTTGGCTCAGGAATCAATCGAGAAACAAAGCGTTCCCTTGTTAGACCAAACTAGTCTGAGAAGAGTCGACATCTTGGGGTCTTACCAAGAGCAACGGCGCAGCAGACGATACCTGCATGTATCTTGGCGCATGTAGGTTGAAAAGAATATCAACTAACTTCAAGTGGGGCACTGCAGGCAACTATATATCGTGTTTACTTGTTGAGAGCCAGGTTAACACCGGACCATAAGGCCACCTAAAATGAAAAAAGTAAAGAACGTATAAGAGACAAATAGTTGATACATTCTCAAACAGTTATTTTTTGACAGTAAGGTTAATAATACTCCTAGAAATTCAACCACGATTTTTACATGACACGTGCTACAACGAAATTCAACTAGGCTCTTCCGGAAGGACTACATCATAGAGAGATACCAAATCACGAGTAGCAATGATGATAATTTTTGGTCAAATTGTTCAACTGGTAGAATTCATAACCATAACTGCTAACCTACCCAATTCTCTTGAAGTTTGACTTACCAACAGTGTTGGTTAGTTAGATCGAAACTTCCGATGGCCGTAACTATTTATTGCCTTACTAAATGGCTTAAACCATGGCAAGTGCATCGACTTCTGTTTAGACTTCAAAATACGGTTCTGACGTGATTCCTTCTCGCAATTTGTTTTTAATATCTCCGTCGAGTTGGACCATAAAAATGAACAGATCACATCTAAAACTACTAAAGGCTAACACTTCAGGTAAAACCAGTATCCAACTTAAAAATCGTAAAACTTGTGTATTCACAGCGACCTTATTTATGGGAAATGCTTGACAATCCACTACATAAACATCGATTACTTCCCAAATGTGTGTTAGTATTTGAAAATCCCCGTCACAAGGACAAAATTTGAAACTAGTTCAAAGCAATTCCCACAAACACCTGGTCAATTATAGTGACCACAAAATATTCAAGAGGAAATCCAAATAATGTCGCAATTCCTATGGTAATGGTGCACTAATTAAAATCACCATTGTGGTCCCATAGCAATCCTTGAAGTTGGCACCAATTAATCATGACCAACATGAATTTCCGGCCATTATAATGAGACCTAAAAAATGGCGCTTAATCGTGCCAATACTAACTAACGACATCAATATTAATTCAACAACAAAGTGGTATTCCGTACCTTTGACCTATTGCATTTAACCAACCAACCGACCGACAGACCAAGTAGCCAACCGACCAACTACCCTCCAATTTACCATTACCTTACTCCACGTGAACAACATGGCCATGGTGGCATCCGAGGGTATCTTTGCATAGGTGCAGCACTGGAATTAATGTCTATTGAATTATTTATTTTCTCTGGAGTACTGTGCGCTTTTCCACTATGCTGGAGGAACGAGATCTAAAAAAAAGGACAAGTGTTGCATGATGTTCTAAAGGAACGGATGTTGCTGGTAGCTTTCGTTTTACATTTGTGGAGTGATAATTTATTCATGAAATTAATTCGGGGATTCCTCCAAATACAAGAACATGAACGGCACACGTCAGTCACATATGTACAATATAAGCGGATGAATCTCTGAGACTGTTATATCTAAATACATATTGCTGTCTTTTATTTATGACAGACATGCCTGGTTGTGTTGGTGGAGAAATTTGTAACACCACCTCTATGATGTTTGATGATACTTTCTGCGTATCCAGTCTTGGTAGTCATTAGCTTAAGACGATTATCGATGGCTGTGGTCTGGACGTTAGTCACTTCAGCAAACCAAAACTGAGCGACCATTATAGGGATTATGAAAAGCTTCCAGAGTCAGCTTGGGATGCTACTTAACCACGGAACAGGGTCTGCGGAGAAATAAGAGACTGTAGACATTTTATATAGTAATTAAAGCTAGCATGTGCTACTGGCTTATTAACTCACAGCAGCACTTTTGTCTCTTGGTTAGCGTGCAGTATTTGCCTTCTTTTAAACTCAAACTAGAGTTCAAAATTCGAGCTCGATTTTAAAGAAAACTATTTTACAAATCACTTACATAGTTATCGTTATTTTTAGCAACTGTCTCCGAACGTTTTACAGGCTTGCGGATTCCATTTTCATAGTTTTCCTTTAAAAAAACGTCGAAAGGTAGTTTTCAACAGCTTCGAAGAAACCAAATTTCCTTACATTTTCATTCCATTCAAAACGAAAAAAACATTGTGATGCTGGAAAGCCCGGTATGGGCCATGATCTAGCTTCTTGACACTCATTTGTGTTGCTCATGTTGTCATTTTTGTCACATCTGAGCGGGGACTCAGACCGCCGAATCCGAACGGCACTCCTTAGAAGCTCTTTTGTAGGCAATTTTTACTTTCGGGAGTTTGCCATTGCCCGCCGAAAGGGTGATGAGTATTCGAAAAATTGTTGGTGATGCTGGTGATCGAACCACGGACCCTCTGCGTCCACTGAGCTAACCATCGCGCCATTGCCACCACCATCCATTAAATCTACGAGGGCGGGTCAATAAGTCCGTGACTTTTTGAGTTTCTGACCTCTTTACAGCAACACTGCTCCTGTCAACAGGCATCTGTCAGTTGACTCCTGTCAAAATTTAAACTTGCTGCGTCAGTTAGTTTGTGTTTGACAGCTATTTTTATCAGACTACTCACTAATTTGAGGAGAAAATGGAAAAAAGTGAATTTCGTGTGCTTATTAAGCATTATTTCTTGCGAAAAAAAACCATTACCGAGACCAAGGCTAAGCTTGATTAATACTATGGGGACTCTGCACCATCGATTTCAATGGTAAAAAAGTGGTTTACTGAATTTCGTTGTGGCCGTACAAGCACTGAAGATGCCGAACGTCCTGGACGCCCAGTTGAGGTCTCTACACCCGAAACAATCGAAAAAATTCACGATATGGTGTTGGCCGACCGAAGATTGAAAGTGCGAGAGATTGTGGAAGCCGTAGGGATCTCGCATGGCTTAGTGGTTTAAATTTTGAATGATCACTTGGGCATGAGAAAGCTTTCCGCAAGATGGGTGCCGCGTTTGCTCACAATGCAAGGGTGCACACATGGGCTATGAATTGCTCCCTCATCCACCCTATTCTCCAGATTTGGCTCCGAGCGACTACTTCTTGTTCCCAAACCTGAAGAAATGGCTTGGTGGAGAAAGATTTGACTCCAATGATGAAGTCATCTCGCAAACAAAGGCCTATTTTGAGGACCTCGACAAATCTTTTTTTTTGGAAGGGATAAAAAAATTGGAGAAGCGTTGGACAAAGTGTATAGAGCTCAAGGGAGATTACGTTGAAAAATAAAATTATTTTTTTATCAAAAAATCTGTGTTTTAATCCAAAAGTCACGGACTTATTGACCCGCCCTCGTATTTTATAGAGACTGAAGCAGATGAAATTCTGAAGAAGCAAGGTCTGAAGAATACGATGAGTGCTGAAGGATTTCCCATTTTGTCTACTTCAGTTTACGCAGCGTTTGTCGGGTGATATGTGGGTTGGCAAAAACCGGACGATTTTTTAAGCTTTCTCATTAGCTCAGAGAGTTGCTTATAGTACTTATTTGCCATGATTCGGTGAAAGGAAAGGAGCTCGAAAACAATACGCACGAATGGTCGATATTAAGCCTCTCAGCAATCTCCTCAGTTGATATCTTCGGGTTATTTTTCATAAGGGCATCGCATTTATTTGCGGGAAATGCAAAAGTGTCCAATTACACAACGATAAATGCGTTCATGCAGTTTACGGTAGTAATTTTTTTAGTTACGTATAAAATGGCTTTAGCTTTCCTAGTGGAAAATAGAAAGGCAAAAAATTAAAAACTATAATTATCTCGGACAATATTTATTTGATCGTCCGTATTTTGTAATACAAATAGTGTTGTAGAAGCCACATTTACATTAGATGGTTGTTTTTCAATTGCTTCTTTCACATTTTGCAATATACATTGAGATGCAGAATTAAGACTCACAGTAGATGAATGTGGAATTGTATGGTGATAAATGCTGTAGATAGGCGAAGCTGACGCAGAAATATCGGAATAAACAGATGATATTGAAGAAAAATGAGATTCTTGACTTTGCATTGTTTCCATTTCTTGCAATAGAATGTCTTGAAATTTCGTCCTTACTCGAAGTTGTCGAATTGGATCTAATTTCCTCATAAAAGGAATCAGCGACCTTAAAAAAAGTGAATTTTCATCCTCTGATCCTTCAAGTAAGGCGAGTTTTTTGATTTCAATATCTAGAAGCTTTAGCTCAACCTGGTTTCCTTCTTCATGTACCTTTTTTCTTTTCCGACGAGGTGGTGAATTCTTAGACGAAGTAATTGTTTCAATAAAACTAATATCTGTGTCATTTGTTTCAGTATATGGCACCTCATTATCCGCTTCAATTGCAGTCGTCAAATTATCTAATGCCAGCGACAAATTTCCATTAGTATCTCTAGGGGTCATTGTATCCTTAGGAAAAGTAACCTAGTTAAATACTGCCACTTTCCAAAATAAATTGCTTCATGGTCTTGGGAATCACCAGATTCACTTTTCGGAATTTTTTTTCATCTTCTGAAAAAAAAAACAACATACATATGGGTAACTAAATTTTTTGTTTCAGGTACTTGTCGACGGGAATATCTTTTAGGCAAATTGCTTATTCATTCAGAATATCGAAATCGTCTGTTGCCTATATAGTTAAAGAGGTTTTTAAGGCCATTTGGGGATCGCTCCAGAAGAAACATATGCCTGTACCAAGTACTGAACACTTTGAAAAGATTTCAGAAGAATTTTTTGAAAAATGGAATTTTCCCAACTGTTTGGGAAGCATTCTCGGAAAGCATATTAGACTCAAGTATCATGCAAATTCAGGCAGTATCTATTGTATTACAACGAAAAAGGCTTCTTTTCAATAGTACGAGTACTATTGGCGGTGGTTGATGCAAGATATCGATTTTCAATGATCGATGTGGGGGGTCGCATACGGGAAAGATAGTGACGCAGGAGTTTTTTCAAATTCAGCCATTTGTGAAAATATCGGAAATGGTAACTTAGCTTTACCAAGAGCTAAGACATTACCCAACTCTGAGAAGCAAGCTGAATTTGTATTTGTAGGAGATGAAGCATTTCCCTTAAGAACATACTTAATGAGGCCTTACCCTGCAAGACAACTTCCAAAAAACCATGTTGCTTCAGACTTCAATAACCGTTTGCCAAGAGCCAGCATGACAGTAGACTGTGCATTCGGCATTAGTTCTGCTAAATTTAGAATTTTATAAAATCAATTGAAACTAATGTTGAGAATGCAGTTCATATTCTTAAAGCTATTTGCATCCTACATAACGTAATTATAGGTATGGAGAAAGAAGACACTTTTCCCAACATCTTTGAACAAAATTGGAGCAGCGCAAGAAATTCGATGGGAAACCACAATTTACAGAACAAATAATCACTCGCCACGAGAAGCAGTAAATCAACGGAACATTTTTTGTAAATTCTTTTCAATAAATAAAATATAAAACTTAAGATATTGCTTAATTACTTGAAATTCCCACACTTTAGCTCTACTTTGCACCATTCGTTGTGTACAATCAGCCGATATTTATAGCGAGAATGGCTCTTGTTCCACAACAAATTTTGACTTTGAACTTCTGAAATAAGAACCTCCATCCTTTAATTTCAATCAATGCGCACGTGTTGCCCGCAATATCGTGTTTACGTTGGACATCTACATATCCCAACGTCAGTTTGATAATGAAATCCGCCCGTATTTAACGCACGCACCGCATTGCCCGT
This sequence comes from Volucella inflata, assembly GCA_928272305.1. Classification (NCBI taxonomy): domain Eukaryota; kingdom Metazoa; phylum Arthropoda; class Insecta; order Diptera; family Syrphidae; genus Volucella; species Volucella inflata. Next base: position 208,394,432 of record OV743716.1, read on the forward strand.
GCTTACGCTGAATACAGCGTAAGGTCATATCACCGTTCGGTCTTTTTTAACGGTCCTTAGAGCAGGCTCCGAATGTTTTTTTGTTGCAGTTCCAACAATCATTCCTTTAAAAATCTTCTACAACATTACATTCCGAGCGTGTAACTTCTCCATTTTAAAATTGTTGACTTTACTTAACGTCGGCGATAAGATGACTTCTGTTGCTCCGACCTATACAACAAGTTCATACAACTAGCAATAGATACGCCATACAGCAAACTTCTGCTAAGTATGCAGACAGGGAACGAATCAACATGCGTTTCCTGGTTATCGGCGGGCTATTATGCTATAATAGTTACTGCGTTGATTGCAATATGACAAATACGCTTATGAGTTCAGTAATCAGGGCATAATCGAATGCCTTTGTGAATACTGAGATGTAGAAGCTTATGTTGAATCGGTTTAAGCCGTCGATTTAAGTCGATTAGCCTGATTTCAATATTGACAGTGTTACTGTAGAAAAATTTTCCCAAGAATGCTATTTAGAAAGCAACTATTATATATCATCTACGTATGCTTGAGCACAGATTTCAGAACTATTGAGAGCGTTAATCAGTTAATCATCCGATGCAGACAAACGACGCGTATTTTTTTTTCTGTCGGCAGCGCCGGCGCACTCTCGCAGAACCGTTTAAGTCTATATGCGTGTTGCAGTTTAGCCAGAAGGCAGTAATGGGTATATTCAACTGGACCGATGCCTCGTTATGTAGCGGTCCAAAACACCTTATGCATCCGAAACCACAAATGGGCTAGTTCAAATTCATTTTTTTTCTAATTGGATAGCTGACTTGTAATATTAATAATAGATAAATACTGAGGCGGTCGTCTTTATCTGCATTCAATTGGAAATAAGGTGGTCAGTGGAATGTGGAATAGTATTATTCGGGCTCTCAGTCATATCTAGATTTAATGGTCCTGACAGAGCTCTATGTAAGTTGACAACGAAAGGACAACCGCTATTTTGTTCGCTTTGTGGAAGAACAGATTTTCGATTTTAGGAGCAAATTGTTTTTTAACGGTTATGCGGGCGCAAAAAACATCATTGTTTTTACGAGCTTCTGTCTAAGTATGAAACTTAATGCGTCTGTATCAGCTTAACCAACTAGAGATAGTAACCTTCTGTTACATGCAAAGTATGACTCTTAATACTATCAAAATACTGCTGTAGAGCAACCCTGCCCCGCATCATGTGATTCAAATACCTTTCAATAGGTAGATGGATGACCTGTAATTTTTACTAACTTAGGCTAATGTGTATCAATGGAAACATTTCTAAGCTTGCTCATTTTTGTAGATATGATTTTTCGCAGCCACGGCATGCATAAAGCATTTATCGGCACTTCATATGTAGACAGGAGATCATAACAGAACACATGGATTGGATTCTCGATATGCCGTACAAGTAGCTTTTTTCTCTTGATCCTAATACCCCAATCATCTGAGCACCTTGTGGATTATTGTAGAGTAATGTGTGTGTTTAGTAGACTTTGAACAGGCTGTCGAAATGTAGATCAGGCAGTAAGGTTATCTTTGAAGGTGAAAAATATCGTGCTCTACCCAACGATAAACTCTTAGGCATTTTTAACATCAATAGGCGTTTTATCTTTTTTCCGTGGGGGCAATTTGCTATATTATCCCTCAGCATTTCCTGATGGAAGCAAAGCAATTCAGGTAATAGATATAGAGCTAGAACTTGTAAAGCAATGTCACATCAAATTGTCTGTCACAAAAGTGCACAGTAACGATGACCAGGCGGTGGTTGGTTGATTATGAGTGATCATGAGAACCTCGTAGATCGGCATATGCATAGCTCGGATACTGAAAAGGTCAATCCTAATAATTAGATGCAAGGTAAAGTCCTAGTTTACACAGTGGGGTAGTACGGACATTTACTCCCAAAAAGAGTTAATATTCCGCAACAGAGCGTTGTTCATAGTAAGCACATCATCCTTTTCCCTAAGTCCATAATCATGTTTGAGGTAAACTGGTCTTGAAAATTTGATTCATGACCTGACCAGTACTTTGTCCCCTTAATTAGTTTGATTGTTTGTTCAAGTGAATAATTGAAGTCATAAAACTCTTAAAAAAATTAACGATAATCCTAATCCCCGAGTTAAAAGGCCATCTGCCATCTGCCATCTGACAATCCCTTAAACATCCCCACGTGTGTATCCAATTGAATTTCCCTTACAATTCAAAACATCCCAGCCAAACACTGCTCCTACCTTATTCACTCGATACTCTGTAAAGTTGTGTGCTCTTCTGAAAGTGGAAAAGTATACCGTCGTCATATTTCTATCCCATCATCTGTAAACAAGCCTACCCTTGGGGCTAAGAGTTCTAATCTGTTGCAAAAAAAAAAACCACCCATCCCCTTAAGGATATTTGTATTGTTCTGGTGATCAAATTTTATTTCATACATGCGTCCATGAACCCAATAATAATAAAAAATAAAATTTCCTATAAACTGTTTCCATTTCACTGACAATTTTCCTTTTTTTTTCTTTCCTTCCAGATCAAATGTCTTTGAAATTGATGTCCTTAGCCGATGAATCATCGACCTAACATCGCTCACAATAAATCGCAATTTTCCGGAACAATTTCTTAAAGTTCGGTTTTTCTTTATTTTTTATTTTTGTACTTTGCACTCGTAATAGTCGTAGTTGTAGCGATATTCGTGTAACGAATAACGGCGGCGATTTTTCGGTTTTTATTTGTTGAAAAAATGCAAACTGCTGTCGATTGTAATGGCAGCAATATCAGGACCACTACCACAACTACGACCACACCAAATAGCAATATCATTGACAATAGTCATCAGCCGCAGCCGGGACAGCTGCAGCAACAGCAGCTACAGCCGCCCGAAAGTATTTTATTTAATCGCCTTTTAGCAGGAAAAATAAATAATAACAACACAAATACCAATACTAATACGAACACCAATAGTAGTAGTAGTACGAGTAGTTGTAGTAGTAATAGTTTAGGTATTCAATCTAATCAGTATAGTCATGAGTCGTCCGTCAAAGCCATTGCTGCCCGTTATGATGAATTCATTCTCGGTAGTCCTTCGAAAATGGCTGCGAAATCAAAGCTTATGGCTAGTTCATCATCGCCATCACACGTTATCAACACTAACACCAACACAAATAGCAACATCACCACCATTGCCACAGCCACCGCTACAAAAGTCATGCCAACTCAAATGTCATCGATGACAGTGACAGGTGCAACGACAACAATAACCGCAGCCACATTGACACCCACAACACCCACGTCAAATTCCTCATACAATAGCTGTAATAGCAGTGAAGCATCAACACCAACACCAACACCAACTGGAACAGGAACAACGACCTCGTCGTCAATAATACAAAATCCTTCACGAAGTGCATACTCGAATGTGGCATCTGGCAGTAGCAGCAGTAACTACGATGAATTACTTCAATGGAAGGACATGCCCAAGTATCTGCAATTCAATCCGTATGTCCTTAAGGGATACCGTCCATTGCAAACATTCAAGGGATGTTTATTAAGTTTGTTCTATTGGCACAACGAAACTATTAACATTCTTACACATGGTAAGTACTCTGTGAACATTTGCTTTACATATATACATACTCGTATTTCTCTTAAGATCCTTTGCGTGTCCTCTGTTAGGATTACGAAAAGCTCCCACAAAGATGATATAAAGCATTTTTTTATGGTCCAGTTTGAGTAGGCCATTCAGACGTGTATTTACAGGCAATCTAGTCTAATTTGTGTCAACAAATCGACCAATTATTTTATGTCGTCCCTAGAATGGGAGAAGACGATGGGAATCCCTAGAAGAAGATCCTTAAATAGGTATATCGGTCTCTTTGTTACTTGTATATATAGTTAATTGTCAGCGTAAAACACTTTTAAGGATCGGTGACGTAGGGTTCGATTTCTATTAGCATTTTGATTAATGGAAGAACATGAAGGATACCAGTCGACAAGAAGACACTTTTAAAGGTTATAAAATTCTTGCAGACTGATTTTATTTTATTACGGCAGACAGCTAACCGAAATACCTCAACTTAAAAGAAATTCTTTTTTTCTTTGCTAACTGACAATGTATCTGAAAATTTAAGGGGTCAAGCTGATTCTTGTCGCGTGTTGATCAAGGATTTTACCTAAATTTAGAAATTGCTGAATGAGTAGCCCATACTTTGAAGTATAAATATTAAGTATACAGTAGATAGATTGAAATATTGAAACAAAATGTTGTTTCAATCAGAATGTTAGCATCCCAACTCTCTATGAGTTCTTTGGCGAAGTTATACAAGGTGGCGCAAAATTAATCATCCAATTTTGTTTTTGAATTATTCTTTTTGTACTTTATGTGTAAAAGATGACATACGTCAAGTGGCTGCCGCCAGTGTTGATACTCATTTGTGCCCGCTTTTTCCGTGACTTTCCGCAAGATTTCCGGTCTCCGATCTCCTTAAGGGCTGCGACTGTCTGAGACTTGTTGGCATCGTGCTTAGTGTACGGTTGAACCGTCTTGTTGAAACAACAGATTCACCAAGCCCCGCTTATCCAATTTCGGCAGTAAGAAGTTGCTTATGATGGCCCTGTAGCGTTATCCAGTAACAGTGTTCGTTCGCTCATGATGATTTTCGACACAAAATCGTCCTCTTCGTTGTTGGGATTGAGGATGGCCTGACAGCGGAGTATAGCGCTCCATTGCTTGTATACTGCAGCTTTTTAGTTCACAAATGTCAAATATGATTGACGTACGACGCTATTTGCGAAAATTATAACATCTTCCGGTAGAATGATTAATTTTGCGCCACCTACAATATGTAGTCCTACTGGCACCCCTGATTGCTGCTCTTTTAACACTTGAGGAGCGTAGGCAAGACATCATCAAATGCATCCAAAATCAATGTCATTGTATTTGGCACTCTTTTTCCTCAGCTCAGCGGATTATAGTAGACAGAAATAAATGGCACATGCATATTTAAGCATCGAAGAATGGGCGGCTTATGTGCTGCTAGCAAGAGAGGAGAGAGGACATCGATATTCTCCGGAGAAAATAAAAAAGAATAAGAACTGATCGGTTGAGGAAATGAAGAGGTCTAACTCCAGAAACAACTTTTCAAAATCTCATCAAAAAGTGACAAGAACGAGTAGAGTCAACAATACCTTTACAGGAACTTGTAGAGGTAGGGGCACGGGTTCCTAATCTGTGAACAGCCTGTGTCTGAGGCACCGCAGCCTTCATCCTCTCTGATCCAGTTCGTAAGACCAAACAACCTGGCACCTCTGATTGCTTAATTTTAAAATGGGAGAATATTCGCTCGATGTGGCCAAGCAAATGCAGTCGAGGTATCTGGGTTTGTGACTACAATCACATCTTCATACAGCTGTTAGAGGTCGCTTTTTTATTTTCTTCTCTATTCGCCCTCCTCGCAAATGGAACCGTAAATTCGACAAAAGTTTTAGTCATTTGTCGAGTTGATGTTTACTCGAAGGTATGTGAACTCCTAAACTACTCGCATCTCGAAATTATAGCTGCCGACTGCAATGTTTTCTCTGAGATGGTGTATGGATGCTTCTTAGCTTGCCGATGTCATACATATATTTTGTCCTTTGAAATAACTTTTCTGGGTTCTCTAGTCTCGTTTTCGAATGTTGCAAATGGCTGAACGATGGATTAATATGATGAAGTGATAATGTCGCCTAATCCTAATGCGTATCCTAATACCTGGACTGATTTGTGGAAGTTCTTATGTTAAGGCCAACGCTACACACTATCTGTTTGAAATCTGCAGGCGAACTGAAACAGTTTTGATGAGACGTTTCCAAGTTGCGTAACACATCGCATGTTTTCAAGTTTTCAAGTGTTACAAGGCGTAACTGACTCAGTTTTTACAGGATTGTGAAGTCAAATATCGCCTTGTGCAGCTTCATATGATGAATACAATCAAGGTTAATTAAAAGGTGATGTACCTTCGTTGGGTTTCTCCAGGATTGGCCTTTATGTGAAGATTTGGTCTATCAATTAATGTGGCATTAAAGGCTTAAGGCTGAAATGAGAGTAAGGGCGTTTTATATTTGTGTCAGTACTGTCTATATCTAGACAACTTAAACAATGCAAACAAAAAAGTCTTTCCTGCCTGACTAAAGGGGCCAACCATTCGAGCTCTGTGAGACGGCAGTCTGATCGGAAGAAAATATACCTGACAAATGGAACAATAGCATCGCCTGTACTTACTTACTTACTTTAGGTGGCGCTACAGTCCGGGGTGGACCTGGACCTCAGTCAACAAGCTTCTCCAGCCAGCTCGATCCCTGGCTAGCTGCCTCCAGTTTCGCACGCTAAGTTGGCTGAGGTTCCACTTGCGTGCGCCACCTGAGTCTTGGCCTTCCTCTTCTGCGCTGTCCCTCGGGGGCGGATTCGAAGACTTTTCGGACCTGAGCATTGGTAGCCATGCGCTCTACATGACCCAGCCATCTCAGTCTTTGGATCTTCACTCTTCTGGCTAGGTCCATGTCGCTGTACAGTCCATACAGTTCGTAGTTGTATCTCCTCCTCCACTCACTGTCAATGCAGACGGGACCGAAGATCGCCCGAAGAATTTTTCTCTCGGAGCAACCAAGAACACCCTCATCCATTTTTGATAATGTCCATGCCTCTGCGCCATAGAGCAGGACCGGGATTATTAAAGTCTTATAAAGGGTGACTTTTGTTGTCCGAGAGAGGACTTTGCTACTCGATTGCCTTCTTAACCCAAAGAAATTGGCAAGAGTTGTCTTTCGCTTGACCTCAGCGCTGGTGTCGTGGTCTGTATTTATAGCGGAGCCTAGGTAGACAAAGTCCTTAACTACCTCAAAGTTATATCTGTCGAGGGTGACGTTCTGTCCGAGACGTCGGTGTTGGTTGTCCTTTTTGCTTGAAAGCATATACTTGGTCTTGCCCTCATTGACCGCTAAACCCATTTTCGCTGCTTCCGTCTCAATACTCGTGAAAGCGCCACTGACATCACGCTGCTTTCTCCCGATTTTGTCAATATCGTTGGCGTATGCGAGTAGTTCGACGGACTTTTGAAAGATAGTGCCTCTTGTGTTTGTTCGTGAGTTTTGCACTATTCTTTCAAGTACGATGTTGAAAAAATCGCATGACAGCGCATCGCCTTGTCTAAATCCTTTCTGGACATCAAAGGTCTCGGTGAGATCCTTACCGACCTTGATGAAGCAGCGTGCATTCTCCATCGTCATCCTGCACAGACGGACGAGTTTGGCAGGGATGCCAAAACTAGACATTGCTCTATATAGCTCATCTCTATAGATGCTGCCTGTACTATTTACAGTAAATTAAACATTTCCAACTACGTCCAACATAGAGATATCAGTATTTCTAACATCGGGTATAAGACTACGTACGGCTAAAGATGTTCGGCAATAGGTTTGTACGTACAATTGTTGTACACAGTTAATTAAATATTAACTCTACATGAGATCCTTCAGAAAATCCAACAAGTCCAAATTTATACACACCTCACCTCACCTAGATTTCCAGGACGCATATGACAGTAGAGGTTGGAAATGTTCTCAGTGAGATTTTTGACGCGTAACAAACAACCTCTGGTACGAATTTCTCAAATCTCGCCAAATTACTAATTTATTCAACAATCGCTCTGTAAATATTGACTTTCATGAACTTTGGCAATTTCGCTACTTTAAATATCTGAACCACGTTCATTTAAGGGAAACTAGGTAAAGTCTGATAACTACGCCTCGTTCCTTTATTTTTTTTTGTACAAATCCTCTAATCTATTTGCCGATTTCTTCAGCGAGGTTCTTCCTAGTCACATCCATGAACCTGACTATCGTTACTTTTTTAACCTATACAACTACATGCTTACAGGGTTAGAATCAGTTACGTCTCTTATTTTCGAACAAATAAACAAACGAATTAAAGCACGACAACTTCACTGGTCTCGATTGATTGCTTGAGTATATTTACGTCTTAAAAACTGTGTAGGTACTCGTAATTTAGCTCAGCTTCGCACAGATCTCTGTCAGCTTTCAGCTTTAAGTATCCCAGAAAATCTTCTCCATTTTCCATTATAAGGTTTTATTAAGTTCTGTGATCTCTTACCCCACTAAAACTTCTTCTGGAGTACCTAAGGTTAGTCATGTTGGTACTTTGCTACGAGTATTTATAATAATAATCAGCGATGTTGATCATATCATTTAAAGCTTCAATATGTCTGTAACAACTTGCAGGTGGTTGCCAACTTCTACTCGTGTGTATTTATTCGCTTTCTTTCTGTTCCCTTAGTAACTGATTTGCGGGACCTAGGTGTTATTTATGATCAAGAACTGAATTTTCACATATTGACAGTATCAAAATAAAACCAACTCCGGACATAGTTTTAGCAAAAAAATTCTCCAACCCTGTGTAACTAAGTTGTTTGGCCTTTTCTTAAATACGGTAGCCAAGTTTGTTTTTATTGAACCATTCATACTCTCCGAGTTGGATTTTCCGATTAAATTCCATCGACTCACTTTATTTACATTAATGGGAACGGCAGCATATGTTGAGTTCATTAAATTCCGATATTAACAGCATAACCAGTTTGAGAATTATTTACAAAGTGGAATTTAGTGCTTCCAAAACACAATGGTGTCTGCTATCTCTAAAGCGAAATTCAAATACCCACCCTTTATCCATGAATGGCATTTGCATCGTCCAAACCGAACATTTTTCATTATCGGTATGTGTGTCAATGACAACCTACGTTGGAATGACCGCATCTCCGAAGTCGCCAGAAATGCTGCGAAATGTCTAGATTTCCTCAAGCGATGTAAGAAATTTTTCACCCGCCCTGATCTGACTTCAATATACAAGGCTTTCATCCGCCTAAACTGGAGTACAATGCTCACATCTGGTTAGGTGCTCATAAGACTTCAAAACCGTGCGTTAAAATTTATACAGTCGATTGACACCCTCGACCACCGACGTATTGTCTCCTGCCTCAACTTGTTCTATCGCTATTTTCACCACCAGTGCTCCACAAAAATTGCCAGTAGCCTTCCGCCCTTCCAAACCTCCAACCATAATATTCGTCTGGCTATATCCACGCTCAAGCCCACTTTCGGATGTACCCTGAAATATCGTGATTCTTTCCTAAGCCGAACAACTCTCTCATGGAATGCCCTGCCGTGCTCTTTATTTCCTAGCCATTGCAGTATTCAGACATTTAAAACCAACGTATATCGGCACCTCTTTTTTCTCCCTCCCTAATTTTCCTTCGCCCACGCTATGTGCAAACATTTTAAGGGTACACAAATAAATAAAAATAAACTATCATACAAAAATCGACTTACGACCCCTTACGTAAAATTGCTGACATTCTCTTTGCCCATCAGATAGCAGTTGGTTACATTGACAGCACTTCTCTACTTCGACCAATTTAAGGTCGCTACCCTTCTATCGACTCAACCCTCAACAACAAAATGTGCATACCTAGAACCAATATCTAGCACGCTACCGGAAATTAACTTCAAAATTATTTCATTACTCTACCCTTGCCTCTGGACCCAATCTCATAAGTCTTTAGTTTTAACTAAAAGCTATTTTGTATTCTTTTAGTCTAGAATTAAAGTGTGATCTGTGCTTCTCATTAATCCACCAAATTAAAGGCATATTGAATCTGGACTGTATCCCTATCTACAATAAAAAGAAGAAAAAAAAAACAAAAGTATTTTCATAGATTAAAAATAAAATTACCCACATTACTGCTTACCCGTATAATCCCCATAGCGAGAGTTCATTAAACATCCTTCAATCAACCAAAATGTACGATGGTTGTTTTTTTTATTTTAAACTTCAAACGGACCACAATATCTGTCACTCGCATTTTCTTTTGAATAAATAAAAGACTTTCGTTCTATGAAACAAATTACCCAATTATCTCACGCAACGCCTAATAATTTAGTAAGACTATTGACATTCCCATTGAAATGAAATGAAATGAAAAGGATTTCAGTTTCAATGACAATTTTTGGAAATCCTTTATTTGTTTCGAAACCACTGCATTGGACATTAGTCCCGTTTGCGTGACTTGAATAAATTTTCAAAAAGGGTCGATTTGCAGAAAATATTAAGCGCCTTAGGCCGAAAATCGCTTTTAAAAATTTGTCAACATTTGAGTTCAATTATTATTCAATGGATGTACGAGTATTTTAGGTTTGTTGTGTTAGGTACCGTTTTGTTTATTTAATAATTACAAAACGGTATTGAAATGTTATTTATTTAATTTCTGGGTATTGAGCTATTAACGTGAAATAATATTTAGAAGAGCCTGACCGGCGTACGATTTAACCACCCTATAAAACAGAATTTCTTTTGAAGAAACATTGCCTGTGACCTAAAATGTATAGCCCTATTTTCCTAGGCAATTTCTTTAAAATAAATTATAATAAAAAAAAAAATTACTCCGTTTTTTAAATGTTTACTTGGCCATTCAAGTTTCTATCCATAATGTTTTGTTTTTTTTAATGATATCGCTGAAGTGGCCGTCATTATTGTTGTTTGCCATTTGAGATCCTTTATGACATATTTCATGGTTTTCTTCAGAATTTAGGGCAATAAGTTTTCACTTCTTGACGGATGTTCCCCTTGAGGATTACCATTGATTTATTTTGTTCGCTTATCTAACCACAAGACTTTAAAGAACCCCATGGATAGAAGCCTAATGCTAACAAATCGGATTAAGAATTTCGGTTGTGGCTATTACAATATGCGCGGTTGGTTATTGAGATTCAAGTTTTTCGCCAAAACACGGAACAGAGAGTACGTGGAATGGCCAAGTGAGTTGCGTTGCTTGGTATCGACGAAGCCTCGACAACAGCTTCAACGACGACGGCAGCGATACGAAGGAGAAGTACGAGGCTTTCCAGGATTTTCTCGGCCCCTTTTTTCCGATACAAAAGAACGACTTGTGGGAGGTGGACCGTAAGGAATATCGCCACGAATTGCTTATAGCGTCAAAATCACAGACGATCGATCGATCATCAACAACATTGTGAGGATTATTCCGCGTTCTTCAGGAGTATAGCGTTCCATTGGTTACGAACACAAACTCTAATTCTGTTTGCTTCACAAATGCTTAAACCGGATTGACATTCGAAGGCATTTGTAAAATCGATGGCATTATATGTATTGTATATGGAACCATGGAATGGAACTAGTTCCGTGGAACAATTTAGTTCCAACGATGTATCAGAATTAAAATAGGTTCATGTTCGCGGATTTAAGTAGTTTCACAGACATGTTCGGGTAGATGGAATGATGCATGTCCACAGAACTACGTAGTTGAATTTGAATAGATTGAAGTTTGAATGACAAATACAATATCTTTGGTCAGTCGTAGATCAATTTGATACCACTGGAAGAGCAAAGGACGGTGAAGATATGGCGTTTTTTTAAAAACCGAAGTGGTTTTCTGGGTGGTTTGTCTAGATCGGAACCCCTAAATAGCATAGACCTTTCAGATCTCGTAAGTGGTAAATGTTATATCTATAAACAGCTTTCGAAATTGCAAAGGATTTTTGTAGAAGACCTTGGTTATTTGTGATCTACGGAGAACTGCAAAATGCGAGAAAATCTTCCAAGAGCCCAATGTCCTGTTATTATGTTTATTACCGAGCCTAGAGTTGTTGGTTCCGCCAAGGTCGATTGGAGTTTTCATCATTTAGGATGCCTCATCAGTTTAAATTTATAAGATATTTCTGTTTGGCTAGGTTCAGAGACCGCTTGAGCGTGTTTTTACAATCTGCGGTTGCTTCGGTTGTGTTTATTGACGCGGAATTAACATTGTGTAGTTCAACTCTGTTGAGTTATTGACTAGTTTTTTGACGGATTATAGCCATAGTCCTACGTAAAACTGCCTACGAAAAAGCTTCTAAGGAGTGTCGTTCGGACACGGCGATAAACCGTAGGCCCCGCTCAGATGTGACAACATGAGCAACACGAATGAATGTCAAGACGCTAGACCATGGCCCATACCGTGCTAGCAGCGCCACAGTGGTTTTTTTTTTTTTTGTAGCCATAGTCCATGGATATATTGGAGAATATCTAAGAATGTGAATATAGGTAGCACACAATTTTCTTAGTACGCATATAGGCACATGGCGGTCATCTGATTTTCAAGCCAATTGGGGATATGAAAATCAAGATTTATATCCTCTCGACTAAAATGAAGTGAAGACAGTAATACCTTATTTTAAGCATACAAAGTCTGTCAAATATTCTCTTACAGCGGATAATCAAATGGTAGTTGGGGGTCTTCTCTTGTCAGAATTACGCGCTTTTCGTGATCTTACTCCTTCCTTTCGAGAAGATAGTTTTAAGCCTTGGCTATCTTTGTAGAGCACACCACAAAATAAGTGTTATGTTTTGTGACACCGGCTGGTCGGATAATCTGAAGATAGTGAAGAGCTAAATAAATCATAAAATCAAGCATGTTTTTGTATCAGAGGACAACTCCGAAAAACTAATTCCGTACCATTGGCTTCTCCAGCCAGCTCGATCCCTGGCTAGCTGTCTCCAGTTTCGCACTCTAAGTTGGCTGAGGTCCTCTTCCAATTGCGTGCACCACCTGAGTCTTGGCCTTCTTCTACTGCGCTGTCCCTCGGGGGCGGATTCGAAGACTTTTCGGACCGGAGCATTGGTGTCCATGCGCTCTACTTGACCCAGCCATCTCAGTCTTTGGATCTTCACTCTTCTGGCTAGGTCCATGTCGCTGTACAGTCCATACAGTTCGTCGTTGTATCTCCTCCTCCACTCACCGTCAATGCAGACAGGACCGAAGATCGCCCGAAGAATTTTTCTCTCGAAGCAACCAAGAACACCCTCATAGAGCAGGACCGGGAATATTAAGGTCTTATAAAGGGTGACTTTTGTTGTCCGAGAGAGGGCTTTGCTACTCAATTGCCTTCTTAGTCCAAAGAAACAGCGGTTGGCAAGAGTTATTCTTCGCTTGATCTCAACGCTGGTGTCGTTGTCTGTATTTATAGCGGAGCCTAGGTACACAAAGTCCTTAAGTACCTCAAAGTTATATCTGTCGAGGGTGACGTTCTGTCCGAGACGTCGGTGTTGGTTGTCCTTTTTGCTTGAAAGCATATACTTGGTCTTGCCCTCATTGACCGCTAAACCCATTTTCGCCGCTTCCGTCTCAATACTCGTGAAAGCGCCACTGACATCACGCTGCTTTCTCCCGATTTTGTCAATATCGTTGGCGTATGCGAGTAGTTCGACGGACTTTTGAAAGATAGTGCCTCTTGTGTTTGTTCGTGAGTTTTGCACTATTCTTTCAAGTACGATGTTGAAAAAATCGCATGACAGCGCATCGCCTTGTCTAAATCCTTTCTGGACATCAAAGGTCTCGGTGAGATCTTTACCGACCTTGATGGAGCAGCGTGCATTCTCCATCGTCATCCTGCACAGACTGACGAGTTTGGCAGGGATGCCAAAACTAGACATTGCTCTATATAGCTCGACTCTATAGATGCTGTCATACGCGGCCTTAAAAATCGATGAAAAGGTGGTGGGTATCGATCTGAAGCTCATGGGTTTTCTCCAAGATCTGCCGTAGTGTGAATATCTGGTCGATGGTGGACTTTCCTGGCCTGAAGCCACACTGATATGGGCCTATCAGGTTGTTGACGAACGGCTTCAGGCGTTCACACAATACCGCGGATAAGATCTTATATGCGATGTTAAGAAGACTGATGCCTTTGTAGTTGGCGCAGTTCAGAGGGTCTCCTTTCTTAAGAATCGGACTAACAATGCTGAGGTTCCATTCATCGGGCATACTTTCGTCCGACCATATTTAACAGATGAGTTGGTGTATGCTCCTTACCAAGTCATCGCCTGCCGCTTTGAAGAGCTTGGCAGTCAGGCCATCCGCTCCAGCAGCTTTGTTGGACTTAAGCTTCGATATGGCTATCTTCACTTCATCCAGGTCGGGTGGACAGAATTGTTGGTCATCATCGTCCAGGTTGAAAGGTTGATTCTGCCTGACAGCGGTATTTGGTCCGTCATCGCCGTTATACAGTCTGCAGAAATGATCTTTCCAAATCCTCAGCATCGACTGCGATTCTACTACGATGTTCCCTTGTTCATCTCTACAGGCTTCGGTTCGGGGTTTGTTTCCGCGGCATGTTATTTTTACCTTTTGGTAAAACTTCCGAACCTCGTTCTTGGAGTAGCATCTCTCAATTTCTTCGATCGCGCGCTTATCATGCTCTTTCTTCTTCCTACTAAGAAGCCGGTATTCGTCTCCCCTTTTGCGCTCATAGAGCTCATGAGCAGCTGTGGTCTTTCTAAGCAGAGCCGCGTTATATGCATCTTGCTTAGCTGCATGTGCTTGCCGGCATTCATCATCGAACCAGGGGTTTCGTTGTGGTGGACGAGTGAAACCCAGCACATCAGAAGCGGCATCTCTGATAGCGTTTTGGCAGTGTTTCCAGTGGTTTTCGATGCTTGATGCTGGCGGCATTGGACCTCTTAAGAGTTTAAGAGACAATCGATCGGAAAAGGACTTGGCGATCTCTTGCGATTGTAGCCGTCTGACGTCGAATTTTCTCACAGCATTAGTTTGTCTTGGCGTAGTTTGGGATGTCCGCAACCGTACCTTGGCTACAACAAGGTTATGGTCCGAGTCGATGTTGATTCCTCGGAACTTACGGACATCCATAATACTGGATTGATCAGGAGTTCTCCAAGTCCCCTTGTGTATGTCGAGATGTGGGAACCGCGTGCTAGCCACGACAATGTTTCGCCCCGCCGCAAAGTCGATTAGCCTGATTTCTTTATCGGAGGTGGTGTTGTGCAGGCTATATTTTCCGATTGTTCCACCAAAGATACCCTCTCTTCCTACCTTTGCGTTAAAATCACCGAGGACAATTTTAATGTCATAGCTAGGGCATTGCTCGTAGGTCTTGTTAAGGAGCTCGTAGAAGGCTTCCTTGGTGTCGTCATCTTTCTCCTCTGTAGGGGCATGCGCGCATATGAGGCTTATGTCGGCGAATTTAGCCTTAATGCGGATTGCTGCGAGGCGCTCGCTCACATGCCGGAAGCTGAGGACTTCTTGTCTTAGTCTGCCTCCGACAACAAATCCGCATCCAAATAAGCGCTGCTTTTGCCGCTAGTTGCTCGGCTGCACGTGGTCTATTAAGGGATCTAACATTCCACGTGCATATCCGAAGCTCATTGTCCTTAAATCATTTGCGTGGGTTGTCAACAGTAGATCCGTCCATATCCGAGGCTTGTTGATGCTTCGTAACCTAATTTTTTTTTAAATGGCCGGGAGTTACCACGGCGGCACAACCCCCAACCTGGAGGACCAGTTCCATTTTGAGTGCCCCTAGGACGAGGGGTCGGTTACACCGAAGCCAGTAACCCGTTCAGGGATGTGAGCGCTGCCGTTGGCCCTTATAGGGCTCGTCCGCCACCATCTCTTTTCCAAGACCCTGACTAAGTCCTGGAAATCCTTTCCGGCCTGAGTTCCAAATATGTCGGAGTAGCCCGGATAAGGTCTTGTTTTGTTTTTCCGACATTAATCCTGGTTAATGGCGCAGGAAACTCGCCATTTGCCCTCTTCACTTCGCAACCTCTAGTGAGATTCCCAGATGGCGCCACGGGGAGGCGTTAAGTAGGACTTATTAGCAGAGCTGCAAGATGTTCGGCCCATTCTCGTCATTTAAAGAACCAGCACCTGTCGGAAGATGCTACTTCTACGAGGCCTTATACTAATCGTTGCCATGTGTTGGGGTATAACCTAACTTTATCTGAGTTTTTACGCTTGACACTGATGATTTCTACAGAAGTTGCGAAATATTGAGCAAAGTAAAGCTTCGAACGTTATCACCCGATTCAATTTTGATGAACACCATTTTCGTGGAGAAACGATCAATGAGTAATATAAAAGATTATATATATATTATACATACCTGTATACATAATATATTTATAACATAAACATATGGTTTATCATGGCTCGGCACAGTAGTCTGGTTGTTCCATACTTTAAGTTTGGTAAGACCAAGTCGACCGCCTTGAAGGCAGCTTGAGATTTGCTGAACAATATAACTTTTATTTGGAGTTCCCAAAATCTCCACACTATACAGATTACTTATTTCTTCTCGATGAAGCGTAAACGGGTGTTATCAAGACTATTCTTGATGCGGAATGGTGGCCATATGTATTTAAATCGAGAAGATAAATTGAAGATCAAGAATTCACTTCATTGTCTTGCTCATTGAAAGATTTTCAACAGAATCGTACGAATTTAAAGAGCTTTCTATGGTTTTGATTCTAGCTGATCCGCACTGAATTAGGTTGCCCATTAATAATTGTAATTATTCCACTAATCTCGATTGAAATCTAGAATACTAGAGTTCATTCAAAGGGTTCCAAGGAGCACACGATATACAGATTTTTTTTACCAAATGTGTTTTTTTCTTTACCGGGTTTTAACAAAGTGCTATAGTATCTTCATACAGGACTTTAATTTCTTGATGGTAAAAGAACCCAATTTTTACTTCTCGCAGTAGTGCACAATCATTGTGAAAGCCTGAGCTGCTTTCAGTTCGTGCATTGGTTATCAAGACGCTGCATGAGGCTTACGCTAGAACTCAGAGCTTTGACCTAAAGCAATGATGAATCCCCCTCTTCAAAGATTTTCAAAATGCATTTGCTGCTTACAAAAAGATTATTTACAACAGGCTTCTGGATTATTTACTGTTTGATTCTGGTGTTTCTTAACGTGATAGTTTGACAACAGAACTCCTATTGCTCCGGTACACAGGAGCGGGTTCAAACAAAATTTCAACCAGAGAAGTTATGTATTCAGATTTCACTTTTCTTTAGGGAATGTGTATCTGTCTTCCAAGAGCGTAAATAAACACAATCCTGATGACAATAGACAATTCTCGGGACCCGAACCTGCATTAAGCAGGCAGTCTTAATAAGGATTTCTATTGATAGGTAGGTTCTAGTTTTTCGATGCCTCTAAGAGTTCAGCAGTTTTCCCGCTCTCCTTCAGTAGGAAAGACTGTATGTACCTACTGATTATGTTAAGCTTTCATTAAGCACCGTGTAGAGTGAGATTTATGATGACACAGTGGACGAGCATCAGACTCGAACAGTATTCACTTTGGTTTGAGTGTTTTGCATACGAGTGTTATCGAACTATAATGGCAGCCCACAAAGTCCACGGGGTCAAATCGTAGCCTATAACACGACTACCAACTTTTGGGCGCAAAAATCGATTGTTTGGTGTGCTGTGTGGTATGGTGGGCTATCGTGCTTAAACCAAAGATCGTTCAAGTTTATATCATCAGTTTCAATACACAAAATGGCCCTGTAGCGCTTATTTTTGCCAGAAGTTTCATTTAAGCAGTATTTTCGAAATAAAATGGGTCATTGGTACTACCACTACAAAATCCGAAATAAAGATGCCGGAATATTGTTTTTTAAGAGAGCGGCCGTAGCATCTCGTTATAAAATTCTCTAATTTAGCATCGAATTTCGGTCCGGTCCTGTCTTCAAGCAGCAGATGTCGCCAAACTTCTTGGATGTATGCTACTGAAACAACAAAATTTTAACACAACAAAATCATGTGTCAAATAAACCGAGTTTCAATAGGTCGACCCCAGTTTTCTAAAGCATTAGTTGACTGCTTCATACAGTTCGTTTTTGTTGTTCGTTTGCCTGTGTACTGGAATGTGTGCCAAGACTAGGTACGAGTATATCCATAATTCTAAGGAACCGTCTTCAGTCAAATACAATTTTATTCTTAAATATCCTTTTGCAAGAAGGCAAGCCTCCTTACCCGGTCTTAGAATCACTTGTTATCATCATATAATGTTTGTTTTTTGGATCGAGAGTTACTCTCGAATATTTTGTCCTTCAGGATAGCTGCATTCCAAATCCAATATACTTTAGTTCTTTTGATTTGATTTTGTTAAGTTTTTTTTTTTCATTTCATTATCATTTTTATGGTATCAACTGGCTCATCTGCCTGATTCTTCTTTTGTATTGGACTGAAACTACTGCAAAGGCTGTTACAATAACTTGATCGGTGAGCCGATATAGCATCAAGATATCCCTTCGTGGGGAAAAAATTCCACATACACCAGAGTGAACGGACAGAAGTTATCAGAATTTTGTAATAAAAATTTAATACTGCTGCCTTAAAATCTACAACTCAAAAATTTGCCCTTTTGTGATAAGCATTCCTGTTTAGAATTTCAACGAATTGCCTATTAACATATGTGGAAAAAAAATTAATTTTTGTAACTTCATAACAGATACGAACCTCATTATCAGGACTGAGTGCATGTTTTCAATTATGGGCATTGATTTGGTTTAGGCCTGTATTAGTTTCATCATTTTTCGGATCATTGCTCAAATTCTAATTACGAGTGTAATGAATGTAATAGAGAACCATTCAACCTTTTCTGTTTTATTTATATCTACTATTAAGCGGATACATTCTTCTATTAGAACAACAGCATTTTGCGCTTTCCATGCACAAAATCAATGAAATCGCTACAAATAGAATGAAATGTAAGCCTCTCTCGTGCGTTTAGTTTAATTTGATTCGATTGTATTTTGTAGCTACATCGTGTGAGTGAAGTTGATTTTTTTATTCTCCAACTATGCACAAATGTGTAAAAGGAAGAATCGAATTGACCTTTTCACGAAGGCACTAATTGCACAATTTTTTCCCGGTTGAAAAGTGGCATTTACTTTGACGTACTCGTAACTTTGTTTAAAATTTACCTTGCAATTATCTAAGATGTATGAGGACAATGGAAGTTAAAAAAGGGTTGTGTTAAGGATGATTTGAAATTGCAGCAAACCAAGTATGACAAGACTGACTCATAGTTAAGATTGCATCAAAGTAGGCCAGAAAGAAATATTTTTACTTTCACTTTCTAAACAACTTTGTTGGTGTACTGTTTCGTATTGCTGTAAGGGCATAACACCTACAGCAATTCGATTCGGTGAACCAATAACAAGAAACTTCACGGCCTTGCTTAGTATCGTCAGTGCTTATGTATTTTGTATTTGTTTGTTGCTATGACTCGGGAATTTAGAGTGGATGTAGCCAATATATGAGTGCTAAGAAGTAATAATTTTTCTGCGTACATCCACGTCTGCAAATACAGGCCAGCTGTTTTGCCACTTAGTGAAACACAGGTAGATCCCCGCCCACACTTCTCAGATCACTTTGATCTGAAGTTACCTGGCTACGAACTAGTGCCATTATTCTTTTCTCACCGCGGTCTCGCCATCTACGTACGTAGTGATGTAGCTTACCAAACTCCACCACACTGTTCACTGTTAGAATTCGGAATTCAATTTCATGTGGTTAAAATTCCGGCGATTTCAATATACACAGTTCTGGGTGGCTTCGACATTCTGGACAGACAACACCCGAAGGACGGTGTGTTGAGATCTTCGCTGCGGAAAACAACTTGACCCAGCTTGTAAATAAGCCCACGCGAAACCCAGACGTTGATAGTCATACCGCTAACACCCTGGATTTGTTTCTAATCTCTCACCCTGATAAGTACACAGTTGATGTAATCTCACCTCTAGGCTGGTCGGACCATTGTGTCATATTAGCTGAATTCTCGTACATTGACCACACAGTATGGCAATACGAGAAAGCCAATCAGAGCGGATTTAACACGTTCTTTAGGAATTTTAACTGGCCGTTATGTTTCCTCGATAACGACGTGGATGCCGCTGCTGATACGATCACAGGCACTATTCTCCTTGGAATGAGATCCTTTATCCCTCACCGGAGAAAGAGTATCAGACCAAAGGAATAGGAGTGGTACGACTCGAGCTGTAAAGAGGCTGTCAGGTTGAGACAAATGTTTTGTCGGTCCTATAAGACCAACCCCACAGAGGAAAACCGGAAAAAATTTAAACGAGCCAGGAAGGACTGCAACGCCTTTCTTAAGGTTGTGAATTTTATATACGACCAAAAACTGAGGCAAAAGTACTACAATGTCCCCAAGGTAGTAAAATTGTTTGGTCGTTCGTCAAAAACATTAGAAATTCTGCCTCATCCTCCATCCCAACGCTCATTTACAATGACATTCCAGGCACATTTTGCAGCCAGCACAAAGCTTCCAGATTGTGCTTTGTCTCCGCCTACACTTGAGTGCGTCGAATCCTCAATGGGACGAATCCACTTTCGCACTCGTGTAGTAGCAAGAGTACTTAAAGATCTTAACGCTCACAAATCTGCTGGACCAGATGGTATATCTCCCCTTCTTCTGAAGAGGTGTTCATCTACGCTGGCAAAACTACTGCGTAAGCTTCTTCTCTCTCCTCTTACAGACGTATTCTTTTCAAGGTCATGGAACCGCTGGTAAATCGTCAGCTCATGAAATATCTCGAAACTTCCTAATGACCGTCAGTACGATTTTCGTAGCAACAGGTCCACTGGTGATTTGATGGCATGTCTCACTGAAACTGAAACCAAAGTTTATATTCATCTGGCGAAAGCAATGTAGTTGCACTTGACATTTCTAAGGCATTTGACAGAGTTTGGCTCTTTTGTTGAAAATGCGTGCTTTTGGTATCGAGGGCTCTCTTCTTCAATGGATTAGAAATTACCTCTCGGAACGTTCAGTTCAGGTTGTCTTGGATGATTTCAAGTCTGATCTTCACAAAATAAATGCTGGTGTGCCCCAGGGCTCCGTTCTATCTCCGATACTCTTTTTAATTTTCATTAATGATCTCTTGTCTGCTACTTCTAATCCAACTTACTCCTTTGCTGACGACAGTACTCTCTGCTTTTCATATTCATTCCCGGCTGTAGAACGGGAACGGCAGCGTATGTTAAGCTCATTAAATTCCTATATGAACAGCATAACCTATTGGGGAACAAAACTTTCCATTCTTGGTACGTGTGTCAATTACAACTTACTTACGATGTAAGAAATATTTCACCCCCTCTGATCTGGTTTCAATATATAAGGCTTTCATCCGCCCAAAATTGGAGTACAATGCTCACATCTGGTCAGGTGCTCCCAAAACTTCTTTGCGCCTACTAGATAGGATTCAAAACCGTGCGATAAAACTTATAGATGATGCTTATATTACATAGTCGATTGACACCCTCGAACACCGACGTAATGTCTCCTGTCTCACCCTGTTCAATCGCTATTTTCACCACCAGTGCTCCTCACAAATTGTCAGTAGCATTCCGCCCCTTCAAACCTCCAACCGTAACACCCGTCTCGCTATCAGTACACTCTCAAGCCCACGTTCGGACGTACCCAGAAATATCGTGATTATTTCCTAAGTCGAACAACTCGCTTATGGAATGCCCTGCAGAGCTCTTTATTCCCTAGTCATTATAACCTCCAAATATTCAAGACCAACGTACATCGGTACCTATCTTTCTTTCCTCCCTAACTTTCCATCGCCCGCGCTGTGTGCAATCATTTTAAGGGTACTAACGACTCCTTGAGTGCGCGCTAATTATAAAAAAAAAATCGAGTTAGAGTTGGTTGGGTTTAAGCGGCACAAAATTTTGAAAAATCGCTTACCTTACCGAAGTGATCGATTGTCTCTGTTTATAGATCAGAAGAATTGTGGTAACTATACCTCAATGCCTATGTTGTAAGGATGCTGTAAGTATTCAAGATATCAGAGCGTTAAACTCAACGAGTGGAAGGCAGCTTTAAAACAAGTATTTTGTAAAGAGGCGCCTGGCTTGCTTAAATCTGTCCAACTAGTTAAAAAAAAATGAAAATGTTAATCACCAATATCACAGGACCCGACGTAACACATTCGTACTACGAGTTCCGAAAAAAGGTATCACAACTTCCGTCGTAGTAAAAAAAATTGGTACGAAATTCAACAATTTTTCAAATCGCAATCACTCTTTCGGCGGGCAATGGCAAACTCCCGAAAGTAAAATTGCCTACGAAAAAGCTTGTAAAGAGTGCCGTTTGGACTAGGTGATAAACCGTAGGCCCCGCTCAGATGTGACAAAAATGACAACATGAGCAACACAAATGAGTGTCAAGAAGCTAGGCCATGGCCCATACCGGGCTGCCAGCGCCACAGTGTTTTTTTTTTTTTCTAGAAACGGTTATCTTTATCTGAGTCTATGTTTGATTTTGAGAGTAAAAAAGACTCCATTTGATTGGTTCGGTTTAACAGTGTTGTTAAATTAACTACCAATTTTTTAGAGGACAACTACTAACAAAGTTCATTGCAAACGTCTTTTTGAAATGCTGCAGGACAAACCTGAAATTGCCCAAGGATATTCAAAATTACTAAAAGAGGAAGTGAACGCTTTTTGGGAAAAAGTAAAAGCTGAACTAAATAGATTGGCTCCCCCTTCCAAAGACGCCACCAGCTGGAGAAAAGTAAATCAGTTTTGTCATGAATTTTGTACAATTGAGTTAAAAGAAAATTGGAGGAAAGCAAAAAATCCAAGGCCACAGGTGGCGGTGCAAACAAAATGCATTCCTTTTCCAGCCTCGAAGAAGGTGTTATTAGGTTGACTGGGCATCTTGACCTTTTTCGCATCTTGTTATCGCATATCTAGAAAAAATGTTTAACGGATTGTACATTTAATTATAAAAACAGCATACATATATGTATATTCTTAATACATACATTCCTTTCCTTCCTTTAAGTGGCGCTACACTCCGGGGTGGACCTGGGCCTCAGTCAACAAGCTTCTCCAGCCAGATCGATCCATGGCTAGCTGCCTCCAGTTCCGCACGCTAAGTTGGCTGAGGTCCTCTTCCACTTGCGTGCGCCGCCTGAGTCTTGGCCTTCCTCTACTGCGCTGTCCCTTGGGAGCGGATTCGAAGACTTTTCGGACCGCAGCATTGGTGTCCATGCTCTCTACATGACCCAGCCATCTCAGTCTTTGGATCTTCACTCTTCTGGCTAGGTCCATGTCGCTGTACAGTCCATACAGTTCTCCGTTGTATCTCCTCCTCCACTCACCGTCAATGCAGAAGATCATCCGAAGAATTTTTCTCTCGAAGCAACAAAGAACACCCTCATAGAGCAGGACCGGGAATATTAAGGTCTTATAAAGGGTGACTTTTGTCGTCCGAGATAGGGCTTTGCTACTCAATTGCCTTCTTAGTCCAAAGAAACAGCGGTCGGCAAGAGTTATTCTTCGCTTGATTTCAGCGCTGGGGTCGTTATCTGTATTTATAGCAGAGCCTAGGTAGACAAAGTCCTTAACTACCTCAAAGTTATATCTGTCGAGGGTGACGTTCTGTCCGAGACATCGGTGTTGATTTTCCTTTTTGCTTGACAGCATGTACTTGGTCTTGCCCTCATTGACCGCTAAACCCATTTTCGCCGCTTCCGTCTCAATACTCGCGAAAGCGCCACTGACATTACCCTGCTTTCTCCCGATTATGTCAATATCGTCGGCGTATGCGAGTAGTTGGACGGACTTTTGAAAGATAGTGCCTCTTGTGTTTGCTCGTGAGTTTTGCACTATTCTTTCAAGTACGATGTTGAAAAAATCGCATGACAGCGCATCGCCTTGCCTAAATCCTTTTTGGACGTCAAAGGTCTCGGTGAGATCTTTACCGACCTTGATGGAGCAGCGTGCATTCTCCATCGTCATCCTGCACAGACGGACGAGTTTGGCAGGGATGCCAAAACTAGACATTGCTCTATATAGCTCGTCTCTATAGATGCTGTCATACGCGGACTTAAAATCGATGAATAGGTGGTGGGTATCGATCTGAAGCTCATGGGTCTTCTCCAAGATCTGCCGTAGTGTGAATATTTGGTCGATGGTGGACTTTCCTGGCCTGAAGCCACACTGATATGGACCTATCAGGTTGTTGACGAACGGCTTCAGGCGTTCACATAATACGGCAGATAAGATCTTATATGCGATGTTAAGGAGACTGACCGGGCATACTTTCGTCCGACCATATTTTACAGATGAGTTTGTGTATGCTGTTTACCAAGTCATCGCTTGCCGCTTTGAAGAGCTCGGCAGTCAGGAGTTCCGCTCCAGCAGCCACCCAGGGCGGGTGGACGGAACTGTTGGTCATCATCGTCCAAGTTGAAAGGTTGATTCTGCCTGATAGCGGTATTTGGTTCGTCATTGCCGTTATACAGGTTCAAAATTGTCAGCATCGACTGCGATTCTACTACGATGTTCCCTTGTTCATCTCTATAGGCTTCGGTTCGGGGCTTGTTTCCGCGGCATGTTATTTTTACCTTTTGGTAAAACTTCCGAACCTCATTCCTGGAGTAGCATCTCTCAATTTCCTCGACCGCGCGCTTCTCATGCTCTTTCTTTTTCCTTCTGAGAAGTCGGTGTTCGTCTCTCTTCTTCCCCTCATAGAGCTCATGAGCAGCTCTGTTCCTTCTAAGCAGCGCCGCGTTATATGCATCTTGCTTAGCTGCATGTGCTTGCCGGCATTCATCATCGACAACCCAACACATCAGAAGCGGCATCTCTGATGGCGTTTTGGCAGTGTATCCAATGGTCTTCGATGCTTGATGCTGGCGGCATTGGACCTCTTAAGAGATTAAGAGACACTCGATCGGAAAAGGACTTGGCGATCTCTTGCGATTGTAGCCGTCTGACGTCGAATTTCCTCACAGCATTAGCTTATCTTGTCGTAGTTTGGGATGTCCGCAACCATACCTTGGCCACAACAAGGTAATGGTCCGAGTCGATGTTGGCTCCTCGGAACATACGGACATCCATAATACTGGATTGATCAGGAGTTCTCCAAGTCCCCTTGTGTATATCGAGTTGTTGGAACCGCGTGCTAGCTACAACAATGTTTCGTCCCGCCGCAAAGTTGATTAGCCTTAATCCGTTATCGGAGGTGGTGTCGTGCAGGCTATATTTTTCGATCGTTCCACTACAGATACCCTCTCTTCCTAGCTCTGCATTAAAATCACCGAGGACAATTTTAATGTCATTTTATGTTTCACAACTGGAATCCAATTGATATCGATTCATCAATCGTTTAAAGTTGAATTTCCGTTATTCTACAGTGCAAACTTATAAACAAATAAAATTGCCAAATTGGTAAACTTTTTCAATATAATCAATGAGGACTTGTGTCCCAAGCAAGTCCTTCTTCCTGTCTTCCATTCTTATCTGTGAAAATTAAATTTCCATCTAATCTATTAAAGTCGGACTGGACAACAAAGTGAAAAGTTTCAAATTCTCTATTTCTTCTTCTGCAGTATTTTTCTATTTTTCCAACTAAAATAAAATTCAATTTAAATTGCAGTTTACAGTTATTGTTGTTGGGTCTATTCAGAGAATGCATAATGTTTGAATTGTGATTCTGACTGTTGAATTCTGCATTCCCCATGGATGTGAATGTTTCAAATTTATGGAACTCGAACTATCCGAAAATCGAATATCAAATACGAATGTTCTAATACAAATAAATTTGAACTTTTGTTGATTTTCAATTGTTGGTGTCTGAAAGTCTGAAAGTACGAGTATCTACGGGTTACTGACAAAACCACACAAACTTTTATCGAACTATGGTTACATGTGGGGTTCGGACTGTCCAAGTATAGAAGTGCCAAAGTATCTTATATATAGCATGTTATGTATTTACATACTTACACATTGCATACCACTGCCACTGTCAATGTCAATGTCAATGAATTTCATTCTGACGAGGGTAAACTATTAAGTTTCTTTCTTTTAACCTTCTGTGAGTTACTATTGAATGGGGTTTCGAATTAACCATGGAAATGAACATTCCACCGACATAATATATTTGCATTGATTTCTTCATTGCGGCTATCTTCATTTCATTGGCTCTTTTCTCCGCCTGTTTGTCTAGAAATAGAAAGAACCTCTAAGGCGAACAATTGTCGTCATAATCTCATTAAACCGTTGGGGGGTCAGAAAAACACAAATTTTCTTCAAACGTAAAACTATGTATTAGTTGAGGTTGCTGCATAAGAATCAAGCTAAGGAGCACTTTCCTAACACTTGAGGATAGTTGTCTAACAGACTGCGTTACACCTTTTAAAGCATGCTGTGAAAAAAAGCCTTGAAAAGTCCACATGTTTTGCTATGTGTATTTCTTTGTAACCTTTATTTCGAACAGAATAAAGAATTTTTTTTTGTAAAACATCTGTTGAGAGGAAATGCTTTTATGGAAGGTTTTTTGTAGCTTTCACTTTTATACATTGCTTTCTGGTTGATTTAATACCTCTGACTACGAAATTTAAGAATAATTTCCGGTCGATTAAAGAGTTTGCGGAAAAACGGGTGCCGTAAGTAGAGGCTTACAAATAGAAATTGGTATTGAAAGAAAATTAACATAAGGAAAGACCTTGTAGATAGTAAGGCTTTTTGCGGAGTGGAAAAAGGAATCGCCAGCAGTTTGGAATCAATTTTGATAAAAAGCAGTTAGAGCAGCTAGAGACCACCTTGCACTGAAGGAAGATGATCCGCAGTGGCTGTGGTATCACTTATGATTAGATGAAACTCTGTGCAATTTATTATGTTGAATCTGAACTTATTCCAATTTTTCTCATTTTTAGGTTAGAATGTGTCCATGTCAAAGACGGAGGATTTGACGTGCCCATTTGCGCAACCGTTGCGACCTGTTCCGGATATAATGTTAGACGGAATAGTTCTTCCGAAAAGCACTATCTTTAAGTACTTAGGATCAATCGTTAACATGGAAGCGAAATGTGACGACGACGTAAACCACAGAGTGAGTGTGGGGTGGATGAAATGGCGGGAAAATTCGGGAATCTTTTGCGACCGAAAATTTCCACTTAAATTGAATGGGAAACTCTACACCACGGTTGTTAGACCAGCTCTTATATACGGTTCACAGTGCTGGACAATGTACGAAGCGTTAAAAAAACAAAATGACGGCAGCGGAAATGAAAATGTTAAGGATGTCTAGTGGAGTTACTAAACGCGATTGCATTAGATCTACGCGCATAAGAGAAAGTCTACATATAAAGAATTCGGTAACCGAACAGATTGAGGCGAATAGAATGAGCTGGTATTGCCACGTTCAAAGAAGATCTGCGGAAAATCCGGTTAAAAAGGCACTATCAACTACGGTCACTCCAACTGTAAGAAAACGAGGTCGGAAAAAGAATTCCTGGATTTCTCAGATGGCAAATGCGCAACAACGCCTGGGGCTAACCACTGAAGCGATGCAGGACCGAGCGTTATGTAGACGCGTTCTGCGGTCTGCGACATTAGCCAACCTCATAAGCGGAGCAGTAGCGATGCAGTAAAAATGGGAAGCTCGTTACGCATAAGTTCGTACAACGAGGAAAGGGGTAATAAAAGGATAAGAAGAAGAAAAAGAAGAAAAATGTGTCCATATCTCTTTATCTTGCTGGTATTCCCCAATAAGCGATTTTCTTCAGTTTGATACATATTCACGTCACAAAGATAATTTAGAAATATAACCTAAGAATGTTTCTAATAATGATAACTGTAATATGATGTTAAAATAGATTAGGGTGATTGATAAAATAGTAATAGTCAGGAAGTTATAAAAAGTTGATAATATTGGGATCAACGCAAGTTACTCCTCTAATACTATTAAGTATCCAAACATTCTGAGCATCCAGTATACGTCTACAGACATCTCAGAGTACAGATATGTAGACTTAAGTTTGAAGGGTTACGGTTACGGTAACGGACTTTTCTGGAAGTCATTCCCAATCTATCTTAAGTCCTGCAAATCAGTGACAACGATGCAAAAGATCCAGATACCACATAGAAGGACGTATAGTCATCTAATAAAGGGCAAGGAAAGCATCATCTTTTCGGAGATAAAGGTAAGGGCATGAGAAGTGTGCGATTCAAGAAATAAAACGTTCTGCTTTGGAAACTATATTCAGAAAAGGTAAAAGGACCTTGGTAATGCAAGAAGATATGGGCAGGAAATCCTAGAAGAAGAACCAAAGTCAGTATTGGGAATATAAGAAAGGCACCTTTGCACAGTGGTTCCACTCCCGAACAAAGGCGGTCATAATTACTTGCTCACTGAAAAACGACTAAATTTAATTGGTTTAAAAGTAATTTGGGTATCCTGATTTTGAATCTGCAAACCATTTTGCTCTATCAGGTCAAGTTTTTGAGATACGCTGAAAGAGTGTAAGAAGGGAAAGATTGTTTTGTTTTAGTTAATAGTTCTGTACGATAGAAAAATCATAGATAAAGCACAAAATGTTTCTTTTTTCAAATTTATTTCATTTTAACAAATTTAAATTAATTATTTAATTGACAAGCAAACAAATAATACATAACGAAGAATTAAGAGTTAGAGATTAAGTAAAGAAATCACTTCGTCCGAGAGAATACATATTCTTCTTTTAGGTAATTTTCGCATACTCGTAATTAGGGGATCAGAATTTAAAAGAAGTCGATGAAATAAATCTGTATTGCAAACTTTTCGCAACATTTTTCTTGTATGATCCCGACGAAAAAGTTTAAAGTTTTTGTTTGTTGCCTCGGCCACCTCTTCAGATAACTCCCCTATCGACAGCAGAGCATGATTAATTCTATCAGAACCATGAATCAGGAGCTTGTGATCTGAATTAGGAAGATTGTACCACGAATATTTTTGAACAATTAGCCTAACAGTTTCCAATGCGAATGTTTTAAATTTTTCGGTATTTATATCGTAGCCAGAAGACAAGCTGATTAGAATTGTGTTACATCGCTTAATATGTTTTCATCAATTCCGGTCATTTCAGAAGAAATGGAAGCGTTAGCAAAAAATTTCCTGGCGGTATTTCCATCATTAGAATTTCCACTCCCATTACTTCGCTGTCTATATATGATAAGGCCTAATTTTTCCCGAAATGTATCCTGAATATATTTTTTTTTTTTCTGCAAAAAGGGCTTTGTCTTCCTCCGATCTTATTTGCCATTTTTTTATATGTAATCTATAGGATACATGAACAAAATATTCGAAGAAACGTATCCATGAATGAAGTGGGGAAAGGCCAAAATCGTACTTGTATTCATCAGCTGTCTTCTCCAAATACTTTTCAATATTGTTCATTTCTTTCGGTGAGGCACCACATATGTAACACTTGCTTGATGCTGTTTCACTAAAAGCACAACATACCTTTCCATCAACCATGGTTAGTTGCAAGGAATATGTTATCTGAACCTCAATGATACCTTCTTTATAGAGGTATGGATTCAAATTGATAATTTTTTTTTTTATAAATAAGCTTCTTCTTCCAAGCAAAGCTCCTACAATATCGAGTAGATGAGGGACGTGGATTTTTCCAAAAAATTTGGTTTGATGACTTATGTATTAACCGTAAAGGAACAAAGGATGTCACAAACAAGCTACTGTCATTGTCGACATTTGAATCAGAAGAGTTTTCCTTATACCCACTGTACTACCATCGAAATCCCATTTTCCAACTAATATCACATTAGAAAAATCAGGCGAAAAAGTTTGCAAAATTGATTTCAGAGACTCAAGCAGACGCCTGGCTGTATGGTCAAGTTAACTTTGGAGTTCTACCTCTGCGGACGATTCAGTGATTTTTTCATTCGGTGGATAACACAATTTTTTGTTCGAATTACTTTCTGATAAGATGGCATTGTTTCAGACGATGCGTAGAAGTTCACAAAATTCCTTATCAACAAATACTGATTTTTTGTTAACTTTGCTTCAGTGATAAGTGAAAGAACTTCTTCTAAGCTTGGTTGCTCTCGAGATGTATTTGATTGATTCGATTCATTTATCAATTAATTAACCGCAGAAGAGTTCATTTCTGCTAAAAGGGCCAACCTTCTCCGCTTCGACCGTCCACTGCACTATGTAAAATCCTTAGCAACAGAAGAAGTTGATGCCAAAGTATTATTGTTTCGGGAGATAATACATTCTTCTATAGTATTTAGCCATTCCGAATACTTTTGAATAAGGCTGTATCTCTTTCGATAGCGGCTAGCTTCTTACAAATATAATCGATACAATTTTCTAGTTCGTTAAAATTAAATTTTGGTACTTCATTGCAAGAATCGAGATGTACTTTTAATATGGAACAGCACTTATTCCCCTCACTTTCAGATGCAGATAACCAGAGTTGAAACACAAACATTCTAGTAAAGCGGTATTTTGTTATAGCAACTGAAATACAAGAGGTAATGTCGTTTAAAGCCCAATTAAAAGCGCATCTGTAAGCTTCCGCCGCTGATTATACTTTCATCAGAGAGGAAATAATTCAGCCTTTCTGGTGATATATAAATAATCGAGGGGTCACGGTAAAAGTTAAAAGTTTATCTCGAACGACACAGAACGGAATTTTATATGATTTTTCTAATAGCCCACTTTTACAACATCACTGATCATATATTTATTCATATCATTATGAAAAAAAATTCGAAACAGAACTCTATAGCTTAAGTATAATAACACTGCAAGATAAGATGAATTTACTAGCGTGCGACTAAAACTAGTAGGCGACAATTTGATAGAGAGTATAGCACACACCAACTTATTTTCAATATGACGAAAATGCCAATGACAAATGGAAACTCGGTGACCAAATACTGTTTTATTTTTCAGCGAAATTTGAATTTGAGATTGGGAGCCAACACCACAGGCTTAATTTTCTTAACCTTCCGATCAGAGAGAAGGTCCGTAGGGTCCTTTTGTTATTTTGAATGCTTAAAATTTTTTTTATACAAGTGCCTGAAGCTCGATGCTTACTGTGTTCTACGAAAACAATGCTAAAGCGATTAAAGCTTATTCCGAAAAGATGCTGCTATTGATGATTTGTGGCTTATGTTGCAGGCTAATTTGGTAGCAGCCTACAATGACCGTGGTCAAACAACTTTTTCCTTATCGAGGACGGGCACGTTTCACACAATACATTCCATCTAAGCTAGCCAAGTACGGAATAAAAATATAGTTGTTGTGTGATTCGAAGTGTATGATTTATGGGAGAAAGATACCTGAACAGGAGCGCGAGATCAACTAAGATCAAAATATCGTATTTCGCTTGCAATGTTCCACAATATGATCGATACTGCTCCATTGGCCTCAATCATAATATACGATGAAATTAATCGAGTCCAAAAATCAGACAAACGATTATTATTTATGAAATTGTTGATGAGACAATTGGCAATTTCAAACATTGAAGATCGAGTTACCAATCTACGAATAACGTGCTATCCCATACTTCGAAATGCTATGGAAGCACATTTGATGTTATAGTAAGTTGAACTGAAAGCCACGTAAAACAAAAAATAAAGTAGCAACACCAACACTAGAACCTGTTCCTTCGTTTATACCGCGTTCAAATCGGCCATCATGCTACTTATGTCGTGCGGAGTACAAAAGATACCGGGATACCCGAGCTGCAATAATGCGGTTTTTGCAGAACACTCAGCACTTTTATATCGGTGCCAAACGTGCACAGCTGCACTATCTGCACAGACAAAATAAATAGTAAATAAATATATAAATTATTTTACCTATAAATGTCTTGTTTATTTTGTGTTATTTCTCTCTACAATATACATTTTCGGACTTAAAACAACTATAAGTTAATAAACAAATCAATCAGGCACAACTGCATAATGATAATACCGTACATTTCTTGAAAGATTGTACACAAATCCTTGTAGGTCCCTGTGGACCTTGTTACCAATATAACGCCATCGAAGCTATCGCTGATCGGAGGGTTAAAGCCTGTGCAACGCGTTACCGATGATTCCACCAGCTTATAAGCCAGACCAAACCGTTGTTTTGTCTAGATGAAATGGCAGTCATCATTTCAATCATTTTGGATTGCCCTGCACCCCAAATATGGATATTTTGCTCATTGACAGGCCAGAAATGGGCCTAATCGTCGAAAACATTGGATCTTTTTGAAGGTTTTCAGGAGCCCAACCATTGTAACCTCAGTTCTTACATTAATTGAATTTTGTATGCTTTAAACAAATATCCTCACATAAAAACGCCAAGTTGTTGCATTCGGCAATCCAAGCTATTCAGAGTGGCGCTGAATCGATTTATCACTGTCTTCGCGTACACATATCCGCCGCCTTTATGTGGTCCATTTGGACGCATATTACCCAAAAATGAAAAATTTTCGATGGTGTCACGAGTTGTGCGTTCGGTTGGCTGAATTTTTGGTTTAAAATTTGCTAAGTTGCTCCAAGCGCACGAAACACATTCCTCGCAGAACGCTGATTTTCATAATATAACGAATAATTTGTAGACGATGTACTGGGCTAAGTCGTTCTATAATAAAATATGAAACAATACTGGGCAAAAGTACGATATCAATGCAATACGGTGAATGCGTGAGCTCTCATGTAATCATACCTATTACCGACTTCGCTAAACCTGTGTAATTTAAAAACTTAAATTCGGATTTGCCGAAAAAAAATTTTATTTTTTTATTTCTCCAACTTAATCTAACACTTTTAACTTACTGACTACTGGTGCCCACTTGGCATTCCCTTAAATTACTTTTTACTTTGCTATCTCAGCTTTATTTTTTTATGTTGCGCGTGTGACTTTTCCGATACTTGACACTTCCTTTGCAACCTTGTTGCAAACATTGACTTGCCGTTATCGTGAAAAGTGTGGGAACATATTGTATTTGACTCTAAAAGGGAAATGAAAACATGGATCGGGTATCGGAATTTGTTGGGTACATAACCTGTATAACAAAGTTGATTCCCAATCCCACAATAAGTAACTTGTTGCATTCTATCACATAATAAGATGGTAAT
This sequence comes from Volucella inflata, assembly GCA_928272305.1. Classification (NCBI taxonomy): domain Eukaryota; kingdom Metazoa; phylum Arthropoda; class Insecta; order Diptera; family Syrphidae; genus Volucella; species Volucella inflata. Next base: position 208,427,278 of record OV743716.1, read on the forward strand.
GCAAGATATGGTCGCTTGCATTACCATGAAAATTTACTATCGGCTATTCATTGCAACAATTCCGCAATAACAGATGTTATATCTTCTGCAGCGCCAGATTCTACGATAACAGAGGAAAAGTCGAGATGGCCGAGGAATAAAGCGCTGAAGGCTATTGTAGTATTTGTTCAGAACTGAAATGGATGTGTCTACTAATAGAGAGTAAACTGCCCTGGTGATATCCCTTAGATTTTAATCATATTTCTTAGAATTTACAAAATAATCGATATAAATAACTTCCCTCGATTTTCAGTTGGAAGGTCTATGTATGCTAATAATATCTGTTTCTGTTCTCCTTTAAATAACATGAATATCGTTGGTATCACATATTCGAGCTCGATAGGATTGACTTTCAGTTGAGAAGTGGGTCTCTCTAGTTCTGGATGGATATACTCCACTTTTTTGTAAGGTACTGTACAGTCTGCATAGTTCACCGTGGTATCACACCCTTCACTTACAGTCTTTGCAGATGAGACCAAATATCACTTCCTCCTCCTCTCTCAAAGGAGCCTCTCAGAGCACCCTCATTAATTTTTAATAATGTCTATGGCGCTGCGCCACAGAACAGGAGGGGGATTGTTAAGGTACTGTACAGGGCCTTTTTTGGTGCTCGAGACAACTTTGCTAGTCAGTCGCTTTCTTACCCCATAGAAGCAGTGTTTGGCAAGAGTTATTCTTCGATTATTCTCTGCGTGCCAGCTTTGTCTGAATTTATAACGGATCATACGTAGACAAAATCCTTAACTGCCTCAAAGTTATATCTGTCGAGTGCAACGTTCTGTCCGAGACGTCGGTGTTTTGTTCCCTTTTTGCTTAATATTATACGAGTATACATCAGGTTGCTTTTGAAAGATTTTGCCTCTTGTGTTTGCGCGTGAGTTTTATTAAAGAAATCGCATGACAGCGAATCGCCTGGGTCTGGGTTATCTAAATCCTTTTATGACATCCATCAAAGATCCCAGTAAGATCTTTACTGACCTCGATGGAGACGGACAATCATGGGCGGGCTGCTATTGCCCTGTAAAGCTCTCTAAAGATGCTGACATTTTTGGTCTAAAATCGATGAATACTATAGATGGTGTGTATCGGGTGAAGTCGAACTAACAGAACTGACAGTCAATGTTTGAGAAAATATGAAAAAATCAAAAAAACTAAATGATGTAAAATTATGAGCAATTCAATAATTCATATAATAATGGAAGAATTGGTACAACTAAAGCGGCCAACCTGGATCCAGCGCATGCAAGACCTTTTTAAGAGTGAAACCTTATTGTCTTTTAAAAAAATTATTGTTCCATATGATTTCAATATCATACATCTTACCTATACTCTCAATGGCAAAACGTATAGACAAGACCATGACCTGTAATGTGATCTTATTAGCAAACACATTAGAAAAGTGCAATCCTTCAAAAAATCTTTATTTTCCCATGCACTCCCTTTGCTAATAGACTTTTTGCAACTTGTAAAAGGTCCGTCGGTATAGCGCGAGTGATGACCTCTAAACTTGCTACTCCGAAGGGCTTGTTTATGTTCGAGATGCTGTTTAAATAGTTTGACACCATCGCAACTTCCTACCCCATCTACTGGGCTGATTTTCTAAGATGATGCTTTAACTATAGGTGCACTGTGGATTTCTACAGTTCATTGACTTTTTAAACTCGTACGTATCTGAATATAATAAGGTAAGGTTAAGTGATAACTCCTATACTTAAGAAGCTTAGGAATCATCTTTTTGTATTAAATTTTATGTCACATCGCAACTGACCGAAAGGATTTCCTTTCTCACTCTTAGCACAGGTTTCCTTCGGTTAGTTAACATAGTAGGATTGTGGTTTTTATTTTTTGCTTAGGGATCTGGCTGTTAATATTGAGTCACTGCACTGTTCACACTATGAAAGGGTGCTGGCATACAATCATTGTCCTTAAACAAATATAAAGTAACGCAGCTCTGCAACGCACTATTAAAAATGTAAAGATTTTGCTTTGCTAATCAATTCTAGTCATCTCAAAGTGGATGCAAAAAAGACTCACACTAGTTAAAAACACAAAATCGAGTCAAAGCTTCAAATTTAAAACCAAGAGATTCTGTTTGAATATTGCCAACATTTTAAGGATATTTAAGGCGAAAAGATTAATGCAGTGTTCGCTCGGACTCAGTCAGCTCACCCGAAATCAGCTTCGATGGTCACCAAATCATCCCTGTAACAGCTCCAATATAGGCACCAGCAATAGAAACATACATCAGAAACATATAAAAACTCATGATGCTCATACGGAAAAAAAATCTTTGAGGATGCAATAGGCGTGATAGCAAGTAAGCCAACACCGTCTGCTCATTACAGAATTTTTCACGGCGGAACCACCGAAAACACGGGCATCGTTTGGAAAGCCAAAAATCCGGTGGTATAATTTATCGAAGGAATGAAGCGCAAGATTTATCGCACTGGCTAAAGAAGTACTTCAAAAAATAAATGGTATAGCAGACTCACTTAGCCCGCAAGAAATGTGGAACAGCATGCACGAGGAATGCATAACACTCGCAAAGTCCCATCTGGGGACTATATCGAAATACCATCACGTCGGCAAAGAAACATGGTGGTGGAATGACGAAACCAAACGAGCTTGGGCCTACAAGAAGAGTGCATTCCAAGCGTGGACAAAATGCGATCGGAGCGACGATATCGAAAAAGCTCGACTGGCTCTTGAATACGAGCGTCTTAAAAAGATTACAAAGAAAGTCCTGGCTCGAACTCGAGCGGCAGAAGCGGAAAACCTGTACCAGGAGTTGGAACAAATATCCTCACGATCGGCGGATAGAAGACAAGCTATCCAAGAAGTTCAAACGTCTTACAATACTAAAATGCCAAATATTTTTAAGCTCGCTGCACAGAGGAGAAAAAATTCGATGGAAATAACCTCGCCGAAATACATCAAAAACGCAGACGGTCGTTTACTAACAAATGAAAAGGAAATTTGTGACCGGTGGCTTGAATACTGCAAGGAGTTGCTTAACAAACAGTTTCCACGTGATATCGTGCCGACAGCTGGTCTATTCGAGGAGGAAGTTTCGGACTTTTCAATCGAAGAAATAAGTATAGCAATTGGAAAAATGAAGCGGGGGAAAGCAGCGGGACCAGACAGCATTCCATCAGAGTTTTGGTCGAAGATGGAGGGGATCGGCAGCGTTTGGCTATCGAAACTTTTAAATAAATTAAAATGTGGACAAACTATGCCGAATCAATGGAGAAGTAGCTTCTTGGTTCCATTATACAAAGGAAAAGGCGACACTCGAGAATGCAACAATTACCGTTCAATCAAGCTTATGTCACACACAGTGAAAATCGTCGAAAGAGTCTTAAACGAACGTCTTCGGCAAATAATAAAGCTCGATAATAGCCAGTGTGGATTTATTGAAGGAAGATCGACGGTGGACGCTATCCAAAGCCTACGAATAATAATGGAAAAGCACCGAGATTCTTCTAAGGATTTACACATGGTATTTATCGACCTCGAGAAAGCATTCGATCGAATGCCTAGGTATCTTATATGGGCTGCGCTAAGGTCTCAAAACGTACCGGAAACGTATGTTAGAGTAATACAAGACATGTACGGAAACGTGAAAACTGCGGTTAAAAGCTCTGCTGGACTAACGAGAGAATTTCCAGTTAATGTCGGAGTGCATCAAGGAAGCGTACTTAGCCCTTTCCTCTTTAACGTAGTATTCGACTATCTTTCTTCGCTGACGACGCAGTCGGGAAACGGGTTTAAAATAAGTTGTTCAAAGATGGAGCATTTGACGTGCGACCTGTTCCGGATATAATTTTAGACGAAAAAGTTTTTCCGAAAAGCACTATCTTTAAGTACTTAGGATCAATCGTTAACATGGAAGCGAAATGTGACGACGACGTAAACCACAAAGTGAGTGTGGGGTGGATGAAATGGCGGGAAAATTCGGGAATCTTTTGCGACCGAAAATTTCCACTTAAATTGAATGGGAAACTCTACACCACGGTTGTTAGACCAGCTCTTATATACGGTTCACAGTGCTGGACAATGTACGAAGCGTTAAAAAAACAAAATGACGGCAGCGAAAATGAAAATGTTAAGGATGTCTAGTGGAGTCACTAAACGCGATTGCATTAGATCTACGCGCATAAGAGGAAGTCTACATATAAAGAATTCGGTAACCGAACAGCTTGAGGCGAATAGAATGAGCTGGTATTGCCACGTTCAAAGAAGATCTGCGGAAAATCCGGTTAAAAAGGCACTATCAACTACGGTCACTCCAACTGTAAGAAAACGAGGTCGGAAAAAGAATTTCTGGATTTCTCAGATGGCAAATGCGCAACAACGCCTGGAGCTAACCACTGAAGCGATCCAGGACCGAGCATTATGTAGACGCGTTCTGCGGTCTGCGACATTAGCCAACCCCATAAGCGGAGCAGGAGCGATGCAGTAAAAATGGGAAGCTCGTTACGCATAAGTTCGTATAACGAGGAAAGGGTTAATAAAAGGATAAGAAGAAGAAGAAGGCGTGATAGCAAGGAGTCTGATGTAGGCTTAAATATCTGTATCAATATAAAACAACGAGAATACAAAGAAATTGCTGTGTTTCATAGAAAAATTAGTAAACACTTCACTTTAAAGTGTCTAGCACTCACCTACCAAGTACCTGCAATCTGATGCGAGGATAGGTCATGTTACTTATACCTGGAGGGCATACGTGGGTAACAAAATCTGCAAATATGCTCCTACGAAATTGAAATATAAATAAAAGTCCCAACAGAGGACTCAAGCAATTCTAACGCAGGTTCAATCTTGAGAAACTCGCCCTTAAGCCTTGGCACGACAATTTACCAGAAATTTTATTTCTTATGACCTCATTGTGGCCTGAGCCTATTCTCAGTTAATTGTGGCTTTTGACTGAGGTCAAAAAGCTATTCATTCTCGGACCTGCTTGGAGTTGGTAAAATGATTAAGCAAAGGCTTAAGCGCAGTATGGTGATGCCTACAACTCCTCCTGTTGCAACAATTCTTTGCATTACAAATCGCCGTCATCAAGATAACAAGAACCATTTATATTTCATTTCCGGCTCTGATTTTGGTCGAATTTTTGCAGTAACAGAAGTTTTGGTGTCATGGTATTAGACGGCATGTCTTGTCTTATACCGGAGACAAATGACAGTCGGGGGGAAAGGTCAACAGACATTAGGGCGTATTGTAGCAAAGCCCTGACTTTAAGAGTGCATTTCATGATGTAAATATCAATGAAATAGAAATTCTTCAGCGTGTGAAGCACGGAGCGAGCAAGGCACATCAGGAAAATCCCACATGTAGCTGAAACAGTCAGCATCTGTGACATAATTTCTTGCTACTCGTAGTTGCTAGCACTCAATAAACAATTGGTTTAACAATAGCCGTGAAGATCGGAAGCAAATGTTTACTGCAAGAAATGTCTGTGGCCATACTCAAATATTAAGTTGGAAAAACGGATGGTAATGCCTTTAAGCATTGGATGAGTCAGACCAGTCAGTTTTTGATTTGTTGTAAAGAAAACAATCTCAGGTTTGGGAGAATTGACTGAAAACCCATTTCTAGTACTGCGACTGTTAATCATATCTTGGACTTTAGAGTAGACAGTCACTAGGCACGATGCAGCATACAGTACACCTTCATCATCGGCTGACATCTATTGACAGTGGGTTGACCAACATTCATTTATCGATCTGAGGCAACCACAGTTTACTCCCACTATCAGGCACTATTGGGCAGGTCAGCATCCGTAATCAAGAATGTGTTCAAGGAAGCTTTTTACTTTTTACAAAGCTATTACTTTGTCGATCCCATGTTGTCGCTAAAGCTTCCAAGGGAATTTATTTCGGTTCGACTTACCTTCACGGTTTTGTTCTTATCGCTGCTGGAGCTTGTTATTCTAAGTAATAACTCATCTGGTCGAAAGAAAAAATTATTCGACTTCAAATTGGCTGATTGGAAAGCCAAAGCACTACTATTTGTGCCACAGGCAGTTAGCTCAACTTAAATTCATTTAACCTTATGCTATGGTCAAAGCGCACCATTCAATTATCCAAGACATTTTATTGCTTTTCGAAACAATTTGGTTCTGTGTAGTGCTACTTCCTGGGACTCAGCCAAGTGCCACTGATAGGGCAGTTGGAGCGAATGAAAAAAATAAAAAATATACTTTAAGGACTCTCAATAAAGATACAAATGCTATGTATAAGCAAGCCAAACATTCAACCAAATGAAGTCGTATGACGCTGATGCCCACTATGCCAAACAACCTCAATGGGAAAATGCAACAACCACTTCTTTTAGTTCGCACAACATCACTTTCCATGACTCTTATAGAAATTGAAAATCTATTTATAAGTCATTTCTCTGAATATCATGGAATAAACATTTATTCTTGTTTTCCAATCTTTCCTCCTACAAAACCATAACACTGACCAGTTGAAGAGGGCCTTTCAGGGGGAGCATTTCAGAAAATCGGATTACCCCCATCTCTTTCAAGTACTCGTACAAATACCACAGCTCTACAAGGATTATTTGGTTTGTTGTCGGAATGGATGATTTACTGGTTTTTCAATATTTCTTAATGAGAAACTGCATTTGGCCATTCGAAAACCACTTCATTGCCGGTTTTGGTACCATGTTCTAGGCATGTATCCTGTGGTGATTATCTCCGGTTGTTAAGCAACAAAGTTCTTACAGAAATTGCCGGAAAGTATGTGGTTTGTTTATGTGCGGTTAAATGAAGTAAAAAGGAAGTAAGCCAAGGAAAATGTAGAAAAATCGAACTACGGCAAGCTAAGCTTCGTTACCATAAACCATGACCTACTTTAAATTTTCACTTGCACACGAAAGTAAATTTATCCCTTCGACGATACATACCTACAATGGGGTTAGCGTTCATTATTACAAAATTTGGGAAAAAAGGATGAAAAATTGTGCAAGAAAGGATTTTGGAAACTAGGTAGGAAAAGTCAGCGAAATTTTCGATTTTTTCACGAATCTCGTGTTAATTGGAGTTTGAGAACAAGGATATTGCACGAAACTGAAAAGAAAAGAAAATGCTATGGCAGCCTAAACTGCTCGTTAGTAATTCCACGGAATAGGAAAAGTCAGCCACGGACAAGGTACCTATATATAAATTCAGAGCATTTTCTTGGAACTTTCAAGGATGGTTAGTGTGGAAAGAACCAGGAAATATTCTAGATGTTGAGTCAGAATTTTTTAAAAAATCTTTACAGAATTTAAGTTAAACAAATGTGTACGGATACGGAATCCTTTTATTTAACACGTTCCCTTCAAAACTAGTAAACAATAAAGATTTGAGAAATAGGTTCAAAACTATAGTGGAGGCTAAGCTTCAAGCTGAATCACGACCAGGGATCGTTACCTATTTCGAAGGAATTTGGTGGGACTGGCAGTAAATAAAGGTAACACGAAAGCACTTAATGGACCAACTGCAGGGATCACATCATCGAATGGGGATGGCGGTACAAAAATTTGATTTTAACGCAAAGCTATGAAGTGAGAGCGTCTTTGATAGTACTTTCGGAAGATATTGCCTGCACGATTACGGATTCAGCCTCATCTACTTTGCGGTGGAACAAAACATCTCGATATTCAGAAGGGGACTTGGGGAATTCCTCCAGTATTATGGATGTCCGAACATCCGACTCGGACCATTACCTTGTTGAAGCCAAGGTGCGGTTGCGGATATCCCGAAAAGGGAAAATGTAAGTTTATGATGTGAGGAATTTCGACACAAGACAGCTACAAAAGCAAGAGGTCGCTAAATTCTTTTCCGATCGAGTCTCTCTTTATTCCTTAAGAGGCCCACTGTAGTCAGCTTCAAGTATCGCAGACCTGTGACAACACTGCCAAAAAACCATCAGAGATGGCGCTTTTAATGTGCTAGGTTTCACTCGACTAACGTAACAAAACCCCTGGTTTAATGACGAACGCCGTCAAGCACATGCAGCTAAACAAGTTGCATACAAAGCGGTGCTACATAGAAGGACTATAGCTGCTCGCGAGCTTAGTGAACAGAAGAGCAGAGACGAACACCAGCTTCTCTGGAGGAAAAAGAAGGAACATGAAGAATCGTAAAGTTGAGGAAATTGAGAGACGCTACTCCAGGAATAAGATTCGAAAGTTTTACCAAAGGTAAAAATAACATGACACAAGCATAAGCCCCAAACCGAAGCCTGTAGAGAGGAACAAGGGAACATCATAGTAGGGTCGCAGTCGATGCTGAGGATCTGGAAAGAGCATTTCTGTAGACAGTTTGACGGCGTTGGCAAGCCAAATAGCGAATGAACCTTTCAACCTGGACCGTGTAGATCTACAATTGCGTCTACCCGACCTGGATGAACTGAAGATAGGAATATCTGAGCTGAAGTCCAACAATGACATCGACTAAGCCACTTTTCGTCTGAGAAAAGTGAAGGTTCAACGGCTGAGATGGCTGGGTCATGTAGAACGCATGGACCAACTCTCCGGCCTGAAAAGCCTTTGAATTCCCCCCCAAGGACAGCGCAGTAGAGGATGACCGCAACTTAAGGGGACCTGAACTAACTTAGCGTACGAAACAAGAGGCAGCTAGCAGAGCATCGAACTGGCTGGAGACGCAAGTCCACCTTGGTCTGTAGCGCCACCAAAAGTAAGTGCCTGTTCACATGGTCCAGGCGTTTAAAGCGTTCATTCATTTCCTGAAATATAATTTGTTGTAGTATTGACTGTGGCCCCATAGCTGCTATAAAATTGATAATAGGACTTGAGCCCTCAAGCTTACGGACCTAAAGACCCTGCTCTCTGGAATACGAAAATATTATGCCTCTTCACGGAGATTCTAAGCATGGAAGCAAGGGATAGCAAAAACCCCAGCAAAAACGGTCTTAGTAGTATATGGATAGTTTTAAAATGGAATCAGAAATGGGAGCTGGTATACACGAACCAAATACAAGCATGTCAATTGCCATGGGAAGGAGTTCTTGTGTATTCTAAGTTAAACTACTCGCCATCCAAGAATGCGTCAACCTTTTCTACAACCCTGGTATCGAAAGCGCAAACATCCATGTATTCACGAATAGTCAAGCAGGTATAAATGCCCTTAGCTTGCTTATCTTTGACTCCAAATCAGTCATGTACTGCTTCAAAACCCTCCAAAAACTCAGCTCAAGGAATAAGACCAAAATTTGGTAGGTTCCTTGGCATGGGGGTATTATTGATAATGAAAATGCCGCCGAACTGGCCAAAAAGGACTCAGACACTTCCTTTAACAGACCTGAACCCTTTTGCTGCATCCCCAAAACTGCAGTCAATCTAGCCTTAAATAGCTGGGAGCACTCGAAATGCATCTTATTTTGGAGGATTTGGGAGTCGTTCTGCCCTTCAACAGAAATCCCAATAGTTGTCTAAATCTAAGTTGGCATGATATCAGAAACCTGGTAGCTTATCTTATAGGAAATCACGCTTTAAGATATCACCTCAACAAGATAGGTCGATTCTCGGGCGTGCCGACTTTGTCTTGAAGGCGGAAGAGCTGAGCCCATTTTATGTGACTGTCCAGCATATACTTTCTTCAGAGAACAACTCGACACCACTGAACAATTGAATTCCTTTCAGTTTCTTACTTCATTCTGAAAGTAGGAATCCTACAACCCCACAGTTCTGACAAACCGGTACAAAAGTTTTTCTGGGTCGAAGTGCCTTATCTAGCAATTGGCGGGTCAGATATTTAAAAAACAAAACATCCTGAATGTTTAAAGTATTTCTCCCAATCCTTGAATCAAATATGCAACTGAATAAAAGATCTTCTTTAACAATTTGTGGAAAAAGAGAAAAAATTACATTTGGCTGCTTCCTTGATATCAATAAAACAATAAAAAAAAACATCCTATTTGCCCTTATATGAAGAAATGAATCAAAATGAACGTATGAATAGCGAGCATCCTGCTTCGTTAGTCAACACCGCATCCTTCTTGATTGACCCGGGTGTTTTATTCAATTGCGAGAACAAATTGACCATGAACCAATGGATTCATACTTCCCAAACCCTTCCTCCACTCACTAACATATTGATTCAAAAACAAGGAGTTTAAAATTCATATATGAGTGCCAATGCCCAGTGGCAGTGCCAGAAGCCTGTTCAATGATTTATACTCTGCGGAATATAACATTTTCCATTTCTACCTTCTTTTTTGTTCATTTTTATAAATTTAATATGACAACGAAAGGTCAAGGCTATAGGGCTAGGGCTAGCTACCCTTATTGCTGAACTGTAAACACCAAAAGGGCTTCAACTTTCAGTATCATGAAAAACAATTAGAAGAAAAAAAAAAACAACAACAAAGAAACAACACCATGAGAGGTGGGAATGTGAATCTGGGGCGCTTGCTTATGCACAAAAAAGGGTCGACATTATCCTTTTGGTGTCAAAAGCGAAAAAAGGGGGAAAAACAAAAAAAACTTTAGTGTTTTCGTTTACTTAGCATGTCCGATGGTATTCGTTGCCATAAAAAGGAAATACAAACAGAAGAAAAAAAACGCAGTGCTACGAGAGACTACAAGAGTACAAGAGTGACAAAATGCGACACAATGCCGTTGTAGTCAAACAAATAAATTTCTTTGGTCAGAGTTTCGTTTTGCCAGTTCCATTCCTTTCCATTTCTGTCATTCAACATTTGTTCGCATAAGGAAACACGGAGACACCACCCCAACTCTCCGCCAAGGCATTGTCTTTAATTCGCTTAAAAACTACCAGCCAATGTACTCGTATCTATCCACCTTTTTTGTTAGAGTCGTACTTGCACTAGTTCCGGGGTTTCGATTTTTATTATTTTGTCACACATTGGCTTTCTGCCAAAGGATTTGAGCTGATTTTTTCGAAAATAAAACGATAAAAAATGAATTTCCCTTACCGTTAAAAGGTATATAGTACGTACTCGCTATACGAGGAGAATGGCTAATTTATTTTGTTATGAAACAGATGCAAGCTTTTACAAACGACATATCTGGGGCTGTCTGATGTATGAGATTTGGCATTATGGCGAATATTCTTGGGCCTATACAACTTTGTTTTTTCAATTTTATTTTCGTTCAAACTTGACTTTTGAATATTGCATTGGATTTCGGTTTTTGAGCAGTTGCCAAGTGGAAAGTAAAGGTTTTTGGTAGGAGTCCAAGAGATGTACCATGTGGTTTCTGAAATTTTAAAATGATTTAGGAGATGAACACTTTCGATTTATGTGAAAATTATTTTGTCTTCAAAATTTATACGCAATAATCTCAAGGGATGCCGGGGTTTTTGGATGCCAAAATTAAACATAACACCGACATGTATCATTGCGAAAAGAAGAATTACCCGTGTGACTGTTTTCTGTATAGCGAAGGTTGAAGGTTGCTGCACCAGAAACGGGCTTCAATCAATCCGGTCGAAACTGAGGTTGTTCCCCTTACGTTGAGATGAAAGCTGAGCGGTCTGACTTAAAGGTAGCGCTTTAAGGAAGCAGCATTCATTTATCCAACGAATTTGAGTATTTTGGTGTCATCCTGAATATCATACCTTTTTGGATTACGCATTTCACGAACGCTGTCGGTCTTCTGGCACCGTAAAGGTGCTTTCGTTTGGGGTCTCTCACCCAAGAAGGTCTGTGGAACAAGCTTTTACGAGAACTCAGCACCAAACTCCAAAAAACGGTCTGCATCTGCTGTGTTGAGGTCTCACCAGACTTGTTCTGGACTAATAAAACTCCCTGAACTTGGTCTTGGCAATAATTGGAAAACTCTTGTTATTATAAAAATACGGAATAGATTTGTCCTGTATCTAGGTATGGTTTTGACCCTAATCTGAGTCAAGAAAGTAATGTACATAAGTTCTGTTACATTTTAAAAGTGAAATAAAAAAAAGTCTAGTAAGTCTTTAACCATGAAATTTATTTCTTACATTAGTTCACAATATATAAATTTAAAAAAAAAAATTTTTACTCAAAATGGCCGCCTATAGCTCTGACGCAGGCTTTTAAACGTTGTGTGGCGTGTTGTGGCGTTTCTATAGCGGCACGCAATGTTTCGATGGGAATCGACGACGCTGCTGTAATTAAAGCTACCTGAAGGCTGCCCAAATTTCGATGGGGAGTCTTACAGGCCATCCTCTCCAGCTCTGACCACAAACTGTAGTCCAGCGGATTTAAATCTGGGCTTCCTGATGGCCAATCTGCAGCAGCGATAAAATCTGAAATATTGCATCTAAGCCACTCTTGCGTCGTTTTGGCTTTGGGTGCCGGAGCGAGGCTGGTTGGAAGACCCATCTTTCCCCGTTGAACGTCGAGAATATTCTCTTGGTACACTTTTGCCCTTATTTTCACACCTTTTTCGCAAAAATCGGTGACGTGATACCTTGATGCGATACCCCCACCAAATTATTGCAGAAGCGGGATGGTGTCCGCGCTGAACCCTCGGAACAACTTTTTTTGCTTCCTTAGATGACGTAAACTGTGTCATTCTGTTTGTTAGTAACTTGTTCTTTGGTAAAAATGTTTTCATCAGTAAATAAAATAATTTCATGTCCATTAACCGCGTGCCACTGTAACAATTTTTTGCTTCTTTCGAGTCTTATTTTTTTGAGGTTGGGAGTTAAGAGATGTCCCGTTGCTCGACGATAGGCTTTCATATGGAGATCATCTCGAATAAGCCTTGACATGGATCTGGCGGATATATCCAATTCTCTGGACATTATCTATTGTTTCCGAAGAGGACTTCTTTCTGCGAATTCGTTAACGCACAGCTTTAACTTTCGCTCTCGTTCGAGCGACACGTGGACGATCACTTTTTGGTCTGTCCTCTACTTCTGATAGGTCATTAAAACGTTTTATAGCCCGATTAACAAACATTTTCGATATACCAAGTGGTTCGAGAAGTTCAAAGATTTGATTAGAATTTTATCCACAATTATGCAAATGCGATTACCGCTACACGATTTTCTTTGATGTCCCACTCCATATTAACTGATCGAAAGCTTAAACCAAACTAGCTTCAATTCTTTACTTATAAGTACACGTGGTAGGAAAAAAATAGTTAACGGGATTATTCCTATTGAAAATTATGAGCAAGGGGTACTTGAAATCTTGTAACAGAATTTATGGCTAGACTAGGTACATACAGTCAATCTTGAAAGCATATGGCAAAGAATCGGAAGAGGGGCATATTATCTGCATCTGTTGCGACATCCAAAGTTCGCTTGAAGCCTTATAATACCCGTAATACCTCGGAAGGAAGGAATGGAAGGAATCTTTAAAAGCAGTTACAGGCCTTGGATAACGGGAAATTAAAACATTGACGATATTATTGGCAAGGCCCAAAGCTGCATTGGTTATGATTGCCTACCCTTTCGGTTAAAGCTTGAATTGAAGACTGGAACGTAACTGCTGATGGCACGACTTTCCGAGTTCTTGGCAGATTAAACGAATGCTTATCAACGTGTCTACGACTGCTCTAACTGGAGGTGATATAAAGCTTACTTAGGTCGTGGCTCAGATATACGTCTTTGTGAAGGATCTTAGTTGGAGAGAACTAACGACTACCCAGAGCATTATTTTTGGCGTTAATGTGGTTGGTGCGGGATTTTTCTTTTTTACGAGAGACTAAGCAATTCCTGTAAATATAACCCACTCTGTTCTGACAGAAAAAAGCTCTTCCTTAGGAATACTGGTTCATTTTAAGGACTTTTCGCAGTTAGAGTGATATCCGGTAGATGTATGGAAAATATGAGTACCAGATTCAACCGATATCGTAAAAGCTATAGTTGTTGATCCCAACTTCCGCAACCGAAGAATGTATGCATGGTGAATTTAAAAACTTCAGGGTATTGTTCGAATCTGTATGATGTTTTCTCCTACACTCGACTTTGATATTTTTGTCCGAAGAGAAGCTAGGTGAGGTTGTAATTGAACATAACAATACTTTGACAGACACGTTTTATTGAAGCCAGCGTTCTGATCCCAACGACGCAAATGCCCACACTTTGGCGACGTTCAGCAGCATTGAGCTGAAGATTCTTTTTATCCTTTTGCAGACGTATAAATTTTTGATATCAGCTATAATAGCGCCGCCCTCCCAAATTGCTCTCCACGGGTAAATCGTATGTCGATTCACAGTCTGAGGTATAATATAAAATTACCGGTCACCGTAACCCCGACGTTCATATTGAAGAGTCCCTCAACCATTGTTGACAGGTGTGAAAAATCATGCCCGTTTTTTATGCTGCTAGCTCATAAAAGCCTCCTCCTTGGATGCAGTCAATTCGACTAATGCGATTTGCATGCTCACTCTTGACGTCAACAGCTTCTCTCTCCGTTCTACGCTCGTTAGAATGTCGGCAATCGCTATACACGTTTCAGAACTAATACTGGTTATCAGAAAATTACAGCACTCCATTAGCCACGTTGCACACTGAGCGATGCTGGTAAATGGTTTGGTCTTACACAAAAAAAGTGATATTAAGGCATTCACTCAACAGTCTGCCAAGTAAAGCTGCATTGAATATATCCAGGAGCATATGTGATTTATCTACAGCCCCAATTCTAAGAACTTCGGTCGTCACTCTGTCCGGGAGTTATTGCGCCCCAGAAGCCCCAATACATCCTCCACAGTTCTTCGAGTGTGAAAATATGAAGTGGATCTGGAAAAACAGGAGATTACGATACTAATTGTTCAATGTACTATATCCCTAACCACCGAGGCAATAAGCATGCAGAGCATTTTGTTCGTCCTAATCACCCTGACTAAATTTTTCATCGAATAGAAGGTGGCGCATCCACCCGCAGGTCAAAATTTTCGATGACTTTTTGAAGAATGAGTGGGTCAGTGGCTGCAATTTCAGTTTGCATGATATGTTTGAGATCCTGAATTATAGCTGGGTTATTGGCACAGACCAAACTAATCAAATAAACTCACAGGAAGAAGTTAAAAGTGTCAAATCGTGTGATCTTTTAGGCCGATCAACTTCTCCTCTAACCGAAATAATGCGATCTTGAAATTTCGTACACAATAAATTGGTTGATTAATGGCTTTTGTGGGTGGTAGCACCATTTTGTTGAAACCAGAGTTCGATCCAATTCATTCAATTTTGGAAAACGAATATTCGGTCAACATGCTGCGGTAACGTTGTAACTCTCTCTGCAGCCTTATTCTCGAAAAACTAAGGGCCAATGATGGCGCCAATCCATAATCCGCATCATACAGTGTCTTTTTTGGGTTGCATTTGTTTTTCGTAAAACTCATATGGGATTTCCGGTTCCCAAAAGTGACAATTTTGTTTATTTATTGTACATACGCATATAGTCAAAAATGGGCCTCAAGATGAAATTCAATGATGTAATGGCGATCCAACATCCAGTTAACAAATCGATCAACCACATTGAATTCAGAAAATGACAGTAATTGACATCCACACCATCTGTTTGCTCAACCCTTTAGTTAGGCAAATTACTCATTACAACACAAATTATGAATATAGCTCGACGAACCCATACGGTATTGGCTACTAGCTTCCAGACGCGCATTCCTACATGATAAAGGTCTCTACATTAGACAATATTTTTACTACTCTACGGCTTAGATCTGAGTGTTAGTATTCATTCGTTCCATACGGATCTATTTCATTCGACCGATGCTTACTTTTCTCAGCAGACTGATACAGCTTGTATACTTCGTTCTAATGCTTGCTCATCCATCAAGAGGGGGAGGAAAATTCTTGAAGAATCTTGCATTCAAATTGACCAGGATATTTTTTATTACCTTTTTCAAAGCCCATCCTTTAACGGCATACAGGAGGATTGGGATGATTAGGGTGTCATTAAAATAAAAATCCTTAAATGTTTCTTGACAAGGGTTTATTAACTGCCATACAAGGCTGAGGAATCGGTGATTGGCAATTGCAAATTGTTATTCGATTTTAGAGTTAAACTTCCTAATACCTTTTCTCAAATCCATCAATGATGTGCGTTCAAACAGGGAGAATAGTTAAAAGTCGGGAATTTCCCAAGGCAGAAGATTTTACTTTTGGGGATTACTTTTGCTCGGTTACTTAAGTTTCAATTAGTTTCAATTTCTACCGATTACAAAAGTTTTGGCCCTTTGTCGGAACTTTAAGTCTTTTTCCAAACTTGCCGTTTTGAGGCATGAGGAGTATATTAAACTTGGTTCCATATGTTGTACTTTATAATTTACATGTTGAGATACATTCACAAAAGAACACTTTATTTGTCAACTATTCGCAACTCTGATAGTAGTCACCCCCCGATTAAGCCTCATTTTCAATTAATTTTCCACCCACTCACCGTCCTTCTTGTCCAACAAATCTACTATTCACATGAATAGAATTTTCTGACATCGCAAAGAAATTCTAATCCTCCATGCCAGCCTTTACAAGTCAGACTTGTATATCCATATATGTATGTCAACACATTTAACTGTTGTTTATTTTATGTTTCCCTTCCGTATAGTCACGCAATACTAAGAGTATTTCCATCAAAGTCCATCAAGGTTAAAATCACATGCGGCAAACATCGTAAAGTGGAAAGTGCCCTTTCGGCTTTATTACCACTCTCCGCCATTTAACCGGGTGGACATCCCCTAGTTAGACTGCTTTATGGTATTTGACTCCATGACTGCTTCCTCAAGATTAACCTAAATAAAAGAATTTAGTGAGAAGCTTTCATGTTGTATTTGGAGTGGAATTTTTCCTTTGTCGTCTGAAGATAGGTACTTAAGGCTTAGTAGTTTCAGTTTTAAATTAAAATCTAGTTTAATGAACTAAACAAGATTGATGCTCTAAGGATGTATAGACTTCGGTTAGTAGAAGAATGATTTGATGATACGAGTACCTACGAATGACATTCGTATTGCTGTCCTAGAAATTGTTGTTACATTGGCTAACATTGTGATGTGTATTTTAAATTTAGATCAACGTCTGTTGTATGGTTTGAATGGCATTTCTCTGTAACAAAATACTGGCAATCTTTTGCGGCATTGAAGCCACCAGACACTGACTCTATTTGCAATATTGTCGTTGCGATTTCTTTTGTTTGCAGATATTTGGTTTTAATACCGCTGATTCGTAACTCATGTCCTTCTACTATGAGTTGCTAAGGGGTATTACACCTTTTCTTATTCAATCTCTATTAGTAGATGACTTTGTATACTAGCTTGATGTATAGCACTTCAGTCTTAACTGCGAGTCCTTTTGTGCATTAAAAGGTAAGTGTGATTTGCAATTGGCACGCACCTTTCAACATTTATCGTCATCGACGATGACGATGCTTTGGTAGCCATAAAAGTATCAATTCTGGTGACGAGACATTGTTTACGCAAGCCAGTTATCAACAGAGTGAATCGCGTGCTCCAAATGAGGTTACACTGAAGTAACCATGCCGTTTTCAATTGAAACAGAAGGCAATGCTCACTGTTTTCAAGGATTACAACAGTACTGTGCATCATGAATTTCCTTTTGAAGGCTAGACTGTCAATAAGAAATGTTATTTGGACTTTATGGACTTTTGGGCAAAAGAATTTGCATTTGAATTGTGGAAATATGTCGCTACTCCCTAAAAAGTTTGAGGATTAGATATAGTAGAAATAGAGTGAGTTTGATCCAGAAATACTTAATGACCATTTTCTAGATACATCCGAAAAGAGTAATTCATTTGATTTCACCTTTTATCAAAATTTATCAATATCTACAATAGTTTAGCTGTTTTTGAATCGGTAACAGATACCGACGAGATTGAGTGCATTGTAACTATCAGGTCGAAAACAAGCGGTATCTACCCTTAATGGTTTTATTAAACTTTTACTGCCATTTGTCAATAAATATTTGACGCATACAGGTAAATATTGCATTACAACCTCAACATTTGTGCTATCCTGCAAAACCGTCAAAGTTATCTCTATTCCCAAAAAGACTTGGACAGCTTATTTCTTACTTAGCCCCATTCAGTCAGGAGCTAGAGCTAATAATAGCTATTCCACTGCAGGTTCTGATAAGTGCTCTTTTCTCTTCGAAAAAGTAAACCATGACACCCTTGTTGGTTCTAGTGAGACGAGTACACGGGAGATGATAATCTTCTTGACAGATAGATCGCAAAAGGTTCTTAATAGCGAAATTATGTCCTTGCTACACTCCTTCTCGAATGTAATTGAAAATTCATATTTTACAAAACTTAGACAAAATGACATCCCAGCTAATACCTAATACCCTTACTTTAGGTGGCGCTACAGTCCGGGGTGGACCTGGGCCTCAGTCAACAAGCTCCAGTTTCGCACGCTAAGTTGGCTGAGGTCCTCTTCCACTTGCGTGCGACACCTGAGTCTTAGCCTTCCTCTACTGCGCTGTCCCTCGGGAGCGAATTCGAAGACTTTTCGGCCCAGAGCATTGGTGTCCATGCGCTCTACATGATCCAGTCATCTCAGTCTTTGGATCTTCACTTTTCTGGCTAGGTCCATGTCGCTGTACAGTCCATACAGTTCGTCGTTGTATCTCCTCCTCCACTCACTGTCAATGCAGACGGGACCGAAGATCGCCCGAAGAATTTTTCTCTCAAAGCAACCAAGAACATCCTCATCCATTTTTGATAATGTCCATGCCTCTGCGCCATAGAGCAGGACCGGGATTATTAAAGTCTTATAAAGGGTGACTTTTGTTGTCCGAGAGAGGGCTTTGCTCAATTGCCTTCTTAACCCAAAGAAACAGCGGTTGGCAAGAGTTATTCTTCGCTTGATCTCAGCGCTGGTGTCGTTGTCTGTATTTATAGCGGAGCCTAGGTAGACAAAGTCCTTAACTATCTCAAAGTTATATCTGTCGAGGGTGACGTTCTGTCCGAGACGTCGGTGTTTGTTGTCCTTTTTGCTTGACAGCATATACTTGATCTTGCCCTCATTGACCGCTAAACCCATTTTCGCCGCTTCCGTCTCAATACTCGCGAAAGTACGATGTTGAAAAAATCGAACGACAGCGCATCGCCTTGTCTAAATCCTTTCTGGACATCAAAGGTCTCGGTGAGATCTTTACCGACCTTGGTGGAGCAGCGTGCATTCTCCATCGTCATCCTGCACAGACGGACGAGTTTGGCAGGGATGCCAAAACTAGACATTGCTTTATATAGCTCGTCTCTATAGATGCTGTCATACGCGGCCTAAAAATCGATGAATATGTGGTGTGTATCGATCTGTAGCTCATGGGTCTTCTCCAAGATCTGCCGTAGTGTGAATATTTGGTCGATGGTGGACTTTCCTGGCCTGAAGCCACACTGATATGGACCTATCAGGTTGTTGACGAACGGCTTCAGGCGTTCACATAATACGGCGGATAAGATCTTATATGCGATGTTAAGGAGACTGACCGGGCATACTTTCGTTCGACCATATTTTACAGATGCTGTTTACCAAGTCATCGCTTGCCGCTTTGAAGAGCTCGGCAGTCAGGAGTTCCGCTCCAGCAGCCACCCAGGGCGGGTGGACGGAACTGTTGGTCATCATCGTCCAAGTTGAAAGGTTGATTCTGCCTGACAGCGGTATTTGGTTCGTCATTGCCGTTATACAGGTTCGAAATCGTCAGCATCGACTGCGATTCTACTACGATGTTCCCTTGTTCATCTCTATAGGCTTCGGTTGGGGGTTTGTTTCCGCGGCATGTTATTTTTACCTTTTGGTAAAACTTCCGAACCTCATTCCTGGAGTAGCATCTCTCAATTTCCTCGACCACGCGCTTCTCATGCTCTTTCTTTTTCCTTCTGAGAAGTCGGTGTTCGTCTCTCTTCTTCCCCTCATAGAGCTCATGAGCAGCTCTGTTCCTTCTAAGCAGCGCCGCGTTATATGCATCTTGCTTAGCTGCATGTGCTTGCCGGCATTCATCATCGAACCAGGGGTTTCGTTGTGATGGACGAATGAAACCCAACACATCAGAAGCGGCATCTCTGATGGCATTTTGGCAGTGTTTCCAATGGTCTTCGATGCTTGATGCTGGCGGCATTGGACCTCTTAAGAGATTAAGAGACACTCGATCGGAAAAGGACTTGGCGATCTCTTGCGATTGTAGCCATCTGACGTCAAATTTTCTCACAGCATTAGTTTGTCTTGGCGTAGTTTGGGATATCCGCAACCGTACCTTGGCTACAACAAGGTAATGGTCCGAGTCGATGTTGGCTCCTCGGAACGTACGGACATCCATAATGCTGGAGGAGTGTCTTGCGTCGATCGCAATGTGATCAATCTGGTTGACTGTTGATTGATCAGGAGTTCTCCAAGTCCCCTTGTATATGTCGAGATGTGGGAACCGCGTGCTAGCCACGACAATGTTTCGCCCCGCCGCAAAGTCGATTAGCCTGAATCCGTTATCGGAGGCTATATTTTCCGATTGTTCCACCAAAGATACCCTCTCTTCCTAGCTTTGCATTAAAATCAACGAGGACAATTTTAGTGTCATAGCTAGGTCATTGCTCGTAGGTCGTAGGTCTTGGTGTCGTCATCTTTCTCCTCTGTGGGGGCATGCGCGCATTTGAGGCTTATGTTGGCGAATTTAGCCTTGATGCGGATTGCTGCGAGGCGCTCGCTCACATGCTGATCTGAGGACTTCTTGTCTTAGTCTGCCTCCGACAACAAATCCGCATCCAAATAAGCGCTGCTTTTGCCGTCGATAGCAACTGCCGTAGTAGATTTCGCAGTTTTTCATCTTCTTTTTGTCCGGCCCATCCCATCGTATTTCTTGGATGGCGGTTATGTCTGCTTTGCAGCAGTCTAGGGCCTCCGCTACTTGCTCGGCTGCACGTGGTCTATTAAGGGATCTAACATTCCACGTGCATATCCGAAGCTCATTGTCCTTAAATCATTTGCGTGGGTTGTCAACAGTAGACCCGTCCATATGCGAGGCTTGTTGGTGCTTCGTAACTTAATTTTTTTTTAAATGGCCGGGCAGCTACCCCGGCGGCACAACCCCCAACCTGGAGGACCAGTTCCATTTTGAGTGCCCCTAGGACGAGGGGTGGGTTACACCGAAGCCAGTAACCCGTTCCGGGATGTGAGCGCTGCCATTGGCCCTTATAGGGCTCGTCCGCCACCATATCTTTTCCAAGATCCTGACTAAGTCCTGGAAATCCTTTCCGGCCTGAGCTCCAAATATGTCGGAGTAGCCTGGATAAGGTCTTGTTTTGTTTTTTTCCCACACTAATCCTGGTTAATGGCGCAGGAAACTCGCCATTTGCCCTCTTCACTTCGCAACCTCTAATGAGATTCCCAGATGGTGCCACGGGGAGGCGTGAAGTAGGACTTATTAGCAGAGCTGCAAGATGTTTGGCTGCAGAGGCTCATTCTCGTCATTTAAGGAACCAGCACCTGTCGGAATATGCTAATTCTACGAGGCCTTATACTAATCGTTGCCATCCATACCTAATACCCACTTCAGAATAAATCGACTAGCGTGCATTTCTTACTAAAAGCTACAAAAGTGCCATCTAACAGCCAAATCACCTTACGAGTATTCGTGGAATTTCTTCCTCTTCGGCCGGATCGTAAGGAGATTACAGCCGAGAGCAGATAATGGAAAATTGCTTATTGCACTGAAAGCCATATTGAATTCAACGCTGGCACAAGTGCGTTACAATGAGTGTTTATTTGAAGGTGTAAATATGGATTTTAATGAATAAATTTATTTTCATCATTTAAAAAATCCGTATAGTCTTTTAACAAGGTAGTTTATGACACGGTTACATATATAGGTCATAACGCCTTCTAGCTAAGAAGTCTGCGAACTCTATCGAATGCTATTTAAATGGATGAAGACGATACGCAGATTTCTCAAGACGTCGCGATGTTACTCCATTTTTATGTGTACAAGGGATTTCAAAGGTATTGGCTACAACTCCCTACTACCTTTCGTATTTGCTTTCAGACATTTCAAGAACTTTATTATCGGCATGAAGTACAATCAAAACATTTATGAATGGAACTCGACTTCGTTCATATGGCCACCGCGGCCGGAATGGCTGCTATTTCGCATTCAATATTGGCTCTGAGCTCTTCAACGTCGTCGGCTTGTTGGCATAAAGCAATGACTTAACGTAGCCCCACAGAAAATAGTCAAGTGGCATTAAATCGCACGAACGAGGCTGCCAATCGACTGGCCCATTTATTGAGATAACACGTTCACCATACTTACTCTTCAATAAATCGATTGTAACTCGTGCTGTGTGGCTTGTGGCACCATTCTGTTGAAACCACATGTCGTCCAAGTCCATATCTTCCAATTCGGGCCAAAAATAATCGGTGATCATGGACGATCGTTATCGTCGACGAAAAAAAAGGGCCCAATAACGCTGCCCGAATGCAAACCGCACCAAAAAGTTATTTTTTTGTGGATAAAGTGGTGATTCATGAAGCACATGTGGATTTTCACCCGACCAATAACGTATATTTTGCTTATTGACGAACCCATTGAGCCAAAAATGAGCTTTGTCACTTAAGATGATTTTGCGATGAAATTCACCATATTGGCGCATCTTCTCCAGAACCCAATTGGAGAACGTACGTCGCTTCAAATAGTCCATCGGCTTCAATTCTTGAGTCAACTTGATCTTGTATGGGTGCAAACCAAGATCCTTACGCAAAATACGCCATAATGTGGTCTGAGCGATGCCAAATTCTTGATAACGCCGTGGAATTGACTGATTTAGATCGTTTGCCCAGGACGCCTAAACGGTAGGGATATTTTCGACACTTCGATCAACCCGTTGTCTCACTGACACGGCAACATCACACAACGAATATGTTAACTCAGATTTTTGGACTAAACTTTTTATTGCCTGTCTACGAGGTCTAGAATTACGACCGAAAATTGGAATTAACGCTCTTAAAGTTGCAGTCACCGACTCCGAATTTCGGTAGAAAATTTTCATAATTTGCAGACGTTGCTCGTTCGTGTACTTTACCATGATGAAAATGTCGAGTTTACTGAATAAATTGACAGTTACAGTTTGATGATTAGTGAAAGAGTGCGTTCACAAATTAAATTCAAAGTTGTCAAGTCTCTATTGGAAAACCCGATATATCTATGTTGTGCCAAAATTCGGCTGAATTTTTTCTGCCTCTCTGTCAATTTATTGTCAATTTATTGTCAATTTATTGTCAATTTATTGTCAATTTATTGTCAATTTATTGTCAATTTATTGTTTTAGACCTGTGCAAGCGAAGCACTCTTAAGAATCTCATTCCAGATTTTGAAGTTGTGTTATTGCAATATGCAACCAGTGGAATAAGATACAAACGAAAATTTTGTTGAAGTCTTTTGGCCAGATGACAAGTAAGACAGGTAAAAATTGTGCTCTATTACGCATGACCCATGCCTAAACTTTAATCGCGAAAGACAAATTTGTTGATCAACTATGCATAATCTCAGCAACCTAGTCGAGGTGGAAGATGTCGTCGTTAAGACAGGATACGACAACAAGGTACACAACACAGTGCATAATACGAGTATAAGAGCTCGACATGATAGTGATTAATTGTATTTTTTTCGACTACTTCAAACTATCATCGGAGACAGATAGGTTAAATACAATCTTTTATATCTAAAACAGCCGTGTAGCCGATTGCGGCTCAAAGTTGTATCACCTTCTTAAAGTGGCTACAGAACGGCTTCTTAGCACATAATGTTACTGCGAGTAGCAATTGCAATAAGATGCTTACTTTATCTAGGGACAAAACTGAGAAACCTGATTGCACCAATAATTCAAGGACCATCTTCACGAGTCTTTGAATTCTTCAACAAAATTTGAAATTCAGTGTCGTTGGACAAAATACAGTAGTAGGACATTTTATGGTATTACGAATGAACATATCGAAAAACATAGCTTAAATTAAAATATTTCTTAAATCATCATGATTAAAACATTGGTACTGCAATGGGTAATAAGAGGCCTAGTCCCTGTCATTTTGCTCGTCTTGTCAATTTGATCATACGCTTTTTACCGAACCCCAACGAAATGTTGGAATGAAAGTTATACATTAAAATAGACTTCAGCCACTTATATTACTTACATATATAGGTGCCGATGCAGCACGGAATAAAACCGGGCTTCAAATAGCTGGCAGTTTTAGCTCCGCACTCCAAAAAGGTTCACGTACGCTACTCTAGATATGGTCGTTTTCAGCTGCATCATACCCCGCGGTTAGGATTGAACACCATTTGGGCTATGCCACAGCTACTAAGCTAAACGTGGCCCAGCGATCTAAGACGTTAGGTTCAAAGACGCCTAGCCATACAGCTCCTTATGCTTTGCCGCTCAATAAAAATGTGCCCGAAAGTTATGCGTCGTGTACTTAGCTTTAAAAGGGCAAGTGCTCCTTAATCCGCTTTCGACAAGGAAAAAATATCGTATAAATTCAGTTTAATTTAGGTTTGGTTAGGTTAAAGTGGCTTTTGGAACAAGAGACCAACCTACTTAGGGCTGATGGCCCTTTGTGATGCCACGTGGATCCTCCTACCCGCGAAACCCCAGCTTGATTTCTTGCTTGTGCGTAGTGTTTGGTACACCTATGTTACCTTTATCAGGTTGAATCGGTATGGTGGTTCCACTTCCCTGGTATGTCTTTATGTCTCGGAACGCAGCAAAGGTGAATATTGAACTGTCATTTCCATGAGAGATGAACCGTCTATAACCGTCTTTGAGTTAAAGGAACATGAGCCCAGTGATTTCATAGCATCCTGACTATTGGAATAGATTTCGATATTCCTCTGTTAATCGCTTACAGAAGCTGATGTCGTCACTGTCTGTAACTTTGAAGTCGAGGCAGACAAAATTCTTTACTACGTCAAAGCTGGAATTCGCAATGGTGATATTCGGGCCAAGCTGTCGATGAAGTACTTCATTTTCTGATAATAGCATCTGCATAACCTGATAAGTTTCGCAAGGATGTCAAAAAAAAGATATAATATTGTATAGCACGTCCCTATACGTCCCTATGTTGGGTGCGACTTTGAAGTCGACAAATATTTGATCGATGGTGAATTTCCCTTGAAGATGAACCTGCGAAACTCTCTCGAGCTACGACATACATAATACATCGGCAAAGCTCCTCAGGGCCATCATAGAGCGTTTCCCGAGAGTTTATGGCGAAACAGAAGCTAAGCAAAAACTGCTTATGATCAGAGTACATCCTTGATGTCATGTCCAATAAGAATACCGTTGCCTTAGATTTTCCTGCGCAGACCATATAAACAATTTGTGGATTATCGTCCTTCGTAAGCATCGTTATGTTAACCACCACAAACTCTATATGAGGAAGTTGGTGAAGTGAATAAGGTTAACATGTATCTTCCAAAAAACCATCGCCTAACTTGAAAGATCTAATTCTCTCTTGAGCTAGAAAAGGGACAATAGATATACAGGTTTCGGTATATCTCTTTGAGCATGTGGGAGGTACCATTTGCTGACAAAATTCGTACTACTACCTCGTATTTGATACCCAGTATTTGCTTTTACACATGATACATTTACTTTTCCATATTTGATTGATAACTATCGGGAATAGGTTCGTAAATTTATCAAATTTGACCATTTTAGCCAAGTACATGACAAGGTTGAGGCATAAGAGAGCTAAAGTTTTGAACTTAGGGTTTTGGAATTTCAACTAAATAAAAAACCAAACGTTTTACAAAAAGAATAATTGTCCTCATAAACGGAAGGGTTTTCCTAAACTGACTGGATGCAAACCCCAGTTTGTAAGTAAATAATCCACTTCAGTTTATTAAGTCATAAACCAACACTTTGTACAGATCCATCTTCACAAAATACTCATTGCCACACGTTAAAATAACTTCACCTGACTATTTGTCCATAAAGCTAAAACGTGCACAAAATCGAAAACGACACGAAAACTAGAAACTCAGCAAATACGTGACCAGCCCAAAGCAAACTAAATGAAGTTCTCATTGCCATTTCCAGTAGAATTGGCAGGCTAAAATTCTATCAATTGACACATTTGGAAGCACACTTGTCACAACATTGCAAAGCAATCCTTCGTCCTTCAAAACATAGTGCACATCCTCTCCTCCATTTGGATACATACGAGTATACCATATGTCAAAGTAACTACGTGTAAGACTTCAGACTTTTCAAGTTTCTCATCTTCGAAGGGCTGGAAGAGAAGTTTTCTTAGAGGAAAGCCAACACCGGTAAATACATGCCACAAACTGACTTCTAGGACATCCTCGTACTTGAATCCACTTTCATGTGTACGAGTACCATGTCATGTGTAAAATATTTCATATCCTTCGCCCCCCTCTTGAGAGCAGTAACAATGAGAAACAATATTCCATACTGAAACCGAAACTTCCAACGTCAGTATAAAGGACTGAGAGACGGTTTTCCGAAAACCCTGTTCGCCAGACAAAATATGAATTTGCCTCAACATACTCGTATAATGCCATCAAAATTTAAAACCCTCACCTTGAACGAGGACTAAGGACGACATCTACTTCGAGTATATAGTGGAACATAGTCGTATTCGACCGACTACGTTATTTGTAAATGTTTTGGCACAGGATGCGAATCCAAGCGGATGTGAGTGATGAATTTGTCAGATACATCGAAACCCCACACCCCAATATGCACACACAAAAATTGAATTGTCCTGACCGAAATGTTACGGCTATCCTTCTCTATTGAGAATGTAACAAACTTTTGCTGGCTGACATTGTGCTCGAAATTTCAACGAAAGGCGGTGGTGGTGGGGATACGCAGAAACTTAAGTGCTCTCCAGGATTATTGATTGAGTTTACGACCATTGTTTGTTTGTTTGGTAAAAAAAAAAAAATTAAAAAAAAATCCAAGTGACATTCTTCACCTTGGAGAAACCGTCTTTTGTGGTTTCAAAAATGTTTTTTAAAGAAAATAATATTTACACTGTCTGGCAGGATCTGGCTTTTGTACACTGACAGACATACGATAATGAAGGGAGTTTGAAAGAAAATTCTTTCCCTCTACACAGGGGAAATCCAAATAACAACACAATCATGAACCGGGGATAGTTACCAAGGACATGGTTCGGTTGAATTAGTAAACTCGCTTCTTTTTCTTCTTTTTGTTACCTTTGAACCTGCGGAAATTCGCTTTTCCATTTATCTTCTTTAGGGAATTATTGCCCGGATATGAGTCGGTGTGTTTTTGAGTCCTCCGAGTACCGTGAGTCTGGGATTATTTGCATTTATGCTGGTCTAATCGAAGGTGAGTTTCTTTGGGAAATCGTTTTCCGTTGCGATTCCATGAGACCATTTGTCAAGATAAATTTTCTTTATAAGGAGTAACGTAAGGAGTCATGGTTTCTGGAATTGACGTCATGACCGTCATCGTTTACATTATTAATAGCAATGACGGCAAAGGCTATGCCGAATTGTTACGTTTTTCACAATACTCACATGTCATCGTGAGCAGGATGAGTGGGAACTTTTTTGTTTGTATACAATGTCACGCTGAATAGGCTTGACGAGGAGAATTAACGATGGACGAACTTTACCTGGAGGTCATTTATTCATGATATAAAAAAATTTCCGGCCAACATAACCACGAATGAAAATAAAAGGTTAAATTGCCATTGTAAAAAATGGTGTCGAATTAAACGATCAGTTGAAAAGCATGAAGGAATAAGCCAGTAATTCCTTAATGCACTGTAGAATGATGAAAATATTGTTACAAACACTTTCCCATTCATTGGAATTTGAGGTGGTAATAAGACAACGATGTACATACGTACAGCGATGTAGATACGAACGGCAATCTTTTAGTGTCAATATAAGTCCAACTGCGGAGGTGGAAGGCGCATTTTTGCACACTGCTCAATGATAACAAGAGTACAAATCGAAATCATCAACGTCTGGGCATACGTACCTCTTCCAGGGGAATTGAAACCAACCCCCCAACATTGGTGCCCTAAACCAAATGTGTCATTCACTGCAATAGAATGGGGAGGTGGTCAGCTTAGGGATAAGCGCTAAAAAGACAAAAATTATGCACACTAGTCGAGACCAACAACAGCAGGTTATCTTGAGTAGAGGAGGTCAGGCAGTTCAGCTACCTGAGTAGTTTTGTGTCACTCTGTGATATAACGGGCCAGAAATTGACTTAATAAACCTCGTAGTCTGGAACTCTAGAAAAATATCGCTTCGCACTAAGTTAACTGTTGGAATCCAATATAAAATCTATACTGCTTCTCGCATGTGAGATGTGAAAATGCTTCACCAACATCTCAAACAGGTTAAGTTTTTGTTAGTCATTGTCTGCGTTATATCCCAATGATCCGGTGGCCACAAATGATTTCCAACAACGAATTGTGGCTTATACTGGACAAAAAAAACATCAAAAGAGGAAATGGCGCTAGATTGTCCATTCCATACACTGAGGAAACCAGATGACAACATAGCGAAGCAGTGCTTCCAATGGAACCCTCGAGGTGTAAAGCGAGTTGGTAGGCCAAGAACAACATGGAGGTCAACTGTTTTGACGGAAGCTCAGTCCCAAAATTTACGATCGTGGACACAGCTGAGTTATCGAGTCGCAAATAGAGAGAGATGGAAGGACCTGGTTGTCGCAATATGCCCCAGGAGGAATTACTGCCAACAGCAGCTTCCTTAAAACAAGAAGAAGAAGAAGTACGCACATTAAATTATAGCCGTATTTTTGTATAGGAACATCCATAAATAAAAAATATATATTGTAAGGTCCGACTTTTGATTATAATATTTTGTTAATGACAGAAGGAATGAGATTGCGGGTACAAGCTGCCAGATTTATGTAATTTTGAAGTCAAACAACAACTCTTTAAATGCAAGCAAGATCAACAATTATTCGAAGAAAGTTTCATTCAAAACGGCCAAACACTCAATATTTTATGGCAAGACTATGCTTAGGAAACAGCGATTGCCAATTCTGACTCGTCACTTGATTTCCGACAGAGTGTCAAATTCCACGGTGCAAATAAGTGGGCAGTTTCACAAAGACGCGTTCTGGAATCGCACTGAAATTGGGCAAGCAGGTCTTTGGCAAATTGGTTTCGGTTCACGCAATAAAGCAGACATATTCTACGCAATTAACCGGACGCTATTGTTTCCTTAATGTTCGCAGTTAAGACAGTTTTTTTCCTAATGCATCAGAAAAACAGATGCAGAGGTAAGATTTTATTTAACAGGTAAACTCCCTACTGAATCTTTCACTCACTGTCTTAAATAGCTTGTCATGTTGACCGTCTTTTTTATTTAAGATACGATTTTGCTTTTTTTACTGAATCATAGTCGGTTGGAATGAAATATTGGCTTGGAGTGGAGTTTGGGTTGTTACGGCCATTGAATAGTCCGCTGATGTGGATCTTACATACATATATTCAGCACCAACTGCGCCTTGACTTCAAAATTTCATGAGCGCCTCGGAAGTCTGGATTTCTACCACTCACTGTGTAGCTCGCAGTGTTTATATTTTTTTGCCGATTTTGAAAGGCGAGAGAGTTAGATACTTTTTGTTTAGTAGAAGATGTCACTTTTGGATGGTGGCTTTTAGTGGTGACGTTGGAGAGCACGAGTTTTTTTTCTTGAAGCCATCTACAACAGTAATTACTAAAATAATTGGTTGTAAAGACCCATAGTAGTACTAATTTACTTATGTGGCGCTACGGTTACTGATGAACCTATGTGTAGATCCTTAAGTTTCAAAACATTCATTTTATTTCAGGTACACTTCATTACTACTCTAACAGCTTGAAAACTAAAATGAATGAATCACCTGATACTTGTTTACTGTGTGAGTATTGCAACCCTTTTAAACTAAACACTTAGTGCAGTGTTCTCATAAAAAACGGGTATTCACAAATGGTAATCCATAAAAAAGTGAACACTGCACTGAGTACACCGAGTACACCGAGAACACCGAGTACACCGAGTACACCGATTACCTTAGCTGAGTACACCGAATATTAATTTATACTTATGTTTGTTGCAAGCAACAGGCGAGCTTTTCAAATGACAGAATAACGAGAAATGGCGATTAGAAAAAGGCAGAATGATGACAATAGCTATATAATTGTAATAAAATAAAAAAAAATTGATTTATTGTTTTTTAAATATTTCTTATGACAGTTCTTTGAGATCCTTACAAATTTCAACTTGATTTATATTGGAGTGTAGGAACATTATTTGATTAACCAAAGCTAAGTCGGATCCAAATAAACAACGTTTTTTCTGAAATTAACATTCTGGCTGGAGAAAAGATGCACTACTTGCTTACTTACTTTACTTTAGGTGGCGCTACAGTCCGGGGTGGACCTGGGCCTCAGTCAACAAGCTTCTCCAGCCAGCTCGATCCCTGGCTAGCTGCCTCCAGTTTCGCACGCTAAGTTGGCTAAAGTCCTCTTCCACTTGCGTGCGCCACCTGAGTCTTGGCCTTCCTCTACTGCGCTGTCCCTCGGGGGCGGATTCGAAGACTTTTCGGACCGGAGCATTGGTGTCCATGCGCTCTTCATGACCCAGTCATCTCAGTCTTTGGATCTTCACTCTTCTGGCTAGGTCCATGTCGCTGTACAGTCCATACAGTTCGTAGTTGTATCTCCTCCTCCACTCACCGTCAATGCAGACGGGACCGAAGATCGCCCGAAGAATTTTTCTCTCGAAGCAACCAAGAACACCCTCATCCATTTTTGATAATGTCCATGCCTCTGCGCCATAGAGCAGGACCGGGATTATTAAGGTCTTATAAAGGGTGACTTTTGTTGTCCGAGAGAGGGCTTTGCTACTCAATTGCCTTCTTAACCCAAAGAAACAGCGGTTGGCAAGAGTTATTCTTCGCTTGATCTCAGCGCTGGTGTCGTTGTCTGTATTTATAGCAGAGCCTAGGTAGACAAAGTCTTTAACTACCTCAAAGTTATATCTGTCGAGGGTGACGTTCTGTCCGAGACGTCGGTGTTGGTTGTCCTTTTTGCTTGACAGCATATACTTGGTCTTGCCCTCATTGACCGCTAAACCCGTTTTCGCCGCTTCCATCTCAATACTCGCGAAAGCGCCACTGACATCACGCTGTTTTCTCCCGATTATGTCAATATCGTTGGCGTATGCGAGTAGTTGGAAGGACTTTTGAAAGATAGTGCCTGTTGTGTTTGCTCGTGAGTTTTGCATTATTCTTTCAAGTACGATGTTGAAAAAATCGCATGACAGCGCATCGCCTTGTCTAAATCCTTTCTGGACATCAAAGGTCTTGGTGAGATCTTTACCGACCTTGATGGAGCAGCGTGCATTCTCCATCGTCATCCTGCACAGACGGACGAGTTTGGCAGGAGTGCCAAAACTAGACATTGCTCTGTATAGCTCGTCTCTATAGATGCTGTCATACGCGGCCTTTAAATCGATGAATAGGTGGTGGGTATCGATCTGAAGCTCATGGGTCTTCTCCAAGATCTCCCGTAGTGTGAATATCTGGTCGATGGTGGACTTTCCTGGCCTGCAGCCACACTGATATGGACCTATCAGGTTGTTGACGAACGGCTTCAGGCGTTCACACAATACCGCGGATAAGATGCCTCTGTAGTTGGCGCAGTTCAGAGGGTCACCCTTCTTGAGAATTGGACAAACAATGCTGAGGTTCCATTCATCGGGCATACTGTCGTCCGACCATATTTTACAGATGAGTTGGTGTATGCTCCTTACCAAGTCATCGCCTGCCGCTTTGAAGAGCTGGGCAGTCAGGCCATCCGCTCCAGCAGCTTTGTTGGACCTAAGCTTCGATATGGCTATCTTCACTTCATCCAGGTCGGGTGGACGGAATTGTTGGTCATCATCGTCCAGGTCGAAAGGTTGATTCTGGCTGACAGCGGTATTTGGTCCGTCATCGCCGTTATACAGTCTGCAGAAATGATCTTTCCAAATCCTCAGCATCGACTGCGATTCTACTACGATGTTCCCTTGTTCATCTCTACAGGCTTCGGTTCGGGGTTTGTTTCCGCGGCATGTTATTTTTACCTTTTGGTAAAACTTCCGAACCTCATTCTTGGAGTAGCATCTCTCAATTTCCTCGATCGCGCGCTTCTCATGGTCTTTCTTCTTCCTACTAAGAAGCCGGTATTCGTCTCTCCTCTTCCGCTCATAGAGCTCATGAGCAGCTCTGGTCTTTCTAAGCAGCGCCGCGTTATATGCATCTTGCTTAGCTGCATGTGCTTGCCGGCATTCATCATCGAACCAAGGGTTTCGTTGTGGTGGACGAGTGAAACCCAGCACATCAGAAGCGGCATCTCTGATGGCGTTTTGGCAGTGTTTCCAGTGGTTTTCGATGCTTGATGCTGGCGGCATTGGACCTCTTAAGAGATTAAGAGACACTAGATCGGAAAAGGACTTGGCGATCTCTTGCGATTGTAGTCGTCTGACGTCAAATTTCCTCACAGCATTAGCTTGTCTTGGCGTAGTTTGGGATATCCGCAACCGTACCTTGGCTACAACAAGGTTATGGTCCGAGTCGATGTTGATTCCTCGGAACGTACGGACATCCATAATACTGGATTGATCAGGAGTTCTCCAAGTCCCCTTGTGTATGTCGAGATGTGGGAACCGCGTGCTAGCCACGACAATGTTTCGCCCCGCCGCAAAGTCGATTAGCTTGAATTCGTTATCGGAGGTGGTGTTGTGCAGGCTATATTTTCCGATTGTTCCACCAAAGATACCCTCTCTTCCTAGCTTTGCGTTAAAATCACCGAGGACAATTTTAATGTCATAGCTAGGGCATTGCTCGTAGGTCTTGTTAAGGAGTTCGTAGAAGGCCTTGGTGTCGTCATCTTTCTCCTCTGTGGGGGCATACGCGCATATGAGGCTAATGTTGGCGAATTTAGCCTTGATGCTCACATGCCGGAAGCTGAGGACTTCTTGTCTTAGTCTGCCTCCGACAACAAATCCGCATCCAAATAAGCGCTGCTTTTGCCGTCGATAGCAATTGCCGTAGTAGATGTCGCAGTTTTTCATCTTCTTTTTGTCCGGCCCATCCCATCGCATTTCTTGGATGGCGGTTATGTCTGCTTTGCAGCAGTCTAGGGCCTCCGCTAGTTGCTCGGCTGCACGTGGTCTATTAAGGGATCTAACATTCCACGTGCATATCCGAAGCTCATTGTCCTTAAATCGTTTGCGTGGGTTGTCAACAGTAGATCCGTCCATATCCGAGGCTTGTTGATGCTTCGTAACTTAATTACTAGCACTACTTGCTGGCGTAGCTAATATTTTGCAACTAACTTTAAACAAATGCTAATTCAACTTAGTGCAGGTGGCACTACTGCAAAGCATCAACATCTTCATGAAAAATTACATTTACGTTTTTATATGCGAGTATACGATTGCATTTTGTATGGAATGTGATATAAAAACAAATAACCACTGCGGCTTTTCTGGGTGCGCCACGCAAATTTTGATGACCACATAAATTTCTCCCAGTATTATTGATGGCGTTGGTTATGTTGGCTTTTAAAGCATCAATAGTCTGTGGCTTATGCCCACAACCGCGTGATTTTACGTGACCCAAAACAAAGAAGTTTCATGACATTAAAACACACAATTTGATTGCCAGTTGACGTTGCCGAAAATCAAGATAACCATGCTGTAGATCTTGTCGTGTAGAGCATCTGCTGCAAGTGGTGTAGAACCACTCGTCATTGGGATCATATCTTCCAATTTAAGCCCCAACAAATTGATTTTCATTGCACCATACTTTTCGACGATAACCGTTATGATGGTGACAGCTTTATTTTGATATAACTACTAGTCAATAAAAAGAAATCCACGCCAAACAATGACCTTTTTTAAAGCATTTGCAACTGATGGATTTCATGTGGATTGTTGTCTCCCCAAATGCGACTATGTTGACAAATGGTATGTAGCCATTTTTGCAAAAATGGGCTCGAAACTGGAGAGGATTTTCAATCCGAAATTGGAGTCCACTTACAACTTTTCCAAAGCCCAGTCAGCAAATGCAGTTCGATGCTGGCTATGGACTCTTGCCTTTATGTTTTCGTGTCAATGACAAGGAATAGGCTGCCTTAGATATAGACTTGGTAATTCTTTACCAAACTAGTAGATTTGAATTTGTCCGCCTTACGACGAAAACGATCCAACATGGAACGTAGCTCTAACTTAACATTTTAATAGTAAAATTTGCACCCGCACACTGCATTTTTTAATCATAATTTTCCCAGCATTTGATTTTTGAGCTTTGAATGGTTTAACTACAAGGTCAAGAAAGACGAAGTCATTTGCTATCCCAAAGTTATAACTGTCAATGCCAGAACGTCAGGCTAAGCCGGCGGTGATGCAAAAATTAGTTTGTTTTGCCTTTGTTTACCGTCAGACCTATTTTGGCCGCCTCCGCCTAAATACTCATAGAAGCTGTTAAGAACATCACATGACAGCGTATCGCTTTGTCTTTCTTAGAAACTTACAAATTTGGCAGGGATACCTAAACCTGACATGGCGTGGTCATATATGTACGTTTTTAAAGGCGACAAATAGATGGTGAGTAGGAATCTGAAACTCCTGGACTGCCTAAGTGTAAAAATTTGATGGATGGATGATGATGGATTCACAAAATTCGGCAGAAAATATCTCTCATAGGCGATGAGATTAATTTTTCCATAGTTGGCTTTGTCAAAAGAGCTTCTTTTTTATAGATCAATCAATCTTTGCTGAGATTCCATTAATCGGCTATGCTTTCCTCTAACCAGATGGAGCTGGTGCATACTTTTGGCTGCAGCTTTGTTAGTCTTAAGTTCCGATATTGCTACGTTAAGTTCATTTAGTTTTCTAAAGTGTTTCCGCATGTTTCCATACTCTGCAGGAGTAGCCTTTGCACATTCTCAGCACCAGGCTATTCGTGCCAAGACCCCCGTCTTTATACCTTCTGATCATAAAAATACCAGAATTCTTCAATAAAATATTCATTTTATTCCCCTTAAAGTAATTTCCATTGCAAGCAATACCCAACAACGCTTCTTCCATTCTTCAAAACACTGCTCATAGACTGTCTCGTCTTTATGGATTCAATCGTCTCAAAACGTATACGTCGTGGGAATAGCCAAAAGTCACAAGAAGTCATGTCAGGGGAATACGGAGCCTGCGGAACGGTATGAACGTTGTTTTTGATCAAACAGTCGCGTTCAAGATGAGATGTGTGAGCTGGTGCTTTGGTATGGTGAAAAAATCAAGAGCTGTTTCTCCACATAACCTCTGTTGGGTTTTGGCTCATGTGAGATGGGCCATTCCGTCGATTGTTGGTTAGTTTCGATGTCATATTCATAGATCCATGTCTCGTCGCTTAGAAAAATGCCATAGATAACATTTTGGCCCAAAGAAAGCATTTATTTAGCGATTCAATACTCTCGGCATAAGCTGCGCCTCAACTCATCTCATGCCCAAAACATGGTGCATAACGATCCATACCCATCCAAACATAGCACTAATATCGTCTGCTATCTCTCTGATACTCACACGATGATCTGCGAGGACAATTTTCTTAACTCTTCGATGTTTATGTCGGTAAAACTGGTGGATGGACGACTGGAATGCGGCAATTCATCAACCATAGCACTTCCCGCTTTAAACTCTTTGTACCCCTCATACTCTTGTGTTTTCGACATTATCGAGCCCCGTAAGCTACTGTTACTGTTTTCAACGCTTCCTCACATGATATTTTATTAGATACACAAAATTTCGGGCAAACTCTTTGCTCAACTCAATTGTGACATTGAGAAATTCGGAGAACACAACAATCACTGACTTGTTTACAAAGCCATTACGGAAAAACTCCTGACAAATATACGAGTATAACAGATATTTGAGTGCCAGATGACAAATGTACCAACCTATTCGGGAATTCCGGTTACATTTTGATCAGAAGGTATGTCGAGGGTGCTCATCCATTTCGGCAATCTAACAAAAGTTGTTTAGCAAAGTGTGATTTTTCAAGATGTGCTAGACTTAACTATGACTTTCCTGCTTTGATCAATTTGAGGACAGCGTCCGTACATGGACTGAGGGAAGATTGCACTCTTCTGTTACTATGTAGATGCCGATATTTTCTATTGTTATTGATAATGACAACTTTGGCTTATCTTATCTTGTCGTTGATATCGAATAATACCAAAATCCTACTAAATCCACACATAGAGATAGTCCAAAAATCCTTTGAGTGATCCCAATCTTCCTAACCACACGCCATCTTTGAATTAAATTATACAGTTAGCACATTAAATGAATTTCATAGACCGGGGATACAATTTGATCCACATAACCAAATTCATAAGTATCCCTTTTAAAAGGCAACATTTTTTGTTCCTGAAATAATACACTTCCATATATGTGTACGAATATCCCTTTATCCGTACACTTTTCCCGTCCAACTCAAACCCTTCTAAATAGCTATTTCAATTTTTTCGGTGCGCCAAGTCGTGAGGAATACTTGTACAACGGAAATTTGTCATATCCGAATCGAGTCGAAGTCCTTCACCAGCTAAATACTCGAGAGATTTCATTTCTTGAATTTCCCTCTTGAGTTCTGATGAAAAGCAAACAAACGCACACAAAACCACCTACCACCATTCACTACAACGCGAGCACGAGCAGTTGTAGGAGCACTAAGCCAATTACCATTGAATATCTTCCAAAGCTTAGTCTATTCTTGTGTGAAAAATACCCTCAAAATTCCTGAAAAAAAAACAGGATAGACACACAGACACGTTTAGAATAACAAAAGCGAAGTCTTGAAAATATTCAGTATCCGTATCAATATAGAATTAGAGACGATTTTATGTACTCGTAAAAGACGCCAAACAGAGAGTTCGTAAATCCCAGAAAGGAAGAGTTCAGATGGTCGTTCAAGGATCTGCATTACAAACAAAATTTCTACAAAATTTCTTCGACTTTCTTCCGTAAAAGCAGCTTAGTTTGCGTAAAGAACATTGATGCCTTTCGAACTCTCATGATAAGGGTGCAAAAAAAGAAAAGAAAAAAAAGGGATAAAACAATGGTCCTTCAGGTGTAAGAGCTTAGTTCTAGATTCCATATTGACTCTCTAAATTGCCAGCCCAAAAAGGGATGTTCCTCAACGATGATGCCAACCGAGAGCAATGAGTGGCCTTTCCTCTATCGATTCGTCCTCAAGTGGATAATGTGCTTCAAACTGAAGAGGTCAATTTAATTGGTTGCTTTTCCTACTCATACATAGTAGGTATAGGTATTATACCCGTATCTTTCCCTAGAGAGAATAAGGAAAATGAAACTATTTGTGGTCGGTTAAAGCCCCTGAATCTGATATGAATGTGGTCAACCAACTGGTTATGGTCGAAATATAGGTCAAACCGTAGGGAATTGTGGGAGACTCTAGGTGCCTGAAATACCAACATCCTCGTCATTACGAAAATGTTGATCTTTGCCCACTTATTATACTTCCGATTATCACCAGATGAGATTTATCTCAAAAATACACGACCTAGCTGACAAAATGACAACTTTCAAAGTATCTATACCTTTGGTTTGCATACGAGTATAATGACACTTCACCACTTTCATAGCTAACAACCCTTTTCTAGATGGTGGTAGTAGGTGTAGAATCTATTTTTGGATGGACACTGAACCATAAAACCAATTTGACAGCTCATTAAAGTGCTGTTCGCACTTTTAGCCAAAAATTATTCACATTTATAAAATACGGGTACTCGTACGTACTCGTACTTCAATGCTATGTCAGCCGTTAATGATGATTGATTTGGCGTAGCGGAAGAGAGAGTGGGTGATAATTGTAGTGACAGAGCACTTCAAATAACACAAAGTAAATCCTCTTTCGTGGACGCGGCTGTCATCCCACACTTG
This sequence comes from Volucella inflata, assembly GCA_928272305.1. Lineage (NCBI taxonomy): Eukaryota > Metazoa > Arthropoda > Insecta > Diptera > Syrphidae > Volucella > Volucella inflata. The sequence continues at coordinate 208,465,268 of OV743716.1, forward strand.
ATTGTTTCGCGCTTTTGTACATATTGTAATAGGGATTCACATGGACTCGTATTTCGTAGTATTTTTGAGTAAATTAAATTTCGATTAAATACAACAAATTGTGTCGTTATGGTTTTTAATGAGCCATGCAACAGGCTTTGGTAGAAATTCAGTGTGGGCTCATTTAATTGTATTTAATAGCTAACTAATGGCCTCGGGTGAGACTGGATTTGCTTTTGACGACTATTGCAAAGCTTAAAAGGATTAAGACATTCGGACCTGCACGTGGAATGTTGGGATCGTTAACAGGCGTTAAAATCGCTAAAGGAAATACTACAGTTGGTAGCCACAGACAACGAATATCACTATAGCAAGCATAGAATTTTCTCACGGCAATATATATGAAGGTCATGGGATTCCGAAACACTGAATCAGTTTGATTACGTATACATTGCGGTAGACGTTAGACATTTTCCCAATATTCTCGACGTCCGAACCTTCCGGGCATCTTGCATTGACTCCGATCCTCACTTTGTTACAGGCAAGTTGCGAGTGCCCCCCTAAGCGCCCCTCCAAAATCAAAAACTATTGCGAAAAGATATAACGTTAAAAAGTTGCTTATCCCAAAAACTCTTAAGCCGCTAGCGTCAGTACTGAAGACAAGTGACAACGCGCTATCAGAGAGCTACATCTCATGTATTGTACTAGGCTTCGACCGACTGTCCCCGGTTTGATAAACATTGCCGACAAGAAGCCTACAAAGCAGCGTTGTAACGAAGGGCAAGACATAATCGTAAGATCGCGTGTAACCGCGCGATCGTTGATTTTAAGAGGCATTACTCGAGGAAAATTATCCGGAAGTGAAAGGTGGCGCAAAATTATTCATTCTATCGGACGATGTTATAATTTTTGCAAATGGCGTCGTACGTCAATCATATTTGACATTTGTGAACTAGACAGCTGCAGTATACAAACAGACAAGCGCTATACTCCGCTATCAAGCCATCCTCAATCCCAACAACGAAGAAGGCGATTTTGTGACGAAAATCATCACGAGCGACGAGCCGTATTTCAACTTAAGCGGTTACGTCAATAAGCACTGGGGGCACTGAAAATCTGCGTGTGATGCACGAAGAGCCATTACATCCACCCAAAGCCACTGTGTGGTGCGGCGTTCACGCGGGAGAAGTGTTTGGGCCGTATTTTTATGAGGACGCCATCGGCAATACGGTCACTGTTACTAGCGGATGCTAAAAGGCTTCTTACTGCCGGAATTGGATGAGTAGGGCTTGGTGCATATGTGGTTTCAACAAGACGCTGCAACCCCACACACAGCACGAGCCACAATGGCGTTTCCTAGTAGCGTAATCTCGCGTTTTGGCGATTTGGCATGGCCAGCAAGATTGCCCGATTTAACCATCCCAGACTTCCTTCTTTGGGGCGCTACTAGAAATCGTGGGTTTATTGGCATCAAGCCTTAGACAATCGCAGACCTTAAGGAGAGTACTGACAGGAATGCGAACAGTTTTCACCGGAAATCTTGCGGAAAGTCATGGAAAATGCGATAAAACGGGCATAAATGTTCATCAATGCTGGCGGCAGCCACTATGCGGATATCATATTATATTTTCCACTTAACAGAAAAAATTATAAAGGTACAAATAAAAGTTTCCATCACTCAAAATCATTGTTTTTTTATTTAGTAAAAAAGTAATTCAAAAACAACATCGGATGATTAATTTTGCGCCACCTTGTATTATCAATTGGTGAAGATAACGTTTCAAGCCAGTAAAATACGTACAGAAGCCTGTATAGATGAAGAAAAGAACTTTCTTGTAAAGACAATAAGGAAAACATTTTCTGCAGACTGTTTAATAGCGAAGAAGCCCAATATCCCGTCGCCAGGCAGAGTAGACTATTGAAGTTGGGCGATAATCTCTTAAACTTTAGTCCACTTGACCAAGATAAAGAAAGGGCATCAAAATCAGCTTACTGAAATCCAAGAAAGCAACTGAACTTGACGACTAACAGGTACTTAAAGCTGCTGGAAATGATTTTGTGGAAAGCATACATCAACTTATTTTTTAGACCTGGAGGAGGAGTTATGCCTGATGAATGTCATTTCAGCATTGTTTGCCTGGTCCACAAAAAATAACACCCTCTGCGACAACTACAGAAGTATAAATCTCCTAAACACCACATCCAAGATCTTATCAACAATACTGTGTGAATATCTGAAACCCTTTGCCAACAACCTAATTGACCCTATCGGTGCGCCTTCAGACCAGCAAAGTCCACAATTAACGAAATCTTCACATTCCGGCAGGTCCTGGAAAGAACTCAAAAACTCTAAATTAGTATACACCATCTTTTCTTCAATTTAAGACCGCATATAATAGAATTTATAGAGATGAGCTCTATAGAACCACGTCTAGTTGGGCATCCCTGCCAAGCTCGTTCGTCAATGTACAATGGCGATTGAGTACGCTTGGTGCTCTGTCGAAGTCGGTTACGACTAAACCGAAACCTGTCATGTGACCTCTTTATCACAATACGGAACCAACATGCGAACACCGGAGGCACACTCTCTAAAAATTATGTGTAACTTCTAGCTTATGACGATAATGTCGAAATAATTGGAAGGAAAAGTTTAGCAGCAAATTAATTGAGTACTAACATGCTGTCAACAAAAAGGGATATTCAATCGGACATACCGTCACAGTGGAGAATGGAGGAAAGAATCACTGTTGCCAATTTTTGTTCCTTCGCTCAAAGATCCTACTCGGTTTGAGTATGCATGCCCTACTCCGGAAAATTAAGAACACTCTTTACACCACCTTGATCATCCCAGGCCTACATTATAGCAAGCTGTGGTGTTGGCAGTCCGGTATGGGCCATGGCCTACCTTCTTGACACTCATTAGAAGCTTTTTCTTACGCGATTTCACTTTCGGGAGCTTGCCATTACCCGCCAAAAGTGTAATGATGATTCGAAAAATTGTTGGTGATGCCGGGGAACCACGGACCTTCTGCGTGATAGTCCAATGATCTAACCATAGCGCCTTCGCCACCACGTCGAAAAAAATATTTCGAAAAATATTCAGTCCCGTTCGCGTTGGCGAGCTTTTAAGTAGGCAAGTTAAGGACAACCTATTAGAGTTGTACAACAACATCGAACTAGCCAGAAAATTTCGCAAGAACATGTACGCGAGTTTTCCAACCTAATCCGGAGGGACAACGTAGTAGATGAAGATCTCACCTTAGGTGGAGACACAGAGAGTTGGAGACCTCAACTATCTTAGAGAGCACAACTGGGGGCAGTTAACTAAAGATTGCACTAACTGGAGTTGCTTGCTTATTGAGGCCTTGGTTCAACTCGAACTGTAGCTTCATCTACGTAAGGTAGGTAGGTAAGCTCCAACTTAAAATTCACATCTCTCCGCTGATTTTGTTGTCGGCCGCAATCGCAGAGTTTATGAGCATATTCTTTTGGCCAAGCCCATTTCATTTCCTTTTGAATTTGGCCTTAGAGGCCAAAACTTATATTTCTGGTCTTAAGGAGCCAGTCTTTTAGAGGGTTTAAGGGCAAAGTATACTCGTATTAATCGAAATAGACTGCTATTGTTAAGAAGGACATATGAGCCTCCCAGGGAGAAGTGAGCTTGCGATTGGTGATTACATAAAGGGAATTCTCTTCCCAACTGACTACAGATATTATGCTTTAGAGTTCCCCTTTTGTCAGATTTGAACCCTTTCAGTAAAATTAGGTATTGCATACATCTGTGCAATGGCAAAGATAATTATAAGGCAATGGCGAGTTTCCTGCGCCATAAATCAGGATTAGTGTCGGAAAAACAAAACAAGACCTTACCCGAGCTACACCGACATATTTGTAGCTCAGGCCGGTAAGAATTCAAAGGACTTAGTCAGGGTCTTGGAAAAGAGATGGTGGCGGACGAGCCCTATATGGGCCAACGGCAGCGCTCACGTCCCGGAACGGGTTACTGGTTTCGGTGTAACTGACCCCTCGTCCTAGGGGCACTCAAAATGGAACTGGTCCTCCAGGTTGGGGGTTGTGCCGCCGGGGTAACTGCTCGGCCATTTAAAAAAAAACATAAGTTACGAAGCATCAACAAGCCTCGGATATGGAAGGATCTACTTTTGACAACCCACGCAAACGATTTAAGGACAATGAGCTTCGGATATGCATGTGGAATGGTAGACCCCTTAATAGACCACGTGCAGCCGAGCAACTAGCGGAGGCCCTAGACTGCTGCAAAGCAGACATAACCGCCATCCAAGAAATGCGATGGGATGGGCCGGACAAAAAGAAGATGAAAAATTGCGATATCTACTACGGCAATTGCAATCGACGGCAAAAGCAGCGCTTATTTGGATGCGGATTTGTTGTCGGAGGCAGACTAAGACAAGAAGTCCTCAGCTTCCGGCATGTGAGCGAGCGCCTCGTAGCAATCCGCATCAAGGCTAAATTCGCCAACATTAACCTTATATGCGCGCATGCCTCCGCAGAGGAGAAAGATGACGACATAAAGGATGCCTTCTATGAGCTCCTTAACAAGACCTACGATGCCCTAGCTATGACATTAAAATCGTCCTCGGTGATTTTAATGCAAAGCTAGGATGAGAGGGTATCTTTGGTGGAACAATCGGAAAATATAGCCTCCGATAACGGATTCAGGCTAATCGACTTTGCGGCGGGGCGAAACATTGTCGTGGCTAGCACGCGGTTCCCACATCTCGACATACACAAGGGGACTTGGAGAACTCCTGATCAATCCAGTATTATGGATGTTCGTACGTTCCGAGGAATCAATATCGACTCGGACCATTACCTTGTTGTAGCCAAGGTATGGTTGCGGACATCCCAAACTACGCCAAGACAAGCTAATGCTGTGAGGAAATTTGACGTCAGACGGCTACAATCGCAAGAGATCGCCAAGTCCTTTTCCGATCGTTTCCGATCGAGTGTCTCTTAATCTCTTAAGAAGTCCAATGCCGCCAGCATCAAGCATCGAAGACCATTGGAAACACTGCCAAAAAGCCATCAGAGATGCCGCTTCTGATGTGCTGGGTTTCACTCGTCCACCACAACGAAATTCCTGGTTCGATGATGAATGCTGGCAAGCACATGCAGCTAAGCAAGATGCATATAACGCGGCGCTGCTTAGAAAGACCAGAGCTGCTCATGAGCTCTATGAGCGGAAGAGGAGAGACGAATACCGGCTTCTTAGTAGGAAGAAGAAAGAGCATGAGAAGCGCGCGATCGAGGAAATTGAGAGATGCTACTCCAAGAATAAGGTTCGGAAGTTTTACCAAAAGGTAAAAATAACATGCTGCGTAAACAAGCCCCGAACCGAAGCCTGTAGAGATGAACAATGGAACATCGCAGTAGAATCGCAGTCGATGCTGAGGATTTGAAAAGACCATTTCTGCAGACTGTATAACGGCGATGACGAACCAAATACCGCCATCAGGCCGAATGAACCTTTCAACCTGGACGATGTAGACTAACAAAAGCGTCCACCCGACCTGGATGAAGTGAAGATAGCTATATCGAAGCTTAAGTCCAACAAAGCTGCTGGAGCAGACGGCCTGACTGCCGAGCTCTTCAAAGCGGCAGGCGATGACTTGGTAAGGAGCATACATCAACTCATCTGTAAAATATGGTCGGACGAAAGTATGCCCGATGAATGGAACTTCAGCATTGTTAGTCCGATTCTCAAGAAGCACTATCTTCCAAAAGTCCGTCCAATGAGGGAAAGACCAAGTACATGCTGTCAAGCAAAGAGGACAACCAACACCGACGTCTCGGACAGAACGTCACCCTCCACAGATATAACTTTGAGGTAGTTAAGGACTTTGTCTACCTAGGCTCCGCTTTAAATACAGACAACGACACCAACTCTTGCCAACCGCTGTTTCTTTGGGTTAAGAAGGCAATTGAGTAGCAAAGCCCTCTCTCGGACAACAAAAGTCACCCTTTATAAGACCTTAATAATCCCGGTCTTGCTCTATGGCGCAGAGGCATGGACATTATCAAAAATGGATGAGGGTGTTCTTGGTTGCTTTGAGAGAAAAATTCTTCGGGCGATCTTCGGTCCCGTCTGCATTGACGGTGAGTGGAGGAGGAGATACAACGACGAACTGTATGGACTGTACAGCGACATGGACCTAGCCAGAAGAGTGAAGATCCAAAGACTGAGATGACTGGGTCATGTAGAGCGCATGGACACCAATGCTCCGGTCCGAAAAGTCTTCGAATCCGCCCCCGAAGGACAGCGCAGTAGAGGAAGGCCAAGACTCAGGTGTCGCACGCAAGTGGAAGAGGACCTCAGCCAACTTAGCGTGCGAAACTGGAGGCAGCTAGCCAGGGATCGAGCTGGCTGGAGAAGTTTGTTGACTGAGGCCTAGGTCCGACCCGGACTGTAGCGCCAAAAAGTAAGTAAGTAAGTAAACTCCAGATGGAAGAGAATGCTTTAAACAAATTTTAAGTCTGAAATTCCCCCATTTCCTCAATTATATTTACAGAAATATATGTATACTGTTTGCTTCTGCTCAGTTTAAATTTATTAGCTCTTAATTGTTAATCGTCGACTACAAAACAATTAATTTAGTTGTTTACAACTATCTCAACTAATTTCCGCAGTGGCTAGTTTTAACTAACCTTGAATTTACTTACAATGGGTTGTTTGCAGCCTAATGATTAATATCTAAACTGCAGATAAAAGTCACAATTGAATTATTTAGTTGGTAAAATTTAATTGATTAACAAATAAGTTACCAAGCATAAAGTCATCATATCACCGATTCAGCTGTACACATTCATATTATGCTTCGTCTATAGGAATGATAAACATCCAACAGATTCTTCTAGGAATTACGAGCATTCTTTTAATGAAGCATAAATAATAATCCCAATTAGGTTTTATGATCATAATTAAGCACCTACCCACCCGTAAATGTCACCATTGAGTACTTGGTTATTGCGAAATTTAATTCTGATAATTATTTCCAATTTAGGAGGCTTGTAAATTTAACATTTGGAATGCAAGCAAACTCTTACCCAAAAGCGAGTACTACATCCAGGCCAACAAAATAAGGTCAGCTGACGGTCAGCGTCGTTCGGCCGTGTAGCGTAAAACTTATTGTGTGCACGTGATGACATAAATTTCAAATCAAATGCTCCAACAGAATGTCCTTTGCCTAGGCTCAAGCTCACGTTATACATGAAAATTGCTTCGAAATTGTTATTTAATAGTTTCGCTCATTAATATGCAGGTCCACAAAAACGTCCTTGTGCAAGTACTCCCCCATGTCTGTGCATTTGTTGCTACAATTTTGGGATTGTTTGCCACCCAAAAAAAATAAAAAATCACATCGTTGGGGCAACCCCCAAAACATTCTTCCCCTCATCCAATTTACGAGTGAAAATTTATCAAATCGCATGATTTTGTCGAGGACAAGAAAAGAAAAAAAGGAAAACAACAAATCCTTTTACTAAAACAGATTTAATCAAAGGCAACTTATGAATATTTTATCCTCATTCAATTTCATACCCAAGTTCATCGACGTTGACGTCGACGTCGACGTCGGTTTAGGTCGTCTGTGGAATTCTAACTTAGCTTGCAGAAAATCCTACTAAAGACACAAACACATCACACCTCTGTGTGCATAAATTAATAACTTTTGTTTGTTTTGTATATCTTTTCAGCTATACCTATCGTCTATATCCTGGCAATAGTGCCGGGTCTTATGCCTTGGGAGAAGGGATATCGGTTTTTATCCTTCTGCCATGTTTTCGGTTCGGTTGCACCATGGTGTGGTAGTTTCGTCTACCACCTGTTCATGAACATCGAGAAGGGCGAGAATGTCTATTATCGCCTCCTGAAACTGGATATGGTCGGCATTTGGGTCAGTCAAAGCTTTGGTAAGTACACCTAAACAAATAAGTCTTCCTCCAAATTATGTAGATACACATATCTTTATGACTTGTTTTCAACAGTTACAGCATTATCAGTATCATTCGCCGTCGAAATTTAAAAACGAAATTCAAGTTTCCATTTCAATTAGCTACAAATGCAATATTAATTTCGATTTCAATTTAAATTTCAATATAATTAGTGATGAGCGGAAAGTGAGGTTGATTCGATGAAAGTTTCATGATTTCCAAGTTGAATGGGGTGGTAGGATACCTATCAATATTAGGAACATCCAATTACTCAATCACTTTTATGGATAATTTAAAATATTGATATTCGAAGCTGGTAAAACCCAATTAGTGAAACTTATTTGAGAGTGGGGTGTGCTATCCGTAGTATGATTGTATGAGCCTAAATTATAACACAGCTTGGTAGCCATTAGAGAGTCATAAACCTAATAAATATTACAGAGTCTATTAGGGATTCAGATTGTTGGTAAGGAGGGAGTCAGCCGTTGGGTTGTTGGATAACTGACTGACTGTAATGTGATTCAATTCGATAAATAGAGGAAATGAGAAAATCTTCGACACTGATGGGGTTTCCATTTCGAATAATTACAATTAGTTACTCTTAATTGTATTGAAGGGAGGCCATATGGTAAGCCCTGTTGAAGTTTGGTGTTGGAAGGAAGTTGAAAAAAACTTAAGCACAAGTATAATTAAAGAATTGTAATTTTTCAACACACCAAAGCCCTTGGATATGTATGCTTTTAAACTCTAAAGGTCAACGGCATAGACGTCTATAAAAATATCATATCACAGGTGGAGGAATCGCCCAAAAGGACAGTCGGTACAGTCAGCATAGCTTTAATAGAACTATGTAGCAATGGTTTCCATAGATACACATACGTTTTCTGATAAATATAGTATTCGATGGCAAGTGAGCTTTTAATAGGCTTTTACATTCCTAAAATAAAATAGTGAGGCCGATGATCAAAGTTGGTTGCATGTTCTCCAGTCATGTCTAATTTAATGACTTCACACTAGCTAGAAATGGATCAATTGCTGCATCACCGTTTCTAGTCAGTTAGATCTACCTTATGCGCATCCCCCTTCAGAGCTTTTGCAAAATATTCGAATCCCAGGTCTAGAGAGAGAACCATTGTAGTGTCGGAATGCTGGTGTAGCGATGGGGGCGTAAGAAGTCTGATTTTGACAACGGCGGTTCACACAACCTCAGCGAAGTTACCAAGAGGACCTAGCTCTCCAGAGGAGGATATTGCAATCCAATAAGCGAAAATGAAAACTAACGCCATCTTCTACAAAGTGCTACAAAGAACAACCACAACGCTATGTCGCTATAAAGGACAAGGATGACAGCATCAAAGACAAATTCCATGACCTTCTAGACCTAATAGTGACAACTTCTTTGTGGTCGAAGATCCGCAGGAGAAGATCGAGGCTATAGGAGCGACTTTCCAGGAAGTGTACAAGACGAATCACACTATTGGCTCGAACTACGACCTGGAAAATCGAGTCAATTTCCACCTTCGAAATGAAATAATGAACTGGCTAATCGAGAGCTCGGGTTTCACCCAGTTCAGTGACGAGAATATGGCAAATAATTTCGAAGGAAGAGCTTCAAACGATATTTGACACAATTAGAAGTAAGAAATCAGTGGGAACCGATGGAATACCGAACATTGTCCTTCCACATCTCCCACTAGAAGCGGTGGACATTTATATAATCCTTTTTAACAATTCAATGAATAATGCACATTGCCCAACGCATTGGAAAACTGCGGTGGTACATCCCATCCCTAAAAGTGATAAAGACACCTCCCATCCGGCGAATCTCCGGTCGATCAGTCTCCCTCCAAACATCAGTAAGGTTTTCGAAAAAGTTATCAATAGAGTCGTAACTAAGTGGGTTGAGGACAGAAATATACATAGTTCCGGGTAATCAATTCGGTTTCAAGGCGGGCCATGATGTTATTCATGCCGCGTCTAAACTTGTTTCTGATATCCAATGGAACAAAGCTAAGAAACAGTGCACGGTTGCCTGCCTGATAGACTTAGAGAAGGCCTTCGATACCGTATGGTTAGAGAGACTCTTCTAAAAGTTGAACAGACTGGTAAACCACTGCTGTATATTCTTTTCAACATGCTCACAGATAGACAGTTCATCATGAAGAATGGCAATGTGACTTCTACAACATTAAAAACGGTCTGCAACAACGTGCGGTCAATTCGCCAATCCTTTTCAACATTTACACAAGTGATCTGATAGGTTCACTTCACCATGCCATAGCGTACACAGACGATTTAATCGCGAACAGAAGAGGTCCAAAGATCGAGGTCATAAACATTCTTTTGCAAAGTGACTTCAATCAAATTAATCGATATTGCGACGACTAGAAGTTGAAGATCAACTTTCAGAAGTCGGAAACCTTTCTGTTTAGGACGCCATTGTCTTTGGCCTCTGTGGATACCAGAAAGAACTGGCGAAAATTTTTGATCGTGGGACAACACGGGCAGCCACTTGCTTGTCGAAATGTAGTCAGATACTCGTACCTTGGGATCTGGCTAAATCAATATCTACATTTTAACAGGCAGCTTGATGCGACGGTAAAGGTAATCTGCTTCATGCCCCTTATCCGGCCTGTGATTGTATTTGGTTGTCCCGTGTGAGAGCAAGTCTCTTGGAAAAGATTCGGGTGTTTGAGAGGGCTTGTCTTGGCCTATACAGAACACCAGAGTCTGAGTACATGAAATACTATCCCAATGAGGTCTTATACAATAGGGCGAACCTAATTAGAGTGGACAATTTTGTTATTAAGTTGACTCGAAGACTCATTGCAAGAGCAATGATCTCGTCGAACAACCTGATCTCTGGGGCTTACTACATGTATCACAAGACAGTTCGCTTTGACGGCTTTATTCCTCCAGAAGCGTTCCTCTACCTCGATATGAAAGGTCTGATCAAGCATAGATTAGCGGTGCCATTAATCTTTCACATTGCTCGAATAGCTGCGGACAGCTTAATTTAGACTCGATGCAGTCCCGACCAGAACTGGTTTCACAATCCTCGTCAGCTTAACTCCAGAGCTCCGTTAGCTATGCAAAGGTTCCCATGCATTCCTCCTGATAGTGCACTTTACCCAATTCGCGTGCACTTGATCCGGTGTCGAATAGCCTGCTCGTGCATTCGTTTCCGTGGGAAACTCAACAGACCAATTATTTGCTGAATCAGCTGGAAACCTGTTTGTATCTGTTGGAACAAGTTATTGGGCGTCGCATATCGGATTGTGATAACTTAGCATTCGGGTGATTTCCCTTTCAAAAAAAAACAAGAAATAGTACCTATACAAAAGATAGTTTAAGTAGGCTAAGTAGGTTACGTAGATTAAGATTTCTTCTTCTTCTCATCCTTTTATTAACCCTTTCCTCGTTATACGAACTTATGCGTTACGAGTTTCCCATTTTTACTGCATCGCTGCTGCATATGAGAATTACTGAATTGAATCAAATAAATATGCATTTAAAATAAAAAAAAAAATAAATAAAGACCCAATAGTGAAGCAGCCATGTTCCAAAATTGTTTTAGGAGATCTTAACGCAAGAAAGCGGTCTTAGAGAAGTCCATCGGGAAGCACAACCGAGTAACACCATGTCCATTATTTGACTCCATATTTCAGAATGTTAAACGGGTCGTGAACTTATATAAGTCAGCATGCGATTCCGAAATCTGAACATCCTGATCAATAAACTGCCAACCATATCATATTGCGGTCAATGGCAGACACTCCCTCAGAATTCTGGATTTCCGAAATTTCTAAACAGCTCACAGCAACTCGAATCATTGAACTGTTACAGACCGGGTACAAAACGTGGGCAAGTAGGACTGCTAAGTTCTGCGCTGGAAATTTTTTTTTTTTTTTATAATTTACGCGCGCCTCAAGGGATTTTTATGATACCCTTTTACTGTCGCCATGGCGTGGGCGGGGAAAGATAGAAGCAGGAGAAAGGAAAGTTGTTGTGATGTAGTGGTTTGAAACTCAGGTGTATTTGGTTTCGATATTGACACTCCAGGGGTGGGAGTCCGAATAGGACGGAGAGTTTTTCTTCACTCGGAATGATTCAAGGTTGTAAATTTTAATGGTTGTTTTGTGCTTAAAACTCTACAACAGCCAAATCTACATGTCAGTGTTATGCCTTCACACGCAGATTTTTCTGACTAAGTTCTAAGTACACAATGAAAAACTTATCATGAGTAGGATTCGAACCTTGAACGTCCGAGTGAGAAGCGATGGCTAGTACCACTACACCATGGCCACACCGTGCAATCGGAAGAGATCACACGAATCTTTGCCGAATGCGATCCGCTCAAGGTCTCTCAAAACACTTAACTATAGACCACAAATCCGAATGCTGTCAATGAGCCGTCTGGGAAGCAATTTCTCATATGAATGGTTGCAAAACGAAGCTAGAACAAAGTCTTTGCAAATGAAGGACGAAAGCTGCTCGTACGCACGAACAGAAGAAAAGAAGGGATGAGCATAGACTTTGAAGTATGAGCCCGGTTTGAAAGTTATGAAAATATTTCATCGAAATGTGTAAGGTCAATTAGCCTGAGTCCTGAGCTAGAGTCGTGCGAAATATGTTTCCAAATGTGTTGTCAAAAGTATTTTACTTTCCTATTTTGTCATTAACATGCCCATTCGGGTGTTCAAGTTACGAGTTTGTATGAGTTATTGTGGGCAATTGTCTATTTCCTTGCAACGAGTTGTTTCTGCTCTCAAAAGCAAACACTATTAGGTCTCCAGGTTGGGGGTTGTGCCGTCGAGGTAGCTTCCCTATTACGTAAAAAAAGATATAGTTTTGAAGGAGACATTAGCCTCGGAGACTCCCTCTTTTATGATCACCATCCTGAACGTACACACACTGTACACACCCGATGGTGCTCAAAACTTTCATATGTTCTCACGCGGCAGATATTGTCATGATCCAGGAGATATTTTGGATAGGATCAGGTTTGCAAAAATGGGAACAACGCTAAAGAACCTTCTGGATGAAACAAACTGAGCCTGACCGGAGTACGAATACTTCAAAATCATGCTATCAACAAAGAAAGAAACATCTGATCAACGCTTAGAACAAAACGGAGTTAATCTACCTCGAAGTCAACATCAACTCCACGAATGACACTTTAGTGGAGATCTGATCTGGGAAATCGCTGCTACTCGTACTTCGGCTTGGATAAACGAAAGAGTTCAAAAGTTTTATCTCATAAAACCAAGTTTAAGCACTATTAAATATTGATCCTGCCAGTTCTCCTTTATAGCGCCATGTGCTGGACGATAAGCAGGAAAGGAGAACAGATACTAAACTCTTCCGAGGGAAAAATTCTTCGCGGATATTTGATACCGTGTGCGAGGAGGGCGAATGCATAAGAAAATACAACCGCGAACTACAAGCTGTACCAAGATTTGCATGAGGCTCTAAGAGCTAAATCTCGTCGACTACATCGAGCGAATGGACAATAATGCTCCAGCGACGAGAATCTTCGATTCTTAGCCCCAGGGCTTGAGACGACAAAGAAGGACAACCCACAGTTTTAAAGATCAAGCCTTCACGGATGCCAGACCGGTTGGTCTGGATAACTGGAAGTAGTGTGCCCGAGAGCGCAGACGATGGAAATCTGTACCCGTTAATCAAATTAATTATAGCAATCACCATCGTCTCTAAGCTTCTGTTGCCCGGCCCACCTTATCGCACATCGCATGTTAGATGACAGCGACATCTATTTTATAGTGGGTTAGGACCTTAAACATTGTTCGGCTGCACGTAGACTGATGAAAATCCGGAAATTTATAATGGGTTTTCCAATAAGGACTTGACAACTTTTTTTTTATATAAAACGCAAGCCAAATTTCAAAAACTTTATTATCGGCTTGAAGTACAATCAAAAAATTTATGAATGTAACTCGACTTCGTTCAAATGGCCACCGCGGGCACGTTTGCAGCGATCGATTCGTTGGACCCAATTTTCAACGACTCGGCCACACATTTCGGCCGAAACGGCCGCTATTTGGAGTTGAATGTTGGCTCTGCACTCTTCCAACGTCATCGCCTTGTTGGCATAAACCAATGACTTAACGTAGCCTCACAGAAAATAGTCAAGCGGCGTTAAATCGCAAGAACGAGGCGGCCAATCGAAATTCTCCATCTTGGCGCATCTTCTCCAGAACCCAATTGGAGAACGTACGTCGCTTTAAATGGTCCATCGGCTTCAATTCTTGAGTCAACTTGATCTTGTATGGGTGCAAACCAAGATCCTTACGGAAAATACGCCATAATGTGGTCTGAGCGATGCCAATTCTTGAGAACGCCGTGGAATTGACTGATTTGGATCGTTTGCAACGGACGCCTGAACGGCAGCGATATTTTCGACAATTCGACCAACCCATTGTCTCACTGAAACGTCAACATCACACAACGAATATGTAGGCTCAAATTTTTGCACTAAACTTGTTATTGCCTGTCTACTAGGGCGAGAATTACGACCGAAAATTGGAATTAACGTTCTTACTCGTAATGTTGCAGTCACCGACTCCGAATTTCGGTAGAAAATTTTCATAATTTGCAGACGTTGCTCGTTCGTGTACTTTACCATGATGAAAATGTTGAGTTTACTGAATAAATTGACAGTAACAGTTTGATGATTAGTGAAAGAGTGCGTTCACAAATTAAATTCAAAGTTGTCAAGTCTATTGGAAAACACGATGCATGAGTAGTCAAAATCATTGTCCGTTTTCGTATGCTGGGGTCGTCAAGAGTGAGTCCATTTATATGAGAGGCAACGAACCCTTCACAACGGCGATTTACGCCACTCTTATAGCAATTTATTGTGCAACATGAAGTAAAAGAGGGTGAACAGAGGAACTTGTTAGACTAGGTTTTGTAGGCAACTTTGTAGGATCATTACCAACTTAGGAATCAGATCTTCGGAGTATATATATGTTGTTGATTTCCTCCGGAACTTGCAGGTATTGGATAGTTGGACTTGTATGAGAGAGAGTATTTCAAAATACTTTTGTTCTTTCTCCCCCCATTTTCTTCCATTTCATGATGAGTTTAGTTGCAATCCCAAGCTCATTCTTGTTTCCTACTCTTAATTTTGGAGGCGGTGATTGCTTTTTGCGATTGGCGATGGCGATGGCGATGGCGCGATAGTTAGCTCATTGGGCAATCACGCAGACAGTCTGGGTTCGATTCCTGGCTGAGTCACCAACAATTTTTCAAATCGCCATCACCCTTTCGGCGGGCAATGGCAAACTCCCGAAAGTAAAATTGCCTACGAAAAAGCTTCTAAAGAGTGCCGTTCGGACTCGGCGATAAACCGTAAGCCCCGCTCAGATGTGACAAAAATGACAACATGAGCAACACAAATGAGCGTCAAGAAGCCATGGCCCATACCGGGCTGCCAGCGCCAAAGTGTTTTTTTTTTTTTTTGATTGCTTTTTGCAGGATTCCAGAAAATTGATCCTGCAATTGCTTGGGGTGTCATGCTGGAAATGGTTCTTTGATATCCAATGCCGAGTTATAATGAAACCATAAATAGGTTAGGTAGCCTGCTTAGCACAAAGGCTCCTTGGTAAACGTCACTTGGCATTTGTGCCAAGTTTTCATTAGTTTGTGTCAACTTTACGGTGCCCTGACAAGAAGTAAGTACATACTATTCTTTTATATCGTATTGTAAAGACGCAGTATCCAAAATTAAGTTTTCGATTGATTTGTGAGTACGCAGCAGGCGCCAAGTTTTCCTTTTGACTCCAGCAATCTGGTACTTAGTCAACAGAATAAATCATTTTAAAAAATTCATAAATTTCTTCCGACAAATTTACATAATTAAGTTTCTCCAATTTTCGAAAAAGAATAAGTGAAAACCCATTAGCCGAGCACTATCTGTAATGAAATTCAGATTTGGGCAATCAATAACCGATCTACTTAGCTTGACAAAACTCTGTTAAAGTGTGTCACACATTTTTCTTTAAAAAAAATAAAATCAATCTTCTCTAGAATTAAGAACTTGTTTTGTGTATCTAAACCTCCTTCGGCAGCTTAAAATCTGTCGATGACAGTAAATAACGTAACAACATGTAGGTCATGGGCTGTGCAGAGCGATTTCAATTCCCATTTCCAATTACACAGATGGCACCCCGGATATCAATTCGCAATTGACCTGAATTCAAGGCAAATCTTTTTTCGTACTTTATTCGAAAGTTGTGCGCCAAAAGCACGTGAAGGGATATGAAAACAAAAAAAAATCACCACATCGCATTCGCTTTCGGATGCAGTCATATTCTTTTTGAAGACAAAACGTTGGCAATGAAATTCTTAAGTATGAGGTTGCTATACCAACGTACGCGTACGTACGAGTACGAGTATATAGTAAATGCTTGTACACACACTCCTACGTACTCACTTGGGCTTGTACGAGTATGGTTTGATAAAAATTTTGTGGTGGCACTCCTATTCCTAATTTTGCCTTCGCATAAGGGAATTGATGGCAGACAATCTGAGAAAATCTCCTGGAAGTATGTTGCCATAAAAATTAATGGAAGACATACGCACACCCATACCCCCGAAAACAACTTTAACCAACGAGAGAGTGTGTTCCTTTTGTTTTCTTCTGCCTTTTCCTTGTTTCTTCTATTTGTTGTGGACAAATCGGAGGTTATTAATCAATCTTGCCACATCATAAGTTTTCCGGAAACAGTAGCTACTAGTAGATTGATAGATTGTATCTTCTGTACAATATTTAGATTTATTCTCTGTACTTATCTGTTGGAACCAGACCTATCCAATGCATCATCTTGGAGCTCAAGGTTTTTGTGGTATTTTCAAGGTCGCACTTGATTGTTTAAGTAAGGCCAATTTGTTGAGGTGGGTTAGAATGGATAAATATGGATGAATTCGAATTGTATGTAAAGGACTAATGGTATTTGTCGAACTGTAACACAAATTCACCAGGTAGGATTTTCATAAGATAATGTCAAAAATAAAAGATTACAAAAATCCAAATCAATAGCAGCTTGCTTGTGTTCTCTTCTGTAGAACGACAAGTGCATGGCCGGCACGTATGAGCCGGTCAAATATTTGCTGAGTTGAAGGTGCCGGAATCCAAGGTAGACTTGGAACACACGTCACTTAAGTTGTTGTCTTTCTGCAATGCGCAGTTTGTCCACAGTGGGTTTGAAAACTCGCTTAATCAGAGCACTGATTCATTCGCTCTACATGTGCCAGTCATTATATTCAATTGGTTCTTTATTTGGTTTTAATGTATACAAACAAGTACTTCAACTTTTAAATATGAAAAATTAGAATTGAATGCAATACAATGGCCTTGCTCAATTCAAGCTTAAGCCATTTTGAGTTGGATGGATCTTGAAAATGAACAACGTAGACGTTTTGTCTGATCCTCCAGAGGGACCTCGCCCAATTACCAAGGCTTTTTCCATCAATGACGTTGTCTAATAAAATGCGGTCGTCGAGCAAAACTGTACTTATCTATAACCTCTTCAGACCTTTACTCCATTGATGGTTGCTATGATTTTTCTAGTAACAAGCTCCCGGTCACAAGACTTGTTAATTGGCAAGACCACTGGTAGTCCACACCAGAATTCAAAACACGGTACCGTGGGAGTTAGGAGCCCTCCGGACTTCGGTCCAACCGAACTTGTTGAGGTAGGCCTTGTAGGAGCGTCACATTTGCAGTGGTTTAAACCTAAAACGCAGGGAGGGCGCACTTGCTGGTCTCACCCGATGTACATTTGCGACAAGTACCGGGTGCTGAGACCCTAAGATCAGAGGTTTTAGATAGGCCTCGACTCATGCCAAGGGTGGAACTGTGCTCTTAACACATATCCGCATTGGTATTATCTCTAATGTAGGTAGGTGTTGGCAAGGCGTTACCTTGTCCCCATGGATGTATGGGTATCTCTTAAAATTGAGTCCACATGACAGGTGTTCACGTAAATCACACGACGTTCTGATCCTCCAGAAAAGAGACCCTTTAAACTGCGTAAACTACAGAGGCATCAGTCTTCTTACAAGGTTTTATCTGCGGTATTGGGTGAATGCCTGAAGCCATTCGTCAGCAACCTGATAGGTCCACAACAGTGCGGCGTCAGATCAAAAAATCCACCATCGACCAAATATTCACACTACGGCAGATCTTGGAGAAAGCCAATGAGCTTCAGATCGATACACACCACCTATTCATCGATTTTAAGACCGCGTATGACAGCATCTATAGAGACGAGCTATACAGAGCACTGTCTAGTTTTGGCATCTCTTCCAAATTTGTCCGCCTGTGCAGGATTACGATGGAGAATGCACACTGCTCCAGCAAGATCGGTATAGATCTCACCGAGACCTTTGATGTCAAAAAGGGGTTTAGACAAGGCAATGCGCGATTTCTTTAACATCATATTCAGAAGAATAGTTCAGAATTCCTCCGCAATCACAAGAGGCATAATCTTTCAAAAGTCCGTTCAATTACTCGCATACGGCGATGATTATGAAACCAGAGTGATGACAATGGCGCTTACCCGAGTATTTAAACAGAAGCAGCGAAAATGGGCTTAGCGGTCAACGAGGGGGGAGCCAAGTTTATGCTGTCAAGTAAAAAGGACACCCAACAATCGTCTGGGATTGAACATCATCTACGACAAAACGTTACTCTCGGGATATATAACTTTGAGATAGTTAAAGAATTTTTCTACCTGGGCTCCGCTATAAATTCAGACAACGACACCAGCGCAGAGTAGCTCTTGCCAATCACTGATTCTTTGGACTATGACGGTAATTAAATAGCAAAGCCCTCTCTCGAACAACAAATCGACCCTATATAAGACCTTAATAGACATGATGCCCTTGGCTACTTCGAGAGGAAAATTCGTTGAATGATTTTCGGTCCCGTCTGCATTGACGGTGATTGGAGGAGGAGATACAACTACGAACATAATGGAGTATACAGCGACACTAATGCATCCAGAAGAGTGAAGGTCTTATTTAGGTGGCACTAAAGTTCGGTGTTAAACTGAGCCTCAACTAATAAGCCTTTCCACTAAGCTCGGTCTCTAGCTAACTGCTTCAAGTTACGCACTCCAAGTTGGTTTATGTCGCATTTTACTAGTGAGCGCCACTAAGGTGAGGTCTTTCTCTGCTGTGTTGCCCTTCCGGGTTAGATTTGAAGACTCTGCGTGTCGGAGAATTTGTGGCCATTTACTGTACGTGTCCTAGCCATCTCGGTCGACTAATGTGCAGAATCTCGAGTAGGTGGATGTTGCTGAAGGCCCGTATAGGACGTCGTTGAATCTTCTCTCCAAAAGACCTTCTTCCAAGTTCCATCCCAAATGAGTTTGTTGAATACGCCAAAACCTTGGTGTAATCTTTAATCGGACTCTTAATTGGTCTACATATATTAATGCCACTATTGGTAAGGTTTATGGTGGACTACATGCTCTTTGGGTTGCACAGTATTTTATTCCTACCCGCACAAAACTCTCGTTGGTGAAAACCTTCTTCTACCAATCCGTTGTACTATATTTCTGTGAGATATTCTGTAGTCCAGACTATGAATCAAGAAGAAAACTAAATGTTGCTCGCTTCGTCTTTAGCAATATTTGAGCTAATAAACTGAAATTAATTGAAATTGAATCGTCACCGAATTTGACGGATCAGCGAGAGTTCTCAATCGTGAATCTATGATCTTGGCGGACATGCAAAAACTAGACATGGCTCTACAAGCATTCCCTGATCTGAAACCGTACGTATTGGGTTGTTGTTAAGAAATGTTTTCAAAAACAAAGATTGATTTACTAAAAATGAACTTGTTGCAGTTAATAGACCAATGGCGTTTATGACATCAAAGGTCGTTATGGACATTAAAGCAAAGCAGCCGCATTCTAAATTGTTTTAAGTTCAGGAATGCGCTTTATTTTTTTTCAGATTAAACATAGTATACCTGATTTTCCCTGAACCATCTTCCCCCATGTTTGCCTTGGGCAGTTACAGTCCGTTTGATAAGATCGTATACGGCAAAACTCGTTTGTGAAAACCGGTTTGGAAGAGGCATTTGCATTAGCAGATAAAAAGATACTTCTGCTAAGATGCTTTGAATAAAAAAATTTAAAGAGTGTTCAATTTTCGTCAGAAACGGAAGTATTTCAAAATGAGTGTCGCGTTTGCATCACGTTATGAAGCAGTATTCTTGTGCACGCATCCAAAAGGACCGAAAATTTCATACGGAGCAGCTGCTAAATACATGAAAAAGTGAAAAGCATTGTTAGTATTGGTGGGTGCACCGTTTTCCCCAAGTTAAAAATGTGGATGATTTGCCGGATCGTGGGTCTACGCCAAAAACAACAAAAAAGCAGGACAAAATGATTCTACGCGTGTTTGAAAAAAATCCTCTTCTATCGTTACGTGGTGGACAAGGGATTTTACGTAAAAGGGGTCTAAATGTGTGTTGTGATACGATACGAAGACGTTTACTAGCCAATAATGTAAAATTTCGAAGCACAATAAAGAAACCACTACTGTCAAAAAAACACGTAAAAAAACGTCTCAGCTGGGCCAAGGAGAATTTGGACAGAGATTTGAACAACGTTATTTTTTCGAATGAAGCTTCTTTTTGGGCATGGAATCCTATCACTCAGACCTGGTATACACAATCCAATAAATTAATCCAGCGGACCGTCAAACACCCGGCAAATGTGCACGTTTGGGGATACTTCTCATAACAAGGATTTGGCAATTTGTTCATGTTTACAAATAACTTAAACGCACCCAATATGGTCAAAATTTATAAGAAGGCTTTATTACCATCTGCCCAAAGGTGGTTTAAAAGAAGGAAAGAGAATTGGTTACTGCAAGAAGATAATGACCCGAAACATCGCAGTCGCAGAAAATGAAGTCGATGTGCATCGCGGGATGCAAATCCCATTGAAAATGTTTGGGCATTCATGAAGCTAAAGCTCCAAGGAAAGAAGATCTCGACGTTCAAACAATTATCACGAAAAATACGAGTCTTATGGAGATCTTTGTCTCAAGATTATGTTATTAGATTAGTAGAAAGCATGACTCGAAGACTCCAAGCAGTTATTGATAATGGAGGAGAGTGGACAACATATTAATTGGAAAGCATTCAAGTAAATAAACAAAATAAACCAGTACAATTGATTTTTTTTTATTATTATAAGTTTTTCTTTAATTTTTGTCGTGTACGATGTTATCAAACAGACTGTAACTTGGCCGCCTATTTGGATAAGTTGACTGGAATTCATAGTATATTTAGTGATGAAACGTGTGGCATTTCCTTCTTCATAGTTGGATGTAACTAGGTGCCAGGCCCGTAAACGCATTTAGTTGCTCGTTTGATATACGTTTAGGCCAAATAAGATGCAAATTCCGTTTCGAGATTACTAATTAAAAGACTTGTCCAGTACACTGGAGGTTTACCACACAAGCTGCGCTTTAGAACAGAGAACCGCTAGCCACTAGTCAACCGATAGTGCTGCTATATCGAGGTATATACCAGCTTGGAGAACCTTTCTCACTCAAAGGTTCGTTGCATCGTATTGCACCCGTGTATAATTCTATCATTTTCTTCATCCTGTTCACCATAAAGGAAGCAGATCGTGTGCTTATCTTTCTCCAACTTTGGATGAACTTTCTTTAAATTGTTATCAAATCAGCGGTGACAAGCCTTGTGTGCATTTAATAAATGGGCGATAATGGTCCAGGGAAGCACCATATCTCCAATCTCGATACTACAACAAGCATGTATCTAACATATGTGGTCGAGGCCTTCTCTCAAGGACCGAACCAACAAGGATGCCGGAACACTTTGATGATTGGATACAATTCTGACTGTGGTGGGGTCAGAATTGGGCTATTTGAGGCTCATCTATATTTATTGTTTGAAAAGTTACATCTGAAGGTCGTCTTTCATTTATTTCAAAACAAAGATATCCATTGCCTCTTTTTTTTTGACTTCAGCCTAAATAATTTGATGTGTCAAAGGAACAGCAGCAGTCTTCTATGAAGTCGATTCCTTAAACGCGTACATCTGCTCACTTAAACTCGATGCACAACTTAAATTTCTATTTCCAGGTGCACATTCTCGGCAAATATTCCATCAAAGTATCCATATATAATAGCTTCTCCAGAGTTATCCTAACAACTTAAACCCAAACATAGACTTGATTATTATATGTATGTACGAGTACTTCCACCCTTTTAGCAAACTTTTTAATAATTCTTCAATTCTGAGACGACAGCCGGAAGTATTTTTGAGAAGAACAATGAGAAATCTCCTAATGAAGTAAAGTTTGTGCGCTTTAAATTCGTCCTTTTGTTGTAGTTGTTGTTACTTTTCTGAAATAGGGATACGCTCTATGAAGCCTGTCAGAATGTGTTCTTTGTCTGAAGCTGCTTTAAATGCATGGAATATAAATTCTACGCAACGTGAATTTTATGTTTTCAATTCAACATAATACGCTGCCACAAAAGACATAATTCCATTTTATGAAATTTACGACAAAGGCTCCTGGGACGGGTGGTTTGTATGTAAATTCGTTGAAGACCTTTGGATGTTGGGTGAGTTTTCATTACAACTGAGAATGGTTTGAAATGTTTTCTGGAGATGCCGAATGAGAAAGTCAATATAACTTTCAAGCTTCACACAGCATCAGGTGTGAAGAGTTAATTTTGAAATCATAAAGGTAACTGTTGATATAAAGACTGAAATATGGCTCTAAGAAATTAAGGAGCTCTGCATATTTGGGTTTGGAAAAATAGGCATGGTGGTATGTAAGTTATGATATAGTCTGGAGAGAATTGTAGAATATTCCTACTGTGTGTAATTTTTAAAAACGTAGGCATGGACGGTTTAAAATAAAAATGGTGAATAAGGTTTCAAAAATAGGCTTTTATTCAACCTGATGTGAGCCAAAAGTGATTCAAATCGTCTATGAGGGCTTTAGACTCACCCTTAGGGTTTTTTTTTTGTTTTTAATTAATTTATTTTTTCCTATCATTGAGGATGATACCTTACAATATAAGCAATTGAGGAATAAAGAAAGAACAGGTCCATTCTTTAATCTATTAAAGATTGGTAGCGAATGACCCGCATATATACAAAAACAATGATGTGGAGTTTTTTTTTTTTTTGAGTTACTAAGAAAAAAAAGAAATTAAAATAATTTTACGAGTATATAACAAATTCAATTTCAAACAAGATTAACAAATAATAGATAATAGAAAACAATAGAACTTAAACTGTGTTCATAAACAAATTTTTGACTTGGGAAATATCCAATGAAAATAGCCAGATTTTTATTTTACTAAGAAAAGAATACCGCATTCTAAGCGATCTTATTTCATAAGGTAATCTATTAAATACTCGTAGCTTAGGTGCAGAGGCAGAATAAAAGTTAGAAAAATGTATTCTTTGGGAAATTGGAACTTTCAAAAGTCTGAGAATTAACTCTTAATCCATATGCATTTGAATTTCTAAACATTGTGTTGTAGCCACTGCGAATGAAAAAAACTTTTAGGACCTTATAGACATATAGGTGTTTCAAAGGCAGAATTTTTAGGTCGAGAAATAATGGCCAGCTACTTGTTATTCTACTTTTTCTACAAATAATTCTGACAATGTGTTTTTGGGCTATAAGTAATGGTTCCATCACATTATTGTAAGCTCCACCCCAACTTGTCAAGCCGTATTGAAGCTTCGAATTTATGATTCCATAATAAATACAAGTTAAAAGTTTCTTGGCACAGTGAGGTTGCAATAAAAACATTTTGCGAGTTGCACATCTCAAGTAAGCTTTTAATGCAGTCGCGTGTGTTTTCCAACTTAAATTTCTATCTATTAAAACTCCAAGGTACTTGAAAGATTCAACAGAATCTATTTTGAAACAGTTTGAACAACATGTTGTACTCGTATCTGCACAAAAGTTAACTTTTCCACAATTATGAGAGAACATTGAGAGTCTCGGGCAACCAGCTGAATGGAAATTAACATAAGTCTCAAGCAAAGGTGAATTTTTTAAGCTGAAAAGCATAAGCTTAGTTTTTTCGCTAACAATAAGTTCATGTTTGGCAAACCACTGTCTCAATCGCTGTAAATCACTTTGGATTCTAGCCACTGATTCAAATAAGGAGTTATTGGTGTAAGAAAAAGCAATGTCATCGGCAAAAGCTGTAATGTTTCCATAAAAATTTTGTTTGAAAACTGAGTTGACATATATTAAAAAAAGAATCGGACCCATAACAGAGCCTTGCGGAACTCCAACTTGTAATTCTAACTTTTCGCTAAAGACTTCGTTTATTTTCACTTTTTGAAATCTAGTTGATAAATAGGATTTAAACCAACTCAATACAGAATTTCTAAATCCAGCTTTGTAGAGTTTGTCCAAGAGAATTTTATGGTTCACCCTGTCAAAAGCCTTGGTCATATCTATAAATAAAGCCATGGGATTTTTTAGTGTTAGGATTTTAAAACCATCGCATAGCTCACTACAAAATTTCAAAATGGCATCTTCCGTCGATCTGCCTTCTTAAAAACCATATTGTTGGTGGCAAAAGAAATAGTTTTTGTTTAGAAAGGACATAATTCGTATTT
Source organism: Volucella inflata (assembly GCA_928272305.1). Classification (NCBI taxonomy): domain Eukaryota; kingdom Metazoa; phylum Arthropoda; class Insecta; order Diptera; family Syrphidae; genus Volucella; species Volucella inflata. The sequence continues at coordinate 208,489,887 of OV743716.1, forward strand.
TCATAGTTTTCTCAAAAAGTTTGGAAAAGGTTGGAAGCAAGGATATTGGCCTATATTGACTTACCGATTTTCTACAACCTTTTTTGTAAAGAGGAATTACTTCAGCCGTTTTTAGTCCCGACGGAAAGATACCATATTTGAAACTCATATTGAATATATGACACAACACGTCAACAATAAAAAAAGCAATGTGTTTTACAAGACAGTTCGTTAAACTTACGAGTATTATCTCTTTATAGATTTCCAATGGTGAAAAAGACTGAAAAACAAAGCTATTTGTTTGAAAACCATCATCTGTAATATCCGGATATGAGTTGCAATTGCAACCGGATGGTGAGGGCTTAGGTTGCAATTTCATTGCAACAGTGGCAAAAAACTTGTTAAAGGTATTTGCAATTTTTGTGGGATCGCGAATTAAAACATTGTCTACCTCAATTTCACAGGGGCTATCCCTACTGCTACCATTACCTAAAATACTGTTTACATGATTGCTTGATGGGAATTCTCTTGATCAACGGTGTCAGGACTTCGACGTTTCATTGACTTCGACTTCTTATGGTTCACACTTTTGCAATCAGTTTTGGAAACCACAGTTGCTATGGCTTCGTTTCAGTTGCAGGATATTTTTTGAAATATAACTTCGATATATTGTCTAATGATAGGATCAAGTTTCTAAGTGGGACGAATCTATTTGCTGTGTTCGTGATATGGCTTTGATGATTCGGTTAAAACTAGTCTTCCTCCTGTTAAAGTGTTCAGTATCTATCTGTTTAAGCTTTAACGTGGTTTTGTTCGCTGCAACTCTTCGTAACGTTTGAGCTACCATCGACTCTACTGAGATTATATTTGAAGTTGTACACGTGGCTGCAGTTTCCATTCCATTGAATTGAATGCAGCTAAATTAATAGAATTTATTGTTGTTAATACATAACGGTTGATTCTGTGATATATCCTTTTAGCTTGTGAAATTTTTATGGCCATTTGAATAAGTTTAGTTTATTTAGTAAACTCCTTTTCCAGCTGCAAATTGTCGATAAATAAGTGAGTGGATCGACATGCTCAGCGACCAAACAAATCTTTCCAAAGCTAGATCTGAACCGCTCCATGAGACGAAAACATCTTGGCGCCATTATAGGTGTCATCACCGGACACTGCCTCAGAGGTAAACGTGCAAGAAGGCTTGGCATGTTTACTAAGGAAGCTTGCAGAAGCTGCATGGATGAGGAGGAAGAGGCGACAATTCCTCACCTCCTCTGTACATGTCAAGCTCTCACTCAAAGAAGAAATCTTCACTTAGGAGGCTTCTTCCACAACGACTTAAGTGACTTCAGCAATAAAGACATTAAAAGTCTCCTACGCATTATTAAGAGCTCCAAATGGTTTCTGGAGCAGGAGGATCACAGATCCACGTGGCATCACAATGGGCCAATAGGCCTAAGTGGGTTGGTTTTTCAACAGCTATTAAACCTAACCTAACTTAGCCTAAGTCATTGGACACTGCATAGTATTGGCACCTGCATGAGAACTACCTCAATCCCAACAATGGCAAGAAGCTTATTTTTTGACAGGTCAACGAGCATCTAATTACAAATTTTAGCCAACATAATCTAATTTCTGACAGCAATCACTGCTGTTTTATTTTTCAATAAAAATTATTTGCTTGCATTGAATTCAATGATAATGCAGTGAGTTTTGCATTAGAGTTTAATTTTTCAGTGCCAATGCAGTGTTACGAGTATTTGCATTAGCATTGAATTCAAAGTGTATAACCTTTTCGTCGATTTTACCTTTACATCTTAAGAAACGAGCTATTCTTAGTCATACCTAGCCGTGGTATCCCTGTCAAATTGGTGAGATTGCGCTGAATAACAATGAAGAACGCACGCTGCTCAGTAAACAATCTTCCTGAAACCAAAAAAGGATTTCAGAAACGTTTACAACATTAAACTATTTTTTTACATATGCAGATAACATTGACATTGTTGGAAGAACTCAGTGAACTGTGATTCGTGCGTTTGCAAAGCTTGCGACAAAAGCGGCAAAAATGGATTTTGTCATGAACGAGAGCTAAACTTAGTCTATGCACCGAGTAGCGACAAAGAACATCGACGAAGCTAACAGAATGTCACAATAGACTATATCCCTGTGAGTAAACGACTTTGTATACCTCGTCACCTCTGACATAAATCTCTCATTAGAAATCAAACTAATAATTACTTCTGCCAATCTCTGTTTCTTCGACCTGAGATGACAAATGAGTAATAAGTCCTGTTTATGCACGTAGTGGTCCAAGATGGCTAGGACACGCAGGCCGATTGGATACCATCGCTCCAGCCTGAAGAGTCTTTGATTCCAATTCAGAAGGAGGACGTAGTAGAAAAATACCTCGCCTAAGGCAGCACACGCTTTTGGCGGGTTTTATTGGAGGCAGTTAGCCAGAAACTGCGCTAACCGGAGAAACTTGTTAGTTGAGAGATACAAGTATCCCTTGAACTGAAAACTTTACGACGGGTTCCCTAGAAAGTCATATTGTACCTTCGGATTTTTGGAACCGATTCGTAATTTAAGAGTGGCCGTTGTCATTTTGATTACGATACTTGAAATGGCCTATACTGTATATAGAGAGTTTAGAGTTTCCATCATTATAACTAACTTTCCAGTTGCTATGTGTAGAGTATGAGCGAAGAAAAATCAGTCTATTGTTAAATTGTTCGTTTATTTCTTTGAGCACTCTTGTTGTGGTCTGCTTCGATAACAAATTTTTATTGCCTGCTACAGTCTGTGCAGATGATTTATATAAGAGATGGTCATTGATGTAACAACATGGCTATTCCTTCACCAATCTCGTCCGAGATACTCGAAATACTCCATCAGTGTATTTTGCATCGTTGATATGATTGGAGAGACCTTTAGCGCGAAGATAAGGATACCGCAGGGTTTCTTCCTGTCTGTTTCCTTTGCATATTAGGGATGTCTTCAATGACATATCAGTGATTTGAAAGTATCTTGGTGATGATATGTGGACCTCGATATCTTCGTTTCAATTTTCGAGACTCACCTGTGGCTTCAGCCTCATTCTCCACCGAGTCTCCGAGTCGAACCCCACCTCTTGGTAAGTTTGGTTCTGCTCACTGCGCAACAGTGGTTCCTTTCGACGTTGTTCCATTTGAGCGGCCTCTACTGTTATACGTTCACCGAACTCCACCAGTAGATTGTCGCACAGAATACTCCGTGTTGTATATGCAAATAGGAGTTCCTGCACGTTTGTCCTCGTTGTGCAATTTCAAGCGGTGTGTAGGTCCCATTGAACTGCTTTCAGGTAATTGTCCCAGTCTCCTACCTTCTCATAGATTAGGACGGTGTGGTTGCACCTTGCTTCCTGACCAATAGCTCTGGATGTACTGGTAGCAGTTTCCATGTGCTGGATTGGATTTTTCTTTTTTCTTTTCTTTTTCTTCGCGACGTGAATACAGTCCGTCGGTCTGTGACAATTCTTGTTGGTGACCCAAAATAGCTGACCATTTCGATAAGAATGCTGAGAACTACCTTGTGATTTGTATTAACTAATGCAATGATGTATCACGCCCGCCTTTTTCATTTTGTAAAGGGACCAAGATGGTTGAGGTGCACTGTGTCGAATGCAAGGCGGACACTTTCTATAGGGTGCAACTCACGATCAGGTCTGCCACCACTTTTCTTTACGTAGGTACACTCCACGCACGATTTTGATATAATTTCTGGTGAATCTTCTTATCTTGGGAAGCATTTTCTCGTCGGGAAGATGAACGACATCTGCATAACACAGCTAAAGAATTCTCCGCTGTACCATTTTTGGAATTAACTACCTCTCGCCTACGCCTATCTTACGAAAGAGGTGATACCCTCTGACAACATAGTCTTTTTGCAACTGCATTTTTTAAGGCGTAATCTCGACAGCGTTAAGTGTTGTAATAATGACTCCCAACTTCTGGTCTTGCCATTGCACAGTAGCCACTCAATCTTTGTCAGAAATATGAATATTCATTATCAAGGCATCTTTCTCCATCTGACTTTCTTCTTCAACTGGTTGTCGTCCTAACGCATTGACGTGGGCAATCTTTTTTCCAGCCTGTTATATCTTTTCGTAGTCGGTTTTCTGCAGCGGCCCACATGTGGGAGGAATAAATTTCGCCTAATTGCTGGTTGCAACTATAGATTCACAGTCCCTAACGACTTTGAAATGTCTGCTAAGCAGGTACACTCCGAACCTGTACAAGCTCTCTACTATTGCTAGTACATCAAGTTCATATGAATGGTACTTTTTCTGGTCTGTCGACAGCTTGCGGCTGTAGAAGACCGCTAGACTTAGATAGTTGTCTTCTGCAGGAGTATTCCGAAAAAACAGGAAGACGAGTCAGCAGTGTGCACTTCATGGTGGATTGATGAGTATATGCTTAAGTTGCTAGACTGCTCCTTCTTGCCTTTCAGTCCACTCAAACGGATGATCGGCCTTTGTGAGATCTATCAATGGAGTTGCCGAATTTGCATAGTTATTGACAAATTTTTCGGAAAAATTCTCTGAGTCTAAGGAACTGCCGCACGCCATGGACATCTTTTGGCCTTGGAAAAGGGGTAATTGCATATGTCTTCTAAATGCTGGGCTGATGCACTTTTCCGCTTACTCGATAATGCTAGTCTTTAGAAAAGTGCCCTTATCCAAGTAAAAGGTTAGGCCCGATTCAGTTTAAACCTCAAGAAGTCTTTGCAACTTCTTCAAACCTTCTTCGATTGTTTTGCTGGGGAACACCATATCGTCAAAGTATATCAATAAATCTCCTCCTCGCAGGCGTGACATTCATGTAGGCTTGGAATTCTACTGGGGCATTGACCAACTAAAACGGCATGCGAAAGCCTTGAATTTCTGACTGCGTTCCTCCACACATATTTGGTGATAACCAGAAGCTAGGTCTAGCGTTATGGAGAAATCATTCCCAGACAAAGATTCGACTACTTTCATTCATTTTAAATCGACTTATGATGACTTACTGGCATTCATGTTTATATATACCATAAGCCCTTTTTAGTACTTAAGAAACCAACATTAAAGTTTTCATTTGTATGTACACTCATACGTATGTTCACTCATATTCAGTTCCTTAAAACGTGATAAAGATATCGCTACACCCAATTTAAGTCGTGGTAAAACAAACCCAGAACTTTGTCATTTGATCCTTATGAAATGCTCCATTATTTCCATAATGAGATGAGGCGTATCCATGAACTTTACCATGGTAAACTGTGCATAATTAAATAAGGGATCCACCATAGAGAATACTACTAAGACAAACCCAAAAGGATGATGAAATTTTCTCCATTAATTGGAGTAGAATGACTAAAGGTTATCTTAGTTGGATATCGAGAATAACTATTTTAGGTAATTTATAGATGAGTAATTATATAAGTAAGATCCATGCCAGGTGAAAGGATTTTAATTGTGTTGTGTAACTTGATTTTAAGTTTAAAATTTTCGGATTTCTCCTCTGATCTGCAGGTTAATTTAGAGACTCTCAACAAGTGTCACTGCTTTATTAGCGTCGCGTATTTAATCTGAATGAAAGGATAAAGTCTAAACTCATATATGCACTTTTACTGGAAGAGAGAAAGGACATCGGCAAGGTACTTAGGCAAAAAAAGCAAAGATTTACAAAAGTACAAAAGATGACCATTAGGATCACAGTATCAGAAACCTGTGCGAAGTGGATACTGGCTTTTGGTGGAAAAAGGTTTAAAAAAAACAAAAATAGTTCTTGTCTGTATCCAATGGCATAAGACTACATTTGCAAACGGAATATGGTAAGCAGTAACCAGAGCATGCTTTGGTTTGGCTTCGTCGTAGTTTTCAATCAAAAGTGATTATCCTACATCGCACACCCAGAGAAAGTACTACTAAGATGAACAATGCGAATCTGGAGAAATTTTTTTTTTAATAATTCTGATTATATTTTAAGAGTGTAACAAGCTGTGCATTAACGCTTAAAGGGAAGGAACATAGCGGTTGGCTTAGAAGTTCCATACGAGCGTGTATGTATAGGTAGATTCTGACATAGTGAAATAAAATAATTGGTGGGCATGTATTCTCCGCCACGCTCTTCGTCCTTCGTTTCCAACAAAAATCCTACTAAATAACTTGAGCTGTGGATAACCATCTTGTCTAAGCTTCCCTACGGTTTGAAGGATCTATTCTTATTCATATCAACGTATTCAAGGATGACTTAAGCTGATACTCATCAGTAGTTTTATTACAAAACACTTAACAAATCCAGGGAAAGTACCTTAACCCTTCGTCGGACATTTATGGCAGGCCTCTATAAAATTACATGCATTTGTATGGAGATACGTGCCACTTGCAAACCAATTTTTATAAGATGCATGTATGTTTTATGAGTTTCTTACCTTACTTAGTGGTTTAAGCATACGTTGAGCTAACTGTGGAAGTAAAAATAAGTCCTAAATATTTTTTGTTCGTTTGGACGAACCAGTGTGTTAGATAGCGTAAATTAAGAGTTTCGTCTTTCATCATTTTTGTTGAGTCAATCGATCCATTTACAAATGCCATAATATCCAACATGCTGCAAAACGCGGCAGTCCATAGTCTGGTTAGCCGCTTTGTTGAAAAATGCGCTATCATTTGATCCATGCAATCGATGCCTGCTTTATTTGCATTGTAGAACCAAATTGCTTCCGGCTTTTGTGCCTCGCCTTCATTCTGCCTTATTCTTTTTTGGACCGTAGTGGCAAATCGAAACCAAATTGTCGTGAAAACCAAAAAGTGATGAAAGCACAGGAAGTGACGTGACGGATGTTTTTTCATTTCTTTTGGAAGACAAGTTTTGCTGGATCGAATGGCTGTGACCAATGCGAGACCAATACCAGCAAGTCTTTTGGCTCCTTGTAGGTAATGTTGTGAAAAAATTGCCTGATACTATTGTTCGGCCAGTGTTAGGCGAGTAATCCTCATCTCCTCCGTCATCAATAGTTGGATCTTCTTCATTATCATCGTCAACATCATTACATCCACTTTGTATAGGTATATCCACTACTAAAGCTGATGTCAATCGAGAATAAAAATCAGCACTGAGATTTCTACCGTGCAATCGCATATTGTAAAAAAATTCAACTTCAACTAAAAAGGCAAAAATAAAGCGCGTAGTCAATGTCTTATTTGTCGCGAAAAATATGTTTTTATGAGCACTAACTTGTACTTCTTTCAACGTTCATTCAAAAACTGAACCGTATAAATTGAATCAACAGAAAAAACAAGAAACAAGCAATTAACACAAACATTAAAAAATAAGTAAAATTTTCAAAATGTATGATATTCAATATATATACATACAAAATATAAAGGTGTACAGCCAGATACCATGTGTCCGTCCGAAGGTGTATTTTTTTCTTTTCATTTTTTTGGCCTCTTCTAGGAACCCATTAGAATGGGGTCTTCCATTAAACGATAAAAAATTAAATTATAGGAAACTAACTGGAATTTCAAGTCGATAGCTTCATTAGAAATATCAGTAGGTAACGCTTAAAAATGAAATGTGCCTGGCCAGGTGTCCGACGGAGGGTTATACTGGTTCTCAGGGAAGTTCTAAGAATGTGTTAAAGATATGAGATCGAATATTCTATATAAAATATACATCCAAGCTAACTATGAACATCGAAGAAAAAAGAAGACCCGAAAAGAAAACTGAAAACCTCCTTCACTCGTCGAACAAACTCTTCACAGGTCTCTGCCGCTTGAGCACCGTGATTGTACGGTGAAGTTCAACTACCTTCCTACTCAACAAAGCTCTAAAAGTGGTTTTGATCACATTTTTACTGGGGTTCGCCAGTCATGCACCTAATCAAAACAAGTTTTAAGGAAGTTGAAGCTTTTTACCAGGCGGTGGCAACTTGTAAGCTTATTGAATGTTTCTGTATCAGTTCTACCATTGAATCTGTGCAATGTCCTGAGAAATGCTGCGCAGCGCATCCCAAATTGTGTAATATGACGATCAACCACGCTCGCTGTTCCTAAAAACTGGAAACTACATATCTCTCTGAAGCCTTATATCAAAATAGGATTAAGACAAGGTGATGTGCTGACATATAACACTTTTTCAACACCTTTATTCTAAATTTTACGAAAAGTGTAAACAAACACCAGAGGGACAATTTTGACAGCCCGGCACATGTGTTTAAATAGACTGTTAACATTGACATCGTGGGCAGAACTTAGCAAACTATCACTGGTGCGTATGCAAATATTGAAGTAGCTGGTGACAAAAAGGAACGTACATCATAGTCGAATCGGAGAGAAAGATGGACTCTGAGACAGTCAGACATTTTTTTTTGTCATCAGAAATCAAATGATTCTGATATATACTGTTGCCAATCCCTGTTTCCTCGGCTTAAGAAGGCAAATTATGAAATCCTTACCAAGAAACAGTAAGGAAAATCTATATAAGCCCCTGAAAATTCATGTCTTGTTTTACCAAAGCCTAATCGGAAGCGAAAGTTACTAAACTTCTTCGAGTGATTTTGGTCCCGATTGTTTTGACGGGATTTTGATGAGGCTATTTAACGCCGGAGTCTAAGAGCTGTACATTTGTTGCGCTAAATGGCCAGGAAATGTAGAGCGAATGAACAATAACGCTCCAGTCTGAAGAGTCTTTGATTTTCAACTGAGCAGTAGGGAAAGAGCTCAACTTAGATGGCGGGCTTGTTGGAGCGGGCCAAAATCAATAACTTGCTTATTTGACAGATTCTTATATTTGTTGATTGTAATCTGGCAGTCGTGAGATTGGACTGCTGTCGTCATCAGATGCAGATCTTGTACCATTTCCAAATCCTCTTCTTTCTCTTATGTCTAGAAAAGTGCAGTTGACACACAATTTCCCTGTGTGGAAGGGCTTAGCAATCAAAGTCCCTCATCATTAAGACGATGTTTCCATGTTGTGTTTTATTGAAAACAGTGCTCAGCTGATGCTGGAAAGTGCACGTTGTTTTAGATGACAGTTGCTTTGGAGGTTACACTGTATGAAGCAGTTCACTATTGTACACCACTTTCAAAATGCGAGTCTTTGAATGCATATCTTACCCCACTAAGTCGAGACGAGTCTTCACAGTACTCCTTTTGATCCGTTTGGATTCGACGATAAGCTGTAGGTCCCGCTCAAATGTGACAAAAATGACAACATCAGCAACACAAATGAGTGTCAAGAAGCTAGGCCATGGCCCATACCGGGCTGCCAGCGTTACAATAAATAAAAAAAAATCTGATGTTATAAGTGTTGTAAAGAGCATAGAAATGTCGATACAAAGGTCAACTTTGTGCTATTCAAAGGCTATTGCAGGGATTTTCAACAATCCGATTCCAGAAAAATATAATTTGGACAAAAGTACAAGGCATGAGATTCCCAAGAATGTGTTGTTTACGCAACATGTTATTTTATGGAAACGCTTTATTTAGTAATGCATTTAAGTTATGTATCCCCTTATTATAAATTTCGTTTCTTGCCGTTAGTAGGCTTGCCTTCAATACATTTTGACGATTGAGTCTTTCTTAATTGTTCTTCATTGTGGCACAACATAGACAGAAACAAAGATACCAAAAGAGATTTAAATGAATGGTGGGTAAAGAAGGAGTCCTGAAGGTGGTCGAAAGTACAGCCTGCATAACAATGGATTTTGGGTTTGCAACGGGCCAGCAATCGGTCTCCACATCACATAATTCATAAAGGAAATTGACTATCCCCTGATCAATTAACCTTCAACCTCATTGATCCCATTGCGATCGACTGTAAAACTACAACGACTCGGATCGAAACTTTGTTGTGACCGGGGTAAAAATTAGGATATCATAAAAACAACCAAATTTCGAGCTGCAACAGCAAGAGACCACTAGAATCTTTGCCAATTGCATCTCTCTAATGCTCTTTTAAAATTCCAGCTTCAAAAAAAAAAAACCATAGCCAATTGAGCTATCAGAGAAGCCAGTTCTAATGTATTCAGTGTTAAAGAACAGCCATAAAGATATCTATGATTTTATGGCTTATGTAGGCGTAAGCATATCAAGTTGTGCTGCATCCAAGTAGTAGTAGCTTAACGAAAGAGGAAGAGAAATAGTAAGATGTTACTGCGAAAATTATGTTACAGGTTTTATAAAAAAAAACAACGAACATGCCAATGCTACAAAGCCGGAATATAAATCTACAAAAGTAAACAATCATACTCAACAAGTGGTAGAGCTTGAACTTGATAAAGCTACTTTTACACCATTTTGTTATCTAACAATAGCATAAACTATTCATCCTGAATGAAGGCAGCATAATTTCCATCCTTGGACCCAGACGAACTTAAGGTAGCAATATAGAAGCTTAAGCTAATAAAGCTGTTGATGCAGTCGGACTGCTTGCTAACTAAGGCTCCTAGAGATGATCTAGTCGAAAATATGCACTCATTCATCTGTAAGACATGGTTAAAGGAAAGCATTACAGAGGAATAGAACCACAGGTAGAACTTTTTGACTGCGTCAACAATAGAGAAATAAGTCTGCTAAGAATCTGCACAGGAATCTTTCTGTCGTATTATGTGGGCATCTGAAACCATTCGTGAACATCATCATCGGCCTGGCAAGAACCATTGGCCAAAACTTTTTTAAATTTGACAACGCAGCAACGACAACAGTGCACAATTCTGACGCAAAATTCATTTTTTGGGCTTAAAAGGCCATTGAGTGACAGAGCCCTCTCTCGTCAGATTAAACTGCCTTTATAGAAGCCGCGCTTGTTGCTGGTCATGCCCTGAGCCAAAGACTTTGACCTTTCAGCTGGAAGAAGGCTTAAGTTAGTTTTCGTATTATGCCTAGTTAGAAGCTGTTAACAAGCAGTTTGAATCAATTAGTGAGTTTTCTGCAATCTTCTTGTTTCGACAATAGCAAAGTCACCTTCAATACCTAAGTAACATATGCAACTCATAATCTGACACACACCTTGTCAATTAGTGCTCGGAAGTACTGGCTTCCGCCAAGAGCCAGAATTCTGGGTAGTCCTATCACCATACTGTTATCAGGAAGGACTAATTGGTTCATTTCTTTCTACAAAGTCACTAACTTGGAAATTGTTTTTCTTTTTCGCTTCATTAGATAGCGACAACTTTGAAAATGTCCTCGACATTGTTAAACATCGCAACGTACTGCTGACATTGAAGCCATTAAAAGCGCTCTGAACACAATTGTGAACTCATATTTTGTCTACTACAGCGAAAAGAAACAAGATATGGTTACTATGTACGAGTATTTTATTTTTCTTTTTTATTACTCGAGCAGAATCGATATCTATGAAGTCATTAACGTAATTGTTCAACAAAGGCAGCATGAAATTTACTGAGAATCACCATCAGTCTTGCTCATATCTACATCGACTTTTGCAAATGAATATTTCGTCTGCCTAAGGGAATTTTCCTTTATTGATATCTCCACGAATGCTACCAATCGATTTGTCTGCAATTTAATATCTAATTTATAAAAAAATTAGCACAAATTTATTTCATTGAATTTGAAAAGATTTTTGAAACAATTTTCCCAAATCTTGATACGAGTTAATTGTTGAGTTGAGTATTTTTTAAGGAAATTTCGTGCAAAGGAAAAGTGCAAATCATGATATGAAAGTTTTAAGGAACACGACCAGGCGGTAATGACGCCTTGAGTCCTTGTCCATTCCCAAAAGCAATTTCACCATAAATTCTCTTCGAGTCTGTAAATGGATTTTAATAGCGAAGCAATTTTTAATGCGTTGCGTGCTAAGAGCTCGATAATAGCACTGCACGCTATGTTATTATTCATCACGATAGATTGTCATCGCACTTGTTTTCGTGTTGTTAATGGAAACAAGGAAGAAGGAACACTATACCTTCCAAGCATCCTTGTTTCTGAATTTTAAATATATGTTTGAGAATTTTTTTCGATTTTATTTACAGACACATGCAAGTGTCAATTATATGTTTGCATTCCACACTATAGCCGAACAAGACTCTGAAGTTTTTTTTTTTTTTTTTTTTTAATTGGACAACTAAGGCTTCATGGGTATACCACCGAGCTCGTGGTGGCGACATTTTTTTTGCTTGTCTTTGTGAGACTAAAGAGCTTACACAAAAACCTTATGTATTCTACTCCCTTTCAACGAAAATGATCAGCCATATCGGCGTTTAGTATCTGAATCTTGATGCGAGCGTAGGCCGGACACGAAGAAAGAGCTCTACGGAGTTCTCATCACTCTCCAGCAAGATTCGCAAAAAGTTGTGTCGTGTTTGCCCAGCATAGTGCCCTGTAACGATGCCAATGTGCCTTCTACAGTCTTTTCTACTACGAGAGACCAAGAGATAATAACTTAGATAAGTGGTGAAGACTTGGCTTGCCGGCATTCTTGAGGTTCATGCTATCTGCAGTTATGTTTATATGGAACCCAACTTCCAATGAGAGCCACTTAACATAGGGCACATACGGGTCGTAATAGGCTTTCTAATGAGGTTTACCTTGAAAGATCATCTGTAATTTCAATTCCCCCGATCTCAATGTGACCTTTAACCCAAACGAGGCTCAGTGATTTTAGCCTTCCAACTAAATTCAAAGATGCTTTGCATTTTTGAGCTTAGAGTGCTTAGCAAGTTTCTGGCGCAGCTTGACTGATCTTTTAAAAAAATATTCAGAAAAATTCTCATTCAAACCTTTAAATGGCCCAGGTATAGGTGGTATTTTTCCAGCCCTCATTCAATTGGATTTCCCTTTTTCTACAGTTTTTGGCTTATTTAGGCTTAGTTTCAGCTGGGAATACACTCCTTGCATCTGAATAGAGGCCAACGTGGTATTTATTCCCACGCCAGGCAATAAACTTGTGGAACTACCTAAATCATTCCGTCTGACATCGTTTTTTTATAGAAACTGCGAAGAGAATTATTGATGCCCATAACAGAAAGAACTTGCATGCCTCTACAGCCTTGTCAATATCCATATCAGAAAGATAAATCAACAGATGAAAATAAACAAGGGATTGAAAATGCGTACTGTTGTAATGAGATCGTACTGAGCGCCTGTCTTGTCGTATAGGGTGCGTTTGACAATACTGGATATGATTCCATATCTAATGCTTTGCACCATAGAAATATAGAAAAACGCACTATTAAGTAGATTAAACCGATGGTTGAAAGCCGAAAAATAACTGCGCCGTCAGGGCTTACTTCAGTATCAGTTTTAGCCGTAAAAGGATGCCCACAGGAAGGAGTACACTTGTCCCTCCTGTGGTCCTTTGAATTTGACGACCTATTTCAAAAGTTAGGTACTCTTGGCTTTAGCACAATTAGGTACGATGATTTAGTCATTTATGTTAGGGGCAGAGAAGCTAGCTTTTTAGAAAGCTTTAGAATGGTTCACTGAACAAAATCTTTCTATAAACCCCATCAAAGCTGTGATAGTTCGGTTAAACAAGAGCAAATATACATCTTGACCGAAATTCTATCAACGAAACGTTCGTTGAGTACTCCGGGGAAGTCAAATATCTTGGAGTAATCCTAGATAAACGGCTTAATTGGAACGCACATCGCAACAAAAAAATTACAAAACCAACTTAAGCTTTATGAGCCTGCTGGCGTATGTTTGGTATGTGGAACCTGGGAATCTGTTCAAAAATCACCCACTGAATCTATATTACTATGATCAGCCCCGTTTTAACTTACGCTTCTATAGGATACAACGTCACGCATGCTTGGGTATTTCCGGAGGCATGCGGACATGTCCCACAGTTGCCATAGAAGCTTTATTAGGATTAACACCCCTCCACTTGAGAGAATATATAAAAAAGTGGTAATTCGCAGTTCAGTAAATCTAGTTTAAACTAAAGAATTAGATCTTAGCAAATACCTGGAACTAAGAACTCTGTGCTCCCAAGTTCCAGAAGGACGCTATGCTTCAACAAACCGTTCTCTACGGAGGTCCCTAGAAGTGAAGCATGGGTCAGCCGGAACCCACCAAACAAAACAGCATAAAGTGGTATACGGCGGTTTTACAATGGAGCTAGGATCTACGGACCTTGCCGGGATATCTAAATTTCACTGGGGAAAAGCCCAAGTGTTTTTCAAACCGAATTATTTGGCATTAAAGAATGCGCCGCCCACAATAACAGCTCTGGTATCAAAAGCGTCTACATCCACATATTCACGGACAGTCAAGCAGCTATTTTAAACTCTTAGCTCGTACTCCAAATCAGTTCTACACAGCTTTAACACTCCAAACATTAAGCTTCACAAGCAAAATCAAATTGAAGGCAATTTAAAAGCCGATCAATTGGCAGGTGAGGCTCAGGAACTCTCTGTAATGGTCCTGAACCCTTCTCTGCTACATTTCCAAATCGGTATTAAATGTAGCTTTAGTAAGCTGGTAGCATACAAAATCTATATCACATGGGTCTTAAACAGACCAAACGTGCTATTCAGGCCTTCAAAGACACTGCTAAGGGATTCCCAAATCCTAGCAGGCATGATATCAAGAACGATATCACCTTAACAAAATCAATCCAGCCGACTCTCTAGAGTGCGGGCCAAACAACTGAACATATCCTATGTGATTGTCCAGCCCTCTGTGGAGTAAGAAACAGGATCTTTTTCAGGGAAAAATTGAGTTCTAAGGAAATAAGAAAATTCACTGCTGGAGCAACATCCACTTTATACGGAAAGTAAAAACAGGCGGGCAGTTAGGTTTAAGCCGATACAAGAAAACAAAAATTTTATATGTCTGTTCTCATTGGCAGTCTTTTCAATTTAAAGCATCATAGAGGTGAAAGCGGCATCCGTTAATGTACGGCAGACTAATCCCGTTTCAGGATTTTGTTGGAGTTGGACCTTCTCTCATCAAAATTCCGTCCACTTTAAGTGCCAGCTTATGTTGGTTAAAGTACCAGCTTCAGATGGATCTTATGTATAAGATATTCATCAAAAAAGCTGTTTCAGAAGATAGTTTTGACCTCATTGACAGACTTTTATCGGCGAAAAGCGCAACCTTTCTTGTGTCACTAACCTTATCCGGGTATGGTGTGTGCGAAAACCCGGCGATAGAGGGTCTGCCAGAAACGTTCTCCTTCCTCTCTTCCCTCTCCGGTATGAATAATGATTCAGTTTCGAGAATTTGATCGGTTTTAACAGATGTCAGTTACACTGATCTGTTTCGGTTCTCTGGCGCCGCTGGAGGGTTGTTACAAGAGTCTTCTTTTCTTCTTTAACTGCTTTTGAGATGGTAGTCACTTATGCCTTTCCTATTTTAAAATAGTTTCGAGGAGAAGATACAACGACGAAGTATACGCGCTGAGCAGCGACAGCGACTTGACCAAAATCGCGAGGATCCAATGACTAGGGTGACTTGATCAACTAGAGAGGATGAGCACCAATGTTTACGTCCAAAAAATCTTTGAATCCGCCTCCAAGGGTGGCGTGCGCAAATAGAAGGGGACATCAACCAACTTAGCGTGCTGCGAAACTGGAAGCAGATTGCTAAAGATCGAGCCCGCTGGAGACTCTTGCCGGTAGAGGCCTAGGTTTATGATTTTTTGTCATTGGCGTGGTTGAAGAGATCCTTAAAATCCATCTATTCACCGAGCGTTATCGAACTCGAACATATTTTAAGCGAGTTGATATATGCACCTAATCAAGCCCCACTATGAGCATTTGAGGTGGACGAAAATGTTGTCTTGGAATGTTAGTACTTTTTGTATTATATATTTTCATAAAAGGCTCTAGAAATGATCAAAACAAATGTTTAGCTTTTCTTCAGTATTTGTGTCCTGCTTTGGCAAGTACTTGTATCTTCTAGTTGCAGTTGTCAACAGTTTTATGCGGATGATTGTGTCTACACTCATTTGCATAAAGTATACACTTCCATGATACCCTCTCTCCTATAAAATAATAAATAAGGATTCAGGCTCATTTGAACGTTTGGGCGCCCGGCAGTTTTGTCTAAATCAAGGGACTGCCAGATATCTTTGAGGCTTTTGAGTCATGGGAAATGCATGCTAGCTATGGTTTCATTTAGTCGTAGCCCATTTCGAAGAAAGGTCATTCTACGTACAGCATGGTTTATATTTCTGGTAAAGGAGTTAACAGCAGCAATCTTTAGCGAAGCCCACTTTTTCCATTTAAAAAACGACCAAATATATAATCGTAATCATAATCTGTACATGAATTCCAAAGTCGCTTTTAAAATTCGAAGTTGAACTTAGTGAGCTATAACAGAGGCGTTTCAAGCAGCGTAGAAGCGATAATGTTTGTGATACACGGAGGGCGAATCAAATATATGCTGTCGAAAAAGGTCATTTGATTTTGAGATTGTTAGACAGGTCCTCATTAAAAACGACAATGCATAAAATTAAACAACGTATGATAAGTTAAAGACCTTTTTTCTACTTTGCAGGCATTGAAACAGGGAATTTACAGGAAAATGTCAAGCGTACCTAATAACTGGTTGCTTCAACCAGTTTGAAAAGTAAATTCCAACCCTTGGCAGTATTAGGAGCTGGAGGGCGGCATTGAAATATTCACACAATTGTCCATCGCAACTCTATGATGGATTAGACATTTACACCAGATAAACAAAAATGTTCCCGATGAGCCTTCGACTGTAACCCAGAAGAAGTTAAAAAACACTCTGTTGTAGATGCCGCGCATCAATCGAACAATACTTCAACAAATAGTTTATGCAAATGCGAGAAGTGACCAGGGCTCTATTGCACCAACCACTTATCACTAATCATAAAGCAAATTATCAAATTAGTATTTGTTTGCTGCTTAGTGTTAATGGTAACTGTTTCTTAAAAATAAAAACCAACTTTGCACTCGCCGCTAAGCAAAAAATGGGAAAGCCAATTATGAAGTAGGTTATGAACTGAGTTAAATTAAATTTGCATAAAGCGTCAAAAATGACCCGGAACCAGTCGAAGGAAAAAAACCAAGCCGTTTTAGAAATAGTGAATGCAAAAATGGTACGAGTAAAATTGATTTATTTTTCATTTATTTCGAAAAAGGGTAAAGTTTTTCCTCAGCATATTTTATTCGGCTCCTTTCAAAATAATGCATTTACCAAAAGAGAAAAAGAAGAGGTGTTAAAAAAGGCAAAATCTTTGGGCTTAATTTCGGCAAATCGCCGACTTTGGAAAAGTCGAACATTGGTAAAAGTTTTACATGATGCTAAAATTAAAAAAATGTTACGGTTTCGTTGTTCAAAGCAAAGCAAGAAAATATAAAGTGCTCGGTGAAATAGATGAGGCAATAATATATATTCTTGGAAGGGATTCTCCACTCAACCAAGGCTTCCAAAAATTAAACTGCAGCGAAAAGGAAACCAACAGATTCCTTAGAAGAAATTAAGAAAGACGGTTTTGAATCGGAGTTACATGCCAACAAATTAAAAAAAATTAAGTTTGAAAAAGAACAAGGACTGCCGCCATCTAAGTTCACTTTGGAATTCCACAACCTAACCACGAAGAGAGACGAAATGACTCTGGATGATGTTCTGACTTTAGATGGTGACATTGGCAGTTCTGAAATCTGCAACTGTACTTTAAGTAATTCCGAGTATTAAAAAATTAAAATTCACATACAAATACAATTTTTTTTTATATTTTCTCATTGGAAGAAATCCAACAAATTCTAAATATTAGCAGGTAATGCGTGATCCTCTTCATCTTCTTCGTTGTTGTCCCTCTTTATGATGTTTGCATTAGTTTCAGCAGTGTCATGTTGTCCGCTTTCTATCGTCTTTTTAGCGATGTTATGGAGAATAGAACAGGCAAAAACAATCTTTGCAGCAAATCGGGACCACAAACCATAATTACATTAATTGCATATTTACCATGGCGATTGACATATTGACTGACATGACATTAAACATTGGCGCATCTATCTCTACCATAGTTCCATCGACACATCCTGCTACTTGAAAAAAGCCGCCTTGGTTGAAAAACTCAGTTGCAATGCTATGTCAGAAAACAGACATTTCTGGCCATCGAATTGGATCATACATCATTTTACTTAAAATTGCGGTTGCCATCCGGTGAACAACTCTACATTCACTTGATTTGTGGATTCCGTGCATTGTGCCTATTCCGTAATATTGTGCTCCGATTCTGTATTATATACTCGTACATACAAGACAAGCCCTCTCAAACACCCGAATCTTTTCCATTAAGCTTGCTCATACATTGAACCACACGGAACACCCAAATAATAGCATGGGCCTGATAAGGGCCATGTAGCAGATTATCTTTACCCTCGAATCGAGTTGGCTGCTATAAAACAGTCTCTTTGTGAGGGCAGAAGCGCCTTTAGCTCTGGATAGAGCAGCATCTACATTTTTGTTTAAATACAGAAACTGATCTAGCCAAATCCCAAGATATCTGACTACATTTCGACAGGCAAGAGGCTGTCCGTGTTGTCCAATGATCGAGAACTTTCGCCAATTTTTTCTGGTATCCCTAGAGGCTTCAGACAACGGCGTCCTAAAAAGAATGGTTTCCGACTTCTGAAAGTTGATTTTCAACTTCCAGTCATCGCAAAATCGTCTTATCTTATTGTAAGAGACTATTAATGACCTCGATTTTTGGACCTGTTCTGTACGCTATCAAGTCGTCTTCGTACGCAATAGTATGGGGAAGTGAACCTATCAAGTCGCTTGTATAAATGTTGAATAGGATCGGCGAATTGACCGCGCCTTGCTGAAGACAATTTTTAATTTGAAATATTCCAACAAAAGTCACATCACCATTTTTCACGATGAACTGTCTGTTGGTTAGCATATTATAAAGAATGTACAAGAGTGGTTTACTGATCCCCAGACTAGCCAGCTTGTAGAAAAGACCTTCTAACCATACAGTGTCGAAAGCCTTCTCCAAGTCAACTAGGTAGGCACCAGTACACTGTTTTTTGCCTTTATTCCATTGGATATCGGACACCAGTTTAGACGCGGCATGTGAGATAGCATGTCCTGCCTTAAAACCGAATTGATTATCCGGAACTATATGTTTGTCCTTAACCCACCTAATCAGAGCTCTATTGATTACTTTTTCGAACACCTTACTGATATTCGGAAGGAGACTTATCGACGGGAGATTTGCCGGATCGGATATATCCTTTCCCTTTTTGGGGATAGGTTGAACCACCGCCGTTTTCCAATGCGCTGGATAATGTGCATTATTCATTGCATTATTAAACAGGGTGGTATAAATGTCCACCGCTTCTAGAGGAAGATGTCGAAGCACGATGTTCGGAATACCATCGGTCCCCACTGATTTCTTACTTCTGATTGTGTCGAAGATCTCATGGAGTTCTTCCTTCGAAATGAACGGGGGTAGGTCACCTTCTCTGGCACTGACATTATTTGCCATATTTTCATCGCTGAACCGGGTGAAACCAGAGCCCTCGGATCGCCAGTTCTCTACTTCATTTCGAATATGAAAGTTGTGCACCAAGACGCGATTGTCCAGGTCATAATTAGGGCCAATGATATCAATGGCCTTGTATACTTCCTGGAAAGTCACGCCTATGGCCTCAACCTTCTCCTTCTCATCAGCGGCCTCATTTGTATCAATGCCTGCTATTGTTAGTAATCGTTCGTTGTCTGTAGTCCGGGCTATTTTAAGACACTGAAGGTAGTTTTGATTTTTTCTCCGAAATAGTTTATTTATTTGCGGGAACATATTCGGGTTGCTGGTGTTTACGGCCCGTACCTTATTGTTCCAATACAAACTTACAGCAATTCTGTAATTCTCTTTGATTAGCATTTGAATATTTTTAATCGACGACTTCAGTGTCTTAATCTCTGGGTCTTGTCTGTCTGTAAACTGTCTGTATAAGTTTTTCAGTCTTGTCAGAAGTCTACTTTTCTGTCGGTGCAGTGCGTCAATAGTAGGATTGCGGAACAGATTTTCGTTAGTCGTTTGTTTATACCGCGGTATTGTAGTGTCCATAGTTTGTTTTATTGTCTCGTCCATTCGTTTAAGGTACTTATCGATCTCCTCGTTTGATAAATTCGTGCTGACCCACCAATCGAGTAGTAGGTTCCCTCTAGTATTTGGCAAATTATTTCCCCAATCTCTGTGTCTAGCGTTGAAGTCCCCGCCGATTATAAAATAATTCTCCCCCGATTCCAGCCTCAGAAGTCGAAAAAGTTTGTCGAGCTCTGTTATAAATAAAATGGATTGTGAGGCCTCAGGTGCATAAACAGAGGCCAAGTACAGCCGCTTTCCACTGCGGAGTGGAATGTAAATGACGACTGCCTCCAACACCCGGAACCTGCGTAACACTCCCTTGTACACTCTGTGGAATTTTATGCCTTCTTTAATGAAGATCGCGACACCGCCTCCATGTTGGGAGTTAGGCCGGTTTCTTCTTCTAACAATATAATTATTGTACTCCAGGTTGTGCTCATCGGTTAGCTTGGTTTCGCTAGCAAAAAGCACATCAGGATTTTGGTCTTGTAGCAATTTAAACATCGCGGCTCTTCGTTCGATCCTAATCAGTGAATTAACATTCACCGCAAGGACATTCAAAGTTTGTTCCACCATGTGCGTACTCATTACGACATGTGTTGCATTAGACCCGGCAGCAGTGCGTAGATCTGGTCCACCCGCTTGGCCTGTTCTTGCACCTGCTGTTGCAGCTGAGCCATCTGCCCTTGGATTGCGAGCAAGATGGCCAGCATGTTTGGTGCAGCTTCTGTTGCTCTCGGCATTGGCGCCGGAGAAGCAACAGCCGCTTGCTGTGCCGTAGCCCCCCTACCTGACACCATTTTGGCGTAGGAGATTTGGGACGTGGCGGCTGGTGTTTGAAGCCTAACAGGTGAACGTTTGACCTCCACCTTCTGCTGCCGAGCCAGTTTTGCTTTTTTAATGTCGGCGAACTTAGGACAACCCCGATAGTTAGCGGTGTGTCCCACGTTCCCACATAACACGCATGAGAGCTGCCTCCTATCGGATGCTCCGTCCCTACCCAGAGCACACTCTTCGGAACTGTGGTTCTTTGCGCACTTCACGCATCGACGCTGCATTTGGCAGTTCGATGCGGCGTGCCCGAACCTCTGGCAGCGAACACATTGTATAACGCCTTCGCTCCTTTTTAATTTTTCCCAGTGAACCACCTGGTATTCTAGGACATCGATACTCCTTAGACTATCGAGACGGCTTTCGGGACTGAGCTGCACCAGGAAGAACGGCAGACCCCGTTTCTCCCGCCTGGCTCTAGCTGTGGTAAATGGCTTTACCCCCACAAATTTGAGTACTTCGCACTCCTTCTCTTTGAGCAGTGCCAGGATCTCCTCAGGATCAGGAGACGGTTCCAACCCTTTCAGCAGCATCGATTGCCGCTTTTCACACTTCGGTGTGAATGAGTAGTGCTCTGTCGTCGTTTCTTTGAGGAGCTCTTTCACTTTCGCGTATCCAACTTACATAGGTCCTTGGTAGCATTTACCTCAAGTTTGTAGGTGTTGATAGGAGGCACCTTGTCCTTCTTCTTCTGCTGCTGCTGTTGTTGTTGCTGCTGCTTTTGTTGTTGCTGCTGCTTCTGTTTTTTAAGCTGCTGTGGTCTCAGCTGTTGTTGTTTCTGCTGCTGCTGGTTTGTTTGCTGCAGTTGTTGTTTCTGCTGCTCCTGGTTTTGTTGTTTCTGCGGTATTTGTTTCTGTTTTTGTTGCATTTGTTGTTGGGAGCTCTCTACTTCTGATTGCTCCCTCTGCCTACGTGCATTTTGTTTTTGCTTGATAGCAAGCACTTTTTCTCTTAGCTTTTGAATGCTGCTGTTAATCTCTTCTATTGCTTCATCCTCATCTTCCGACTCGGATGCCGCTAGAGAGGCAAAGTTGTTGTTGCCCCCCTCATAATGGACCTCATCAGAGATGCACATTAACGCATCATCTGCTTGTTTTTTGTTTTCTTGTGATGGCTTAACTATTGTCACACAACTGATTCACTGTGAGGAAAACTTACTAACAATTTTTTTCTACTTTAGGAAAAGCCGAAACACGTTTACTCTCTGCGTAGATCTGCGAACGACTGCCACCAGTCAA
The DNA here is from genome assembly GCA_928272305.1 of Volucella inflata. Taxonomy (NCBI): domain Eukaryota; kingdom Metazoa; phylum Arthropoda; class Insecta; order Diptera; family Syrphidae; genus Volucella; species Volucella inflata. The sequence goes on from OV743716.1 coordinate 208,511,998, forward strand.
GGGTTGTAAGAAGGACATACACAATGATTCGAAATTTAAGTCGAAATTGATACGCAGATTTGTTATACATGCCTTCCTCGCGATTCATTCGATTATGCGGAATTTTTTTCAAATAACCTCTCGAAACGTAACATTTTGAATCACTTTTATTAATCATTTCTTTAACAAAGACAAAAACACAACTGAAGGCTTTGAATATCAATTTGCAAAGAGAATTGTTTCTTAGCTTACATAACTCCGCTTAAATTATCAAAATGTTTATTGATAACTGATAAGCACAATGATTTAGTGCAACAGAAATTGAAATAAAGGGTCTTATTTGCTAAAGTTATCACTTTTCAATTGCACACTTATCACACACTAATTTTCTGTTTGGTGAAACGCTAATTTGAAAAGTTGAGCACTATTCACTTTTCAGTAATCAAGTAAATTCCCTTCAAATTTATTTTTGGTGCCACAGAAATTAATCAAAATGTATGATAAGTTGCTTAGTGACAAGTGGTTGGTGCAATAAGACTCAGGCTTACACAAACTTTATGTAATTTCTCAGTTTTCTCAAAAGTCACAGATTTTCCTAAATTGGTTGTTAATACGAGTATCACTCGAGAACCAACTTTTCTCTGATTTACACTTCACATGGCATGTCAAATGCCAAAAAAAAAAAAAAGATTTCCATCAAAGCCTGAAATCCGTTAAAAGACTTCTAGTGAACTTTATTTTCCAATCTACAGTTCTCAAAGTACCATCCTCTTATATTTTGTTTCTTTCAAACTAATTTTTTAAAAAAAATTTAGGAATCAGTGAGCGAGTTGATTAAGTGCTCTTGGAAAAGGGATTGAATTGGAACACAATGTTAATAAAAAAAAAAGAAGAGTTTTCACCTCAAGAAGTTTAATCCTTTAAGTGAATTTTCATGTCTTTCAAAATTTGAATTTTGCCGATTTCGTCTTAGTGTTTGTAATTAACTTCACGATTTCGAGTTTGGCAGATGAAAGATTCTAGATTTGGTGAGAAGAGATTAAATCAAACAGGGGGTAGATAATGGAGCAGATGGATGGAAAATATTTGTTTTCTAATTTAAAATGATTGAAATTGATTAAATCTGAGTTCATAGGGCTTCTTGTTGTGCTCTCGGGAGGAAAAATACATTTATGCACTAAATCAAGGCAATTCTTAATGTGACCTTAACAGTCTCAAAGGTCCAAAATAACACTTGAGATAATTTATATACAAAATACAAAAATAAGACTTATACCTTATCCTTATCATCAACAACTTAAGTAGTGCTAATGACATACTGCAACTAATACAACAAATATGTTGCTCTGGCAGGGCTAGGTTGAGATGCTTGGAATCTACAAAACCTGAGTCAGCCGAAATTAATTGGTTATGGACCGTAATCATCTCTCTTCAACTAGGTAGCTGCCTGCAGTTGCAGAGATGCACTATAGTGTTGGTATAAATGTATTCTACATACATTACTTTATAATCCTTATACCACTGAATGGAGCTCCTTCTTCTTATGCAAAATCTTTCGCCTAAAGCAGCTAATGAAACATCACAATGGTATTTGACTGATCTTGTAGATGCTCCATGCTTTTGGAAGGAGAATGAGAGTCTTGAACCGTGTCTTGTGTTGTATTCTTACCTTCTTGGTTCAGCGAATTTAGGGTTTGCTTATTTTTCTATTGATACCGAGGCTGATGTTATTGTGAGTCCATGAGCTCTCTATCTCGAAACCCGATCGTAGCAGGAAACAATAGAATACGCTCCTTAGCAACGAGCACGTTGTGGCCATTGATTTAATATTCTAGTATTGGACTCATGAGTTTGTATTTGACTGTCTCATCAAATCAATTCAAACTATGGTACTGGAAAGATGATACCTAAGCAATTGGCCGGAGAGCTAAAAAGCCAAATTTCTCTGGAGATCCACGCATTAGACATACTGTGATTGCCTGAAAAGACTTTGCAGCGATTTCATCTATTAAAGGTGATTTGGTTGATCTTTGAATTGGTAAAGGCTATCTTGAAGGAGTGGATACTATACAACTTGACTGCCCACAATGTAGGCGAGAGAAACCATTTACCTTCTGATCAAACCATTCCATGTTCCGGTATCTTCTCGGATGACCCGTAACTAAGAGTGTCCATAAGGCTACCGGACACTAGTGGTGTCTTCCAATCAGAGGTTCTAGCTGTCCTCAGGGCGGCTGAGCTGATGCAGATGAGATAAGTATCCGGTAGAGATATCGCTATCTACATCCACAGCCAGGCAGCTCTTAAGGCAATGGAGCCAACCAACATCAACTCTGACACAGTCAGGGGCTGCTCAAAGCATTATGCATTCAGAACCGGGTGGTGCTGGATGCCAGGACACTGCGGTATAGAATGAAATGAACAAGCGGACGAGCTTGCAAGAAGAGGAGGGCTTCTCGACAATAGTGAGGTTGCTGATGTCAAACCACCCCTCTGCACGGTAAGGGACACTATTGAAGAAAAGACCATAAAGGCCGTCAGCATAAGGTGGTCGAATCTGGAAAGATATAGGGTATCAAAGGCTCTATGGCCACTTCTCGACGGAAACAGATCTAGGAAGCTTATTAAGCTGAATAGGGATAAGATTAGGATGCTAATAGGAATACTGACAGGACACTGTCTACTCCTGAAACACGTAAAGAGACTAAAACTGACAAATACAGACACTTGTAGATTCTACGGGGATCTACAAGCGGTTGAGGACATAACACATACTGTGTGAATGTGAGGCAATATCGCGTAGCCGAAGGAGTTGGTTTCAACTAGATCCACAGGGGATCGCAATGGGCCCGTTTTGATGCCTAGTGTTGTGTCTTATGGCACACCCTGTTTAACCTAACCTAACCTAACCTAACCTACAAAATACCATGTTCGGAAGCGTTGAAAATGTCAACGGAAACACAAGCTTACGAGTGGTACAAAGAGTTTAAAGCGGGTCGTACTGTGGTTGCCTCGTTCGAGTCATCCATCCACCAGCATGACTGACGTAAACATCGAAAAAATTAAGAAAATTGTCTTTGATTCGGATGGGTACAGTGCGTTATGGATGATGTTTTGAGCATGAGATAAGTTGAAGCGCATGAAATAAGTTGTGCCGAGGGTGCTGTAATTGTTGTAGAAACAGCAACGCATTACCAGTGACGAGACATGGGTCTATGAATATGACATCGAAACAAACTAACAATCATCGAAATGGCGCTTCTCAGAAGAGCCAAGACCCAACAATTTACGACAGAGTCGATCCATTTCCATCCATCCATTTTCATTGATTGCCCTACTGTGGTCCACTCCACAATGTCACTTTGTGTGGCAATTGCCTAGTTGTACCGACTCTTGAAATACTGTATTGAGGTTTGAATTGCTGTACTCAGCTCATCTCTACAAATGCTGTTACCTTAAAACCTATAAAAATGTTGTAGATATCGATTTCAGATTCTTTTTCTTTGAAAATCTGCTATAAGCCGAACCTGGATGAGGTTCGACTAACCGAATCTTAAAACCACACTGAAAAGGTCTTATTAGATTGTTGATATAGGGTTTCAAGTGTTCATATAAAACGGTACATAGGTGTGCGCGCTGTTGGGAATACTAATTCCTCTATAGGTATGCAATTTAAAGTATCTTTAGTTCATAAATTTCTATCCAGACCTCTATTTGGTCTATACAGTTGATGCCTATTAACATCCACGATGAATGGTTCTACCATGATACAAAAATAATGGATATCGTCTTAGTCGTAAAACAGTGTTGAAAATCGTGTTCCAAATTGTCTGCTACGAATTTGACTCTGTTTTACGTTGACATTCTTGTCTCTTCAAACGCATTTAAAAGCTCGCTGGCAAAGTTGCCAGTTGTTGAATGATTTCAGACCTTTTGTTTATTAGTAGATACTTCTTGTCAATACTTCGTGTCTAATTCTTCTCCTTTCTGAATCAACAAGTATCTGCTTGTACTTTTCTCTATGCTTTTCTCTGAGCTGCTGAGGCCGATAATAGTTAGTCCATTAATATCTGACACTTTGTACATTATAGTGTAGTAGGTGGTGGGGCAGTTATCACTGAACCTAGAAGGCCAGATCTTTTCGATAATAGTGCAGGCAATGGGAAGTGAGCGTTGCCTTTGGTGAGTCTTAAAACTCCATCACCACTCCCTCTATTTTGATAACCTGACTAGGTGCTATATGATCTGAACTTCGGGTAACTCGAAGTTCCTTAAATACGGTCGTAGCTGGATTTGCTGCCGTTTAATCCAGTTTGTGTGGTCCTCCGCCAAAACGTCCGTATTGTGCTTTGTCTCCAGCATGCCTTAGCGCTTAAGTTTTTCCAGTTGTGCTTGCAAAGGATCGTTTGTTGGCATTATATCAGAACACTGCCATTTTCGAATGAAGTCTTTGCCTGAAGATGAAGATGAAATTGCGGAATACATCTTTAATGGATAAACTGCTGTTAGTGACTTAATGAGACGATACTTCCTGTGAAGGCTTCCTAATCCCTGTGGAAATTCTCTAAAATCACGACCATAGAGATTTTCAAATTCATCATAGAAGTTGAGCCTTTCTTGTCCACCTGATACGGATTCTTTGGTACAAACGATCTCACATTATGAAAAGACGTGCTTCTTACAGACCTTAGAATTGACAAGCATACCACAGACCTAGGTCTCAACGGAAAATATCAGGATACTTAAACAAATATCTCAAATGCTTGAAAAATCTGGAATATAAGAAGCGGTTCTGCATAAAAAAAAAAAGCAGCAGTCTAGGCACAAAAAGTGGAAAACTGTGAGCTTTCATTTAAACAGAACATCAAGGGCAGCACAATTTTAATTTAGGCCGAGCGTTTCTTAAACCACCTAAAGCTGGTTCATCAGGGCGGAATGTATCAATTTAGTGATCCAAAAAGACCCAAAAAGGTAACTCTTCGAACTAATGATTCTAATCTTTGCAGTCGGCATACTTTTATTAAAGAACAATTTTCTTCTACTAGGTGGGGTGAAACGAAACCTCCTTGGGAATGGAGAACAATTTTTTTTTAAATGTTTTTTTTATTTTACTCAATAAAGTTAACTTTTAGCTTGATACACTTATTCCAGCGATTTTCCAACTTCTTGATCCCGTCCGAAAAGTAATTTTCCGGAAGGTCCGCAAAATACTCCTCCGTGGCGTCGATGATTTCCTCGCGTGAGCTGAATTTTTTATTGATGAGCCATCTTTTGAGGTTTGGGAAGAGATAATAGTCCGAGGGAGCCAAATCGGGCGAATACAGTGGATGCGATAGCAATTGGAGCCGTAAGTCATTGATTTTAGCCAAGGTTGCGATGCTCTTATTTTTTTTCGCTTCATGTGAGGCCGTTTTGCAGCGATTTCGGCCTTCAATCGCTCCAATAATGCACAGTAATACTCGCTGTTGATGGTTTTTTCTTTTCGAGGTAGTCCACCAAGAGTATGCCATGACAATCCAGAAAACCGACCCATTGAGCCTCCCTCGGCCGCTTCGGAGCACTCGTGCCGGTTTCAGTCCATTGTCGGGTACTCATTCTATTCTCTGGTGTACAATATTGGATCCAGGTTTCATCAACAGTTACCAATCGACGCCAAAAGTCCGCCCGATTCCGCATCAGCAAGTCCAAACACTTTTTCGAAGTGCTCTCGCGTTCGTGTTTTTGGTCAAAAGTGAGCATGCGGGGCACCCAGCGGCAGGATAACTTTTTCATATGCAGAATATTGCCCAAAATATGGCGTGTGCGCTCAGTACTAATCTTTGTGGTATCTGCTGGCTCGCATACCTTCATTTTCCGGTCAGCCAACACCATTTCATGTATTTTTTTGACATTGTCCTCTGTAACCGCATCGGAGGGCCTGCCGCTGCGGATTTGATCGGTAGTGGAGTTGCGGCCAACATGAAACTCTCGAAATCAATATTTGACGGTGTAATCTGACGGAGCATTAGCCCCATAATATTTATCCAACTTTTCTTTTGTTTCCTTCGCCGTTTTGCCTCTCAAAAAATAATGTTGTATGAGAGAACGAAAATCGTTTTTGTCCATACTCAACATGATGCCAAACACGTCAACAACAATCAGCTGTCAAAACAAAACTAAAGACAGTATCGCACTGAAATTTTGCATGTCTGTCTAAATATGAACGGACTTCAAGGCACCATAGCCTTTTTTGCAGTAGCAGCGCATTCTGGCGGTCAATGTTACTTTTCACCCCACCTAGTATATATGTTGTATGAAACGAAATGGATGGCAACCAATATTTATGTTTAGATGGTTAGCCTCAAAATTCTTTGTATCAACTGCAGCTTTAAAGCCAACTTCCCCCTTCACTTTTGAGAGGGTTCAATTACCGAACATACTCTTCAATACAACAATGTCTCAACAATGTGAGCGAAATATCATATGTACTTTTGCATCGATGTATCTACTGACTCAGAAAGACATTCGATTTATTTCCCTTGTCAGCCCTTCCTTTCACTTTTCTTATGTGTCAACGTCTAGTGTCCCAAAAACATTTCAACACCTTTTTAATAAAAGTCAAGGTCTTAATGGAATATTAATGTATAAAAAAAAAATCTCTTTTCTAATTACAGGTGCTCTTCCACTAGTGACCGCAACAACGTTCTGCTTTACCCCCAAATGGAAATGGTTTATAATAATTTCATACTGTTTGCTATCCCTGTGGGGTCTCTACAAAGTAAGTACCATAAACGTTGGAATATTGTATGCACACCAAGAAGCTATTAGATCCCCATTCACTTCATCCGTATCCGTATCCGTATCCTCTGAAAAACCACCTCTTTAACCCATCACTAGCTCCTAGTTCCTAGTTTTTCCTTCTTCATTTTACTCTTCTCTCATGTATCCGTACGTGCGAATACCCTTATCTGAAGAGGAAGAATTCAAGTTCTTATCCGCAAAATTGGGGTTGCCACTATTGTAGTGGATATACCTTAACAACAATAAAGTAAAAAAGAAACTTCCTGACATTCTAGATGATTTCATTTTTGTGCAATGTCATCCTTAGCTGGCAGAAGCACTGTCCTCCTTTACTGTCTATTATCCTCACATTGAACGGAGGACGCATTTCGTGTCCCAAAGCAACTGATATTGCACATTTCAAGAACATTGTCCAGTTGCATGCACATATTTCACGATGAATCTCCTCGATGAAAACTCAAAAAAAAAACCCAAAATGCCGGAAGGACATTCCGCCATTTAGCAGGACTAAAAAACGACTATTGATTCTCAGGTGTCCTGGTTTGATTAGGCATTTTGTTGTTTCGTTACACTTGAGTGATTTTCCCTTACAAGGACTCTTTCGTCCTAATCGACCAACGAAAAATCTACAATCACCCCAAACACCTACACAGATACATACAATACATCCATCCATCCACAACCGAACGTACGTTCCGCCAGTTTTCATTGATTTTTGTTTTCTTTTCTTTTATTGCAAATTCACTTCGTGTTTCGTTTTGCTTTTATGTACTTTCTTATGTCCTACAGGCTCTGACAGCAAGCTCACCATGGCAGAGGCGGCTTTGTTTTGCACTACCGTTTACAATGAGGTCGGTGCTTACATTTCTAAGGACGATGGGGGTGGTGGGCGGTAATCGAATTGCAATGTCCCATGTATATCTGCAGGTAATTTATAAGATTCTCCAAAATTTCCTTTCTATTTTGTTTTCCTTTTATTCCACAGTCTTCGATTTCTCTGTTCCGTTTTGGTGGATTATTCTGTTGGATTGTTTCTAAGAAAGTTTTTTTTTTACGACATTTTCACGATGTTGTTCTGTTTTATAGTTCAATTCATAAGATTTTCGTTTGATGGAAAGGGAAAGTTTTTTTTTTCTTTTTTATAGATTTGGAAAAGGAACTTTTTGCTTTTCTATGAGTAGACGAGGGCTTAATCTTCATTTGAAGAATGCTAAGATAAGGTTATGCGGGTTGAAGCAATGGATTCTACAACTTAACTTTCATGCAGTCGTGGGTTTTATGGTTTTTGTACGGGTGAAACGATTTTTATGGATGAATCCGAGTAATTAAACAATAAACCCCTAGAAATGAGTAGGAATGAGGATACCAACAGCTGCTGTCGTTTAATATCCTTTCACTCTCTGGTTTTGGCATTTGAATGTCAACTCTTTCCGTGCACACCGAAATTTATGTAATAAATGTCAGCATATGACTTTAGTCTGTTGCTCTTTCGGAAATGGCAGTCTAAATTTATTTTATGGCCAAGATATTATCCTTAAATTTCATTACGCTGTACTCTTTCCTCTGAATGGATTTATGTATACTATACATCCCATTAATTTTAAGAAATTTTTGCCATGATTTTGGAGCTGGTAATGACGACTAATATATTTTTAAAAATTAAAATAGAAAAATTTATTGTGTGAAAAAATCCTCACAAAATTGTAAGATTTGAAAAAAATGATTCGATGAACCAATTATAAAAGATTTTGACAGTAGATTCCCGCCCGCACCTCTCAGATCACTCTGATTTGAAGCTGGCTACGAACTCGTGCTATTATTTTTTTTTTACCATGGTCCCGCCATTTACGTGCGTATTAGCTTACCAAAGCCCACCAATCTGAGATTCAATTTCATGTGGCTAAAACTCGGTAAGCAAATTGTCCACGACTGCTCTAATTACAGAAGCCGAAACGAGGACATCGATAAGTACCTTAAACGAATGGACGAGACAATAAAACAAACTATGGACACTACAATACCGCGGTATAAACAAACGACTAACGAAAATCTGTTCCGCAATCCTACTATTGACGCACTGCACCGACAGAAAAGTAGACTTCTGACAAAACTTAAAAACTTGTACAGACAGTTTACAGACACACAACACCCAGAGATTAGGACACTGAAGTCTTCGATTAAAAATATTCAAATGCTAATCAAAGAGAATTACAGAATTGCTGTAAGTTTGTATTGGAACAACCAGGTTCGGGCTGTAAACACCAGCAACCCGAATATGTTCCCACAAATAAATAAACTATTTCGGAGAAAAAATCAAAACGACCTTCAGTGTCTTAAAATAGCCCGGACTACAGACAACGAACGATTACTAACAATAGCAGGCATTGATACAAATGAGGCCGCTGATGATGACGACTTCTTTGTGATCGAGGATCCACAGGAGAAGGTTGAGGCCATAGGGGCGACTTTCCAGGAAGTATACAAGGCCATTGATATCATTGGCCCTAATTATGACCTGGACATTCGCGTCTTGGTGCACGACTTCTATATTCGAAATGAAGTAGAGAACTGGCGATCCGAGGGCTCTGGTTTCACCCGGTTCAGTGACGAAAATATGGCAAATAATGTCATTGCCAGAGAAGGTGGCCTACCCCCGTTCATTTCGAAGGAAGAACTCCATGAGATCTTCGACACAATCAGAAGTAAGAAATCAGTGGGGACCGATGGTATTCCGAACATCGTGCTTCGACATCTTCCTCTAGAAGCGGTGGACATTTATACCACCCTGTTCAATAATGCAATGAATAATGCACATTATCCAGCGCATTGGAAAACGGCGGTGGTTCAACCTATCCCCAAAAAGGGAAAGGATACGAGTATATCCAATCCGGCGAATCTCCGGTCGATAAGTCACCTTTCGAATATCAGTAAGGTGTTCGAAAAAGTAATCAATAGAGCTCTGACTAGGTGGGTTGAGGACAAACATATAGTTCCGGATAATCAATTCGGTTTCAAGGCAGGACATGCTATCTCACATGCCGCGTCTAAACTGGTGTCCGATATCCAATGGAATAAAGGCAAAAAACAGTGCACTGGTGCCTGCCTAGTTGACTTGGAGAAGGCTTTCGACACTGTATGGTTAGAAGGTCTTTTCTACAAGCTGGCTAGTCTGGGGATCAGTTAACCTCTCCTGTACATTCTTTATTATATGCTAACCAACAGACAGTTCATCGTGAAAAATGGTGATGTGACTTCTGTTGGAATATTTCAAATTAAAAATGGTCTTCAGCAAGGCGCCGTCAATTCGCCGATCCTATTCAACATTTATACAAGCGACTTGATAGGTTCACTTCCCCATACTATTGCGTACGCAGATGACTTGATAGCGTACAGAACAGGTCCACAAATTGAGGTCATTAATACTCTTTTACAGCGTGACTTCGATAAGATAAGACGATTTTGCGATGACTGGAAGTTGAAAATCAACTTTCAGAAGTCGGAAACCATTCTTTTTAGGATGCCGTTGTCTGGAGCCTCTAGGGATACCAGAAAAATTTGGCGAAAGTTCTCGATCATTGGACAACACGGACAGCCTCTGGCCTGTCGAAATGTAGTCAGATACCTTGGGATTTGGCTAGATCAGTTTCTGTATTTAAACAAAAATGTAGATGCTGCTCTATCCAGAGCTAAAGGCGCTTTTGCCCTCACAAAGAGACTGTTTTATAGCAGCCAACTCGATTCGAGGGTACAGATAATCTGCTTATCAGGCCCATGCTGGTGTCCGGTGTGGTTCAATGTACGAGCAAGCTTAATGGAAAAGACTCGGGTGTTTGAGAGGGCTTGCCTTAGGCCTTGTCTTCGCTTATACAGAACACCAGAGTCGGAGTACAAAAAATTGTATCCTAATGAGGTCCTTTACAACAGAGCGAAGCTAATACGAGTGGACAACTTCGTAATTAAGCTGACTCGAAAGCACATTGCAAGAGCAATGGCCTCGACGAATAACCTGATATCTGGGGCTTACTACCCCAATTACCTTTATCACGAGAGTGTGCGCTCCAACGGCTTCGTTCCACCGGAAGCATTCCTCTACTTTGATCCGATAGGGTTGATCCAGGATAGATCAGCGATCCCGTTAATCTTCCATGTCGCTCGGACAGCTGGGGACAGGCGACTCAACTACAACAGAGACGTCGCACACGGCAGGATGGAGTTAGAGTAGCTTAGAGTGCCTGGGGGGGGGGCCAGTAAGTTGGTATAAGATTGTTAAGTAATTGTAAGCAAGCATTTAAGCATTTTTTTTTAGTATGTAAGAATTCATGATTAAGAAAATAAAATGCATTTAAAACTAAAACTAACTACAGAAGCCGCAAATTGGACAGACGACACCCGAAAAACAACTTCACTCAGCTTCTAACTGAATCCACGCTAATACCAGACGTTGATAATCATACCGCCAGTACCCTGGACTTGTTTCTAACTTCTCACCCTGATTGGTACACTGTTGGTGTGTTCTCTTCTCTAGGCTCGTCGGATCATTGTGTCATGTCAGCTAAATTCTCTTACCTTCAGAAGGCGGAATTAACACCTTCCTTAGGAGTTTTAACTGGTCGTCATGATTCCTCGATAACGACGGTTAAAAAGACACTATTATCTTTGGAATGAGATCCTTTTTCCCTCATCGGATAAAGAGTATGAGACCAAAAGAAAAGGCATGGTACGTCTGAAGTTGTAAAAGGACTTTCATGTTTAGAGAAATGTTAGGTCTAACAAGACCAATCCGACAGAGAAAAATGGAAAAATTTCAAAAAAGTCTGGAATAACTGCAACGCCTTGCTTAAGCGCGTGAAATATCTGTACGACCAATGACTGAGGGAAAAAATACAACAATGTCCAAGGCGTAGTAAAAGTGTTGGTCGTTCATCAAAAACATTAAAAATTCTGCTCCATCCCAACGCTCATTATGCTTGCTGCACATTTTGTGTCCAGCTCAACACTACCATATTGTGCTTTGTCTCCGTATGAACTTTAGTGCGTCAAATCTTCAATGGGACCAATCCACTTTTGCACGCCTGTAGTAGGAAGAATGCTTAAAGATCTTAACATACAAGAATCCGATAGTACATCTCCCCTTCTTCTGAAAAGGTGTTCTTCTATGCTGGCAAAACCAACCAATGCGTAGACCTTTTCATCAATCTTACTCTTTAGGACTCCTTTCGAGCAGATGAAAAACAGCATTTGTCCAATCTTCTTCTCCCTCGTCTTTTTAAGGTCATGGAAACGCTGACAAATCGTTAGCTCACGAAATATAGTATCTCGAAAACTTCTTAACTGCCGGCAGTACGGTTTTCGTAGCAATAAATTCACTAGTGATTTGGTGACACTTCTCACCGAAAAGTGGAACCAAAATTTGCATCAATCTGGGAAAGCAAGATAGTTGCACTTGATATTTTTAAGGCATTCGACAGAGTTTGGCATCAGGATCTTTTGTCGAAAATGCGTGTATTTGGGATCGACGACTCTCTTCTCCAATGGGACTCGTCCCAGTTTTATTTTGTTGGTGATACTTTGGCATCAGCGTGAAACGTGAAAACTGCGGTTAAAAGCTCTGCTGGACTAACGAGAGAATTTCCAGTTAATGTCGGAGTGCACTAGTGAAGCATCCTTAGCCCTTTCCTCTTTAACGTAGTATTCGACTATCTTTTAAAAGACTGCATGCGCGAAGCAAATGTTATACTAAGCTATACTAAGCGATAACGTCGAAGATTTTCAAAACGCCTTAGATTCATGGAAAAATGCGCTAGAGAGAAACGGGTTTAAAATAAGTCGTTCAAAGACGGAGCATTTGACGTGCCCATTTGCACATCCATTGCGACCTGTTCCGGATATAATGTTAGACGAAATAGTTCTTCCGAAAAGCACTATCTTTAAGTACTTAGGATCAACCGTTAACATGGAAGCGAAATGTGACAACGACATAAACCACCGAGTGAGTGTGGGGTGGATGAAATTGAGGGAAAATTCGGGAATCCCTTGCGACCGAAAATTTCCACTTAAATTGAAGAGGAAATTCTACACCACGGTTGTTAGAGCAGCGGAAATGAAAATGTTAAGGATGTCTAGTGGAGTCACTAAACGCGATTGCATTAGATCTACGCGTACATATAAAGAATTCGGTAACCGAACAGCTTGACGCGAATAGAATAAGCTGGCATTGCCACGTTCAAAGAAGATATGCGGAAAGTCCAGTTAAAAAGACACTATCAACTACGGTCACTTCAACTGAAATAAAACGAGGTTGGAAAAAGAATTCCTGGATTTCTCAGATGGCAAATGCGGAACAATTCCCGGGGCTAACCACTGAAGCGATCCAGGACCGAGCAGTATGTAGACGCGTTCTGCGGTCTGCGATATTAGCCAACCCCATAAGCGGAGCAGAAGCGATGCAGTAAAACTTGGAAGCTCGTTACGCATAAGTTCGTATATAAAGGGAAAATAAAGGATAAGAAGAAGAACACTGTGCCATCAGCAACTCTCTGTCTTATTTTTCTTGAATTTTCATTCACATCAATTTCTCAGTATTTCATATTGTAGATAGATAAGTGGGCGATGGCGATGGACTATCACGCAGACAGTCTGGGTTCGATTCCTGGCTGGGTCACCATCAATTTTTCAAATCGCCATCATCCTTTCGGCGGGCAATGGCAAACTCCCGAAAGTAAAAAATTGCCTACGAAAAAGCTTCTATGGAGTGCCGTTCGGACTCGGCGATAAACCGTAGACCCCGTTCAGATGTGACAAAAATGAAAACATGAGCAACACAAATGAGTGTCAAGAAGCTAGGCCATGGCCCATACCGGGCTGCCAGCGCCACAGTGTTTTTTTTTTTTTTTTTGATAGATAAGTGAATAAACGCTGCAGTGGTATGTGCCTAAAGTACCTGAGCTCTTATGCGAGTGCAAGACGGATACTCACAGATACTGTGTTCCTCGATACTTACAGCAAGCATCGCAGAATGTTTTGTCATTAATATCTTGCATACTTAGTAGCTTAGCAAAAGAGTAGTGATCCGTTGCAACAACAGTAAGCAATGCTAGAGGGACACCGGATAACCTGATCGAGAACTCAGGTAATACTAACGCAGGTTCAGGTCCTCAAATACTCATACCTGGGTTTTGCCGAGCAAGTTTAATCGTTTTAGTTTTTTGTTTAAGATGGCACTATAGTCTGGGGTGAGCCTGTGGCTCAGCTAACTCGATCTTTGGATACCTGCCTCCCATTTCCTTCTACTTGTTTCCACCACCTAAGGTGCGGTATTCGTCTACTGTGCTGTCCATCGGGAGCAGATTTGGAGACTTTTTGATGCCAATCCGCTCTTTATGACCCAGCATCTCATTCGTTGTCGGTGCGTACATATGACACGTACAGCTCGTCGTTGAATCTCCTCCTCCACTCACAGTATATTCAGATGGGACCGAAAATCATCCGAAGAATTAAAAGAATTAGAATTTTATCTTGAAGCAGCCAAAAGCACCCTCTTTCATTTTTGATATTGCTGGTGAATTGCCCTATTAGAAAAAGAAGCAGCGATTGACATAAGCTATTCTTCTTTTAATCTTTATATCCGTCTAGGGTGACGTTCTGTCCGAGACGTCGGTTATGGCGGTTCTTTCTGCTTCGACATCAAAGGTCTCGGTTAGATCAATACTAATGAAGAAGCAATGATGCTCTACAAATGTTGTCATATGGTATAGTACTTTGTTGTGTATTAGCTTAGAAACGAGTATGTCTGTCTTCACTTTATCTATTGTAGTTCGAGTGGACGGAATTGTTGGTCAAATCTATGAGCATTCACTTCCCGTTTGGTAGATATGTGCAAGTTTTCTTAAGAAGGAGAGAAATCTAACGATGTTGCTCTCCAAATTTAAACCTGTGTAGCATCCAAAATAAGTTTTGGAGGTACACGTAAGTACCGGCTACACTTCTTTCATGCAAAACTTCTTCCCGATACCATTACTGGGGACAGAGACAGCCGATTTCGTGTTTTTTCCGCAGCAGGAGTTCCAGTGTTATAGCAACTTCGGCATGTCTTGAGCTATAGTGAGGTTAAAAAAAATTGCTTCAAAAGTGCAGGGCATGGTATGATTAGAGCAGAGCTATGTGGCCTAGACAAACTGTTCTTTAGAGTTTGGCTAAAGAAGCAGTGACGTGAAGACTTGCTCCACACATGCATAGGATATTCATATTGTATAATTCGTCTTATCATTACACTGTGTCCTGCTCCCCGTAACCAGAAGGGAATCAGACCCAAGCTCTTGGCGACCGCATTGTCATGTTTTTGAGTTTTGGTGTCAATCACAACCTATACTGGTTGGATGCTCGTTCTGGCTATGTTACCAAGGATGTGCGGAACAAACATGAGACAAAGTCTTTACTTCGGATTTAGTGTAGGTGCACTGAAATTCCTGAATTTCTCAGCGTTTCTGGTCTGACGTTTTTGCTGTTTTTGGTGACTTTAATCGATTTTTTCACAAAAGTCGTTAAAAAAAGGTCCTCGTTTTAATTTTCTTATGAAACCACTGTAAATCTACTTTCCACGATAGAACAATTGATCTTGAGAAAGCTGACCTATTTGGCTCAATACGTTGGTTTTAAATTTTTAAGGAGCATCATCAGAATTGACGATCTCATTTTCTTTAACCAAACTGATACTTCGCATTTGATTCTGACATGGAAGCCACCTAAAGTACTTAAGTGCACCTGTTGGATAGTGTTCAGTCCAGAACTTGTTGTCCTACTTTCGTAATAAAAGTTGGGTAAGAGTTACCTTTATTGTAAATCAGCTCAGACGATTCCATAAATTCAGGAGAGAGATGATTGCCTTTCACGTTGCATTTGCCACTGCTTCAAAATAGCTTTCTGGGCATTTGGTAGCACTGTATTTGAGTGGTAAGTCACAAATGTCTATCATTAGAGCCTGCCCATACCTCGGTGTCAATAAATCGTTCGTGTCATGAACTATAGCATGTTAAAACAATACTGGAAGTGCTGTAAAACGCTTTTGGTGGTGGTAATAAAAAAAGTCACAAAAATGGGGGCTTCAATTGTACGAAATCCGAAATCCTCGACGAAGTAGCAGAAAAATAGCTGTCGAACTGAAGATACCAAAGATAGTTATGCAGCGGATATTGAAGGATAAGATCAAACTAAAACCTTTTAAGGATAAAATCATACCGATGCGCATACGTAGCCAGTTGCCGAATATTGTGTTCTCTGATGGGAAAAATTTCCCAATCGAACAATTCGTGAACCAAATTTATTTAACGTAAAAGTCATTCGAAAATTTGACCATCAGAAGTGAAGAGCCACCGTTTATCATGGTCTATGACGGCCGAGAGACCTTCGCCAATGGGGTTTTTGGACCTTGGCGGCAAAGTGAATGCAAATATTTACCACGAAAGTCGTTTTGAAAGTATCTTGGGTCGCCAAACATTTTTGTAAGACAGAATGGATATTACAATAAGACTCTGCACAAAGACACACAAAACTCGCGTCAACCAAGAGTAGTTAAGAAACAAAGTTCCTTTCTCCATTTCTTCAACACAATGGCTCCACAATCATCAGATTCAAATCCACTTTACTTTCCATATGGAGCAGTTTTCAGGCATTTCTATAATGGAAGAAGATTCCGAAGGCTCACGTTCATTAACATGCTACTGGGCTCAATGTCTCCCAAGGTATCTGATTACATTTCTACAAGTAAATGGCTGCCAGTGTTTTCCCATAACCAAAAATCTCCCCTATTGTTTCTCGTATCCGGAAAGTCCCCGGGTAAAGGCGTCCTAAAAAGAATGATCTCCGACTTCTGAAAGTTGATCGTTTAATTTTGTTAAAGTCACTTTATAAAAGTCTGGTAATGCCCTCAATCGTTTGACCTGCTCTGTATACTTCTAAGTATGTGTAAATGTTGAATAGAATCAGTGAATTGACCGCACCTTTTTAAAGACAATTTTTGATGTAAAATAAAGTTACATCGCAATTCTTCACGATGGGCTGTCTATCTGTAAGCATATTGAAAAGATAATACAGCAGTTGCTTACTAGTGCCCAACCTGTTCAGCTGGTGGGAGAGGTTCTTTTACCATACGGTATCTAACGATTATCACCATGCCGTCTATTGAAATGGATTATTTGGAACTATATTTTCGTCCTCAACCCACTTAGTCAGGACTCTTTTGATTACTTATGTTTGGAAGATGACTGATCGACTGGAGATTCGAAAGTGGCTTTATCCCTTTTGGGGAGGGGATGTACCACGGTAGTTTTGCAATTCGCTGGATAATGGGCATTATTCATTCCATTATTAAACAGGATGGTGTAAATATCCACCGCTTCTAGGGGGAGATGTCATCAAAACGTTCGGTATTTCATCAGTTCCCACTGATTTCTTACTATTTAGTGATTCGAAGATCGTTTGGAGCTCTTCCTTCGAAACGAATAGGGGTTTTCCCTTCTCATTGGTGATGACATTATTTGCCATATTCTCCTCACTGAACTGGTTGCAATCCAAGCTCTTGAATCGCCAGGTTACTATTTTATTTCGAAGGTAGAAATTGTGCACAAGAACTCGATTTTCTAGGTCATAGTTCGGCGCCAACGATGAGATTCGCCTTGTATACTTCATTGAGAGTATCTCATATAACCTGTACCCTCTTCGTCGGATCTTCGTTTACAAAGACGCTGTCATAATCAAAAGCCTTATTGGATCTATGCCTGATGTTGAAAGCATGTAATCGATGTCCGTCGTTCGGGCATGAAAGGTCGGTTTGATCCATCGGGTTGCTGGTTGCCAATACAAACTAACAGATGCAGAAGGGCCCTTACCCTTTCTTAATATAAGCAGTTTTTCCAAAGTTTTTAGGATAAACATTCTTGCAACAATATTATATAACTGCAGAAGAAAGCAACATAATATTAGTTGAATGAGTCTAGAAACGGTGTGGATCCGAAACATCTTCATATTGTTGAACAATCAATTGCAATTTTAAAAGAAGTTTTTTTCAAATTCGTCTCGCTTCTATTCTTAAATTTAAGACCCATAAATTTATCTAAACTAAATAAATAAATTAAGAAAACATTCATTTTATTGAAGGCATTTTGAAATTAGTAGTAACATTTTGGATCGGTTAACTCTATTTTGTTCTGTCAATAAGAGTCATCCTTTGCAAGATTTAAATTCATGATTAATTCAATTTCATAATTTATTCATATCTCAATTCGCTGCTGCATGGCTCAAAATCTGGACGGAATTCTATTATTATCTAATTCTTAGCTCGTAGTTGTGAGTATAAGATTTATTATGAACTGGCATACGAGTATTATAAGTAAAAAAAAATCAAATTTTAGTAGAATTTCCGCTGTACATATTTCCATACGAGAAATGTCAATTTAATCCAACAGATAAATATTGTGCCACCACCTCTGAAGTTCGTATAAAGCCAACGCTTAATGGAATGGCTTAATGTATAAATGCTTAATTTGTGTTACTATGATTCCTAGATACCCATTAGTGCTAATGATGCTATTAATTACGCTTACCCCAAAGAAAGGCTATCACAATCACGAAATATACCAACAGATGCAAAATATAAATTTACACATTCTCAAAATGTTTAGATATACTATTTTTAATGTAATTAAATCTCCGAATGCAAACTTCAGTTTTGAGATTTTTTTTTATATATACCTCGTCAAGTCATAAATACTGGTACACAGAAAAATCAGCGCCAAATAAAAACGAATGGCCACAAATCTTAGAACGACTTATTCAAAATGACTTCCATTTGCCTACCAGCACGACTTAAGACGATGTGGTCACTCATCGATTGTGAGACGCACTTCATGCATGGGGAAATTGTCCACTGCACGGACAAGGGCTCGCTTCAACGACTCAATATTTGAGTGTCCAGTCCCTGTAATACGGACCAAAACTTGTAATCCAACGGATTGAGGTCTGGACTACCAGCTGGGCAATCATCTGTTGATATGAAGTCCGGAACGTTGTTTTTGAGCCACAGTTGAGTCGTTTTTGCTTTGTGAGCTGGAGCGCAGTCTTGCTGCAAAGTCCATGGCTTGTTGTTGAATATTGATTGGTTGAGAGACTACACAATGGGTTCCAAGACGGTCGATTGATATACTTTGACCGATTTTTTCACTCCTTTCTCGCAAAAATGGAGCTTGGTAACGCCATCGTAGCACACTCCCCACCATACCATTACAGACGCGGGATGGTGGCCTCTTTGAACCCTCGGGATGACCGAGCATACACACTATCGTTCTGCTTATTGAACGATTTTTCTACGGTGAAGATTTTCTCGTCAGTAAACAGAATTTGTCTGTGAGCGTTTTTCGCATACCGGCTGAGTAACGCTTTCGATCTAAGCTTGCGTTTTTCCTTCAATGCGGCCATGAACAGGTGTCCAGTGTATCGCTTGTACGCGCTGAGTTCTAAATCTTCTTTGATAATGCGAGACATGGTATTTTGGGAAATTTGCATTTTCCGCGACAAGATTTTCTGTTTTCGCAACGCTTTTCGGCCGATTCGTTTCTTACTGGCTTTGATCGCTTTCGGAGTTCTCACAGTCCGCGGACGGCCGGATCTTTGACTGTCTCGTACTCCACCAGTATCCTCCAACAACTTCGCATCACGATACACAAAATTGCGAGTGATTCCAAGCGATCGCAACGTCCTAAAGATATCGCCTTTTTCCATGTTGCATTTAATGGCCTACTTACAACAATACGATTTTCGATGTCGCCCTATTCCATGATTGTAAGCAATAAATGTCAAAAAATTTTTACATCACAATGAAGCATAAATATCAACTGTCAAACCGCAATCAATACGAAATGGATGCGCCCAGTGTTGCATTCGTAATGAGTGAGTTCAGTTGTGTACCAGTATTTATGACTTGACTAGGTAGGTAAATGAGTTCACTAAGATTTTGTATTCTTTTAAAAACCTTGTTGGGCCACCAAATATGACAGCCACAGTGTTGACGCTAGGCAAATTTTCTTTTGGCTTTATAGACGATCATCGTCATTATTGAAAGGTAATTGTTAGTATTTGGAAGGCTGCGGAAATATTCTTTCCAAAACTTAAGCACTGTTTCGCTAAAGTGTAAAAAATTTAAATACTTTGGCTCTGTCATTATCCACAAAATAAGTGTTAGCCCTACCGTTCAGGGTGAACCGTGCCATAAACCTAGAATCCTCCTTTCTTGTTGAAAGAATATAAAGGGTGGGCCTGCTGTTGGTTTCATTTTAAAAAGGTTATAAAAGAAAACATTTGCGAATATTTTTCAACCATTGTTCCTTTATCGAAAAGAGTAAACCTTCCGATAGATAATACTTTTTTTTTATTCAAATAACTTCTTCAGCTGTCTTGTTAGTGACCCATACTTTTAACCATATTTTTCAATACATTTTCGTTGGCTTCGGCCCCTATTTCACGGTTAGCTTGACCAATATTGTGCATGAGTTCCTGAATCGTCTCTGGATTGATCGCATAGTATCGAACTTTAATGGCCCCCAACAAAAAAAAAAGTCCAATGGCGTCAAATCGAAGTTGCGTGGCGACGAAACAACATCATCAAAACGACTGATTACACGATTATTGAACTTAGTGTGCAATATATCAAATGTTGGACAGCTTATGGCACACGTTACCCCATTTGCTGAAACCATAGTCCACCAAAGTCAAAATCCTCAATTTCTGGTCATAAAAAAATTGGCTATGGTACCTCAGCAGCGCTCTCCACTGTATGTAACATTTCTTCCATTGTCGTATTGAATGAAAAATGGGTCATTGATGCCACCACTCTAAAAATTACACCAAACAGTCACACATTCAGCATGCATTATCTTCTGTACGACTACGTGCGGATCTTCTGACATCAAATATGATAAGTTTGCTTGTTTTCGTACCCGCTGGTAGGGAAATGCGCCTCATCTGAAAAGATGAATGTCTAAGTAAAATCGTCGTCAATTTTTAATTGCTCTACAGCCTAAATAGACTCCTGAGTCAATTGGCCTTGTCAGGCTGGTTCGATTTATATTCAGTTGCTGAGATCTTGGCCGCTTTGAGGTGCTCAAGTTTAGGTGCACACTTTCGGCAACAGCTTCATTATTCTCCGTTGAGAGCACAGGAAGAACACGGTAATTTGTTCGGTTATCAATCAGGACACCAGTATCACAATCTTTCTTTACAAAGTTGCGTAAACCAGCTACAATTTGTGAATTATTTCGGCCGACATTTTAAAATTCCCACTGTTTTGGCAACATAGCATCCACTTTGAAAAATACTCTGGAATATTTCCAAACGTTGTTCAAGCGCGAATCGGTCCATTTAATACTGAGTTTCTGTCAATTGAGGACATAATTCATTTTGGCAGCTTCTGTCTGTCTGTCTGACATGACTAATCAGACCCACCGGTGACAGCTAATTGTATTTTCACAATTGTGTCGGTATTTTCGACGTACTTTAGTAGTTGTTCGCTTGTGAGTTCCGCACAATTTTTTGAACCAACGTAATGAACGATTTTGACTTTCAGAGTTTATTCCAGGACCTGTAGAATTGCAAATTGTGGGCTCTCCTGGACTGAAATCTTGCCGGGGATATCAGTTGTTTAACGAAGATTTCGGTCTTTCACACAATATACTTATACCTCTCTAGTTTGCGCAGTTCAGTTGCTCTCCTGTTTTGTACACCGGGCATAGGATTCTGAGATCCCATTCATCAGGCATACATTCATACATAGTCATTTCTAGCAGCCATCTGGTCCGGCCGATTTGTTGGATTTCAACTTAGATATTATTACCCTTGCTTCATATTGGTCAGATTTCAGTATTATCGTCTAAGTTAAATGGTCTAATCTGCCCGATGGCGAGATGTTAGTCTTCGTCGCCATTATCCAGTCTGTAGAAAAAGTTATTTTATATTCTGAGCATCGATATTCATCTCTATAGGGATCTGTACGGGTCTTCTCTTCTTGATAAGTTCATTTTACCTCAGTACGTTATTTCTGTGGGAGAACGTCTCAATATCTTCGATTACCCGCTTCTTGTTCCCTTTTTTCTTTTTCTGAAGAAGCCTTCCTTTCTCTACTGCTCGTAGAGCACACAGGCGGGTCCTGTCTTTGTAGGCTTACTGTTTAGTGGCATCCCTCACCGAACTAGGGATTTCTTGATGGTGATTTTGTGAAATTTAGCACATAAGCAGAGGTGTCTATAAGTCTTGTCTACGTTATGCATTTTCACAGTTGTTCTTCTGTGATGTAGCGTTAAGTAATTGATTAAGAGTTTCATGATCCGGGCATCACCATGTCCCCTTTGTATATTGAGATGAGATGAGAAATTCGTATACTTACTGTTATTATATTTCGTCCCGTGCGTCACAAAGTCAATAAGCCTAAGTCCATTACCAAACGATGTGCCGCGTAGGCTTTGCTTTCCGACTGCCAAAAATTCCCCCCTTTCCTACCCTGGCTGGATATTCGAACACAGTTTTTCTTCTACCTTATGCTCAGCCCATCGCACTTCCTGGATGGAGGTGATAACTGCGTGAGAGCAGTCAGAAGTTTCTGTTAATGGCGTAAGTTCATGTGGGTAGCTAAGGGTCCAAACATTCCACGTCCGAATTCCAGATCCGAAGGTCGTTGCTTTTTTAATCTTCGCAAGTGTGGTCAACAGTAAGTTTTTTATCAGAGACCTTTTGTTGGTTTGTCGAATATATTTAATTTCATTGTTAATGGGTTGTGAGCCGTATAGTGGCGTAGGCCATTTTTATGCTACTGGCCGCTCATACTCTTGCCTTCTTAGCCTGGATGAGTAAGGATTTACTTATTTAGTTACCTGAGATCACCACAGGAAGGTAAGGCAAACACTTTTCTGCGAAGTTGATTATGCGCTGATACAGTTTATTGAACAGTCAGTTGTTTTCCTATCAATCGGCATGTTTATTCCGTTCCAGAAACACTGTTGTTCTTAAATTTAGTATTAATTCGCCTTGAAATTTATCTCAACAAATACAAAAGAAAAAATTTTCAGCAGGTAATTTGCCAATTCAAAGGCATTTTCTCCTTAAAGTTTGTCTATTACACAAACTTTTATAGATTTTTGGTTTTCAAAGTATAGGAGCTCGGCTTATTGCTGTTTTAATGTATGTAACTATGAAGCGCAGAGTATCTCGATGTAAGCCAAACTTAATTGCTTTAAGCTTTGTTAATATTTCTGCCATCCAGTAGTGCTATCTTCAGTCATATTTTCATTTATTATAGCAAAAAAAATATTTCAGTTCAATTCATATTACTTTTATGATTTTGTTTAAACGAGAAACAGTTCATACATAACTCTAAGTGTCTGTTGTTAAATATTGCTACTGAAAAATTAAATATTGTAATCATTGCTTGAATTTCTCTAATTACCGTCTTAATTAAAACTAATGAAATTTTCCAGGACGGTGTATCCATACTTGGTGGGGCAATTGGTGCAATGCGTATTCCTGAAAAATGGTTTCCAGGTTTAGTAGATTTCTATCTCAATTCACACAACATCATGCATGTTCTCGTTGTAGTCGCAGTCTATTCCATGCATCAGGTAATTTCAATTGTTGACCACATTTCAATTACATACATTCAGTATTCTATCTGTATTTTAAGGCCACTATCAAAGATTTTGAATGGATGTCAGCTACACAATGTAACACATTAAATGCAACTAACGAAACTATAGATTCTACAATTAATTCCAATATCGAACTATGACCTTTCAAATTGATTAGCTATTCAAATTATTATCAAAAATTTCTCTATTTAATTAATTTTTAACTTTTAGCCAACACAACAACAACAAAACAAAAACAAACTTATCATAGGAGATACTATCTCAAATTTCTTCAAACGTTTATGTTAAGCGGAATTATATTTCTATTTTTCTTTATTTAATTTATAAAATAAAGAAAATAACATAAATCTAGATAAATTAAAAATAAAAGTAAAAGTTATTTAAAACAAATAAAATAAATAGATACATATTTCTTGAATTGTTACAAGAACCAATATACTTATATATAAAAAGAAAATAATAATTTATTTCAACATTTTATGCTAATTAGTAAAGAAAAACCTTTAAATAAATATATATTATAGAAAAGAAGATAACAATATTATGATAGAATTAAACAATAACTCTCTTCGACTGTGGTATTAATTATTAAGAAATGATAAAAATAATAATTAACAAAAAAAAAAACAACATATTTAGGGCAATTAAATGAAAGGAACTCGTTAACCACGTAATACCAGTTACAATAAATAATTACATTTCGAAATAGACGTTATAAGAGAAAAGAAAAATAAAAAATTTACACTTTCCGCGCAATATAATGTAAATAGTAGAAAATAATTAACATAGCAAAAAGATAAAAAAAATTATTAGGTATAGATATTTGATGACAAAAAAGAAATTAAGTAGAAGTATTAGAAAATAGTTCAAGGAAGGATGCAATTTTGGAAAAATGGAAAATTCAATTTGAGTTAAATTACTCGTAATCAAAAAAGGGCTCCCGAAACGTGTTTTTTTAACTAAAACGCATTCAAGCACTTAAATGTTATGTAAAACCTTAAATGGTAAAAAGTTGTTATTTTTACTTATTTATTCATGTTTGTATAATTTTAACATTTTATTTAAGATTTTTTAACATTACATTAACTTAATGGTTGTCGTTTACCATAGAATGATTGCATTGTTCCGTCTTCAAATCGGGAAGGTCGTGAAAAAAATGCAAGCTCGTAACTTTGCACGTACAGACCTTGGAACAATAAATATAATTTAATATTGCAAGGTTGTACTGAATATGCGGTGACACATCTCGCCATGCATCGTTGTCCAAATTCTTGGTTCACGTACTGATGATGCCTTAAAATCCAGCAATTATTCCTTACGTCACTATATTTTCGGAAATAAATTTAATTGTTCCGCAAATCAAAATCTCTGTCTTCATATAATAGTCTTTCATTTTCGTCATTTTGAGTCATTAAAAAAGAAAATGGACAGTGCAGCAATATATCCTCTTCGGCTTTCAGTTTACTCAAACTCATACCAAATGTCTACGTCAAACTCAACTGTTTTACGCCACGTTTGGCCCTTTTGCTGGCCTAAATAAGACAATTCTGTTGTAAAACGTATTTCGCAATAGAGTTGTCCTTGCACCGTATGGTTTGTGCATGGTATGTTCTCATATTATTCATTCGTTTAACACCTGATTCACTCACAGTTCAAAACATTTACACCTTAATCTTAGTGCAAAAAGTATTGCTTTTTTCAGTCCTTGACATAGCGACACGATATCTCACAGCAAATACGTTGCGAATAAGCTAGCAACTTTATCGACTTCCTGGGAACCTCTAAATGCAAGTTCTGGATCATCAGATGAAATTCCATAGCCCTCTCCGAACCAAGTTAATGATGATCCAACAGAGAGTACAGCTACACCTTCTGCACATGCAGTTCAGTTTAACTCCCATCACAGTTGTGAGTTGGACTCAATTTATCCACAAAACTAACTATCTGTTTATGAGGAGTTGTATATACCGCCAAAAGTGGTGTTTTCGAAAGCACCTCCAACGTCGATGGAAATGCACAGCGTGTGTTTCTTCTTGCCAACTGCGGCTTCAATTATCATCACCAGTGCGTTCGGCGGCATACTGTATCTTTGACAGAAAAGGTGGTTTTCTGTATATAAAACTCAACTGTTCTACCCAAGCTGTTCAAGATGAAGGAAATCAGATCGATAGATTTGAAGTTCTGGACAAGCCTGTCATCTTTTTCTGTTATATACTACAGAGTTAGTGATAGTAAGCATGGGCTACGGGGGATATTTATCAAGTTAAATAAAATAATAACACGGTGTAAGATAAATCTTAAAATATAAATTACTCGTATTATTAAATGATTACAGTTTTCACTGGTTCTTATATGAAGTTGACGACAGGGCCCTATAGCGAACTGTATACAAAGTCTGACAGACGAAGATAAATTAACTCCTCTGTGGTTGGCTACGTACAGACATAATCGAGAGTTGGAAAGCTGCAGAGCTGGAGAGCTTTGACCGTTAAAATGATTTAGTATCGTAAAAGCAGAAGAATCTAGGCGATATTGGCGAGAACACTACATCGCGTACATATATATGTACTGGTATGCCATTGGTGTAAACCGACTTATAACCTTGGCACTTGATGGCCTTGTCACATCAACCCATAAAACATACCAGTTGCGTGGTTTAGTACAATTTTATGTTTTGGAATAGGAGCTGTAGGGAGCTAGCTCTGATAAGGGTATCTATAAAGTACGTCTTAAGTATCAGACAGTTAGTCTCCATTTTCAATTTCGTGGCAGCAAGTCTTTTGATCGCTTTTCGCCACATCATTGACAGAGCCTGTTTACAAATTCCAATTCCCGAGGCAAGCCTTCAAAAATAGAACTCTGATCGACCACCTGCTTGTTGACTGAGGCCCAGGTCCACCCCGGACTGTAGCGCCACCTAAAGTAAGATCGACCACCTGTATATCCCACAGGAGTTTATCTGTAAGAGTCTGAGTTTCTTCGATTTCCTCTTGGTTTTTTCAGCCCAATCTACCAAACGTCTTGTAAAAAGAGCCACAAGAGTTATGGAGTCCAACAATCTGGTAATTTTTTTGTCAGCTTCTAAGTTTCTGGGTTTTACTCCCAGTATGTTGGTTGGGGCCACCAAAATCATTGTCCAAGCGCAGTGGTAAGACGAGTATCACCTGGAATGTGATCCTTTGTGGCCACATCTAAACCTTTTAATTATTTAACCGCTAGTTTGAATGTTTTAGGCTAAGCCTAACCTGAGTTTGTTTTTTAGGGCTATATGATCTTTGAATATCATAAGTCTACATAAAGATGGAGATGATAGATGGAATATGGTATTTATGGAAAAAAGTAAGTTTGACGGGACAATTTATGATTCAAATGAATTATTTCTAAGGCAGGCTCTACGTTTTGCGCAAAAAGGCTTAAGACTGCCCGTGAAGGTCAATCCGAATACCACCACATGCACATTTGTCGGATGTCGTTGAATGGCATTTTGACCATACGTCTGAAGGGGCTGGTTAAAATAGCCCATATCTTGTAACACTGATCTCACTTAGGAGCTTTTTGAAATATGGTAGGTGACTCTTAAGCCTTTGTTGTTAAAATGTTTTTGCAGATAAATTTGCGAGTACTGAACACTTAAAAAAATGTTGGCCGTTTTCCAAACACTCAGGCTTTGTTTTTATGAGGCTCACCTTGGTGTTTTTTTTTTTTACGAAAATCATAAGCACTTTGTATAGAATGGCTTTTAAAATGGTCTTTGTGTCTCTACATTCTTTGAAGTGCTAACATTTACATATTTTATCTATTTCCTTACAAAATTATCTGATTTCCGGAGTTTCTTTGTTGCAGCTGTACTGCATTACAGTTGATGAGCAACAAGAAACAGAGCTTCAAATCAAATTTTATATAGAGGAAGCCTGGCGGCTCGCAAAACATAACTTACTTGAAATAAAAAGGTCAATTAATAAAGTTACACAAATTTCTTACTTATGTTGTTCCTCTGGTGGTGGCAATGGCGCGATGGTTAGCTCATTGGACTATCACGCTGAGGGTCCGTGGTTCGATCCCCGGCATCGCCAATAATTTTTTGAATCGTCATCACCCTTCGGCGAGCAATGGCAAACTCCCGAAAGTAAAATTGCCTATGAAAAAGCTTCTAAGGAGTGTCGTTCGGATTCGGCGATAAACCGTAGGCGCTTAGATGTGACAAAAATGACAACATGAGCAACACAAATGAGTGTCAAGAAACTAGGCCAGCCCATACCGGGCTGCCAGCGCCACAGTGATTTTTTTTGTTGTCCCTCTAGATTGGACTTGAAAACATTATGGGATAGATAGCGATGTCCAGGCGTTCAAGGTGTCCTAGATATCTGAGACGACTTACCGAGCTTTTCTGAAGCGATCGTCATCACTTCACTGGCCTAATAGTTCGTAATAGTTCGCTGTTGAAACGTCTTCTCCGCTGCTGCAAGCAGGATTATAAACTTGCCAAAAAAATGTTAATCTACAACTGCTATTGTGATGCCCTCGAAAGCATTTTCATCCGCTTTCTCCTGTGTTCAAACCTTCGCTCAGTGGGACAGAGGAATCCTGTATTTTGTGCAATGTATTTTTGGTTGGAAGAAAGAGTTTTGGATACTATCTGTTTGATTGGAAGAGGGTAGGCTTTACTACTCAATCGCCTTCAAAGCCCAGAGAAGTAGCAATTAGAAAAAGTGCGCCGATTAAGTTTTAAGACTTGATAGTGGGGCACATATAGATAAAGTCCCTTACTACCTCAAAGTTGTAGCGGCTCATCCTTACATTTTATTCTAAGCTTCGATGTTGTGAGTAACTTTTTGATGAGAGTCGTAAAGTCTCAGTTGACAACTAACTTGTTATTCTCATTATATAATATTATCTGCATATATGCCCTAGTCCGGCTAATCTGTTCCGATAGGAAAAAAAATAAGCAGGCTTATAAAAGATGGTAACTCTGGAGTTGACTTATGAATTTTGTAAATTCTTTCAAGAACGATGTTAAAACAAATTACATGACAACGCATTGCCTTGTTTAAGTCCTTTTTAGACATTATAGCAATCGTTTTTTTTTTATTGTGAAACTTGCATGTGCTCTCCATAGCCATCCCGCATAGTCGAACGAGCTTGGTAAGGATGCCAAACTTAGATATTGCTCGTGTAGATCATATGTATAAAGAGGTGGTGCGTAACGATTTTGAACTTCTCTTCCAAGATATGGCGCATTGTGAAAATTTAGTCTATGGTGGAAGCCAATCAGATTGTTGACGAAGGCTTTAGGTATGTACATATATAATACGACAGACCACGTATTTCTGGGAATCTCCTTTCTTAGGTCCCATACGCAAGGCATACTTTCGTCGACCGAAATTTTAAGTCGTCCCGGTGCTAATTTATTTCTAATCGCAACCTATTTAGATTAACTGTTTATAAAGGAAACCAGCAGTAAAACGGAAAAAAACTTAAAACTAAAAAAACTTCGTTCTTCCTTATCTTCCTTATAAACATAAAAAAGGAATAAATAAAAGATTGAATAAAATAATAAATTAAGCGAATTAAAAATATATATATATCTAACAAAACTTGACACAATTGTTAAATTTATTTATTTAGGACAAAAATAAAAAATATAAGAAATTTAAAAAACAAAAACCTATTTGATCTTCATTATCTAAAGAAAAACAAAAACATGTCCCTGTACCTTCCTACACCTGTACCTTATTTGATATTTCAATTTTAAAAAAATTAAATCAAACTATTCTTCGAACTAATTTTATTTAATTTTTCTTAGAACTAATATTTCAATCTTTAAACGTAAAAGCAATTAGTATATCTCACTCAGGTAATAATCGCTTTCTTAAAACCGAAAAAAAACGAAAAAAAAACAGAAAACTAAAAATTCAAACAAAACTAAAAAAAAACATATTTAATGCTTTCAATTATTATTAATTAAATTAAATTATAATATAAATTAAATTATGTATATTCAAGTGAATCGTTTGTGTAGCATTGAAAGATGAATTGATTTAAAGAAAATAATAAATAAATAAAAATTGAACTGAGTTCAACGAAATTTGTTCGCATGATCATTTAAAATAAAATCTTTTGTGGAAAGACCTGTTAATTTATAAAAAAAAAATATATAAATTAAAATTAGAAGTTACATTATGACAAATAAGGAGTAGGCATGGAAATAAGTCAATAGCAAAACGAGTAGGGGAATTTTTTTAGTTAAATTTTAGATATTTACTTAGTTGAGAAAAAAGTTTCGTTCCAGTTTTGTGTTTACAAAAAAAAGCTTCAAGCTTCTTGGCTTAATTAAAGACAAAAGTAAAATAGAACGGAAAAAATAAATTGTGAAAAATAATAAAAAAAAAAAAAATACAAAATATGCTTTTAACGGTTTATTATGACTCAATAAATAATCGATTAAACACAGAAAAATCAAAATGGTATTTCAGACTTTATTTTGGAAATTTTAAATTCAGTTCTTCAATTCGTAAGTATCACCTACTATGTGAGTAGATTTATGGTATATTTCACTTTGCACTTCGATTTCGTTGTATCTGTGTTTGGTCGATAAAGAGGGGGAAATACGAGTATACTTGCGTAGCTAACAAAACATGGAATAGTCGCGGCATGAGGTCATGTAGTACTATCGTTGAACTTTTTGGCAAAGAAAACATCTGTGCAAACCAATCAAGGGACATAAGCAAGACTGCACCCTCAAATAAAACAACTTGGCAAAGATAAGTTAAGCACTAAAAAAAAGTTTACATGGCAGTTTGCATCTTGAAGCAATAAATTCGGGCGGACGTTGGACGACGATAAGGATTATAATAACTCAAAATTATTCTTCGTTGCGACTTACATTCTTCGGCTTTAACTTTAGTTCTCCAAGTAGAATAAATCGTGTTAATCTATATGAAGGACACTGCAATATAATCCTCACATCATGAGGGAAATAGGAAACTTCGAATCTGAAGAACCTTTATATTCTAAGAAAACTTGAATGACACATCGAACTATGCGACAAAGAAGTTTGAACTATAAGTCAAATTGTAAAATAGTATGGAGGTGACCATATTTTACTCAGGATAGCGATAATCCACCCGTGTTCTTTCTGACCTCAAGTAGGTCTTGATTCTAAAGCACCAACCAATATAACGAATAAGCCCGGCACCGATCTTTTGGCTTTGATGACTGCTGTGGATCTTTCTACGACAAATTAAATAGGTTTGGCCCAAATGATGGATAGAGCGGCGATGCCCAGTTTCCTAAGGTCGAACATTATTAGAGTTAATAGGTGCTTAGGCAATGCACAATGAGATATAGAAGACTTCACTTCTTCTACTTCTTCTAGTAGAAGAGGCACGTTCTGAGGGTCTACTGTTTTGAGGGAAGAAAATGAGAAGGGACAAGCTCAAAAAGATGAAAAAAAGCATAGAAAAGGGAAACAGAGCAGTGGAAATGACAACTCCTGAAACTAAACAAGCTTTTAAGGGTGAAACTGCATCCATTACAATACTGTCCTTCTATCGATGGGTCTTCCTACCCATGATGCCCTGACATTCATGCTAATAACAAACCCCAACTGGGAAGATAACACACCCACATTTGTCAGAGACTCCCTCGTTTGGTAGACAGATGAAGGAGTTGGAACCGTAGTATTCGGACCCAGTACCAGAATTTCTCTTTACGCAAGCTTAGATATAATCACTCCGTTTTTCAAGCCGAGATTCAGATTCAGATGAACAGTAAATGAGAACATCTACATACTCTCGGACAGCAAGGCGCCATTGCTTGCAATCAAGGTACATGAAATCAGATTCAAGCTGGTATGGGTCCATCTCACTTGGGTGCCAGGACACAGCTGCCACAACAGAAGCGAGGAAACTGAAAAATTAGTCAGAAAATTATCTGCGTCACAATTCGTGATGCCCAGACCATTCTGTGGCCTACCCACTAGCACTATAAAAAACTATCAAAAAATGGCTCGCAAAAAAGGCACATCATTACTGGACAACAGACAAGCCATATTATTCTCGCCAAAAGTTTTTCACATCAAAACGCAACAACTCCTAAGCTTAAACAGAAGTTAGATTCAAATGGTCACGGGCTTTCTGACCGGACACTGTCGAGTCAAGAAACATTTAATGGTCATGGGATTAGGACAAGACAATATTAGAGTCAGCAGAACATAGAGAACATACTATGCCACTGCAGGTGTTTAATCAGAACAAGCCAACGTTTCTTAAGTAAATTCTACCTCGAAGCAGATGGCATTTCAGTCAGTTCCCCCAAAGATCTGTCGATTTTTATTGTCAAATCCGGTATCTTGGTTGAACTTTAACTATGAGGTAATCATAATAGGCCCAATTGAGGCCGCAGTAAGAAGGGCTTCTTTCCCACCTCTTACGTAATCTAATCTAATCTACAATACAAAAATCCACCTTCGGGGAGACCAAAAATCGCTAAAAGGAACGGAACCGGGCTTACAACTAGAAAGAAACTGTCTCTTTTCTGACACATTCACTTCACAACTGGACGACAATCTGAATAATGCTGAGTAGTTAGGTAAGACTTTTATTTCATAGAAAAATTGTTGATACATAATACTACATACAATAGTTTACAAGTCTATTTAGGTTTGGTCATTATTGGCCGTCTGTCAGATTGAAATTTAGCGTTCCAACATAAAATGCAACTTTAAGCATTCGCACAAAGGATTTTAATTTAAAAAAATGCATAACGAGAGATTTTCTATATATAAGCGCCTTCGTAGTATGGTTATACGTTTTACTCATACTTTTCAAATGAAATGCTCAGCGTTTTCATTAACTAACACCGACGTCCTCCCTCACAGATTAGATCGTAGTTACACAGATTGCAAAGGACTAGTTGCTGTAAATTGTGTTTTTTTAAGAGCTTGAAAACATTAAATAATAATCCAAGACAGAAAAATTATTTGAATAGATTTTTTATTTCTACATTCTGGTAAAATATTTCATGACATTTATTTTTTAAATATGATTTCCGGCATATGCCCGCCGCGGCTACGAGTTACGTGGTCCATTCGATCAGTCCAATTTATCATTACTTTTTCCAATAAATCTGGCCGTATGACATCAATGCTGGCTTGAATATTGGCTTCCAATACTTCAAGAGTTGCTTGTTTGTCGGCATAAACCAATGACTTAACAACTTAGCCCCATAAAAAGCAATCGAGAGGCGTTAAATCGAACGAACGAAGGGGCCAGTTAACAGGACCACTTCTGGAAATAATGTTGACACCAAATTGATTTTGCAATAAATTGGTGGTTAAGCAAGCTGTATGGCAAGTTGCGTTGTCTTGTTGGAACCAAATGCCGTCGATGTTTAGCTGATTAATTTTTGGAAACAAAAAATCAGTCAGCATGGTTCGATAGCGCTCACCATTCACTGTAACGGCAGCTTCTTCCTCATTTCGAAAGAAATAAGGACCGATGATGCCGCCAGCGTGTAATCCGCAACAAACAGTCAATTTTAATGGATGTAATGATGATTCGTTAACAACTTGAAGATTATCTTCGCGAAAATGATCAATAACTGCACGAATTGCTTGCTCACTAAGCCGATTATGTTGACCGTAAAATTGACGAAGTGCTCTATGAACTTCACGAACAGGTTTATTGTTTTCAAAGTAGAATTCCACAATTTGGAAGCGCTGGCGTCATGATGAATTTCAAACCTTACTGAACAGAAATGTCAACACAGTTCGGCATTGACAGCTGTCAAACCATAGACAACAACCATCGAAACTTCTCATGCAGCTAAAAAAAAACACCTTTTGTAATAATGTATGTTGGGAACTTTGAGGATCGTTTACGTATCGCTCATATGTATTTCGTGCAATTGATGACAATTTAGGCCTCAGCACTGCATCAAGTTTCTCCATTGATACTCGCATTCAGACTCCCAATTTTGCAGCCATGTTCGTCTTTCACTTCAAGATGATTGCGAAAGCCTAGGAAGGCTGCCTTGTTCCATTTCGCTAGCAAAACAAAAAAAACACTGTGGCGCTGGCAGCCCGGTATGGGCCATGGCCTAGCTTCTTGACACTCATTTGTGTTGCTCATGTTTTCATTTTTGTCACATCTGAGCGGGGCCTACGGTTTATCGCCGAGTCCGAACGGCACTCCTTAGAAGCTCTTTCGTAGGCAATTTTTTACTTTCGGGAGTTTGCCATTGCCCACCGAAAGGGTGATGGCGATTTGAAAAATTGTTGGTGACCCAGCCTGGAATTGAACCCAGACTTTCTGCGTGATAGTCCAATGAGCTAACTATCGCGCCATCGCCATCGCCATCTCGCTAGCATTAACTATATATTCAAAGTGTAGTCGTAGAGAGTCCAGAAACAGAAGGGCTGTGATATTGTAAAACAGAACTCTTCGAGTGAATTAAAGAAATGCCCATGGTTAAGAAAGTCTATGCAGAAAATATCCCCCTTATGAGTAATAATGAGCTCTCCAGGCCAACAAAGCTAATATTTCGGATAAAAACAAAGTTTCACGCCACTATAAACGAGTAAAAATAATATAATCTGGGAAACAGAGGAATAATGGCACAAATGACTAAAAGTACCGGGGTCCTGCAAATATTTTGAAATACGAGTTAAGATAGGGAAAGGGCGGAGCTAGTTTTCCCGCAATTTTTGATCAGACTTTGCATAGAGTCATAACTACATCATGTGAAATTTGCTTTGTGAGTATTAAAAAATAAACTTGAAGTATGATACAAATAAGTACATTTGAAGCCTGTTCTCGTAAAGGTAATGATTTTATATTCAATGAAACGGAACAGTCCCAGTTTTTTCAAGAAATATTGAATTCACGACCCAGCAAGTGAGTGTCCAACGCTTTCATAGGCGTGGTGCGAAGATACCATTTCCTCCTTAGACTAAATCAACAAAGTGTGGAAAGCGTCGACATATATTTAATAAACTAGAAACGAGGTCAAATGGTCTCCTAAAATGATCTTCTTTAAACTCAGTTTAAACATTCTTAAAAGCATCTTCAATTTCCACCACATTCGCTACGAGTACATCATGCTAAATGAGTTTAATTTTGAAGATTTATTCAAGAAAATGACCCACTTGATGGTGTACCTACTTTGAAGATCTTGAATAATGAAAGATTTTCACTTTTTAGAATCACATGATCATTTGCTTGTATTTCGCAGAAGAACTTGAATTTAAGGCCTCATAAAATGCACTACAGGCACTTCTTCTGCGCAGCGGAGAAGTGATCGCGGGTTGACTAGAAATATTTATGTCAGATCTCGACGGTTTCCGAATGTGAGAAATATGCTTTGCACGCAACAATTGACATATCACAATCTTGAACTTCAGCCCAATTACTTGTAAAAATTTTCATCTAGAAAATGTACATACTACGGCTACATAAAACTGGTATAATACGAGTATACGTTCTAGAAACCAAGTGGCGAACTGTTGGATACACTTTCCGCTTTTTGAATCGGACGGTATCGTATTGATAGCTAAAATTTTACACAAGATCACAAGTGTATCATACCGACTGACGTGAACTGATAGTGCACAAGTTGGTAGTAGGCCGTCAAAAAATAAATATTTTGGTGCGATTTGATAAGCTTTCAAATGGCACATCAAGAAAGGAAAGGCTTTTGATCAGTCAATTGGACACATTTAGGAACAGAGTCGCGAATTAGAAGAACGCAATGGAGGACACGAAATAAGAATCCTTGCTGGAGAGAGCATACTAAGTTTATGCAAATAACACGTTCTTAATATACGGTACAAAAGATGTTTTAGGTCTAGGCCTTGTTTCGCAATTGGCGAGTAAAGAATTTAAAAAAACTATGCCATTTTGTGAGCACTTGATTATATAAAGCAGCAGTACAACAAACCGAGGTTGATACCCATCTATGTTGTAATAACTCGAAACCAGAAAAAGCCTCGAAAGTGATCTACGGCGAATCAAAAGCAAGTCAGCACTTTTGGTGACAGAATTTTCGTAAAAAAAGGAGAGAAGGACCGACCTGTTCTCAATCGGGAAGCTAGGTGGCGGATGTTAAATAAAAAGAGAGGATAGATCTGGGTGCTAAATTTGCTAAAATGCCTCTTAAACGACATAAGCCAAGAGGCGTAACTAAGTTGGACTTCTTCGAATAAAAATGTAAGAAAAGCTCTGCTCGATGTTTTAAAAGTTTTTCTACACATAGAAAAAGAAACGTAGTGGTGGAACGATAAGCCAAAACGCTGGCCAGGATAGAAGGTCAAGCCTTGTTTGGGTGGAATAATCAGCGCGCCAATTTATTTTTCCCTATGATTCGGTACCACTGTCACAACCGTCAAAGACTATAGACGAACTCGTTGAACACTGTGACTACAGGACTCATCACATGCTAGGATCATTATTTTTAGGATACAATAATACCAGATTTATATTTTTCATATATGAAACCGGAAAATGCCCATAAATGACTCTAGCTATCAATGTAGTTACCATCAAACTGGCATCATTGGCGCTATTTTCTTGTTAACATCTGACAAAGATTCTCAGCTCACAATAATATAAGTTTCATTCAACAGCATAGCTTGTATAGTTATGTTGTTGAATATGTCGAATTTCGTGCGTGGAAACTACGACTTGCAGACAACATTTATTTTCCGCTCCAATTTGAAGAAAACTGCTTAATGTGAGAAACAAAGAATGTGAAAAATCACGGAAATAATTTTCAGACAGCGAATTGCAAGCATTGTTGAATGAAGACGACCCTCAAATCCAACCACAACTCGTTGATCAATTAAATGTGACAGGAGAAGCGGTCTCCATACGTTTGAAAACTATTGAAAAGATCCACTAGATGGGAAAATGGTTTCAATGAAAGACATCAGGAAAACTGAATACTACTCGCAAAGTGCTGCTTGCCAAGTACAAAAGAAAATCATTTCTCCAATATGAATGAAGATAAAGAGTAATCATTGAAGGTTTTTACATTCAAAAACAGATACTAGGTGCCGGCATTTTTGAAGGCAGAAATGGACACGTTAATAAATAGCCCAGCAGATTGCTCGCTTTACAGTGGCACAC
This sequence comes from Volucella inflata, assembly GCA_928272305.1. NCBI lineage: Eukaryota > Metazoa > Arthropoda > Insecta > Diptera > Syrphidae > Volucella > Volucella inflata. The sequence continues at coordinate 208,548,563 of OV743716.1, forward strand.
ATTTTACAGTGACTCCAGAAAACTTCTAAATAGCTTACTTAGGACTAAGTAACATAACTATAATTTTAATAAATCGGAGCAAGAGGGATACAAGAAGATAGTTTGGATTTCAAAGAATGCTTCTTAATAAGACTTCGTTTGGTGAAGCCAGTGCTCTCGTCAAAGTCCTAAAAATGGAAAACATTTAGAATACCTGTTAATACCGTTTCAGACTTAATAGCCACTTCACGGTAACCTAATCACAACTAGCTTACAACCAGCTGATTAACAATACGCAGCAGCTGGTATTTGTTATTTATGTGCTCTAAAGCGCATACAACCGTAGACGTGGTCTTCTATTACTGGACTAGATATGCACCTTCAGTCAATTCGGTATAAACTGAGAAGTTAGCGTACTGGTCTGACTGCTTGTTGCTCAAAGCGTGATCGTTCGTTTGTCTTACAGTTTTCCTTCGCTTGGCTGACTTTGCTCTAGATGCACTGATGAATCTCCTTCTCCTTTACATATTCATAATGGGCTGCATTCTCAAAGCCATCTTCAATTAAAAGAAAAATGGTGTGTGATGCAACGTGCACTTGAATTTGAATGACTTTGTGAGCCGACTGTTTTTTTAAATCTGGTTCTAGGGCATGCCGAAAGGGCATGGGAAACCTAGGGAAACCTGTGTCTGTATATGATGGCAACGAGCTATTTTGGGAAGTATGGTTGGAGGTCTCGAAGCATCTACAATATATTTGTAGTGAAAGCCAAGTTATACTTAAAGAATTGTAAGCTCGCTTATAGTTTTAGAGATAGTTCGAGAATGCAAAACGTTTTTGAGTCTGACTGCCTTCTCGGTCAAGTCTTTCATTGATAGTTCAATTTTAATTGAACATATCTCCTAGTAGAACAAGCGAATGCTTCTAAAAAATCAGCGACTTTTCTGCTATCCCTTAATGGAAAAGACTGAAAACTGCAGGGCACTACGCTTCTGCTTAACATTTCAGTATGTTGGGCATAAGTGACGCAACATCCTACGGTGTCTAAAAACAAAAAAAATATCGGGACAGTGCCATTCCCTCGAAGAGGAAACTGCAGATTTTTCGGAGTCCAACCTTAGCGAATTAGTTAAATAAAAGAAACAGGAGTGTGCCGCAGGACCAGATCATGCACCCTCCAAAATATTGGCGACTATTCAAAATAATGAAATACGATCGGATATCTATTCATAGGAGGAATAGCTTTTTTTGTTCCCCTGCATAAAGGCGACACGAAATATTGCAATAACTCCCGAATGGTGAAACTAATGTCGAGAATATACGAGAGAGTAACATCGCTACGCATCAAAAGATCTGCATATCTTCCTCATCGATTAAGAAAAGCATTCGGGAAATATCTTGGAACAAAATGGTGCAAAGATCATAAAATATGAAACGAAGAGAAATCCGCAGTAGAAATTCACGGAGAATTTAATGTTAAAGTTCAAGTACATCAATTCATATAATAATAGTACTTAGGCACTACCTTTAATAAAGTAAATTACGTGACGATGTCGCATATAGAGGCTTCGCGTTACTAAATGCCGGAAAAATCTTTCATTTTTATTAGCCAGTAGAAAAAGAACGTCTTGTGATTTTCGTGAACACATGTCTGAAGGACTTAATTTTACGGGATACCCATACATTCTTTGGGGGCAAGGATACGCTTTGCCAACGCTTACCTACATTAGGATAATACTAATACCACCCTTGGTATGAGTCGTGGGCTATATAAAACCTCTTACTGATTTTAGGGTCTCAGTACTTAGCACTTACAGCCACTTCACTCCGGGTATGAGCCCTAGCAGGCCCCATGAAGGGGGCATACCTCAACAAGTTAGGCCGGGGGGTTCCTAACTCCCACGCTACCGTGTTTTAAGTCCTGGTATGGACTACCGGTGGTCTTGCCACTCTTCTTATCCTTTTATTAACCCTTTCCTCGTTATACGAACTTATGCGTAACGAGTTTCATAATGCTCGGTCCTGGATCGCTTCAGTGGTAAGCGGCGTTGTTGCACATTTGCCATCTGAGAAATCCAGGAATTCTTTTTCCGACCTCGTTTTCTTACAGTTGGAGTGACCGTAGTTGATAGTGCCTTTTTAACCGGATTTTCCGCAGATCTTCTTTGAACGTGGCAATACCAGCTTATTCTATTCGCCTCAAGCTGTTCGGTTACCGAATTCTTTATATGTAGACTTCCTCTTATACGCGTAGATCTAATACAATCGTGTTTAGTAACTCCACTAGGCATCTTTAACATTTTCATTTCCGCTGCTGTCATTTTGTTTTTAAACGCTTCGTACACTGTGAACCGTATATAAGAGCTGGTCTAACAACCGTGGTGTAGAGTTTCCCCTTTAATTTAAGTGGAAATTTTCGGTGGCAAAAGATTCCCGAATTTTCCCGCCATTTCATCCATCCCACACTCACACTGTGGTTTACGTCGTCGTCACATTTCGCTTCCATGTTAACGATTGATCCTAAGTACTTAAAGATAGTGCTTTTCGGAAGAACTATTCCGTCTAACATTATATCCGGAACAGGTCGCAACGGATGCACAAATGGGCACGTCAAATGCTCCGTCTTTGAACGACTTATTTTAAACCCGTTTCTCTCTAGCGCATTTCTCCATGAATCTAAGGCGTTCTGTAAATCTTCGACATTATCGCTAAGTATAACTGCGTCGTCAGCGAAGAGAATTGGCATTACATTTGCTTCGTGCATGCAGTCTTTTAAAAGATAGTCTAATACTACGTTAAAGAGGAAAGGGCTAAGTACGCTTCCTTGATGCACTCCGACATTAACTGGAAATTCTCTCGTTAGTCCAGCAGAGCTTTTAACCGCAGTTTTCACGTTTCCGTACATGTCTTGTACGAGTATTATTCTAACATACGTTTCCGGTACGTTTTGAGACCTCAGCGCGGCCCATATGAGATCCCTAGGCACTCGATCGAATGCTTTCTCGAGGTCGATAAATACCATGTGTAAATCCTTAGACGAATCTTGGTGCTTTTCCATTATTATTCGTAGGCTTTGGATAGCGTCCACCGTCGATCTTCCTCCAACAAATCCACACTGGCTATTATAGAGCTTTATTATTTGCCGAAGACGTTCGTTTAAGACTCTTTCGACGATATTCATTGTGTGTGACATAAGCTTGATTGAACGGTAGTTGTTGCATTCTCGAGTGTCGCCTTTTCCTTTGTATAATGGAACCAAGAAGCTACTTTTCCATTGATTCGGCATAGGTTGTCCACATTTTAATTTATTTAAAAGTTTCGATAGCCAAACGCTGCCGATCCCCTCCATCTTCGACCAAAACTCTGATGGCATGCTGCCTGGTCCCGCCGCTTTCCCCGGCTTCATTTTTCCAATTGCTATTCTTATTTCTTCGATTGAAAAGTCCGAAACTTCCTCCTCGAATAGACCAGATGTCGGCACGATATCACGTGGAAACTGTTTGTTAAGCAACTCCTTGCAGTATTCAAGCCACCGGTCACAAATTTCCTTTTCATTTGTTAGTAAACGACCGTCTGCGTATTTGATGTATTTCGGCGAGGTTATTTCCATTGAATTTTTTCTCCTCTGTGCAGCGAGCTTAAAAATATTTGGCATTTTAGTACTGTACGACGTTTGAACTTTTGGATAGCTTGTCTTCTATCCGCCGATCGTGAGGATATTTGTTCCAACTCCTGGTACAGGTTTTCCGCTTCTGCCGCTCGAGTTCGAGCCAGGACTTTCTTTGCGATCTTTTTAAGACGCTCGTATTCAAGAGCCAGTCGAGCTTTTTCGATGATGGAAGAAGCCTTGATAATTGGGCAGGGGTCAAGTAGAAGAAGAAGAAAATGTAGTTGGATTTTCATAAATTTACTGAATTTGTCCTGATTTTTGTAGCGAAAAATCCGCCATTCACTCATCCCGTAAGAACAAATCTCCCTCTTGCAGCTATGTAGGGTATCTGCTGCTCTGCTGTCTACATTGCCACATTTTTATCACAAATAAGCCATCTTGTCAAAATGTATGCAATTAACACGTACTTGGATTGCATTTTAAAAATTTAACAAAACGAATGTCAACTGCGTAGCCTTGCAATGTGTAAGAACGCATTGGGAGGCACAACAACTTTTCAACGTATCCGAACAACGCCAATTATAGGAAAAATACACTGCAAATGAAGTTTCTTTCATTTAATCGGAATTTCTGTCATTTACTGCTACACACCCCCACACACAACTAGAGAATAATTGGTTTGAAATAAAAGGAAAGAGTGGACTAAGTATTGACTCAACAAGGGGCGCTGATTTATTCATGGAAACAAGGAATATAGCGTGATACGACCTTATTCAAGGACCAATCTACAGGGTTTGCTTCGACTGTCTACTCGTATTTGTAGGTTTTGCACTTTTGAAATAATTTATTACGTTTGGCCAATTGAAAGGGTTCACGATTTCGTTTGCAAGCAATGTAATTTTATTTGATTACATTGCATTACGGCAGGACTTTCTTGGGTCAGATGATATCTATCTAAGTCTGCCCATTTAGTTCGAAGGATTGAATTAAAATTGGTGACCCAAATTGCATAGAAGAAGGTAAAACCTTCATCAATTAGCCATCGGAACTCAATGATTTCACGACCCCAATTCAAAAAATACTGATTTCATTGAATTGAGGATTTTCCTTGCAAGACAAAAAGGCGCATTAATACGAGTAGGTACCATGACAGTGAATAATGCAATATGTGACTTTTAAGTATCGTGTATCGATTTGAAACTTGTGAGAGTTTCCCACGTTTTTCCGCAAAGTAATTATTGAGTCGATGAAGGTATTTCGAAGCCATCCACTTTAATAGGAATTGATTTTGAATTAATGCCTTAAAGGTAACATACTAGTACGTCGACGAGGCCAATATCTTAATAGTTTGGCCAAAAATGCTTCGAAATGTCAAGGTTTCCTCAAGCGATGTAAGAAATTTTTCACCCGGCCTGATCAGGCTTCAATATATTGGAGTAAAATGCTCACATCAGGTCAGGTGATTCTAAGACATTCTTTGCACCTACTAGTTCAGATTCAAAACCGTGCGATAAAACTTATTGGTGATATCAATATTACACAGTCGATTGACAACCTCGATCACCGACGTAATGTCACCTGTCTCACTCTGTTCTATCGCTTTTTTCACCACCAGTGCACCATAGAAATTGCCAGTGACATTCCGCCCCTTCCAAGCTCCAACCGTAGCACCCGCCTCGCTATGAATGCTCATCAGTACACCCTCAAGCTCACTTTCGGATGCACCCTGAAATATCGTGCTTCTTTCCTAAGCACAACAACTCGCTGTCGCTGTCGACGACCTTTATGAGCAGAAGAGGAGAAATGCACACCGGCTTGTCAGGAAGAAGGAAAAGGAAGAAGCATCGAGGAAGTCGATTGATGCTACTCCAAGAATTACATTCTGAAGTTTTACCAAATGATAAGAAAAACATGTCACGGATACAAGCCCCTAGTCAAAGCCAGTAGAGACCAACAGGCGAACATCGTAGTAGAGTCGCAGTGTATGCTGGGGATTTGGAAATGGCATTTCTGTAGACTGTATAACGGCAATGACGAACCAAATACCAAAGTGAAGATAGCAATATCTAAGCTTAAGTCCAACAAAGCTACTGGGGCGGACGGCCTGACTGCTCTTCAAAGTAGCAAGCGATGACCGTGGTAAGTAGCATCCATCAACTCATCCCTAAGATACGGTCGAACGAAAGTATGCCCGATAAATAGAACCTTATCGTTGTTTGTCCGATCTTCAAGAGAGCAGGCCCTCTGAACTGCTGCAACTTAACATCGCCTGCAAGATTTTAACTGCCGTACTGTGTAAACGCCTGAAGCCGTTCGTCATATCAGTGTTGCTTCCGGTCAGGAAAGTTCACCATCGGCCAAATATTCACATTACGACAGATCTTGGAGAAACCCAGGAGTCTTGGTATCCCTACCAAACTCATCCGTCTGTGTAGGAAGACGATAGAGAAAGTGCGCTGCTCCATTAAGGTGGGTAAATATCTCACGGATTATATAAGAAGAAGATTGAGGCAGGCTGATGCGCTGTCATTCTTGAAAAAATACTGCAAGACTCATGCAGTACCTTTCAAAAATCCCTTTAATTACTCGCATATGCCGATGATATTGACATAATTGGAAGAAAGCAGTGTTATATCAGTGACGCGATGGCGAGTATTGAGACAGAAGTGGCGAAAATGGGTTTAGCAATCAACGATGGCAAGACCAAGTATATGTTATCAAGCCAAAAGGAAACCCAACGGAACGTCACCCTCGACAGATATAACTTTGGGGTTAGTTAGGTTCTTGTCTACTTAGGCTCCGCTATCAACTCAGACAACGGCAGCATCACTGAAATCAATCGAATAACTCTTGCCAACCGCTGCTTATTTGCTCGCTGTGTTGTTGACTTTCCTAATGGTAACCCATATTGATAGAAGTGAATTTCGCTGTTGACGAAGGATATTTCGTTCGAATAGACTCATACTTTTTACAGTTGGCCCAGTTGATGGGGTCTCCTTGCTTGTAGGCCGTGTTAAATGATTCTGAGATTTCATCCATCAGGCATACACTCTTCTGACAAGATCTCTACATAGTCACTTCTAGCAGCTTTGGATAACTGAGCCGGGAAGCCAGCAGATTCAACTACTTTTTTAGCCTTTTTAGTGTAGTTAAGTTGGATTATAGAGACTGCAGAAAAGGTTTTACCCTATTCTCAGCACTGACTGTGATTCTATTACAAGGTTTCCTTTTTTATCTATACAGGCTTTCGTAGGGGTTTTCTCGCTTTGACACGTTTTTACTTTTACTTACACTGGATTAAAGCCTCTCAATATCTTCGATAGTGCAATTCTCGTGCTCTTTTTTCTACTTTTGAAGAACCACAAATGCATGGGCTTGCCGGTATTCTTCAGAGATTTCTTGGATGCAGTACATCAGTTGCGGAGTCATTAATGACACTTCGGCAGAGATACCACTGGTCTTCGGTACATGATGCTGGTGGATGTAGTTTCTGGATACGCGTTTGGCAAAGATCTTGACGGTTTCTTGCGACTGCAACTTTTCTACATCATACCTTCTCACGGTAGCTATTTTTTGTTGTGGTTCTTGGGAAGTATTTGCACCTTGATCTTAGTCAATTTTGGCGGCCCGGAACGCCGACTTAATTGTTTCGCTATTTTCAAGATCACTTCCGACGGACTGAAGATCATAATCATCATTAGAGCAGGATCTCTCACTGTTCAGAGCTTTAAGCATTTATTTTAATTCCTTTAGTTGGTGAGGATTTACATGATTGCTTATCATAGGTATGCAGTCTTCTAGTACATTATTGATTTAAATTTGGCACTAAAACTTATAGCTACATGATGTACAGAGTTTGGCATTAATTTTAGGACATAAGTTTGTGATCAAATTATATCACCAAGTACCTACGTACCTACGTATATATTATAGTGTTAAAATTATGCTAACGCGGCAACCCTTTCAGTGTTATCCATATGCTCTGCTGTTTTGCTTATCATCCAGCACTAGGCTGCACTTCGCAAAACTTGCGTTTCGTGTTAGAAGTTTTGACATCATTTACTTCTGCAAATCGAAGTTTCCTACGATAAGTCTAGCTAAGTAGACTTCCAAACCACATCGAAACTATTTAAGGCCAACTTGTTTACTTTATTCCTTAATTGCTGTAAAAGTCGTCATTACAGCGCACTCAGAGCGATCGAAGATGTCGATGTCTATTGCAAATCGCTGGAGGTTTATTAAAAATGGTGCCAACCATGTTAACAACTTTCCTTACAGCTCCTGTTCCAGCAGTAGATCGAAAAAATTGCAATACAGTGTCACGCGGCACGACTACTGCAGTTTCGTCGGGACCGCGAATTTGTTAATCGCCTTGTATACGCCCTGAATGCTGTCATATGTAGCTTTTGAAGTAGATGCAGATAGTGAGTTTCGGCTTGATAGTCTTTGTTCTCTTCCAGCATTTGCCATAAAGTAAAAAATTGTTCGAAAGTCGATCCGCCCAATCGACCCGTGTGTGCTGCAGAGGTGTTTAAGACGTTCACTCATACGTGGGTAAAATTCTTATACGAGTATGCGTAGAAATATGCCTAAATACTTCGTACAAGACATAATATCGCGTTCTCTGGTAATGGGGCGTATAGGACTGATAGCGCAGCCTTCGAGCATAGTATTCACGTATACGTGGTTGATAATATTTGGTACATAAACCTAACCAAAGTTTTACTTCCATGTTTGAATAACTTCTCAGGTAGACCATCGGACCAAGTTGCTTTATTGTCTTTCATTTCGTTAAAAACTGAGCGAACCCCTTTTTAACTGCGAAGTGGCGTGTCTTCTTTGTTTTCTAGAAGCAGCTTTTTTTCCTAATCTATCACACTCAACGATGCCAATTAAGTACCTTTTTGAGGTACTATTTAAGCACATCTATCATCATCATTATGTTTCCTTTACTGTTCAAAGTCCTTGTTTTCTAGACAAAAGGCAAGTCAGTTGCCTTAATTTCGAAGAAAATACACTATTCTTATAGCAGGATGCTTCGATAGTCTTGATATGAAGGTTTCCTAGGCCTTTCTTTTACGCAAGATTTCTTTTTTCTACCCCTTCTTCTCTTCTTCTTCTTATCCTTTTATTAACCCTTTCCTCGTTATACGAACTTATGCGTAACGAGTTTCCCATTTTTACTGCATCGCTGCTGCTCCGCTTATGGGGTTGGCTAATGTCGCAGACCGCAGAACGCGTCTACATAATGCTCGGTCCTGGATCGCTTCAATGGTTAACCCCATGGTTGCCATCTGAGAAATCCAGGAATTCTTTTTCCGACCTCGTTTTCTAACAGTTGGAGTGACCGTAGTTGATAGTGCCTTTTTAACCGGATTTTCCGCAGATCTTCTTTGAACGTGGCAATACCAACTTATTCTATTCGCCTCAAGCTGTTCGGTTACCGAATTCTTTATATGTAGACTTCCTCTTATACGCGTAGATCTAATGCAATCGCGTTTAGTGACTCCACTAGACATCCTTAACATTTTCATTTCCGCTGCCGTCATTTTGTTTTTAAACGCTTCGTACATTGTCCAGCACTGTGAACCATATATAAGAGCTGGTCTAACAACCGTGGTGTAGAGTTTCCCCTTTAATTTAAGTGGAAATTTTCGGTCGCAAAAGATTCCCGAATTTTCCCGCCATTTCATCCATCCCACACTCACTCTGTGGTTTACGTCGTCGTCACATTTCGCTTCCATGTTAACGATTGATCCTAAGTACTTAAAGATAGTGCTTTTCGGAAGAACTATTCCGTCTAACATTATATCCGGAACAGGTCGCAACGGATGCGCAAATGGGCACGTCAAATGCTCCGTCTTTGAACGACTTATTTTAAACCCGTTTCTCTCTAGCGCATTTCTCCATGAATCTAAGGCGTTCTGTAAATCTTCGACGTTATCGCTAAGTATAACTGCGTCGTCAGCGAAGAGAATTGGCGTTACATTTGCTTCGCGCATGCAGTCTTTTAAAAGATAATCGAATACTACGTTAAAGAGGAAAGGGCTAAGTACGCTTCCTTGATGCACTCCGACATTAACTGGAAATTCTCTCGTTAGTCCGGCAGAGCTTTTAACTGCAGTTTTCACGTTTCCGTACATGTCTTGTATTATTCTTACATACTGTAATATTTCGGCTAGGGTTCGAAATGATAAAACGTTATTCTGTTTCTAAAAACACTCTATTTATTACTATTTAAATACAACTTTTAATTTATTCACAAACAATTTCACTTCTATTTCACAATTCAAATCTCTTTTTCTTTGGTGCACGTCCCTAATAATCCGTCTGAGGTCTGCGACATAGTCGTCTTCATTTGTGTTCTCTTCAGACGGCGGTGATCCAAACATCAATTCACTAGGTAACCGGATTGTTCGACCGAAAAGGATTTCCGATGGAGTGTGACCTGTGGTGTTGTGTACTGCACTCCGATAGGCTAATAGAAACATTGGAATTTGCCTATCCCAATCGCATTGCTTGTCGCCAACGACCTTTGATAGGTGTTCATTCAAGGTTCTGTTGAAGCGTTCTACCATCCCGTCCGATTGTGGGTGGAGCGGTGTTGTTCTCGTCTTTTTGATACCCAGTAGCTCGCACACCCCTTGGAAAATCTTGGATTCGAAGTTGCGCCCTTGGTCCGAGTGCAATTCCATCGGTACGCCGAACCTGCTCACCCAGTTGTAAACGATCTGCTCAATCACGGTTTTGGCTTCTTGGTTAGGGATAGCAAAAGCCTCAGGCCACTTGCTGAAGTAATCCATAACAACAAGAATGTAGCGATTTCCATTTTCGGTTTCAGGAAACGGTCCTGCAATGTCAACTGCGATTCTCTCGAATGGCGCGCCAACGTTGTATTGCTGCATTTTGCCGTGATTTTTAACCCTCGGGCCTTTACTGGCGGCGCAGGTGACACACTTTCTGCACCAATTTTCGACATCGTCCTTGGCATGCACCCAATAAAAACGTTCTCGCACCTTTTCTAACGTCTTATTCACTCCCAAGTGGCCTCCGGATACTCCATCGTGCAGTTCCTTTAGCACGTCACTGACTCTCGACCGTGGCACAACGAGCTGCATCACAAACGACTTTCCATCCGAGCTTTCCCACCTTCGCCTCAAAACACCATCTTGAACATGAAGGGAGTCCCACTGTGCCCAGTATGCCTTTAGTTCGGGACTTTTACTGGATATTTCCTGCCAATCTGGTTTTTCTTCGTGTTCTTTCCAAGCGAGTATTGGCTCGATATCCGGATCCTCTTTTTGGGCGTTTCGCATTTCACTCTCATTCCAACCGTCAGTGGGCTCAGCTCTTAGTCGTTGAGTGGATACCGCATCTTTTTCTTCTTGTCGTGCGCAATGTTTGCAATCAGATTTGCAAGGTCGCCGGGACAGAGCATCCGCATTAGAGTGAAGGCTTCCCTTTCGATGCTGTATCTCGTAGTCGTTACTGAATACTGTCCTCAGGCATGCGGCATTCTCATTCCCGAACACCATCGGAATCTCAACGTTCCTGTACTTAAGTACATGAGTTCCGGTGTCAAGCACTACATTATACGCATTCATAAAGTCAAGTCCAATGATGCACTCGTCGCGTATATCGGCCACTAGGAATACGTGGGGGAATGTTGTCCTGCCAGATTGATCGCAAGAAGAACCTCTCCATACACCTCCGCCGTCGCTCCTGTTACTGTTTCCAGACAGTTGCTACTGGTATTGTGTAGCCATGAATCAGGAGCGATGTCCCTTCTTATAATGGAAGCGGTGGCACCGGTGTCAATGGTGGCCACGCATTTATTCAGGCCAATGTGGGCTTCCACTGTAAGACTCTTGTTACTTCGTTTTGTTTGGGAGACTTGGATTTTGATCCTGGGGGCGTCAATTCCAGAAACCGACTTCTGCCCCTCGAAGTTGGTCCTTACACGTATTCCCGCCTGTTGACTTGATGATGCGCTGCTTGCAGTATAGATGTTTTCCCTGCTACATGCTTCTTTGTTATGCCTCCCAGCAGCGCATTGTGAACAACTGCGTTCTTTAAGTGGAGCCCAGCACTGACGCTGCAGATGTCCTATTTTGTTGCAGTTCCAGCAACGGACTTGTCCTCCACGCACACTGTTCCGCTCCACGACGTCTGCTCGTTGGCATGAGCATTCCACGGCTGTCACTTCTCTCACGCGGTGGATTTCTTGAGATGCTTGGTCGGCAGCTTTCATCGTCAGGGCAGATGCTAGGGCCTCAGGAAGGGTTCGTTTTCCAGCCATTCTTACAGCCATTTGCAACTGCCTATCTTCAATCGCTTGGGTAAACGCCTCTACAGCCATTTCGCTGATAATGTCTTCTCCGGCATTAGGATAAGATAAATGCGCCAACCGTTCGATATCGGCCTGCAACTGCTGAAGTGTTTCTCCCCTCTTCTGGACTCTGCTGCGCAGTTGAACTCTGTATACTTGTTGCATATGGTCATCTCCGAAGCGCATTTCTATGGCTTTAACCAAAGCGTCGTAGTTGAGTTGTTTATCTTCTGAGATGGTTTGCAGCAATTCCGCAGCTGTACCTCTCAGTGCCAGCGTTAGCGCAATCGACTTTTCTCCGTCGTCCCAGTTGTTGGTCATGGCAGCTGCTTCAAATTGCCTTCTATATATTGGCCACGACGTTTGGCCATCGAAAACAGGCGGTTGCATCTCTTTCCTTCTAGGGCTGTCTGTAAAAATTTCTCGGACCTTCTGTTTCTTCACTCTCTCTAGTTCTTTAGCAAGATTCTCAATATTGTTTTCAACCTTCCCGAACTGTTCCTCGACTTTCACGAACTGTTCCTGGAATTCGGTTCCAACCTTTGCGAGTTTTGCCTCGTGCATATTTAATTTTTGATCGATTATTTCGAATTTCGCTTCTAGAGAATTCTTGAACTCTTCAACAGTGTCTTTCTGCGCGGCAACAATGGAATTCTTCTGTTCTTCTAACTTAGAATTCAATCCAAGGAGTAATTCCATCATAACGGCCATGTCAACTCCTGTGCTCACATGTTCTTCTTCTACGTCGAACAAAATGGATTTCGGATCTTTTCCATCTTTTTCGATCGCTTCTTGTAGCCGAAGAATCAAATCACTTTTCCCTCCAGCTGCGGAGAGATTCCGCTTCTCTAGCTCAATTTTCAGCTGGGGTATACTTAGCTCCAGCAATGTACGTGCCATTTTTTTTTATTTTTTTTTTTTTATTATTTTTTTTTTTTAATTTCACAGCACTCAGAATAAGTTTTATCCCACTTCTGACACCAATGTAATATTTCGGCTAGGGTTCGAAATGATAAAACGTTATTCTGTTTCTAAAAACACTCTATTTATTACTATTTAAATACAACTTTTAATTTATTCACAAACAATTTCACTTCTATTTCACAATTCAAATCTCTTATCTTTTACTTAGTAAGACTTAGGTCCTTTTCCATCGCTTTCCAAAAATCAACTTATCGTCCGCAGTTTCTCATCCTGTATTTATACTACATTTGTCGGGTTCTAGTTCTTTCTGGTAACTTCTGGTTTGAAACTGGGGTAATAACTGAACTATCCAACGTGGAGAGTTTGTATGATCCTAAAACTATGCCACCCTGGATAATTGATTTAATCACATATATACCACAATACGTTTCCGGTACGTTTTGAGACCTCAGCGCGGCCCATACCCCTTCTTCTCATTCGATATTTTTGTTCTGGCCTCCGGTGCTTGTTGCTCTGCTTTTTCAGTAATTTATTTTCCATAATCTGCACTCTTTAAAGTCCTTTTTTTCGATCGTGGCTAGTAGTTCATGGTGGTCATGGTGGTTCGGCGTTTGTTGGATGGATTTCTCGAATATAAAATACAAGATTTGTACAAGTTCGATTTAGTTGCTGGAGGGCGCAAGGTTGCTGCGAGGATCCATAGTCTTAGAAATCTTAAAATCAATAAACCGTCTTCATGTGGTGGAAACTACGCTTTTCCCCTTATCTGCCGAATATGTTCTTCTTGCCGCTTTTGACATTCAAGTACGGTGTCGACATCATACCCCGAAGTCCTCCTTGAAATGGTCTTCAGCTTCGCCGGTAGGAGCATTTGTTATATCTCGCAGCTTTATATACTCGTAATTTTGAAGGAGGTCCATCGGCTTCAGCAGATTAATAAGTTTTGTGTTAAGCAATCGCTACAGAACCCTCTTTCTAGTCGGGTAAATGAGGAAATTAATTTTGCCTGACCTCGGTTTGCTCCGACTGGAAGCCGTAATAGTCTTATACGATTCTAGCCGTTTGACATCAAATTTATTATTATTATTTGTTTATTTATTTCATTGCAAACTTATACTATAAATAACAATGTTATATAATCACAAAACAAATTAGGCATGAAATAATGCAGTGCATTCTGTTGCCTAATGGTCAAGTGACGAATGTATACTTATAAAATAATAACAAATTAAATTCAAAATGTTGATGGGGAAAAAAACACTGTGAATACTCGTATGTTTCAAAGAAGAAATAAATAAAGCAGAAAATCCAAACAGATGTTACAAATAGGTTAAGTTAATGGTTCGAAAGTTTGTTCAATATCCATGTGATTAAAAGAAAAAAGCCATTTTTTAACATTCACTAAAAATACTGTTTTTACTCTTTCGCATCTAATGTTATCAGGTAGCAAGTTAAAAAGGCGATGTGCAACAACAGAATAAAACCTAGAAAAGTGTATTTTTTTAATTGCTGGTACTGTTACAAAATTCTTGGTGTTATTACGCAAGTTATTATTATATGTTCTAACCTGATAATAACCAGATTTTTCAAAGAATATTTTTAAAACTTTATAGCAGTATAAGTGTCTTAAAGGAAGAAATTAGAGGTTCCTAAAAAGTTCTAAGCTATGCGTTGTACGATTCACTTTGCAGATGATTCTGACAGCATGTTTCTGCTTAATTAACAAGGGTTGGATGTGAGAGTAATATGCCCCACCCCAGCAGGATAACCCTTACTGGAATTTAGATTTTAATAAACCATTGTAAACTAGCTTAAAGATAGTTGTATTACAATACTGACTTAAGTGGTACAACTGCTTTACTACTCTATTCATATACTGTTTCAAATAATTAGCATGATCCTTCCAACCAAGTTTATGGTCTAAAATAATACCCAAATATTTAAATTGTTGAACACACTCAATATCGAAGCAGGAATCACAACAATCAGTGTTGTGATCAAAACTAATCGAATTCTGTGAACAACAGATTAAAGGAAAACGTGTACAATTCGGGCTATGGTGAGATAATGAAAAATCTTGATAGTCCATGCTTGTGATATTAAAAAACATAAACTTAATTTTCAAGCTGATTGCAAGTTTATGATGACTGAACCATAAAAATATTAAAATCATTACTATGGGAGTAGAAAATAGCAGTATCATCAGCAAACGCAGAAATTATTCCTTTGAAAGGTTGACTAAACAGAGAGTTAACATATATTAAAAACAAAATAGGACCCAAGACCGATCCTTGTAGAACACCTGTATTTATAAATTTAAGCGAGCTAAAAGACTCTTTGATCTTCACCATCTGCTTTCGATTTGCTAGGTAAGAAGCAAACCAGTTAAAAATAGACCCTCTAAAGCCCGTATTATACAGTTTATTTAATAATAAAGAGTGGTCCACTGTGTCAAATGCCTTAGTTATGTCTACAAATAGAGCTGCACATCTTTTAGACAAATTTATACTATTATAAATTTCTCCGATGAATTTTTGCAAGGCCGTTTCTGTCGACATACCACTTCTAAAGCCAAATTGACAATTGTTGAAAAAATTCGTCCTACTTAAAAACGAAAGAATTCTCGATTTCATGCCTTTCTCAAGAATTTTTGAAAATACAGATAAAAGAGATATAGGCCGATAATTATCTATGGTCTGAGTATCACATTTTTTTTTGGAGGGGTATTACTACAGCTGTTTTCAGTGTTTCTGGAAAAATACCATTTTTAACACTAAGGTTAAAAATGTAGCACAGGAAGTCGGAAACAAAAAATGAAATATGCTTAAGAACAGAGCTGGAAACTGAATCAAACTCACAGAAAAAAAATGTTTGCGGTTCCACACCCTCCGAATTAAATGAATGTTCATAATGAGAAGTAGGGACACTTACATTTAAGAATTCATGAGAGGAACACAAATTTGTAAAAAAGTCATTGAACAAGTTGGCAACTTGCAAAGGGTCCGATACGTTAACATTATTATGTCTTAAAATAAACTCATCATTCTTCGTCGATCTGTTCAGTATCTCATTTACTACTGCCCATTCTTTTTTTGTATTTCCGATATTTTTGGATAGTTTTTTTGTAAAAAAAGAATCTCTGCAGATGGGTATTTCGTTTTTCAACTGCTTGTACACTTTATCGTAATATTTTTTCAGGTTTTTATTATTGGGATGCTTTTTCACACGAACATACAGCATTTTTTTCTTTTTTATTTTCCTAAGTAAGCGAGAAGTCATCCACGTTTTAATACACTTCAGCTTATTACATTTTTTATTCACACGATTAGTGCAGCGTGATAGATGAAACTGTAATATTTTGAGAAAATTATCAAAAGCATAAGATGGATCACTTGAATTGTAAACTTCTTCCCAAAATTCAAAATTAAGTCTACTTTTGAGAGCATTGAAATCAATTCTCTCAAAAGTTTGATAAGATGAGTTCCTAGACTTGCATTCTTTATGGTCGAACTGAATACAAGTTAAATAATGATCTGTTATACTCAGGTCATAAGCCATAACTTGATAACCAATAAGATTGCATCTGTGAAGCCTTAGAAATATATGGTCTAGACCAGAATCAAGACGTGTAGGTTGATCCAATAGAGAATCAAAACCATGTGACACCATAAGTGATAAATAATTATCAACATCTATAGACTCAGACAGTATATTTATATTAAAATCACCCAACAGTACAACATTCTTATAAGTTTGTAACTCTAAGAAACTCGAGAATTCATCCAAGAAGACACCTACTGAATATTTATGAAGTCTATAAACACAATAGAAGCAGTAACGTACACCAGAGATTTCACAAAATAATCTTAGTACTCGTACATCGGCACTTTTCATTTTCCATAATTTACTCGCACAGTCATTTAAGTTATTTCTATGAAATACTGCAACACCTCCAGCTGAATACGAATTATTACAATTTGCAACAAAAGTGAAATTAGGAATTAAATTTGCGTAATCTGAGATTTCATCTTCAAAAATCCAAATTTCAGAAAGAAATATTAGATCAGGCAAATGTTCAAGAGATGCAAGATGAGTAAAAAATGTATCAAAGTTAGTACTTAGGCTACGGATATTCTGATGAATTATTGAAAAGCCTGTACTATTATTGTTTGGATGTTCTATACAGAGACAATTAGGTTCATTTAAGCTTCTATTCACAAAATATTGAGGATTCTGAGCAAAATTTGAATTATTTGACATTATGAGTAATTAAACAGACGCAAAACAAAAAAAAAATTAAGTTTCAAACTGGAAGAAGTCCACAAGATTCACAAGATCTTGCCGAATGTAAGGTTGAAGTTGGATTCGATAAAAGGCCTT